>CM059015.1:5772826-7074326 GCA_030272315.1 Paspalum vaginatum
GAGAGGAAGGTGGCCCGGGGGAGCTTGGTACTCATGACGGGGAGACCGAGATGTCGGCAGGCTCGTCATGGGGGCACAACCCGGGGGCTAGGCGGGAGTGAATCGAACTTGGGACGAGGCAGGTTAAGATTGGGGCTATATGTGGGAACGCGATGGCTAGTAAGCATATACCCCTGGCATGATAGTTATTCCCGGGAATTAAAATCGATTCGAATCGCTGATGCCCACCAGGTGTGGGAATGCCAATACCATTGACGTTCAACGTAGTAACTACTTGAATATATTATATCCGTTACTCATGTTTTCAAATACTACATGTTTGTATTGTATCGCTTACATTTCTGCAAGTTATTATATTGGAGTTATATGCAAAAGATGAATCTTGATACTCTTTATTGATATACCACTGTTTAAAATCAATGGCTAAGGATCCACATGCTAGTAAGCAAGCTTTGCGTCAGCCGTAAGCCAATCCATTAAGTCCTACTGAGTAATTAGTACTCAGGGTTTGCCCCCACCTTTTGAGAACAGGTACCGGCGAGATCTGGACAACTGCTTGGAGGAGGGTAGTACCGGTGGGCTCGGTGCTGCTCGCCTCGATCGTCGTTGCATGAAGACTAATAAAGTATTTTGTTTCCGCGGTGAGATGTTTTGAATTCGCTTCCGCTATTTGATTCAAACCTGCCTATTGTATGGCATTATGTTGAAACATATATCTTATTTCGAACTGTTTTGTAAAATAAGTGTATAAATGCTATATTTAATTGCCTGAGATGATGTATCTGTTGTGGCTCCACTGTGGGCTGGATGTGTATGATGTCGGTTCCTTTGGGAAAAAGGTAATATCGGGAGTCGAATGACTCTCGACGGACGACCGGGTTTAGTTCGGTCTAATCGCACTGCAAGCCAGAGGTGGCAGGTGTGCTTAGTCCGGATTAAATCGGCGGTTCCGCCACAGCGGGGCTTCGCCCCCTTTTTCTTTTTCTTTTTTTTTTACTTTTACCCTTTTCATTTTTTAACCCAAGATTTTGACATATTTCGACAGGGGTCCAAATACAAAAGTGAAAGGGCTTAATTTTAACTACCCTTTCACATTTTTGCCCCTGGAAAACTCCAAATTTTTAAAAAGGCCTCAAATTTAAATTTGAATCAAATTTTTGAGAAAAATTAGGGTAAATTGCAAATGCACTTAAGTGTTTAGAAAATTACGGAGTATTACAGGTGAAGTCTTACCTGGGTTTGTCAGGAGTTTTCGAGGCTCCGCCCATCCACTTGCTAGAGGCCGATGGGCCCGGGGGCATTTGTACTCGAGGGAGGGCTGACCCAGGGCACTGTGGTATCACTCCTGAGGGGGTACAAACCGAGGGTTAGGTGGGGGCGCTTTGAATCTTGGGACAAGACAGGTGGAGATTAGGACTATATGTGGAAACGCGATGGCTAGTAAGCATATAACCCTGGCATGATAGTTATTCCTAGAAAATTAAAATCGATTCGAATCGCTGATGCCTACCAGGTGTGGGAATGCCTAATATCACTGTCGGGCAACGTAGCAACTACTTAAACACTCTGTATTTAATACTCATGATTTTGAATATCACATGTTTGAATTGAACTGTTTAACTTACTGCAATTTACTATTACGTTGGTGCTTATGCAAATGATGAAAACTTGTTTACTTATGTTATACACGACACTGTTTAAAATAAATGGCTAAGGATCCACTTGCTAGTAAGCAGCTTCGCGTCAGCCGTAAGCCAAATCTATTAGGACCTACTGAGTAATTAGTACTCAGGGTTTGCCCCCACGTTTTGAGCGCAGGTATGGAGTTCATGGTTTGCACCTGTGTCGGAGGTGATGCATGCCCCCACTTAGGATGAGTCGGCATGAGTGGCACAAGGGCAACATCGGTGGGCTCGATGTTGTTACTTCTAATGCAAATCTTTTGGAATGACATGGTGACCTCTGAATTTTATCATTTCGCTGCGAGAAACTTTTGAACTTGCTATTTTATAACTGTATGTTGGACTTGTACTCTATTTGAATCCGGTTTGTAACTAAATATATTATTATGCTATTTCAACTGCCTGTGATGATGTCTTTGTTGTGGCTCCATCGTGGATCGGTTGTGTATGATGTCGGTTCTTCTGGAAAACGGTATTATTGGGGGTCGAATGACTCTCGACGGACGACCGGATTTAGTTCGGCCTAAATGCACTGCGAGCCAGAGGTGGCAGGTGTGCTTAGTCCGGATTAAATCGGCGGTTCCGCCACACGCAGTCTGGCTCAACTGACGGAACAACGTCTCCATACTTATTGGCAACAGAAGGTCTACTCCAAACTTATTGGCTTGCAGTATAGGATCGTGTACAAGCCTGGTGCAGATAATAGGGTGGCTGATGCTCTCTCTCGGAAGTCATCTCATGACTCCCAATGTATCGCTATCTCTTCCTATCAGCCGAAGTGGTTGCACAAAGTCCAGCTTAGTTACCAAGGGGATCCAGTAGCCTCATCCTTGCTGTCAAAGCTTTCACTGGATTCATCTGCAGTCCCTCACTTCACACTGAAGTCAGGCCTTTTGCGTTACAAGGGGCGTATATGGGTGGGCAATGATCTGATTCTTCGTCAGTCCTTATTGACAGCCTTCCACTCTAATGCGACCGGTGGTCATTCAGGAATTCCAGTCACTTACAGTCGTATTAAACAACTGTTTGCTTGGACGGGTCTCTGGGCGGTAGTTCACCAGTTTGTGCGCCAGTGCTCAGTCTGCCAACAGGCCAAGCCGGACCGTGCCCGTCTTCCTGGGTTACTTCAACCATTGCCAGTTCCTCAAGCAGCATGGCAGATTATCTCTATGGATTTTGTGGAGGGGCTTCCACGATCCGGACACAGCAATTGCATTTTGGTGATCGTTGATCTGTTTACCAAGTACGCCCATTTCATTGCTCTTCACCATCCATTTACTGCTGCGGTTGTGGCACGTTTGTTCTTGGACCATGTTTACAGACTCCATGGGCTTCCATCTTCCATCGTCTCTGATCGCGACCGCGTGTTCACCAGCCAGTTGTGGAAAGAGCTGTTTGCTCAGGCTAATGTGCAGCTGCGTATGAGCTCTTCGTACCACCCCCAGTCCGACGGCCAGACTGAGCGTGTCAACCAATGTCTGGAGACCTATCTTCGCTGCTATGTTCATGCCTCTCCATCCCAATGGAGTTCATGGCTTCCCTTAGCCGAGTCTTGGTACAATACTAGCCATCATTCAGCGCTTGGACGCTCGCCATTTGAAGCTCTGTATGGTCACGCTCCTAGGCATTTTGGGGTGTCAGCTGACAATGTGGATCATCCAACACTATCTTCTTGGCTTCATGAACGTCAGCTGATGAATGACTTGCTCCGGCAACATTTGTTGCGTGCCAAGCTTCGTATGCAGCGCCAAGCTGACAAGTCTCGGTCAGAACGCTCCTTCCAAGTTGGTGATATGGTTTACCTCAAACTTCAGCCTTATGTGCAAACTTCTCTAGCTCCACGCGCTAATCAGAAGCTTTCTTACAAGTTCTTTGGACCATTCCGCATTCTAGCTCGTGTGGGTGCTGTTGCCTATAAACTGGACTTGCCTGCTACGCCCGCTGTTCACCCAGTTGTCCATGTATCGCAGCTCAAGCAAGCTCTGGGGACTGGACATCAAGTTACTTCTGCAGTTCCTTCTTCATTGGATGTGCTTCGTATTCCACTGCAGGTGCTGGATTCTCGGCTTACTACCCAAGGTGTCCGCTCCATCCGTCAAGTGCTGATACAGTGGTCGGGTCTTCCGCCTTCACTCGCCACCTAGGAGGATTATGAAGCTCTGCGTCAATGTTTCCCTCGCGCTGCCGCCTGGGGACAAGCGGCATCTCAAGGGGGAAAGGATGTTAGCAGCCGACCCACAAGTAATGCTAACAAGTCCAAAAGGGAAGCTGCAGCCCAATCGTCGAGTAGTTGGCCCAAAGTGGGTGACTGCGCTTGCAAGCGCGTGAATTGGGCTAAGCCCATGTAATAGACTATAAGTACTGGAGCAGAGCTCGTGAGAGGGGATAACGAATGGTAACCCAAACTACTCCAACATTATTCCTCTGCTAATATTCCTCCGCCCCCAATCTTCTTGTGCTGCACGTTCCTCCTTCCTTGCTTCCTGTGCTTGATCTTCCGTCCAATTCTTCTTCTCTTGCTAACACGAAGAGACCAGTGCAGATGGTCTTAAGCACGTGCCAGCTGTGCCCTAGATCGATCAATCATCCAGCTGCTGCTGCCACACAGTGATGCACATGTACGTGTAGATTAACATATCTCGCCGATCTTCGTAGGCAATGGTAACTGTATATACGCGACTACACATGTAACAGTGCATGCATGTGTTCCTTCGCCCCTTGATGCGCATGCGCCCCCCTTGTGGCCTTGTAGCCGTGCGGCGGGCAACACTGTTTTAGCGTGCCTGCAGACACCCGTGACGACGTCGACGGGCGGCATCTCTTCGGTGTGCCCGCATACCGAATGGTCCGACGGCGGTGTACAGATGGGATTGACGACTAGGGCGCGCCGACGTTGACGCACTCAATGTCGTAGGCACGGTAACGGCCGCAGATGATGACGTGGCGGTGGATGGGCGGTTTCTAAATTTGCTCAACTGTGTCATTGAGAGGGATTAAATTCTTTGGAAGTCAAAATACTACCAAATACCTCTCAATCGCCTCCAATCCCCTTGAATCTATACTAACCGAACTAGGCCTTCGCATTTCAACGATAGAGAATCAAATTACCAAAATGGATTAAAACCTGGGCGGAATTGCTGCAAGGATGTTTTCTCTTCGTCCAGATTGAATGGTTGAATGTTACACTTACATACGGCAGCATCTGCAGATGATGCCTTGAAGGATGAAACTCGTGCACTTCGATTTACTCCATCTTCCTAATTTATATATTGTTTGATTTTTCTGACACTAAATTTGATTTGCTCATCGTATTCAGAAAATTCGCAATTATCATCTATTTTTATTGTTATTTAGTTTAGCATATAATATACTTTGACTATGAATTGATTTTTTTATATTTTCGCAAATATTTTGAATAAGAAGAGTTGGTTAAATTTGATGTCAAAGAAAATTAAACGACCTATAAATTTGAACGGATGGAGTGTATGGTAGCGGGAAGTTAAAATTCTAACTTTACAATTGCTTAGGTGTAAGTGTAGAACTTAATCTTTGTACATATCATAATACATTCTTCTTCCATTCCATTTACGATAGCAATAGTACTGTACGTATTTAAGTGGATATACATCGACTATGCGGGAACACCGAACCTGCTAAATAATCCAAGGAAGTAGTGGAAGAACTGCCTTGAACCACTTTATTCCTTATTTCTTAGATCGAGAGTAGTTATATAGTATAATATTATTTCATAGGCACAGTTTATCATAGTTGACAGTTTGACACCAGATTCTACATAAACCGGCTATCCGTGAAAACTGAATAGAAGCTGTCATTCGCTTGGTACTTTGGCGTGCGCCTTGCCTTCAAGGAAAGGACGATGACAGGGTACTTGGTCTTCACTTTCTGGAGGTGCACCGCAACGTTCTGCGCGTACATCTCGAAGAGATCGTTGAGTATGTGCTCACCGAAATGGCGCCCGATCAGGGGGCTCGGTCACAGCCCTTATGGACTGGGCAACGTTGACACCGCTCTGAACGCTGTCGAGCACGAGGTCGCCATCGTCCAGATCGTCATGGGTATCCCAGTTGGACTCGAAGAGGTCGATGTGGTTGATGTCAAACACCTCGCTCTGCTTGATCACACCACTCACTTCGTCGACCGAGGGCGCATAGAACGGCAGGTTGAAGGAGTCCAGCTTCTTCTCCACAATACCCTGCCATGCATATCAGTATCAGAGGCGGAGCAATGTATCTGGGTTCAGGTCTAGTCTATTTATTAGTTTTAATACATATGTTATTACACAATTGATACAAAAGTTATTACTGTATACAAAATAGAGGCTGATAATTGTATAAAATAATTTATGATATATCTTCATACATTCTATATATAACTTGTATATAACATAAGTGGCAATTTTAGCAGTGACCTTATAATAATAACTTACTATAACTTTTCAGGTATTTTTACATAACTTGCAATTTGATGTTATATGTATACAAATCATATGCAACATGTATCTCATCCTATAGATCTCATCATGAATACGAGAATAAAAGACTGAGTTTTTGCAATACCATTTTTCACTCAATGAAAATCTATGTACCTTTCATATTGGCCCCACTAGACAGGTTAGAAATGATTGAAAGAGTTGGAAAGGATCTAAAACCGATAAAAAAAATTCCACCATTTGATCTTTTATTTTCTCAACTCGCTTTTGCACCCATACCCACCGGATACTTTCATTATCTTAGAATTAATAAAAAAAGGAAAAACATCAAGCATGCTTCTTCGTTTTAATTCTATCTTTCTTTTTTTCTTTCCTTTCTTCCTTGATTGCCGAGAGTGCAACGTACGTGTTGTATGTACATCTATGGTAGTTTAAGAAAATGCAATGAATTGTCCCGCTGGTAGCGGGGCAGCGGCGCTGCCAAGGTCGGGGCGGGACGCGAGGGACGAGGAGAATGGCGGGCGACGGCGGTGGATATAATGGTCTAGTGACTGGCATGTGGGTCCGGGAACACGTGGACTACTGACGTGGCGGTGTGTGTCCACGTCAGTGAAAACCGTAGTCGATTTAGCCCGAGGACAACGCTCGTGCCCGATTTTACAAGTTGAAGGACCCGCTATACCTGGTTTCCGAGTCTAAGGACGAAATCTGGACTTCTTTGCAAATTGAAGGATCCGTGACGGACTTTTTCCATTGCAGCCGTTCCTAAAAAAAACTAGGCTATTGCTGCCTGCAGGCTCAATTACACAGTCCAGGCACCCCCGCATGAGTGCGACCTCTCGTGACGCACTCATCATAATGTCATGATCATATTTTTTTTTCTTCACGTGCGTGCAACGTGTGCTTCTCTACTTGTTATAAAGTAAACCCCCACTAGGATTCTATCTCCAAATGCAAGCTATCATCATTAATCCCCACTATCACTCCAATTATTACAATCGTCGATTTTTTATGGTTTCATACTTGCAATGTTTTTTCAAGCGCACACGTGAGGTTCATTCAAATTTTCGTAGCCGCGCGAGGAAGTCATCGTTAATGCTAAAAGCAGAAACCAATAGATACAACCGCACAATTTGAGCAGTAGTTCTCTGGAAAGTACAAGTGTTGGGTACATACTCGTGGCGTATTTGCCATGCACTTATACAACTATATAATCGAAGAATGCGACATACTAGGGTTGATTTCGCTAATAGTAATCATGGGCGCATGCAATTGGAATTCTCATTTGTAATATGTTGATGCCTGCCTGAGATAACGCTAACTTGGTTGTCCTGATCCCACCTAGAAATACTCCCCTTCTCCAAACCACGAGCAATAACATTGGCAGTGAGCTCCTTTGTGATATGAGGGAAGCTCTGCGACTAAATACTCGAACTCTTTTGTTTGGATGACGTCAAACAAAACCTTTGAAGAACCAAGGAACTCAAGGCACGCCACCTTGAGACAAGGGCAGTGGTGCCTCTCTGCGAAAGCTAGGATAGTTGCCACGGAGCCTGTATTGATGTGGTTACTACGGCGACACAGTCTGTGTTCACAAATCAGCTTGGGCCTCTGGAGGCTGTACTTGTCCGCTGCGACAAGCAGTTGTTGAGTCATTGCATATTCATCGTCTTGTTGCATCTCTAGCGGTGGCGGCAGCGCATCCGTGTAGATGAAGGTGAGCAAAGCCTTGAACGCTGGTGCCTCCATATCCATAACATCTATGACGTCGTGTGGACGATCATCAGCAGAGAGCTCTGCCCTAAAGACCGGCGAACGGGCGCTCAGAACCAGGCGGTGCGCGCGGAACGTGCTGTCACCAACTCGGAATTCAAGATCGGCACCCTCCTCGCTGGACAGGAGGCTGCCAATATGGTGGTGCAGCATGTCATCAGACGGCGGTGTGGGTGATGGCGCTTCTAATTCCTTGACCAAGATATGCACATCCACCCTCACGGCGAAGCAGTCATCGACCAGATGCTTAGACCGCTCCAGGTCTCGTCTCCTCATGAACATCTCATGTCCAATGCCACGATAGAATGATGATGCCGACAAGTTCGTCATGGGGGTGGCACGGCTATAGGATAGCACCGGCTTCTGATCTTGATCCAGCAAACTGAACGTAGCCTGCACTGTCGTCACGCCCCCGTCACACCAGCATCGGCAAGCAGAACTAAAAAAAGAGAGAGGGAATCAGTGTTCCATGCTCGGCTCCCCTTGGGGTAATATTCGATTTGCCATGTACGGCCTCCCGCACGAAACGGGCATGATTGGAAGCAGGACGCTGGGTAGGGTGTGTGTCCTGCAACTGCGTGGAGGGTGTTTAAGGTTCTTGAGTACCCATCAATCTTGAGAACGTGGAAGGCTTTCACGGAGACGGCGGCTCCGGCAGGGTCGCCACTGCCATTAGGGCCGGCGGCGGCCATGGTCTGCTGGCTGCTGGCTGGTAACGTGGATATGATGTTTTTCTTCTTATTATTCCTTTGATTTAATCTGTATTACTTTATATATACGGAGAAGGAGAGGTCGTGTACCGCAAGAAAATGGCAGCTTACATGCCACCTCTCATCATCCGATCTCTATATGGAGTATCTAAAATAAGAAAAGGAAAGTTTAGGGCCGGCGAAAATAGAGGAAACGAGAAGATTTTATTTTCCATCAATTCACTGCACGAAGCATCGCCATCGATCGGTTCCTTCTCATCCGATCTCTATTGTCTACATACATTATTAAATACTCCTATATACGTAGAAAGGAAATTATAGAGAAAAGGAAATGAATTTTCCTGAAGCATCAGAGTATATATAAATACATAATATAGGTAACTACGTACTACTAGTCAGGAATAGCTATCTGCTTTCTCGTACTCTCGCGACAGGCGCCATCACACACACACAAGCTATTAGCTAACATGGCGTCCAGTGCCTCCCCCTCCCCCTCCACCACCACCACCACCATCATCTCATTAAGATTCTCCCACGTGCTCAGGATCGACGACTACAGAAGCACCTTAAATGGCGATGGCCGCCGACCATCTTTTGATTCACGCTCCTTCTCTGCGGGAGGCCGCACATGGCATATCAGGTACCGACCTATGGGCAGCCTGGTTTGCCCAGAGAACACCGATTCCATCTCCTTGTATCTTGTCCTCGACGATGTGGTCGATGAGGCCGTGAATGCGCAGGCTACGTTCAGCCTCCTCGACCAAGACGGGAAGCCGGTGCACGGCTACTGCCGGACCTCTCCGTTGATCAACTTCTCGGCGTTGAGGAAGCGGGGCTTGGGGTACGGGTACGAGCAGTTCATCAAGAGGGAAGCCTTGGAGCGCTCCAAGTATCTGAGAGATGATTGCTTCGCTGTCGCCGTCAACATCCATGTCGTCAAGGCATCAGCTCGAGCGGCGGCGGTGCCGGATTCCGACATGCACCGCCACTTGGACCATCTCCTGTCGAGCGGCGACGGCGCGGACGCCAGGTTCCGAGTCAGCGGCGAGACGTTCTCCGCGCACCGGCTCGTGCTCGCCGCGCGGTCACCCGTGTTCAGGGCGGAGCTCTACGGACCCATGAGAGAGGGCGGCCGTGCCGCGGTCATACAGATCGACGATATGGAGCCGCAAGTGTTCAGGGCTCTGCTTAGTTTCATGTACACTGACGCGTGGCCGGAGATGGAGCCGGAGGATGAGTGCGCGATGAGTCAGCATCTGCTTGTCGCCGCGGACAGGTATGGCCTGCAGAGACTGAAGCTCATGTGCCAAGACACGCTGCTGATGCGCAACCACATTGATACGGGCTCCGTTGCAACTATCTTGGCTCTAGCGGAGCAACACCACTGCCCGCGCCTTAAGCAGTCATGCTTCAAGTTCTTAGCATCTCCAACAGGTCTGGCTGCTATCATCGGAACTCAAGACTTTGAGCTTATACAACAGACTTGCCCGACTATTGTGCTTCGTAAAAGAGAGAGTCGTAGTTGCCATGATGCTAATGCACTGGGCACCGACAAAGGATTATTATTAGCATTCACCGCGCATGCACCGTCGTCGTTTATGGCGGGTACTATAGTTGTAGCCCTTCTTTTCCTAGGATTTAACTATAAGTAACGTACTCCATCTGGTCTACAGCTACTACACAGCTACCGTTTGAATTTTATCTTTCGTTATAGCTCGGATGAAATGCATTTGATTAAATTTATCACGCATTTCTATTTAGGTCCATCAACTTTGAGAACATATCCAAATTCGCAGTATAATTCTAGTCCTCACCAGCCATCCAAAACCCTTTAGTGGGGCTAATTGCTGTTTGCGTGGCATCCACCTTGTGCCAATGTGGCCACTGTTGCTGTCCCCGTAGGATGCCTATACGAAGGACGCCGCCTGTGATCCTCTCAGCATCTCAAGAGCCTTGATACAGAATTAGATTAGTGTTAATGATTGATTTGGATTTAATCATGCTTAGAGAAGAACACTAACTAGACTAATAAATCACTAAGTTAAAATTTTTGAAGTTGAATATGCAAAATCTTACGTTGTTTGGTTGAGTAGTTAAAAATTTATACGTTTTCATGCAATCAAATACAAAAGTTTTAGTTCAAGATGTTGCGTTCAACTTTACTATTTTGACCATTTTCAAAATCGGATGTTAAGAGATTTAAAAGTTCAAACCAAACCAAGTCAGCCTATGCTTAGAAAAATTCCTAAGTCTAAATTTTCAGCTTTTTCCTAAACTTTATTCTGAAATTACATTTGATTTCACTGTAGAACTTCAAAATCTACCTGACTAGGAAATGAAATTAAACTTATCACCATTCAAATGCACCAAATATCAAAATTATTAGACTTCATTTGATACTTCAAAAGTTTAAAACAAGAAAGATTGTACATAAAGTAAAGCTGCAGTTTGACCAAACCTTTGAATGGATATGTGCTTGTAGTTCAAAATATAATGTGATTTAGACCAAACTTTCTATACCAAACTTGTAGAAAATTTCATGTTGAACAACTTTGATATTATGTGTTGTGACATGCATAAAGGTTTGAACAGGGTTATGGGTCAATTTATGTCGACATGTGAAGTCTTGCAAAACTTGATCGGTATGGTAAATTTAAATTTTTGTAAAACAAAAGTGTTTATCGTACAAAACTTTATATATGAAATTTGTAGACCATGGAGAACTGAACAATATTGGTATAATACTCTTTTTCTGAAAATGACCATGAAATGGATTTCTTGAATTTTTAAGTTTTAATTGAACTTTGGTCAAACTTAGATCAGCATATTAAATTCAAATTTAAACCACTTTTTATAACATAACATGGCACTAGGTTACATAACAAAGTTGTAGATAACTACATTTGGAACATTTCTTGTATTTTGACCTTACTTTGAATCAGCCTTTAAGTAGTACAAATATGCCAATTTTTAACAACCATTCCAGCAGTGAAACCACCCTTTTTCCTATTTTCGGATTTCATTTACTTTTTGTGTCCATGACGCGCGAGCCCCACCAGTCGGGGAACTTTGGATCCCTGCCGGACGCCAACAGCTGTGGGCCCCCCCGTGTTCCTCGTCCATGCTCCCGGTTCATAGACCTTCCTCCCTCGTTCGGTACGCGGACCCACTTGTCATTAGCGTTTGGCCTATGGACCCGGTCCACGCCACACCACTCTTCCTGCTTCCCTTCTCCCTCGCGCACACGCGTCCGCCGCGGCCTGAGCCGCGCGCCGCGCGCTCGCCATGGACGGCCGAAGCCACGCCCCGAGCCGGCCTCCTTTTTCTCTTGCTCCACTCCCTTTCGCAGCCCGGCCTGGCCTCCACTGCTGCTCCCTCTGCGCGCTCCTCCACTCGCTCACTCACCTCCCTGCCTCTCTCCCTCCACGCACCAGAGCGCCTCCACCGTGGCCGTCGGAGCTCGAGCTCGCGTCCTTGGCTCCCCCATCCTCCTCTCGTCCAACCGTCGCCGGCACCACACACACCTCGCCTTTCCTCACATTTTCACCAAGAGAATCGGCGGCTACCTCCTCCTCCTCCACCTCCCCGCGTGCGCGCTGCGCGCCACTCGAGCTAGGAGTTGGCTCTGCTCGCCGTGGACAGCCCCGCTCGGGCCCTTCCTCGCGTTTGGACCTCCACCGCCGTGCTCGCTTTGACGTCGTGCAACTCACGGGCCTGACTGGGGCCCCTCCCCTCCGCCGCGGCCACCAAATCGAGCCGGCACCGCCACCAAGCTCGGCGCTCAGCCCAAGCCGGTTCACGTCCCGTTCCCTGTCCGCTCCGAGCTCCTCACGCGATGAAATCTTGGGGAAAGAAATCTCCACATCCGGGAACATCTTCCCCGACCCCGTCCCGGCCGCTTCGTCACCCCCACGCGACGGCGTAGCCCGCGCCGACCGGAGGTAGAAGATGAAGGGCCCATTTTCATTTAAGCCCCTACAGCGTTGTGTAATAAAATCGATATGTTATGTGTCATGCAAATCTTACCGTAAACCCCCTAATCTATTATTGTTTCACGATTAAACCAAAGCCCCTCTGTTTTATGTTTATAACCCTACAATCTCTTATATTTCCATGCACTGTTTGCTGAGTCTTTGCTCTTTTGCATGCCAGCCCCTGCATAGTATGAATAATCACATATGGGTCCAATTACAGGGTTATATTCCGGATTTGGCATATGAACTTTAAAATGCTCTAGGAATTAGTATAAAAATCATAAAAATATGAAACTTGTTTTGTTGGTTTGCTTATGAATAGATCTACACAATGAACTAGGTCTAGACATGTGAAATGACTGTTTTGCCCTTTTGTTTCTTGCATACATGATAAAATAAGATAAATAGCAAATGTGATGTAAATGAGCTCCTAAAAATATGAAACTTGGACTGTGAGCTCTTTATGTCTTGTATGACCACATATATTTTTGGTTACTACTAACATTTGCTGCAAATGACTGATTTTCCCCTAATACTAATAATTAGTATATTTATGTATATGAAAATGCATGCTACATAAAACTTGTCCAGAAAAATTCATAGAAATTATATTGTACCCATTTCATTCAATGTAGCCCGGAAATAAAGTTTCATGTGTTTTGCTTGCTGATTACTATGTATTTTGAAAATAGCAAATGTTATGGTCATTTAAACAAAAATAGGAAAGTGCTATTTAACATGTCTCCCCTATGATCAGTAACTTGATAAGTTTATGTATATAATTTGCATGAGTGAATGCTTGCTTTAGTGATAAGTTTATGTATATAATTTGCATGAGTGAATGTTTGCTTTAGGTCTATAAAAGTACTAATGCCACTGGCGCTAGGAGTAATGTTTCTAACTAATGGACCATTGCATGTGTAAATACATGCTCATATGATGTTTTGCTTGCGTGTGGTATGGCAAAGGGCTATGTAAAAATTGATAATCGATCATGTAATATGTTTCTATGTTGCATTGTGATTATTTGATTGCATATTGTATGCTTGTCCTAAGGGCATAAGAGTAATTCTTGTTGAAGTAGTGAAATCAATCATCTTTCGATTGTCCCTGACCCTGAAATGATTGTTCATATGAGTGCTTGATATTCATGCATCTCGATCACTGCATCATGCATATCATTCATATAGTGACAGTTACTGCAGATACGTGATCAAGAAGCAAGTACGTGGAGCTACATCAAGCAATGGTGGTCCAGAAAGCCAACTAAGCCCCAATCACGACCTGGAGGGCTCATCAGTCGTGTTTGGAAGGATGAGTTGTCCAAGTGATCAAGGGGTTGCCTGGGGCAAAGCCTCACAACCCGGAAAACTAACTTTAGATTAGTTTGTTCGAGTTTTCAACAACAAAGGTAGGCCCCTTAGGCATATACACCTACTTATGGAGTCTCACCACCCTTTATTTGATTGTGCATTTACGTTCAGGAGTTGTTTGAAACCCCACCTGCATAAATACCTGATATCCTATGTAGAATGGATAGGTCGAAGTCTATGCTTAGCCATACTTAGATGATAGAAGACGAGTGAAAATGTTCACTCGCGAGATGATATGACTCAAAAATGTTTTACAAAAATTTAAATGCGAAAGAAATATGATATGATGTGATAAAAAGATGAGACCGGGCGGAGACATGGGTATATTACGATGAAAAATGATGTGGATGGTTTGGTAGACTCCGCCTGAGTCATTTAAGGCTCATCCACTGTTCGTCTACTGATCGGCGTAACATTGCTAAAATGCTTAACCGGGATATGGGACCAGGTGAAAGTCTTACCTAGGCTCGTCCGAAGTTTTCGAGGTGCCGCCCATCCTTTTGCAGGAGGCCGATGGGCCCAGGGCGCTTGTACTCGAGGGAGGGCTGACCCAGCGCACTGTGGTAATGCTCATGAGAGGGCACAACCCGAGGGTTAGGTATTGGCGCTTTGAATCTTGGGACAAGACAGGTGGAGATGGGGGCCATATGTTGGAATACCTTGGCTAGGAAGCATATACCCCTGGCATGATAGTTATTCTCGGGAATTAAAATCGATTCGAATCGCTGATGCCCACCAGGCGGGGGAATGCCAATATCACTGACGGGCAACGTAGTAATAACTTCAATATCTTATTTATTTAATTATGCTTTTTATATTACATGTTTGTACTTGTATGTTTACATTTCTGTAAGTTACTTTATATTGACGTATATGTTGAGATGATAAGATATATGAGTTATGGATCGTCATGATAACTATAATGAATCAAATGAGGCTTATGCTTTAAAAATGAATTATACTTAAAAGTAAGGACTCACTTTTAATAAGCTTATGCGGGTAAGAAGTCAAGTCCACAAAAAGCCTTGCATACTCTCAAATGTGTCGGGCTGATACCGCCCTCGGGTAAGTCCTATGAGTACCCCACGTACTCATCGTTTGTTGTTGATATTTTTCTTTTCAGGAACTTTGTGATCGAGAATACCGACGGTGGGCTCGATGTCATGTCTCGCATTTTACTTCCGCTGCACATTTGCATCTATATATATGGTTATGTATTCCGCTGTGAGTTATTTCGAAACCCTATTTTAATACGATTGTACATCATTTTAAGCAATTGCCTTGTAATAAACCAAATTATGTTTGTATGAAATGACAGGTTGTTATAATTGTTGTTGCTCTTTCGAGGGCTTAACGTGTATGATGTCGGCATCCGTGGGTGATGGTTACATCGAGTGCCCTTTTGGGTAGCTCGATTGACGACCGAGTTTAGTTTGGTCTAAGTGCACTGCGAGCCATGTGGTGACAGATGTGATTAGCCCGGATTAAACCGGCGGTTCCGCCACACCTGCCATTGCCACCGTAGGACTCAAGCTCGTGCCCCTGCATCCTGCGGCCTCCTTCCGCCACAGTAGGAAGTGCATCGCGCTCGCCTCATCTCCTTTCCCTCCCCCCTCAACTCTAGATCGGCCTGCTCGCCTCCATCCACCCTACCGGCGAGCTTTGCCATCGTTTTCCTCACCCCACTGTGGAGAGCCAACCTCCGGCGTCCCTCCCGCATCCACATCTCCACATTAGCACTCGCCTTCACCCCGTGCAGCTTTTGCGTGAGCCAGCTCCTCCGTTCCGCTCCACCTTCGCCACAACAGAGCCGGTGCCGCCACCCTCATCGCGTTGTCGCCGCCTTGGTACACGGCCGCATTCATGTACCTCGTTTCTTGTCCCGCATCAAGACTAGTCTGGAGAGGAGGGTGACTGGGAACACCTTCCCAACTGACTTAACGGCCATGCGAGATCCCCATGCGCGAACCCGCGCTTGAGAGCACACCACCCTGGACACGGCTCTCTTCCCCACCGCCGCCATCATCTCGCTCCCTACGCTCCGTGAGTCAGGACGACGGGAACACGTCGGCCAGTCTGAATCATGCAGCCACCTTGACGCCCTACTCCAACCTCTCTAGGAACGCATGTGGGGAGGCGCCCAGGCAGCGTGGCGGGGAGGGGATGAGCGCAGCGGAAGGTGCATAGTGCACAGACCGGACCGTCAACTCCATGTTCGCTGTCTGCACGTACAACGACCGAGGGAGTTGGCGGCGAGGCGGAACCTCTTTTTGTTTTGGCGATTACCGCCAATTCCAAGCAAATTTTGGCTTGGGACGAGTCAAATTTTGGCGGGGCCTTGTATGTACGTCTATGCTAGTTAGGTGTAAAAGATTATCTTCTAAACTCGCTCTTTTACAGTAATAGCGTAGATGTACGTGTAACACGCACGTGTCATGAGATACCCGCCGGGCAATAGAAAGGAGAAAAAAACGAGAATGAATTTAAAATAAGACATGTTTGATTGACGTCCTTCATTTCTCGTTAATTCCAAAACAAAGAAAGTATCCAATAATTATAAGTATAAAATGATGTGACAAAATAAAAAACTAAAAGGTGGAAACACTTTTCTTGTATCGGTTTTAGTCATTTTCTAACTCTTTTCCACCCTTTCTAATTTGTACGGTGGGTACACTAGGACCATTGTAGGTAAAAAAGATTTTTCTGAAACTCGTTTTTTGCAGTGTAGAGTAGATAGATAGATCAGAATACCTTCTTCCATTCACTTTACGATTACAATACATATTTAAGCAGATACATCGGCAGATACAATCCTAGGGAAGTAGTGGAGGAACCGTCGTGAACCACTTTATTTCTTAGATTGACACTTTGACAGTAGTTATATAGTATAATATTCTTTCATAGCCACACTTTATCATAGTAGCAGCAACTTGACAGCTGACACCAGATTCTACATAAACTGGCTATCCGTGAAAACTGAATAGAAGCTGTCATTCGCTTGGTACTTTGGCGTGCGCCTTGCCTTCAAGGAAAGGACGATGACAGGGTACTTGGTATTCACTTTCTGGAGGTGCACCGCAACGTTCTCCGCGTACATCTCGAAGAGATCGTCGAGTATGTGCTCGCCGAAATGGCTCACGATCAGGGGCTCGATCACAGCCCTTATGGATCGGGCGACGTTGACACCGCTCTGAACGCTGTCGAGCACGAGGTCGCCATCGTCCAGGTCGTCATGGGGGTCCCAGTTTGACTCGAAGAGCTCGATGTGGCAGATGTCAAACAGCTCGCTCTGCTTGACCACACCCCTCACTTCGTCGACCGAGGGCGCATAGAACGGCAGGTTGAAGGAGTCCAGCTTCTCCTTCTCCACACGACCCTGCCATGCATATCAGTATCAGAGGCGGAGCAATATATCAGGGGTTCAGGTCTCTGTCTTTTTTTTCCCCTTTAATTTGGACTACAGTTCAGTTCATGAACAATGGATGATCGACTAACAGGGATCATCCGCAGGTGATGTTGCACAAACCTGTTTGACTAGGGACTGAAGAGCCTGGGAAAGCAGCCC
Organism: Paspalum vaginatum; assembly: GCA_030272315.1. Taxonomy (NCBI): domain Eukaryota; kingdom Viridiplantae; phylum Streptophyta; class Magnoliopsida; order Poales; family Poaceae; genus Paspalum; species Paspalum vaginatum. Next base: position 5,790,354 of record CM059015.1, read on the forward strand.
CCACATGTAGCTGACCTCACCACGCAGCACGTCTTCGTTCTTCCTGCCCAGAAATGCCAGCACCATCTGGCCATTCGACACGAGCTCCTTGTGACGCAGCTTCAGGAACAGCGAGAAGTCCTCCTGGAACTGCTTCTGGTACAGCTTCACCACAGACAGCGGCGTGGCCTCCCAGATGTACATGTTGCCTTCGTTCGAAACCGTGCCTCTCGCGAGCTCCTCAGGCACCTAGACGACACACATAGTAGATTAGGGTAGTGATAGACAGTATCAGAAATGTTGCCTTCGTACTGCACTTTCTATTATTCATCTAAGTATGATATTATAGTTTCTTCCAATCGATCTGTGCTGCTTAATTACCTTGGAGCGCCACATGAGGCAGTAGGATGAGTGGAAGAGGTGAACGCAGCGGTCGGGGAAGAGCCTGCTGTAGAACGATCCCGGCAGCCCGGCGATGTAGTACGGCGGCAGCGCCTCCCCTTTCTCCTTGACGGCCAGCTTCTTGAACATCTCCAGGGACTGGAAGACGAGGTTGAAGTCGTTCCCGGGGAGGTCGTTGAGGAAAAACTGCACGTGCTGCTGCACCGGCGGCTGCTGGCGGCCGTCCACCACCGCCAGCTCCTCGCGGCGATCGGCAACCGCTCCAAGCACCTCGGACACGAAGAGCAGCGTGTTGGGCCCCGACGAGCAGCCGAGGTCCGCGACGACCATGGCGCCGCCGGCGGAGGAGAGCGAGAGCGAGGATGCGTGCGCCGCCGCCACGGCCTTGTGCAGCACCGGCCTCGTCTTCAGTATGGACTTCTCCTGAAGAACAACAATACGACGCGCAGGCATTGTGTGTCAATGGGGCGCATGCGCATCCATGAGTGATGAGTGCGATTCCTTTTCGTTTTATTTGCACAGTTATTATTAACATCGTATTAACATGTTGCATCCATGCAGTACAGCGCCGTACGTGGCCATACAGCTAGCTACAGTGCTATATACAGGGTACGTACGAACAGATGCTGAAGCACTCAAGCACAGTAGCACACACAACACACAGACCTGAAGCCTGGAGTTGGAGGCGTAGCTGGTATCGCCGTCGCCACGGCTCATGTGGAGGTCGCGCTCTACCTTCATGGCTGCACTGACGGCCAGGTGCTGAGCAATAGCAAGCTTGCTGTATGACTTTGGTTTGTATTTTCGCTGTGGCACGTTGTAGCTGCGGAGCACGATGGCTCCTCAATTTATAGGCCCCCCAGCCAGCTGCTGCCATTGGCACCAATGCAAGCACCAGGCAGGTAGCAGCACCTGAAGCTGAATTGCTGAAATCATGCGATGCGAGCGAGTCCAAACAAAGTCACGTCGCTTTCGCTCATCTGTCCTATTCAGCTGGACGACGTACTGGACCATTCCCATTGGTCTTCCTGCCAGAAGCATTCAGTTAGCCGGTGCTTATAGCCACAAAATAATACAATAATATATCAATTCGGATACATTATTGTATTATTGTAAGGTTGACGATTCGTGTGTGCAGACAATGACATTGGTCACTTCGGATTGGCAATATTCGAGGCAGCCGGGGACCAATCGGAGCCAGCTTTTTCACATAATTAAGCTATAATAGCGGGCTGTCAAAAAATAAAAAAAAGCACGCGCCAAAGCACACCAGGCCTGCCTCTGCCTGCACGATACATATACAGTAACATGTTTCGTCGTGTCCGCCGCGAGAGGCAATGTACCGCCGTGATGCGTCCCCCCTGGGCCGTGCCGCCGTTTTCACTTTTCAGCGTGCCAGCCGATTGGACCGGGGACCTGCTCACCTGCCCGCCACGACGGGCGGCGTCTGGCGTCTCTCGGCACAGCAGCGTCTCGTTTTAAGCGTGCGCGCGAAAATTCAAACTATATAGGACGACGGGACGCAAAATGGGGCAGGCGTCCGCGCGCGCCCAGTGGCGTGACGCACGCGCGCTGACGCGCTCGACGCCGTCAGCGCAGCGACGCCAGCAAATGACGCGCGCGGCGGAGCGGAGAGCCAAAGCTCGCGCGTACGTACTCGATCGGCGAACCGGGCTGTCACGCCAGAGCAGCAGCCAGATAAAAACGGGTCTGACTCTGATCGTTCGTTACATCCCTTGCGTTAAACCAGTTGACAGTGAAAACAAGTGTAATCCCTCCGTCGCTACGCGCGGTGTGCCGTGTGCGTGCCGTGCAGACAACATGCGCACACACGCGTCGACGATGCCGTAATCGCCGCTACGCCAGCGAACGACGCGGGGAGCGGGAGAGCCGTGCACGTGGCAAAGCTCGCTCCTTCTCCCTGGCCAGTCTAGTCGTCGTCGTAGCAGTTCTGTCAGTGTGATTCTCCACGCAAATACAGAGAACCAAAGCGGATTACAAGGCACCTAATATACCACGATAATAATATGCCAAGCCTAATAGGGAATGCTCACACGCACGTGTAGCATGCAACTATACAACAAAACAGTGTTCTTTATAAAAAGCACTGAAACGGGCCAGGGGCCCTGAGACTGAGTTTGTTGAGTAGAGACATGGCCTAGTAGGTGTTTTCATAAGAGTGTCCCAAACTGACTATTTAGTGCTGACTAGATTCGAATAGCTGATGCGGAGGAGAGAAAACAGAAAAAATAAATAGTTAGACCTATTCCTAATAGAGGTTGTCTAAAAGATCGCATATACACTGTTTGACACTGTAGCGCAACCGTAGACAGAGGGAGAGGTAAGTTAGAATAGTAGAAGAATAGTAGATAGACAAGATTTTTAGGCAATAGGTTGGGGATAGCATTATCTTTTAGTTTCTAAGCTAGCTCTAAGTCCGCAATTCGAGAACTAGAATGTATTGTACAATAAAATACTATAAAAAAATAACCCCCACGAGATGATGAGGTGGATTTTTTTCTAAGTAGCGTAGCTGACCATTGGAGGAGCCATGAGTGGCTGCAGATCAATGGATCCAGAATTCCAGACCTGTTTTGCTCGGCACGAGACATGCATGGTGGCACGGACTAATAGTGTCACCAGACCCATCAATACCTTTCTGGGTCCAGAGGATTTCTTTACACTCTGGGCTTCGGGTAGATGGAGTGGCTTGTTTCTTGATCCAAATGCAGCCCGCAAACTATTAATCCAAGGCCCACGCCTGCTTCTATCGGCCTTGGCGCCAGCGCCACTGCGGGAGCGCCTTCTGCAAGGTTACCATTTCGCTCCGGCCGTAACGTGCAAGCTCTGCGGCGCAGGGGCCACGAGATCTGCCGCTCTCGTTTACCCTTTCGTCCACCGACCCGATCTCCAATGCTTTTGTTCAAGCGAGCCATTACCGCCCGGCACGGCTAAAGCGGCGTCGCTGGCGAGGACCTTGAGGCGATCGACGATCCGCATCAGCCAAGACATGTGTCGTGGGGGCTAAAGTGAGCCGTAGAAACACCCTGCTTTCGTTGTACGCGAGCGAGGAACACCTTCAGCGCGCGTCTACCGGAGTGGTCTAGCCCGATTCTGGAACAAAATTATGGAGCCCCTGGATTGGATTGGTTATCTGAAAGGCCAAATCTGTTTAAATTGCTAGATCTCTGAAAACTGCGAATGCTCACTGCACCGTTGTAATGCTACAAAAAGCCGAATCACTTGCTGCACTGAAACTTAGAGCAGTATGCCATGCCACCGCGCACACAAGACAGCGTGGCGTGCCGGCGCTCTAGCTTTGCAGCCGCTTCGTTCCCATAAAACCACAGGCATTTCACGCTCTGCGAAACGCGCCTTGTCTAGTGCCCGTCGACACCTCCTGATCTCCCCTGTGAGAAACCAAAAACCCACTACAGTGTAGTGCCCGGACCACAGAGGGAATACGTCGCAGAGCCACAGCAGCAAAATGCCGGACCTCACCGGCGCCCGCTACACCCTCGCCCTCTTCGTCGCCGCAGTGGTGCTGGCGACCACTTCGCCGCCGGCGTGCCATGCGGCGCACAACATCACCGCCATCCTCTCCGCGCGCCGGGACCTCGCCGAGTTCAGCCGCGAGCTCACGGCCACGGGGCTGGCGGGCGAAATCAACGGCCGGAACACGATCACGGTGCTCGCGGTGGACGACGCGCACATGGCGCCGCTGAAGGCGCGGGGGCTCCCGCGCGAGACATTGCGCCACGTGCTCTCCCTCCACGTCCTCGTCGACTACTACGACGACGCCAAGCTGCACCGCCTCCCCGGCGGCTCCGCGGACGTGTCCACCCTCTTCCAGGCCTCGGGCGACGCGCCCGGGAGTGCCGGCATGGTGGAGGTCGCGGAGCGCCGGGGCGGGCGCGTGTCCTTCGCGCCCCGGGGCGACGGCGACGCCGCCGTCTTCTACGTCAGGTCCGTGCACGAGGCGCCGTACAACATCTCGGTGCTGCAGGTGAGCGGCGTGATCTCGTCCCCGGCGGCCGAGGCGCCCGCGGCGGCCGAGCCAAGCGGGCGCAACGTCTCGGACGTCATGTCCAAGAACGGGTGCGCGCGCTTCGCGGGCCTCGTCGCCAGCACGCGCGACGCCGCCGCGACGCTCGACAGGCACCTCGGCGACGGCCTCACGCTCTTCTGCCCAGCGGACAGGGCGGTGGCGGCGTTCGAGCCGACGTTCAAGAGGCTCCCCTCCGACGCCCGGCTCGCGGTGGTGCTGTACCACGCCGCGCTGGAGCACTACTCCCTGCAGGCGCTCAGGGCGAACGAACAGGACCTGGGCACGCTGGCCTCGCTCGACGGCGGCAAGACCACCGCCGACTTGGCTGTGCGCAGCGTCGGCGACAAGGTGACGCTGGTCTCCGCGACGCACAAAGTGGCGAAGATCATCCCGCACGCTCGCGGACGCGGACCCCGTCGCCGTGTACATGATCGACGCGGTGCTGGTGCCGTACAACTTCACGGCGCAGGAGTCGGGGGCACCGGAGCTCGGCGAGGCCGGTTCTGATGGGCGTTCGGGAAGAAAGGAGGAGGGAGATGGTGGTCACCAGACGAGCGGTTCAGGCTCCGGGCTGGCCTCCGCGTGGATGGGTTGCTTCGGCGCTTGTGTTCACTCTGCTGGCGGAGTTTGCGTCTGGCTGAGTGTTCCGGTGATTTGCTTGGTCGGTCACGTCGATTGTTACCGCTAGATTGTGGTTGTGTGTGTGTGATGTGTGAATCATGTCTCTGCTTGTGTTTTCAATTTTATTGGGGTCTTGTTATGCTTTCAGTCAAGCGACCGATGATCAGCATAAGTTGTCTCATGTCTGATCTTTGCACATGCCTGTTTCGAATTCGAATTGCACGAAAACAGTCTCATTGCATAGACATAAACATTTCGTGAAGACGGTTAACTAGCGAAGCATAAATCAAGGTACAAAAAGGTTCAGCATGAACATCCGAGATTGAAAATCACGCCGAGGCAAGGCTACACTATGATCCTTTTCAGTGTGCATTTGCCTGCTTTTTTCTCACGCTGCTGGAGCAAAGCAGCTTGCCTTGAGCTGCTCCTTGGCTCTGGCCACCTGGCCCCGGCCGAAAAATCTGACGTGGAAGTACCAGTCGAAACTGAAAAGACGAACAGCGGTGGCCAGCCATTTTCCAACTTTTAAAATCTGCAGTTAGATTGCTGAGCAGATCTGCACCTGGAAGGCAGAGAGCCAGACAGGACTGAGGACCCCCAGCATTGTCCAGTTTGCTTGCCTGATACGTTCAGGATCTCGTAAAAACTTGCGGAAAGAGTGCAGAGCACACGCCTACACGGTACACAGAACACGTACTCTCTGATCTTTATCGTTCAAAGAAGCTGTGCGGCTCTGTTCAAGTGCCAGTGGTAAAGACTAAAGAGAGAGCCCAAGAGCAGCAAAGCGAGGCAATCCTCTGCAAACTGAGCTGGGATAGATGTGCCATACAACAGATGACCATTGGCCATGTTACCGGAAGGGAGGGACCCGTGATGCAACGGCTTTAGCATTTGCTTGCTCCTGCAGGTGCAGCTTTCTATCAGGTCCAAAGTTACCATGGCTAGTTCTTGTATCTACTCCGTGTATGATGGGCATCGGCGGATGGTGTTTGTTTACGATTTATTTCTGATATTCAGTCACTGCATGTCCATCTTCGTCTTCTTGGATGACGATCCAAGGGCCATGCAACTCGGGTCATGGCTGACCCAAGCTATGACCTTCTTGTTGGCCCATTGTGCTATAGTTGTCCCACGCTATAATCTATCTTCCGAAGACGGGTAACTAATTGGGTCTGTTATTGATTTGGGCTGGGGAAGAAAGGGCAAAACTTGGTGGGGTGTTTGGTTTGAGGAGTGCACTGTCGATCATCTTCTCACTTTTTATTTTTCTGATTTTTGTTTGGTTTATGAAATGGAATGAGTTGATTCATCAGCACCTCACCTCACCAACTAACAATAATTTATACTAGGATGAGAAATGGGATTTTCCCAACCAGATTAATAGAATCGCCTCATAATGTATCACCCCATCTAAAATGGTTTGATCACTTAAACCTAACCAAACTCATCGTAAGTCTTCATGTGCACTGGCGCAGCAATAAATCACATCCGCTTATCACCATCCAACAACATGCGCATCTTTTGCAGCAAAAAAAGGTACCAACTCGGTTTGCTCTGTTTCATCCAAAACCGTTGAATGCACAAGTGCATGCGAATGCTGGCTGCATCCAAGTTTTCCTCCAAAAAGAGAGAAACGATCGATGGAGCCGGTCTCCAGATCTCCTCCTATGTGTACGAATTACCAAATATTTATGTCCTATGTCCAAAAAAATGGAACCATAGCTTTGTCCTACACGTTCATACTTTATTATGCCGAATAAGTAAAAATATATATTCCACAATATATATAAACCTGGTCATAAATGCTAATGCTATTCTTTATAAACTTGGTCAAACTTATTAAATGTTTCATTGGGGGGAAATGGTCCTGAGCCCACCAATACAAAGAAGATTTCTTGCAACAAACAAAACCAATTTTGTCTTTAAACATGTGCAAGGAGATGGGTTACCTTCGAACCTCTTTACCTTAGGACCCATCGGTGTACTGAAAGAATAACCAAGGGCCTTTGAACAAAAATCTTACAGATCTTCATGAAACACAGTTCGGTGGATTACTTTGGAATGGTCACAAGAATGGACATTTTTATACTGCAAAGGCAAGGGCCATGATACTCCAAGCATGTGGGACAAGATGACATTGCAACAAAAGAGAACAAGTAGGCAGATGTAGCTTCAGGTTTTGTATGGAATTATAATGAAATGACGGAATATTGGGGGGGGGGGGGGGGCATTCCCCTTAGTAGTGTCTCATACCTAAGGGTAAAGAGAATTGGAATAAAAGAGAACAAGCTAGGTAGATATAACAGGCTTCGTATTATAATGAAATGACGCAATATTGGGGGGACATTCCCCTTAATAGTGTCTTGTGCCTAGGGGTAAAGGAGTAATTTTATACTTGTGCTAAATGCCTCACTATAAATATAGAGGGAAGGTCATCGGTAGACTATTGCTAATATTCATGGGTCATTTATGACAAAAATAGTATGACCGGACTCATCTTGCTCCCTGTTCGAGGGTATAAAATTGTTCTCTTTGTCGTCGGTTTCGAACTTTGTTTATTTACGGTGTCCGGTTGCATGCGTGGAATGGGATGATTCAGCACAATGAGTCGTCATGTTCTTTGGTCGAGTGCATCGTATCGACTCGTATGTTGTTGGTTTCGAACTTTGTTCATTTAAGGTGTCTTTGGTTGCATGCGTGGAATGGGATGATTCAGGGCAAGGAGTCATCATATTTTTCGGTCGAGTGCACTGTATCAACTCATCTAGAATAAAACCATCCAACTTATTTTCCTAATTTGCTATACCGAACCACACTGTACGGAACACGGAATGATTCTAAAACTTGCTCTCTCAGTACTCGCAACCAAACATATCCAGACTCATATTTTCCTAGCTTATATAACTAGAAGTCTGCTCTTACCTTGTGATGATCTGTGTTTGATCATGAAATGTATGTATCCGAGGTTGTTAGTCAACGTCTCCATTGACCAATCAAGGTTGCTTCGTGCTTTTGTGTTTTGGTTCGAATATATTATTCAAAGAAGATATTGTTCAAACCCGTCCAATCAAATAGACCTCCGGAAATCTGTATCGAGATCTAAGGCTGTCTCTAAGGGCTCCCATGTTGCTCTCCTGGCTCTCCTAAAATTAAATGTTACACTGTTACAGTATTATTCTGCGCTGTAGACCGAAAGATGGGATAGTTTGAATAGTGATGGCATAGGGATGGGGGAGTCCTTGAAGACAGCCTAAGGACCTCAAGGCTTTGAGTAACCGAGCAAAGGGTCGTTGATCTTCTCTTCTTCCTCGTTCCTTCGAGCCTTTTTGTCCTCGATGGCTTGCCAGACAGAGAATCGATTCCGTGGTGATGCCCTGCCTGCCTCTTTTGCGCAACTCCTTAATCGAATGGATGTCGGGGCATGGTGCAACTCTCATTTCAATCACTTCATTGTTGACACATTAGGCTATCTCCAACCATAGAGTAAAATGGTTGTGCATAACACTGTTTGGCACTATAGCGTTACTGTAGACAGAAAAAATGAGTAGTTAGAATAACGGATGAATAGTATTATAGACAAGATTTTTACTCTTAGGTTGGGCTTGGTCTTGGTTGGATGCTGTTCTTCAGAGCTAGTATTCGATGAATGGAACATTTATTCTAGTATATTTTCCTTGAGATATCTCTATCACTTGATACTTCGAATAGTACTTGAGAAATTTTATTGCTATCGCTTTGCAAGATATAGTACGATATATCTTCCGGATGGATCTGACACTGCAAATAAATTTTCTTCAGAGGCAGTACTCTGGAATATCCATTAGTAGTGCAGGGTTTATGATTTATTGGATATCTGCATGCATTCATGCTGTGAAATCTGCAATACTGATACTTTGGCCATTTCACAAAGCCATCGACTTCTGTTTTAATCTGATGACCTCATGAATGTACTGTCATCTCCGTCTCTCCAACGCAGTACTGTACTTGTTTCACAACGCAAGTACTCGTAGTAGTATCGGTTCGGATCTGAAAGCGAACAGATGTTCCGGCTAGTACAGTACGGCGTGATGCACCAAGTCAACTACCTAAAACGGACGCACGCGCCTACGCAAGCCAAGCTGAGGCAGAGGAGCCGAGCGCGACGTCGACGCCCACGTCCGCCCGCTTTTGGACGCTGCCCCTCCCGGACTAGAGCGCGGCAGACGAGATGCGTCCGCATTAATTCATGAACGGTGCTCGCCGTCGCCGCTCGGCGGACCTGCCCGGCCATGTACCGATTGTGTTTGGAGGCGAGCAACGGCTCAGGCCACGCACGCAGCCAGGTCCAGAGCCATGTCCATGTGCCCCGATCGTCCATGCACCGGGACCAGTGAGTTCGCTGTGCCGCAGCCCCGCGACACCGTCGGACGTGTGCCTTCTTGCATCCGCGCCTGCGCCTGCGCAAGCGGTAGCGGTAGCAGCCCTTGTTTCGTAGCAGAAACCGAAGCCAGCACCGGCACCGGCTACTAGTACATAGGGAGGGTGAGGATCCCATGTTCTGCAATAGACTACCAACAAGCCCACAGCACGAGAGGCAGAGAGGATGGGCCGCAAGGCGAAGCGATGTATGCAACCATGCATGTGATGGTGGTACACTTGCTTCCTGCAAGATCAAGCACGCTGGAACTAACGATTTCCTTGGACGCGCAGGTGCGAAGAAGGCCGCCGGCCGTGACGACAAGCCCGCGCAGACGCGGGCCGAGGGCGCCGCGTCGTCGGACGGCGGCGAGGAAGGCGCCGGCCCCGCGGCCACGGCCACCGTGCTGCCGATGGCCAACCTCGTGCGCCTCATGCGGCAGGTGATCCCCAAGGGCGTCAAGATCTCCACGCGCGCCAAGCAGCTCACCCACGACTGCGCCGTCGAGTTCGTCGGCTTCGTCGCCGGCGAGGCGTCCGCGCAGGCCGCGGCGCAGCACCGCCGCACCATCGCGCCCGAGGACTTCACCTGCTCGTTCCGGGCGCTCGGCTTCGACGACTACGTCGACCCCATGACCACCTACATCCACCGCTACCGCGAGCAGCACCACAGAGCCGCCGGCTACGCCGGGTTCGTGCCGCCGGGCCCTCCTCCTCCTCCTCCTCCCCCGGCAGCGGCGGCGGCTGTCGTCACGGCGCCAGGCGCGCCATCATGCTTCGCCGATGACGAGGAGATGCAGTACCTGAGTTCGATGGTCCCTCCACGGCGTGAAGAATACGGTGAGGCGGGAAGCTCTTCGGCGTACTCGCCGACGCCGGCCGGGCACGGCGATCTGTTGCACTATGCGCTTTAATTCGACACGGTTGTCCGGTTGGCTTGCCTGCGTAGCTTGACTAGTGAAACGGTGGCTGGAGCCGTACATACCGTACCACCATCCGTCCTTGTAGTACGAGTACGTAGCTATGTTTAGGCAAGTCAAACTATATACACATGTGTTGCAACAGACAACAAAAAATTATAATAACCTAATTTGTTTTCATGATAAATGTATACCTTGCAAAATGTTTGTAACATTTGCAACAAAAAACATTGAAAACTATTTTGCTGCTCCTATCATATCGGCATAATTGACTACATATGTTTTGATTGAGACAATAAAATCACAGTCCTTTGCTCAATAAAAAGTTTCAAATTAGTAATGAAGCAAGGTCCGGTTTAAGTTTACAAGATTTCAAAATGCTAATGTTGGTCTTCTTTTCGACAAGTCAGTTCAACAGTTACTTCTTTCTCCACCCCCCCCCCCCCTATAGGTACTCCATGAGAGAGGAGAGGAAGCAAAGAGCAGTAGAGCATTACAATCTCAAAGTGCTTGCAGTTGCCAGACGCAGGTGACCATTTTCAAAGTCCTCAGTATGATGTGAACCTACTGCAGGGGGCAGTGGGACGGACAGACCGAGGGTGGAGCGAAACAAAAACCATACAAATTTTCTTTCGGCAATATGTGCATGTGCGTTGCAACGGAAGACAACATGTTGCTACGGATGCCAGACGAGAAAATCATACCACCAATAGACCTAATCAATTTGATCCCCTACAAAACCAAACCTATTTCTACATGCAAGAAAAAAAAAAGCTAGGAAAACTAAAGGTCATTTGTTCATCACACCTTGTGATATGCTTTTCAAAATACTTGGTCCGTCCTTGTCTTCTTGAAGCAAATTATTCATTACGACCTCACAAAAGTAAAGAAATATTATTTGCGTATATATCAACATCGCTTGATTGCTCATATGATTCACCAGACTTCCATCACAGTAAAAAAAACCAAACAGATGTGAGGAATTTTCCCTCCCAGTCCAGCCACAAATAAAGCCGTTTCAATGGATTGTGTCTCTTACAGTGTTGGCAGCAGGCACCAAGGAATCAGGTCCATCATCTGCCCATTTGACAGCTTCACCTGTGATGTATAGCAAGGGAGTTAGTATTCAATGGAGAGTAGAAATAGAGGGAGTCAAGTAAAGCTCAGAACATTACTACCTTCTCATCTGGAAGGTAATGCGAGTGGCAACATGGTCATTTCAGAATGTGTTGGCACTTATGAGATTCAGGCATTCAGCTCATTCATTTCCTTGGATATAAGATTAAATCCCCACTAATCTTCTTCTGGAATCAAGACACACTGCACAAGATAAGTGGATCTCATTTAGGATATAGCTCACCAAATGAAAAGAAAATAGATGAGTTAGAACCACGGTTATCCCTGGTGTCAATTTGCTGGCACCGTTATAGCTAGGAAAGGTGCTCCACCAGCAGTGCTTTTCAGTATAGTATTTAATTCAACTAATTTCTATCTACCCTTGACTTCTACAACCAAAGAAATACCTCTAATGGTTTACTTCTTGAACATTGCATTCATTACTAATTTGATAGCAGTTGATTTTCTGGTCCAATACATCTACCCGAAATATCCAAATTTTCTTTTGCTAGGCACTGCTTTGAACTTTTCCTTGTTCTCTCCAAGACACGATTAACTAAATTAGTTGCATGTTTTAATCCAAGATGTAGAAACTAAAGCTTGTTCGTATTTGGGGGCATAAGTAATTTTTCCTAATCTTAAATAATGTAGTGTTATCTTCAGGATGATAGCATCATGGTTGATCTTGTGGTTACACTGACAAAGCAAGGGATGAATGTGTATCTCTTTGATTTTAGTCGAATTGGCCAAGTATTAATTGTTTACTACTGTAGTATTGAGCTTCACTTTCAGATTTTACTTGTATATTATAATTGCATTTGTAAAACCTTTTTTTTTCAACTTGCATCCAAACTGTTTAAATTGGTTGATGAGTTGCAATAGTGGTCTGTCATATCTCCACTGGTAGCAGACCTGGTGCAATTTAATTTAGTGGTGCATTCAATCGAACACATAGGACATAGCATGCACAAGGCACATGGAGGCGAGAATTCACAAAACGAAAGATAACACGTGAACGGTGAGACGCAGCAGAAGTCATTGACAACACATACCTTGGCGCGGTGGGAAAGCATCGTCGATTGCTGCCGAATGGCAGGTGGAGTGAATGGCCTGAGCGGCAGCAGTGAGAGCAGGTGGAGCGAATAACCTAAGCCGGCAACAGGATTGCTGCTGAACGCGCGGAGAGCGCCGGACGAGCGGCGAGCGGAGGCCGCGGGTGGGGGCTCACGCCGCGCAGCGAGCCGAGGCCGAGGATCGGATGTCACGCAGAGAGATCGGCGAGCGGCAGCAGTTGCGCAGCCGTCGGCTGAGTAGGGAGAGGGAGAGCGGAGGGCCAGAGGCGATGGTGAGGAGTACAAGCGGCGACTGGAGGAGTCGGGAGGTGGGGCGGCGGCCACCGGCGGGCAGAGTGGAGGAGGCCTCGACTTGGGCGGAGGAGATGGCGAGGAGGACGAGCGGTGACTGGAGGAGGCGGAGGGCGGCGACGGATCCCCGCGGGCGGCCGGCGGAGTGAAGGAGGCGGCGACTTGGGCTGAGGAGATGGCGAGGAGGACGAGCGGCGCGGCGGGGCTCGGTCCGGACTCCGGAGATGTTGCTGGGGTGGGGTGGCGGGTGGGGGCGGTGCGGGACGGGGAGGACCGGCGTTGGGGCGGTGGGACAGACGGACCAAGCGAGGAGCGAAACGGGACCGCCGCCAACCTCGTCAGGGGCAGCGCGGAGGCGGCTGGGGCGAAGGTCGGCGGGGGCGCGTGCGGGAGGGGAGGGTGGGAGGAAGGCGGCGGCGCTGGTTTGGGGGCGGACGACGGAACGCGCGGGGCGGGGGTCGGACGGAACCATGCAAACTTTTAAAGGGGTATTAAAGGGGTATATAGATGAACCAAGCACACCATGCCAGTTAAATTTGATATAAAAAATATCAAACAACCTCTAATTAAAACAGGGCATTACAAGAACTCATCTTCTGGAACACGTATGCAATTGTTTCTAGATTTGAGTAGTAAATTTAGTAACTAAATGAATTTATAAATTCTGCCATGCATTTATTACTAGGCGTTATTATTTTTATCTACGATAATCGACCGGAAGATAAGCATGAAGCCCATATTATAGATGTTTTCTCTTGACAAACAAACTTAGGACGAATATGTATTACTAGGGATGCAAGCGGGGCGGGTTGTGGACAGCAGCAAACTCAGCAAGTCTTGTCGCTAAATTAATTTCGCGGGTTTGCGGCTATCCGCTAACGCAACCACATGCGGTCAATATTAAGTTTGCGGTTTGGGCGGTAAATCCGCAAAGCTCGCAAAACCCGCGAAAGCCCAAATGCACAGTTTAAATTTAACAAAGGAGATAAATAATGAGCAAATCCCTTCAATGCATTGTCTGGCTCCAGAAGCACAATTAAAGAACAAATCTATTAATCTAGCCAAAAGCCGGTTCATCGAAGCAAAGCTTGCCCCTTCTTGCCACTGCATCACGAGCCACAGCTCCCATTGTCTGGCTAAGCACTAAGCAGTGCGTTGCTATCCACTCACTCCACGGCCACACGCGGCACACGACGGCAGCCGCTGCAGCGCATGGGCATGGCAGTATGGCATTCGTCGTACGTTGCGTGACTCTTCTCCCGTTCCATTAAGATGCGCTGCCGGCTTCCGCATCGTCCACCGGTGATGGGATGGCCCATGCCTTGCTGCGGCTTGCGCACGTACTTAGCGTACGCCGCGCGGCTGCTCCACTGATCGAGCCATGAGCGCCGCCGCTGATCCACTCCGTCAGCACCGCTCACCAAGCATCGCGCACCGGCGCTGTCCCGTGCCCGCCGCGTCGTTGGCTGCTTCGCGGAGCTGTGCCGGCTGGAATGCTTTGCAGTCCCTCGAGCGCTGCTCCGGTGAGCCGCAGCTGGCCGCTCTGCTTCTCTCCGTGGCCGCGCGCGGCATGCAGCTCCGACGGCTCCGGAGCCTGACTAGGCCGTGCCGGCGTGCCGCGGCTGCTCCTTGTGGCCGCAGCGGGAGACACAGCAGGGCCGACGGCACGCGAGGCCGCGACTGCTCCCGAGGCCGCACGCGTGGCAACGGCGGCGCTGTAGGATAGGAGCCTTGCGGCGACCGGCGAGTAGGGTTGGGAGCGTCGGGCTGGGGTAGGAGGCTTGTGGTCCTTGCGGTCTTTCGCGGTTCTGCTTTGCGGCCAGTTGTCGTGGTGGGCCTGGCCACACCAAGCCGCAACAATATTGCAGGTTGGGTCACTTTGGCCACAAAGCTTGTTTTTGCGGACGAGTTTGCGGGTTCGTAGAAAAATTCGTCCTGCTTGCATTCCTATGTATCAGAATATCTTTGTATGCATAAACTCAAAAATAGTCTTTACTGTTTTATTTTGTGTTTTGGCTACAAAACGTGTTTTACCCTCTTTTCCAAGCACGCGGTGTTTTGAATGAAAAACAGGAACATGACTACATGACACATCCATCAAGAATTTTAAATCTTATCTTCTCCGTTAATTACTTCACACTCACTACAAGGATATGGCTTGTGCATCTCGGCGACGTGTATGCCACTCCGGCAGTGGCACGTTATTTTCCATCGAAGGGTTTCAAAGTTCGATCGGAATCACCGAAATTTAGTATTTTTTGGTTTTCAGTACTGAGCGAAAGGTAAATTTTGGTCCGGCTTTAGATGGATTTAGTTCAGAATTCAAAATTACAAAAGTCAAACTTTGGTTAAAAAAAACAAAATTTGAAACAGTAGAAACGAAATGTGAAACCCTCAGCTCGATGGCAACGGTAGAGACCAGAAAGTGCAGGGCGCCAGGGCTCCATACCCACCGATCAATGCGGCAGCCCAGTGGCGACCCAAACCAGAGTGTCTTTCAACCACATTGCACTATCATCTTAGGTTACTCCTTGAATCGTAGGGAAAGACCATACCACAACACAAGTAATTTTATGAACTGTGTGACGATCATCTTAATGTTATGGTGTCAGCCAGTATCGTTGAAGGGTTTCACTGCTCCCAGTATCCCTTAGTCATGGCGAAATTTCATACCATGCACCAAGGTGTTTTGTCAACTCTACCGCGGCCATATTACTTGCAATGGTGCCAACCAATATCGTTGAAGGGTTTCACAGTTCCATATGTACCCCCACTGGCATGCATCACTGCTCTCGATATTCCCTTGTGGTAGCGAAATACCATGCCACCCACAAAGGCTTTTTTTAATATATCCTCCACTGTGACCACCTTGCTGCTGTGGTGCCAGCCAATAGAGACTTGGGGAAGAAATAAGATTGGTTTCTCAATTTTCTCAGCCCAAATTGGGTACCTGCAAGAGATACAAAAAAAAACCTCTAAAATGCTGCACTAGGACGAGCACATATAGCATAGCAAGTTTTTTTTAGAGAAATTGCCAGTTTTCCATTATCGCTGAGCTATAGGGTGGCCCAGAGTATGGCTACGAGAAGATTCATCTTATAAGATGGCAGATTGTCATGACTGAGTCCCTTCATAGGAGTGATATGTTCTAACGTGTTGTTCTCAAAGGGATGGGGATCTACTCAAACTATTTCTTCGGCGAGGCTGCGAGTGCATGTTGGAGACATCATACCCCTCCAGAGACATAACAATGGCTAGCCATGAATATTGTTTTTTTATAAGGCCATGATAATATGCCTCAATTTTCTTGACAGGGTGGCGGAAGATGGTTTGTATTTAGCCAGCTCAAAGTGGTGTTGCAAGTGGCTTCATGGAACTATCAATAGCCCTTTCTATGTCATTTGCAGAGTCACGCTTTGTACTTCCATTCATATGTATACATGTCCCTTATTTTATTTGGGCTTATTACTCTATGAGATTGTAGAGCCACGTGTGGGAATTTGGAGGTCCCATCATTCACACCCTGTGTGCTAGATATCACAAGCATAACTTATTTTTTAAGGTCCTTCTTTATAACCCACTGAGGTGGTATGAAGCTGTGCACTGAACTAAAGACATATTTCAAGGCAGCGAGCCCTCTCCTGTACCCTTTCCCATAATCGTACTCAGGGCATGATGTCTGCAACATGAGAAGGTACAAGGCGTGCAACGAAGCTTGTCGCTTCAGATCTATAGATCAAGTCTATCCCCAATGCTTTGATCCCATCTGTGCAATAAATGTGTCTGTGATGTGATTTTGCACTCACATATGACCACCCGTCGTGCTCATGTCAAGTTCTCTAGCAGCCAAACTCGGAAAGCCAACCAAGTGACATGTGAGAAAGCTTGTTTATTTTTTTGGTATTTTGACCCTCAAGTAAATTCTTGAAGGATTTATACAATGCGAGAGAGAAGGGGGGGGGGGGGACAAAATGGTTTTATGCAAAATACTTCCTTAGAAAATGACCATTTGTTGGCGGCATTGTTTGTAATCCTTCTTGATCAATAATTTGGTATGGGTCTTCATTGTAGACCCGTTCAATGATATAGGGCCCTTCCCATTTCGGTTCACACTTGCCTTGAGCCTATAACAGATTTGATTTATCTATTTTTTTTGCAATAAAAATTGGTGAACCTCATAGTACAGTATAACCTAAAACACAACAATTAGAAGATTTGCAGATCTTGCTATGTGTTTTGTTAGCTAGTATTAATTCTACAACTGTATATTGAATATGAAACATGAAAACAAGTATCTGATAAATTTGAAAATTTATTAGTGAAAATACAATCCCCTGGATGGTGTATTTCTTGAATTGAAGTGCCTTAATGCCCATCTACCATGCATTATCAATATTATGTTAACATATATTTATTGAGTAAACAATCATCGATCTTTTTTATTTTTCTACATAATAGTCGAAACTGGTTTCTGTGTAGATCTTATGAACTTTTCCTTAAAGATTTATTTGAGCAACTGTGTTTGCCATGGTTGGATCTATATATCATTGCAAGCTCCTAATATATCAATGACCTTTGTCATCAATAGTAGGTATATATCAGACTGACTCGGCTTCTGTTCCTGCAATGAGCACTGTAGTGATCATTATTTGTGTGAAATGGTATGAAATAGTAAATCCCCAACGCTCCTTGGTTCGCTAACCATTCATTTACTCTAAATGAAATAATTGCTTATTCCCCCTACATGTGAGTGCTCATGCATTTTCTAGGTAGATCTTCTAAATTTCACTATTTCAGCAAATTTGGTTAAGTCACCAGGCTATAGGAGGTTAAGAAAGTGCTTACATTGCTGCCTTCATAACAAGAAAGTGCTTACATTCCTTGGTAATATATGTTTTTTATTTCAGCACTCCGCCAGTTCTTAATTTAGACCTACATTAGCATCAGATCTATTACCTACCTATAGCCATGTTCCTGTACTGCTCCATTGTGAATTAATTACCTAAGACCTTTAGTGTTTGACTTGCATGTTTCGACATTTATTTTTTTCACAGAAATTCATGATAAGATTTAGACACTATGGATTGACATAGCAACAGATTACTTAGCTGACCATCAAATTAATCTATAAATAGTTGTTTTCCAGGTCCTTTTTTGCTCACAACTGATTCTGTTGCCTTTTATATTCCAATTTTGAAGCCCTTACTGGATGCTGTCTATCAGTAATTGTCTAATACATTCAATTGCAAATCCAAAAGGATGCCCGCATATTCCTTATGTTTGGATATCATTTAAAGCAAGAGATTTTATGCCTTCTAGTTTTATGCGAGCTCGAGCTGTGTATGTGCATTCTATGTACGGCCATGTACAAGGCATCTTATGTAATATGCTGAAACGTTGCAATAAAACGGGTATATATATATATATATATATATATATATAGGAAAATTCCTTTCTACATGCGCATGTAACTACACTCACCTCGTATCTCAAGATTTTGAAGGTATCTTTCAGTTGTATATTTGTTCTATGTATATATTTAGTTGGCTCCAAAATATACAGAAATGTTGCTTTTGTTACATGCTTCATTCATTGCTACACACTAGTAAAAATGCCCGTGCAGGATGTATTATTCAGTTTCGATCGTTGTCTTTTTTTAGAAAACTTAAGGTACTTGAATTATGAGCTATTTTGGCCTTTTAGATTTGTAGGCTTGAACATTTAAATTGGACTAATTTATCCATTTATTAAGCCATGCCAATAATGAATTACATCAAGTTTCACTGTTTAAATCTAAAAATCCACCATTAGGCGGTTCATACTCTTACTTCATATTTCTTCTTTTTTATACAATACAAAAACTGGAGTTGCAAGATCATATTAAAACTCTCATGTGCATCCCTAGCAACTATAATGTTTTTTATATTCAAAATCCAAAATTATTTGTTACTTCATAAGCCAAAAACAATTTGTTAATTCATTAGGCTGTAAATTTTTGTTAGAAATGTTTATAGAAAATTACCACTTGTATGTTCATTAACAAAATGGAACAACAATATTTTAGTCATGCAGAAACATTTAATTTACAATCTCATTAGTTAATACTACAATAAAGAATTCATTAGAACAATTACAAAATTCATGTATAAATGGGTATTTTCTATGCAGTCCTGTTTTGCAGGCAGGACGGGGCGAAAGAGGCCCTCACTCCCCACCTAGAGCCAATCCCATATAAATCCCTCCCCTCTGGCCACCATTCTCTCTCTCTCCTACAATCTGCATGACGCTGCCACCGCCCACAGTGCCCCACTCATCCCTCGTCGGTGGGCGTCGACTGTCAAGCGGCTTAGCGATGGGCCCCTCTCTCCTCCCGGTCTCCATCCGCCTTGTCGCGCACCTCCAGTTCCCAGTCCCCAGTCCCGTCCACGGTTTGCGATTTCGTTTTAGATTTTC
The DNA here is from genome assembly GCA_030272315.1 of Paspalum vaginatum. Taxonomy (NCBI): domain Eukaryota; kingdom Viridiplantae; phylum Streptophyta; class Magnoliopsida; order Poales; family Poaceae; genus Paspalum; species Paspalum vaginatum. Next base: position 5,809,652 of record CM059015.1, read on the forward strand.
GGAATTTCGTTTTTTTAGGAAAACTTTTTAAATTCTGAATCCGAAAATCTAAAAATCCGGACCGGAATTTCTGTTCCGTAGAGTAGCGGAAACAGAAAAGAACACCAGGATTTCAGGAATTCCGAGTGAAAAGGAGAACCCTGGTCCCGTCTCCCCCACCTCGATCCGCGTCGTCGTTGCTTCAGCTCGCACCGGTGCGGCGAGGCCGCCTGTTCTGCCTCGGTGGGTCCGGATCTACACCGCCTCCCTGCACGGCCAGGCCACCTCCTTCCGCCCCGGGACGCCACCACCTGTCGGCGGGGCGAATCTGCGCTGCCTCCCTACCAAGCGGCGGCCTGACCGGCTCCTCGGATGGGGCCAGGGTTCTCCTTAAGCGTTAGATTCCTAGAAATTAGATATAAGGGAAGGTATTAAGGGTGGGGCAAATTTCACGTGGATAAAAAATATTTTGCGTTAAACTCGTATTTTTATAGGGTAAACTAATCTCATTAATTTTTATACTTCTGCAATAAAAAATTTATTAGAAAACTTAGAAATTATTTATCAGAACAATTAGAGAATTTTACCATGAAATGCTGGACTCAGCCCAAAATAATAGGCCTTTTAGATGTGGGCCGACAAGAGCCTCAATGGGAAAAACCCTAACCCACTCGTCATTTTTCTTCCTCCCCCTGCCCGCCACCTCTCTTCCTCCCCGCGAGCTTGCCAAGGCCGCCCCTCCCGGGCTCGATCCACCCCCATCGCGCCCCAGCAACCTCGTCCCCCTCTCCCCCGCGTCGGCGCCGCGGCCGGCCGCGTCCTCCCCCGACCTGGCGTCGCCTCTCGGCCCACAGCGGGCCGCCTCATCCCCCGCGCTTCGGTGCCGCGTCCGTCCTCCCCCACGCCGGCTGATGTGATGGATTTCTTCCTCTCTTGCCGTTCCAGCCTCTCTTTCGAGGGTCTCAATCTCTGATGCTCGTTTTTTTGGATGGTGCGGCCTCTATCTCTTATTGTTGTTTCCGAGCTCTGGCGGCCTCGGTCTCTTGGATGCCGGTCTCCCTCTCTTCTATGCGGCGCTCTTTCTCTCCATGCTCTTGACTCTATTGTGCTCTCTCTCCATTTTCTTTGAATGATATGCCGGATTGTGCATAGTTGCATTAGCGATCTGCGATTTAAACACATGCATGTATATGAATATTGTACGTATATTTTGTAATGATATTGGGCCTGTTTGTATGCACTTGTGATGATATTGGGCCTGCTGTTATTGGATCTAATACGAGGAGGATACGTTATTATCTATGACATCAATATTTGATTTTTTTAAATTATATTGTGTGGGTAGAAAACCTGGTGAGAAAAAACAAGGGTGATAGTTACGAAGGGAGCCAAATATTACGGCAGGAACGCCGCGTTCTAGCGTTCTGCTGTGGTTTTGGTGGGGTCAAATTAAGATGTGGACCCAACAAAATTACAGCCGTTGGCAATGCATATATAGGTTTCTTGCAATGGATATATGCGTTGCTATATAGTCCTTGGCAACACATAAATAGGTTTCTTGCAATGGATATATATGTGTTGCTAAATGGGTGGTCATTTTGTATTGAGTTATTTTAGCATGCCAGTTCACTTCAAGAAATTAAGAAATGCGGACCGGAAGAAAACGGGAGGAACAGATTGAGAAATGTCTTCCTAGCTGGAAAGGCAAACATTTCTTCATAGAGGGACGATTGACAATATTACTTTGGTGCTCAGCAACTTACCAATGCATGTATATGATGTCTTTTTTCGAGGTTCCTAAGGGAGTTTAAAAAATAATTATTCCCGTTCTCGTTTCTTCTGCCAGAGGACAAACATAAGAAAAAAGATCACCTAGCTAAGTAGAGTATACCACTTCAATTCATGGGTATTCACAACTGAATACCCATGATTTTTTGTTAAAAAGATGCATATACATAGTGTGTATAAGTATTGAAATGAAGGCAGATATGCGTCTGGCCTGAAACAGCAGCGGCGCGGCAGCTCTAGCAGCTGCAGGATTGTACGCTTGTGCTGTGGTAGTCTGGTAGGGTGCGACGTCGTTGTAGGCTGTAGAATACCGTGCTGCTCGCAGCCTGCACAACGAGACATGACAGTCCGTAGGCAGCGGAAGGCTGCTGCCAGCGGGCGCCAGCCACGTCTAGTTCAGCCTTGAAGTTCTTGGATTCTTTGAATTAGTAGTGTAGTGTACAACATTCAATTCAATGCTCTCGAATTATTTGAATTAGTAGAGCAGAACTTGAGTGATATGAATTTTCAGGTCCAAAAATATGAAGATGTGTACTACGTTCCTCTGTGTATTTCAGATTTGCCATTTGTCATTTTATTACGACAAACAATTCATACTTTGGTATATTGAAACTAATTCTATGTTAAACAAGTTACACCAAGTTGTGTATGCTCAATTAAGTAATATTTCGTCACTTTCTCCTTTTCCTATTTGATGTTTTTTATTAAAAAATAAACTAGGCAACGATAAATATTTGAAAATAGAGTTAGTGTAAAATTAGTAGTGCCTGATAATATAATCACTTGTACACAAAAGAAAAGCTTTAGGCTCCTAAATTTTTATGTACTCTTTAAAATTTGAATACCTAATCTTTAAATCTTGGGCTCACCCCTGAAGTATACTCCGCCAACCTAAAGACCAAGGAGGTCTAGGGATTCATAGTTTGGGTATCAAGAACAAAGCTTTACTTAGTAAATGGCTTTATAAGTTTCTTACCTCAGATGGAACATGGAGACAATTGATTTGTAACAAATACCTAGGTTATACACTTATACTCCTTTATCCCAAGTTGAATAGATAACTGGGGACTCACACTTTTGGGCTAGGTTATTAAAGGTCAAGCGATATTTCCTACATTTCGGCTCTTTCAAGGTCAAAGATGGATCAGAAATACATTTTTGGAAGACATTTGGTTGGACTCAACACACTTGCAAGTCCCATGTCCATATCTTTACAACGGCGGCGACTGGGGGTGCAAACAGCCCTTTCGTGGAATCGTGCAAGCAGGCACCCTGGTCTGCCCGATCCCCATCCTATGGTGGTTGTGCATTTTTCACATAAGCCTTTCCACACTTCCCTCTCAGGCTCATGCGCTATTTCCTAAACCCCTTCGTATGTATTTAATGTCTTAAAAAACAATATCGGTGCTGTTTCATAGCCGGTCACCCCTGGATCGATATGTTGCACGACCGAGGTCCTGATGTATGTTCACTGTCGACCGCGTGCCGTTGATGAGTGACCGCCGCCAGCAGCCCATGGCGTGATCATCGTCGCACGGCGTCTCTGAGTTACTACCGCGAGGGCTGAATCGATAAAAGTCGAGGCTGGTGGACTAGATATCAGCGTCGACCCTATTGGAATCGGCATGCTATATGATGACAGTCTGACAGACTGGCAGCAGCAGCAGCAACGTAGACACAAACTGAATTTATTCCAAACACAACCTGATGGCAATTGCTGATGCGCCTGTACGTCTAAGCAATATAACTATATAAGTTTTGGATAAAAGCAAGTACTGTTTGACTCTCTGTTAAGAAGCTACGGTGACTTTGCTACTTGGTGTGTTGAGTGATTATCAATATATGGAGTGTGTCTTGGTGAGTTAAAGCTGACTCCAATAAAGTGGACCATTCCATTTTGGTCCACATTAAAAATGGTGTCCATATACTACGACTCTCAACTTTTTTAACTATTTTATATACTATCTTCTCTATTCTATTGTTAAATTTGAAATGGTCCATCATTTAGTCATTTTGTTGGACACGGTCTAATGGACTGATCAAATTATGTGCTCTGCGGAGAAACATGATTCCTTAGCTTGTGGTATGGCAGGAGGTTTGATGGTTTGGGCTTCAAAATTGTTGGATGATTTGGTGGTTTATGCCTCAAAACCATTCAGAGAAGGAGGTTTGATAGTTTGGGCTGTAAAATCGTTGGAGGATGATGGTTGGAGGCGTCGACGACGACTTCTTCCTCACCGACCCGTGCTCCGTCTCGGTTGACCGGCCGGATCTGGGCCGTCGCGGCGCCTGAAGGCACTGGCAGCCTGATCCGGGCCGCCATGGACTCTCTCTGCCACGGCCATCGACCCGCCGTCCTCGGCCACACGTGCCCGTCGCCTCTGCCGCGACCATCCCCATAGCTCCGGCAGCCTTTGCCGGCAGCAAGTCTCCTCCCCAGCTCCCCCTTCAATAGGCAATTTTATAGATTTTGGTTAGGCAAAATGTTTATTTTCATTAGGCAAAAGGTCTATTTTCATTAGGCTTGTCATTTTTGCCTAATGATTTTGCCATTTTTGCTTAGGGAAAATAGCATTTTTGCGGACAACTCTATTATTGCCTTTTGATACTTGTATTATTGTCTTTTTGTGAATTTTGTTTGTGCATTTTTTTATTTTATTAGCTGGAGGTGAACATGGCTACGGCAGGCAGCGAGCTGTGGGATTGTGGAGATTTTGCCTCGGACTGGCATAGGCCCTTCTATTTTTTCTAAAAGTAGAAATGGTGCAACTGGATAAACCTAAATATTACTAAATATAGCGTGTACGCGGCTGTAAATTAGCCGCTCCATATAGATATAAATAGATATATTTGCACCAAAGAATTGAAGCATGGGAGAATTGAATAATTGTCATTAGTAAATGTAACACTATATTTATTTTTTAATATAAACTTTTCATGCACAATTATTTGGCCCCCATAAGAGAACTGTCCTTTGACAATAGGTGAAACTTGGTAGCATTTGTCAGCCACGATTGGCAGGTCCTTGTCGATAACATGATTGACACCCTTTATATCAACCAATTGGAGATGGCCCATGTTTGCAGCGTTGTTAGGAGGAACATTTCCATTCCCCATTGGAATATTTGAATCATTGTCATCAGTAACCAATAAAGCCACCAAAAGTAATGTTTAGTTGTGTGCTAGATGATAATGAGGCCATAACATCCTTTGGGAAGTAGCCGACTGACTGAGCCGGACCATTGAAGCCACAGTGGACATTCCAATTACCTGATGCCGAATCTTGTAATCCAGCAAACAATTATGCATGTATATACAATACTACTAATTATGTAGATAGAATTATGCATGTAAAGGTCGTCCAGTCCTTCATATTACCAAATCAATGAAAAATGTGAGTAAATAGCAGTGGCTATAGTAAACATGGTATACCTTAAAAAACTCTGAATGAGATGCATTGTACTCTTCCAGCGATCTTAGAAGAAGGATAAATGATGTCACCGGGAGCTATGCTAGAGCCAGTTGTTCTTATAAAACCACGGGAGCATAATGTATTAAAGCAATTGGATCCACCACTCTGGAAAGAAAAAAATCAAGGCCATAATTTACCTCTAGCTTGTATGCTATTACAATTTACAGTAATTTATTTACACAAACAAAAATTATTTACATTCATGAATTCTAATAATGTGTTGTAGGCTACAATTGTGTTCCAGAACATCATGTAGTAGCACTCCATCCTTTTTTTTAGTTGACACTTTTTAGTTCAAAGATGAACTTGCCGGCAAAAAATTTTTAAGAACGGAGGGAGTACATGATAAAAAACTTCCCATTTTAGTCATACGTGCCTACACACCTATAATAGCATCAGAATTGCACTCTTTGGCACAATAAACATTGGGATCTTTGTTAGAAGGCCCACAACGTGCATTGAGTATAAATGTATCATGGATAAGTAAAAGCTAGAATAAACATATAGAGGACTTCACCATACCGTCCAATATGTGAAGAAATGGGTATTAGAATCCTGGTACAGACTTGGAAAAAACCTATACAATGAAGAAAACATCACAATTAGAGAAACTCTCCAATTTTTTCCCCTTCTAAGCAGTAAATTGAATTCAAATTAAAAGGATCAAAACTTACATGCCAACCAACAATAATTCCTGTTGTTTGCCCACCCATGGTACTTTGGATAACAACTGCAGATCCACTCGCCTGAGTAAGTCGTAAGCGAAAACCATAGACATCAGAAGTAACCTCTGCTCCATAATATGAACCTCCAAGGCCTGTGTGTCATGTATGTGATGCGTATTGCCAGTTGCCACTGCATGCCATAAGAATCATTTCAAACTATTGCTAATATGATGCAACAAACAAATCAACTTATTGTATGATATAAATCGCAAAGTTGGGCATATGTCAAAGGATTTTATTTTTCAGGTAAGTTTTTTCTCAAGTATAAAACATTTAAGGGATTGTAGGGACTTTACATCACTCATGCTGTTTTTGATAGCTTGAACTGGGGCTGATTCACCACTCAAGGAAGATTTCTGTGCATGATCAATATCAAGAGGACTCGGTATTGTGCAATTTTTTCCCTTCAAAATTTGGAGGCCCACAGATAGTTAAAATAGAACACTTCAACTTATATGTAGTTAAATGAATTAGTTTAAAACGCTATATGCAAATGTTATAGGATGTACCTCGCCAATGTAAGAAGCCAGACAATCCCTTACAATTCCATTCGCAAGAAGAGCACACAGCATCATGACTTGTACCGGACCTCTCTCCATTTCTATGATATGGAAAGTGAGAAGACGTTGTGGTTTGTACTACACACTATGGTTCTTTAAATAGTACAGAAAATCAGTTAAAATATTTTTTGGCAAAAGATATTTATGATAAAAATGAGAAAAAAAGCAAGCATTTATGCGTTAGTAAAACAAATACGAGCATCAAATCTGGATCCTACTAATGAATTTAGAGTTAATATGATATACTCAGAGGAATATGTAGCATTGCAGTCACAAATTCTACTATAAATATAAATAAATGCTCCGCACAAGCCATGTATTTAAAAATATACTGATTCAAATGTGCAAAATCCCCAACCTAATCAAGCATTTAATATATTAGTAAAACAAATATCATGATCAAATATGCTTTGTACTAATGTGTATAATGAAAGAATATGATATACTCAGAGGAATGGAACATTAATTGTACAAATTATGATGTTTTATGGCAAAAGATATTTATGATAAAAATGTGAAAAAAAAACTAAGCATGTCAAGTATTTATGTGTTAGTAAAACTCATATGAGCATCAAATATGGATCCTACCAACGAATTAAGAATTAATATTATGTATTCAGAGGAATGTAACATTATTACTGTCACAAATTCTACAGTAAATATAAATAAATGTTTCGCAAAAGTTGTGTTTTTAAAAATATACCGGTTCAAATGTGCAAAGATATCAGTGATAATTCAAACGTGAAAGATCCCTTATCCTAATCAAGCATTTAATATATTAGTAAAACAAATATCATGATCAAATCTGCTTTGTACTTATGTGTATAATGAAAAATATGATACGCTCAGAGAAATGTAGCATTAATGGTAGAAATTATGATGTAAATAGAAAAAAAACATCTCAGGACAAAATATTGAAATTGTAAGGAAAATGGGCCCTAATCAGCCTTGTACTTATTTTCCTAATGTGATTTTGGTGGTTGAGGTGACAACACGCATCATTTGAGACTAATGTGTGTGCAAATATTTTTGTTTAAGTCTCAAGGGTGCAAAATATAAACTTGGAGTCCAAACACCTCAAAGGAGGACTTAAAAAGCACAAGACTCAAGACATCAAAAAGTTAGGAACGTGATGCACGACACGGCGGTCCGCTAGCTAGGCGGTGGTAACTAGATTTATTTTCAATTGGTATTTCTTTTAGCATTAGTTGCCCTTTTTTCCTAGGCTTTGCATGAACATATCTAAATTCAAGTAATGCATGCTTCGGCTATTTTTTGTTAGGTTTCTTGTGTTTCACTCTAACCCATGAACAACCTATATGGTTTCTATGGTTTGTGTTACCTTGAGACTAACAATGTTTACAAGTTTACCATGTGTAGTAGTCTTACCCATGTCCCCTAGAGGTATACATGAAATTAAGGAAAATGGGCTTCAATTTGGTAACACCTTCCTTGGTGTACATTTCAATCATGTATAGCTACCTCCATGTATAATATTGTTTAAGCTTCCCTTTGTCTTAAATGGCTAATTGTGCGTATGGTTTGTCTACCATCATAAGTATGCACACCTTTACGGGGAGGTTAGCTTATGTTACGTGAGTTTCATGTATTATGATCCATTCGACCTCCATATCTTGTGGGATGTGTGGACATATCATCCAGATTCGAGTCCTCTTTACTCCAATTTGGATGCCTATTTCTTCTTATTTACACAAGCCACTTAGTTCCTTCTAAGTTGGTCACATTTAGTATTATTGTTTGGTATTATTATTTACTTGTTCAGTTCATTGTGCCCTAATTAGCACATGAATATGTGATTTTTTCTGTTGCAGATATTGCAGTGAGATACATGTTGGATCTGTTGGACATCCCTTCCGAACATGCCGAGGAATGTCGTCAGATCAGCGTAGAGGAGAACATGACTGGGGAAGTACTCTAGTGGAAGCTGTTTTCTTACCTGTCGAAGCCTACCATTTAGAGGACCGCCTAGGGAAGCGTATCCCCCATGATCAGAGGTTTTCCATACCCCAACTTCCCGCTCTTGTGGAACTTTGCATCCAACCTGGAGTTGACCTCCCTGAATATCCCACAAAGCGTCGAAGAAAGCCAATCATTCAAATTGGAAGAAAAGAGTTTATTGATGCAGATGAAGATCACCTACCAGAGCCAGGGCCTGACAGATTTAAGCAGCCACTTCTTGAGGAACTACGTCATGATGAGATTATTGCCCCATCTAGCCCAGAGGAGACAGCGGCTCTTGCCGAGGAGACACTTGAAGCATGAGAGACCGTCAGGGATGATGCCTTGAAACTAATGAAGGGTTACTCAGTGAGGGTTTGTGGATACTGCCCTGAGGTGCATATCGGGTCAACTGGCCACAAAGCAAGGAACTGTGGAGCCTTTAAGCACCAGCAGAGGAATGGACAACATGGATGGCAAGCAGCAGTGCTCGATGACCTGATACCTCCTAGATACGTCTGGCACATGCCAGAATCAGGGGAGGAACTGCAGAGGGAGCTGAAGACCTTCTATGGTCAAGCACCAGCTGTTGTTGAGATATGCATTCAGGGTGGCGCAAAAGTGCCGGAGAAGTACAAAGCCACTATGACACTAGATATAGGAATTCCTTATAGCTTGAGGCTGAAATGGTCGTCTGATGTGCCAAATAATTCGGGCAGGTTTAAGCTATCTATGACAGAACTGTTTTTGTGTCGAAAAGATAACATCACCCTCAAGCTCTATCGTAGCTTCTCATACATTCAATGTATAATGTATTAGTCAATGTATATATATCAGAACTTAGATGAGAAAATCCAGCAGGTTTTCTTTTTTTTTTCCCAATCGACATCGATACTTTCTAGGTACTTTTAGAAACAAATGTTTTATGCTGTGAACCATCTACTCCTTGATGTTCAGCAGGATTAATTCCTGCCTTGCAAAACAACAAAGGTCCAGCTGATTTAATACATTCTGAAGGATAAGTTCACGCCTGAGCATAAGCTTCAGGAGCCTATATTGCACACTATCAGACACAATTAAACACAACCATTGGCAGCTTAGCACATAACCAGCAGAAACAGATGATAAAGCGCAACGCAACGAAAATTTATCAGAGCCACAAGGAAGTTCCATTTGCCTTCAAAGAAAGCAATGCAATTTACAAGTTACAAGGCCCCGGAATCTAGCTGACTGAACAGCTGAAATCGGTGCGGGTTGCCCCTGAAGAGTTGTGCGTTCGCGAACCATTTGTCTAGGGGGTGGTAGCTGTCAATGAGGCAAGGGCTCCACGGCTGTCCTGAAGAGCAGGATGTAGACCTTATCAACAGAAAAGTACAAGAATCCACCCCGGGCGTGCGTGACAGGAACCGAAACTCGTCCCCACGATGCAGTGCCAAGCTGGCCCGTAAGCAGTGTCAAACTCAGTACGCACAGGATTGCAATCCGAAACAGGACAGACAAAATGAGGAAACTGTGGACAAAATAATCAGAATACATGCGGCCATGTGATCAAGCATGGGGATGAAATGTGCGAGATGGTCCCAGATTCGGCTGTTTGGTTGTGGAGATTTTGTAAGACTCAGGTAAGTGAAAAAGATCCAGCTGTAGAGTGACTGGATATATTAGGTGCAAATGAAACTTTCGACATGACAGATTAAAGTTGGCAATGGGTTTCACTAAAATTAATCAGTATAAATATTGCAAAATCAAGATCAATAGTGTGTTGAAAGGTCGGTACATCATTAGTCAAACTTGGATGCCATTTTGTGAAATGACAACCACCTGAGCATATGATGACATGACCTTGTAATTGTTGCAGCGAATTAATTGCTTGTATCGGTGGCTTCGCACAATTGCAGAACATAGTTCATTCAACGTGACCCCATCGCCTGGTTGTTCAGAAACTGACACTTGAACTGCCAATGATAGCATCAGTAACTCCAGACCCTTCCAAATGAGCCGAGAGGCAAACGAAGTACGGGACTATGGATTCGGAGTGACGCATGAAGACAGTTCAGGGGGCAGCCTACAGAAAACGGTGGTCGCATTGTAGAGCTCTATCAGAATGGCAGTCCTCGTCTTGGACTCGTGTAATCATGGTGATTAAGGTACCACAAGGGACAGACCATGAACCCGGCGCTACTGCACCATCATAAGGGTACATGAACAAGTGCAATCACACTATAGCAGCAATGCCACCCCAAGAATCTCTGATTCCTTGAGGGCTGGAGCAAACCATTTTGTACTACAGTATGAAGCAAGAATGCAAGGCAATGTCCTGGGTGAAATCGGAACAGCACCTCAGATACTCTAAGTCGCAGCCAATAAGTGAACTGTCAGATACGAACCTGCAAGTCCTGGCATTGGTGTTTGCCGCGGGCTCTTGGGAATAATCAGTTTGGAGATAGGGAGATAGAGAAAACAGAGAAATGACTGTGCTTAACGTTTGGTTACCTTTTTTAGCGCGAGCGCGAGTCGCTTGGAAGTGCGGCATCGCGGCGAGCTCGTCGCGGGCGCAGCGGAAGGCGCGGCGCTGCAGCGCCAGCGCGGGCGGCATGTCGGCCGCCACCACCCTCACCTGACCACGGCGGCCTTCCTCTCCTCGCCACCGCCACCTCCTCCCGCGGCCGCCGGCTGGTTCCCCGAGGACACCCCGACCGCCTCGGCGTCGCCGTCCTCCGCGACCCGTCGCTCGACGCCCAGCAGCGACCTGATGACCCAGCCGCCACCTCGCCTGACCCCTGCTGCTCCCTCATGCCTGCCACGCTCCACGCTGGAGTGGGCTCCCCTCCCGGTCGCGCCGCGCCGAAAGTTTTGACCTCTGGATTGGACGGAAAGGAAAGGAAAGGAACAAGCTGCGTTTTCCTCTAGCGCCGCGCTGCGCAGCGGCTTGGGCGGTTTTTTGTTTTTGTTTTTCCGAGGGAGGAGGAGAGGAGGACGGGGACGCGAAGGGAAGGGGAGGGGAGGGGAGGGGAGCCGGACCGACGTCGGGGACCCCGCCGGTGGGATCACCGACGCGCGCGCGGGGGCCGGGGTCGGGGCACGAGCACGAGCGGCGGAGCAAGCGCAAGGGCCACGACCGCAGGCGTTGCGCCTGCTGGGGAGTTGAGGACTGCTGCCTGCTGGTACCGGGGGACCGCATGGCGCACAGCGGTGCAGCTGCATCGTGTCAGCGTACCTCGCCATAACCAGTGTACTAGGATCACTCTAGTGATGTTACGGAGACCGTTGTAGTGTGTATGTCTGGATGCAGTTTGTTAGGATAGAGAAAAGAAGAAAATGCTCCAATAAACAATGCTGCTATAATACAGTAGGGAGGCTCGAGATTCAGGAGCCACACAAATACGTCCTTAGACCTCTCACAGCACAACAAATCGCAGCCAGTGTTACAAATTACACGGGACAAGAAGCCGGAATTTGGCGCTACACGTCGCCCTCGACGATCTCATATTGGCAAATGGAACCCTGCACACGTGGCACCACCTGCACGGCTCTCGATACTGAAGGTTGGAAGTGTAAAATTTAGATATAGTTTTAGGGGCTATCGCAGAGTATTTTCACAATAATTCATTTAGACACATAATAGATCGAGTTATCGGATTGGTGGCCAGCTGTTTCCTCTAAATCTAACATGATTTAGAGAATAGATAAATATACGGAGTACTACCTAAGTTGTTTAGCTTGATGTTTCAGACAACGTACACAAGCTAAAACCAGCTAGCTTTTCATATCTCAACGGCAAGCATAATTGACGGGAGGAAAAAGATAATGGTTCTATCAGAGGAATGACGGGGGAAACTTAAGAAAGTACGAAAGAGAAAACAGTTGGCTATTGACACGGAATACGGCAGACTGATGCTCGACAGCAGAAGATAGGACGCGCCCTGTGGAAGCCGTTGTCAATTCATCTCGAAATTCATTTCAAATGGTACCCTATTAACTGACGATGCTCTTTCCAAAAAAAAAAAAAGATAATGCAGTCAGTCACTCGTCTCCTTGGACAAACATTCCACAATTGGTGATAGATCTGCACGGTGACAATCAACCAGCCGGCAGAAATCTTGCATAGGAATGCGACCGTGCCGAGTATTGCTCAAGCCCGGGTGCGACAAGATAGAAATGTTGCATGGTTCAGAAGCAAGACAACCAACATGTGTTTGCCTGGCTGAACCACCTTCTTGTGTAATTATGCATCTCCTAAGCCCGTTAAGCAGTTATTTACAACAGGCAGCACCGAATCTATGAAGAATCTGTCCCTGATCACTACAGAAAGATCTAGATTCCAGTAAGATGAGGATACAAGTTACGACTACCGCAATTCTTCTGATCCTACACCATCACACTACTTTCCATGCACTAGTAGTAAGTTGTAACATTAGGATGGGTTTTGCTTGCATAAGCTTTGGATGTGTGGCTGCCTAGATTGAGGAGTTGGGATCAGTCTTCAGGTGGGAGAGGAGATGTTGTACGTCTGGCCTCGAAATTTCTATAACTTTCCCACACAATGTTAGTATCTCCAGCTTCGGTTTGCTAGTGCTCTGAACCGGCCCCCCTTGGCCTTCATACATCACGGCATGATGCCTGTTCAACAAGAGAAGGGAATTCATGAGATTGAGATGGCATACAGATTACAGAGATGATCATGTGCAGAAGAGTAAAATACATCAACTGATAAGGACACGCCTATCTTTCACGGTACTCACAGCTATACTAGCATATCAGGATTATTAGAACTATGCAGCGGCAGCACTTGGCAAGAAAATATAGAATAATCACAATTGTTGGTCCGCAGGTGTATTATCTATTGACCAGCAAGCAGAAATTTGTCACAGCCAACAAGGAATCTCAGCGGTACTTATATATTGGTATAATATATGTCTAAGGGAAACCAGCAGCAATAATACGTACTAGATAGGCCAATTATCACAATATTCCTTCCACACAACTTGCAGGTGAATCTCTTGGCATAAATAATAATTGGACTCCACAATCAGTAACCAAAAAGTAGCAGCGATAATGATAGATGGAGGGATCAGCTTATAAGAGACTGCAAACCAAAACCCTAGACAAATTCTTCCACCCGCGGTGACGGACCACGATCAGAAGAAGAGGACTTCTTAGGAATCCAGAGCACACCCAAGTAGCAGTTTGATTGCAAGCTAACACAAATCCACGTAGGGATCCAGGACGATAATCTTCAGCAGGAAGAACCTAGGGAATCACCGCCTAGGGTTTAGGGAGCGATGGCTCATCGGGGAATAAAATCTGCAAAATAACAAAAACCTCCTTACCCTAGCGGCGGCTACTGAATATAACAGCTAGGGGACGTCCTAGCAACCCTAGATGCGTCCGAGATGGACTCTCACACGATACATGGACCAGTGGGCCAAATTGGTGGCGCAGCACCTTGGACAGGTTTTGTCCCACAACTTGTGATGCGAATCCCTGTCGACTCCGAAGTCTAAAAGGCTTGAAACCAGTTCCATTGGAAAAGTTCTGTTTTTATCTTTCCAAGCATATGTGGATCGCCGAAAACGGAGCCCGTTTGTGACCTGGGCGATGATTTTAGTACACACTGGTCCTGGAGGCCGAGGTGGCCGACTCCGAGATGAATTGGGCCTCCAACTTGACTTGGACGCCCTCCTCGCTTTTCTCCATGCCTTTGTTGGTTTCCAATGCCTTCAAAGTATATATTTGAGGACTATTTAGCAGCTCCAAACATATTTTTGACGATAGACCGGCATGAGTAAACAATGCATTACTCTTCATGTATTTTTCATCAAACGGAAATGCACCAAATTGAAGACCGGCTCAAAGAGATTTAGTTGAATTAATTTGAAGAGCCATGGGTTCATCATTCTCTCTTTCTTGAAACAAAATCGTCCTCAACTTTGGTATATTTTTATGTGCCTCATCTCTAATAGAGATCATGTCAACAATCTTTGCAGGAACTATGCCTTCACCTATCATCATAACGTCTTGTTTCATCTTGCTGTCCACCTTCACATAATCATCATAACAATCAAGGGCTTCTTACCTATAAAAATTGCTGAAATTTTACTATTGATATAAAAAAATATTAGAGGCCACTGCTGTAGTATCTTCTATGTCATTAGCAGTGACTATTGGAGGAGGGTCAAGCACATCAAAACTCCCTTTTGATTTCAGGATCAAGGGAACAATTTTCTATACACAGAAAACAACAGTCTTACACATGCTGATTTTCATGCGGGTTGTTTATTATGAAATACATGGAGCTTTGGGATGGCTCTAAACTTCAAAAGAAGTTTGCACAGGTTGGCATTTTAAGTACATTTGTATTTATGCCCATCGTTGGCACTCTAACGTAACTAAAGCTTATGCATTATAATGTATGCGAACTGCAGAAGGATGTGCGATATGTGCTTAGTCTCTGCTCCCTTTTATTCTTGCTAAACACATCATCTTAGTCTCTGCTCCCTTTTATTCTTGCTAACTGTGATTTTAAAACACATTAGATAATTGTACCAATCTGCTTTTTTCTTTAGTTTCTATGATATGCAACTCTCCTTGCATGCTTATAGATGCAGCTTATATTTCGAAGTTCATTGAAAGATATGATCTGTTCAACAAATTCGTTGAATGTACATTGTACAATACTTTGTTGAATGTTGTGTCAATATACAAACATGCAAACAAGCGCGTGCAGCTTCACAAAAACCCTCGAAAAGATGTAAAGGTTCCTACTCAAGAACATATACAAATAAATCTTTCCTGTACATGTAATGCACATGTTTGGCAAATTCCATTCCAACAGACCCACCCCAGCAGATTCTTGGATCAATGATGCATTTTATATGCTGGGCCATGTCAGATCACCATTACATATGTCTGCACAAGCCTCAAGGTCAAAAGATCATGGCGATGCATTCCTGTCTTCCAGCTGCAAATAGGTCGGAGTTCATGTATATGTCGCCACCACTAGGAAACACAGTTACAATCATCTTCTCTTTGTTCTCTTCTCGTGATGCCACCTACAAATAAATTTAAAACATAAGGTAAAAAAAGCAAATATGGAAAAGAAATGGAGCTAGTTCCAGTCCGAAGAAATGGAGCTACATTTGCTCCGGATGATATCCAACTAGCAGACCCTTTTGTCTTGCCAACCTCTTTGCGTTTCCCATTGCATCTTCTGCAGTTACCGTAATGACCTCATCAGTGAGTGAGGTGTCCAGGTTCTTGGGCACAACCCCTGGGCCCACTCCCTGAATTTTATGCCGAGAAGGATTCACACCTACTGCATAAAAAATTCAGCAAAGCTATTATGAAACCAATTAAGTTGTGTAGTAAAATATTTCAAAGTGAACAAGTTATAATTTGTAAATTTGAATTCTCGTAGCATTTGATCACTCACTGAGGTATTTTACGTTTACAACTTTACATGACTGCAGGATCATCAGTTTACCTGAAATAACTGGACTCTAAGCAGGCTCAACACAAATGACCTTTCACAGCTGGGTTTTTCCCATCTTCAAATTTTTGCCGACACCAAAAACAGAAGCTCTAGTGCCTGAACTGGCCACAAAGATTCTACTTTGCCTGCCGTGTCCTTCCTAATCACATGTCCTAAGTCAAAATGACAGAGGCAATGCATCATTGAACAAGGCATTTGCTGATTCGAATCAAAAGACCAATGTAAACCACAGTAACTGTTACGATTACATGGCCCTCTGTAAGAATAGGTGGTTCAGGATTTCCTGCATTTGCAAACTGGTCAAGAACATGCGCATTTGGTAGCATAAAAATAACACCTTCTTGCAATAGTGGTAGCATAAACATTGAGCAAGACTAAGACAGTATAGGTGGAGAGGCGCACAATTCTAGCCTAACTGAGATTTGATCCATAGTATCTGAATATGAAAAATGATTTACAGTTTCACAGGGGATCCACAATGTACTGATGGAGCAATGCGGAAACATGGATGTGAAAAGAACATGCATTGTAAACGGTCATCCTGAAGAAATCTAGTGCAATTGAAAGTAAGATGAAACAACAAATGTTGGGTGAGTGATCAAAATGTGTTCCGTTCGGTTGCTATCCAATTACTCCAGCTTAGAGCTGCAAAATCAATCCAGGCCACCTTATCATGTCCTGCAAGCTGCCTCGGACAACTACAAAATCAATCCACACATTCTTTTCCCTATGCATACTACAAGATTTCCACATTCTGTATCACAGAATCCCATCTTTAAATGGCTGGGATAATCTTTGCATCAAGACTACAAATACTTACGAAGGCAACCATCCAATTCCATCATAGGATGGGGCTGGTCCCGTTGACGTCCACAGCTGTTTCGCCGCCGATTCGTGGTGCTGCTAGGGTCACGTCACCCGTCCGTCGCGGTTGTCGAGGGCGGCGTGAGGAGAGAGAGGAGAGGCGACGGCGACGGCAACGGCACGCGGAGTGCCTGGCAGCGCCGCACCGCCCGTCTGGAGGATGACGCGGATCCGAGGGCAAGGGCGAGGGCACGCGGAGTGCAGCTCCCTTCCTTCGCTGCCCGTCCGGAGGAGGCGGAGGCACGCGCCACGCCGCCCGTCAGGAGGAGACGTTTGCCCTCCTGGCCTCCCTCTCCGCCTTGATGTACAGTAGCCGCCGCCACTCTCCTCCGCACGATTGGATCGCCGCGCTCGTCCTCTCCACCCGTGCCATCCTCGAACTCGACCGGAAAGAGACCCGATGCGCTCCTGTGGATTCCTGTGGATTCGGTCGACGGAGGGATAACGGAACGTGAGACTCCATCCGGGTGTGGGCTGGACCAGATCGGATTTGGGTAGGGTTGGGCCCTAATTAACCCAGCGAGATTAATAAATTTTAATTACCTAGATTTGCTTTAAGATTCGTGGAAGTTGGAAAAAAGGGTCCGATTGGAGCATTTCCCAGACGGTTTCCACTGAGATGCTTTTGCACCCTACTCAAATCGCAGCATGATTGGAATCCTGCTGTAAGTAACAGGGTTGATTACAATGGTACGACCACCCTATCAAGAGTCAAACATGCTGCTTCCTTCATTGTAGAAGTTAAATCATGCGTTGAGTGTGCCTCAGTTACTCTATAATATTGTACCGTAGGGATCAGGTATTATGTGGAACAGGTATAACTTTCCTGTATTTCTACTCTCGGAGGAGAGTACTCGGACTCTGCGGAAGGTAATTTTCCTGTTGCTTTGCCATGGCCTTAATGTTCAAAGACATGTTTGTTCAATCTCTAGTTCCGTGTTTATATATTGGTGATGACTGATGAGTGATGACGCCAAAAAAAAAAGGTTTCTGAAGAAAATGAGGAGGCTGACAATGGATACAGAGCAAATGTAGCAGAATTCTACCTTGTTATGCAGGTTTGGATTTGTTTTTTGTAGTCCTTATTATGTCTTATCATGACAACAGAATCATGAGCTTTGATCAGATGTGATTATGATTCTTCTAATTGGCATGAACTTCAGACAACTAAAGCTCAAACACATGATTCAGCATCCTTCCTCAAAGAACATTCATGCTTGCCCATAGGAGGACACAGGTGTGTGCTTTTTCTTTCATATGTATTTTGCAAATTGCATAACCGTGTATATCTTATACAGTAAAATTCAAAGTTGTCTGGATTCGAGGATTGACCACTATAACTAGATGTTAGGATAATTACTCCAAAGTGGGTGGGCTTTCATAAGTGAGTGAGTTCATTGACTCGCGTGCATTGTATGGTGGAAGACCAGAATTCCACGCTGACCTTTCTTTCACCACAAAATACTGACTCGAATGATGGTCTGAAAAGTGTCATCAGCTATCTGCGCAGATCGAAAGAAATAGTGAGCATAAGGTTTGGTGGGTTTTTATTAGTAGTATTCAATTTAAACTACACAAGTGATTCTTATTCAAGCTGTTGACTATTCAAGTGTAATATATAATTACTGGGAGAAATATCACAATGAAAGACAATGACTTTCCTACACAGTGGTAGAATAATTTGGCATTCCTACTGCGACCATATAGGTGCCAGCCAATAGGTCACCTGAGATCTGGTGGTGCAAATGTGATAGTGCTCTCTTTGGGGTAAAACCATGCCATCTCAAGAGACGTCTCTGCGACCATATGGTGCCAGCCAGCAACGGCAGCCCAGTGGGCGACACATCCACACGAGCAGCAGCCCACGACGAGCATGTTGTCCGGTCTGTCTGATGAAGTGATGAACGACGAGTCCCGCGCATCGTACGTATATTCGTAGGGCGTAGCACAATGCACACGCATAGTCGCTGTGAAGCATATCTGCCATGTCAGCATCCAAGCTTTAAAGATGGCACGTAGGATTAATTGCTTCTGTACTACTACACCGCGTCCCCACCCCCACACATACATGTTTATAGGAGTATATTCGATGGTAATGATAGATTATTGACACCATTTTTTAAACCGTGGTAGAAAGTAGAAACACTGGAGCAGGAAGTCAGACGTATTGAAAAGTTGCGTTGGGAAACAGCAAGATTTTGCTTGGCCGGGCGTTTCAATCGCCAGCAACGATTCCATGCATGCATGCGCACCCGATCCTATCCCCATGCATACATAGACACTGACACGCATCGTCTTAAAAAAAGTGTCAATGGAGATTTTTGAAAATACAAAATGCCATTTTAATAACTTCTCGAACGGATCCATAATATCCACGCATCACTGGTACTACGTTAAAACAGGGAATTTAGGCACGTGGGACGTTTGGAAGAAATTGAGTACTACGAGTACTCCGGGTATAGTATGTACGGAGTACCCAGTACCCACTACCACAGTAACACCACGTACTGAACTGGACCGTGACAATGGCGTACGATGATACAACAACAGTACTACCCAATTCATCCGTTTTCACGTTCCATCTTTCGCGAGTGACAAGTCGGCCACGCACGCGGACGACGACGGAGCAGCAGTACTTCACAGAATCCTGTGCCACTTGTCATGAACAGGCGCCGGTGCATGCATTGCCTTCGTCGTCCTCCCATGCCGTGCCTCTGTAGCCAGCTACTGTGCGTACTAGGGTGGTAGCCCTGTGCTTTGCTACGCTGGTCAATACCTCGTAGCCTCCTATTTAACGTATCCTCACACATCACAAGAACGACACACAAGCCACGCTACGCTACCAAGGGCCAAAGGCAATCCACAGTCCCCCACTACCACTCCATCCACGAGCGAGCAACCCTAGCTTCAGCTAGCGAGCCAATGGACTCGAGCTACCTCCCTGCCGGCGGCGCGGCGAACGGCGGCGGCGCCGGTAACAATGGCGGCCCCGGTAGCGCGGCCCAGCAGGCGGCGCCGATCCGCGAGCAGGACCGACTGATGCCGATCGCGAACGTGATCCGCATCATGCGGCGCGTGCTGCCGCCGCACGCCAAGATCTCGGACGACGCCAAGGAGACGATCCAGGAGTGCGTGTCCGAGTACATCAGCTTCATCACGGGGGAGGCCAACGAGCGGTGCCAGCGGGAGCAGCGCAAGACCATCACCGCGGAGGACGTGCTCTGGGCCATGAGCCGCCTCGGCTTCGACGACTACGTCGAGCCGCTCAGCGTCTACCTCCACCGCTACCGCGAGTTCGAGGGCGAGGCGCGGGGCGTCGGCCTCGCCCCGGGCGCCACCCCGCGCGGCGGCGGCGGCGGCGGCGACCACCCCCACCCGATGCTCAAGTCCCGCGCGCCCGGCTCCGCCGCCATGCTTGCCGCACCACCACGACATGCAGATGCACCACGCCGCCATGTACGGCGGCGCCGTGCCCCCGCACCACGGCTTCGTCATGCCGCACCAGGCCGGGCAGTACCTGCCGTACCCCTACGACCCCACCACGTACGCAGGCGAGCACGCCATGGCCGCGTACTATGGCGGCGGGGCCCCGTACGCGCCCGGCAACGGCGGCGGGAGCGGCGACGGGAGTGGCAGCAGCGCCGCGCAGGGCGGCAGCTTCGAGCACCAGCACCCGTTCGCGTACAAGTAGTTCGTTAGCCAGTCATCGGTCGATCTGCGTTCATGTATCGCATATTCGCCTTCGCATGCATGCGGTTCCAACAGCGTGCACCACAACTACCACTTCAGGTTTAATTTGTCGCCAGCTCTACCGACTTATTCTCCATTGGAACGTCGATCTCTAGTTTCTAGTAGTGTCCTGTGTCCAGTGCGTGCTAGTAGCACTGTAGTAGTACGTAGTATTATGTTCGATGGTGATATTTATTTCGTGCACGCTTCGAGTTTGACTGTTTGTACGCCTATCTTGTACTCCTACTAATGTTTACGCATGCAGTTGTTGATTGTCGATCGGTTAATCCAACGTACAATTAACAAGCACAATGGAGCGAAATGTTTGTACGTACGGCGACCACACGCATCGTTAATTTGGGTGTGAATGATGATGCATGGCTTGGTCCTCCATGCTACTACAAGTCTATATAAAATGTTGGCTCGAGTCTTCGTTATCCATCCGACGTGTGGAAATGAGAAAAACGCCGTGGCTGGGGGCACCAAGCTCCTCTCCCAGCCGGTTGGCTTGCGCGGCTTGCGGCGAGGCGCTCGCGACAAGTGCCGGCAAGTGCGCAGCTTCCGCTACAATTCTGCCGGCCTGGCCTGACCTGGCTGGGTTAATGTATTCTGACTGCTGGCTGCTGCTACTAGTGCTGGCTGCATCCTGCATGCATGTTTCGGCAGGTCTTCGTTTCGTTTCCCCTGCTCCAGTGCATGCCCTGCTCGCTGCCGCTTCGGGAACTGCAGACCGCAGCTCGCCTTGTTATGTGAGCTCGCTCTCTCTCTCTCTCTCTCTCTCTCTCTCTCTCCTTCCCTATGCCCTTCTCTCTCCCTACTGTACGCACGACCGCGTGAGGTCAGGTCTATTTTTGTTGCTGCACTGCACGGCGGTACGTACAGCCTGCGTCTGCGTGCGTGACGAGCCCCTGTACCCATGCACGCAGAGGCAGCACCCTGCGCCATGCCGCAACACTGATTGTTACTGTGCGCAGTACAAAATGCCGACGAGCTTGACCCCAACGTGCGTACGCACACATTTCATCTTTTTGAGACAGGAAAGGTGTTCCACTTTCATCCGGTTTTCTGGTACTGCAACAACTGATCCTGTTTGTTACCTTCACCCAGCTCATTTTATACTAGTGTAGTAGGTATTGAGCACGAGATTGACCCATACGTAAAAAAAGATGTAGATATGTATGTGCTAATGAACATGTGGAAACGTGAATGAATGATCTGGTGGACATATTCTTTATACGGTGTTGCGTCTGGATCTTAGAAAATTTTGAGAATTTAGATCTTAGATAAAATCTAGATAGATCTTAAATCTTAGATCTTAAATCTAGATAGATCTAATTTTTGAGAATTTAGATCTTAGATCATTGGATTTTGAGCCCATGAAAGCTAGAGATTTTCTCTGATAGATTCTCATAATCCCATGGATCCAAGTGTGGTCTTACGTACGATCCTAGTTTAAAAGAGCTAGGAACTCATTTAAGTTTATTGTTGTTTTTTTAACAATCAGGCAATACACACAATACGCAATAGAAAAGCTGTACTAAAAACAATGTATTGTATACAAATGGTTTCATCTACACAAAACACATTTAATCTCTCTTCATTAAACTCTTTGCCATCTTTACTACACCATAACAAAAAAAAAATGACATGGCGCATGTAGCTACACTCACCTCTGTATTTCAAAATTTTAAAGGTATCCGGTCGAACGAAAAGTATGTATATGGAGTATGTGATCATACTAAACCATATGTGATGGTATATACGTGAGGTATGGGAGTATAATTGAGGTATGTGGACATACCTTGTTATATGTAATAATGTAAAGATATTATTATAATAAATTAAAATCAAGAGCTGCTTTGTAATTTTTTCACGTGGTGACCTTTGAGGTATCTTAAAATAAGTAATGTGAACATACTCAAACCGATAAATGAGTATGCGAACATACCCTTATTAGTTTATTGAAGGTGGGTGTAACTAAAAACGCACGTAAATAAAACTCTTCATATATATATATATATATATATATATATATATCTTGAGATACAGAGGTGAGTGTAGCTACATGCGCATGTAGAAAGGAATTTTCCTATATATATATAGGAAAATTCCTTTCTACATGCGTATGTAGCTACACCCGCCCACATATCTCATGATTGAGGGCATATCTGGCCAAACGGAAGGTATGTACACGGAGTATGCAATGATTCTAGACAATCCGTGGTGGTATGTGCACGAGGTATGCGAGTATACCTGAGGTATGTAGACATACCCATTATATGTACTAATATGAATGTATTATCATAATATATTAAAAATAGGGAGCTATTTTGTAATTTTTTCGGCCAATGAGATTTGAGGTATCTTAAAATAAGCACATGAACATACTCAAACTGATAAATGAGTATACGAGTATACCCTTATTGGTTTACTCAAACTGATAAATGAGTATACGAGTATACCCTTATTGGTTTATTGAAGGTGAGTATAGCTACATACACATGTAGATAAAACTCTTCCTATATATATATATAAAATAGAATTCCCATTGGGGATCTCCGGTATTCTTCTCCGGGGAAAAGATAAAGGCATAATCGCTGGCCTTTTGTGCTAAACTGCTAACGATGACTGCGATTACAAAATGTCCAGGTTCAAAATACACAACGGAAACAATATTAAAATACATGGATATCAGACAGAAGAAAGCCCGAAAAATCCAAAAACAATGTTGTTCTGCAAAACAGTGGCAAACGTGGGGTTCACTGTTCTTCAGTCCTCGCCACCGTTGTTAGATTCCTTGGCCTGCTCAGCCTGGGGTGTGGCGTCCCCAGCTGGTGTCGCCTCTGCTACAGCGTCAGGGCCATCCCCAGCTTCTTCGTTTTCACGTCTGACACACTGCCTCTTTTTAGCTACAATGGTTTCTTCGTCTTCCAGTTCTTCATCCCCATCATCGTCCACCTCATCGAAACCCTTGTCCAGGTCTTCCTCAGAAACATTTCCATTTGCAGCTCCTTCAGCTGCATCATCATCGTCCAAGCTTACTTTGGCCTCATCTCCAGTTTCAGCTTCTCCTCTCTTCCTCTGAGGGATCACATGGAAGAATGCAGTCTTCCAGTCTTTTGTTTCCACAAACTTTAGCATTATCTCAAACACTTGGTTAACTGTAAGAACCTGCATGATTGACACACAAGGAGATTGATAAACCTCAGCACGTAACATCTCCAGAGGTGTAGATTGGGACCAGATATTGTAATGCCAACAATTTTTCATTAATAAAGCTATAAACTAAGATAACTAGCTATTTAGACAATTAACGGAACTACTCTGGCAACTTCTAGTAGTAGCTTCAAACAAACACCACTATAAATACATCGCTTTTACTAGTTTAGTGCTATAATTAAGCCTGAATATTCAGGACACCACCAAGTGTAATGCCTGAAACATCCATGCGCTCACCTGAGAACTCGACATCTTTAAATAGTTTCCAATAGGAAGCTTTGCAGATTGAATTCCCTGCTCAGCTGCCTTTTTCAGTGTTATGCCTTTCCACCTATTTCGATCCACCAGACCACCAATGATGTATATTTTCGACATGTCTAGATCATCAAGCACAGCCTCAGCATCCGCTGTAAGATATACAAGGTTTTCTTTACGATCTTCAAATGCTTCAAGATAAGGCTTGGCTGCTTTTTCAATGGTCCATTTATCATACCCAGGAATTCTCTGAAGATGGGTCGCCATTTCTCCACTGCAACCTGTCAACCACAGGTGAGCGGGGTTTGCAGATCTCCCATTCACTGCATAGCAGTACATGATCTGTAGCTCGCATTAGTTAATGGGTAAAATATTTTCTCAGTGTAATATTAAATCTTGTGCTTGCAGAAGATATGGAGCATTGGAGGATGACAGCGATATAAAACCCTTCAAACGCAGGCATAGGTACTAGTGCCTTATCACAAGCTTGCAGTAAAAGAGTTCAAGAAAGAAATACGGGCACAGCACTGGATGTATCCCACAAGGCACAAATGCAATAATAACTACAAGTTCGATAAGGAGTAATTTTGTAAACCAAAGACAGTAGTTTCTCTAACAAGTCCACACTCTATAGTCGGCTTACAGCCTTTGCACAGACACCTGAAAGCAAAAGGGCATCAGTTCAGTTGTTCTTAGCTACTTATGAGATCTTTCAAACACATTTTGTAGACATTCATAATCCCACATATAAGGCTATAAGCGATCATTAGCTTCATAGTAACTACTCGGGTATTCTCCCCCAAGAATCTCATAGGCTACTGACTAAATCAAGTGTAATCCCAACCATCACAATCACATTGCTTCAGTTCAGAACACGCTAACAAGAGAATGGCAATTTCATCTGATGCGTAAGGCTATGAATCTCGTTGGGCCACACAAGGATTTACAACGCTGGAAATGCAGGCATAGGTACTAGTGCCCTTACCACAAGCTTGCTGTAAAAAGGCTCAAGTAAGAAATATGGGCATAGCACTGGATGTAGCCACAAATTCGTTAATCGCTACAGCTGCGAATCTGCGATAAAGTGCGATCCTCTAATCCAAAGATGCAGTAGTTTCTCTAGCAAGTCCACACTATAGTCAGTTCACAGCCTTTGCACAGACACCGCAAGTATGATGGTTTTAGCAAAAGGGCATCAGTTCAATTGTTCTTAGCTACTTATGAGATCATCTAAACACATTTGAATATGAGATCGTTCGCTTCGGAGAAACTACTAACGTATTTACTCCCCCGAAACTCTCATAGCCTACTGACTAAATCTAGTACAGTATCACAACATGCCAATAAGCGAAGGATAATTTCACCTGCTGCGTGAGGCTATGAATCTCGTTGGGCCGCATAAGGTCCGCGAACTCAAGGTCCAGCACCACCTTCTGGCCCGCGCCCTCGGCCGCGCGCCGTAGCCGCTCGGCGCGCGCCCCGCGCTCCTCCGCCCGCCGGCCCACCCGCTCGCGCCGCGTCTCCCGCCGCGCCTCCACCATCTCGGCGCGCGCCTCATCCGACGGCGCGGCGGCCAGCACCTCCTCCCACTCGCGCCTCCGCCGCTCCACGTCGGCGCGCCGGCGCTCCTTCTCCGCCGCCTTGCGGGCCGCCTTCCGCTCCGCCTGCCGCTCCTGCTTCTGCAGCTTCTTCCTCGCGCTCTTCGATAGCACCGGGGCCTGCCCCTCGTCGCCCGCTGCCACCGCGGCTTGCTCGGTCTCCGCGTCGTCAACCATCCCAACGCGCCGCCGCCGCCGCCGCCGCCGGAGCAGCCACTGGGTTAATTCGTGGAGGGGTTTTGGTTTCTCGGCTTGAGCGAGAAGCGAATTAACCGAAAAGACCTTTGACAGTTTCTGTGAAACCCGTGTCCTGGCAGGGTTCACAGATCCGCGCTCCAACCTGGACGCGCCCGGAATTCTAACAGCCCAAGCCTATGTTTCGAGCCCAGCCCAAACTTCCTTGTAAAAGCAGCCCCGAAGACAGTTTAGCCCAGCTATGTTGCGCGTGCTCTTGCGCCGCGCCATGAGCCCATCAGCCCATGACATTGACTGCTTGACTGATCATAACTTGAGCCCGGCGGCAGTTGCTAACAGTATTGACTGAAGCCGAAACTGCCACGCACTAATCTCTCCGGGCTCTTACCAGGTCAAGCACCAACGACGGGCCGTCCAATCTCGAAACGGGCGCCCATCAACGGCTGTCAGAGTCTCCTCTCCTAGCTCGTAGGAGGCCGCAACCACCACCCCGCGCACTTCGCACGTTCGCCGCCCACCACTCGGCGCTCCTCCTCTTTCGCCGGCGCCGCTCCCCTTGGGATCCATCTATATAAACACACAGCCCACGCACTGATCACGGCTCACACCGCGAACTCGACCCTCTCTCTCTCTAGCGCCGCTCCGATCCCATCCATCCACTTGGCCACCAAGTGATCCGATCTCGTGTAGCAGTGTGTTCCATCGGCCTCCACGCCAATGGCAGCTGGCCTCCACTTCGCCGTGTTCGCCGCCCTCCTCGCGGCATCGGCGTCGGCGCTGCCCCCGGAGGTGTTCAAGGTCGGCGACGAGCGGGGGTGGACGGTGCCGTCGGGCAACGGCACCGAGACGTACAACCACTGGGCTAAGAGGAACCGGTTCCAAGTCGGCGACGTCCTGAGTAAGCACACCACACCTGCCTGATTAACTATTCTCTTGCCTTCAGCATGTGTATGCAATTTGATCTGGAATGCATGCGCGTGTTCTGATGGATCGGTTCCGGCCGCGTCTGCGCATGCAGATTTCAAGTACGCCAACGACTCGGTGCTGCTGGTGGACCACGACGACTACAAGCAGTGCAGCACGGCGAGCCCGGTGAGCCGGTTCACGGACGGGGACACCAAGTTCCCGCTCGACCGCTACGGCCTCTTCTACTTCGTCAGCGGCGTCCCGCGGCACTGCGAGGCGGGGCAGCGGATGATCACGCGCGTCGCGTCGGCCTCCGCGCTGAACGGAGCCCCCGCGGCGGCGCCGGGGATGCCGCCCACCACCGTCATCGCGCCCGCTAGTCCCGCTCCCGTCTCGTCGGCACCCGTGCCGTCGGCCGGCTCCAGTTCCGGCACTCCGGCTTCCAGCTCCACCCCGAGCCCGCCCAGCCCCAGCCCGGCGTCGCAGCCCAGCGGCGCGTCTAGGCGCGTGCTTGGCGCCGTGTCGTCCGTTGCAGTAGGGCTCGTGACCTTGGGTGCCGCCACCACTCTGTTCGTGGTGGTTTAAAGTTTAATAATGTTTGGTTCCTCGGAATGGATACTTGATAGTGTGCCATCGGTTTAGGAATTAATGCTAATTAGTTTTGGGAGATCTTGAAGGGAGTCTCATATGCAGGACTAGATCAGGAGAATTGGTAGTAGGGCCACCACTGGCCAGTCGTTGCTATTATTAGGTCAGGTGAGAAAACTAACGTGATGTAGTTCATGTTGGTCGCAATAAAATGATGTGTGATCTACTCTATATATATATATATATATATATACCGTGTGATGAACTTTAGTACTGTATTTGGCTTTTGCAGCCTGCATGCGGTCAACGTATTTGGCTCTTTCACCTCCCGCGCGTGGTGTGTGTGACCGACCACCATTTTGGGCACGTTAGTTACAAGTGACCCGAAAAATGTGTTGGCATCTTTTGTTTTCATACTTTGTTCCTCTTCCTCCGTTTGATTTGACGTGGAGCTTTCGTATTTTAGCGTGTGCCTAGTACCTCGATTGATCGATTCTTTCATACACGAATACATCGCTCGCAACTGCTCAACAATTACCCCGTGGAGATGGATGCGCCGGCAGCGACCTATCGGGGGCGTAGTGCAAAACGTGCGCTGCGCCGCCGAAGGATCAGACCAGCAGTCCACGCCCTACGCCGGCACCGCCGTCCCGTGCGCGGGGCTGGGAACCTACGCGGCCTCTGGTTTGTAGCTAGGTGGCGCGGTGCAGGTTCTCCTATGGTTAGCGGCGGCGACGGGCCCAACGCCACGGTCGTGTACACGGCTCCGGCAAGCTGACGCTCGACGGATGCGACCACGTGCAGAGGCAGAATGGGGACTGCTCGACGGCCTCATCTCGGCCGAGAGCTGTCGCTCGACGGCGGGGCGGCGGGCACCCACGACGAAGTGGTTTTCTCGTCGATTCCTACTGACCCCCGACAACACCGTCCGCCAGCCATGAACGAGGACCTGGTCGACGCTTAATTGGCGGGCTTGGCTTCTCGGCGACGCAGCGGTTGTCGTCGCCCAGCTAGCTAGCCGAGCGCTGTGGGTGACTGCACTGCACCGTGCCAGCGTCGCGTCGGCGTTCGCGGGCGGGACATGGGCCATGGCGACCTAGATGTTGGACACTTGGACTGGGATGAGAGTCGCTGACTTTAGCGGTCGTGCAGTGGGCGGGGCCTACTATGTACAGTGACTCAACTGTAAGGGGACCAAAGTCAGGGGATTCGGCTAGCTGAGACCGACCACGTGCGGCCTGCGAGATGAGTGGGTGCGGCCCCGACTCCCATTGGATTTTGTGTTCGTGCCAGACCAGGGCAGCCTAGGTCAGGTAAGACCAAAGTTACTGGAACGTACATTTGTACTATCTACGGTGTGCAAATAATATTTTTTTATTCTATATATAATGCGTAAATAGTGTTTTTTACGTCTATATCTACCCACCGGTGACCTTAGTGGCTTGTTCATCTTGTTCGATCGATCCCCATTCCCCACCGACATCGTTTTGATCCGCTGCTCCTGTTGTCTCGTCGTCGGCAAGGAGCCGCGCCGCCGGAGCCCCCGCAGGCGTCTCCACCGCTCCTGCTGTCCCGTCTCCATCGAGCCATGCAGGTCTCGCAGATGGAAGATGATTACAGCTTTCGGACCATCGCTGTCGACAGTGCTGTTACTGGACATACATAGGCATCTCGTGGAGAGGCCGGCTTGAGGGCGGTACAGGGCCGGAGACGAAGACCAAGACGAAGAGGACGAATAGAAACCGTGTGTCGATGGACATTATTATCTAGTGCCCCTGGGTAAAAAGAAGGCGCGCGACGCCATGCTGGGCCTGGAGGTGCTGGCGTGCCACGCGCGGCAGACGGAGTGCGCCGTGTGCCTGCAGGACGTGGATGAGACGGAGATGCTCATGGCGATGCCATGCTCCCACGCCTTCCATGAGCAGTGCATCTTCGAGTGGCTCCAGCGCAAACGCACCTGCCCTCTCTGTCGCCGCGAGCTGCCCACGCCACAACCACAACAGGAGGAGCAGGGGGAGGTGGACTTGTGGAGAAGGTTTTGACTCTCGCAGCCTGCAGTTGCTGGTGCCAGATCGGGAAGCACAAATATGACAAGAATGCACTCGTGTTCCACTATACCTAATCTGAAAGGACTAGATCTAGTGCATCAGGATCTTTTTTCCTACAAGGTGCAATTGATAGGTCATTGCTGTTTTAATGTTATCTTGAATCAAAAAAAAAAAAAAAACTAAAGAGGTAGCACAACAAGACCATGTTTCATGTCATATTCTTTCTATTGCTTTGTCTAGCTACTTTTCAGGAAGTGCAGTTGGTTTGATCTCGATTCTCATGACCGTGCAGAAATGCTAGATCTGAACCTAAGCTAACGGAGGATTAGTGACTAACATTACCATTTATTCTACAGATCTTCTCAGTGTTAGGAGAAAACAGAGTAATAACACGATTAACACTACATCCTTTTGTCAATGTTCCTATGTATACTGCAAATTCTTCACATCATCTTTTTGCATCCATCACTGAAACCGTTGCTGGTCAAGGGAAGCAGCCTTCAGTTTATGATATCTGATGCTTTCAGTTACATCAGTTAGCTGGTACCATAAACATATCAAGTTTGCTCTGCAAATTCAACATATCAAGTTAAAACAATCAAATTGCAACCAGAAAACGATGGCACCAGCAACAAACATGAATGAACAAAGAAAAAAATATAGTGCTTCTCTCCCTCAGGATGGTTAGGGGCATCATTCAAAGATCTTGCACACAGGCTGTTCGCAAATAAGAAATCTGGACCTAAACTCAGAATATAAGGAATAAATAAAAAATCATCAAGGACCGACAATTATACATTATCATCATGAAACAGTTATTCTGAATCTGCAACATAATGTTTTATTTTTCTATCTGGAAGAAATGGTCAGAGCTAATATTGATGTGGTATGTTTAGACTTCAGAGTTTGACATGTAAGAAAAATTAGTGCTCATGAAGTCATGATTATAATATGATGTTTAGGAACTGCTAGCAGTACCTCTTCAGGATTAGGAAACCAAACAAGGAGGCACAAGAGACTCAGTATAGGAATAGGTCAATCTATTTGTGAATGTGACCCCACATCGCTAATTTGAACTATTAGGGGTTCCTGTGGTAGTAGTCCAGAGGAGAAAAGATTCAAAAGGAATAGAATATAGATGAAACAGAACCTTTCAAATGCCTCTGTGTTGCAAAGTGTTTTTAAGGCCTCCTTCATTTTTTTTAAAAAACATATCAGACTAATATAAAAATATAATGGTATGATTGATCACACCAGAAACTTTTCTGAATGAGAAGGCATTTTTGGAAGACCATCTTATACATAACTGATACAACAAAAGTTTCAAACCAGAATTGCCGAGTTCAATGTTGCAGTGTACATCACCAACCAAGGGTTGCTTTTTCTAGTTTAGCACTGTCTCTATTCCAAGAGTTTATTGATTAGTAATAAATTTCAAATTTTAAGATTCCTTCTTGTTGCAATGATTGCTGATTCAGAGTTGTGGTATGTGCATAAGTGATCCAAACTAACCAGCAGGCTGCCACGTGTTTATGAATGACACAATCAGATTAATGCTGAGGAAAGGCAAGGCGAACAACATGCCCCTAACCGTCCTGAGGGAGAGAAGCTTTGTACTTTTGCTTTATCCATTCACGTTATTGAATTGAATTTATTGAAAGAAAATACAGTACCTTATTGTTTCCTAGGTCGGCAAAAGATGATTTGGCACCCAGCCGAGGCTCGTGGACAGTTCTGTATTTGCTTAGCAAAATCTCTTGTATCTTGTTTCGACGCATTGCAGGGCTCAATGTTAACTTCAATCAGTATTGATGCATTTTCAAGGACAGATGTACCACAGCAAATTCAGCACGTCCTCCGTGGAAGTCCTCCATCAATAAATACCGCAAGCAAAATCTTACACATGGTAAAGAGCCAACAGCAGTGAATAAACCAACAACCGTGCTATCAGAAGCTTCATGAGGAGCAACCTTATCAATTCTCTGCAAAAGTAAAATCATTTACTGTTACTACACTGTAATGTTCCAAAAAAACAAGCTGCAAAATGAAATCATATATGTGACTTTGTAGTTCGTACCCAAATACAAAGAGTGGTCAGACTAGGTAGCCTCTGCAGTATTTTCAGAAGACTAGAGGTTTGGTGAGAATTTCCTGTCTGTACACCCACCCTAAGTTTTGTGGCAAAACGCAAACAGCACAGGCCCTGTAAGGATAACGGAATTGAGTCTTGTGAAATTTTCCGAGTAATGGTAAGATCATGGAATCATAGGGTAAATAGTCAAATGGAAGGATGCTAAATGCACTTGTCGGAGCGGGCGTGCTCCTGGTCGGGTGGCGGAATGCACCCGGCCGAGATTCTAAGTACTAAGAGCAGTTAGGGGGAGCGATCGTTGTTAGCTGGTCAATGGTGGCACGATGGTGACGAGAGGGTTTAGAGTGGTTCGGGCCGCCGGAGCGTAATACCCTACGTCTACTGTCGGTATGTTCTTGTATTTCTGTCTGTAGGAGAAGACAGTGTGGATTGTGTGCTTGTGCTTTGTGGGTTGAGTCTGTTTGGTCTGAGGAGACTCCTTGTGTTGCGTATGCCTCCCCTTTTATAGCCCAAGGGGGGCACGTACATGGTGGCCGGGCCCCGACAGGTGGTCCCGGCCCATTTCCTCTATGCTATAGCTCTATCCTGTGCCTGGTGTCCGACGCTCCCATGCTTTGCGCCCGTACCACTGACGCGACCTGATATGGCCTGGAGATCCGCCATGTTGGCCTGCCGTCTGGATACGGCGCCGCGCCGTCCTGCCTTACGCCGTCCTGTCCCATCGGCTGCTAAACCCGCTGAGAGGCTTCGGAGGCCGAGGGGCAGGCGACGTGCACGCGTGACAGGACGGGGCGCTCGTAGTAGCGTTGTAGCGCCGCTACCTAGTATTAGGCTGAGCGCGGTCGCCGCGCGTGGCGCGGCTCATGATGAGTACAGCGTACTTGTTTACTCAATATAGACCCCAGCGTAGCCGGGCAAATCAACTGTAGTGCCCTGCTATCGCCGTCGCGCCTCGGTAAGGCGCGCCCCTTTGCCTTGGTAAGGCGCGCCCCTTTGCCTCGGTAAGGCGCACCCCTTTGCCTCGCCGCCGTCGCCTGCCAGCGGCGATGGGGGCACGCCCGTCTGACAGCGGCGGTGTCAGCGTGCTGTGGTCGCACGCCCGCCTGACAGCGGTGGTGTCAGCGTGCTACGGGCGCATGCCCGCCTGACAGCGGCGGCGTCGGCGGGCAACAGGGCACGCTCGTCTGACAGCGGCGGTGTCAGCGGCATCGGGCACGTCCACCTGCCCGCAATAAATGCAGTAGGTGGGCGAGGCGCCTGCCTGAAGGCCCCGCCGCGCGTCCTGTGGGCACGTCGCAGCGCGAGACCTTCCTGTGCCCTGTGGGCACGTGGCGGCCCCGGACCACCGAGGGCGCTGGCTCCGGACCTCCCCGTGCCCTGTGGGCACGTGGCGGCCCCGGATCACCGAGGGCGCTGGCTCCGGACCTCCCCGTGCCCTGTGGGCACGTGGCGGCCCCGGACCACCGAAGGCACGTGCCCCGGACCTCCGAGAGGTCCGGACGTCACCTTCCCCTGAGGGACTCCTCGCATGGTCGGGGGAGGCTCGGACCTCGCTGAAGGAGGTCCGGGGCCTCCCCTGTGGGCCGGGTGCGCGGCCTAGCTTTTACAAGGAGTAGGCCGGGCCCATCTGTACGCGGTCTTAGGCCATCTTTGTACTGCAGTACTTACCCTCCTTAGTGATCTTTGTCTAGTGTAAGCGGGTACCCGGTTAGCTGGGTACCGACAGTGGCCCCTGGGCTCGCCTCCGGCGAGTTTTTCGAACCTGAGGTGAGCCCATCATCGCTTACTACTCAAGCCGTCGGGAGCCATGTGTGGTTACCGGCGCCTAGCTGTTAATCTCGTAGTTGGGCAGGGCCCACTACTTGATCTTTTGTCGAGGCTTTGACTCGCCTGACCCTGCTGAGAGCCCGGCACGCCTGATCTTGCCGATCGCCCGCCTTACCCGACCTTGGAGGGGGCCTAGTCCACTCGACCCCGCGGGGTAGCTCCGTGGGCCCCCACGATCTGGGGGCGCCCGATCGTGGGAATCTCCTGGGAAATGTGGGGGCAGGCTCGCGTCGAGAACCGCGCGGCTGTTCACCTACCCCTTCTCCTGCCATTAAGGCGGGGCAGATGGTTACGTGGGCAGCCGTGCATAAAGCGGAAAAGGCAGGGGCCCCGCGCGTTGCGCCGAGACGCGCGTCCGCGAGCGGCCGCCGGTTCGCCTTCCTGCCTTGCTTGCTCTTCTACCCACCTGTCATGACTGCCTCCTCGGGCCCCTGCTGTCATAGACCTGGGGGTCCGTGGGTGCGTCCGTGCGCGCGTACGCTTGACGCCCGCGGCTTGCGGAGGATTGGGAGCAACCGTCAAATAGGGTTCTCGACCATCGGCCGAGCACACCCTTCAGCCATTTGCTTTTGCACCCCTCGCATCCGCCGCGGCGCTTCGTCTTCCTCGCAGCAGAGCTCTCGTTTCTTGTCTGCTGTGTGCTCCTTCTCTTCCCCACCGCCAGATTCCTCAGCGATGGGTTCGGGCCACCAGTCCTTCCGGGAGACCGAGGAGAACTTCACCCGCGTCCGCCGCCTGCTCGGCTGGACGGACGCGGAGCGCTGCGACAATGTTCGCACTGGCTCCCTCCCCCACCGCAACTTGCAGCCGGGGGAGTTCGTCCTCTTTGTGCCCTACCTCTACTGTGGTCTGGGGATTCCGATCTCTTCCTTCTTCATGCTGCTGCTGGAGGCGTTTGGGTTGCAGCTCCAGCATCTCACCCCCCACTCCATCCTTCATGCGGCAATCTTTGCCCACCTCTGTGAGATGTTCGTGGGGGTTCCTCCCTGCGTGACGCTCTTCCGCCACTTCTTCTCGGTGAGGTGTTCTAGGAGGAGCTCGACGGAGATCGGCCGCTACTACTTCCTACTGAAGGGGTCTGGGGGAAGGTCGACCTACCTCCCCACCTTCGCCAGCGCCAAGTGGGAGCACTGGCGCAACGACTGGGTGATCGTCAGGGCGGAGCCGAACGACCGGCTGGCTCTCCCTGATAGCAGTCCCGATGCATCCCTCCCGGAGTGGGGTGCCTCGACGGATCTGCCACCCGAGTTCTCCCCCGTGCTGGCCAGGATCACCGAGCTCGTCAGCGGCGGGCTGACCTCGATGCACGTTCTCGCGGACTTCCTCAGGCGGAGGCTCGCCCCCCTGCAGATGCGGCCAAGGCTGGCGTGGAGCTACACCGGCTCCAATGACTGCAGCCGGGTGGTGCGTGGCGAAGACCACGATCTGACGCCGCTCCTGCTGGAGGAATGGGTGCAGTGCGTCACGGACGAGAGTTTCTCTCCGGAGCAGCTGCGCCTACCGTCCGCCATCGTGCCGCTCTGCCGCGACCAGGCCTTGCGGACGGCGGTGCTCCGAGAGATGCCCACGCTCGATGACGGCGGCCTTGCGGCGCAGCAGCTTGGGGGCGACCCCAACCGGGGGGTCCACATCGACGACGCCCCGGTTGGGGGTTCTGGTGCCAGAGGCACTGCTCCCGCTGACAAGGGCAAGGGGCCGGTGGCAGCGTCCCCCGTTGTTCCGCCGGCGGGCGGCGAGGAGACGCGGCGAAGGCTGGTTCGCGGCGACGGGACCTTTGTCTCGGAGCTCGACCCGAAGCGCCAGCGGACCTCGGGGGAAGGAAGCTCCTCTGGGCAAGGGGAGCGAGTGCCACCGCCGCATCCGGACCAGCGGCACCCACGGCGCCGGGCGCCTCCTCCGACGCCGGACCAGCAGCGGCGGCCCTCTCCGGCACCGCCGGCCTCGGGCCCGCGGCAACAGCAGCGACTGGCAGCGCCGGCCGCGGAATGGCAGCCGCGGCGAGGCTCTGGCCTTCGTGGCCGCTGGTCGGCGCCTACCTTGAGGTAAGTCCTTTACATTAGTCTCGAACACTTCGCGGTACCACGGCTAGCTTTTTCAGGCTTCTCAACCTTCCATCGTGTGTTTTGTTTAGGCCGACACGCCCGGCCGGCACTCCTCCCCCCAGCGGCTCTGGTGGCCAGGCGGCCACAGCGGAGAAGTGAGCCCCTGGTGGTCCGACGGCAGAGAATGCCTCGCGGGCCCGGGCTACGACTGAGGGGCCTGCACCGGGGGCCGCCCCGTCTGTTCGGCCCCAGGCCCCAGGTGGACCGACGCCGGGGGGCGCCTCGGGGGCCGAGACCGCACCCCGAGTGCCTGCTGGGAGGCAGCTCCGGACGCGCATTCCCAGGCACCAGGCAGCCTGATGCCGGAAGGCGTTGCGGCCCAAGGGCCTGCACCGGGGGCGGCTCCTGACGCTCGGATCTCGGAGCCTTCGTCGCCCGCCGCCCAGACGGCCAGCCTCGGATCTCCGCCCCCTGCCGAGGGGGAACTGGAGGAGGTTCTAGGTAGGCCGCTCCTGCCCCTGCCCCAGCCGGGTGGAGCCCCTCTCCCTCGCGTGCTGCGTCGGGCGCGCCAGGCTCTGGACGACGCCCAGGAAGCGCTCCAGCTGGAGTGGGCGCGGCTGCAGCAGGAGCGCGAGGGTCTGGACGGCTGGCGAGCCCGTCTGGGGGAGCAGATCGAAGCCGCCACCGCCCAGCACACCCGGACCCGTGCGGAGCTTTCCACTGCCCGCACCGAGCTCGATGCCGACCGCGCGGCCTTCCATGAGGACCTGCAGAGGCTCATTGGCCGAGAGCGCGCGGTTGGGGTCCGCGAGAAGCAGGCCGAGGTGGGCGAGGCGCGGCTGAAGCTCGATCAGGTGAAGCTGGAGTCCGCGTGGAAAGGCGTGGAGCAGCGCCGGCTAGAGCTGGTGGAGGTGTCCGAGCGGCAGGCTGCTGTCAACGCTGAGCTCGACAAGATGAAGCTGAGGCTTGTCGAGCGCGAGGCAGCAGTTGCGGCCCGTGAGGACTCCGTTGCTCAGCGCGAGGCGTCGGCCAAGGCTCTCAGGGACTCCGCCGTTCGCCAGGCTTCCACGCTCAAGGTCCGTGAGGACTGGGTGAGGTCCCGGGAGGCAGAGCTGGCGAACCAGGAGAAGGAACTGCTTGTTGAGCGGGCCGCCCTGGAGCAGCTGAAGCAGGGTGCTGCCCAGCAGGCGGCGGCGGAGGACTGAGAGCAGATGTGCGCCGGCCTTCAACGCATTGCCGACTGGGCCGGGGAGGCGAGTTCGGCTCTGGTACCGCTCGGACTGAGTCCGATCCGGGTGACAGAGCCACCGTCCACTATTGCGGACGCCTTCCCCGTCCTTGACTCCGCGGTGGAGCGGCTCCGGCGCCTGGACTCCACGCTCGGGGAGCGCCTTGAAGCCGAGGGCCGCGAGCTGTGCCGCCTCGTGGTGGAGCACCTCCTGGTCTGCTTCCGGAGCCACGACCCCGCCATTTCCTTGGACCCGGTCATTGTTGGTCCGGTGGAGGAAGCGGAGGCCGCCGCCCGAGATAGCGTGCAGGAGGCGGTGGAGGTCGTTGCCGCCCGGTTCCAGCGAACCCCTGCAGATGAGGACCCGGATGCACCAGGGACAGGAGCCTCCCCAGCGCCGTAGGGCAACAGCTTTTGCTGTTTTGTTTTGTTTTTTTTATTTACACAAGGCTATGCAAAACATTAGTATGGACAAGTAATATAAGAATGGTAGTTGCGACTTATCTCCATTTACTCCCTGCTGCATGCTGGTGTGTTGTTACCTGACCCCCTGGCCCCCTGGTAGGTAGGCTCTAAGTTTTGAGGCTGGCTACCACCGAGTCAGAGGCCAGACCTGCATGCAACTCACGGCAAACGTCAGTGTCGCACCTATGGGACCTACCCTGAGTTGACCTTTTCCGCTATTCGAGGTCCGGAGCGTTTGCTGTCCGGGCCAGGGGCC
This sequence comes from Paspalum vaginatum, assembly GCA_030272315.1. Lineage (NCBI taxonomy): Eukaryota > Viridiplantae > Streptophyta > Magnoliopsida > Poales > Poaceae > Paspalum > Paspalum vaginatum. The sequence continues at coordinate 5,846,939 of CM059015.1, forward strand.
AGGATGTTTGTTCGTGGGATAGCAGGGTGTGTGAGTTAAGGGTACGGAACCAGGCAAAACTGCGACACAGCCCTGGACCATCCTTAGTCCAAAACATCTTAGCTGTGGTCCGGTCCTGCAGCCGTTCGGACCTCCCTTAGCGAAACAAAGGTAACCGCGCTGCCTCGAAGTCCTTGGAGTCGCAGTCGGACCTTGCTGCTGAGGTTAGGGGGTGTGCCATTAGCTTAGGAGGTGGTCCGGAGCACTAAGTGCACTGTTCCTGATACTGGGGGGAACTCACGGCGTGGTAGGGAGTGTTCAGTGCTTAGGGTATGAGACCAGGCTAAGCAGCTGACAGCTCCGCGCTACCAAGGCGAGCCCCTTTTCTCTGGACCTGGCACCCAGTATTCCGGACCTCCTTCCCAGCCTCTGTGCTAACCATTTCACACTCAAGCTGCTAAGTCCCGCTGGTTCCAAGGAGATTTTTGGCAAGAGTAGGATTCCACGCAGGGGTTAGGAAAAATTGAAAAGATGGTAGCTGAGTAAGCAGTAGGGTAATCAGCGGAGACAAGGATTTCAGGGCTAAACTCTTTCTCTAATCAAGCGGTACAGGGTGTCATGTGATGTCAGCCAGAGGTCGGGATTACAAGGGCGGACCTTCACCGCTCTGGTCCACATGGTGGTCCTATTTAGCTTACAAAAGGAAAGAGGGTCGCCCTGAATCTCTTGCCTACGGATAAAACTTACGGAGGTGTTCTATATTCCACGGGTTCGGCAGCGGAACTCCTTCCTCCGTAGCGATGCGAATGCAACCGGGGCGACTAACTTCTGTCACCTCGAAGGGGCCTTCCCAGCTAGGGGAGAGTTTGTTGCGCCCTTCTCGGTTCAAGATGCGCCTCAGGACCAGGTCTCCAGGTTGGAGTACCCTGCCCCGCACGGTTCGCTCATGATAGCGTTTGAGCGATTGGTTGTACCGTGCGTTCTGGATTGCAGCCTGCCATCTTTGCTCCTCGACGAGGTCGACGTCGTCGCGCCTAGCCTGTTCCTGCAAAGATTCATCAAAAGCTTGGACCCGTGGGGAGCCCAAGAGTATTTCTGGTGGGAGGCATGCCTCGGCCCCGTATACCAGGAAGAATGGGGTTTCCCCGGTTGCTCGGCTGGGTGTGGTCCGGTTCCCCCATAGCACGCAGGGGAGCTCATCAACCCATTTCGCACCGTGCTTCTCCAAGCAGTTGAAGGTGCGGGTTTTGAGCCCCTTGAGGATTTCCGCGTTAGCTCTTTCGACCTGTCCATTGCTCCTAGGATGTGCTACAGACGCGAAACATAACTGGATGCCAACGCCGTCGCAGTAGTCCTGGAAGACCCGGCTCCTGAACTGGGTCCCGTTGTCCGTTATGATACGGCTGGGGACGCCGAACCGGCACACAATGGACTTAAGGAAAGCTGTTGCAGTTCCTTGGGTGATGCTTACTACTGGGGTTACCTCAGGCCATTTTGTGAATTTGTCAATGGCGACGTAAAGGTACCGGTACCCACCGACAGCTCTAGGGAAAGGTCCCAGGATGTCCACCCCCCATACCGCGAAGGGCCAAGAGGGGGGAATCATCTGCAGAGACTGAGCCGGTGTGTGTATCTACTTTGCGTGGAACTGACACGCCTTGCAGGACCTTACTAGCTCAGCTGCATCCTGGAGCGCTGTCGGCCAGTAAAAGCCATGCCGAAAGGCTTTACCGACCAGCGTACGGGACCCTGAATGATTCCCGCACTCGCCTCCATGGATCTCCGCGAGTAAATCGCGGCCCTCCTCCTGGGTTATGCATCGCATGAGGATGCCATTGGCGCCACGCCAGTAGAGATCCCCTTCTACTAGCGTGTAGCGTTTAGCCAATCGCACTATGCGCTCAGCAGACACACGTTCTTCGGGAAGGATTTTGTCCTTCAGGTAGTCCCGGATCTCGGAGATCCGTGCATCGGGGCTGCCCTGAGCCATTAGATGTGTCCCTGATGACATGCCGGGGTCATCAGTCCACACGATCCTTGGTGGGCTCCAGAGGTGGAGGACCACCGGGGCTGCTAGCTTCGAGGTGCTAGTTCTGCCCCCTTCGCCCAGTTCGGCTGGCTGGGCGGTTGGTCTCAGCAGCTGTCTTTTGAAGACGCCCTCGGGTACTGGGCCCCGAGTCGATGCCCCCGCGGAGAGGTCATCTGCCACTGAGTTGAGGTTCCTGGGAACGTGCTGCAATTCCAGGACCTCGAAGTCCTTCTCGAGCTCCCTCACTCGCATGAGGTATGCTGCGAGCTGGGGGTTATTGCAGCAGCACTCCCCCCGGACCTGTCTGATCACTAACTGGGAATCCCCCTTAACCAGGAGCTGCTTGATTCCCAGTGACTGGGCGATCATGAGCCCGAAGATCAAGCCTTCGTATTCCGCCATGTTGTTAGTGGCTTTGAATTCAAAGCATACTATGTACTTTACTTGATCCTCGTTCGGGTCCATGAGGACCACTCCTGCTCCGGACCCTTTTTCGCGGGCGGACCCGTCGAAGAAGAGAGTCCAGTGCGGCTCGGTGAAAACCCGGACGGTCCTGTCTGGCCGGGAAGGTTCCGCCTCGGCTTGCGGACCTCCAGATTCCGTGGTGGTGGGAGTCCACTCTGCGATAAAGTCGGCCAAGACCTGGCTCTTGGTAGCGCTGCGGGGCTGGAAGTCGAGTTGGAACTCTGCCAGCTCCGCGGCCCATTTGGCAATATTCCCAGTGGCGTTAGAATTGCGCAGGATTGCTCTTAATGGGTAAGAGGTCACCACGACAACCTTATGCGCCTGGAAATAATGGCGCAACTTTCTGGAAGCAATAAGTAACGCGTAGTCGAACTTGTGAGCTTCCAGATATCTGGCCTTTGCCCCGTGGAGGACCTCACTGACGTAATATACTGGCTTCTGGGTGGTCCGGACCTTAGTGGTAAGGCCACCTCCCCCTGCCAGGCTGGCCCCCTGGGTGGCTTGGCCTCCAGCTTCTGGTGGCTTACCGCCTTGGCAGGGCAGTGTGCCAACCGGACCTCTGGTATCGGGGCCGGCTGCAGCTCCTGTGGTGGGCGGACCACCACCTTCCACTTGGGGGACCCCGGTGTCTCCCTCGTGGGGATGGGCAGCCGACTCCAGCCGATACGACCCCCGGTGGCGATTGTACGCCAACCGGGGGTTGCACGTAAGCCGGGGGCTTAGGTGCAGCTGCGGCGAACGCAGCGTCAAGGTTCTTGCCCTTGGCGGCGTTTGGCTGCACCCGTGGTTGCTCCACGGTGGTGGGGGTGCCTGCTCGCCGGCGGTTGAGCTCAGCTCGCAGGTCTTCCGTCTGCGCGCTCCTCACTGAGGGGGAGCGCGGGGATGTTGCCGCATCGTGCTGCCTGCGGCGGTTCGACCTCCCCCCGCTACTGGGAAGGGGTCGCGATCCAGTCCTAGCTGGGCCAGGGGTGACCTCAGCTAGGTGGATCAGGCGATCCACATCGCTCCGCCACTACGCCAGGGCGCTAGGAGAGGCTGTCGGCCCCGGGGTGTTACGAAGCAGCTCCCTGGCTGCGGCGAGTGGGCCGCTGGCAGCAGCGGGGTTCACCGTGGCGGCATTTGTCGCTACAGCGCTCGCTACTGCAGTGTTTGCAGCAGCGGCGCCCCCCGTGGGGCGTAGAGGGACCCGCGGCGTCCGCGCCGCGCCCTCAGAATGGTGGGGGGAGGCCTGCGACCCAGTCGAGGCCACCTCCTCTGATGCGGCTGCATCCTCTTGAATGTCGCGGATGCCAACCATCATGCCGCGAGGGATGATGCTAACTGATGCTTTCACCTACCTGGCGCGCCAAATGTCGGAGCGGGCGTGCTCCTGGTCGGGTGGCGGAATGCACCCGGCCGAGATCCTAAGTACTAAGAGCAGTTAGGGGGAGCGATCGTTGTTAGCTGGTCAATGGTGGCACGATGGTGACGAGAGGGTTTAGAGTGGTTCGGGCCGCCGGAGCGTAATACCCTACGTCCACTGTCGGTGTGTTCTTGTATTTCTGTCTGTAGGAGAAGACAGTGTGGATTGTGTGCTTGTGCTTTGTGGGTTGAGTCTGTTTGGTCTGAGGAGACTCCTTGTGTTGCGTATGCCTCCCCTTTTATAGCCCAAGGGGGGCACGTACATGGTGCCGGGCCCCGACAGGTGGTCCCGGCCTATTTCCTCTATGCTATAGCTCTATCCTGTGCCTGGTGTCCGACGCTCCCATGCTTTGCGCCCGTACCACTGACGCGACCTGATATGGCCTGGAGATCCGCCATGTTGGCCTGCCGTCTGGATACGGCGCCGCGCCGTCCTGCCTTACGCCGTCCTGTCCCATCGGCTGCTAAACCCGCTGAGAGGCTTCGGAGGCCGAGGGGCAGGCGACGTGCACGCGTGACAGGACGGGGCGCTCGTAGTAGCGTTGTAGCGCCGCTACCTAGTATTAGGCTGAGCGCGGTCGCCGCGCGTGGCGCGGCTCATGATGAGTACATCGTACTTGTTTACTCAATATAGACCCCAGCGTAGCCGGGCAAATCAACTGTAGTGCCCTGCTATCGCCGTCGCGCCTCGGTAAGGCGCGCCCCTTTGCCTTGGTAAGGCGCGCCCCTTTGCCTCGCCGCCGTCGCCTGCCAGCGGCGGTGCCAGCGGCGATGGGGGCACGCCCGTCTGACAGCGGTGGTGTCAGCGTGCTATGGTCGCACGCCCGGCTGACAGCGGTGGTGTCAGCGTGCTATGGGCGCATGCCCGCCTGACAGCGGCGGCGTCGGCGGGCAACGGGGGCACGCTCGTCTGACAGCGGCGGTGTCAGCGGCATCGGGCACGCCCACCTGCCCGCAATAAATGCAGTAGGTGGGCGAGGCGCCTGCCTGAAGGCCCCGCCGCGCGTCCTGTGGGCACGTGGCAGCGCGAGACCTTCCTGTGCCCTGTGGGCACGTGGCGGCCCCGGACCACCGAGGGCGCTGGCTCCGGACCTCCCCGTGCCCTGTGGGCACGTGGCGGCCCCGGATCACCGAGGGCGCTGGCTCCGGACCTCCCCGTGCCCTGTGGGCACGTGGCGGCCCCGGATCACCGAGGACGCTGGCTCCGGACCTCCCCGTGCCCTGTGGGCACGTGGCGGCCCCGGACCACCGAAGGCACGTGCCTCGGACCTCCTCGCATGGTCGGGGGAGGCTCGGACCTCGCTGAAGGAGGTCCGGGGCCTCCCTTGTGGGCCGGGTGCGCGGCCCAGCTTTTACAAGGAGTAGGCCGAGCCCATCTGTACGCGGTCTTAGGCCATCTTTGTACTGCAGTACTTATCCTTCCTTAGTGATCTTTGTCTAGTGTAAGCGGGTACCCGGTTAGCTGGGTAACGACAGCACTTGATATAAGTGAGATTATGAAACGGCAGAATCAAGTAACCCATTTCTCTTAATGCTTCAGAGTCATTTATATACTAATGCGAACAGATTGCTCTCCATTTCTTGGCATGATGCCAGTCGCTAGAACACGTAGCTTTGGCGCATAGTTAATAGTGAACCAGGTTGCAGTACATTTCCACATTTGTATACACTCCAGACTCTGTGAAGTGATCTTCATATCTTCTTCTGAGCATCCAAGTATCAGATTTCGCAGAGCTGTACATTCAGATATTACAGCGGACAATGCTTGGCCATAATAAGCACATCCAGTCAGCTGAAGAACAGTCAATGAGGAGTAACCAAATGAATAGATTCCCAAACCGATGATCTTCATGAAACCCAGATAGAGACCTTTAAGATTGGGGCTCTGGAGTCGAGTGATAGGAAAAACCGTATCTGTTGGTAGCATCGTATTGATTATGATTATTTGCTCTACTGCTTTAACTGACAATACACCCAGCCAATCTCCCAGCAGCTCTGCTCTGTTCCAGAAGGTAGAATCAACTCTGAAGTATGATATGGGACCGGGGTGATTCTCGAGCACCAAAATAATCTCCCTAGTCAAATCCGCACTGGTCCTCCTGTTCTTGCGGGACCTATCGATATACTTCCTCACGGACAGTAGCTGCTCGTCATGGAGGACAACTGGAATGTCCTTCCATCGCTGCTCCCAGACCTCTGACACGGGTGCCCATAGAGATAAAGATCAGAATGCTGGTCGTATATGGGTGTGGCGCGACCGCCTTCGTCCACAGCGTCTGCTTGTGGGGGCGAGGGCAGCAAACCGATGGTTGCACGAAGTAATTCACTTTTTCGTTCCATAGAAATCCCAGAGTGCTGAGGATCCCTGCGGGAAGAGGGCCGTTCTTGCCAACCGCAACCGATGATGCCGATGGGTCCCGGCCCCAGGGGAAGGCGGTCGAGGGTCCCGGCCCCTGGGAAAGGCGGCCGTTCTTGTGGCGCGCAGTCGAGGATCCAGGGAAGACGCGCAATCGATATGCCGATGCAAAGACTCGGCGCGCGGTCGACGGTACGGGGGAAGACAGACGTTCTTGTGGCGCGCGGTCGAGGATCCAGGTGAAGACGGCCGTTCCAAGAATGCCGACGATCCTTTGGGAAGAGGACCGTCGTACGTCCTTCCCAGCGCAATCGACGATGCCGATGGGAAGACTACGTTCTTGCAGCGCGCGGTAGAGGGCACCGGTGGGAAGGCGACTGTTCTTGCGGCGCGCTGTAGAGGGTACCCAGAGGAAGACGGCCGTTCTTCCCGGTGCGAAGGCGACTGACTGTTCTTGCGGCGCGCTGTAGCGGGTACCCGTACGAAGGCCACCCTTGTTGCGGAGGAAGACGGCCGTTCTTGCTGCGCGCGAACGAGGAAGTCGTTGGGGAGGGACACCTCTCTTGTTGGGAGCCCGTGCGCGATTATGGAATCAAATCAAGGGGAAGACGAGATTGGGGCCTCGGGGATGCCGGTGGTAGACAGCCGTTGGAGACAGGAGGGAGAACACAGGGTGGGTCGTTTGAACTAAAATAGGAAAGCGGAGGCGCGACTTTGAGTGTGCCTTGGCCATTGTGGTGATTTTGGGTGGGCCGATGGAGACGGGAGGGAGAACACAGGTCGATTTTTTCAGGTTCAACGTAGGTCGATTTTTTATTTTTTTTCTTTACAGCTGGTGGTTGTCGTGTCTATTCTAGCCAATAATATTGTCTCAATCTTGTAAAATATTTTCATATTAAGCTTCCGGTGCTGCTCATGGGCAAAGTTCTTTCAGACAAATCGCCATCCTTTGTCAGACAGTGCATAGTTAGTCGCTCTATTGATCTCAGTAATCACTTAAAACCATAGGTCGTTCTGCACCTCTAGGACCTACATTAACATTCGGTTTGTTTTTCCTGTTGCGGAGACAGCCTGACCAAAATTTGTCTACGCTTCTGTATAAAAATGGGCAATATGTGATTTTCATGGGTTTTAGTTTTCAATTTCTGAGTGTGAGGGTAACACTTGTAATGGATGTGCGTTGCTCTGTCGGTGACTAAAATCATATTGTGCATTGTTCACTTTTGGTATTATGGACTATGCAAATGCAGCACTCTGCTTGCATTAGTACTTTAATAATTAGTCCACGACCTATCAATATTCTTAGGCTACATGCATTTATACTTTAGTATATTTTCTTCAACATTCTATTTTTTTAACTTGCAGAAAACAGAATTTGTGAGGGAATATTGCGGGATCATGCAAAAGGATTAGGCGTTGGTGAAAATGTTGTTACTGGAAATTGGATTTCATTAATTGGTGATGCTATCTGTTGGGGTAAGGGCACAGGCTGCCGCTCAAAATTCCAAGGTATGGTAATTAACAAATAATCACCTCTTGGATATGATTTTCAGTTTCATGAATTTTGAAGTAGCCGATCTATATGAAGAATTGACAATCATCCTTCCACAGTTCCACTGAAGTTGCCAAATACTAGAACAATGAAAACCAAAGAACAACTGGAAAGTAGGATATCCAAATCTGTTACTTAGAGGCTCTGAGCCAATCAGCCAATGACCAAGAAATGAAACACATAGAAGATACGTTGATACGCTAAAATTTCCTCATGTTAACCTATGAATCTTTATTTCAATAGTTTACCTTTCCAGAGATTTATTTGATTTTCCTTCAAAATAGTTCACAACATATTAGAAATTTGATGAAATATAGTAGTATTTGATGAAGAAAAAAGAATACCTAAAAATTTTGAAGAAAATTCAGAGTTATTATACGTATACTGAAATTTTCATCACTATGAAATGCCGATCATCGTTTGCTTGGTAACTTGCTGAGTGTCTTTTTTTTTTTTTTGAACTTAGTGGCAGGAGCTCTGCGTTTCAATTAAGACGAGAAAAGCAATTTACAGGCTTGAGTCTCGGTCCCGGCTTATGGAATAGACAACACACACATAGGGGTAAGGGGACCGGGACACGATTTACACAAGACGGGAAGCACCCCTATAGAGAGAAAGGCTTTCCTTCACAGGCCACTTGGGGCGGGGACATAGAGCTATGCTCGAAAATTCTACGATTACGTTCCTTCCAGATGTTCTACACGGTGTAGACAACCACGCCGTTGAAATCCCTCCTACGGCTTGCTGGGAAAAGGGTGCTCGCCCTCTCCCATCACTCCCGCAGGTTGGTCGCGAACCAAGGCGCGACATGTTGCGGAAATGACATGTTCTCCCAAGAGAGGACGCGGCTCCAAACCTCTTGTACGAAGGGGCAGGTCAGGCATAAGTGGAGAGCTGATTCAAGCGGCCCGTCACTGCTCGGTATTAGTTACATATCTCATATCGATAAGTTTCGATTTTTCTAGTAGTCTGAACTGAAGGCATGCAAGTGATTGTCGACGATCCCTATTTTTTCAAGCAGTTTGAAGCATGATAAAGATCCAACTTAGTGCATTTTAGAATAGAGCAACATGCCAACACTAATGATAGTATCATATCAGTAAGAGTGCATCTTTTTGTTCTTAAATGAACTTGTCCCACCTGATCTCAAGCATTACAAAAGAATTATTTCAGATCTAAACAAACGGACATATGTGCAGGTCTAATTTCATTTTACAAGACAAGGTCAAACTCTCTCACCTCATTTCAGCAGGAATCATCTTCAGCATTACAGATGGATTATGATTCGTAGATGTTCTGAAACAAGCATTTTAATATCAGTAGCGATATCACAGAGGTCAATGTACCAAATAATAGAAGGTAACTATATTTAAGCTCATTTTAGCCAATTAGGCTACCTGTTTGACATCTCAATGGGATGAAGTTTAATGTTTTAGTAGCTGGCTAGCTGTAGTGAATTATGAACTGTTAGATATACGAGTTCTCACAGATAGCTATGCTGAGTTGAACCACCATGGTTGAAATTGACTAAAGGATATGTCTTAGTTAACACATTAAGCCAAGATCAAAGAATATGCAAAAAAAGGTTGCAGGGCCCATGGCTGAAGCATTAGTAGCAATAGATTAGCATAGCCTCAATGGGGGTGTTTGAGTATTTGCAGGGCCATACAATATGTCATTGCAGTACCCATGTTAGGTTTTTTCACATGCTTTCAATCTTGGTATTTTGCTTGTCGATGTCATGTTCATCCATTGCTTTTGTTAACATTATACTTTGGCTTTTGATGACTAAATGACAGGCTGTGATGATCTTGCATAAAAATCCAAACTTTACACTTCTCAATGTGTTTCCTTTCTAGCAATTTGTCTCAAAAATATGGATATACATGAGTAGGATGTGTTTTTGGTAATATATTAAATTTCCTCCTTAACAAGAGTAATCTTTATATGTTCTGGACAGGTGGTAATTGGAAGATTGGAAGGAGCTGTCAATTAGGAACTCTTCAAGACCTGACACTGGTAAAGTCACTAGATGAATTGGCTTGAGGTCCAAGGTGTTTGGTTTAGATCTACTTCATGTGACGCAGATGGCAGATCAGAGAAAAGACGGTCACCTCTGAGTGCCTTTCAGGCCATACAAACAGGATTGCTACCACTGGTGCCTGTCTGATGTCCCTGAAACCTTGAATGAGCTTCTTTGTCATCATCGTCGGGAGCATACGAAGACAGATCAGGAGTGTCACCTTTTCTGGCATATAAAACTAAATGCTGATTATGACGGTCATCTACTAAAAGCTCTCAAGTCTGAACAGGTGATAACTTCAGCTCGTGGGCGTGGCATGCAAGACAAGGTTCAAACTTCAAACCTTCTTGACATCTTGTTCATGGGTGTATCAATATGCAGGAAGCTGCAGCGCCCTGCCGTTGATGAATCCTTGAGCAGGGGTAAAAATGTTGTTCCACTTTTTTTGCAAGTATGTTGTTCCACTTTGAAGAAAACATTATGCTTCATGCCACAGATCGTGTTAGGTGACTATGGATCATAACTTGGGTGATGTAAATACAATAAAATATATAAAGGCAGTGACGGAATGGCAATGGCTATTAATGGAAGCTAATTGTAATATGTAATATATATTTCCTCCACTGCTTGACCTCCACTACCTCCACTACCATGCACTGGCGCATTCTTTCTATGAGGTTATTGCCTTTTTTTCCTTTGCACGTGTAAAAGACAGCACCGTTGGATTACAATTGTGCACACCACAACATCAGCTTGCTCCCTTGCACAGATGTGCTGCTTGCACCTAAGTCTCCACCTTTGTGTATTGCATATCATAGATCCAGCCACTAGAAAACTTTCAAATTTGAACATTTTTTAATCTGTACGCGTTCTTCGTGATGTGAAGAAGATGCTCAAGAAGAACAAATAAATTGACAAACACATAGTGCATGTATCTAATGTAGCTGTACATAGCATGTTGGATCCCGTGGCAATGCACAGGCATAAACCTAGTTGACTAGTAATAAATTTCAAATGATAAACTGCCTTCTTGTTGCAGTGATTGCCGATCTAGAGTTGTGGTATGTTCATAATTGATCCAAATTAACTAGCAGGCAACCACGTTTTGATGCATGCCACCATAAGATAAACTAGGAAAATGCCCCTGCGCGTTGCTGCATGTTTAAGAACTGTGCCATATATAACCAAAAGAAAATATGATGGATGGTATCAGGTGTCTTACCACAATCTGTAAAAACGTTTGCTAAATGTTACGATTAAAATTTTGATATTACATTTTTTATTTCTTACATAAAATGTAGTTAAAAAATAATATGCTATGCGAGAATAACTGAAAATTAGAGTTGATGGCCTAGGAGAAGATAGGATGCCAGAATGCAAAGCAATGAGTGAAGTAGGAAGGAAAATTTTAAGCAACAGCAAACTTCGTGGTTAGTGTGATCTAAAGATTATAAGACATAACTAATACTATGCAGTAACAAGTTAAGTTTAGGCAACCCGGCAGTAGAAAGAGATGACATGCTGATCACTGGGATATAAATTCATTCGATTACACAGAGTATTTGATACACATGTATTTGCTTGCTTATAGTTCATATGTCCTTTGATTCACGGCCCCAAATTGGAGATTGATTCATTGGATATACATCTTCCTGATTCTTCCTACATCACCCATACGAGGGTCCACCGGAGGATTTGGAGCATTTCTCCATATATATTAGTAAGGAAGAAGTCCACTTTACCCTCCTCAACTCTTCTTGGAGTCTAAGTTTCAATCTTAAAGTTTGAAACCATGTAAATGTAGCCCCCGAACTCCTCAAACCAGGCACGTGACCCCCTGACCTCTTCCTAGGTCGGTTTTGCAGCAATGCTGGACTGGACGTCAGCCTCCATCCGCGTGGAGAAGAGCCGCGCCTGTGCCCGCGGCGAGGTCGAAGTAGTTGGCGACGCGAGTGTTGGGGTATAGGTGCGCCAGCGCACGGCAGCGCCCGCAGGCCGCCTCCGCTGCCGTCAACGCAGAGAACGCAGGCGTCTGCCATGGCTGGCTAGGCATGGCGGTGTGCGGCCTCCAGGTGCGCCCGCACGCGGCCGGCCAGCAGCGCACGCATGCTAGGTATTGCCTATATTTTCTTAAAATTATCCATTATACCACTATTAACATATAGTATGTGTGAGTAAGTTATACTAGTCTTATTTAAATTTTTTATAGCAACGTATGTTTATAGTTTAGAGTTTGTATGTTATTTTATTTTACCCTTATAAGAGGTGATTCTTTTTAATTTATTTTTTGTAATGGCATGGTTGGTAATTTATATGCAAACTTAGAGATTATTTTAATTAATCCTTTAAAGTGGCATAGTGGGTAGTTTATATGCAATTTTAGGGGGTTGTTCAATTCATATTTCATAATGGCATGGTGGTTAATTTATATAAAAACTTATGGGGTTATTTTAATTCATCTTTCATAATGGTATGGTAGGTAATTTATATGCAAATTTATGGGGTTATTTTAATTCATCTTTCATAATGCCATGGTGATTTTAGAAAATATAATAGATCCAATGGCCATTATTGTTAGATCTGATGAACGACTGCATGTTTCTGATTTTTTGAGAATTTTTAGGATTTTTTTTTGTAGCGGGCCTGATGAAGATTAACGTGAAGTCTCCAATTAGCAATAGTAAAAAAATAACTCAAATGCAATGAAAAATAACAATGCTAATTAGTTGTGGGTCTCAAATGTAGTCATTTTTATAGTTTTACTCTATGTCACGCGACTGATATTTTCTCTACGCGTATGCATCTTTGATCTGGAAACAGACGCAGGAGAATGATGCGAGTTGAAGTGGGTCTTCTGGTACGTAGGCATCTGTTGCCAGGTGGCAGTATCAACGGCAACCTGTTATGTGACTGATGGATAGTTAATTCATAGGTTGTATGTGTCTCCTTTGTTAAATTATTACATAAGTATAAAAAATATTATTTATTGTTGTACTATAATTTTTGTTTTGTGTTATGTAATTCTGATATATGCGTGATGGATTAATTTTTATTAGTCACCAACTATGAGGCCGTGAGGAGACTTGTTTGTATCAATCACGCTAAGAGGCGTACAATAGTAGTATACTTATTGCTTATTAATAACTGTCAGGAGAAAATTACAGATACAGTATTCCTTTTAGTTCGAATTTTGCACACTTGCATCATGTTGCTGGCTTGATGCAATGCGCGTATATATATAGATATAAGTAAAATCGAAGTAGTACTATAGTCGATGGTTTGTCGCTTCGTGTTTGTTGCATCGCAGCCACAACACAAGCGCTCGATGGTGCTCGCCGATCAGCACGCCCCAGCCCTGAACCCCACGGCGCCCCGGCCGACGTCGTACAGCACCTCGAACGTCCGCTGCTGCACGTTGCCGATGATGCCGAGGGAGCTGTCGTCACTGTTGCCAGCGAAGGCGAGGCAGCTGTCCAGAATGATCCCGTTCGGGTCAAGGTTAACAACGGCGCCCCCGGAGAACACCAGCGCGACGGTCGGCAAGCTGATGCTGGACTGGCCGCTGAAGTCGAAGCACGTGTCGAGGATGCCGCTAGGCGGCGCCGGCGGGTACTGCTTCATCCCGGCCTTGAACGCCGACGACAGCGCGGAGTAGGCCGTCGCCGGCAGCCGCGTGATGACCGTGCCGGAGTCCATGATCGTGCCGGCGGAGAAGACCGACGTGGGTATGCTGAGCTGCCTCCCGCCCACCCTGATGGCCTGGAGGCGCACGCCGTAGAACGTGGGGACCTGACTGCTTCTGAGCATCGGCGTCTTGACGAAGCCCGAGGCTCCAGCGCCGAGCGTGAGGAACCCGGAGGAGCTCGGAGTCGGCGGGAGGCAGTACGAGAAGGCCTTGCCGAATGTCCCCGCCGTCTGCGAGACCAGCGACTGCGCGCCGCCGCCGAGCCCCATGAGGCCGTCGGTTTGGTCGTTGAACCCGGACTCCACGTGGCTGCACCCGAACTGGAAGTTCCTGACGGTGTTGGGGCCCAGCGCGAGCGTGTCGGAGCTGTAGGTCCCGGTCGTGCTTGAGCCGTCGCCGTAGGTGACAATGTACTGGCACTGGGAGCTGGAGCAGCCGTTGCCCTCCTGGCCGAGCTGCGAGCAGGCGGCAGAGCCGCAAGAGAACGGGGAGTACGTGCTCGATGAGCGGGGGTCGAAGAGTGGGTCCGCCTGGGAGTGGCACTGCGAGCACGTTTTGCACTGCACCCATGACACGTCGCTGCCGGTGTCGATCAGCATGGTCTGCGTCGCGGCCGGCGAGCCGATGCCAACGGTGATCAAGTACTCCAACGTGTCCAGGGAGGTACCCAGGGTGGTCGGCACGGTGGCGTCCAATTGCTGGACGTCCCCGGCGCCCCCAGCCTTGGCGCCGGAGAACTTCCGTTGGATGTAGGCAGCTCGGAGCTGATCACGGCGGAGCACCTCCTCCAGAGTTGGCATCTTCTTGGTGGGCAACGGCGAGCATGGGCCGTGACGGTGGTGCAGCGGCACCGTGGCGCCGGCACCGGACGACGACGGAACCGCTGAAACAATCAAAGCAAGGAAACGATGGCAATTTACAATTGTGCACAAAATAAACCAAGTGGAAACCGCAGGCGCGTGCACGCCTGCACGGACAGTACTGCACCTTTGGGCTTGGAGCAGACGGCGGCGTCAGTGTTCTGGCCAATGGACAGAACTGTGTAGCTGCGATCATCTCCTGCATGAGCAATGAGAGAGTGATAGCTGAACAAAAAGAGGAGAAGGAGAAGCTTCGAAATACTAGAGGCCATGACGTGCTGTTCCTTGCTTCCCGCTTTCCCAGCAGCTGAGATATGCAGTGAGTTGCAGCTTCAGAATGGTAACCTGCTTATATAGAGAAGCGGCGGCAGCAGCAGCAGCATCATGCACCCGGGTGCCCAGAAATCTAAGCAATCAGGCTTTGCAACGGAGACTCGTGGAGGACAAGGCTAACGGTGGCGTGCATACATGGGTGGACGACCAAATTGGACCCAAGGCGTGTGGTCTTCTTCTAACGGATGCCGCCGCCTTGATCAGCGCACTAAAGTGTACTAGTTTTGAATTCTTTTGGGATAAGATTGGGCGTCCTAGGGATCGAGGATTAGGTAAGGACATCATCATTCTCTTTCGAGTGTGGAAATTTCATTTGCAGAGTTTGTACAGTAAATATGGCTTATTCACCCAGGCATTTGCGCATCATCAAGTTTATACAACTACGAAATCATGAAGTTGTGATGAATGCATATTTCAAACTGTTTCGGGGTACTTTCAAGTACCCCAAAAGCCGATACCGCATCCCAAAACCAAACCCCAAAGCACGAAACCTGAAGATCGGGTACTGTTTCGGGTACCAAGCTTGAAAACCTAGAATTATCTTTGGTAATCCTGGTACTGAATCCCGGTGCCAAATTAGCCAAAACAATATGGATTGAAGAAACTTGGGGTTCTTTCATGTTGTCTTTCGTTGATAACGTGATGGGTCCTCTTAATTGGTGCATGAGGCTTAGTTTTTTTCCTCTTGGAACTTTGGCTTGATCTATATGGTTGGCTGGTACTCGTATTACCCAATTACTAGAACCTGAACTGAAGGGGATTAAACCCATTCCTTTCACATTTGACCAGCCAGTAATTTAACCCCTTCCATCCCCCTTTAACCGAAATAAGGCAAGCGAATTTCGGGCGTGGCTTTTAAAACCTTAAGTACCTGACCACTTGCTACTCAATGACCACCACTAAGGACCTCGGCTTGGAAATTTCCACGGAAGCAGCAACCCAGTTTCTAGGCAAGCATATATATGTTTCTAAATTATGGCTCTATTTGGATATGGGCTAAAATTTTAGCCTCCATCACATCGGATGTTTGGACGCTAGTTAGACGCATTAAATATAGTCTAATTATAAAACTAATTACACATATGAAAACTAAACGGCGAGACTAATTTATTAAGCCTAACTAATTTATGATTGCCAAATGTGATGCTACAGTAATCCTTCATTAATTATGGATTAATTATGCTTAATAAATTCATCTCGACATTTAGTCCTCATCTGTATAATTAGTTTTATAATTAGACCATATTTAATACATTTAACTATCATCCAAACATCTAATTTGACATGGGCTAAAGTTTAGCCTCTGGATCCAAACATCCTCTGTATTTCTTCCACTTTTAAGATATGCTCCCTCCATCCCAATTTATAGGCCGTTTGACTTTTTGACACCAAAATTTGACTTGTTCGCCTTATTCAAAAAATTTCACAATTATCATTTATTTTCATTGTAATTTAGTTTAGTGTATAATATATTTTAACTACAATTTAGTTTTTTCTACATTTTCGCAAATATTTTGAATAAGAAGAGTCGGTCAAACTTGGTGCCAAAAAAGTCAAACGACCTATAAATTGGGACGAAAGGAATAGTAAAAAACCAACTTATAGTAGTATTACGAAAGATGATATATTTAATGTAATCCTTTAAATTTGAATCATGTACCCATATTTGTTGTTATAATAGTTAATCCATGTAACCACTAAAGTTTGCATGTAAATTACCTAATTCAGAAATTAATAAAAAAATAAACAAAGGTCCATTCAACTCGATATAGGATTACAGGGTGTAACTTGACAACGAGATAGGAGAAGGTACTTATTTGGCATAAGTTTGTATGCTAGAATTTACGTA
This sequence comes from Paspalum vaginatum, assembly GCA_030272315.1. NCBI lineage: Eukaryota > Viridiplantae > Streptophyta > Magnoliopsida > Poales > Poaceae > Paspalum > Paspalum vaginatum. The sequence continues at coordinate 5,863,471 of CM059015.1, forward strand.
GTGCTTATTTGAAGCTAAATCGTTCATCATGAAACGATGATGAAAATCTAGTCATCGTTGACTTCTAGTAATCATGTGTTAATTTTATAAACGATAAATTAATCTGTTTCGTTTGTGAAATCCAAGTGCTTCAAATGGAGCTTTCAAGTGAGAACATGTAACGTAGCCCAAATCGGGCTCATCTCATCTGCTAGCAGCCAGCAGTATAAAATTGTGGTGACCAGCAGTAAACTACAAATTTCCAATTATCCATCGTTGTCGCGTTGTGTTATGGCGTTGTTCATCACTTGGTGGCGAATTTCGCAAGTCTCGGCCGATCGATTCGGCAACGGGTCACATCACTACAAAGAGAATCTGTACGAATTGCACGCTCAATGGACGATCAGTCTCCGCCCCGTCCTCCTTCGGAAGAACAACTCCTTAGCAAACCTCCACACGTTAAGACCAAAACCCAATCATTTCTTACAAAAAGTATACTTAGATATGCTCATTGGTTTGCAGCCAGTTAACATGTTTTTTGTCGGAAAAACAAACAAACATCGCCTACGTGCGCGGTGATAGTAGTATTTGTTAATCCTGAAATCTCTGGCTCGATCGATCGGTACCACCGCCCATTTTCACTCAAGGAGAGAAGGTACTTTGAATTAAATAGGCCATTTGAGACTCCACGTCCGTTTTGTATCGTCTATTGGAGGGTCGAAATTTCACTCTATCTCCCTACATATATATATATATAGTACTCGTTGAGGACGGATAAAATGTTCACTATGGAAGCTATCCTACTTGAAGTTTATACTTTTATAGCACAACCCATTACTCTTTCTAGGTAAGGTCTCCATTCTCGAATATTTGTCGCCCACTACTTCATTTTTTAACTAAAACGCAATAAATAAATAAATAACGGAGTGGTCTTTTTTTTTCGGACGTACTACAAGAAAGCGTTGTCAACCATTTCAAAAAGAAGAGAGAATATACTGGCCCCAGACCCAGGAAGATAAAGCGAAATAAATGAGTACCTCACGCAGATCAAACTCTCTACCGGTGGCGTCTCCAGAAGGACTGGACCAATCTCCAACAGTCCAACTAACGGCCAGCACTTTGCTTGCACAGTTGCACCCATGCATTTTGTCTTTAGGCACATCATATTGGACTAGTATATAACAGTCGCATCATATTTAATATGATGGGCCGGGGAAACACACATTGTATTAGATATATATATCATCCTAACTGTAGACAAAACACAAGTATACGTCTATGCCACAGCTCACATGACAGTGGCATTTACCGGCCTGTGTTGTGAACTCAATAATCTGTTGGTGCCCTAGTATGCCAAATAATGCTTGCCATGGCGTACTGGCGTTCGCACATCCTCTTGGTGTCATGCCGTTGATGACTACTACTACTCTACTCTCGTGTGGAAACGGGGTTGTTGCTTCCATGGAAATTGCGCGCGCACTGAGCTTTCGCCTCGGCGCCTATCAAAGCCCATATTATCATCAGCCGTGTGTGTTCGGCGGCTTTGTTCGCTTGGTTGGCACCACGGGGGGATTCCTGGACAGTGGTGTGGGCGTGGCGCGTCCGTATCCGCAACAGCGACGTGCGTTGCGTCCTGCAGATTCCTTTCATTGTGTGCATCTCTGCTAGTAAACTCTTTTATTTTTTTTCTTGGAAAGGAATCTTCTCTGCTAAAAGATGTGACACGGCGCGTGTGCAGGCGTTGTGCCACTGTTCGAGCATTTGCGCTCGGCCGGCGTCGTGTCATCGTGTGTACGGGCTTCTCAGGAGGCATGCGCTAGCTTCTGCTCCTCCGGGACAAAATGCGTCCCGGGAGAGGAAGCTGATCGATGCCCTCTCACTGTAACACAATTTATATAGAAAACGAATAAAACCAACTGGGCAACGGCGACTCCTCCGTATGTACTCCATGCGCAGGCGAATGGTGATCTTCTCCACGCGGACGAGAAGAGCGCGCGCGTCCGTTTCGTCCTTTCGTGCCCGTGCAGCAGGCGGCGCGTGCAACCGGCGGTAGCGTGCTCCCACCGGCGCTGGGAAACGCGATACCGACGTGAATGGTGGAATTCTATCATCGTGGTAGTAGCTTAGCTCTCTACTAGTACTAGCTACAGCCGTAGTACGTTTAGAGCCCTCAAATCATACTCTTTCCCCACTAGAGTATACTGCTACATAGGTTGCTTCACAGCAAGGGGCAAAGTGAGATCAAGCCGTAATCTCTTACTCTCTCCGTCCCAATTTATAGATCGTTTGATTTTTTTTTTACATAAATTTTGGTTTACTCGCTTTACTAAAAAAAATTATAATTATCGTTTATTTTCATTGAGAATTAGTTTAGCATCTAATATACTTTAACTATGACTCGATAAACATTAGTCCAAGTTAGATATGTTGATTAATTAGAATAAAGCTAAAATGAACTATAACTTTGAATAGAGAGAGTCCAGTTCTTGTGCAATTTTCTCCCCTTAATTAACTAGCAGTTACACTAACAATATTTTACCCATCCTGCTACACTCCAATTCGAGTCCTTGAATATATATCAACATCCCATACAATTTTTCTCCTTTCTTCATCCTCTAGTTATCTTCCTCCTCTAACTTTGTTCCTCTTTCTCCTTGCAACCACCATATATGCTTAAGATGTGCTCATAGTCTCTAGCCCGCGCACCTAGCTCCTCCCCTCCATTCCAGCAACTAACTCACCGCTAATTCAGTTCCACCTCCATGCTAACAGGCTTCTTCAGGTTATCGCCATGAGCCCACGACGCCCTCGACCCAACCGTGCTCCTTCACCACCCAAACGTCATTGTCTCCTCATCCTGCGCCCACCACCTTCAATGGGTAAGCCTACCTTGGGTATAGCTCCCCCTAATCTTGAAATCCTTAGCCCCTAAATGGCCAGATCTCAAACCCTAACTTATTAAAGGAGACAAATATTGCCAAAGACCTATAAAATAGGCAGGGGCGGATCTAGTGTAGGGGTTGGGGGTGCTTCAGCACCCCTACCCCCGCGTGGGCAATGGAAACCCCCTGAACTTCCCTAACAATATGTATGCATGAACAATGGATAGAAAGAACAAAATGTGAAGAAATACAAAAGAAAGAGGGGAAAAGGAAAAGGAAGACGAACATGCGCCCCCTCCCTAATTCCAAATCCTAGACCCGCCACAGAAAATGGGAGTGGATCTCACTAGAGATGATGATGAGGGTGATGATTTGATGCATGAAAATTCAGGTGTGGAGGGAAAAAAGAAAGAGTTAATTGCACGCTAGGCCCCTAGACTTATCCCACAGTACCATACAGATCCATGAAGTCATTGATCATCTAGATTCTTTAATTTTTTTAAGTGATCAACTAGGTCCATCAAATTGCAATTCTTAATTCACTCGAGGTACAATCGTAGACCTAGATTTACATTAGAAAAACATTTGAAGAGTTAAAAGACATGGTGATTACTTTGAGACTTCATAAACCTGAATAAGTTTGGGTACCTAGCGTGCAATTCACTCAAAATGAAAATACCTAGACACAGTTTATCAATTCCGATATATAACAAGCCACTCTTTAATACATGTTCCCCCGATTCTTGATTCCCTCTTTTGACAACATACGGTTAAGTATATCAGCGCAGATGAGTCCAAAACAATGCAATATATTCGGCAAAGTTCAACGAAAACATGACTTATGGGAATCGGAATACTCTGCCAGGTGGTCCTACAGCAAATCTGGTGCTGAATTTTGCAGGCGCTGAGCTCATACGGAGGACCTAATGGGCCCGGCCCGTTTACATATCATGACTCCCTTCCAACCCAGCCCAACCGGGTCGCCAGAGCAGCGGCTGGGTCGCGAGCGCTGGCTTGCCGAAACCAAGCCAACTCAAAAAGACGGCGAAAAAATGGTTTAAAAGTTTGTTAATTTTAGGCAGCCGTTGCATGCAAAACATGCCATTGATTCAGGTAGTACTATAAGATATGCGTACGAGGCTTCTGTTGCGCTCCGCGTCGTCGCCTCCTGTTGTCTGTGGTTGTGTGGCCAACCATCCATTCCCCTCTCTCCCCGGGGAAAGTTTTGCCCAGAAACTCTAGCGCGCCGGATCACAAGCAAGGGCAAAAATTTTCTGCGACTCCGGCTGAAGGAAGCCGCGATACCATGTCGGTGAGTGCAAATCTCCTGCGCTTGCCGCCTTGTAATGGGTCATGCCGTTGCTGCTTTCGTTTTTTGTTAGTTCCCTTTTTATTACGCATGCATTCGTCTATATTGGCTTGAAGAATGTTTGTGAGCATCACGCTCACGCATGCATGCTGAAAAACATGCCTGCAGAACCCCTTTTTTTTCAGCAATTTGGCACCTAAATGTAGGGATGAATGGCAAAGAATATTTTGTCAAATGGATAAGTTAACAACGCCTGTTCATAGGCATAGGCCATCCATCAATAAATACAAACGAAACCAAATTGGTATACATATTTCTTGATAACGAATCTGTAGTGCCTGATAACCTCAGGTTCTGAATTGAGAAACCCCATGCATACACATGGAAAACGATGTTTCCACTAGGGAGAAGATGAAGGTGATCATCAGCTACCTGGTTTTCTGCATATTTTAGCCGCACAATTTCTTTATTAATTTCCGCCCTTCTTTTTCTCTTCGACGCCATGGGCAAGAACAATGGTTTGCCTGGGGCAAAACAACAATCACGAATTGGACAAACTTTAATCAGGAGGCTGTAGTAGCAGTAGCTGTACTGATCCTCTGCCTGACATGATGTTTGTGAAGGACGACACTGGCCGCACTCTACCCAAGTTCGGCGAATGGGACGTCAACAACCCGGCCTCTGCCGACGGGTTCACGGTTATCTTCAGCAAAGCCAGGGATGAGAAGAAAGCCCCGCCCAAAAGCCACATCAGCAACAGGTCGGCGGACATCAAGGAATCCACCAGCACCGAGAAGATGAACTCCTACAGCTCCAGGAACAACGCATCGGTATGCATCCATCTCGCAAATTCAGCCATTATTCCTGCGCCCTCTGTCACCGATGATCATGCGCTGTGATATCCCCCAATCTGCAGAAGAAATGGTTCTGCTGTGTCTCGCCCAGTCCCACACAATCTTGAGGAAGCTAACGAGTTGTGCAACGCAGAGGAACGCGATGCTGGTGTTATTCTGTTATGGTTATGTGTAGCTCTGCTGCTGGCAGACTGGCTGGCCATGAGCTCTTCATATTCAATCCTCCCTGCCAGTGACACGGGGCGCTATGTATAGCCGTTGCATATAAGAAAATTACTCTGATGGGTATCTGCTTATGACGTTCTTAGTTGTGTATACCATCAGTTCAAGTTGATGTCTGCTTGTAATTTTCTTTTCTCGCCCCTTTTCTATGGTGTAAGCCTTCCTCGACGTTATCAGTGAATCCAAAATACCCCTAAAAACTGTCATGCCCAATACTGCTTCTGCTTTTTCGGTGTTTCTGATTCGAAGGAACCAGCCAAATTCTCAAATTGCAGTCACCATGACAAACAAAATACTGCCACATTTTCAGAACCGTAGAGGAACATGCTACAGCTGTGTAACTTCTCTTGGAAATAAACCATTTTAGTACATTTCTTAGTTTCACCGACTTCATATCTAGAAATTGATCGGCAGTAGCAGTATACAGAGTGGCAATAAAATGCAGAGCGAAACTAGACTGACAGAAGCTGGCAATCTGCCACTGTCCTTGCGGAGGAAAAAGGCTTCATACACCGGGAAATTGATTGCTAGCCTGCAGAAACATAGCCCCCAAACTCGTCGCTCCTTCATCCAACAAAACTTTTGCCACCCCGAACATCAGGCATGTCAGGTTAAGCAGTGCAACAGTTGCAATGATCACAAACATTGTGGAGAAGGATCCGAAGTCCATCATAACCTCCCTGTACCTATGCAGGGCCTGCAAGTCGCTCACCTTCGCCATCAGGGCGAATCCTGACTCAGAGATGTCCAGAATTCCACGGATCGTGTCAATGGCTGCCAGGAGGTATGAGGTGATTCTTCTGAAAAGCCACATGCTTTGTGCATTCCACCACTCTACAACAGTGTCGCTGCACTGTAAAGACTCCACCAAGTTGCAGGAGCATGTAGCCATAACAACATACACGAACGGAAGAAACCAGGGGCTGGATACCTGAGTTGAGTTGATTGCAGATGCAAGTTCTATTTTCGAATTTGACCAAAGTGCATATAAATAGGCAATGAAACATATATTAGCGTACCTCAGGGAAGAGGGAGATGCTATTGAGGAAGCAAAGTGATCGAATGGTGACATAGTACAAGGTGGCGGAAGCTATTAAGAGCCCAGAACCCACAGACGGAGTAACCCATTTGAAGGCCCAGCTTGATTTTCCTGTGACCTAGCACAAAGGGGCTGTGCTTCGAGAGGGAGATATGGAGGAACCCTTCTGTCCATCTCTTGTGCTGAACCAGGATTTGTCCTAGTGATATCGAGGCCAATGCCTAAGAATCCCTTTCTTGCCGGGTTGTGGTACACTGATCTCCACCCACGGCACTGGATCTGCAATCCTGTAATGACGTCCTCCAGTGCGCAACCATATCTAACTCCCTTCTGCAATTCAGCAACTCGAATTCAGTAAGATATATGATCTGCATAAGAGTCCACACAAAGCAAACAGGGTTTCATATAGAGATGGAGATACCTCGATTCCCCAAAGGGTGTTGTGCTCATATGTGCAAGTCACAAGTGACTCAGCCATTCCTTCCAACTCCCTGACATCTTCAGTTTTCCTCACCACCCTAGTCCAATCTTCCTTGTAGTCAAGACTATATATTCGCCCACCTAGAGCCTCTCTCCGATGGAAGCATCCTGTGCCATAGTAACACATTCCACCCCATCCATCCAAGCAAGGATGGTCTAACTGAAGACAAATTTAATCAAACGAAAAACAGGTTTTAGTACGCTTAGTGGCGCATTTTTCAGCTTAATACATATATGTCCGCTATTGAAATTTACAGATGCTATTTTAAGATTTTTATGGACCTCATTGATAGTGTTGATTGGATTGCCATAGATGTTATTGTGCACCACACTTTCAAAGTTCTGAGGATACTGAACAAAAGCAATATCTTGACCTTGCTCTTCGTCTAGGAAAAAGCACAATGCATCTCTGATAGACCCTGAATTGTTGGAGTACATATCACAGTCCACATTCATAATGACTGGGATGTTGCTTATCACTGATGATACCCTTATCTGCACTAGAAACCTTAATTAAGGAATTATATAGAGATAAGAAAGATTGGTTCTAGTAGGATGTAAGCGAAAAATCCTGGACTATAATGAATAGATGCCAAAATACCCACCAAAGCATACAGTGATCCAGCTTTGAAATGGTGATGTTCCTGAGGCCTCATCTCACGAGCCACATATACACCAGTGTGGGCAATGCATTTCCATCGACAGCAGTTGCCTTTCTTTTGTTTCCATCAGCCAAAATCTAGCAATCGAGAACTCTCTGATCAGAACAAACCACAAAAATAATGAAAACAAGAAAGGCAAATTTCATAAAACTTCATTCCATGGGTGCATTTCAACCATACCAGCCTTGTCTTTCTAAGACTAAAATTTGTTAGACAATGGAATAAAACAATTGTTGGAAGGGTGATATGCAGAACTTGTTATTTCAGTTTCCATGGATTATTGTTGGAAAATCATTCATACGTAGTCACTTGTCAAGTTAGTTCTGTTACATGAGTGTTTCAGATACAATAGATGTATTCGTTCAATTTTGAGTGAAATTAGCAGGTCATCCCCTAGTCATCTTGCTCTGATTAGACCACTGGTACCAAAATGTTACCTGAACCATTGAAGGGTGATCTTTAAAACTTGTATTCTCACTCCACTGATAGAAGTCCCTAGGCTCACACTTTGAAACCTCAGGGATCTTGCCTGAATCAACGACTGAATTCACTCGTTCAGTCAAATCTTTGTGCATCTCCTACAAAGGTAAAAGAATAGAAAAAGAAAGATAATAAGCACAAGGTTGCTGGTTTCAGAGTCTCGAAGGAACATGTGGAAACACTACCAAAGCTGCAAATTCATGCACATTACTAGCAATATACTAACTAACTAATAATTAGGCTGAGACGAGTTAGACCACATTATTATCATTCGTGATTTACATACTACCTTCAAGGCAAACCATTCTTTAAGGTCACATGCATCAGGAGGGGTAGATATTTAAGGTCACATGCATCACTAATCAATTAGTCACGTACTAGTAGCAAACAGCCACTCCGGTCTCCGGGATCGGTGAGTACCTTTGCGGCTTTGCAAGCCGGCGGGGGTAGACGGGGCTCCACCGCACGGACAGCGTCAGCACCCAGTAGAGGCCGCACGCACCAGAGCTCGGCCACGGAGAGCCCGAGCCACGCCCACCACCGCGCGCTGCTGCTCCTCAGCGGCAAGTGCGTCGCTCTGTACAGCCATACCAGAAGAACCCGTGCGAGGACCGTGCTCGCGAACAGCCGGTACGCGTACGCCGCCGTCCGCGTCGGTTTCTCCGTCGCGAACAGCGGTGGGCGGTTGCCGTCACCGCGGGCGCTGCTCCCAGCCATCCTTTGCCTGCCTGCGGCTGCGGTGTGGGGATGGAGAGCCTGAGAATCACTTGGAAACACGAAACAGAGTTTCCAGGAGTGCGTGGGTGGCTGATGGTCAACGCGCCGAACGCAGCGCTGGGTACCCAGTGCAGCCGGTAGCCGCCTCTCCCGCCTCCGCTGAAACCTGACATATTGGGAGGAGGTGACGGTGACACCTGACCTGACCCCGGACACCGGAGTGAGAGTCGCCCCATTGCGCGCACGCCCTCGCCACGCCCGACGCCCCAGCCCCATAGAGCGAACGCCCTCGCCAGTCGCCACGCCCCATAGAGCGAACGCCCACGCCACGCCACGCCACGCCGCGCCGCAACGTGACGATGTCGTCCGGGCACCCATCCGCATCCGCCATGGGCGCCGCCGACTCGGCGCCCGCAGTCTCCTCCCCTGACAGATCCAAGAAGGGCGCGTCCGGCACCGGCGACGGCGACTCGAGCGCAAACCCTAGCCCCCACGGCTCCCCCGCCCGTGGGAGCGACCGGAAGCGCAGGCGCCGCACGTCCGCGGAGTCCTGCGGCGCTCGCGCTCGCCACGGTCGCCGCGCGCGCGGCCGCGTCCGGCGTCCGCTCCGACGCGGGCCACGGCGCCGCGCAGATGCGTGGAGGCGCGGCCGCTCGCGACGGCGGAGGCGACGGGGCCATCCAGATGCTCGGAGCCGCGGCCGCCGCCCGCGGCGGCGGAGGGCGCGGCGGCGCCACCCAGAAGCACTGGAGCGACGCCGACGAATTCACGCTCCTCTCCGGGGCCGTTGCCTTCCGCGAGCGCCACGGCCGAGCCCCGCGCCTCCCGGACATGGCCGAGCTGTTCGACTCCATCACCGATTCCATCTCCCCGCACATCGACCAGTTCATGGTGTACTACAAGATTAAGCGCTTGAAGAGCAAGTTCCTGCACACCGACGGCCCGCCCGACCCTCGCCTGCGCAGCTTGTGCTCCGCCCTGTGGGGTGTGGGTGCCGGTGCCGGCGTCGGCGTCGGCGTCGGCGTCGGCGTCGTGCCCTCTTCCGAGGACGATTCGGACGTCGGCGAGCCACGTTCTGTGCCGGATGCTGCAGCCATGATGCCGGTGATCACCGAGGTGCTCGGGGAGTACTGGAAAACGAATGAGCGAGCGATGACAGGGGTGCCTCTTGAGAAGGGCCTGTCACTGCTGGGCAAGAAAGAGGGCAGATTGCTTGAAACCAAATGGAGGCAGCAGCTCGACGAAGAGATGCAATCGCAGATGCGGCGGCATGATCTGGCTAAGGAAGTCTGTGCCTTGCTCACTGATGCCATCAAGGGCCTCGGCGCTTAGCCCAGGGTATGAACCCCATGTTGCATGTGATTTATAGGAGATACCATTCCCTGGCTTAACTGTTTGTTATATGATTTGTTAAAACCTGTTGCTCATTTCAGAATTAGTGTTGGGTCAATTAGAGTAGAGGTTTTTCGGAGAAAGCTGAAAGCAAACATTCTTCCCTGTTTGTTGCAACATTTTCTCAAGAATGTAATACAGTTGCACTGTCTGACTGACTTATGTAACAGAACAGAATGGCAAGAATGCCTCGCCAAATCTAGTTTCTTTAGTGAATCAGTGATGCTTTATTCAGCTGGCCTGCAAAAGAATGAACTTCATCAAAGTTAATCATCTTGATTTCAGTTTGTTTCGCTTTAGGAACCCTGTGATTGCTTTGCTCAGATCCTCGGACTGAAATTAGCTATATTGTTCTTTATGTCATCCACCTTATGCAAATCCAGAACTTGCATGCTGATCCTGATTCCTGAATGATGTCGGCGAGGGAACAGTACTGTGAAAGGGAATCGATATGAAAGGCCGCTGTTATTTTAGATAGATACGGAGTATATGTCTATTTTTCAGACACTGCATGCGCAGTTTGAACCAATTCTGACAAAGTCGTTGGAACCAAATTTGACAAATTCTGACAAACTCAATTAGTAACTTGGCCCAATCTGACGTGTAGTTGAGTATGCAGTGAAGATGTGGTTACGACTTTCTCGGCAGTTGCAGGTTGCCGTGGACTCTCATTTTGCAGAGGAAAACATCAGAATATCAGACATGAAGCAGTACGAGCCTACGAGGCAAACAGAATGCCAGGCTCACACGGTCGCAACACACATATAATGACTCCATGGTGTTAGACACCAAAAATGACCAAGGTTCGTGTTGATGCTTTGCATCTCGTATACAACCTTCCTAGACATTTTGGCTTGATTTCACTGAAGACGTGGAAACCCTCATGGAACAGCACCAAGATGAGGCCAAATCACGTCCGATTATAACTGAAGACGTGGAAAACCCCATGGAAACAGCACCAAGATGAGGGTCATGAGGCCACATCACGTCGGATTACAAGGCGTGGTGCAGCTCGTGGAAATAGGCTTTTGCGTTTTTTAGGCTGGCTCCAGCAAATCAGTATATCACATTGATTATATTCAAATTTCATCCCGTTTGCAAGTGTCATTTTCATAATATGCACGACTACATAAACGGTTTGTTAGAATTAGACCTCCCTACCCTGTCATATATATAATGAAGGGCCAAGGCTAATTGAGGGAAGGGAATCCCAACCGTATAAATCTATTAGACTATTATGCATCTGCTTTTCCCCTTCTAAATCTTAGTTTATCCTTCAACCCTTCATTGATGTTCATCTACTCGTGTACGACCGAAGATTCCTAAGCTTGCTCGCCATTCACACCCTGACGGGCCCCTCCCAAAAAGAGATCTTCGGCCCTTTGCTAGTCAATTTGTAAACTAATCGTTCTTCGTCATATAAATGTGATGACTATCATTAATTGGTTTGCTTGTAAACCTAGACGTCCATCACCACTTAAAAGTGAGTTATCCTTCTCGAGTAAGTCTTCGACGATTTTCGTGCGAAATCTAAGAATACCGATTGTCCGGTCGACTATACCAGCTTGTCTGCTTGTCTAACTCTCATAGCCAGTAGGCCTCGGCGTTCGGGTTACCCGATTATTTCGGGTCGGGTAATTCGAGTTTTGAGAATTTCGGGTTTTCAAAAATAGCACCCGAACATCACCCGAAGTACCTCTTAACCCGAAATTTCGGGTTCAGGTTCGAGTAATCCCAAATTAGCCGACTTCTAGGTGCAGGCAGGGCCGCAGGGACGCGGGCGCCGGGGCTGCCGAGCGGCGGCCTGGATCTTGCAGTCGCGGTCTCGCAGAGGCAGAGGAGGACCGCCGGGGTAGCGTTGGGGCCGGCCACCGGCCAGGACGGGACGCGGGTCACGGGGAGCCGGCGGGGGAGAGGACATGGGTCACGGGGAGCCGGCAGGGGACGCGGGTCGCGGGGAGCCGGCGGTGCAGTCGCGTAGCGAAGGAGGGCCGCCGGGGTAGCACCGGTGCTGCCCAGGGGGGGTTGCGGGGAGCCAGGGGCCACAGGAGCAGGAGCGGGCGAGCGGCTGGCGGTGGCGCCGCGACTGGCGGCAGGCCGGCGGCTGTCTGCTTCTAGCCTCGGGAGGCAGCTAGGCAGGGAAAGAAAGGAAGAGGGAGTGGTCAATATAGGGTTTAGAAGGACAGATAATGGGCTAGGGCGTTGGGCCGTGCACGTGCACGGTGACAGGGAAGTTGGAGTGTTGAGCCAGCCTGGTATAGAATACATCGGGTAATTCGGATAAATCGGGTACCGGGGCATAGAACCCGATTTACCTAAAATTAAATCGGTTTCCAAAGACAGGATTTGAAATAACGTTTGGATAATTCGGATGTCCGGATAATTCAGGTCTGGGTACGGGTATTTCAAGTTTGGGTATCGGGTTTTTTTCCCAGGGCTAATAGCCAGCCTAGCTGATTCCCTGCAACGAGCGCTGCGAGGCGCACTCCTGCGGGCTGCACGTGTCGTGCTCAAGTATCTGTCACAATTTTGTGCCAACACATGGTTAGGCTACAAGTGGCTCTTTATTTTACAAATAAGCTGATCTATGGGCTGTCCAATTACAACTCACAACTATACCCTGTTGAACACGTTTCTAGCATCTATGCGTTTCTCCGAAGAAGAAATTCCCAGGTGAGACTACAATCAGATTTGGTATGCAATCATCTGAAGCTCCGTCGGCAAGGTCAAAGCACCTGAGAAACGAAACTGAAGCGTGCAATGCCCAGTGAGAAATGCCTTATTCAACAACCCAAAATGGTTACAAAAATGCCAAATCGGATTTACCATGCTGTTGGAGAAATCAAAATCCATTATGATATGCCAACATAAGAGAGTTGATCCATTTATTTGAAGAGCTTTCGTAGCCCATTGAACAATGACAGAGCTCTAAGCTCACCACCTCTCATGTCCCTCAATCTTCTACGCAAAATCTGTATGATGCATTGGGAGGAATGTAATAGGTTAAGAATCGTAGCATAATGGGCACACACAAAAGCAACAGCTACGCAAGTTTGCTGACTTACGAATTGTGTACGATACAGGATTCTCCGTTCACTGATGCATAGATCTCTTGCTAATTGTTTTAGCAGTAAGGTCCTGCTTGCTTGCTTTGCATTCATTGAAACTTGCAGAGAGTTATCAACACCCTGAAACATTATAGGTTCACTTATAAGCACACTGTATATAAAAATACAATGAACCAAACTTTTCTTCAAAACTCATCATAGCAATCTGTCTTTGAAGGATGGAAAATTAACACGATGGCAGTGTTAAAATGTCACGAGAGATTAACTAATGTATTGTGCAAAAAATGACATGCTAAGGGCATTACCTCTAGATACTTAGTATATTTTGTGATATTAGATTCACAGCAGTCCAAGATAAACTGAAGAGCCTGTTCCTCTAGTTCAGGGTAGCTAAATCCAGGCTTGGATAAACTTTTATTTGACGCAGCAAGAGCCATCTGCAAGGATAGTAGAGCAGAGATCATGTTTAATAAGTAACATAAGTTCAGCATCTTCCTGGGTCTGCTCTGATGAGAGCATCTTAAACATTTGGCGCAAAAATAACAGCAACAAACCTCGTCAAAGCGTTGGCTCATGTCGGGAGGACTCACCACAAGGAAGGCGTAAGCCATCAGCTCAACTGGCCATCCAGATACCCGCAAGGGGAAACTTTCATAACTGTTAATGATGATCAGATCCACTTCTTGTCAGTATCATGGTAGTTCAGTTCCCTCAAAGGAAAAAGGATGGCATGAATGGCGAATCATTTACGGATCGATGGCAAGTTGTACTTGACTTGGAATTTATTTGTTCTGGAAAAATAACTTGTTTCCTTTCCAATGATATGCATTTTACACCCACTATGTACAAATCTATGGAGAACAGTAATTGACTCTGAGCTTATTTGTTCTGGGAACATAACTGGTGTTCTTCTCATTAAAATGCATTTTAAACCCACTGTTCAACCATGTCATGTTTCTTCTCAGTACTGTATTTAAGTAAAAAATAAGAAATCAATCATTTTAAGAAAACTCCTACTTCAATCAATGGCCATTTAGAAAGATGACAAATAGAAAAAGGCATGCAACAGCTCAAGAAAATAATTCTTTTCTTCTCTTCTTGACAAAACAATAGTAGCATGTAAAGTTCCATATAGATATAAGGTATTTTGTTACTCATTCTATGGGTAACAGGCCATAAGTACAATGAGCACTTACTCTGACAAACCGTTTCGCTTTAGTGCTTGCAATTTCTCTTTGTAGCACGTATCAGACTTGTTAAGAGACACCAGCAACTCAACGGAATCATTTGGGTTTGTTCCCTCTTTTGGAACAAAACCATATGAAAGCAATAGTTCACCACTAGATTTCTTCCCATAAGATATAAATACCTGAAGCGAGAAATAGAAAACAGATGGTTTAGTAGATGATACATGCATGGAACAATATAGTAACCCACAGATTCAAGGCATAAAGAAATCAGGCCAAAACAAGCAAATCTCATTTAGCTGTGTTTACAAATAAAGGACAGCTAACGAGCCCTGTTTTCTTCATGTAACCAAGCTGGAGCTGTGTAACCAAAAGAAAGTAAATAAAAGAAGAGCAAGAGCTGAGTGCTGACTGTTGAGATTAAGTTGACACAACCTGAACTTATTATCAAGACTCAAGATGACAACATACGGTGCTAGGCAGATGTCAGAAAGCTTAAGAAATTTGCTCCTCTGCTAGTCCAGCCGGCCTGCCTAGCTCATGTTACCTATGCTGTATGTGGGTACAGTGAAGGGATGTGTGGTTGTAGACAGATAAAATTCTCCCTCCCTCACTCTGTGACTAAATTTCGTTAACTACAAATAAATATGATGACTTGCTGACTGGGCTTTGAAAAACTACAATAACTTTGATTTAATTATCACCATTACAAATAGCCTCTAAATAGCACATTTGATTGATAGATAACAAAGAATAGAGCTTATGGCATTAATGAAAACTGTTACCTGCTCACCTGGTTGATATGAGCGGTCAGTGGTGAAAACTATTCCTTCTGATGACTTATCAAAATCTAAGAATGTTTCCACCTGGAATATTTAAAAATGGAGAAGTAAATTCCAACAGCACTATAATGTTGTGATGACTTGCGAGCTTGTAAAAAGTAAGGTCTAGGGTTCCAACAGACTATAATTTCAAGAGCAGTGTTTGGGGAACCCTGAGCACTATTGATAATGGTTATTTGCAACAAATATAGAAAGCGACCTCAGGGCTATGGTTAAGCATATCTGCCCAAGGAACTAGTGCAACTCTTCCATCCATTGATGGCAAACGAACCTACAAAACAACCCAAGAAATGTTATTGTTCAGAAAATCGCATATAGGAGGCAAAATAATCACATGCTCCATAACAAAAGGGTACTAGAGAATCATAACTATAAGTAAAACAAGTATCATATTTGATAGATCCAATCTTACCAGGCGTGAGAAGAGAATGCCGAAGGACCATAGAAATGTCTCGATGTTATACACCTAAAGTAAAATTTGCAGTATACCAATCAGAATTAGGTTTAAACAATAAGTGACAAATTGATAAAATGATCATCGATATCCAACATTTAATCATATCAATAGACACATTTGTTAACACGTGGCCCACTCCTGTGGCTCTGTTTCAACCCCAAAGCCAATCACACTAAACTCCTCATCCTTCATCCAAAATGTTGCTATGACCTAAAGATCTGAAGAAATGAATACATGTTCTGTCCATAGGACTGAAGCAGGCTACACAGCTTCTTGTGTTCATATGTATGAATAAAGAATCTAGCAATTTTTGTGAAACACACCTCCTCTGGGAATAAATCTGGATGCTTTGAAAATATTCGGTCTCGGAGATCGTTGTATCTGCCAAAACCAACAAAGCAATAAGAAACTTAAGTACTACTCCCTCCGTATTTTTTTATATGACGCGATTTAAGTCATTTTTGTACTGTTGGGCGACATATAAAAAAATTAGAGGTAGTAAAAGTATATTTATTGACAAACTTACGTCCCAATCACATCAGTAATCCTCTGAATTGCGCGTTCCCTGATCGGTGAAGCCACAAAGTATGCATCTAGCTCCGCACGGGTCCTGAAATGACACATAAAGGCTGTACAAAATTGAGAATGCTACCTCAAGAGCTGCTCTCTTCTTCTCACTTGAGCAAATGCTCCAACTATAATCTCTGGGTCATACCAGTACAAAAGCGAGTAAGGCTGCCTTGGCAACGCTGCTATGTAGCTGCTCCACCTCGATGAGCCTTCTAAACTGGCCTCGCTTATGAGGTAGGTGGCGATAAGCGGCCAGTCAGGCACGGAGTTCTTCTTCATCACTAGCCCCCACCTCAGGGCAGCTCCACTCCTAGTACACACGAGGACAATGAAGTACCATAATTCTAACAGCAATTCTTAGAAGATAAACACCATTGCGACGCGCGATGAGAGGGTGAGGTTTTCATTACCGAATCAGCGGTGATGACGAGGGAAGGGGGCACGAAGAGCAGCTTCTCCCCCTTGCGGATGTTCTTCAGGGCTACGAGGCCGCGCTCGCCAACGTCCACGCGCTGGATGGCCAAACGTTGTTCGGGGAGGCCCGAGTCCACGAGCCACCTCTCTAGTGACGCCGCG
This sequence comes from Paspalum vaginatum, assembly GCA_030272315.1. Taxonomy (NCBI): domain Eukaryota; kingdom Viridiplantae; phylum Streptophyta; class Magnoliopsida; order Poales; family Poaceae; genus Paspalum; species Paspalum vaginatum. Next base: position 5,880,187 of record CM059015.1, read on the forward strand.
CTCTCCAGAGACTCGATCTCGCAGCCCCATGGGACGCCTCCGGCGGCCTCCCGCTGTGCCGGCGCAGATGCGGACGCCGCCGAGGCCCAAACGCATACGCGAGTGCGCGGTCGCTCCAAGGAGTGCAAGGAGGACGGTGGCAGACCGCGGAACTGGCGGGGAGCGCGCCGCGGCGGCCAGAATTGCGGGTGCAGCGCGGCAGTGGAGCCTGTGGAGGTGGCCATGGCGGAACCGCGAGTGGCGTGGTCGATGTGCGGGCTTATCCGCTTGTCGTGGCGCCGTGGGTCGTGGCGGGCTTGACAATTTAATCCCGGCTCGTGCAGGGCAGTTTGATTAGGCTTTGTTAGGCTGGGATAAATTCCAGCCCAGTAAAAAATCGCGTTGATAGGCCCAAATTTGCAACCAAGTCCGTTATGATTTCTCTTAAAAAAAGAACTGTCACAGTGTCGCTAGTCCCGCTCGGTAAGCAATCAATTTTTTTAAGACACGAGGGCTAGCCCTACAGGATAATTTTTCAAATCTAGATTGTCTTTAAATCAATGGTCAAGCCGGATGAACTTGTTGCTTACTTCAACTACTTGCATTGTGCATTTATATATCTGTCAACTAGTATGGTAGGTGTACAAGTAGAATGGATTTAATTTCTAGGCTAAGCTTGCTTTCCGTTTTTATTAAACCCAACCCAATTCAAAACCCCTCCCCAACTCTAACATCAAGTTCATTTTGCACGTATACATGCACAACCCTCTCAGAATATGAATTACGCGGCTTATTAAACTGCATAATCGACTGTACAAAATATAAATACACAATCATATACACTGCTGGAGACGGTCTTGCACAATCGTAGAGCAAGTAATCAGTAATCAGAGAAAAATAATACTCTTAAACAGTATCAGAATAACGTGTGCCCGTTCAAAGCAACAAAAATCTAGAGAAACGATGTGCGTCCCAAGTTGATAACAAGACCATGTGGCTCATGGCTACAAAAATTGACAAATGCAATGTAGGAAAGAACCGAGAGCCCCCCATCATTTCTCTTTCACCTGTGACGGCGATCACGGCCACGCTCCCCACTCCTCTCATACCCAGGGTCTCTTCCCCTGTCCCTGTCCCTGTCCCTGCCCCTTTCCCTGTCGCGGTCTCTACTACGGCTTCGGCTCCGGCGCCGGTCCCTTCCATGATCACCTCTATCTCTGTTCCAGCTTTCCTTTTCATCATAATCATCCCTACCACGATCCCTGCTCCTATCTCTGCCTTCCAAACCTACAGCAGACAATTAACACCACGTCATGTTCAGCATTGACAAAGTAAATTCATAACAGTAATTCCCCCCCCTTTTCCCTTCCCCTATGTAATAATTCCATGTCCCAATAAAAACCACCAAAAAGCACAAACTGGACGATAAATAGTCCCAAAACAGTCTGAATTATGAAGTTCAAATTCAAATTCAGCAGAGAAAAATACCACGCTGCTCAACTTCCCATCCAGCCCGTCCAGACCCAAGAAGTGTCTGTGCACTTTCAGTATGCAGTGCTTTAGAGCGAAATTTCTTTTTCAGGTTGCCAAATTCATCATAGATCTCTCCATCATCCTGGATACAAGCCACATTAGACGTGGAAAAATACGTGGGCATCATGCCTGTGAAATAGGAAGAAGATACAAGTTTCAGTAAGCATCCTACCTCCTCAGCCTCTTTCCGACGTTTTTTAACTTCCTCTAGTTCTTCTTCATCAAGCTCCTTATACCCACCACCACGGCCACCTCTAAAATGGAAAAAATATTTGGCAAGAAAATCCTCAATTTTTTAGTAAATAACATTAGTCATAATTCATTAACAATTAAATGCATGGTTGCTCATTTAATGGACATAGCACATAACACCCTCAGTCATGCTGTTCTATAAATGTGTGTGTGCCTGTTTTATCGCATTTCACAAAAACATAGACTGCATGATTCACAACTGACCACTCAAGAGTCGCAACTATTGTTGAATACCAATGAGCTATAGTGCCATGTCATTTTCAAGGCTTTGAGACCAGTAGTCAAAACTCGATAAAAAGGGAACAATGCAATTGTAATTGAGTTTCTGGTTTGAAGATTTTCCCTTACCCCCACTCACGAGTCACAACTATTGTTGAATACCGATGAGCTATAGTGCCACGTCATTTGTAAGGCTTTGAGACCAAAAGTCAAAAGTCGATAAAAAAGGGCACACCGGAACAATGCAAGCTGTAATTGAGTTTCTGGTTTGAAGACTTTCCCTTACCCCTGCCAACACATAGATCTGAGATCTGTCTCTACTCAACTTTTTTTGGTTCACATCAACATTTACTCCACATGTCCAACTGTTGCTAAGCTATCCTACTGTTGATGTGTGACTAAAATTCAACCTGACAGAAAGCGAAACGGGTGTAAAAGCATGATGTTTGGGTATTACTAAACAACCCTAATTCATTCCCTCGTCGGATATAACAAAGGAATTGATATTACAATATACATAACTGCTACAGTAAACTTCGTATTATCACAGCTTCAGCATGGTTCAGTTCAGAATAACTGCTAAAGTAAACTTTATATTATCAACTTCAACAACATTGTTATGAACGGGCCACATGTACAGTGCACCTTGTACAGTTTTACTTACCTCACACCACCTTCATTGGTTCCAGGCTTGGAGGTGTTACATATATTGCATTTGGACCGCTTAGCCCAATTGATGTTGCCACACCTGGAACACAAATAAAGTTATGTTCCATATCATTGTATCAGACAGGAAAGTCTATACTAAACCACAAAATTGCTGCAGACATAGAGGTTGGCAGTCAAATTTGAGCTAACAAGCACACAATAAAAAAGGTGTACAAAGCACGGTGCCCCGTCGTCTTCGTTTCCATGGGGCAGCAATTACATCATGCATGCAATTAAACTCAAAAAAATGTACCAAATCTACGGAACAGAAAAACTTAAGCTCTTAGACTCTTACATTGGACATGGCCAATCATTTGGACCAAACAATCCAGGTGGACCACCAGCAGCAGCACCAGCACGGCTGCTTCCTCTTGCATCAGCGCCGCTACCACGGCCTCTACCCCTACCACCACCACCAGCAGCAGCTCCACCAACACCAGCAGGGCGAGCAGCTCCACAGCGATTACAAACACCACGGAATGCAAAATTTACATTGCCACAACTGACAGAAGAAATCACATCAGAAAGAAAACACAGTGAAAATCATAATAATCAACTAGTGAACTGAAGTGATAGAGAAGTTGCTCACCAATCATCACAGACCTTGTATTTGGACACATCCAATCTCCATCTTGCTGCCAAGCCTTGCCCGGACCATCACTGCGTCCTCTACCTCTGCCTGCCCCGTTATCCCGTTCATCTTGTTCACCAACATCACCGCTGATATTCAAATTCATGGAGTTATCAAATGTATCTTTGCCTTTTGCCTCAGCTATGTGAACCTGGATAATGCTCCCATGGAAATCTTTGTTATTGAACCATTCCACAGCAGCTGAAGCAGCATGTGGATCCTCATAAGTGACCGTTGCGTCACCCTTTGGTTCATCGGTAACTTTGTCCCTATATATCCAAACTTTCGGGCGCCCTGTCCTTTTATCCTTCTGTTGCAATTTTACATCAGAGAAGATGATATGTGTTCATTAAATGGAATCGAAAAGGTACAACGATATTAAAGCATTTAGTAGTGGTCGCAAAAATGTTACCTGGTAAGACCCATACCTTTAGCAACCCTATGGTGCCAAAATATTCAGCCAACATGGCCTCATCAGTTCCAGGAGGTAGATTGCAGACATAAACAGAACCATCCAGGGGCCCTCTTGACATATAGCCAGCCATCTGTAACAAACTTACAAACCACCCAATCACGAAAGAGTAGTGCCATTATTTCAATTTGTCTTTATTCTAAAAACATTAGAGGTAAAATAGAAAATATCATCACAGGCATAATAATTCAAAAAACAACACTAACACGGGGATACACAACAGGGCAAGCTGGCAGTGGCAACACAAGAACGAATGGAAAACAAAATCGAGGACTAAAACATCAAATATAATGATACAGGATGTTGGAGTATAGATGATGAAAGATAATGTTAATTGTAAACTGAGTTTTGGGTTACTTTTGCATGCAACAATTCAGACTTAAATATTAGGGCATTTTAGTTTCAGTTGACTATGACTTCTAGGCAGATCTGCAGTTTAAGATGCTTATGGCATGAAACCTTAGAGTAATTATTAGTTTACTAGTACAAATATGGATCTTGGAGAGGAAGAAAAGACAGAGAAACTCAAAAGAAATGAGCAACTCTATTTCGTACACATACAGTTATGATGACCAAAGAAGAAAAGATCACCAGATGTTTCAGTTCCCAAGAAATTTGTAAGCTAATCGACAATACTAACATATTTCTTTTACCATCGAACCATTAGCATAAAAGCTCTCAATTGAATATACATATACAAGAACAGCTGACGAGTTCAGTCCGGACAGCAGGCAAACCAGCTGAAGAAATTGACACAAACAAACATAACACGTCAAACTCCACCGGTTATCGATTTTATGCATTTTTAAGGGCACAAGTCCAGCAGGCCACACATATGACTAAGAGTACAACGTGGCGGCAGTGAAGGCACATTAAATATTACGGGCCACTAGAACCTCAATATCCTACATACGCACACAGATGCGGATGAACATATATGGCATTTTTCCAAAAAAGAAAATTGGTACATTTCAGTATGTTTTTAATAAATAAATACATACGCATTTTCAATTTGCAGAATAAAAAGTATGACTTCTCAAGTTCAACATAACAGCAGGAAGAAGGCATATAGCAATCTACCCAAACTTTAGTTGTAATGCCTCCGTCTCAAATTTTAAGGGGGCTTAGCCCTCATTTTCTCCGTCTATGTTCATATGAATGTTGATATGTTGATGAATCTAGACACTGCATGGAACATTGCATGAATCTATTCAAAACCTAGAGACCCTTACAATTTAGGACAGAGGGAGTACTATGCAACAGTAGTCCATAGGCAAAAGCACAACAGTATCAATTTTGCTGCCACCACTTTCCTCATGACATCTAGTCTTGCCCGAAAAAAATCAAGCAAGAAGGCTGGATTGATTCTTGCAAAAAAAAAAAAACAGGCGTAGTACGTGCATGCATTTGTAATTAGATCAGATCCGAATGCAAATAACCAAATAGCTTTAAGTTAGGGTTTGGGTGCTCGGTTTCGCACAGCACGAAGGGAAGGGAATAGAAGGGGTGGGCATACCTGGTGGCTTCTGGTCGCCGTCGAAGAGCCCAGCGAGGACCTGGCGAAGGGCGGCGGCGGCGGCGGCGGCGTGCGGTCGCCCAGTCGTCGCCAGTCGCCACGAGAGAGAGGCAGCACACGGGCGGGTGGAATGAATGGTTCAGATCCTCTGCAGCTGTTTCGATCTGTGCCGTCCGCTCGGCTTGTTTACGGGTTTGGCCCAACAAGTACGGGCACGGCCCACTTCAAAAGGCAAGCGTCCCGCGGGCAGCCGTAGTCTGCCGGCGGGCCACAGCGCTGTCGAGACTGTTGAGGAAGGTTGCGCCCTATGCTGCCGCGCCCTCTCCGGCTCCCTCATCCATACGCACGGCAGCGCAACTGCCCCTGCCGTCGAGGCGTCGAGGATGCTTCACGGGGGATACACAAGAAGCTGCTTCCTGCTCATGCATGGTCCGACGGGCCATGAGATGGAGGCAGCCCGCTGCTGCCAAGCCCAGCGCACTGGCCATGGCACATGGCATTGTGGAGACGACAGACACCACGCACAATCTTCTGGAGGAGGGCGACACCGGCATCTGAAAAGCCTGGCTTTATAGTAGCAGCAGACAAGTTTTAGTTTTGAATCACTGTAAATATGTTTGAATTGAGATTATGGGTCAATACTGTGTGATGATTGTTTTTTTTTTGGTTAATTTTCTGCGTCTGATGTTTGTGTCAATGAGACATATGACTGCCTGTCTGCCTCCAAGTTCTGAACTGCATATCTCCATACTAGCTAAAAGAGCTCTGAAACTGTAAGCAGTCGACCATTTTGTATTAGCAGTTTAACACAACTATTTTTCATATAGATTTGCAAAAGACATTATGGTGGCACATCATTGAGTGTTGCTAATTTGATACTATGCTCTCCAAGCTCTGAAATGGACAAAAGAGAACCGGTGCCCATTCACACAATTATGTAATTGGCAACATTCGATGAGTGGCTCTGAAACTCATCCACCATATCTGAATTAACGCATCCTCATTGATCACATCTCAAATTAACAAAGGCATTCTCCAATCTCAACCACAAATTCAAGTTAACATTCAGTATAATAATATAGTATAATAATATTCAGTGAACTGTATGCCATGGCAAAATTTTAGCGACCATTACAGTGACAATCTGACATTTCATTTGCAAACTTTCTATTGCAAAACACCTTCTATGCCGGTCCTGTTTTACAGAATCACGATATGCATGATTTAAGCACAAGGTTTACATAATCACCACCATGCAAAACATGTCATAGGACATAGTGCTTCTCGATAGAGCTTTGCTGAAGCACTCTGCGTCTGTGAACGGGTATGGCTGCAAGCAAAGAGGGTGGCATTCGCTCAGCCGATAGACGAGGGGAAAGTGCTGCGGCGGCAGGTTCGCAAGCGACCATTCCTGAGCGCCACGATGGCGAGGAGGGGAGCTTGGACGGAATCACGGAAGACGACAGCGTCGGCGTAGACTAGAGACCGACTTGCAAGTGAAATAAATTTCACGAAGACGACGGCAATAGGATCCGTAGCTTGGTGCAGTGGACTTAATGGGCCGCTCGCTTTGCTGCTGTAGCCTACCCTATCATATATATATATAGCAAGAGTTTTATCTACATGCGTTTGTAGCTGCACTCACCTTCAATAAACCAATAAAAGTACGTTCGCATATTCATTTATCAGTTTCAATATATACTTATTTTAAGATACCTCATAGGTCACTATGTGAAAAAATTACAAAACAGCTCTTCATTTTAATTTATTATAATAGTACATTTATATTATTACATATAATAAGGTATGTCCACATACCTCAAGTATACTCTCATACCTCACGTATATACCACCACAGATGGTCTAGTATAATCACATACTCCGTATACATACCTTTCGTTCGAGCAGATACCCTCAAAATATTGAGATACACATGTGAGTGTAGCTACATGCGCACGTAGAAAGGAATTTTCCTATATATATATATATATATATATATATATATATATATATATAGACACACACTAGGCCATCTGTGTTGGTATGTGCATGAGGTATGTGAGTATACCTGAGGTATGTGGACATACCACATTATATGTATTAATATAAATGTATTATCATAATAAATTAAAATCAGGAGCTGATTTGTAATTTTTTCGTGTGGTGATATATATATATATATAGGAAAATTTCTTTCTACGTGCGCATGTAGCTACACTCACCTGTGTATCTCAACATTTTGAGGGTATCTGGTCGAACGAAAGGTATGTACATGGAGTATGCAATGATACTAGGCCATCTGTGTTGGTATGTGCACGAGGTGTGTGAATATACCTGAGGTATATAGACATACCACATTATATGTATTAATATAAATGTATTATCATAATAAATTAAAATCAGGGACTGATTTGTAATTTTTTCGTGTGGTGACATTTGAGGTATCTTAAAATAAGTATGTGAACATACTCAAACTGATAAATGAGCATTCGGACATACCCTTGTTGATTTTTTGAAGGTGAGTGTAGCTACATGCGCATGTAGATAAAACTCTTCATATATGTATGTATGTATGTATGTATGTATGTATGTATGTATGTATGTATGTATGTATGTATGTGTATGCCACTAAAATCACTTGTCCTATAAAGCAGCTCTCACGGTGTGCCACGTCATCACCATTAGTTGATCAATTAAATTTGAAACTGAAACAATAATTATGCATGTGCATGCAAACACGGCCCATGCCCATCCATTCACATGCTGGGCTATGCACAGAAGGCCAACAATTATCTGTGGTCTCACTGAAGCTATCCCCAACCATTGTCTAAAAATCATGTCTATCTACTATTCAAACTATCTCCTTCTATGTCTACAGTAGCGCTACAGTGTCAAAACAGTGCGTATGCATTCCTTTGGGCAACCCCGTTGGTATAGTCTAATGTGGCACTGAAGTATCTAATAAAAAAACTAATGCGGCAATGAATCCTTTGTGACGGAACCGCCGATTTAATCTGGGCTAAGCACACCTGCCACCTCTGGCTCGCAGTGCACCTAGCCCAAACTAAATCCGGTCGTCCGTCGAGAGTCACTTAACCCCCGATGATACCGTTTCTCAGAAAAACCAACATCATACACATCCGACCCACAATGGAGCCACAACAGATACATCATCACAGGCAGTTGAAATGGCATAATAATAGACTTAGTTACAAACCGGTTTCAAATATAGCACAAGTCCAACATAGCGTTTTAAAATAGCAAGTTCATAAATTTTCTCGCAGCGGAATGATAAAGTTCAGAAGTCACCATCACATTACAAAAGATTTGCATTTTAGAAGTAACAAAATCGAGCCCACCGATGTTGCCCCTTGTGCCACTCATGCAGGATCATCCTAGATGCGGGCATGCACCAACTCCAACACAGGTGCAAACCATGTACTCCATACCTGCGCTCAAAATGTGGGGGCAAACCCTGAGTACTAATTACTCAGTAGGACTTAATGGATTTGGCTTACGGCTGACACGAAGCTGTTTACTAGCGAGTGGATCCTTAGCCATTGATTTTAAACAGTGTCATGATCAACATAAGTAAACAAGTTCTCATCGTATATATAATTCATCGACAAAATAGTAAATTGCAGTGAGTTAAGCAGCTCAATTCAAACATATGATATTCAATATCATGAGTATTAAATACAGAGTGTTTAATTAGTTACTACGTTGCCCGACAGTGATATTGGCATTCCCACATCTGGTAGGAATCAGCGATTCGAATCGATTTTTAATTTCCGAGAATAACTATCATGCCAGGGGTATATGTTTATTGGCCATCGCGTTCCCACATATAGTCCCAATCTTCACATGTCTTGTCACAAGATTCAAAACGCCCCCACATAACCCCCGGGTTGTGCCCCCTCAGTAGCGATACCACAGTGCCCTGGGTCTGCCCTCTCTCGAGTACAAGCGCCCCCGGCCCATCGGCCTCCAGCAAGTGGATGGGCAGAACCTCGAAAACTCCTGACAAACCCAGGTAAGACTTCACTGGTCCCATATCCCGGTTAAGCACTCTAGCAATGTTATGCCGATCAGCAGACGAACAGCGGACGGGCCTTATACGACTTGGGCGGAGTCCAAGGTGCGACATCATGAAAAGTAAATACTAAAATAAAATCTCCGTGCGGTCTCCATTTAAGTCACGAGCATAAGTAATATTTGACATAATAGTAACATCTTTGTAACTCTGAAAGCACCTACGTGACGAGTCCACACAGTCGTATCTACCCGTACCTAGCATCTTCTAGGCATACTCGTTCTGCGAACTCTAAATATAGGTGCTAGGGCCAGGGCGGCCAAGGAGTCTAATGCAGTAGGTTTCAAACAACTCCTAATACTTATGCGTAAATCATCAAATATAACTTATTTGCTGGGCTAAGCATGGTCCTGCCTATCTTCCTCGCTAAGGTAAGTAGCTTCTTCCGGAGCGTAGTCGGACCCCTGCTGCTGGTCTTCCGGCTCCTTATGCAGCTCTTTCTCGGGCTCCTCTACAACCGGTTGATCCGGCGGATATCCTTTGCTGGCTGGATCTATATGCATGACATAGTGCAATTTGAATATGAGTAAGTGCAAATGCTGGCTTTATGATGCGGATGCGATGTAAGGAATCATGATTTATGGAATAGAGTTATGCATTTTTGTTATGAAACTTGTTTAGTACTAAGAAATTGTACAAGCCATCACATACGGTAACTTAGGTTATCACATATAACAACGTGGGGGGGTGTGGCGATGTAGCATCCATTCATGTGAAGCGATCGAAGCTTACTTAGACTTCTATTTTTCATATAGCCAACTGTCCTAACATGCATTCTAAAACAGTAGCTAAAACCTACATTGCATTTCAAAACAGTGGCTCAGACTTATATACTCCTATGTTTCAAGTATGATCTATTATGGCATTTATTAGATATACTAGTTTCACATTTTCTATTATTTACTTAAATTTGAATTATTTCTACCATTTTCAAATCAGGGCCAAAACCTTACATGCACAGCCTCAAGTTCCAGCTGTATGCTACTTACATCAGCTAGAATCCATATAAATACCACAAAATCATCTATAGCTCATTTTCGTATAGAAATCTTTTTTTTTGGTCTAATTATGTGCTTAATCACTAGGCAAGGGTAAAACAGTAATTAAACTGTAAGCATTAGGGCTACCAAAATTTATACAAAACCTAGATTTGTTAGCAAAGCCTTTGCCCAAATTTCAGAATTTTTAGAGCTCATTTAACCTATATTTCCTATTTATTAGGGTTCTACATGCATGCACAAAAATCAGGGGCAAAAATGTCTTTTTCTACTCAACCATCATACCCAACAGATAGATCTACTAACAAGGGTTACAATGCAACTTAGTTTGCTATTTTTGGAATTTTCCTTGATTTACTACGATTTTCTAAAGTTACTGCCGATTTTTAAAAGAATAGACAGAAACTCCACAGATCTGGGGACCTAAACATAATTTACCGTAGATTCCAGGAACTTGAACACTAGATCTACGAGACTCAATACACAGTGCGGTGGATCGATTCGCAAAAACAGAAAAAACCAAGGACTGGATCGCGAAAAAGCCGTCTTCCTCCTCCCTGCTTCGTCTACCTCGCGCAGGGGGAGGGGGACTCGGCGGCGCGCGCGACCGGCCGGCCCTGCGGGGCACGGCTGCCCGCTGCGAAGGGCGCGGGAGGGAGGGGAGGCAGCGGGGATTCTCACCCCCAACTCGAATCGAGGAATGTGGCGGCGCGGAGGTCAGAATCGGACGGCGAAGGGGCGCGGGTGGTGCGGAGCTTCGGCGGCGAAATCCGGCGCGAGGGGGAGGCTTCGATGGACTAGACCTACGGGAATCGGTGGCGCGGAGGCTGGGGATGGGCGGCGTGGAGATGGTTGGGCGCGGGGGCGTTCGTAGCAGTGCCGGCGCGAGCTCCTTCGAGCTTCGGCAATGGCGGCCAAGCGGGAAGCGAGCGAGGAGCGCGGGCGGTGGACTGAGAGCGGAAAGAGGAGCGAGAGGGCGCGGCGCGGCTTAAGGCGAGGCCGAAGGGGGCTCGATCCGCGCCGGGGCCATTCCGGCCGTACGCCGGCGGCCACGCGGCCGCGGCCGGCTCGGCAGTTCGGCCCGGCCGGATCCACGGGCCCACTCGTCAGCGACTCCTGTGTTCGAAAATGGAAAAACCAATTTTTTCTGTTTTAGTTTAGGCTCTGGAAATCGCTATTTTGATGCATTTCCAAACCGAATTTGAAGAATACCTAATTGAATGAAATGTTGCTCTCTTTTAAGTCTACAAGTTTGTAAAAAGGTCTAAGTTCAAATTCTGAGGTTAAATGTGATTTAAATTTGAAATTGCCCCCAGGTTTTAGGTTTTTCCGATGCAGCCATTTAAATAAAATTTTAAAAGTCCTATTTGTGTTCAAAATCTCCTGAAGTATTTTATACCATATTTGCTCAAAATTTCAAGGTCTACAACTTTCTCAATCGGAGCTTTGCATGAAAATGAATGTAGATCATAGAAAAAGTGAGATTTCTAAGAAATTCAAAATTTGGCTGTGTTTGTATGCTGACAGTTAAAGCTCTAAACCCCTTAGCAAAACTTTGTACATGCCAAAGCTCTAATTAGCAAAGTTGTTCATAATGACACTAGCTACAAGTTTGGTATAAAAAGTTTCACCTAAAACTCAATAGGATTTGAGTTATGCTCACATTCATTGTGTCATTCATGCAAAAACTAAGTGCATCACTTAGCTATTTCCATCGTGCTTATTCATGTGAGCCAAATGCACATTATCATGAGATGAGATGATGCTTATGAGATGTGATTAAGCAAATGATGCACATGACAATGCCCTGGAGATGCCCAGGGCATCGCATCCTTCGGCTTCTAAAGCTAAATAGTCGAGGTTTCAATGGCTGCGGTTAGGGCTTCTCTAATGGCGCTATTTGGACTAGCTATTTAATGCTGACTAGGTTTGGATAGCTGATGTGGAGGAGATATAGCAGGAAAAGTAAATAGCTATCTTTTGGCTCCTAACTAGCTCTAAGCACGCGACTCGAGAACTGGTGGGTGATGGTCAATAAAATCCTGCAAAAAAAAACCCACGTGATGAGATAGATTTTTCCTATCCAGTACTACGTAGGACCATTGGAGAAGCCCTCGTAGCACTGCACGCGTCCCATTGTCTCCCTCGGTCCTTCACCCTTCCACGTGTTTGCTACTTCATAATATATATTCTTTTTATGTGCCATCTTGACTCAATTCATTCTCGTGCTACCGCTATCATTCTCATGCTATCAAAGTTATGCATCTGCAGGGTGGATAGTGCTACGCACGATGTAAGACGTTGAGCGGTGCGGCGGCATCCATCATGCGGTCTGAGGCTCTCTCCAACAACACTCCTCAAATCCTCTTACTTATCACTATTTCAACTATTTCTCTATATAGTACATTATTTATGTCAAACAGTATTTTAAAAAATCCATTTAAAGCATTCGATTGGGGATAGCCTGACGACCACACGCCTGGGCGACGCCAACCTACCGCGAGTCGCGCTACTGGGTCGACATGCAGAGGCACCTGCGAGAAGGGAGAGACCGCGGGGGCAGCAGCTGGAGCCATGATGCCGCTACAGATGACGATGGTGATGCATGTGTAGAGGGCGCGGGAGCCACTGCGCCGCATGACGCAGCACAGAAGGTGCAGGGCAGGCGGCCGGAGAAGCACCATTGCATAGCAAATTATGACGGACGACTTAGGCATGGGGGGCTGGAGCCGAAGGACTGCAGCTAGAGTGCTGCGCGCGACTCCTCTTCACCACCGTAGGAGGCCGAGATCCGTCTCGCACCAACAGTGCCGTCATTCTCTCTCGCTTGGTAGCTCGCAACCGGCGGCAAGGCACCTCCGTTCGTCGTGTGGCTAGCCATGTGCAACTGAGCAAGGTAGGCAGGTAGCCATCACTCCACCAGGAAGATAAGAACGTCATTTTTTGCTAGCACGTGGGTCTCACTATCCCAAACCAAAAGGAGACCAAAAATCCAAACAAGCAAATTTTGGAATAAATGTTAATGAACGTGGCATTTTTTTTAGAATTTACTATAACTAAAATTGACATACTTTTTTTTAAACACTGCATTCTATAGGTATTTTAGATGATCATTTAGTACAAGAAAAAAAAAGTTGCGGAGTATGGTTGTATTCAATATTGGATAGTCGATATAAACAAACATACAACGTAACAATCTGACTGTGGAAGAACATAGGTGCAAATACGGTTTAACCTCCGAATATCTCATAATCGCATGGCAACACACAACATAAGAAATAATGCCTCAAAATCCTTTAGCCAGTTTCGAACTAATAGTCCCGCAGCAACGCGCGGGGCATCACCTAGTGGCAATAGGTTCACGTGCCTGCGAGCCTGGTGGAAGGTGGGAGCCTTTCGCTCCAAAACGGACTGATTCTCGGGCTAAAATTTAGTCTCCGTCACATCGAATGTTTAGATGCTAGTTATAAGTATTAAATAAATATAGTTTAATTATAAAACTAAATACGTGGACGAGGAGTAAATGGCGAGACGAATCTATTAAGCCTAATTAATCCATTATTAGCAATTGTGATGCTACGATAACTAGCCGTTAATTATGGATCAATTATGCTTAATAGATTCGTCTCGCCGTTTACTCCTCAACCGTGTAATTAGTTTTCTAATTAAACCATGTTTAATATTTTATCTAGCATCGAAACATTCGATGTGATGTGAGCTAAATTTTAACTCCTGAATTCAAACACCCTTAACTGCAGAGGCACGTCAAGGACCATGAATGCAGAGGATCTGAATCTGGAATGGATGGAGGAGTAGGAAATGCAAAGGTGAGGGCTGTTTGCATTTTAGGTCTGTAGGAGTGTAGGGTGTGTTGGACTTTAAATAGTGGCAACGGAAGTTCGTAAAAAACTTGCAACACCAAGGCACGCACCCTCTCCGTCTTCTCTGAGGCCAAAGTTTAGCATCGTTTATATTCAAACTCTACCATATCTATAGTATGTTTATAGTATAGTTACAGTGTCAGTTTTCATGCTATAGACGGTCAAATGAACAATCTGCTGGACTTGGCCTAGCGGTAGAAGGCTAGAAACCTCTTTAGCACTTAGCAGGGTTTCTCGTGTGGTTTAAGCTAGGTTGTGTTCACAGTGGCGTCCATTTGGACATCCAAAACAATGTTCTATACTATACGCACACTGTAGACAGAGAGGAGTTTCAAATATAGACAATGGGATGGGCGGACTAATGAGCATAACTTTATAGCACTAGGTAAAAACTTGTCAAACGTTTTCGAGATAAACGATTCTATGACCGAATCTAAACATTAAAGGTCATTTTTACACTAAAGAGAAGAAGACCATGAAACTTGCTTATCTAGCTCCTCAAGCTCCTTTGGTGGAGCTATTGTTCAAGAAGTCATGTTAAATATACCCTAAGCTTACCAATCCGCAATCACATATATTATATATAACAGCTGAACGATGGGTGCATTAGGTCTTATTGTTGTGCATGTACAGACACGTAAGGTGCCGCTTTGAATTTATGTCTAAGCGCCTCACCTTATCTTCGGCAACGTGTAACTTGAGGTATTAAATTTCAGCACCTAACTTAAGGCATGTTGAGGGAAGAAAAATGAACTACACTACCATAAATAAGGTGAGTTATACCTTACCTTTATGCTAAGAACCAGACAACTATCTAAATACGTCGTGGCACGGCTAACTTGAGGTGAAACAACTTAGCCATAAGACCGTTCTCATGGAGGTTTCATTCTCAATGATGTGCCACGTCAACGAAAATGGTGACGTGTTGGTCTATTTAAGATGAAATGAGTTTCATGGGGATAAAAACTGGGCACACTACCGTGTTCTAACACTATGAAACTCGTCGAAACTTCCATTGAGAGTGTGAGAGTTTTATTTTATTCAACAATGCTCAATCGCATGCATTGCAATTAAATATCATGACATATGAAATCGTAAAATGAAGCTATGAATTAAAAAATCTGATTTCATTTCAAAATGACGTGATACTTTGAAAACCTCAAATTGAAACTTGGCGTTGAGAATGACCTAGATCCAAACAACCCATACGTGGGATTTTAGTCACTACCCGAGGTACCGAACACTGCTGAGCTAGAGATCACGATATTGATCGAGAACCTACAATCATCAACTGAATTTCGTTTCCAAATCGGAAATCAATGAAGATCGGCTGGTTTCACTCCACCGGACATAGGACACCAGTCACCACCCTTTGCGTGGCGTTAAAAAAAAGTGGTCAAGGGGCATGTGTTGGTTGCATGTATCAAAATGTCTTATCTATAATTCTAGAAACATCAATCCGTGAAGCGTGAACATCCGGCCGACAGCGATGTCCTGTAGAGATTGTAGCGGATGTTTCGGCTTCAGCTGGTCAGCCCAGTCGCTCGCCCGCACGGCACGCGGGACTGTTTTGGATTGATGGGCTAAATTTTAGTTTATATGACGTCAAACGTTCCAATGCTAATTAAAATTTAAATATGGTCTAATTATAAAACTAATTACACAGCCGAGAAATAAACGGCGATATGAATTTATTAAGCCTAATCAATCCATATTTAGCGAGTATTTACTGTAGCATCACACTTGTTAATTATAGATTAATTAAGATTAATAGATTCGTCTTGCTGTTTAGTTCTCATGTGTAATTAGTTTTATAATTAAATAATATTTAATATTTAACTAACATACACAAATATCTAATATAACGGAACTGAATTTTAGCTAGAATCCAAACACCCCTCGCCGCTGGCTGACTGTCTTGATGCCCGTCTGGCTGCGTTCTGCAGCTGCAGCACAGCCGCTGCGATCTCCGAGCAGGCACGCACGTAGTGACGTAGCAACGCTTTCAGTAGTCCGTGTTTCGCATTCGTCAAACGAAAAGAAAAAAAAATGGCACTCTCGCGTGGCGCGGGTCCCCAGCGAATAATTGACAAAATCAAACTTTCACCGACAGGTGGGCCATATCTACTAGTGGCCGTGTGATCTTCCCCTTCCGCAAGAACAACCCCAGTACCCCACCTCCTGCCCGCAATAATAAAAGGGTACCCATAATAAAACCCCGTTGGAGATGCCGAGCATTTCCCTCAAACTCCCCAATCAATTTCCATTTCCACGAGCCCTCCTCTCCTCGCACAACGCACCAACCCGCCGCCGTCTGCTGCAACTCCGCCTGCTCATGGCTTCCCCTACAGCTGGCGACGCCCCCCTCGCGACGCCGGCGCCGGCGGCCGACGCTCCCCCCGCCGCGGCGGCCGCGGTGCCGGATCCGGACGCGGAGTTCGGGTTCCAGCGCGCGGAGCTCGGGACGGAGAAGCTGGCCGGGACGGTGGGGCTCTACGAGCGCCACGTGTTCCTCTGCTACAAGGGCCCGGAGGTGTGGCCGTCCCACCTCGAGGCCGCCGAGTCGGACCGCCTCCCCCGCCTCCTCGCCGCCGCCATCAGAGCCCGCAAGCCCAACCTGAAGAAGAGCGTGAGCACCCTTCTATTCCCCCGCCTGATTTTTGCTCGGCCAGGAAACTAGCCGCTTCGGTAACTGTGCTGTGGTGTTTGCTACGCTTTTGGTTGGGTTTTTGGTTGTTGATTCGCGGGAAGGTTGAACCGCAAGCTGGTGGTTTCGATTTTCGAGCTTAGGTTTTCCTCTTAAGCATTCGCCTAGCTCGAGCTATCAGGTGATTTAGTATGGTTGGTTTGTCTGCATACGGCGAGGTTAGTGTCATGTGTGGATTTTACGATCCTTATTCGCTAATGGATCGATTTGATTAGTGCTTTGGCGGATTTGTTTACGTTTGCTTGCGATTATGGTCTTCGTCTGTGAATCTCATTTTCTAATATAATCTAGTTGGATCTATCTCCATATAGTTTAGCGATGCTGGTAGTGTGATGCTTTACGCCACTTCTAACTACAACGTGTTCTCTGCGTCTGCGCTGGAGGCCAGCACTTCTCGCCTCGCCTATTACCCAGTGAACCAGTGAAGATTGGCTCTTATTTGATGTTTTAGTATGCTCTGTTCGACATCTGAATCGTGGTTTTGGGATTTGCTGCCACTTCTAACTACAACTTGTTCTCTGCGTCTGCGCTGGAGGCCAGTTCTCCTCGCCTATTACCCAGTGAACCAGTGAAGATTGGCTCTCATTTAATGTTTTAGTATGTTCTGTCCGACATCTGAGTCGTGGTTTTGGGTTTTGTACTACTGGCCCCTCCGAGTCTAACTTCAGCTGTTTGGGTTAAACTGGTCTGTGAACAACTGCCCATGAATTATTTCTCTGGATCCCATCTGCTTTATAATTTGGATGTTTACATGCTGTGTATCAATGGTTCTATCCCAACTTTAATATTGAAGAGGTATTTGCACAGGAAACTTATATGGCTCCTCTGTTGTTTTAATTGCGGCTCGTCTGCTTGTTGTCAGGGTCATGTATGGTTATTTGCTGATTTTATGGATCGTTATTACGAATCGTGTTTAGTTACTTTAGTGGTTTCTGTAGTACACCTGAATCGTTCTTCGGGGATTTGTGCATGGCTCAGGAATTCAACATGTACTGCTGGCACTTCTAGGGCCCCTTTGGAACAAAGGAAAAACAGAGTAATTTTATAGGATTGGAATTCTGCAGGAAGTTTCCTGTGTAGCCTTTTGGAACAAAGGATTGGATTCGCATAAATCCTATGGAATGGCTCAATCCATAGACATTTCGGAGGAAATCTAACATGAGGTCCAACCTCTTGGAAATTTTACTTTGTCTGTCTCTCTCTCCTAAGCTCTATTGGAAACTTTCTTGTGTTCTGAATTCTTGTAGGATTACAATTGGGCTGACATGTGGGCTCTGTGAGTCTAGCTTTTGTTGCAATTTAGTGTTTATTGTTGTTGTTGTTGTTGATGATGATGATGATGTTATTATTATGCTTTGACTGTATATTTTCTAATTGTTTAACTGAGCCCAAATGCTCATGAATCTGTGAGTGTAATTTAGTTGTTTATCTAGGCCCTCTCTTCTTTATAACTCCCACCTTGCTTGCGAGTTGCGAGCTAGGCACCCATGGTGCATTTCCAGTACTTAAGTTTAGGAGGTAGTTATATGAACGTTATAGAGTTCTTCTGCTCCTTGTTATGGTTCTACATCGTTATTTGCTGATGGGAGGTTCCTTGCGGACCCTTGTTTCCTTATCATGAGTTGGTGTCAAGTTTTGGTTAATTGAGAGGTCTTGCCTCATGGTCCATGTTACCCCTCTTTGGTCTTCTCAATGTTACATTATATTATATTCTTTTGTCATTGTTTCTATGCTCAAGTAATCCACATTTATATTTGATTCAGGAGAAACATTCATATTGCAACAATATTTTATTATATGTCTGTTCACATATGTCCACGTGCCTTTTAAGTGATAGTAGCTTATTGCTGTTGGTTTAAAGGCACACTCATTTTCTTTTGTGGAGATTGTCCATGCTCCAAATGATCTTCTGTTATAAACTGTTTTGCGTTTTTAAGTTTTAACTTTTATCTATAATTTGATTGGATTTCAGATACTTTGGTCTAATGTGAGTTTGAACTTGTTCCTGATTAAATCACTGAGTCCAAAATATAAACATCCTTTACAATTTCATGAGTGTTGCCATTGATCTATGATTAACATAGTTGTTTAGAAAGACAACAAAGATGTTCCTTATCTCTAAAATAAGATGTTGCCAAATTCATCGTCTTTGTAGAGGTGTATAGGTTTCTCCTCTGTTTTTTCAAAGTGTTATGGTAGACCTGAACTGTTTTAACTGTGAAGTGAGCTCATAAAGTTTTTACTGCCCCATGTAATGATGTAGGCATTTATCATGTAACTGTCAAGTTATGGTGAAGTGCACTGAAGTCTGAACTGATTCTGACTATTGTTGTATCCCAAATAAGCAAGCATTCCTTTTCTTATATAGCAATAGCCTCCTTGAGTGGGTATTACTTATTATGGGATGGGCTCTTGCCTTTGGGGAACATGTTATTCTTGGCAGTTGTGGCTTTTAGTGATATTACTCATTTTTAAGAATATCGTTTTGCTTACTGTGTGGCTTGCTTATGTGCTTTCCTAGAAACTACTTTAGAAGAAAGCTGCCACTTCGGTAGGTCTTTGCTAATTGATATTTTCTTTTATTGGCAATGACTGCTATATCCTACCATGTCACAGATCAAATTAACCATCTGTGAAGGAGAGGATGGCACCGAGTCCTCAAATGGAGATGTGTTGATCTTTCCTGATATGATCAGATACAAGTAAGCTGGAAGCCTGCTAACTAATAAACATGCGGTTTTTACTTTTTAAAATCAACTGCTTATGATCTTTTCAATCTGTAATATAATATTTGCAGAGGGCTCACCCATTTTGATGTTGACAACTTTGTTGAAGAAGTACTTGTGAAAGATACTGAGTGGCTTCCTGGATCTCCTGAGGCTACCAGTGGTTCCTATGTTTTTGTTTGCGCTCATGGAAGCAGGGACAAAAGATGTGGTGTTTGTGGACCTGCTTTGATTAAAAGGTTCAAGGAAGAGATAAAGGGAGCAGGGCTGAGTGGTCAGGTGACTGTTAGCGGATGTTCACATGTGGGAGGTCATAAGTACGCAGGAAATGTCATTATTTTCAGTTCTGGTGCCAAGGGAGAAGTGACTGGTCATTGGTAAGAACTCAGGTCTAAAGTAACATTAAATCCTTTTTCACTGTGTCTCATGCAACCATTTGTTTTACTTTTGCATATGCGCATCATTGCTTTCCTATAGTCCAATTAATGCTCACTGGAATTGCAATTCTAGGTATGGTTACGTTGTTCCTGATGATGTACCTGTTTTGATGCATCAACATATTGGACAAGGAGAAATTGTGTATCCTCTATGGAGGTATGGCTCCTTGAACACTTGTTGTGAGTTGTGACTCCTTTCTGTTCACCATGGGTTGAGAACTTCAGAATGGCAAGTATTGTTTTACTCATCATTTATACCTTATGATGTGTATAGGCACAGATGACTGGAAACATGTTCGTTCCCATCCTATTGCATTGATCTTCTTTATCCTGAATTACATGCTTATGTGAACATGCACATTTTCTATGACTAACAATATCATAGAATCTGCATACTTTTCTAGTTTAATTGCATTCCTTAAAGTAGTATTGTTAATAGATTGTTTTTAATAAAGGTTAGATTAGCTTCGATGGACATCATATTGTTCAAAATTATGTGTGTTTTTACTGTATGCTATGAGACCAAAGTCTTCATTTGAATATTTTTCTTGCACATTAAGTTTTGTTTAAGACGATGAGCTATAAGCATGCATACTAAGGAGCTGCATTGTTGTATGGTGGATTTCTATTTCCTATATCAACTTAGCTATATTCGAAGTCCTTTTTAAAATTATCCTATCTTCTTGGGTTGCGTTTCTCTGGAGTTGCAGTGTTATGTTGAATCACTCTTGCATGGATTGATGTGCTCATGAGGATAGCTGTATGATACTGTATTTCATTAATCCTTCACTGGAATTCCCCAATCGTGGTATACCGTAGCAAGTTTAGTTCCAGGTTGAACTTATTACATCTGTAAATATCCTCATGAGGAATGACTCTTGTATGGCAAGCTGTTTACATTCCCAGTTATTCTTGCAATAGGACAAAGGTGCTTCCTGATTTTAATCATGCAAATTCCAAATCCCTCTTATATCCTGAGCTACAGCTTTGATGAATGCATGAAGTCTTGTAGTTCGTGATAGCCCATTGAAACTAAATTGCAGCGCTAGAAATGTATTATTTGAACATTTTCCCTGGCAGGATATTCTTTGATCAGATCTGAACTCATTTTCTTATAAATACACATATATTATGTGCCCACCAAATTAATGCTTTCTGCCTTTATTGCTATGTTCAAATGATCTTACAGCAAATGTTTGAGTGATAGCTGAATGTCTCTCCTTGACCTGGGGTGCTTATGTGTGCTATGGTGTCTTGCAGAGGGCAAATGGGTTTATCTGGGGAGCAGCAGAAGCAAGCTCTCGAAGAATATCATAGCACTGTGAACATGACAAATGGTGCCAAAGAAACTGAAACGGATGGTGCTTCTTGCAATCCTGCAGCAGCTGGTGGATGCTGTCAGGGCAATGGTGGCTTCACTTGCTGCCAAACTAGCCTACTAGATGAAAAACAGGACAAGAGCGTTGCAGCTGAGTTGAATCAGAAGAGCTCTGAGAAGGAGAATGACAAGGAGAGCGGTGCCGGCAGCAAGAAGGGATGTCCAATGCCCACCTGGTTTGAGACCTGGGAGAGGGCTGATACCTATGCCACTCTTGCTGTTGTTGCAGCTGCTGCCACGGTGTTTGTCGCTTTCAGGGTCTACAAGAACCTCAACTGAAGAACTTGAGATCCTTGAAGAAGCACCTGAAACAAGTCTATGTTTTGTGTGCTACCATTACGGGACAGTCTACTGCGGTAAAACAGTCTGCAATGAGAATAATATACTTGTGCATACTGCATAGTAATGCGAGGTGTAGAACCTTAAAAGTAAGCTTCGGGAGATGGTGATGACAAGGTGTTGTGCCTAATGTTCTCGAATTAGACTCCATATGAAACTCCACTGTGGCCGAAGTTTCGATACCTTAGCTGCAGTTTATCTCGAGGCAATGGCCTGGGTATAACATTCTCTGTGATCGTGTTATCTTTTGTTTGGATTTTGGATGCTCTGGAGCATATGGGTTATTAAACAATGTCGGATTAATTGGAAGATATGTTCATCTTATGCAGAATCTAACGCCTGCATCAGGAACTTACCTTATGTGGAGTGTATGTGCATGTCTGATGTTTTAAATGAAGCCATCGGCTATTCTCCCCGCCGTGGGCGAACCCGGATTACTTTACGATATCAAGGAAATTACAAAGGATCGTATAGAGCCACAATTCAGACGGCACTCAAGCACCAAGGGCATCTCTCAGTCGACTAAACATGCATTATACTTGTTCAAAAATCAAAACCTGTTCACATAACATGCATAAAAGAATCAGACCCAACCGCACAAGGTCTCAGAAGCGTACAGCTAAAAGGCACATATCATTCCCTGGAGCACTGTTTTCCAACGGAACAACGAAACCTATTAAAAAAAAACAGTCAACGACCTTCGCCTGATTTGAGTTCAGACAACAGTCAGGTCGCAGCTCCATCTTGCGCCCCTAGCAGCTGTCCAGCCTGAACCACAAGGCATTGGAACTGGATCGCTGCTGCCCTTTAGGACCTCCGATCCTTGCTCCAGTTGCGCTTTGTCGACTGGATTACGCAGTAGTGCACGTTCGAGTTTGGCATGATTATCGTTAGCCTTTCGTTGCTGTTAATACCGAGGTTATAGTCACTATTAGCTGTTTTGAAAATCTTCTCTTAAGCCAAATATCTCGCTAAATTAGCCGCTTTAGCTTTTTTAGCAGCTCAAAATGGCTTAGCCCGCTACTCCTTTCGTCTCATAAAATAAAGCGTGTATGTAATTGAAAAGTTAAAGTTTGACATCTTTGACTAATAATTTAGTAAAAAAATATAAAACTTTAGTGTATGCATGTTATATATTTTAATTTGTATTCAAAAATACTTTAAGATGATGATACTCATATTTTGAAAGAAATAAATGGCCAAACTTTTGCTTTTAAAGACCGTACAAATACATGCACGCCTTATCTTGTGGGATGGAGTATTTATTTAAAACATTGGTCAATACTCAGCTGAAGCTTTTGGTTGACCATTTTGCAGTTATTCAGCAGTTTCAACATGATCACCAAACCAATGACCAGTAGAGTGAGGATGTAATGTAACAGTCCAGGTTACCAGTAACATACTAACATGACCTCATAAACTCGAATAGCGTAAACTGATCAGAAAACTCAATTGGTCATAGTAACTGCAAAAAAAAAAAGGGGGGGGGGTTTGCAAAGGCAATGGAGAGAATCGACGTAATCTGAACTTGTTGAATTACAATATGAACTTTATGAAAAACAGTAAAGTACACAAAGAAAACCAGGTTGAAGAGACAAATCTACAGCAACAACCATCTGCTTAAAACTTAAACATCTGAAAAAACCTACATCCAGTGGCATAGACAATAAATATAGTAGAACCCCACATGTTTGCTAGAAGAAATCAAACTCCAGGTAGCCGTCTGAGACTTTCTGGGGTGCACCACTGGAAGCATCAGCGGCCCCCGATGGCGATGAAGGATGCTTTGATGGTCTCTCGATCTCAACAGGCTTTGGTACCTCCGGTGGGCTCGCACACCGTATCAGCGCCCAATTTACACCCTCAAAGAAAGGATGCTGCTTGATCTCTGTGGCGCCACGCTTGTAGGCTAACCGCTTGCTGGGGCTCCTTCACAAGTAGGCCTCTGATCAAATCTCTTGCCGAGAAGCTCACAACTGGGTACTCTGGGAAGCGTAACTGCTGGCCTATGACGTTGAACAGTGTGGCACGGTTGCTGGATCCCTTGAAAGGGGTCTTCCCAAACAGCAGCTCGTACAAGAATATCCCAAAGGTCCACCAATCGACAGCACTGCCATGGCCCTCGCCTTTTATAATCTCAGGGGCCAAGTACTCAGTGTGTTCCAACAAATGACATCGATCGCGCATCGCTCGGCTCTGCTATGAGCTCAGGCCAAGGGTTGATCTGGGTGGCAACTTCAGGTTTCGGTTTCCGATCTTTCTTGGACTTAGAAGAGAAGAGGCGTGGACCAAAGCAGGTAGTTGGGGCCGCACATGATGGTTGAGTCATGCAGGACGGCTCAACACAAGCTGGCTGAGCACAGTAGCCTTGGCTGTTCTTCCTGAGTGCTTCTGCATCAGGGTTTGAGGATTTGATCAGTGTGGGGCTGACCGCACAGCGAAGAGAGAGGTCGAAGTCTGAGAGCATGATGTGCCCATCCTCCCGAACAAGGACATTTTCAGGCTTGAGATCACGGTATATTATCCCAAGCATGTGCAAGTATTCCAACGCCAGGAGGACTTCTGCTATGTAGAATCTGCATTTTTAGAACATTTAACAAAGCACCTCAGGCAGTAATTAGCAGCAAACTACAATTTTTTTTCAGACATGCTGATTTCACAACTAGAACTGGAAAAACCTTAATTAACTATAATAGGAAGTGAACTGTGATATATCTCAGAAGCTAAAATGCAGATAAGACATACTTGACAGCTTGCTCCGGAAAATGTTTGCCAGGCTGCCTCTGTCGAAGAGTGTGAAGGTCTCCCCCTGGACAGAACTCCATAACTAGGCAGGAGAACTTATCGGTCTCAAAGTGAGTGTAAAGTGTAGGAAGGAAGGGATGATCCAGGCATTGCAGAATCTCCTTCTCTGTTTGAGCCCGAAGCAACTTTTTCCGGCTTGCTAGTGACGCCTTATCCATAACTTTCATTGCGAAGTAGCACTTAGTCCCGCTCAATTCAGAGAGATACACACTGCCAATATCGCCGCATCCTAGCCTCTTCAACAGCCTGAAATGACTCAGCCCGAGGATCCCATCTCTAGTCCGGATCATCTGAATTGCTTCCCATCGTGAATCATTCGCCTTGTGAGGCTTTGTGCTGCTGCTCATGCTGCTACAAGAGCTCTCATCACTGATATCACTGCTTGTGCTAGGCCTGCATCTGCTACTATTGCCCCTGTCACCTATCTCGGATGGATCAGTCAACTTAGCACTTGCACTAACTTTTGCTTTACTAGTCCCTTCACATGTTTGAAATGAAGCCGAACTTCCATTCATACTCCCTTGCTCCACAGCCACTTTGTCACTTGATTCTGCAGGAAACTTGATCGGCCCAACATCAACAGATTCCTTGAGGTGGTGGTCCGGTTTCTGCTGCTTTGGCTCCAGAATATGACTCGATTTGCTCAGGTTAGTTGTTCCTGGTAACACTGTCAGTGCTGAAGCACAGGAATTGTTTGTCTGGGGGATCTCCAAAGGGGTAGCACTCTTAGAACATTGCTTCAGACCTGGGGCGCTTGGCATTTCTGGAGGAATTTGAGGCACTGCCTTCGAAGCCATTGTGGCAACAACTGTCAGTTTACCGGACAAGATGACCAGAGACCTTAGTAAGCTCGATTTGCTCAGTGAGGAAGCAACCCTGGCATTGTCGTTTCATTGTAGGTTTCACTCACAAGCTGCTCTGCAATGGGGAAATTTTTTTATCAACTCATGAAGTTATATCACTTAGTGACTGCACTCACCGCAAATATAAAAAGAAGAGAGGAAAGTGACCCGACGAAATAGTTTATCATCAGCCCGTGACATAAATCAAGAAAATGACCGCCACATTCAGCATCGACCTCTCTTGTCCTGGATGCCCATCATTTGGGTGCTCAATGTGCGCGTCTGTCTAGCTTAGCTAGGATTCTAGGAAAGGTATAGCTGATGAGATCTCTTTGCTATGGCCATCAACTATGTTCAACCCCCCACTAACCTCAATCATGCAACGCTACAGATCTAGCCTTCTCTTTGGGAATAAACAAGTGTTTGATCAGCAGCAGAGAGAGCTCGCCAAAGGTGCCATCATTGCTGCTGAAAAAAAGATAGAGAGAGAGAGAGAGAGAGCCGCCCCCGAAAGAAAGAAAACATTGCTTTCTTTGCAAAAAAATATGCCTCGCCGTTAATGGCGCGCCGCGCGCGCAAAGGCTCGCCGGCTGAAATCGGAGCACATTTCAAAGCAGCTTATCATTTCGACGGCACCAACATGGCAGTTTTTATTCGTTTCATCTTTTCGTGCCGGGTGCAGAAAGCTGAGGAAAGCACGAATCAATAACGGCCAAAAGAAGGGGCTTTTCCTCATCTTTCCGCGGAATGCAGAACAGCAGAAGATTTCCGAAACCCAAGCAAGACAGATCTATAGGACCAAACCACAATCTAGCAAGAGGGAACCACCGAAATCAGGAAGCCCGGGAAAAGAAAACAGGAGGGGGGAAATGTGCATGCGCCAGAAATCTCACCAGATGGCGCAGAGCCTCAACGCCCCGGAAAAGCCGAATCTCTCTGCTCCCAAGAACCAGCCAAAGAAGAAGAAGCCGCGGAGATAGGAGCCCGCTCGAAGCCTGCGCCTCTGTGCAGTTCTCCCCGAGAGCCCTGGCGCGTTGGGGTGGGCCTGTGGGAGCAACGGCGGGGGGAAGACGAAGCGAAGCTTTCCGAGGGGAAGGAGAGGGCAGGAAACGGGAGGTGTCAAGTATTAATGGCCTGCCGTTCTGCTCCCCGGCCCGTCAATTCGCTTTCTTTTTCCATCGTTTTTGGTAATTCAATTTCGCAGGTGCAATGATCCTGTCTCATGTAGTCTCGGGGGTCCCTGCCTGCCCTGGAGGCGATGCCGCCTCAATCAAGTATGCAAGCTGGATTTAACTGATGAAGTACCACAAGCGAAATCAACGGGAACCCCGTGAAAGTTAAATTCAGACTCGTGCTGGATGCTGAGCAGATTTCAGAAACAAACAATTGGCACCCAGCCCCAGCCTTCGTAATAATAATAATACGGAGTAATACTATCAACACTGCGAATATGGACCGCGTGGGTTGTCATAACAGAGTGAAGTTTGAAAAAATAGGCATACGTTGCACTGAATCTTTTTAGCCCTGTACTGTACAATGTGCATTGCAACCGCCGTTTTTTTACCTCGACACAGTAAAGGAATCACATCGGCAATCGATTGGATGTGACAAAACCGCCCTCTCGAGTCGCCTCAGTAGAAGAGCGAGCAGCCAGCACCGGAGTCAACTTTCCTTGCTTTTCGTGAAGCAGATTTTTTACTAGCCCTGTAGCCCAGTCAGCGTCGCATAATCTGCTTTGGAGTCTGGGGAAAAAAATCGAAAAACAACAGAGCGCAGTGGCCATTTCTTTTTTCCTTTTCTGAAAATCACAGTGGCCTTTTCTTGACATGTACTTAGTAAATTTTTGTGAATAGGAGTAGGGGCCTGGCGCCTGGCCGCGTCGGATTCGAGGCGATGTCTGTACATTTCCTGGGTAGGGGCCCGGCGTCAGGCCCAGGCGGCGTTGGATTTTCTCGGCCAGCGACATCGGATTTCCTACACACGCCAGTAAATTGGCGTACGGTGCTCTCGGATCGTGGTGTATAGGACATTTGAATCGAATACGATGACGCCTTTAAAGAGCAGTACTAGTTAGCGGTACGTCTAGCGGTTTTAAAGAGCAGTAGTAGCGGCGCAGAGACACGAAACTTGGACTGGCCGAGTAGCGAGTACACCGTACACGGTACGTATAGTACACTGATATACTAACGATGGCTCAGGAAATCAAAATTGATGAGACCGGCTGTGGCGCCGAGCGTACAGTGACGCGTCCTTGAAACAACGGTTGGATTTTCCTCAACGCTTTGCCGTCCTCGTCGTCGTCGTCGTTCAGATCAGGGATCACTGGTTCACTCGCCGACCACCATTCATTCAGTACAGCCGCAGACATGTGTAAATCTCCCGATGACACTATCCCGATTCCCAAACCGCCAAACGAGGCGCCCGGGCGGGGCTGCGCGCCTGTTCCGTGAACGTGACATGCGTGCAGGCTGCGTACACGGGACGGGATGGCGGTGGTGGTCCACTGCCATGCGGTGGCCGTGGACCCCCCCCCCGGCGGAGGGAGGGATGCGTGGGTGGGGTGGGGTTGGGCGTCGGCGTCCGTGCAGAGGGAGACGAGGGATCGCCGTCGTCCAGCTACGGCCTACGGTACGGCGGCGCAGGCAGGCAGCAGGCCAGGGGTCACCAGTTGTGGGAGTGGGAGTGGGACGCCACGAAGGGTGCCCGTCGGCCTCGCTGTCATCTCGAGCTGGACGGTGGTCAACCTGCAGCAACCAATCGGCGGCCTACACATAAAAAAGGTAAAAAAACCCTTGCAAATCTCTGTTACGGACGCTTCCATACATGACGTTGTCAACGCGCGCGGCCGAGAGTAGCAGACTAGTGGCGGCGCACCACGGACGTTGATCGCCATGGAATCCTAGGCAAACGACTGGCAGAGAGTGAATACTCCTAGTCTATAGGCTATAGCTAGCAGGTGCAGGAGTAGCACCTTAATTACTAGGTGCAGTGCGGGCGTGCAGCCCGGCGTTCGGAACAGATGCGCGCACGCAAACATACACACATATGCGGCTCTGCCTCCCCGTTCCGGTGCCATGTAGCCGGCCCAACGGAACCCGTTCATCCATGCCCATCTCGGCCGGGCTGTCTATTGATGAATAAATAGGCTGCTCGGGCGTTTGGGAGAGTAGGCATGTGCCGGCGCACATGCCGCGCCGCTCAGGAACAGGACAGGAGGCATCCACGAGGACGATCTGTGCCGCTGTTTCCGCGCCACGGCCAGACCAAAACCCCATGGCGGCACCAGGCGCTGCGCCGGGACAGAGAGGCACAAAGTTCTCGAGCGCCACTCTGCCCCTACCGATGCCGTCCACGGCGAGGTACAGAGCCACAGGCACGGGGGGAGAAGGGAACGGGATCCGAGCTCCAGGTCCACGGCACCCGCCATCGCGTAGCGGGACAGGAGGGCCGTGCCCGTCGACCGTCCTTGTCGAGGAGGCGTCCTTCTCCGACGAGCTGAAATGGTCGTCGGCAGTGATAACGGCCACATCGTCTCCATGTAGCCGTCGTCGTCGTGGTGTCGCGCTGTCAAGCTCCAGCAGATGGACCAGGGTGCCCCGCGGCGGGAGATGGCCAATTATCGCGGCAATCATTGACCGTGACGGGTGTACCTACACGCTACGCGAAGCACAGGTGTCTGACAGTGCCTGTTACTATTTGCTCCCGTCTCTCTTCATCAGCTCTGTTCATCTGGATTCTGGAAGCCTAGCATAGCATGTCTAAACTAGCTGCCACACCGTCTGTGCTTCAGCGGCGCGAACCGCAACCTCTCACGGATGTGTATGTATTGAACTGAACAAGGGGGAGTGTCCGGGGTTCGAGCAGAGGGCAGGACTCAGGAGGGCGCTAGGACAGTCAACCATGGTCGTGAGAACGCAGCGCTGGGCCAATGGATTGGGGATTGCTGTTGCCTTCTTCTGGTCGTCCTTGTCCATGGTGGTGACGGGACCAGCATGGCTCCAGTTTCAACTACAGAAAAAATTGGACACACAAGAGAACAAGTTGGGCACTCGAAAATGCTTCCAACGAAAACGAATAGCATGGCACATCACGAAATTTTCAGCTTACTCGAGCAGCAGTTCCATCACGATACTTGGCCTAGTTGGCTGCAGTTTCCATGCGACCATGCCACATGCGTCACTCATTACAGTTAGCGCCTAACATGCCTAGCGTCCATCGAATCAAGTTTAAAAGTAACAAATTGCAATAGCTATTTCGTACATCAAAATTGACCTGGCTGCAAACTAGTGCTCGCTCAATGTTTGTGTATGGAGTTCATGTTGCCTTCCTTGTATAGCGCATCAAATTTCACTGGGATTTGTGGAGGTCTGGATACTCTTTCATACTTTCCTCCTCTTGTCAGATTTCTTTTCAGCTTCCCTGTTAGTAAAATGACACCTCATATGAGAAAAACAATGGGAGCAAGTGCCGATAGGAAGTTTAAAAAAATTCAACTGTATATTACCAGTCTCGCCTCAGCTTGAATTGCCACTTCTTTTTCCGCTTCTTGTCACTGACTGGTTTCTTCTCTTTGATACCTGAGGTTCTCTTAGGGCCAAACTTTTTGGTTCCATCAGAAGCAAACTTCCTTTTGTGGCTCGTCTGCTTAGTTTGCTCACGGTGGACTTCCTTTCCATCCTCTTTTGTTTCAGTGCTTTCAGGGCCATCAGTTTCCTTTGTGTGGCTCTTCAGATGCTTTGCTGGTTTATTAGGTATACGAGTATGGTCCCCAGTCTCTTTGGTGACACTTGTTCCTCTAGTAGTCTTCTTAGACCTTTTATGACTTTTCACATCAACAGCTTTCTCATTTTCATCAGGAACAGCTGTCCCTTGTTCGTCAGGAACAGTTTTCTCATCTTTGTCATCTGTGCTAGGATCAGCCTTCTCTGCTGCTCCTTCGGATGCTTTAGATGGCTCAGATGTCACCGGAATTGTATTGCTCAACTTTTTTAGCTGTATGAAAATGGCATAATCCGATCAGAGAATGTCCAGATCAAGCATGGAATATCAAGACATACTCAGAAAATACTGAGTTTAGTTCAATTTACTTTTTTGTTTAGGACATGTTGTCTACACTCTGCACTACTTTGGCATTAATTTTAAAAATATGTGTGTGAAAATCTCAGTTGCTGTTATAGAAGTATTTTGTGAAGATTATATCAAAACTCAAAATTGCTTGCATGCATTAATTTCTATGATACTCAATGCATTATAACCAATCTAATGCACATGTCCAGTTGATTTATTTACCAACACATTATTACAAAAGAAAAGATATTTCAACCAGAATGTTCAAACGCTAACTCACTAGATGTGAAATCTATGGATGGAAACTAAATTCAAGAAATCAAGATCCGAGCTTACGCTTAGAGAATTACTACAATTTGTCCTTCAAAATTACTAAAGCTTGTCATGGAAAACAGTCAAAATGCAAAGTACCTTAGCTACAAAAAATCCGTCCATGTTGTTGACATGAGGATAGAATCTTCTTGTTTTGTCTAATGAAGTATGGAACCGATGCTCCCGGTACCGGATGAATCTGAAAGATAAACAGAAAAACATAAGAAAACAACCAAATATTCTTTGCTCGGTGAAAAGTAAATTTGCCTTACCCTTTGCGTCCAAAATCTAACCCGCAAGGCACAAGCTTTACGTTTCTCTTTTTAAGTGCGTAGTCAATTACAGCCTCATTCTGCAGAAGTGCGGAGCTTCAGGAACTCAAGTGGAATCAGAATTTATCAAACAGGAGAAACTTGCATACCTCTGGGATCATTATTGAACAAGTTGAGTAAACAATGTAACCACCAGTTTTGGAGTTGGCATCAACCAAATCAATAGCAGCTAGCAGCAATTGCTGCACAACAAGACAATCTGTTACTTAGTAGTACAGTAACAAGTCAGTGCAATCAAAGATCTTGTAGATTCTAGCAACACCAGTTTCTATAGCCTATCTAATGTGACAATCACAAAGGTTTAAGGTCCAAACACTATTATAGGCAAGCAGGAACATGCATTAGGCACTGAGTACGAGAGGATGCTTTCCTTTTCTTAGTATGAAGTTACTGGGTCGAGACTCAATTAGGTAAAAAGGTAAAATTTTGTCAAATTGCAGGCACACTCAACTCAAAAAGGGTAAAAGAACTAAACCTTTTGAACAAAGGCACAGTTCCTGATGTCCTCAATGTCCTTTGATGTTTTTATTTGTGGATCCTTCCAAATAGTCTGCAGAAAAATAAGTCACATGTTCAAGTGATGTAGCCAAGAGAAAACATATTAGTCAAGCAGCTTATATGGATGACTATATACTAACCCCAGTTCCTGTGCAGGGAGCGTCCAGCAATACTCGGTCAACTGAATTCATCCCAAGAACTTTGGGTAGCTGAAATAACATGGGTGTGTCATGGAATAATATTTTCACTGGGAACATGCTAGTTGAAATTATAACACTGCAAAACTACCATGGTCCAAAAGTATTTTGTTTGATTGAAAATGACGAAACGCTAGTTATGTTTCCCTGTATAAAACTATAAACAGCAGTGATTCACAACATATTTTCATATTCAGTATTTTGTTTCCTGGTAATAATGATTGGTCTTGGCTACAGTACACTTGACAAGTCCTGCGGATTATGACACTAAGTGAAAATAACAAAAAATAGTGGCATGCAGTATTTTGGCCAATCAGATACCAACCGTCAACCGGAAGGCTTCCAGCACCCAGGGATAATAGGCATATTATCTTACCTCTTTACCATCATAGTTACAAACTATGGTATTTGTCACACCCATGCGATGGATGTTGCCCAACAGTCCATGCAACCTTTTCTCATTGAACTCATTTGCATAGATGATTCCTGTATATGAAATTTAGAGGCCGGTAGCTTTATTAAAATTATCGATGGTGCACATCAGCACAAATAGCCAAAATACTTTATTGGAGTGAACCCACAGTACTCAAGTCAGGTTGAACTAACCGGTATTCTTCATAAGAGCACCAATGTACGTTGTCTTGCCACCTGGGGCAGCTCTGTAAACAGAAAATAATCAACTCTAAATACTGGAATAGTGGATATGGCAGCATAACATATAACATTAATTCTTAATGAATAGTTCAATTGGTTATAAACATGACACCCAAAACATGCACATAATATCTTGGGATTGTAGCATGACAAGGCTGACAGTTACATATGCCAATTTTGATGTCACAAGAACTCTTGCAGGAGGAAAAAGAGAACATCTTACGCCATATCAACAACTCGCTCCTTCTCCTGGGGAGCAAGCGCCATCACAGGTAAGAAAGAACTTGCACCTTGTTTCTGTGAGATTATATTATTGGTCAAAATAAATGAATGAAATAAGAAACAGAGTATTTGAACATAATGAAAACCAAGAGAGAAGGAGGAGGGAGGGAGGGAGAGGCTACCATGTAATGTCCAGCCATATATTCTGTGGTAGCACCAGCTGAAATTGTGGAGTCATAGACAACTAACCCTACCTGCCATTTTCAACACCAGGGAAGTTGTTAGTCCTTTTGTGGTTTGCCGCTATAGTTTATTACTATGTACGGGAAACATCGGTTAAAGTATATACCTTTGACCATTTGCCTATTGGGTCCAAATTAAATCCTCTTGGTATAAGAGCAGCAGCTAGATCCCTCCTCCGGGTCTGCAAAGTACAAATATCATCAGTAACTTAAATGCAACAACAATAACAAAGCCTTTTAATCCCAAAGCAAGTAGGGGTAGGCCACCAATAACTAAAATTCAAAAGGCAAACTTATCAGGAAGAGACAAGTATAAGCAGATATGAAGCAGATTGACAACACATAGTAAGCTAATAAATATGCACTAATGGTACCATTCATACATCTTCATATTGAACACAGGCAGTATACCTTTAGTGTATTTGTTCGTAAGCACTCAGGTGGTCTTTTCTCAAAGGCTTCCAGTAACTCAACAAGTTCAACAGCTGGGAACATCTGCTCAGTCATATCGGGAAGAATGTTAACAACTAGAACAGAGCTAAACTGTGAGCAATTTCTGAGCAAGCATGTTAAACACGAAATTTGCAACAGCTATCTCAAGGAGTTGGATAGCTAGTAGCTACACAGCATATCTTAAAGGTTTGTCAGAGATATCCCAATAGTTGGTGTCTAAAATGGAAAGCTGACCTCAATTAATGCTTCAACGAGAAAATCATTATAGCCATAGTATGACATGATGTCAATTTTGAGCTGATTGACGTAATCTTTTCGTGGGACATCTTTCTGCCTCAGCTTGCTGAAGTTTGAGAGCACTCGGACAACTAGAGAAGAAAATAAGTATATATGAAAACAGTAAGAATGGTGCGGATTGCTATATATGAAGAATGTGAATATCAGTTCAATGCGCATAGGGGCACAATAGTACAACGCACTATGGATGGTAAATAACAAAATAAGCTATGAAACCTGGTAAATACAAAAGGTATTAGATGAACGCACTTTCTGATATCCTCCTTTTGAGATTTGGTAGGTTTGGTGGTCTATGTGCCTCTTCCTCCAGCTCCTGCAGCGTAAGCAATGGTATAAGTCCTGAATGCGACTAACACTGAACAAGCAGAGTATGGGAACCAATGGCAGACAAGCAACCTCTGCCGTGGGCAATCTGAACTCATCAGATTCTGATCTTATGTTGGTTAGAAGTTCCTCCTCTGCTTCTTCTTCTGCCTTCAGCTTCCGCTTATCAATTGCAAGTGACTTGGCCACGAGGTCATCTGACTCATCTGACTCCAGTCCAGAGTCGCCGCCCTCTTTGAATCCAGCATATTGCATTGGGCAGAGCGTTAGCAAGGTGCAAAAATTCGAGCTTCGCACTTGTATAGAAGCATTTGTACAAGCTCAGCTAGCATAAATGAATTCTACGAAATAATGGCTCTACGAGAAAATTTTAAACTGCTGAAGCTAATTCAATTCATCGCATAAGCATGTGCATTAGCCTAGTGATATGAGCAAATTACCACTTCCTTCGTCACTGTCAGCGAGGAAGTCGTCCGCGAGGGGGTCATCATCGCTTTCTTCATCTGCATCCGCATCCTCTCCCTCCTCGTCGCCGCTGCTTGAGCCTGATGGTTCGTCGGCCTCGGCGTCCGAGCCAGAGAGCTCCTCGGCGTCGGAATCAGAGGGGACGTCGAGGTCACTGTCATCATGGAGCTGCTGCTGCTCCGTATCAGAGTCGTCGGAGGACTCTAGAAGCATCGCCTTCTTCATAGGCACAGGGACGAGGGGAGCCGGGGAGTAGGGCGCAGGGAGGCGGGGCGGCGGCAGGGGCAGGGGCGGCGCGGCGCTTCTGTCGCGAGGCAGGGAAAGCGGGAGGCGACTGGCAGGTTACTAGGTTAGGGTCGGGAGCGGAGCTCGGGGTCTGGGCCGGCTCGCCCGCGAGGTGAGGGAGGGAGGAGGTGGGCCGGGACTACAGGCCGACGCGGAAAGAGGGAGGGAAGGAGAGCAGGCCGTGGGACCTGTGGGCCGGCTGGGCTGGGAATGGGGGAGCATGTTTGGTGTGAGTTTTTTTAAAAGAAATGCCATATATTTTATTTTGAAATAAGTTTTGAAAGCAGTTTTTATAATCAACTTTTAAATTCTAGTAATTTTTTAAGAATAAATTTGAGCTATTATACAACCAAACATATGCCAACAGTTAGCATAAACATAAATACTAGTTAAATACACAATATAATCGGTAAATCGTATTGATATAGTTAAACATGTTATATCCAATCTATTTAAAAATTAGTCTAACATCTAACATTTCAGAAGATACAAACGGTCTATATGTTATATTTATCCTTCAAAAATACAAACTTCCTCTCTCATCTTCCATCTTTGTTGTCGTTTCGCCATTTTATTCCACCGCATCCACTTACATTGTCGTAAGAACTCCATTTCTATAGTTGTATCATACATGTAGATCCAATTTTTTTTTGAAATTGGTGTTATAATATTAATAATTTGAAGCTTTTTATGGGTATAACTCGGCCCAATCCAGAAACACTCCCTGTTTTTTCCCCGTGACATACCCGTTCAATTTGTCGCACATCATTCTTGGGCCACGGTTTTCATTTTCTCCTAGTGGAACATTTCTTTGTTCTCGTGTGTTCCGGTCCAATGCGTGTTTCTTTACTGTTTTGCTCAATGGACTAGCCAAAACTGGTTCAACGGAAAAACACAGAGGCGTTTGCGTCGGCATCCTCCGAATGTGTTGGCTCGGACGACACAGGTCACTCAATTCTGCACCTCATTGACTAGTAACGTAATTGCATTACTGCCTTGCAAATTGTGATATGTGTGCTTACCCATTGTACCCTCACAGGCTGCAATTAAGGACCCCACCCTCAAAAGGCCCAGTAATCTGATTCCATTTCCAATGTGGTACCTCAGGATCGCCACGCAAATCTCAGGCTACATATTAGGAGCAACTACCTCTCCAGGTTCAAGTAGCATGTACATCACAGGACGCCTATAGGCTATATAGCTCAACTTACTTACATACTTTGCCTCTAACACAGTAGACGATCTGCAAAACCTTCAACAATTATACATGTTTGGCTTCTATGTACAATGGGTTCAGTCACTGACAAGTTACAACAAATCGAAATCAATCGAGTACAGATCAGTGACAGTGATGAGCTCCTTCCTTGGGATCTCTGC
This sequence comes from Paspalum vaginatum, assembly GCA_030272315.1. NCBI lineage: Eukaryota > Viridiplantae > Streptophyta > Magnoliopsida > Poales > Poaceae > Paspalum > Paspalum vaginatum. Next base: position 5,916,428 of record CM059015.1, read on the forward strand.
ATGAAGTGATCTAGGTGGCAGTTTCCCGTTCTACACAGTGTCTTCTTGTTCTGAATCCGTGTTATCGATGTCTGCAGAGACCTTAGGCCTCCCCATGAAGGAGTTCTGTCTCGATGGTGCTTTCTTGCCGCCGGTTGCGGCGTCTTTCTTTAGACCCAGGTAGGTGTAGAACGACATGCCACCCAGCGCGACCACAGCTCCGCAGACGCTGGTGATCCCAGGGTCGGAGTGGAAGATCAGATAACCGGAGAGCATGATGACGATGGTCTTGAATTGGCCCAGCACAACATGAGACAAAGCTGATGTCGCACTGAAGCAATACAAAGATGAATTATCAGTTAGTCATCATTATACAGTAACCAATATCTAGATGGCATCACGGTTACAACGTAAGGCCAAATGAATTTGTTTCATTAATTTTATTATGGTTGCAAGTTTAGTCATTCCATACTGTTGCCATTTGCCGATATAGACATTAGAAAGTCTTATTGCAGGTTGATGGTTTCAGTTTTAAGACAGACAAACATTTTTACTAGTCCTTTTCTTCCATGGATAGTGTGGTTCTACATAGAAAACTTAAATGAAAATTCATCTTATCAAATTCTTTTCATGAATGCCAAAACTTTTTGAGAAATGAAAATTGCCCACTTCTATTGCTGATGCATATTATTTGCCCACTTCTATTGTTGGCCAATTACATTTGATCAAATATCTAGTCAAAACTTTTTGAGAAATGAAAATTAAAATGAAATAAGCAAAATAAAGCAATTAGGCATCTCACCCGAGTGCTAAAGCGCCAGACCACTGAAGAAGGAAACCAAACAACGCAGAAATGATAATGGCACAACCGTTTCTGAAGTTCCAATTGAACAACAACAAGCCCGGGGGATCCAGCAAAGGCATCAATGTCAATAAGAAAAATATCGTAATTGGGGTAGTCTTCCACATCAGCCTGGATCAATAACGGATAATCTGAGTTAAAAGGAAAACTATTTGGCATGCACCTTGTAAAGTTGTGGATAATCTTAATTACAGAAAGAAAACATAGAACATACGCTAGGGCAGTCCAGTTTCCACTCTGTTGCAAACTTGACCAAAGGATTTTATTCACGGCACTAGGAACAATCCATGCTAATGCTACACAAGCGCCAAAAAAGTTGAACTCCAAATCGGAAACCGTCGCTACAGCCACTCCAAATGAAACAACTGCCAATGTGATAGCCTGTACCGTTAAAAAGTGAAATTTCCAAAAAAGAATAAAACTAGTTAGCAACCCCATAAGGTAATGCACCATACAGATGGTGTGAGGCATAATCTGGTAGACTGACCAAAAAAGCATGCGCTCTGCAAAATTTTAGCTGAATCATTCCTAGTAGTATGTTATACTGGTTGGATTCAAAGCAGTAAAAATATTGTGGAAACAAATTTTGTTGTAGCAAGCCTACCTTTTTAGAGGAAACCTTCTTCTGGAAAAGCATAAATTCTGCTACAACAATTGTTGGGGTTACAGCAATCTTAGCCATTTGATAGAAACCTACACTGAATGGCAAATGTATTGAGAATATATGAAGTCAACATTTGTGTAAGTAAATATTGCTTATCTTTCAAATGGAAGTTGGTTTACCTATTATGTTTCAGACTCACGTTTGCTAGCCCAGTGGATAGGGACATTACAGCACCCAAAGCAAATATAGATGAGAAAGGAGTGGATTTCGATGGAGGGGCAACTGGTAACAAGGACAATGTCTTGAGGGTGGCCATTAGAACAAATGCAACTGCGTAATGAATTAATGAGAGTGCAATTGGGAACGTAAATCCCACACTCCCCATCACCTGCAAGACAATATATCACCCATAAAACTACTTGAAGCCTAAAAAAGTCAGCATAGTTACAACCAATAGCTGCAGATTATCTTGTGCAAAGACCATACCATTTTGTTTGCCATGATTATCCCGACAGCAACAGCAAAATTGAATGTCAATGCAACACTTGGTCCACAAAATCGTTGCTGCTGGCGCTTAGCGCCTTCTGAACCATGCATTTCATTGTACAAGGAGCTCCGTAACTCCTCTAGTGCCCTTCCTGGTGAATTCAGCACACGTCAGAGGGGGGACTCGATTAAGTTGATTAACTGTCAGCAATCAGATGTGAATGCATTTCCCATCCTCGTTGCATAGTGAACACATTTGTATGCTCAATAAACTCAAACATGGTTTATAGTTCCATATCTCCTTAAAGTTGGTTTCACTTCTCCGAAAAATTCACCTAACAACATTTTCCTTCCTTTAGGACAAATGTAACAGTTCAGCAACACAGTACAGGCCCACCCATAATAAGCATCTTATCTTAACATAAAAGCATGATCGACATCGTCTTCGAATTTCAAACTGCTAAGTGTAAAAGTAAAAAACACTCGAAATTCGAATTTTTTCCAAACCATTACAAAACAAAGCAATGAGGTCATCAACTCATCATTATTTACAAGCTCACATTCCAAACAGAACATTCATAGTGTCTGTCCTTCATAGCAGGGAACCATTCGTCGTGCTGCAGACTTCAGGGGACTGACAGCAGGGAATTGATTCGTGAACAGGTAGCACCGTAGCAGCAGAAGGTGAGAGCAACAGAAAACAAACTAAGAGATGCGAACCAACTATGGCACGTCCTAGTTCCCTTGTCCTATCGATGGCGTCCATAGAAGATGATGATCCACGGTCGTCCGGAAGATTTGGCTACAATTGCTTCCACCAACCCATGCGAGATTTGGCTGGATGGAAGGACCGGGGAAAAGAATGATAAATCACACGATAGGCGCACCCGTACGCTGAAAACATGCCGCAACTGTACTGCCCACGAACCCGGCGTTGGAAAAGATTGGAGAATCCAAACAGAACATGTCGAGAAATGCGAGGCTATTTCCCCGCGCCAAAGCCCTCCGAAAGGCCCCAGCGGCCAGGAGAAAATCGAGCGGTGGTAACTGCAAGCGCAAAAAAGCGGGAGCGGTTTGTACACGGCGTTTTCTGTTCACCAAATCGCACCAAACTGGCCTAAAAGATCTCTTCAAATGCGGAGAAAAAGGACCTTCGAACCGAATCGGCACGACGAGCACCAACCGCGCAGGACCAATGAAAGGAGAAGATTTTTTTTTCCCACCCTCAAAATGTTCGGAGCAAGAGAAAGATGGAGATGCGAACCTGTCTCGCCGGCGTCGCTGTCCTTGCGCTTGATGAACCTCCTGCCGCCGCCGGCGAGCACGGCCTCCCACACGCCCATGGCCGTCACCGCCACCACCTCCGACGCGTCGGCGCGCCACCACAGCAGCAGCTTCATCATCCCTCCCGCCTTTTCCCCTCCACCGCCCCCTCTGGTCGCGGCAGAGAGAAGGGGCTCCTCGCCGGCGGGCTGCTGCAGCAAGGCGCCAGGGACGGCAACGGCAGCAAGCACCACCGTCAACCAAAACCAACAAGCTAGCGGAGATGGGGTGAGGGGCGCGGCGCGGGGCCAGGGAGAAGAGCGGGTGCGCGGGGCGGGACGTCCTGTGCCGGGCTATTTTAAGCGCGCTGCCCTGCCTCGTTTTAGCCGGGCCGGGCCGTGCCGTGGTGGTGCGCCCGTGCCCGTGCGGGGCTGCGTGCGGGGTGAGGTGAGTGGCAATCAAGGTGGCGCTCATGGGCACATGAGGCCTCATCTGGCTGCGTCAGGTGGGCGTGGGCTGCGTGCCGACGCCTGATGGTTTGTTTCAGATGTTCAGGATGAGAAATTCCCAACTCTGTTATAAAAAATAGGAGGGATGAAAGGAAAAAAAAAGGAACATTTTGTTTACTATGTGTACTGATTACACAAGAACTTGGTTGAGCATTCACGTACCAATCAGTCCGTAGTCCAATAGCTGCATGTAGCTATGCATTCGTTTGGGTTTGGGCGTACCCGGCCGGAGAGAAGGGTAACGGTTCTCGAACCTTTTTGGGCTTCGTAATCGTAGGATGGGTGAGTGTATAAATGTGAATCAGTAGGATGGTTTATTGGAATTATCGTATCGACGATTGTTTGCGATTTGTCAATGCCTCGAGGTCGCGGTTAGCTTTCGTAAAGCTTGACGTCTCTGCGACAGGGGAGAAGATGAGCATATCTGCTTGTGCTGTCGCTTGGTCCGCCGGCTTTTCCATGGGCATGTAGAGAGCTGTGCGCGTGTGAGTATACAGTATAAACGTTCATGTCATCATGTGTGTATCAGTGTATGTGTATACACCCTTTTTTTTAAAAGAGAAACCACGCGGCAAAAGACAAGGGAAGGGAGTGCCGGGTCGCAGGAGTTGCCAAAATAAGGATTTTGACACTGTTCTCTCACGGTTATGATTTGATACACAAAGTGGGGTGGGGTGTGATTTGAAAAATTGAGATAAGAACCCTCTCGCAGATAGCATATGTAGATAGCCTTGCGGTCGATGCTGATGGATGAGCTCGATATTTCGACTACGGCCCAGAAAAACGATACGCAACGGAAGCGGCACGGCCTAATCGAGCTAGGACACGGCAGCAAGCGGCACCTGCCGCATGACCTCCCGCCCACCGCGACCAGTATTCGAGGAGATAATAAGCACAGGAAGGTTATTCATAAAAAAAACTTAATATTCTGGCACAAAATAATAGTTACAGAGGGGTTAAGTGTCCAGATACTGGTCCTTGCTGTACTCATCCTCAATGTTGTATAGACCTAACATTGCTCGAAAAATGAACTAACAAGAACAGACTTCAAAACATCAGGCCTTTTTTTTTTACAACGCTGTATCCGTCTACAAACATACACGACCGAAGAACAATCTCCTGCCAAGAAGATCGTGCTTCACAAATAACATTACATGACCGAATCAGAGGTATAGTGTATCCTGTTAGGCTGCTACCAGAATGTGCAACCTGGCAAGTGGCAGCCCACCACCGAGCGCGAGCACCATATCACACGCAGGTACGGTTGCCTTGCACGCAGCGGTAGAGCTGGAGGACGAGCGTCCACGGCAGAGCGCGGTTCAAACCAGTGAAACCACTCGTCGGCAAGCAACTGAAGAATGAAGATGCATGATCCATCCACGGCACAAGAGTACGGCATGTTTGCATCTTTCTTTTTGTCTTTTTCGTTCATCCCAACGTTTTTTTCCCCGCATTTCAACTGCAGGCTCTGCTGCATGCGACTCTTGTGCTCTCCAGTGATCTTGCCTGTCGTGCAACCTACAACGAATGAGTGGTTGAAGGTCTGCTAGGCTGACACTGGATGATAACCAGTCGCATTCAGGGTTCAGTAGCTTCTTGTTTGGCTAAGCGGATCATAGTCATACGCTTCACCCGCCTTTATAAACCGACCCTTGACCCTTTTCCTCACGTCTGCCCTAGCCTTGCGAGAAGCATATCTAATCTTCTTGTCAAACCTGTTGCCCAAATTCATGAAAAGGAAGGTCAGCTCGCAGCTTTTGCAAGGTAATACAATAATCAAACTAAAAAAAAAAGAAAGAGACCCAAAAGTGGGGAGACATTTTCTTAAAGCAACAGCCATGATCTATGAATGTTAAGAAGAGAATAATCACATCCAGACATGCTTACTTTCGTCTCTTCTTCTTCTCCTTGTATCGTGTGAGAGCGCTGTCTCTGCTGCCTCCAGCAACTGAGCCTTCAGGACAAGGAGAATGCCAGGGTGGCTCACCCATTAGGAGCATTGGTGATACCCCACAATCTTGGTGATCACCAGCGCTGCTCTCACCAGTCAAACCAGATACGGAATGGGATATACTAGATCTGACCTGCCTAACAGGAATACAAAGGCTGGAATCTGCCCTTGCCCCTGGGTTCGACATCGCACAATCAGCTGATACCACATTGCTGCATTCTAGCTGTATAGATTTGGGCTGCTGAAAACATAGAAATGATCCCAAAAAAATTAGCAAAAGTAACAACATTTGAATTTCCTATGCATATAATAGAACTCAATAAACTAGAGTATTCAATGGATGGACAACAAACTTAATCATTTTAATACCAAAAGATCCTGAACTCTTGATGAATCAAATCAACAGAAATAACAAATAACAGTTGAGGTAGGAAAATAAACTGATCATGGCTAACTGATAAATTATGGGGAACCTAAAGAACAGGAGATCTATTTCCTCCAACAAACACTACAGATGAAAATATATACTTTGATCATCCATATGACGGTAAAATACAGATGAACTACAGTAAGATATATGTTACTAGATTCCTCATGAAAAGTACTATCATAATATCTAGTTAGGTTTGTTTGAAATGCCATACTTTCATAGAAATTCCTTGCCAAATTGTCACCTCGTAGACAGCATTGATTATCTAAGTGCCATAGATTTTGAATCCTAGAGTATACAAGAAAAGTACAAACCTCATTAGAATCAAAAGGTGGCATTTCCTTCATTTCAAAGAAACTGTCGATTCCAGCATCATCAAAGAGTTGCTCTGTTTGAATGTGAGAGGTACCAAATAGTTCTTCATAATTCTCGAAGGTCAGATCGGCATCATCCACACATAAGTCTTCATACATGCCATCATTGAATTTATCATCTGTGGCATAAGGTACCTGAGAGATTTAACCATCATCTCATAAGCATACGAGATACAATGATGACAGATGTTATTTTTCTTTCAAAAGGAAGGTGCTGATGATAACCAGGAAGATCTGAACTAATGCAGGTTCCAATTGTCCATGGTAAAAAATGCATCTGATAACTTATTACAGGCATGGAAGTTTCATTGTAAGTAGAAACTATTAAAGCACCGGTACCCCAGCAGGGGAGAAAGAGTTCCTTTTGAACGAAAGATAGCCAAACATTGTTAAATAGGAACAAATGGGTCATCACCAAGGAATAGTTCCTTTGTACTGTTTTTCCAGAAGGTAAGCAGTACATGAATTGTGCTGCTGAATGACTGAAATAGTATGTGCAACATCACTACTGTTATGTTGGATTCACATGACAACATTGTTTACTGTTATGTCGGGTTCATATGACTACTGTTATGCTGGATTCATATGACTGCTGTTATGTGTACTGTTACGTTGGATTCATATGACTACTGTTAAGTAACTTTGAATGCAATAAGCAAAAAGTTCATGACATGCAGAAACTTAGCAGAATGTTCAAAAACATTTTTGGAGCAAAATATGAAAGCCACAAAGCACCTTTGGTGTCACTGAAACTGGTTCGGCAGGCTGGTCAGTGGCTAGCGGCAGAACATTGAACCTATCTCCTGAAGAAGAACCTGTAAGAGGTTTAACATTGTCACCAGAGGGTGGATCACTCATGAGTGTTGTGCTAGCTATTTCCAACAATCTTTTATCATCCGAAGCATCACAATGATTAATCACATCACTGTCATCAATTCTCATCATGCTTATTCCATCCTCACAGTTGGGCTCGGCAGCTACAGTCGGGATATCCATAACAAATGACCAGATTCTCGAAAGCTCAGCAGATGATGGGCACCCAGAGTAACAGTTTATGGCCTGCCTTTTATGCCCAGTAGCCCCTGATGCTGCATCATGCCCATTCCAATCACAATTTTGGCAAAGTGACGCATTATCCTCAAGACAACGGACTGCTGCAGGCTGTGAACTGCAGCGATCACAAAGAAGGGTCCTTGTATGTCGTCGAGACAGCGCATTAGCTGAATGAACATTACGGTCGCATGATAAGCACAAGGAGGCCGCATCTGATCTGCAGTAGATCATTGACCTCTGTTTCCCACAGAAATCACAAAGAGAAGCCATAATCCTGGACAGTATCTGAGAAATTCCGCTCACTGTTCAGTGCCACTACCAAACCTGCCTTCCTGTGCTTCCTTCAGCAGCTGAATCCAGTGGAACCCTATGTGTGCTGGCATATAGGTGTAAAAGGTCAGTGACAATACAGAAAATTATAGTTATTTGTGGTTGTTTGGTATAGAGATAAAACTTTCAGTATTAAAAAAAAAAGCAACTTTTCCCCCAGGCCATGGAAACAGACACCTGTTCTGTTCCACATCAACAAAGATTTACTCCGATCAGTAAAAAGAAATATGCCCCCGAACAAGAGAGAGAATGCATCTATTTACATCCTGCCATGAACTATTGAGTAGTGACAATCTAGGGTAACATATAGCCACTCCCATATTTGGCTATATAGGACGCTTCCTCTTACAGAAAAATTTAAGGTTCCAACAGCATCTTCCTAGATCTGCCAGACAGGGAATGGATAACCAGAAGTTTCAAAACAGAAGCGCACACAACTAATCTAGGAACTTCCACTCTGAACAAACTGTCTTCTGAGACTATTGCTATTGGCAAACATATCGTCTGCGTAAAGTACAAGACAGAGTAAATTCACAAGACCTTCAACTAGGGTGACATAATGCATTTGATACCACCAAAAGATGCAGGGAATAGTCAAGCTTGGAGCTAAACAGACTAACTGCAATAGGCAGCAGTGCAGCACTGCTTTGAAGAAGTAAAAGCCTCCCCTTATGGCAGCTTAGCACAGCATATCAGCACATAAGCGTGAGAGACAAAAACGATGCGGTGCAACCGAAACTTTAGCGGACGTCAGTGCAAATGACCACCTAGTTATCATTTTAAGTGGCAAGTTAGTATTTTTGCATATACGGAAGGCACCTTTCCAAGCACTTGACTAGTAAACGCGTAACCCAGCATAATAAGTTGCCACATGCCAAACTTCCGTTAGAACACACACAGCACACAGGTGTTAAGAAGCACTAACTCTCGCTTCTTTTTTCGGTCTCTAGAGCACCTGTGCGTGGATAAAGCCAACGCACTTTCTGAGCCACTTAAATAAACACGGCAAATTTCGCTCTTATCTTCAAAAACAGCCAGATTCACGCCGCAAAAAGGGTATCCTTCGGGCACCACTGCACCAGAGAATAGTTGTGGCTACGAAGAGAAAAAAAAAAAGCCAAAGCATCTTTCTCTAGCGTGTCACTAGGCAAAAACATCTTTTTTTTTCAAAAAAAAAAAAACTTCACCAGCTGAATTGGCTGCAAATACAAGCAAAGCCACGGAGCTTCCAGCGATTAGACAGGGGTAACCAAGAATCGAGCAGCTGAGTCCGCCGGCTCAAGGACAAAATCAAGACAGACCAGGCCACTCATGTACGCTCTACGCAACACGGAACAAAACGTGAAGTGTCCGCAAAGAGGAAAGAAAAAAATTACAGCTACGACCTGTCAGTCCAACAAGCACCGAGCTCCCTGCAGCTGGAACACGGGCGGACCAAGCAAGCGGACTCGAAATCGAACACTCAATCCCCGACCGAAGCGGAGGAACAACCAACTCCCCCCGTGAGAATCCAAGCCACCCTTAAAGTTGCAGGCGCAGGCACAGGTACCGAATCGACCATACAGCGAACGAACAGCTCGCGAGGAAGAAATAGCAACGGGAAAGAGCGCCTCACCGGACCGCCGCGCTTCTTCACGGAGCCCAAGATCCCACCCGACGGCGGGGAAGCTGGGGCGAGATGGAGAAGCCTCTGCTGTCACGCGCCGATGAGAGAGGAAAAGCGCCTCCGCCGGTGAGAGAAGAGGACTACTTGGAGGAGGTTTTGCCACCACGTCGAGCAGGGGAGCACCGAGGCGGGGATAGCGAGGCCCGACGCGCGAGTTGTGGGGGGAGGAGGAGGAGAATGGAATGGAACAGGTGGGGAGGAGGGGGCGAGCGCGAGGTGGGAAGGGAAGGGATGAGGGCGGACGGGGCGAGGGGGCCCACCGAGGTGCGGGGCCCATGCGGTCGGGCCGTGCGCTTTTTGCGCTTTTCAGGGGCAGGGTCGTCATTTGCCCCGGCGCCCAGGATAAGGGGCCGCTCGCACGGACGCCACGTGCGCGCGCGCTTTTCGCCAAGTGGCGGTGGGCCTGACGCTGCCCTGCTGATTGTGGCGCCCGCTTTGGGTTTCCCCTCTCGCGCGCCCACAGCTGGGTGGCATTTGGCAGGCGGGTAGGGGCGGGCACATTGCACCCGAAAACCGAAAACCGAATCCGACCCGAACCAATTAGACCGAAATATCACTTTATTTGGGTTTTGGGTTCAGGTTCGGTTCTTATTTCACAACAAGTCGGTATTCGGGTTCGGTTTCGGTTTTGGCCCTGTGAAACCCGAATAGACCGAAAAGACCGATTTATGTAAATTGTTTTTTTCTTCATCCTTCAATGCCATTATCTTTGTACCATTTAAGATACATTCAATCTAAACTATATGCCTAGCAATGACCTAATCATGATAGGAAAGATCATCTTAAATTTTTCTAGGGTAAGCCACGATGGACTAGGCATAGAAGCAAGCCTAAGTGTATGTGTCATGACGGTGAGTCTAGAAAATCGGTTTTTCGGTGGACCGAATAGACCGAACCGAATTATTTCGGTTTTTCGGGTTCGGTTCTCGGTGGCGGCCTGACCGGGATGGCGGCGCCCGCGACCATATGCAGCGAAAGGGAAGTCTTTTTTTTTCCCCCTCTCCGGCGGCTCCGCAACAAATTTTGGAGTGAGAATAAATCTGCGAGAAGAATATCGCGGTGGCATCGCAAGAGGCTGAAACGGAGATGACTAGTGGGCATAGCATAGCATCGGCAGAGGGCACCGTGGCCGGAGAAGATTCTTCTCCATATCCTAAGGACCGGCTGCGGATAGCATGAGGCTTTCCGGGTCTCGTCGCCGTCGTCGGTCCCCCTACAAATCCTGCTTACGTCACGAGTCTGCCCCCGGCCCGACGACCTGAGCAGCCATATCCAGGAGGAATCAGCACGAGAGGGGGAGCATGGACTTTTATCCGGGACCAGTGGAGCGGAGAGCCTCGTGTCACGACCAGCGGCCAACCAAAGTGGATCGTTGCTCTGACGGCACCCGGCCGGCCTAATATCTAGGAGGAGAGAGTACAGGACCATCACCGGGCCGGGGCTAGCTATTAACGTTGACAGCACCGAGTCTGGGCAACTCTCGGACGACGATCGCGCTGCCCTTTCAAGCTCGGCCGTAGCTGCCGTCACTGACGACGACGAGACGTAGATGTGGGAAGTTTGGCGCGCCACCGCGCACCGCCGGCTGGTGTGTGGGCGTGTGGGACAGCAAAACAATGTGCCCCGCGCGCCCGCAGTTCGTATGGCGTCCGGACTCCGGACATGTTTGATCGGCGACGAAGATCATGCGTCTCGCATGGACAACTCAGCCCCTTTTTTTTCCTCTACGCGTCTGGTTTGCTCGTGCTTTGTTCAGACGAAGCGAGCTGAGCAGGCGGGCGCAGAGTGGACAACTGGACAGGCGGCGACGCGTCAGTCTCGACAGTAGGGGCATCTCTCCTGCTGTCCAAATTAACCACCGTTTTGCCTCCGCTCCAGCCAAGTCCAGCGGTTGCACACTGCTCCGCCTGTTTATCATATCATTAGCCACTGTTCGATCGATCGATCCCCGTCGTATTCGGCCGGCCGGGGGCGAAGAGCGAGCGGCGAAGTTCAGTGCATCGCGCCGGCGTACGTGGATGTCGTGTCGTGCGAGCCAGGACTCCAGCTCCAGTCTTCCAGAGGCCGAAAATTAATTGCACGACGCGATAGGATCAGCCGCGGGCATGTGGTCTGCGACGTGGACTGGCTCCTGTAGGTTCGTAGCCAACGGAGCTGGCACTTCCGTACTTGCATGTAGGAGCAGGACGTCCGGGACCGAGAGAGCAACCACGCCAAGGTATGCAGCAGTGCGACCTGACCGGCTAATCAAGGCTTCCGTCGCTGTCGTCACATTGTTATACGGGGACGAAAAGGAGAATTGGATACCCTTGTTCCTTGTCAACGTGCGTGGCAAAAAAAAGGGGTGCTATGTTTTTCTTCCTTTTTTTAGCTTTGTGATTTTACTCTAAACTTTAAAAAACGGCACAGCAGACTTCAGCAAGAACTCCTCATTAGCATCTGCGTTTGTGGCTGGAATGCTTTTACCTCCTGGGCTCCTGGCTATGTGATGTCATCATCGGGTCATCGACCTCATCGCGCGAACACCAGTACATGGTCATCTGTGTGGGCACTTTCATGGCCGTGCGCTGAACTACTGTTGGAAGAATTCTACGTGTCATGTTGAGTTTTCACATGATACCACTCAGGATGCATTGTCATAGCTAGGCTGAGTATGGTTGCTTACTCCATACATGCCCGCCCGTTTAGAGAGGGCGCCTTGAGCACCGTCTTGGAGCTGCATCTTCTTTGGTTCACTTGTTCGTCTTGATGGTTTTGTTGCTCCTGGCTCTGATGAAACATGCAATTTTGCTTTCTTCTTGGAGCCTTCTGCGCCTTCTTGGCTAGTCTTTGGTCTCTTTCGAATCTGCCAAGCTCCTCACGTGATCGTCGGCTCCTCTTTATCTGTCAAGCTTGGTCCGCAAATCTCTATGTTTGGTTGTCATTGTTTTCTTCAGAATTTGCACTCGGGTTACAAATTTATTGTTTGCAAACTCGCTTTCTTGGTCAACCTCATGACATCTTGCTCTTCTTTATTGGATTCAACATCGAGGTCTACATCAGCTATAACCTCCTAGATAATGGCACGATATCTGGTCTCTCACTCTTGAGGGCCGTTCTCATGCCATCAGAGTGGCTTGGGGAAGGAGGATTTTAGGATCAGGGAAGAATACAACCTGGCATTTTTTCCCCAGCTCGTGTAGCTAGGATCGAGGCAAATGGCCAGTCATTAGCCATTGACGAGGAAACATCAACAACAGAGAAATGATGATTTGCACATTGCATGCATAGGCCGCGATGAGGTATCCTAAGTATATAGTTCACTCTAAGCAGTCATGTGTTTTTCTCGTGGTCATCCAAACATATCTTTATGATTTTTCTTTTGTTTTGAATCTTCTGTTTTTCACATCAATTCCTTTCTTGTTTATGTGTTTTTTGCTACATTTTTGGATTCTCGTATTCTAAAGGAGACACAATGCGGGGGATAATATCAACTAAAGCCATAAAAAGATGGATAAAAATGGAGATTTAGAGAATTGAGCTGGGATTCAAGTGGATGAGCTTTATTAGGTAGAAGTGAAGGAGCCGCAGAGAAAAACCTACATGGAAGACTATCATCGAGCTCCTATGTTAAATTCCTAGTTCTAGCCCTGCACCGAGCACCACCTGTTCCACCAGGCGCGCATCATTGATGGTTGATCTTCTCCAAGCAACTCACGAGCTAATTTATCGTCATCTCTATCTATCGGGAGGCTGGGGTGTCATTGCTGATTGAGGTGGTTCTATTGCTTCTTGGACGCCATGTCTACAGATGGGCAAACTGTAATTAGAAACTTAGTCCACATCCAGTATCTAGGCAACAGCTAATAATTATACGTGGGTGCGTAGAGCACACGTTTGAAAAAAGATGGGCAATGACATATATGAATTGATTGTGTGTGTGGATAGTAAATTCACATTTCTTTTTTCCTAGAGATTTGTTTCTACAAATAATAAAAGAAAAGAAAAAGTCTATTTTTGCAACTTCAAACTATCCAATTTGTTTGATTTTCAACCTTGACTGCAAAACCAGATGTTGAGTACCTTGAAGTAATAGAACTGGACAAAACTTGGACCCCTAACCGGCTATGAAGGTGGTTTTCTGTTATTTGAAAATAACATTACCTTATTTCATCTTCTGAAAATCATAGTCAATTCATTTTTATTTGTTAGTTCTCTGTTTGGGGTTATTTGTAACTCATCTGTTCAGCTATCTAATGTTTTGTTTAAAGCAACAAAATAATCGAGTAGAAATACAAAATTTTAAAATAACTCCAAATGGATGACCAATAGATAAATTAGATATTTAGAAATAGTTCTATATTTGGAGTTATTTAGAATTTATTTATTCAAAATTATCTTGTTTTATTTCGAGAAATAAAACAATAGATGCAGAACTACACAATTTTAAAATAACTCCAATTATATGAGCAATAGATAAATTATACTATAGATTTTTTATATGTCTCGTATTTTACAATCTGAACGAATTAACAACACATTTAGGTATTACACACAATTTTATTATTTAAAAGAACAGAAAACCAATTAATGTCTTAGACATCCAGTTTGCCATTAAGATTCAAAATCTGACAAACAGTACACTATGATAGGGCCATTTTCAATGGAGTGTCTTAGACTATCTGCACTCGTTCCGCTATCGGCTCCCGGTACCTGCATGCCGTAACCATTTGACGTAAAAAACGCTGCAGCCGTTCCTCTAAGTCCTTCCGCCAAGGCGCCGGAACTACAATGTTCCGCTAGATTCAGCGGAATGCTCCCCCCGCGCCAAGCCCTGTAGCCCGTGGGCCTAGGCAACGGAAGGCTCTGTCACGCACGCGGACGGAAGAGGAGAGAGAGTGAGGGCGAGGCCGGTGCGACGTGGAGGCGGTGACGGCGGCCGTAGCGCAGAGGGGAGCCGACGCCGGGCGGAGAGGGGCGAGGCGGCACGCTGGGAGCAGAAGGTCGTCCTCGCTGTCACTCGTGCACGCTGCCGTACGAGGATGGCGAGGTGGCGATGGCGAGCCGCCGTGACGACGAGGAGGCATCGGGGCAGATCCATGGCGGTGGCGGTGGGGACCATAGTGGCACCGTAGCTGGAGGTCCTCGGTGGCAGATCCAGCCTGGGCGGCGCTTGGAGGCGGCTGGAGGATCGGCGGCGGGGCAAGAGGAGGAGGGTCGGAGGCGGCGGCGTGGTGGCGGCCGACGGGAGGGAGAGAGCGCGGCACGGAGGGCCAACGGATCTCCATCCTCTGCCACTGGGGAGAGTTGGAGTGGGGAGACGAGAGGAGGCCGGCGGAGGAGAGGGGGCGGCATCTGAGCCTCCGAGGCGGATTCGTCCGCGGTGGGGCAGAGACGGGTGCGCCCGCCATGGCCGGCGGCGCGACCCCAAGCCCGGCGACGCATGGGAGAGGGAGGGCGGCGGCGGACGGTGCTGGAAGTGGAGGAGGAGGCGGCGCCCAAGGAGGATCCAGGCCGGTGGAGCGGATGGGAGGCCACTGGCGGGTGGGGTGCGGCGGTGGCGGCGGGCAGAGAGGGAGGAGAGTGGGACGGGGGCGCTCGCGCCTGGAAGAGCCGAGAAAAAAATGAAGCGGTGGGGCCCACGTGTCGGTGGTAGTGGGATGGGAGTGGTAGTTGGTGATAGGTGAATAAAATATTGAGTAGTTTGATGTGGAGGAAATATATAGAGAAACAGAAGTGCATGAGAAGTGTATTTAGAGGAAAAGATTCTTGCTAAGTAGGCTGGAATATTCTTTTTAGAGAAAAAATTTGGAGGAGTGGGAGTGCAGATAGTCTTATATTGGTGTTTCTAAGATGCCACGTAAACAAAAAGGGAATGTGATTTATTGATGAAATATATCCTCACAATGCATCGTTTCATTTGTTTCCAAGACAATATGAAAGACATAACTATTTTGAAAATAATGTATAAATTATTTCATCACCATAAAACTTTAACAATATTTTTTTTATAAATATATACCATGCCATCAAATGATGTTACACCGTATTTAATACCATAATACAAAAAATACTGCTGTGTACCCATCCTCTACCATACAGGCTCACGTGTAGGCCAAGTCAATTTCACCCTTCTTCACCTGGAACGCTCTGCCACGGGCGTCCGATCTGGGAAAAAAAAATCAGACACTCTTTCTCCTAATGTTTTCTCTAATATTAGTTCTTTTAGGATTGTTTTAGTAATTATGTCACGATGTTTCAACAATGCTTTCTTAATGTTTCGTTTATTTTTTTATTTTTTCACTAGATTCGTGGATCCCGAAATTTTCATTCAATTCAGTTAATTTTTTATATCCGTCGTTGTTGTAATAGTGTATTTTCAATGTTTAATCAGTTGTTTGTTGATGTTTCGGTAGTTATTTTCTCATGTTTCATGCGACAGCGTTCGCGTCCTGGAAATTTTTTTCCCCAAAATATCGATATTGCAACAGTTTAAATTTAATGTTTCAGCAGTATTTCGTTGATGTTTCGGCAGTTCAATTCCGATGTTTCGTCCGACTTTTTTTTAATTTCTTCGTCGGATTCGCGGACCCGAAATTTTCATTCAATTCAATTAGTTATTTCATATCCACCGACATTGCAATAGTGTATTTGCAATGTTTCATCAGTTGTTCGTTGATGTTTCGATAGTTCAGTTTTTATGTTTCAGCACATGATTTAGGCGGTTCGATCGGATGGCTGAGGATGGTTCGATCGAACGGTGGGGATGCGTCCGATACGCGCAGCGTCCGCCGGACGTCCGGCGCTGGTCCTTCCGTTCTTCACCCGGAGCCCCAGTGTGCGGTCACTCTCTTTCCCTCTCTTCGCTTGCGCGATCTCTCTCTCCAGGCAGCGACTGGACGCCGCCGCCGCCCTACGCCAGGTCTTCATCGGCCCCTTCGGCGGCGGTGAGCACCACCAGGTATGCCCACCGCCCCACCCTTTCTCTTCCCTTCCTGCTGTGCGAAACTGAGCACCCAAACCCTAACCTAAATCTATTTGGTCAATTGAATTTGAATATGAGTTAATTACAAGTACGTACATACATTATTTATGCCTACCAGATTCGATATTTTTGCAAGATTATCGGGTGTAGATGTGTACACCATGTCCTTTTACTGGTTCTGCCCTGATGCACGAGGTCGTATCAATGTATAAAAGAAAATTGGGTTTTTGTTTCCAAAGGATTATAATTGATGGATAACTAGGTGCCAGTATACACTATACACACTTACTCTAAAGTTTCAGGACGTCTCATGTGTATACGCCCATGGTGATTGAGGGATGGGGCTATGCCTGACCGGAGAGTTTCTTCAACTGAAGGCTTTTGTGGTACACTGTTTGCTGTGCATATGTGATGAATTTAAATATGAATGATGTAGGTTTTGACAAGTTCTGCCAATGGATCGAATTCCGAATGGAAGGCGCAAGGGTTCTGTCAATCCGCATGTTGTTTTGCTTTCAGATTCTGACTCTGACTCTGAAGGTAACATCACATTCAGTTTTCATGATACATTTTTGTCATTCTAATAACTCATGAAATGCTACAGCATCCTTCTAGTGCATGCATAGCGTTTATTCTGGGCATGCCATGTAAGACATTTTTGCTGTTCTCTTGCATAGTGTTTATTACAATTTACATGTAAAGAGCCCTCTAGGACATTCAGAAGAGGAGAAATATATTAAGAAGAAAAGGAGGGGCAAGAGCCTATGGCAGTGCCTGCCAGCTTTTTCTTGGCAGGCTTTGCAAAGTTGATATATTACTAAAGAATAATTGTTGGCAGATGAACATGTACTATTCCTGCATTTTCCAACTGCCATATGGTTTTTATTCGCATCATAATATCCACTGCCTAGTCATTGACGCCGTAATAGTGTACACACATCACTTCGACTGCAGAGTGTACTACAAACTACTCTTGATTCGTGATTGATGGGTTCGCTGTGTGCGTAACAACTTCCATTTAGTAGTAATTGAACTGCATCTATGCTCTACATGATCTTCAGTATTTTGAATGAGAGCAAAATAAGGAACCCCATGTCCCCATTACTTCAATAAAATCCTAAACTTTAATAATGTAGCCGAATGTTACTGCACATGAATAACATGGCGCATGCTTGAAACCTATAGCACTCACATATGCTATCTATTTCTAGGTTTTATTGAAGAGATGGCCCCTGTTCACTCTAAGTCAAATGGGAAGGCTTCGTCTGAGAGCCTAAAAACTGGTGGAAAGGCTTCATCCTTTTCCAAAGGTACACATCCACAATGTTACTACAGCATCACCCCTTCAAAATGTACTTAAACATTTGAGCTAGAGATCAGGATATTTACCTCTGTGCTGCTGTTACATTTTTTTTCTTTCATATGTTATCTTTTCAGTGTTAAGCTATAGTATTTCCTTCCCTTTTTAGGAGCTATAACCTTTCCCTCCCTTTTTAGGAGAGGCAAGCAAAGGAAAGGCATCCAGTGGCGGCAAAGGAGGAAAGGGATCCGCATCAAATGCAGTGCCTATTAAGTCTGATGCAGAACTAAAGCTTCAGCTTGGTCAGTTCCCTTCAGTGAAATTCCCAAAATGCAACTTATTCTGATGCTAATTATGCGAATCTTCTTGAAATTGACTATTACTCTATTAGTGATGGGGTGTTAAGATTTCAGGCTTCATTCGGAGGCCATTATAGACTAAAAAAGGAGGCCAACTTTTGTGGTCTGGTAATTTCCTAGGTGCACTTTGGTACCTCAGCGCATTCAGGAATTGTTCTTCCACATTCTGTTGTCTCTGTTCTTCACCTTGAAAACTAGGATTGATGAGAGTTTGCATGAGGATCAGTCATTTTTCCTCATTATCTTTACAATCAATCGAACTTGATTGTACGCGGACTCGACAACGGCCTGTGAAAAATTTTGGACCTGTCCTTTATTTCTTGCCTCCACCTATATCTTGTTATCTACTGTTGATTAATTTTGTGAGATAATGGGTGGGTGTTGTTGTTAAGAGTTTTTTTTTTTTTTGCTTGTTGCTGTATCTGCAAGCGCAACACAAGGTGTTCGGTAAAATGCTTTTAAGAATCCACCACGTATTTTGAGCTCAAATGTCACCTTAAGTGGAATACAGCAATATGATGATTGTGTTAAATGTTTCCTGTCAAAGGAGTTTATATGTTTTATGCCTTTCTGAAATGCGCAATAATCTGATTTCCATGAGCCCTTATCTCTAAATGAACCATGGAAGCTTATCCTGCAAGCTTCTCATGCAACCACGTGCGTAGAAATATGTCTTATTATTCTTATACTTGCAGACATCCCTCAAAATTCTAGAATGCTAATGAATTGTGAAGCAGCTGAACTATTGCAAGAAATTCATGAGCATATGGCTATATTATCAGAGGACCCCAAGATCAAAATTCCTGAGTAAGAATGTTTCCTCTTTACCATTTGTTCTACACTCATTATCTCTGATATGTTCAAGCCTCAGCTCTCTCTCTTGCTCTTTTCCCTATCTTGCTTCTGCAGTTCATTTGATAAAGCCTTCCAATATGCCAAAGCTGGAAATCATTTCACTGCTGCGAACTCTGTGAAACAAGCCCTGGAGTATCCAAATCTTTTATTTAGCTATAGAAATAGTATAACTTGCATCTTATGTGATGTTTTTTTAAATCAAGCGAGCAGTCTAGCCAGTCCAGTCCCTTAACTTGTTGCTGTAGACCTCTTAAAAAATGTGGGGTCAATGATGGCGAGGTTTGTTATTTGATTTCTTCTTCCTTCCCTTACTCTCTATGTCACACTATCCTCATCTCACTCTACCACTGTGGTGTGCTTGCAACAGATATGCATGATAGCAAACATTGGGCCTGAGACTGCTGAAGAGGTTTATGCACTAGTGCCATCTCTCAAGGTCAGCCTATTTCTTGGCACCGCAGTACTTTGGTGTTTTAAACATACGGTCATGGCAGCATCTAACTCTTGGGGAATCAAAATTTGCTGATCCAGGCCAATAGGTCACTTACTGAAGGTCCAATCACTGAGGCTCTTTCTGCTCTTGCTAACATAAAAGCTGCCAAGTGAATCTCCGATGGAACTAGGCAAGTAACAGTAATACCCATGCTGCACACATCTACCCTGATTGTACACCTTTCTTATTGGTCACATTGCCTCCTGAACCAGGAACAGATATGCTGCTGATCAATGAGCGCGGTATCTGCAAACTGTCCCGATGGTATTTTGGGTATTCTTTGGAATCGGGCTGTGCTGTATATGTAAAACAGTAGCATGTGCCGCATGAACTCCTCTAGGATGTCTTAACTACTGAAGTGCAGGTTCAGCTGAGTGGTTGAACTAGTCTACTCAGAACTGTTTAGTACTGCCTGCACTTGCGGCTACTAGCTTGAACAGTGAAGCTGATGACTTAGTGTTGCCATGGATTGTGCCGCTCGTTCTATCTGTTTTACTTCCCTATTTGTGAGCCGCTCTCTCTTTGACGAGGTTTGCTTTATAGTTTTAGGTTTCAGTAGTACATTCTGAAAGCTGAATGATTTAATCAACACAAATAGCGCAAAACTAAGTACACGATCTGAAGTTATCATGCCCAGAAAAGGGGTCACCAACAGCTGCTTGTATGCGAGATGCATCGTGCATGCATGAGGCGGCCAGTAAAACCGAAGAAACGTCACGTCGATCAGCCAAGACGCTCCTTAAATTAACTGGTCACTGCCTCCGCAGGGTAATCGAACGGCACCGGTTGCACGTCGTCGCTGAGCGGGCCGGCGTGCCGGAACCCGTACGCCCTGAGCACCTGGTCGTCGGCGAAGTTGAGCGCGCGGCGCACGCCCTCGTCGCAGCTTTCCCCAGAGTAGTGCTCGTTCCGCTGCCCGCTGCACGGCTGGCACCCTGTGAAGTGCGTCACGAACGGGCGGCGCCACCCGTGCACCCCGGTCTCCGCCAGCCCGGCCCCAGCCAGGGCGGCGTCCCTTGCCGCCGCGTACTCCCCGTGCTCCCTCTCCGCGTGCCGCCTCCGCAGCGCGGCGGCGCCCGGCCGCCGCTCCATCGCCTCGTACCGCTCCGTGATGTTGGCGAGCCGGCCCACGATCTCCACCCAGTAGCCCTCGAAGTAGTAGCCGCTCTCCAGGAACACCCTGTCCCGCCACGGGCTGCCCTTGTGCAGCAGCATGTAGACGAGCGCCGACTGGTCGTCCGACTCGTCGAACACCTTGTCCTTGAAGGTGGACTTGAGCACGGCGCCCCAGCGCTGGTAGTCCGGGGAGTCGGGCCCCATGGCGGCCCACGCGTCCATGAAGTCGAGCGACCACTGGCAGTTGCGGATGAGGAACACGCCGGCGTTGAGGCTGGTCCAGGACCTGGCCTCGAACACGAGGCGCGGCCAGCCGTGGACGACGAGGTTGTGGGCGCGGTACCGGCGCAGCGGGAGGCGGAAGTCCATGTCGGTGAGCACGGCGTCGGAGTCCACCCACCACACCCACTCCGCCTCCGGGTGCGCGACCATGGCGGCGCGGATCGCAGGTATCTTGGCCCAGTACCGGTCCATGGACGGCCGCAGCAGCGCCGTGTTGTACAGCAGCTGCACGCCGTGGAGCCGGCAGTAGTCCGCCTTGTTCTTGAGCAGCCGCATCAGCGTGTGGTCTCCGCCCGGTGACCGGCACGGCGCCGGCTGCGAGCCGGACACCATCAGGACGCGCTCCTCCCCCTGGGTCGTAAACTCCGGGTGCGCGCGCAGCCACCCCGCGCGCTTCTCGTCCCACCCCGCGATGGGCCGGTCCACGGTGTACGCGAGCGCCGGGTCATCGTAGAACGTGCGGGCGGCAGCAGCGGCACCACCCACGGACGAGTCAGAGCTGGAGGACGACGGGGCGGGGGCGGCCCCGTCGTAGTAGTAACCCGACTCCGGCAGAGCGAACGGGTTGGCGAGCACGAGCAGCAGCACGGTGGCCACCACGGCGCCCGCGGCGAAGAGGAGCGCGTCGTTGAGCCACGACGGCTTCGCAGCGCGCGGCGGCATCGTGCCGTCGTGCGTGCGTGGGAGCACTCGCTCGCTCGCTGGTCGCTGCGCTGCCGGGATGCACACGGCACGGCCGTTGTCACTGTCACGACGCCACACACAACGTGCTGGGGGCGCTGGCCGAGCGGCCGATGCGGGAACGGTGTAGGTATATAAAGCCGAGCAGTTCCACTTTCGGAGGCGCGCGGGCACGTACGCCAAAGGCCCTCCCGGTGCCAGGCTTGCCGCCGTGTCCGTCCGCGCGGCGGGGGAGACAGCGTCCAAACCGGGAGGGGAGGGCAGCGGCATGCGTCCAAACGGTGCTCATGCGCTCGGGCGCGCGCGGGGCGAACAACGAGTAGTACGTAGAGTAGATGGTAGCGGCCATCGGGTGGAGACGACGTGGAGTCATGCAGATGGGTCGTGGAGATGTAGATGGCCCGGCGGTTGTTGGGCGAGGCCTGCACTCTAGCGATAGAGCACACGGAGACACAGCGGCGCGCAGACACGACAGTGGCTTGCGGCCGCAGCTTTTGGACCGTCTCGGCGTATCCTCCGCTTGTGCGCGGCGACTGTTGCCGACAGCCGGGCACCAGAGTCTAGCTACTATACTCCGCAATTTTTCTTTTTTTTTCTTTAGAAGAACATACACCAGCACTTGCCAATCTTGTTATCCCAGTTCCTTAGAAAATTTCTGGTTCCGTCACTGACCAACACTTTAAATTGTTCTTCGAAAGTCGGAGGTGAACATTTGATTACGAACGAAAGAAAAACCTCGAGCGCTTTTGCGACGCTTTAGAAGATGTACACTGACTGTGTGCTGCTTGTGCGTTGCATGCAGACTTGCAGAGATCATCAGAGGATTCAGAGCACAGCGAGCGAAGGAGTGTTGGGCTCTTGACCACGACCGGAGGGGTGTCGGACTGTCGGAGTGCCTACTGGCTAGACAAGTGTTGCTGCATGAGCCTGCCATTCTCGCGGTACGAGGAGCTCTGCTGCGGAAAGCCGGAAAGCTAGCCACTGTGCCGCTTGTGGTTTGGGCAGTCAGGCAGAGTCCAGAGGTGTCGCCAAATTGGGGTTGCGCACTGTACAACATGTAGATGTGGGTGGGTTAGTTAAAAAAATGGATCGGTGATGAAAGATAGGGGCTCCTCTAGACTCAGCCTGACGGCCCACTGAAGTTTAGCACCACCCAAGAAGTAGGATAGTCAGCACACCTTGTATTTTTGCCGCATCATATAAAAAAATGAAAACACCAATATATAGACAGCTTATTGTTATACAACAATGATCATTTTAAAATGATGCATACACTGGTTGAACTGTCATATGTTTTGATCATCTATTAGGCATTGTAGTTTTGATTTCAATCAAGCGTCATATGTTTTGTGGAGATCGTCACTCACGGAAATTGGCCTCTCTCGCATCGTTTATTTTCTACCACACAGGCTGAAACGATCGTGTGGCGCCCTTTTGTATATGGTGGTATATTAGTTAATAATTGGGACGCCTTTGGAACGCATGAATCTAAAATGAATTGTGCGAAAAAATTCAATGAAAACCGTTAAAAACACAAAAAATGCAGGATTCGAAAACTTTTTCCACATTCTAAAGGAGGCCTTAATGTTGTACATGCCGGATCTAGGCTGCCGCAGGGCTTGGAGGCTCCGCCATCCACCCACGCCGCTTGGCTCGTCTCCCCGCCGGCCTGTCGACCAAGCGCGTGAATGGAGCCAGGGGCGGACCTGCCACTAGGTCCATGGCCCTAGTCATGGTCCATGTTGCATGTTAACATGTATCAAATTATCAATTACGTGTTAGCATGCTAAACAGTGTAAAGGATAATTTATCACCTTGTTTTATTTCTATCATAATTAGGCTTATGTGTACACTCATTCCAATCTTTTTTTATTTGATGTTTCGTTTGAACTAGCTGGTGAAAATACAGATGTAGTACTTAAATGTCATCTTTTTACTCAAATCCTTGTTATATAGTACTACGAGAAAACTCCCATAAGGAATTCACTGCAAATAATCCCATCTAACTTAGCACGAGCTAAGATCCCACCCACCATGATTACTCCGCTCCTCAGGACTCCACTGCTAGTACCCCAATCTTTGCTAGAGCACCACCATCTCTATGCCTTTTTCTAACCACTTCGTAACTATCCACTTCTCTTGAGCTAGAACACACAAATCACGCACATAGATCGCTCAACATTCTCCTCCCTTCCATGATAGAGGATATCCTTAGTCAGGCCACTCAATTGGTCACATCTGAGTGAGTTATATGGCTACATAGCAGATTTATAGAATTAACCAACACTTGTATGTTTTTCATAGTTTTTTTTAAAAAGTATATCATCACATGGTTATTTTTATAGAACATTGTATTGCGTTTTTTACATGCTAAAATATATATGGTGTACTATATTATGCACAAGGAAAACCTTTCCGTCCAGAAAAGTACAGAATTCCGGATAGTTTTTTCCATCCCCGGACCTAATTATGCATAAAGCCATATTAGACTTATAACTTGATCTTAGTCTATAAATAATCCTGGGTCCGCCACTAAATGGAGCAGTGACTGTTGCACGGAGTGAGGAGAGATAGGATGGAGTAACCCTCCGTACTCTTGCATTGTTGGAAGAAACTCTCTTTCGCTTCTTTCGGCGGGGTGCGACAGAAGGAGCTACAACAATTTTTACTGCCATGCCTTTACCGAGGCTGCGTAGCGGAATGGGCTGTGGATAGTCTTAAGGCCATTCCCAATGGAGATTTCATTGCACATTTTTCAACGGTGTCAGCTAAAAGCTAGGTAATCGTGTAGATTGAGTTTTATTTGGTTAAAACTTTCTCACCTCTCATAAAATTCTCTATCTATCTCCTCATAATTACCATGTCATATCACCCAAAATACTGATGTATCACATTATTTAATAAAAATGAAACTTAGATGAAACTCTTTTTAGAAATGGCGTAAGCCAACCGTATGGCCGGGTAAAAGGGACCACCGATCCTAATCGCCACTGGCACTGAATTTGGATGGGACCATTTTGACTTCAGAATGGCGCATGGATGCCTACAACCAGTGGCAAGTTCCTTGTGTCGTGCGGTGTGGGCCAGACTCACCGGGGCCTGTTCGCTGCACTGCAGTTGTTTTCAGCTGAAAATACTGTTTACGACTTAATGATTGTGAAAGAAAAATACTGTTCTACAGCTGCAAAGAAACTGAAAGTAGCTCAAACGAATAGGGCGCATACTTTTTTTTTTCAGGATGCAAAACCAACGGGTCCGAGAGCAACATGCTTTGGTGCTTTGTTGTGGTCGCGTCGAGATTCCAGGGATGTTTGGATCAAGGCTAGATACTAGTAAGTATTAAATATAGTTTAATTAGAAAACTAATTACACGGACAGACGAGGATTAAACGGCGAGACAGATTTATTAAGCCTAATTAATCTATGATTAATGAATGTTTAATGTAACATCACATTTGCTAACCATAGATTGGTTGTGCTTAATAAATTCGTCTCACCGTTTAATTCTCATCTGTGTAATTAGTTTTATAATTAGACTATATTTAGTACTTCCAACTAGCGTTCAAACATCCGATGTGACGTGACTAAATTTTAAACCAGGACATCCAAACGACCCCTTAGCTTCAACAACCTCAACCTGTTGGCGCTGCTTGTGTCTGCCCCAGAAATTGCATGCGTTGTGTACCTTTGTGTTTGGAAATTGGAACTTTGGAGCTGCTAAGATTATCTGCACTCTTACTCCTCTAAATTTTTCTTTCAAAAGAAATATACCAATCCAGTCAACAAAGTTCTTTCCTCCAAATCTATTTCTTCTGCATTTCTATTCCTCCATGTATTTCCTCCACATCCAATTATCTAATGTTTTATTAATCCACTTACAACTACCATCTCCTTTTATTTTTACACTAAATTAATATACATAACACGAATAAAATCGCATCAAAGCACTAGAAAATATTTTGGGCATTACAAATATCGAAAAAAAATATTAATATAATATAAAAATTACAAATAGTTTTTATATGAAAAAATAAAACCCCAATTTCCCCACAACCCACGCCACTCTCCTCCTCAACCTCCTGCAACCTACCTCTGCTGCCCCGCTTCCTCTCCATCATGTTGCCACCTGCCTCTACTGCCCCGCCTCGGCCACCGCGGCGTCGCCCGTCGCTGCTTCTCATCTCCACCCCAGATCCGCGCGGCCACCGCTGCCTTCCCCTTCTCGCGCCGCAGTCCTTCTTCACCACCTCCATCTGTTCCACCTGTCTCCAGCCGCGGATCCGCCGACTGGCGTGTGCCTCCTCCTCGTCTCGACGGCGCCACCCCCATTCCATTCACACGGCGGCCCCGACCACCCGCCACCTCCGACCGGCTATGAGGGACGCTGCTACCTAACCGCACCGGCACCCTCCTCCCCCTCTCCAGCCGGCTCCGAGGCCCTTTGGTGGCTTGGAGAACGGCGGCAGCTTTGCTCCGGCATGCACAACACCCTCCTCTCTCTCCTCTTCCGTCCCCGCGCGCATCATCAATGACGCAAGACCTCGCCTTCCGCCGCTTTGGTAGAACGGGTTGCGGAGACGACCGCGACAAAATTTACACCAAATATTTCCTCTGTCGTGCATGCCGTTTTTTTATAGAGAAACGAGTGCAGATGGTCTAGCACACAAAACGTAGTGATGCCGATGGACTTTCTTCTCGCGCTGCCTGGCATCACAATCCATGTGTTCAGATTATCAAGATGGGAACTGGCTGATCGCCTGGTCAGGTTGAATCCAGCAGCTCCTCCATCCCTTCATTCACTGTCACTATTCTAACTACCTCTCTCTATCCATCTACCATGCAAAGCAGTGCTGTAACAGCGTGACATTTAAGCCATGTTTGGATCCACCCTGCTAAACCTGCTAAAGTTTAGCTCTCCTAATTGGAGAGCTAAAGTTTTAGCACATATGAGGTGTTTGGATACTTTGCCAAAGTTTATCCCATATGTATAAAAAAAACAGCCATACCCCTAATTAAATCCCTCCCCCCTACCCTCCTCCTCTCCCTCGCGTGCCATGCAGCCTGAGCGCGCTGGCTGCGCCTCCCCTCGCCACCGCGCCTCCTCCTCTCTCGCGCCGCCATCCTCTCCCGCTCCGCCGCCGCACCACCCTATTCTCCGGCTAGGTGACGCGTGGATCCGGCCAGGCGGTGGGTGGATCCAGCGGGGCGGCGCGTGGATCCGGCCTGCCTGGGCCCGGCCCCATCTCCTCGTCCTCCTCCACCGGTGAGGCCGGATCCGCTCCGTCCTTGCGCTTCCTCAATCGACAGTGACGAGCGGCGAGGCCTCCATGGAGCGGAGGTGGCGTGGAGAGGAGGCGGAGCGGATCTGGGCCATGGAGGCGGGGCCAGCGCTTCTCCGGCGACGCTTCTTCGGTGGCATGGAAAAGGAGGCGGTGACGGCGCTTCCCCGGCGGGGGTGGAGACGGCGAGGCGGGGTGGAGGCGGCGTGCGGGGTGGAGGCAGCGAGGCGAGGTGGAAGCGGCGTGCGTGGAGGAAGAGGGAGAGAGGAGGAAACCGACGGGAGATGAGAGAGAGTGCGGGGTGGGGAGGGTAGGGGGTGGAAAGCGGTCATACGAGACCACTTTTAGCTAGTTTAAAGCACCCTTTGGTTATCTTATGAGGCAACAAAGACTACACTTTATCTTTACACTTTTAGCTAATCTATTTAGATTTTTAAATATCTAGAGGTGGGGAGCGGGTCTTAGTTTGGAGTTCCCGTGAAGGGACACCTTGCATCCAGCCTCAGGTCCCGATCAGGAGCCCTGCCGCGCTCGAAAGGCGAGGCCGGATCGTGTGGCGGCTTCGGGAGGCATGCTGCATGCAGCGCACGTGTTGCCGTACCATTCCCTCCTCGCCGCGCGCCGCCATCCCCGCCCGCGCGTCGATTTCGTGCCGCCGTGCGCAGCCGAAGCATCGCACGGCCACGACCCACGACCCGTCTGCCCTGCGCCAGTGGGCATCCACGAGACCCCGACGTTTACTGTCGCGCCCGCTTGATCTCCGAGTCTCTGACGCATCACAATAGTTTCCTTTTTTCTATACACGGAGATCAGAAAACAATATCTAGTTGGAAAGCTGACGATGATTGCAGCTCGCCCCTCCAATGACCTGCTATTTTGGACCAAGGCCGCCCAAGTCACGCAAACAAACAAACAGTACTAGTATGTACTTTGAAAAAGACAAGTGTTTGACGTCCTACTTTCCACGTCTTCTTTTGATTAAAGCAAATGACATAGGAAATGAATTTCCGACACATGGAAAATAAGCTTATGTACCATGTTAGCAAATGAAGTTAGTTTGTAAGACCGATTCAAGAAGCAGGTACAAAGTATATGGTTAAATTCAAACTCCACTTTATGCACAATGTTGATACAACGTACAATAGATTATGTTATTTGGTCCGTTTTTTGTACTGAACACAGCCTAAGCCACTGTTTCCTAGGCTCGCCTTTGTATAAAGCTAGCGCGGTACAGAGTATTTGGGATTTTAGGTTATCACATGAAGATTTTTTCTTGCTATTTGGGGTCCTCGAGGGTGGATTCTCCAAGCAATGTATGGCAAATTCTGTTATTCCAAACCAGATGACATGGATCTTGATGTCCATTTGTACATGAAAACCTCGACAATTTTTTTAAGATTCGAAGTAAAACAGCCCAATTTGCAGGCAATTTGTTTTCAGTGTTTTGAGTACGGAGAAAATGTGACACGACAGGAGTACTCCAGTATGTTAACATGGAAGCTCCTTCTGTGATAAAGCTGAAATGCGGGGGTGAAGCACCATCTGCACCTCGACTTGCCCGACAAATCCTTCCAGGCTTCCACGCACCTCCACTTCGGCCTCTCCCTCCCCCAGTTCAGATCTACTCCACCGCCACCTCCTCCTCCTCCACTGAGCCGCCTCCCATGGCGTCTCCGACCGGAAACCCTAATCCTAATCCCAATCCACCATTTGAGCTCCAGAAGCTCTTCAGGCCACCGAACCCCATGCCCACCGCCTCCGGCGCCCCCATCTTCCCCGGCGCCGCCGGAGGCCCCGCGGGCCCTCCGCCGCCATCCGGTCCCTACTCCTACCCTCCGGTGACACCGCCCTTCCACCGCGGACCCTACCTCCACTACCCGCAGGACCCCCACGCCATGCCCCGCCCCGTCGTCTCCTTCCCCATGCCAAACCCGATCCTCAACCCCAACCCGAACGCTAACCCCAACGCCGCCGCCCAGGGCCCCAACCCCGGCGCGCGCCTCATGCAGCTGCTCGGGAACTCCGGGCCGAACCAACTCGAGACCGCCGTCTCCATGCCCCCTCCGACGTCCGAGTTCGTGCAGCCGCAGCCGCTCCCAGCGATGCCGTCGGCGCCACCGGCGAGGATGCTGAGCAGCACCAGCAGCAAGGTTCCCAGGGGGCGGTTGCTTGGTGGCGGGGAACGAGCGGTACACGACGTTGACTCGAGGTTGCCCGGGGAGGCTCAGCCACCGCAGCTGGAGGTGACACCGATCACCAAGTACACGTCGGATCCGGGGCTCGTGCTGGGCAGGCAGATTGCGGTGAACCGAACCTACATCGTGTATGGGCTAAAGCTCGGGAACATCCGTGTGCTGAACATCAACACCGCCCTCCGCTCACTCCTCCGTGGTCACACACAGGTACGCCCGTGTAGATCCATAGATACATTCATTGATTAGTTTTGTGCAGAAATGTTTAGACTAATCATGGTTAGCCTGTTCTTCTGATGTATATGGTCCAACTGAGTTGAAAGTGGCATGGTGTTATGGTGAAAACATGAAGAGACGCCTATGGGTTTGCCATTGATAGCCACACAGCTTGTAATTAAACATGCTATTCTTTTTCTTTTTCAATGCTAAACTGCACGTGAGGGATTCACAAAGAGAAATCCTTAGTGTTGGTTTTAACTCACTTTTTTTTGTGATTCATACCATGATGAGATTGATAGCTAGCCATTGCCAAATGACTAACAGAGAGGCTGGATACATTTTTTCTGGGTCCGTTTGTTGTAACAGGGCTGAAATGGCTTTTGTTTTGTGAGAATACTTCGTCTGTTCAAATAGCTGTATCTGTAGACGTTCTCTTTGAAGAAAACAGTAGTCAATTACTCACGCACTCAACCACAGAAATTCTGGATTAAAACATAGCTGATGTGGGTTGTGATATGCTCTAAATTCTAAGGCTGGTGTCATTAGGAGGTGGATATGGATGTGCGAAACACTGTTTGCGTACTGTAGACACAGTGAAGTTTGAACGGATGGATAAACAAGCTGGTGACAACAGCCTAAGCACTGAAAGCAGATTCTAGTGGCTTTCTGTGGTGATCTTATTATATGTTTGCTCCTAATTTCTTGTGGAATCATGACTTTTACTCGGAATGTGACTTCATTTGTTTGATCAATCCTGCTTCCTTTCTATTTTTGCCGCAGAGGGTGACTGACATGGCTTTCTTTGCTGAGGATGTCCATCGCTTGGCAAGGTACCAATACAAAATTATGGGATATTTGTCTATTATCTTGTTATCAAGTTAACATTTTGGAATTTATCTGGTTGCTTCTATCTATGTATTATTTTCGGTAGATTCCACATTTTAATTTGTTTTGATCTTCTGCAGTGCGAGCGTAGATGGGCGGATCTATGTGTGGAGGATCGATGAGGGACCTGATGAGGAAAATAAACCACAAATTACTGGAAAGATTGAGATTGCCATCCAGATTGTAGGCGACGCTGAAGCTTACCATCCGAGGATATGTTGGCACTCACATAAGCAAGTAAAGACTTACATCACCCTTACCTCTTGGAATCTCAAATTCTTTTTGCATGTCAACGTACATAGTGTCTTACACATGTATCTGGCAGGAGATTCTGTTTGTTGGAATTGGGAACTGTGTTTTAAGAATCGACACGACTAAAGTGGGAAGAGGAAGAGATTTTACTGTGGAAGAACCTGTTAAATGTCATCTTGATAAGCTAATTGATGGTATTCGCTTAGTTGGTAAGCATGACGGTGATGTGGCAGATTTGTCCATATCTCAATGGATGAGTACCCGCCTGGCCTCAGGATCAAAGGATGGCACGGTTTGTATTAAACTTCCTACTTTTGTCATAAAATATTATGCAAAACTTCTCTCTGTTGACTGATATCCTTAAGCTTTTCAAATATTGGCTCAGATTTGAACATGTGACTCTCTGGTTCAATATCTAAATTTCACTTTTGTGTGAAATGGAAATCTTCCAGATACTGATCAAATAAACAGTATGTCCTACCATAAATGTTAAGATATCCTCCAAGACATGAGTAATATAATAGATTGTGGTAGTATTTTTACTTCTCGTTTTCGTACCTCTGTTCTATTCAGATGGAACAACTTCACTTCCACTTGAAAAGGCAGCAAAAATACCTGTCTTATGTATATCTGCAATTTTCACAATGTAAAACTATTATTGAGAAGGGGAGAAACCATGAAGTTTTATTTTGTGAAATTGAACTTTAGACCTGTAGCACCTGGTACACTAGAAAAATCTCATTCAGAAAACACCTGGTGCTATCAAGTTACCGGTAGCAATTCACGGGAGCCAGCTGCCAGGTTGCAACTACTAACCAAGCTGTCAAAACTCAACAGTTTTATGCCTTAGCTGGTGAAACTTTTCCATGTTAGGAAAATCTAGAGAAATTTCCCATACTGGTCCTTCTACGATGTATATTGTTTCTCTTTGCAGGTAAAGATCTGGGATGATCGCAAACCAGTGCCTCTATCCATTCTGAAGCCACATGATGGTCAAGCTGTTTATTCAGTCGCTTTTCTTACAGCGCCTGAGCGTCCAAATCATATAAATCTCATTACTGCGGTATGCAGTCTTATATGTTTAAACTTGATTATGCCAATCTTTTCCCGTTCACATATTCTTTTAAGCCTGTGGTTTTCTGTTGCATCTGATTTTGTAAACTCTTTGCTGGCAAGCTATGGCGAGCATAACTATTTATTAAGCAGCTTGAATCTCCCACGGTCAAATGATACATTGGTGCCACTGTACAAATTATTACATCCAGTCCATACTATACACCCATCAACCAAAGATACTGTGGGAAATGTAGCTTGGGGATATCCACCACAAATCTTATTTCTCGTTTCGATTAAAAAAGTTGCCTCATAGCAGTGCCATACATCATTCAAATAAAAACAAACTCTGAATGGATCACTAGCTTCCTACTACTATCTGAACTTAAGACTGCTCAGCTTTCGATAATCAATGAAATGCTCGATATTGGATAAAATTTGTATCCTTGGTCTTACTCTTTAGTAAAGGCAAACCACTGTTGTAATCATGCTTTCAAATGTTCCATTAACAAAAGAAATCTTGTGTTTTAAGCCAATGTTTTCACCATGGTTTACATGCTAGTCTTTTGTTGATGGTGCAGGGTCCTCTGAACCGAGAAATTAAAATTTGGGCATCCACTAATGAAGATGGTTGGTTGTTGCCAAGTGATTCTGAGACTTGGAGTTGTACTCAGACCTTGGAACTTGTTAGTTCTCTGGAGCCTAGAGCTGAGGAAGCATTTTTCAACCAGGTTGCGGTGCTGCCCCAAGCGAGTGTCATTTTGCTTGCAAATGCAAAAAAGAATGCTATTTATGCTGTGCATGTTGAGTATGGCCCAGACCCTGCCTCTACCCGCTTGGACTACATAGCAGATTTCACAGTTGCAATGCCTATTTTAAGCCTCACTGGAACACATGAAAACCAATCTGACGGTGAACAAGTTGTTCAAGTCTATTGTGTCCAAACAATGGCCATTCAGCAATATGGTCCTAGATTTATCACTTTGTTCGCCTCCTACAGCTGATACTACTGGATTTGGAAGAGACCCTGCTATTTCCCGTGTTTACGAAGCACCTCTGGAAGCAGCAGGGACAGAGTCTAGAGGAACTAGTTTCACTGAATCTTACCCTGTTGGTGCTTCAAGTAAAGCACCAACTGTTGACCAGTCTGCAGGTAAATGCTGCTTGCATGTTCTCATATAATTACTTCAGTTAATACAGAAGTACTTATTTCTTTTGATTTACCTGCAGAGTTTGATCTGAAACCATCAGCTCCACCACTTGCATACTCGGAAGGTGATGGTTCCATGCATCCTCCATCTGCACCTCTTGCATCAAAGATGGAGCTTCCTGGATCAGGACCAGCACCTGGAACTCGAGATACAGATCAGTCGGCTCTTAACTATACAGCAAACCGAAACATGGAGCGTGATGCTTTGAAAAGGCAAGATACACCCATGCCCATTAGAAAGGATGAGCTAAGAGATGGTCATAACGATGTCGCAATGCTTCCAAATCCCCGCTTGATGTTTCATGTTGGAGGGAATGCTACGCACTTGGTTACTCCATCTGAAATTATATCAGGCACTCTATCTTCTGCTGAAAACAGTGATGTCCCTAAATCAGATGGAGGGAAAATTCAAGATGGTTCCAGTAGAAGCCCTGGGATTGCAGAAGTGGAACCAAAGAATACTGATGAGAGCACAACAGATCAAAATTCGGGGCTTGAAGCTATCAAGGAGACTAACATTGTTTGTGAGAATCTGGAGAAAACCCAAAGTTCCTTGGAGCAAACTGCTGAAATGATCAGTGAGCGCTCAGTAACAACTGACAAGTTCAGTGTGGATGAACCGCAATCACCATCTGATAGACCAACAACAACATCAGACCATACTGGTTTAGCTGATGAAAATGCTCTTAAAAAGTTTGTGGAAATGCCTGAGAGAATTGGTCATTCCTCTGCTTCCAGAGAGCAATCGTCTTCATACATGAAGGAGGAGAAAGTTGTGCACCCTGAGACATCTGGTCAATCAGCTCCTGTGAGTGATTTCAACTCAACTGAGCCACATGAGCCTTTGAGCTCCCCATACCCTCCCATCAGCTCCTTCCCAGAAGTTGCTGCCACACAAGGGATGCTGCAACAGGTGATCACCTTGAGCTATTAATTATATATCTGTACATGCACTCTGCATTGCCCTTAGTGAAAACACATGCATTGTCCCTACATTTTGGTAGCCTTCCAGTGTCAACCTCCCTCCCTCCTGGAGTCCTGGCTTTGGTACTACTACGTATTTGCAAGTAAATTTCACTAGAGAGTACTGAATTGCAAGTGCATGGAAATTATATGAACATATGTTTATGTGAGCAAATTTTTTTTTTTTGCTAGAGCAACAACTTGTTAGTTGTCATTGTATACATTCTGAGGAAAAATGATTTCTCTTTTTGTAATATATAGTACTCATATCTTGTGCTCTTTGTGTGGTAATGATGCGATGCACGGTTGAGGGCTTTATAGTTTGAGCACATACCTTATGACAACTTATCAACCTTATGTAGCAAACAAACTACAAGTAAGCCTATTATTTTGCTTAGTTTTCATGCCCAAGTTTCTTGAAGTGCTAGCTAATCTTGAACGTTACACTGAGGGTGAAAATGGTCGTAGCCTCCTAGGTTACCTGGCTTAATTGTATCTTCATGAGAAGGGATAACCTTGAGCAAGCCCATGAAGTCCAAAATGAGGGCGAATAGATAAATTTTCTCAAAACCCCAATATTAGTGGTTTCGTCTTGGTTTTGTCTAGCTTGGCAAGATTTTGCTGACTGTTAACCATCAGGAAAGGGGTGTATTTGCACGTGTTCATTTTAGACTAGTTGGAGTATTGCAGACCTGGTCATTTAGTTTAGGGCCACGATATCTATAAGCCAATCTCGAAATTCTGAGGTGGACTTGAGTCAGTACGTTCAACTTGATTTCTTTTTTTTGTAGCTCAGAATTATCAAGACTGCCTTCCTTTTATGAATAAAGAATTCTATTTCTTGTGCCACCTGGTTAATTTTGACATGATATACACTTGGTTATTGGTACTGGTGGATTGGAGAATTCCTGATTAATTATATGGTTCTCTGTTTCACCTGAGGCTTTTGTGGGGGTTTATTTACTGTGCTTTGGTATGTCTTCCAGCTCATAGGGTTGCAAAAGGACTTGGAAAAGCAGTTGGGTACTCTGATTCCTACCTCTCTGGTGAAGGAAAGCAAAAAAATCGAGACATCCATAGGGCGAGCCATGGAGAAATCGCTCAAGGCTAATATTGATGCCTTTTGGGTTCGTCTCCAGGAGGAGAACACTAAGCGGGAAAAGACAGAAAGAGAGCGAATGCAGCAATGGGTTAATCTCATTACAAGCTCGATAAATAAGGACTTACCTTCTAATCTGGAGAAGTCGCTTAAGAAAGAAATTTCTTCACTTGGGCCTGTTGTTGCCCGTGCAATTACACCTGTTATTGAGAAGTGCATAGCCTCTTCTGTTTCTGATTCAGTTCAGGTTAGTTATTTGCTGTGTGTTATGCTGAATTTGATTATTCATCCTCTTATTGGTGATGTGTTTTTAGAAAGGGTTGGGTGACAAGGTGTGCAATCAGCTGGACAAGTCTATTAGTGGAAAGCTTGAAGCTACACTTGGCCGGCAAATCCAAATGCAGTTCCATACTTCTGTAAAACAGGCTCTTCAGGTATGAATCCTTTTGAAATTCTTTTTTTAATACATAATAATGATTGTCAAGCTTTGCTGATCGCTTCAGATATTCAGATGATATTTGCTGTTTCATGCCTTCTGTTTTAGATATTCTATATATACTGATTGGATTTAAATGGATTCATGCAGGACGCTTTACGTGCTAGCTTTGAATCGTCGCTTGTTCCGGCATTTGAACAATCATGCAAGACGATGTTTGAGCAAGTCGATGTTGCATTCCAGAAGGGAATATCTGAGCACACCGTTGCTGTTCAGCAGCAAGTTGAGGCAGCACATACTCCGCTAGCATTAACTCTGAAGGTATGTTCAGACACTACTTTTGATACGCTTGCATTTGAAACAACAGGAAACATCAAATTGTTGGATACTCGTTTCTTTCCAGCCATCTACTCAGAAATGACTGATGTATTTTGTCCCCCCCCCCCCCCTACCCCAGGAAACTATCAATTCTGCATCATCACTCAACCAGAGTTATTCATCAGAGTTAATTGATGGCCAGCGCAAGCTATTGGCACTTGTTGCTTCTGGGAATGCCAAGGCACATAATGCCGCTCTGCAGCCCATGAATGGTCCTATGGGTGGTCCCCAAGAGGTGAATGCAGACATTTTCTTGCCTTCAATGCTGATCACAATTTGCTTAATTCATTTCATTACTTTTGACATGTCTGCTCCTTATCATGTAGTATTTTCATATTTGTTAACACGCTATAGGTAGTGCTAATAATATTGTTAATATTCTGTGTCAAATTGTAATATGAAGAATGAAATAACATACATAGATCTAAATCTCTATGTACCTTGCTTTTTGACAGATTGAGGCTCCGTTAGATCCAATGAAAGAGCTGGGCAGATTGATATCTGAACGCAAGATTGATGAGGCATTTACAATGGCCCTTCAGAGGAGTGACGTTTCCATAGTATCGTGGCTTTGCTCTCAGGTGCTTCCTCCCACCAAATTGGATTGACTAAGATCCACCGTAGTTCATCTTAGAACAACCTTGCTTTTGGCGTTGTGATAGTTACACCCTCTTGTGCAGGTTGATTTGCGTTCGTTATGTGCAATGGTCCCAGTCCCTCTTAACCAGGGGGTCCTTCTGGCCCTACTGCAGCAGCTAGCAGTTGACATTAACAATGAGACATCACGAAAGATTCAGTGGATGACGGATGTTGCCATGGCAATCAACCCAGCAGATCAGTTGATTGCGGCACATGTGCGACCCATCTTTGAGCAAGTCTACAGCCAATTGGCCCACCAGCGGACACTACCTACCACGACTGCGTCAGATGGCACCAGCATCCGTGTGATCATGCATGTAATTAACTCGGTTCTGCTTAGCCACAAGTGATTGTGGGGGTGCCCATTGGTGGCTGTGCAACTGTAGGAAGTACGGCCTATTCTATCTTGTATAGAGAAATTTTGAAACGCAAAGGGAGCCCACAATCCAGAAGCGGGATGGCGTGACATTGTGGCCGATGACACTTGCAAGGGAAGGGTTGTAAATTAGGCTTCTGTCACTATTGAAATTGGAGTATTGCACTATTCTAGTGTTTCGGCATCATCTAATTGTCTGGACATGTTTGCTTGTCATATGATCAGGCGGTCATTGTATCGGGGGACGGTTTGTAACTGCTAGTAACTGCTTCGTGGTAGTTGGTTCCCACAAAATTTTGAAGTCGAATCTGCATCAGTTAGCCAGGATGCCACATGTAATTTTTCTCGAATGAGGTCATATTTACGGCAAGGTCAGCCGGTAGCTATGCCAGCCGTAATGGTAACACATACGTCTACCCATAGTAACGAATGAGAAATTCGAACGAAACGCAAGTCCGAACGTTTATCACGTACACAGGAGTACGCTTTAAAGTCAAATCACAAACGGCGTCCTTAAATCTGTTTTCAGAAGATGATAAATACAAGCCCAGAACTTTCCAAAGTTCCATTTCACCAGTCCACAGCTCCAAATGAGCATTTGACAAACAACATCGCTACAAAACCCAGCACAACCCAATATATAGCGCAACAACACCCGGTGTTGCTATAACCAAACCTCCCCAGTAGCGGGAAACACAACTCCAGATATATGTATTTATCAGGTACGGGCCGCCCCGATGCTGGTGGCGTGAGACCATATTGGGCCGGTAGCCAGCAAGGCAACCCCATATGCCTACAGAGGATCGGTCTCCGAAAAGATGATTTTGTTCCCTTCACCATGCTTCGCATCTTTTACCCCCTTGTCTTGGCTCTCTTCATTCCAAGGCTGTTGTGGAAAGGGGATGCTGAACCGGATCTCTGCATCCCTTCCTCACGGAGGGTGCCATTGAGCATTGCAAGCTCCCGTAGCTGCTGCTTCTTGAAGAAGTCCTGGGATTCATCCTGTAGAGGAGAAAACAAGAACCCCTATATATTTTTGGACTAAAAGCAAACAATTTTAAGAGTATAAAAAGAAGGTGTTGATGGCATACCACAGGCTTTAGCAGATCTTCAAGGATCTCACGGGCTTGCATCAGCCGAGCATCAATAATTTCAACAGGCAGCTCTGCCTCAACCAATATATGAAGGGGTTCATTCAGATGTTCATACCCTGGCTTCCCTCGCATCATTTCCTCCTGAAAACAATAGCACAAGTACTCCCAATTCAATAACACCAAACAAACAGAAAATCCACTAGATGTACACATGCATAATGGTAGCTAGGGCATCTAAGGAAGACAGCCCCGTTATGGTTCAAACTCCAGTAATAAGTGTTTTCTAAATAATCGCCAGGTAGCCAGTTTAGGTTTTCATAGCAATAAACAAGCTGGAAGATACACAAAGAATACAATCTAAACAACCAAGCGGAAACAAACTACAAAACAGCTATTTCTTCGCTAGCCTGAGTCCTGAAATAAAATCCAGAACTGATACATACACTACAAATTTCCAAGTTGTACATCTAACAAACTAAGATGCAGTGATCTGAATGTTTACCCGGGCTGGATCTTTAATGCTGCCGCGACCTCTTATTAGCACACGGCAGTCTGTATTTGCCTCCACTCGCTTCAAGGAATTTCCTCTAGGACCAAGGATGCGTCCAACAAAATTGTACTAGAAAAATATAACATAAAAGATGGATGAGGATATAGCAATTCAGAAGTATTAACTTGGGAAATGGCACACTTACAGTTGGATATTTGTCTACTGGGATATCGACCTTCATTGTTTTCTTGACAATAAGTCCAGAGGAGCTGCCTTGGGATCCTCCAAGCCAGCTATAAGCTGGTGAACTCTGCATGGTCACAAGTTGATCATATTTATAAGATTATTAGAACCTCTTTTCTCACTGTGAGATGGAACATAATGTGTAGCTTCAAGTAAAAAACAACAGAATTGATACCAAAGTAAAAACCAACGTGCAACGCGTACAGTTTGAGGGAATATTGTAGGATTATGCTGAAAAAGTGATGATGACACATCTAGCTATGCTTGAGCACATGGGTTCTATTTTAAGTCTGTTGTCAAACTAAGGTTCAAGAGTTAATAGCAATATATTTATGATAAATACACATAGCGTTGTCACAAGTCATTTGTTATCAATAGTTATCAATCAGCAGATTGCCAGGTTCTGGTGTCAGGACTGCAACTGATTATAGTATTTCCAGACTTTCGCCGTATGGAGCCAAAACAGTGGAAATTAGTGTTAGCACGTTATACAAATTCGATATATCGAACACATAATGGCATTTTGGATTTGGAACCCACTTCCTGAAAGGGATTAATATAGTTAGTGAGTTAGAATAGGGCCCAAGTAGCAGGAAGAATGTAAGCATCTACAGTTGAGTCAGAATCAGTTAGAGAAAACCTGATCTAAACTTTCAAAATGGTAAATTAGGCATGAAGAGTAAGTAAGTCATGTTAAATGGTCAGTATCCATACTTCTGATTGGAACGCGGATGTCCACCCATTCATGTCAGTAGCTGCTCCATTTGAATATAATCCTCCTGTTGTTAGTGGACTACCATGTTCAAGGCCACTTTGATTTAAAAGGGACGCATTCTCCAATAGTGTGGAAACACGTAAAATTTCTGCTCCAACATTGCAATTGCAAGCACAAGATGTAGAAAAAGTTAGCAGTTAGAATTAGTGATTAGTAAATGCAGTTAGAATTAGTGACTAGTAAATGCATAGACAACCTTCGTTGTTAGTGTTAAATCACTGATTAGAAATAACCTCTCTCTTTAAAATACATAGCTTGTTTAGTCACAATAGAGCCATCTTCTCATCTCTAAACTATTTATATATGCAAATTATAGAAACTAACTAATAGGCTAATCTGTCAACACCAAAAGAAATGCACAAGAAAACTTATTATGATAAAACTCATCACAACAAAAACAAGCAGATATAGAACAAAGCACCTACAAATGAAAAAGATGCAAAAAAAAAAAAAGTTTGTTATAGGAAACAATTTGGCCCATCCATGTTCCTCTAGAGAGGAGAATCCATCACAGGCTCACTCTCCGCAGAACATCAACGCTGGCCATTTACTATTTCCAAGTGAATAGAAACAAAGAGGAGTGCTTCTATCTATCTATTAATCCAATCACATGAACCACCACGTCTCTCTCACTAAGCTCCACCTTGATGTGGATCTCAAATATCCTAATTCTAATCAGAAGTATGTATGTTGTGCACAGTAAGAACATTAACGATCTACCGTAATCTAGAAACAGCGAAGCACCTCTTTGCAGAATGTCATGTCCAGAATCTTGTAAGCTCTGGACGGACTAAGTTCATGGGTGAGTTGGCGTGGGCTCAATCCTTAAGTTTGGGAGGCACGTGCGGGATTAATGGACTGGTTTCATGGTATCGCTGGAGGTTCACGTTCACACAGAGCTAAAGGGTTGCATTCTCTTGCAATCCTAGTGCTCTGAACAATTTGGAATG
The DNA here is from genome assembly GCA_030272315.1 of Paspalum vaginatum. Lineage (NCBI taxonomy): Eukaryota > Viridiplantae > Streptophyta > Magnoliopsida > Poales > Poaceae > Paspalum > Paspalum vaginatum. The sequence continues at coordinate 5,956,518 of CM059015.1, forward strand.
AATGCAATGCTAGGATTTTCAGAAACGACGAGAAGTCGGCGGCTTGGCTAACTGTGGAGATCAAGGAATGTAAGACATGGGGCGCAGAAGGAGGGAAGGGGGGGGGGGAGGTGAAACACTTGGCTGCTCTAGTTGTTGTAAATTGTTGGGAACTCCTCCATGCTCCCCTGCTTGTTGAGCAGGTGTAATTGCCTAATTGGGACACCTCTAGCGACCCCTGATCCCATATTGTTTCCTTCCTATTAATAGAATCCAGAATGTTCTAGGTCTTCCAAAAAAAAAACAACAATAATGATCGCTCAAAATTTCACCATCCGGATCTTTTATGTTCATCCAACCTAACCCAAAAAACTGTGACACATGCACACTCATATATTACAAACCAAACCACTATTCTACGAAAAGATTGTCGATCCCCACCGCAAAATCACATGCATTCGCTATTGTCCTGCAACCTCCCACACAGAGGGGGCAGTATCACAAAGTTCCTGGGTCGCTAGGGTCGAGGAACAAGGTCTGCTACTTAAAGATATTGACAAGACTGAGGACAAGGTTGTTCCTAGAACAGGAACAACATTCCTGGAACGAGGCGGTGGCTCTAAAGACTATTGTCAGCAGCGCATGGAAGGGACCGTGCAAACATTAAGGCTTTGTTCGGTTGTTCTGATTTTAGAGAGGATTGGATGGAATTTAATCCTTTGCTAGTCAAATTTGAATAGGAATGGATTAAATCTCCTCCAATCTCCTTGGAAAATCCCCTAACTGAACAAGGCTTAAATGTTTGGACGGCTGTGCATTTTACTGGTGTGCATTTTACCATTAGACGTGCTGGTGACAAGGCTCCCCGTTGTGCAATTTTACCGTTACACTATGTGATCCCCAGCCTGCTGACAATAGACTAAGAGTGTAGGTCTGGGACGGGAATTAGGTACGATCTCATTGTTGTAGGATAGAGCAATCAGATGGACACATAAACCTGTTCTACAAGACTGAAACCAATGCTGAGGTGATAAAGGAAAAAAAAAAGTCCAGAGCGAACCAAAGGTGGTGTGTTGTGGTGGGATTTGGATTCACACAATGACCAATAAATACCATCACCCTATGGGTTAGCTAAACAATACAGTAAACGATGGCAGCTGGCCAAACAATTTGGGCGAAGTAAAAGCGAGCAGCAATAATTGATTTCGTGTCAAGCCCAGCTCAACAGATGCAGAACAAGAGGTGCAGAATCCACGAGCACGAGTAGTCAAAGGTTCCTACAGGATATTCTGAATGCGTGGCGGCAGTAGCAATGCATCCAGCCTTGAGTCATCCATCTACTCAGATGCATCACAGTTCAAATGGCATGGCGGCACGAGATCTAACCTTGATTCAGCAACCGCACGCTATGCGGGATCACTGGGATGAACGGTCCCAGCTTGTGCCTCTCCGCGAGCAGTTCGGCAAGGTACCTGGAACACAAGGATAGGAACATGGTTATGAGCCACCCCACGTGGTACAGCATACGAAAAGATAAAGTAAAAACAGGGTGGCATGAAAATCCCCAAAATTCGGCAAAAACCCACGACATACGCACGGAACTGGAAGGATCGCGACTTGATCGCGAACTCAACCCCAAGCGAACACTGAGCTTAGCAGCCGGCTTGTTCGATCCGAGAAGAACAGAGTAAGAGCACAACAACAAGCAGCGAGCTTTGACCCCCAAAAAGAAAAAAAAAAAACGGGAGATCTCATGGCAGCGAACCAGATCCGATGACAAAAGGACCTAAAACCTCCTCGTACTACACCGGATTCAAACCGCGAAAACTTGGGCGCTCGCCAGACCGCGCGTAGCCGGGGCCGCAATCCGCTACCCCGGGGCGGCGCGATCGGAGCCGAGGAGAGAAGCAGGGGGTGAGCGGATCGCGCTGGCTTACTTCTCCTGTTCGGCGACGGCGGCGGAGGGCGCGCGGAGGCCGGCTGATGCGCGGGGAGTGCGGGGTGGTGGACGGCGAGGGCGAGTAGGCCATGTAGCGTCCCGACGACATGCCTGCTGACTGCTGCTGCTTGCTTTGCTGCAGCTGCTCTCCCTCCCTTCCCTCGGCGAGATCTCAGCGGCGCGGCGCGGGGCTGTCGAGGCGTCCGCTCGAGCTGGCCCTGGTAGATGGCGGCGGCGGGGAGGGAGGGAGGGAGAGGGGAGGGAGAGTGCGAGGGCGAGGGGAGGAGGGCTTATATGGGTGCGCGACCGCGCGGTGTCCTCCCACCGGGGAGGGAGGGAGGGAGGGAGTAGAGGGTAGTGGTAGGCGCGGTAACCAAGTGTTGAAGTGAATGAATAGTGGCGGCCTGGCGGGGGCGTGGACGGGGACGAAGGTTGGTTGCGGCGGCGCCCGGTCTCCCGCGGCGGTAGTTGGTAAATTTGCCGGGAGACTCGGGTGGTGGGAAATCTGACAGAGGGATCACCCCGGACGAGACGATACGGAGCACGTGCCGTCCGATCGCCAGCGTACGGCCCATATGCCTCAACCACGTACTGTTGACTCGGAAATGGGTGGCCACGATCCTCTGACATGGAATGGGATCCAATGATCCACATGGTGGCCGTCAAAACAAAACAGCTGAGAAATTTCGTATCGTCGTAAAAGGATACAGCTGGTAAAATCTCATTCTCCTCATGTGGTAGCTAACCATCTACAGTAGTACTGTTTTTCTACTACAGACGGTTCGAGGACATCAGTAAGCTCGCCAATGAGCACTGCCGAGTTCCGTGGTTTGTCAAAATTACGGCTTCCAAACAGGCCTGGGTGTGATATTAGCATACAGCTAGTCGATAATACTTACTCCTAATACGGAGTAATACAATTGACGAAGACATGTGGTGTATTTTATTCGGCATGTCAATGCCACTACACGCCACGGAATAATACCCTGTCTTGCAGAATACAGGAGGCGCCGACTTGCATGATTAACCAAACCATTCCTGTGGTTTCCAGTACTTCAAGCAATTGCGAGATAATGATAAGCACAGCGCTGAAATTGAAAAGTACTCCATACTACTGCTACAATCTACAAAGCGCAGTCAGTCTCATCTCAATATCTCATCCAAGGAAAAAGGAGACGCAAAACAGCCTCCAGATCGCGTCATCGCACGCCGGCCACCTGCAGCTAGCGTCTCCCTCTCCCAAGCCAGCAGCTATTTGCCTAGCATCGGTGATGAAGCGAACGGCGGCGGACGATGATCGGATAACCATTACCCGCACCGCACGCACCGCCGTAGCACTAACGGGACCGGGTTGGGTTGCTGGTCGCTGGGCCTGGGGCCCTGGGCACGGCAGGCGGGACGAATGGCGATGTGTGTCGATGACCCAGCGGCGCGTCCCGATCAGCCAGGCTGTCGCGGCGAAAGCGAAAGGCCCCGGCCGGGGCCGGGGCGGGTGTTGATTGCGCCGCGAGAAAAGCGGGGCGGATCGGAGCATCCACCTGCCAACATCTTTCTTCTCCTTCTGACGGCAACGCCACTGGCTGACTGACCTGTTGGCCTGCCTGCCCCACTCTCCCTGTGTGGATGTTGCAAAGGAGGCTGCATGCATGCTTGCATGCTCAGCTCAGCACAGGCGTTTTCGCGAGCTGCCTCTGCTTGCAGCTTGCTTTTTTCCGGTTCAGTGGCTTCTCGGTCTTTCAGAGAGCAGAGCAGCAGGAACCATCGCTTCCTTTCTTTCAGAGAGCACAAGACTGCAGGATCAGGCTCGCCGCGAGACATAATCATTGGGTACAGGCGTCCAGAAAGGCGCCAACGCGAAGGAATTGGCACCTAGTTGTTGCAAGTTGCAGACATGCGCCGGAGCCGGACGCCGTGCAGGTGCAGGGATCCAATGCCTACCGATTCTGGTTGGTGGTAGTTATTATTCTATAGGTTTCAGACACCGGGGCCCCGCCCCCACGTAAGCTGTCACTTTGCCTACCTGTACCGGCCCTACTCTGTCAGTCCATAACCTCCCAAGAAAACCGCGCTAATATAATCGCTGATCCCGTGGAGATGCTGGAACATGCTCCTGCTATATGCATATGAGACATTGGTGGAGTGGAGTGCCTTTGAAGAAAAATCACTGTGCAGAGACAATAAGGTCAAAACGTTGGGTATATGTTGTATACCTTTTGGTTTTTTTCAGCTACTACTACTTTGCAACATTACTGTTACCAACAATGATTGCCCCCTCTCCGGGCCTCCGGTCAGTTCCATTTGTCACCTGACCAGGCAGAGTGATTAGGGGGTGTTTGGATCTAAAGGCTAAAATTTAGCACATGTCGCATCGGAATGTTTAGTACGCTAAGTTAGAAGTATTAAATATGGTTTAATTAGAAAACTAATTATACGGTTGAGGACTAAACGGCGAGACGAATTTACTAAGTCTAATTAATCCATAATTAACGACTAGTTACTGTAGCATCACATTGTCTAATCATGGATTAATTAGGCTTAATAAATTCGTCTCGCCGTTTAGTTCTCATCTGTGTAATTAGTTTTATAATTAGACTATATTTAATACTTCTAACTAGCATCCAAACATCCGATGTGACGAAGCTAGAATTTAGCTGGTAGGATCCAAACACCCTTTCTATTCTGTTTAGTTTTCTCTATCTCAACGGATTCTCAATCTCAGCAGTTGATCCTGCGGTGAATTCTGCAGTCTTTCTAAGACTGATTCCAACAGATCGTCTATCTTACTCTTCTATCTACTGTTTCAATTACTTTTCTCTCTATGAACAGTGTCAGTTTTGTACTAGTACACCGACTATTTACGAGATCTGTTGGCTGTCATCAGGTCCCCAATCAACAAAGGGAGGTTGAGTGTGCTAGCGAGGAGAAGATGGCAGCTGCCTTTCTGCATTCTTTTCTGCTTTAGCTTTAGCCATGCAACCATGCATGGACTACTGTTCTTCCGACAGAACATTGTTTAACAAAAGGACCAGAAAATTACAAAGGAAATTATGCGCGAGTATCTCCAGAGTACATGTATTGTCCGTATAATCAAAGTGTATGCTAGCAGTAGCCACTTGTAAGCACATGGAACGACTGGTACAGCAGTGGCTATACTTTTCAGCGCACCAGTCAGAAAAACTCAACACCAGTTGTCGATCGACATTTCATAGAAAACACACGATTTTGAAATAAAAGACTAAATACAGGCTTCCGACTGTTATTATATTGCAGGAAATTCCAATTTGAACAATAGCTAGGCAGTGCACTGTCATTGGAAATCTGCATACAGTCATTTGAAGGGATCCAGTGGCCGAAGCCACATCAACAACAACAAATGCAGGACTACACATGCATACATGACAGCCCAGTGGTCAATGCGGTTCCTTACTAGCTCCTTGCTGCCTCTATATGAATCCTCCAAACATCTTTGTATGCCTTTGGCAACAAACTTCCGACCATAATTTAGGGTATATGAAATTCGATTTAATATTTTTCTGCTGAACGATGTCCCCGTCCAATTCTTAATCAACCGTCCGTCTACTATTTATCGTCTTCTTTATTAGAACATTTTGCTTCTATTCCATTTGTGATGATAGAAAGTTGGTCATTATAGAATTTTTTTAAAAATATGAATCGAATGAAACCACATACATGGTGTACAATTTTATTCGCTGGACTAAATATTGGTCAAAAACTACAAAGTTTAGATTTTTTAAAATACATCCACATGTTTTGAGGTTGAATGAGTATTTAAGTTCTCGATACTCAAAAGTTGTTTAATGAAAAAGTTATGTACAAATAGATTTTTTTAAATAACATGCATAAGTTATATGTAGCTTTATAACTTTCTAAAAAATGACATGGAAATAAATGATTTTTCCCAAAAAAATCCCTATTTCGTCCGTGTATAAAACTGATGGTAAAAAAAATTATGTTTTGTAAGTTTCCATAATATGCTTATAACTTTCTAAAATTTAAAGTTGCAAGCAATTTTTTCAGCAAAAAGAAAAAAAAAAGCGAGGGAGATTGTGCGCTTAGATGCTGCCACTCTCACCTAGATCAAGATGGGGCACGCCGCCCTCGCTCCCATTGTGCTTGGCCATCCGTCACTGCCCTCGCACTGCCCTACGCTTGAGAGATGCCATTTTGAGCTCATGATGATGACAGAGTGAGGTATGAGACCGTGTGCAAGCAGACCTGTGTAATAGGCCGTCTATACTAAAAACAACATTGTAGCTACACTGTAAACAAGGTGAAGTTTAAAATAGATGATACAATCCTGCTCAATTCTAAGGGATAGATATGCCCCACTCTACCTCAGCCATCAGGTCAGATACTGTACCTATAAGGAACTAGATGATATGGATTTATCATGTCCTTCTGTTCGCCCATTCAAACAAACATATGCATAGTTCAGTAGTTGGTTTACACCAATTAATACCTATAATAGATAGATGAAATATATATTTTTATGCTTCTTTATTTCAAAAAATATTTTTATGGTATTTAGATACACTTTTGCAAGGAAAAAGTAGAAAGCAACCGTTAAGCAACCACAGAGCAGTGCTGCATAGGATAGGCATTGGTTTTTGTGGTCGCTTCGCTCAGGCGGAAAATCGAGTTTCCTCTCGAGTCTCAACTATCACGCGCGTTTGACCGGCCCAGGACGCATGGCTCGCGGCACCGGACACGCACCGGCCGGCCCAAACCCAATCGCGGCCAAGCCAACAAACCAACAGCTCCTCCAGCTCCGACCGCGAGCGAATCCACCACCACCACCATGTGACAAGGTTGGCTACAGAAATAGGAGGGGAATAGAATATCCACCTACGTCGCCGTGCTCGTTTTGCGCGTCCACCAGCCCCCCACAACCCCACCTCAGCGCGACGAAGCCGGGGGGCGATCGCTCCAGCGCCGCCGGCGACCTCAGCCCCCCGGGAGCCGCCGGCGGTACGCCGCCTCGTCGATCCCTCAGGTTGGTCTTTTTTCACCCCCTCCGGCATTTCTACCCCGGTCGCTTTCAAGCGCCGATGCGGCCAGCTCCTTGCTTGATCCGCTACGGAGGGGGCAGAATGTGCAGCGTGGCGACCGTGTCGACGCGATTCGCGGTATGCGTGGTGCGTTTGGTTTCGCTGGGTCCCGGGTGTTTGGTCTGACCGCTCGATTGGTCCCTGCCCGCAGTGTTTGAATTATGTAGGCATTTCATGCGATCTCGGGTCGGAAGCAACCGTGGATATATACACGCTGTATGGAATGGAATCTATTATCTACGATGGTTCGTATCGGAAGGCCGGGACAGTCGATTCACATGTCAGGTCTTGTTGTATGGAATCTAAGGTGTTTCATGGTTTAGGGGTGAAATTGATCTCCCCAATTGTCTATGTTAGGCTATATCTAAGAGCTTCTCCATCACCCATCCTCCGTCACTAGTTCCAACCAACTCTCTCTTATCTACGGGGCCGTAACGGTATAGCATTAAATTTTACAGAATCAATAGGCAGGCACCGCCGGAGATAGCCTTAGTTTGCTGTCCTGCCTGATCTAGGCCAATTTCTGTCTGCCAGGCTTCAGAACTCGTGTCATTTGCTGACACCTTTGGGTTGGGTGATCACCTTCAATGGGTAATGCAGTGGCTGAGGCAAGGCAGGGGAAGTGCCGTAGTGGTTCTTGTTCTGCCCATGTAGTAATGTACTTGTGTTTATCAGCGTGAGGGAAGCCATCCACACTAAATTAGCAGGATGTCGAGTCCTTTTCACTTGGCTATAGTTTCATCTCGCGATAAATATGTAAAAGAAATTTCATGGACCAACTCTGTGACCTTGGTATCCAGAATTCACAGATATGTTCTGGCCCAAACATGAATCCTTTTGTGCGCTTCATATTTCTACAACCAGACTCCCTGTAGCAGCACAAATTTCATTTGTCCATCCATCTGACTGTAAGTTGTTATATATGCCCTGATATTGGCTGGGCTAGTGAAACCTCATTTGTAGTGAGACCAGTAGCCATACAGTGATTCTTGTGTATAATGGAGCTATGTTCTTATGAGATAAAAGCTGGAGATTTTGTTTTTTTGACTTGGTTCTCTTCCTTTCATTATGATAAAAAGTGATCCTTAACTCTGGCTAATCCTTGTGTTGCCTGCAGTTCTAAGTAGTTTATTTGGTCTGTGAGTTATCCAAAGTTGCACCGCAAAGATGAGTACTGCTAATCGCTATCAACACATCAAGTCAACCAAGCCTGTTGTAGGTACATAACATATTCTTTTCTAACATACTACAGTATATGCCAAGTGCCATGCTTCTTATTTGAAGGGTTTGTACTTTGTATGCGTCGGTGCTAAAGGCGACAATACAACAACAGTAATAATCCAATAAAAATGCTAACTTCTGGCATGTTTCACTATATTCTATATGATATAAGATGTGTGTGTTGTGCTGTAGCATGATTTTCCAATATTCCTTTATTCAACTTCCCAAATAGTACCAGTGAATCTTTGGTTCCTTTCTGTTTTCTGTCACATGCAAGTTTTTTTGCTAATTGTTTTTAATCTTGTGATAGGCAAAACAAGAAAATTGAAGGATCTCATGATAAAAAGCGACAATAGGATATGTGCCGATTGCGGTGCACCTGATCCCAAATGGGCGTAAGTCATCGTTTATGTCTACACATTTATTATGCTTACCATTTCAGAAGAGACCTACTTGCATGGCTTCTCTACAGAAAGATTCTTCATTTTTATGATCATAAATCGGGCCATCGTCTTTTAATGTGATGATAAATGCAATGGCACACACACACATGCACACATAGCTTTGCTGCTATAGCCATGTCATGGATTACAACAACTAAACTCTGAACATGTACATTACTTTCCTTTGATTTCCCATCTCTTTAAACATACGTTATAAAAAGCTATATTTTTATGCATTTCAGGTCTGCTAATATTGGAGTATTTCTTTGCTTGAAGTGTGGAGATGTTCATAGGGCACTTGGACCTGATATTTCAAAGGTTATTTGAACCAAAGAAAATGTTTTTTTCATCATCATTTACATAATATGTGAATGCATCTTCAAACTCATCTCCATATTTTAGTGTTCATATGATCTGTAGTTTGTCATAGCTCATGCTTAGACTCCTTTACTCATTTCGATGCATTCCGCTTGTTCTCTATCAGGTTTTATCTTTAACTTTGGATGATTGGGACGATAGTGATATCGACTCCATGATTGAAGTTGGTGGGAACTCATATGCAAATTCAATTTATGAGGCTTTTCTTCCAAAAGATCACCCAAAACCCAAACCAGATTCGACTATGGAATATAGGACGAAAGTTTATAAGGTCTGGCAACTGTTCCCTTTCCCACTCTGTAATGTCACCATTGTTTTCTCATATAATAACGCCTTATATTTTCTAATTTCTATACACAGAGCTAAGTATGAGACACAAGATTTTTTGAAGCCAAGCTTGCGCATTTCATCAAAATCGTCTTTTAAATCTACCACCTCCGTGAAGAGTGTACATAGCAGTTTCTCTAGCACTTCAAGGAAGGATGCCCTCGTAAGTTGTTATGTTGAAAAATAGATTGCTGCAGTTTTTTATATATTTATCTAACTCTTCTATTTCCTGTCTGATACTATTTCTGCATAGCATCCATGTCTTGATGATGGAGCACTTTAATTGAAACTTGTGTATTGTAGTGATCTAGTCAAGTCCACTTTAACCTTACAAAATGATCACAGGAAGATACAAGAGAATTTGTTGGAGAGCTGAACATTACAGTGGTGAAAGGTACTAACTTGGCTGTCAGAGACATGTTAACAAGCGATCCATATGTTGTTTTAACACTCAGTGACGGCAGGTACACTTATATCCTTTTTCATATGCATAAATCATTTTATTTGTTATGTTAATCTTGGCCTGAGAAATTCAACAATCTATGCTAATCACAGAAAGTTCAAACAACTGGTTAAAACGAGTGATCTGAATCCGGTATGGAATGAGGTGCTTAAGGTATCTGTTCCACGAAATTATGGGCCTCTAAAACTTGTAAGTTTTATCCATTACACCCTTTAAGTTATTTTGCTCATATTCAAAGGACTAGTTCAAGCAAGGAATATAATATGTTAACTGCCATGAATTATAGCACCATTGTTAGGATAATTTCCTTGAAACTCAGTCGCATAATAATAGGTGGAGTGAAACAACTCAAAAGGACACTTAAATACCATTGCCCATGTAGCTTCAAGAAAAGGGCACGACATTCAGAAAGCAGCTGAAGGTAAAAGCTGCTGACTTTTGTCGACATGATAGTAATACATATAATAATCTCTATCTCCAGGAAGTTTACGACCATGATACAGTTCTCTGCCGACGATATCATGGGTGAAGCAGAAATAGATCTCCAACCAATGGTCACAGCTGCCATGGCCTTTGGAGATCCTTCTCGTCTTGGTGACATGCAAATTGGGAGGTGGTTCATGACCAAAGACAACGCCCTAGTTGAAAGACAGCACTGTCAATGTTGTGGGGGGCAAGGTAAAACAGGAGGTGCAACTAAAGCTGCAGAACGTAGAATCAGGTGAACTGGAGTTAGAGCTGGAATGGGTTGCGATCTAGAGTAATCATAACTCATCTGATCTGTCTCAAAATCCATCCACGAGATGCATGCGTGTTTTCCACTTGAGCTGGATGCCTCAAAGCTACCCATTTGATGGTCATGGACCTTTTTGCTGGATGGCTTAGAATTTGTAAAAAAAATGCCATTGTAGAATTATCCTGGTGTAACTATCGGATATATACTCAAACGGCCTTACACGCTGTTATGTCCTTGTAAGTACTTGCCGTCTGTCCGATTGTTTGTTGTATTGTCCCATTGAAAGGACTAGTGTTTTATAAGAGAAGACAATTGCAGCTAGTGAAGTCTTTGTGCTGAGCTGATGCCACGTGTGTGCTGCAATAGCTCTCGATCTGTGTTGGCTTTCCTAGAGCTTTGCGTAGTCGAGTACTGGAGTCTGGCCTTGACCATTGCACCGTATGAATATATGATGTTCAGTTTAGTTGGAGATGCTGCTGGTCCAGTAACTGAAAACGTGAAAAGTGTCATTTTGCCTATTCTTAGTTCTGAGTACCATTCATTGACTACACACTCTGTCTGTACGTCACTGTTACTTCAGTCCCATCATAAAAACCAACATATGTTCGAACCTGATTATACACTTATGTTTCCGATCGGAGGAAGCACGTAACAAGACCAGTAAAATTGCCAATCTTGCTCGCTTTAAGCCTTACCAGTCACCAATTTTATGCTGGACACGAAAATAAGTATACAAGTGCAGTACATATACGGAACATGTGTCTGAAAAACACACACACGGCAAAGCGCGCTTGCATTGCAGGGCCAAATCAGCTCGTCTCCGACCCGAACACCCCCACTGCAGAGCCCACGGAGGCGAAGGCGCTGATGAGCAGGCAGACGAAGCTGAAATGCATGGAGGGAGATCCACTGCTTGGTCCATGGCGTTCACCTTGTTCCTCGCGAGGTACATCTCCACGGGGAAGTAGACGGCGAGCGGCCAGAAGGTGAAGGAGCCGAGCAGCCCGATCACCTGGTTGAAGTACGGGAACCACACGGCCAGCGCCGTGGTCGCCGCCACGTACGCCGTGCGGAAGCACAGCCTGAACACGTTCACGCGGCGCGTGCCGCCCAGCAGCGGCACCTCGACCGCGGCCCCGCCGCCGCCGAAGTGCCTGTCCACGAACCCGAACACCGGCTGCGTGTACACCTGTAGTCCGGGCACGCATGCGCGTTGCGGCGGCGTCAGAGATCGAGTTGGCACTGGCGGAGCAGGTGTGCGGGGATGTGTGGTGCGGCACAGGTAGTGGAGGGAGAAGCTAGCTTGCCTGGTAGCCGCCGAGGAGGTGGAGGACGATGCAGAGGTTGGCGAGGTCGATGAGCCAGTAGGGCTCGTAGAAGCCGAAGCCGGTGAGGAGGTTGCCCGGGGTGGCGTCGCCGAACGCCGCGTAGCCGAAGCACCCGCAGCAGAGGTAGAAGACGGTGGTGATCGCGATGCTCGCCCTCGTCGCCTTTTTCATCGTCTCGCTCTCCGGCGGCGGCGACCTCAGCGTGTCCTTGAAATCACAGCAGGCAGTACCATATACGTATAAGTTGATCGTTACATTACTACACCAAGATCGCAGCAATGGTGCCCGGCTCTGCTGCATCACACGCATCTGCCTCACTGCAGTGCCGCTGGCCTTTGTACCTCTATTTCTAGCAGCACCAAGGAGAAGGGGTAGGCGAACAAGATGTCCCCGAGGGCCTGCGAGACTCGCCACACCTTCTGCGTCGTGGACACCATGGGAATGCCTCCGATGCCCCCCATGACGAACCCGTTTCCTGAAGCGACGCTGCAAGGGTTAGAACGGTGATGGTGGCGTGGGTGCACGCACGACGTGTAGACATAGACACTAGACAATGCGTACCGATGACTTTGGCGACGCCGAGGCCGACGCCGACGACGGCGTAGAAGAAGGACATGACGGCGGCGAAGACGGAGAGCCCCGCCATTTCGTGGAAGTCGGGTATCTGCGACAGGACCACCTGCGCGAGGCCGAACAGGAGCATGTAGTAGGCGTCCCCTCCGACGGAAGCGGAACACGGCGCGTCGTGCCCTTCCCTGTGGTAGCAGTTGGCCTTCTGGATCGCCCTGCAACGTGCAAAAAATGAACGTCCAGCAAATTAACCAAGGACGGGCCAAGCTATATTGGTGACAGTGCTTCAATTTCTACCACGGAGAGATCAGTGTTCCGTGTCTAAAATACGCGAAAATGTTATTAACAAAGCAGGTGTCACCGAATTACTTTGAAAGTTTCTGAATAGAGGGGTCCAGCAACCTAGATCGAGGAATGTGGAGTGCTAATTTTTTCTTTTTTTATAAAGCATTAATTGTTTTTGGATGAGGAACGCACGTGGCATCTACATTTGAGCACAAGCAGTTTAGCCCGGGATTGGACTAGGCCTGAGAAAATGGGGCCCAACTAGGGCCTATACAGGGGCTGTATCAGGCCCATGGAGGTCTTGATTTCCGTTTCCAGAATCCTTGTGGGAATACAAACGGTAAAAATTCATTTCCTAAGTCTGTCTACAGCGGGTTATCCATATGGCCTAATACAAAACGACATTGTATGGCTACTGTAGACAGAGAAAATGGGTGATTAGAATAGTGATAGGTAAGCCCATTTGGACACCCGATGGAGATGATCTAATAGGTAAATGGGGATAGGAAAGAAACTGTCCCCATTTCCCCATGGCTGCTAATTTAGCTCACAATTATATCTTGACATTTAATAATGATCAATGTAACTACTTTCTCCATTGCAAATTGCAAAAGGTTCTAGAATTTAGATAGGTCCGTGCAATATATATTTCATGTTTGTGAATTGCAAATGTATCTAAATGCATCAACATCTATACAAACATAGGGGGGAAAGGACCAAAAACCCTTTATATGATGTATATGTATGTAAATATGTAACCGTCTCATAAATGTATGAAAAATTTGTGGCCTATAAAATTATGTGACACTGGTCGAATTTTACACGTTGTTTGAACTTGATTCTTGTTTAAAAAAATTAAGAAAAATACCGTTCATTTTTTCATGACTTACGTTATCAATAATGACATTTCAGGTATAATTGATATTTCAGTATATTTATAATTAATTAGTGAATAAGATAACTAGTCAAAATTCATGTCTAAAATAACTGTGTCAGTTATTTGAAAATGGATAAATCACTATGTAAGAAAGGATGGGAATCCTCATTAGAGATTTGTCTCCCGTGGACATGGGGACAGGAGAAAAAAAATCCCATGTTCTGTTGTCTGAAATAGGAAACCAAGCTACTGTATGCGCTGCGCCCACAAGAGACTCCTAATGCGGCAGTACCCATCGCGACCGTTTCTGAAAGCTACGGTCGGCAGAAATTCTTCACCTCTCTGGCCAAAACTGTAGTATGTGACTCTTAAAATATGGACAAATTTTATGTGCCTACCAGAACTGGAGAAACTAAAAGGGAAGAAAAAAAGAACAAATGTTGTCCAAGTCTACAAAAAACGGTGTGAACTGTGCGCACGCAAGGCCCATTTGCAGACGTATGACCTCATTTCGCCTTTTTGCATTGGTCTATCCTACAAGCCTTTCCCTGCCAGTTTTGCATCATTAGCTTCTTTACTTTAAACATAAGCTGTCCACCACTGGCATGCATTGCTATAGTTACCGGTGCAATTAAAAAGCAGTCGAGCCATGATACAGGACAATAATGCCATCACTGTCCGTTGCTTTGACGGCTCTTTTCTTTCCAGTCACGTTCATCATCTTGTTCTGCGAATGCAGCAAGTCACAGGCTCACAGTCACAGCTGCTACTACACAGCAGAGGTGAAGAATTCGTGGCTGGCTGATCGCCACGCAGGCAAAGCTACAGGGGAGGTGAAGTTGATAGCAGGGGATCGTACCTCATACTAGTGGCGGAGGTGAGGGTGTACACCACCCCGGTCCCAAACAAGCTGAAGTTGAGGAAGAATCCGCAGAACAAATGGCTCTTCTCGCCTGCACCGTGGCAACCAACGATTGCCTGTCAGCCGAATCAATAATGCGAACACGATTCTCTATCAGAGAAACTCTTGGCAATTGCCAATCGATATGATTCGCCTGTCAGCTGACTCTGAATTTTTTTTAAATCAGTGCCCTACGTATATTCTGAAAGCAACCTATCCAAGTTATTGAAGATCTTGATATTATTATATCAAACAGAATTTTCAAACTTGTGACTCACACTTGCTCCCCCACGGAAAACGAACCGTTTCATAAATTTCTTCATCAAGCTAAAAACATATTACTACTCCGTACTATCGATGTAAAGTCAGCATTCGATTTCAGTCACTATATATACACAAGGACTTGAGTATATAGCGACCTAATATCGTCCTGCAAATGCTTTTGTATTTATGGATAAAATAGCGACAGCTCGCTGGCCCCTGTAGCTGACGGGTTCCTGTCACTCAAGGTGCAGGTTGAGGTTGGCGGCTTACTGTCATCTACACTACACACGCCACTCGATGCTGTTTGGAACCTTTGGCAAAAGGGCAAATAGCAAAAATTTTGCTTTTTTTTTGCCATTTGGACCCAAACACCCATTGGCAAGAGGGAAAGAACAAAATAGAAGGAGAAAAAAGTAGCCAACCCTATCCACGTCTCACCCGCCGCACGGTCCGCCCGACCCCGCCGCCAGCGCCGGCCCCCGCCGCCAGCGCCTCCGCCCGACCCCGCCGCACTGAGGCTCCGCCCGACCCCGCCACCCGGCGCCTCCGCCGATCCCACCGCCAGCGCCCGACCCCGCTGCCAGCGCCTCCGCCCGACCCCGCCGCTCGGCGCCTCCGCCGACCCCACCGCCGCCAGCGCCTCCGCCCAACCCCGCCGCCAGCGCGTCCAAATCGTGCAGGTTATCTTGCACCTTACAAGGGGACAAAATACCATCTACCAGAGTTTCGTAATTCCACAATGCCGAGAGGTATGAAAGAGACCTTCAATTTTGCTCATTCTTCACTTAGAAATGTCGTGGAAAGGGCCTTTGGAGTTTTAAAAATGAAGTGGAGGATGTTGTTGAAAGTGCCAAGCTACCCACCGGCAAAGCAAGCCCAAATAATTGTAGCATGCATGGCATTGCATAATTTTATTAGAGAGAGTAAGCTCATGGATGAACACTTTGATCGTTGCGACCGTGATGAGCACTATGTTCCAGTTGAGGCATCAATGTCACAAACACATACACGGGACACGGGACGATGGGATGAAGATTGCAACATGAATGAATTTCGAGATCAACTAGCCAATGCTTTGTACAATAGATAAACTTTAGAAGTGCAATTTTGTGTACTTTGTATGGAACTATATGAACTTTGGATAAATAATTGTATGCACTTTGGTTTGGATTGTATAAATTTTGGATTGTCAATTTTATGCACTCTGTATGAAATGGCGGGAAAGAGGTGGCGGGAAAGGGGATAGGAGAGGGAGAAATGGGATTTAAATGGGCTTTTGCCAAAACTTTTGCCATTTGGATCCAAACACTCCTAATAGCAAAAATTTTGCCACTTTTGGCAAATGGAAATTTTTTTTCTCTTTTGTCCTTTTGCACTTTGGATCCAAACACTGCCTAACTCGTCAAAGATCCGGTACGTACGTCGAAAAGAAACGGAGGAACTCGCAAGCAATCCATGGGCATGCAATGGAACCGAAGAACCGATACGATGGCTCAGGCTCAGGCTCACCTAGGTAGAGGCGCACGGCGTCGACGTAGGAGCGGTTCCTGACGACGCCGCGCTCCGGGTCGTGGGAAATGTAGCAGTCGGCGATGAGGGTGGACTGCACCGCGGTGACGCCGGCGAAGAACACCATGGCCGCCGGGCCGCCCGCCCAGCCCAGCTGCGCCACGCTCCACGACAGCGACAGCACGCCGGACCCGATCACCGCTGTGATGATGTGCGCCATCGCCGTCCATACCGTGCCTGATGACCGCAACGGATGGAAGCTCCGATGAGACATGAACCGCGCGCACGGAGAAAGAGAGGAGATCAAGCGGAGAGACGATCTTGGCGTGCGTGGCTAGCTCACCGGTTCTCTTGACCAGGAGATCGTCGGACGACCTGTACGACGATGACTCCGAGAGCTTGCCGAGCAGCGGCTGCGCTTGCCGGTCGCCGCCTCCTATCCCCATAGCTGATTCTTGCTGTTTTCTCCCTTCTCTGTGTCGTAGCTAGGCTCTGTAGTTGTCCAAGGGATTAAGCTAGCTGAATGCTTCTACACGTACGATAGCACACGACTGCTGCCTGTAAATAAAGAAAGCTTCCCTTCTACGGTACCATCGCTCGTTTTGAGACATGTAATAAAGCCCACCGTTCTCCTTGCCCGTTAAGTCTAAGGTTATCGTTGAGTGAAAATGAGGATAGAAAACGCTGTTTGTGTACGGTATACAAAATGAAAAATAACTGATTATATACTGTACACAGTATAAATGCACGTTTTGATGACCACAACCTAACGCCGGTTTGCCGGGGTTGATTGATGCTACATCAGCGCAGGGGCGCTGGTGCAAGTGGTGGACGTCCATGTCGTCTGACAGGCATTCACCACGCACGCCACACGCCACGCCAGGCCGTGCACCACGTCAAGGTTAATGTGGTTTTGTGAGCTGAGTTGGGCAAAAACAGAGGATGTTTGATCAAGGCTAAACTCGAGCTCGTGTCACATCGATATTTAGATGTTAATTAGAAATATTAAATATGATTTAATCAAAAAACTAATTACATAGATGAAAATTAAACAGCGAAACTGAATTTATTAAGCCTAATTAATGCATAATTAACGACTAGTCATGGTAGCATCACATTTGCTAATTATGATTAATTAGGCCTTAATAAATTCGTCTCGCCGTTTAGTCCTCATCCGTGTAATTAGTTTTATAATTAGATTATATTTAATACTTCTAACTAGCGTACAAACATTCGATGTGATGGAGACTTAGGAAATTTAGTCTGGTCTCCCAATGACCCCCCGCGGAATTTGCTTTCTGGCAACTTACCGATGGTTTATTGTTACCGTCAACCGTCTTGCTTCACGGACGGTAACGTTTTCCTATCTCGTTTCCTTTCTCCACCCGACTTGCAGGCAAGGACGGTAACACCGGACCGTGGAACTCGACGCCGGCGTCGACACCTGCATGTTCGTCATGCCCTGCAATGTTGACAGCATCTCCGGGAACGCGCGATCGGCAGCGTCCAGCAGACCAGCACTCCAGCGTGTTGTTGCTTGGTGCCGGTGCTGAGGACATACCGCAGTTACCACGTAATACCTCCATTCTCAAATATTTATCGCCCGCTAGAGTATGTGTTAGTCTGTGGGACTGTGGTTCTGCGTGGACATGGCGCATCGGCGGAGCTCGACGACGAGGACCGCGCTACTTCGAGGAAGCCTGCGTCACGTTCAAAAGCAGCTCATTCTGGCAACGCATCCCTGCTGGGTGATGGGAGTGGACAGCAAGCATCACAGCTCCTGTGGCAACCACGTTACACTTACAATACAGCCTTTCAGAATCATAAAAAACTATAAATGAATAGCTTCTTTCATATTGAATATATCTCGAGTGTTCCAACACCAAAAGCTGCTCACAAACGCCCAGAGCAAGCAAAACTGAATAGTATTACAAAAAAAAGGTAATAGAACATAGCTGAAAACCTTACAATCATGCCTAAGATATAAGCTTCGACTCCAGTAACTGTGCTATGCTAAATGATTCAATTAATCAGGGCCAAAAGCCATGGCCGCTGCCATGTATCCATTTTTTTGATTTGATATTATTGTGTAGTGTGTCTAAGGGGTAACTATCACCATGATCAGGTGACTATAGCAGCATGAGGCCTCTAGTCAATCTTAACAGACGAGAAGAGGTAGTGAACGAAGTAGAAAGAGAGCAGGAAGCCAATGGCACCGGTAGAGAGCATGATTGCAAGGGCCATGATCAGGGAATAGCCAAGGTAGAGTGTTGCAGAAACTGGTCCGCTCAGGCTCCTCAGGTCGAACACCAGGTAGTTGATAGAGTAGAGGAACACGTAGAATGCAACAGAGCCAGAAGCGAAGAAGGCCTTCCACCACCATTTCCAGTCCTCCACGCAGAGATGCATGTAGGTTAGGACCAGAGAAACCTCACCACATACTATGACCAACAGGAAGAGGACAATGAACAGAAAGCCAAAGACATAGTAGAATCTTCCCAACCAAATGCTGGAAAGGATGAAGAAGAGCTCAATGAAGAGGGTACCAAACGGCAATGTTCCCGCACCAAGCACAAGCAGCCATGAGGGGAACTTGCGCTCTGGGATCTCTCGTGGAATCTGGTTGGTGCGGACAGGGTAGTCGATGCTAGCAGCACGTGTACCCATCAAGCCCCCAATAAGTGTGAGTGGCACAGAGATGCAGAACCAGAGAGCCAGGAGGGTGAAGAACAGTGAGATAGGTAGAGCCCCAGTGCTCTTCTTGCCCCACAAAATGGAGTTTAGCACAGTGAGGATGATGAAAACAATCCCGGGGAAGAAGCAGGAAGTCAGCCAAGCAACAGATTTCCACCCTTCTGAGGTTCCTTTGATAGTTCTCCAAAGACGGACACCAACATACCCAGCAATGATACCAAGGAAGAGGTAGAGAATGATCATTCCAGTCAGGAGCATTCCTCTGGAAGCAGGTGAGAGGAATCCCAGGGCGGCAAACACAATTGTAACAACTGCCATACCGGTGATCTGGATACCATCAGCGACCATAACACACAACAGTTTTGAACTAGAGGGCTCTCTGAAAACATCACCCACAACAAGTTTCCATCCTGAGAGCTCCTCATTCATCTGAGCTTGTGCCTCCTTGTCCATCTCCTCATACCTCGTCAGATCCCTGCGGACAGTCCTCAAGAATATGACAAACACAATACCAGCCAGGAAGAAGACGACCATCATTGAGTTCATGATCGAGAACCAGTGGACCTTGGCGCCATCCATCTTCAGGTATGCATCCCACCTCGATGGCCACTTGATGTTGCTCTTGACATACTCAACCTCATAGGTAAATGCAATCCGCTCATTCTCACGGATAGCCTGAGATTTCTCAAGCTCCAATGGGCAATTCACAGAGTCAACCGTGTCGTACATCTTGAGCTTGGACATGGCCTCAGGATCACGCTTTACACTGCATGGAATGACCTCAAAACCAACAATCTGGAACCCACTCTTGCGATCAGACTCAACAATTGCAACACCATCCTCACCTGTGACCACCACATCGCCCTGCGCTTCGTACTGATGGACCAAGACTCTGAACTTGAGGTGGTTAATGATATAATCCTCATTGCTCCCTGTCGGGTTGTACCCAACGGGGAACCCAGTCCACTGAATCATCATCCCATTCTGCTCAGTGAACCGCATGACTGGTAAATTGTCCAGGATCATGTTGACCTGGTATAGATCCCGTGCCCTCTTCTTGAGCAGCTCAGCCTGCTCCTTGGTGAGTGGGTCCGTGGTGCAAAGGTACACAGACTCATTGACGTTGACACGGAAGCGGTATGGTGAGTTGTCGATCTGGTCACCCATGAGGATCTCACCAAGGTTCTCAGCACTCTTCTTGACACCCCCCGGAGGCTTGCAGTATGGCAGGCTGTAGTAGCTGAAGGGCACCTCTGTCTCAATGGAGGTGAGCGAGTTGACCTTGGCCTGAGATCTCCTCTTCCGGGGAATAGGTGTGCATGAAGGTGCCTGGGAGGTAGAAGGCACGGACACCCGGATGGAGGCTCAGGAGCAGGACGAGCAGGGACGCCGAGATCCATTGGGATGGCAGCATCTTGGTGACCATTCCCGTGACAGTTCTTGTGATCAATCAATCAAGAACCTCACGACCTGCAGGCAATTGTACAAAATAGCAAATCAGTTCAATTCCCAAGGTTGCCTCCTTTTTCTTCAGTCTACCTTTCCCCCGTGGAGATATCAACACATATAAAGCATATAAAAAAATAAAACTCAAGGATGGCATAAACATGGGGTTCAGTTGAACCCCCAGAAACTTGTTGATAAACTGCTATCAACCCAGCCCAACATACCAATGGTGAAGGACAGCATGAATTCAAACGTAACTGATCTAATCTAAACACAAACGAATCCGCAGCAGGCTAGGCGGATCGGGCATTGGAGCATCCATGGCAGAATCAAAATATTCGTATTGCAGGGCTCAAGAACCACAATAAAGAATCAATTATGCGGAACAAAACAAGCATGCGCCTACGTGAACTGTTGCTCTTGCTCCCTTACCAACGAATGAAGCAATGAACACAAGCCCTACATAGGTTTTTATTGGAAAAGAAAGCTTTATTGATCTTAGCCAATTACATCAAGATGATATAGAAACACTAAGACATCTTCCGGCCTCTACACAACAAGGGTGTGCACAGCCAAAGGAAAAAGGAAAAAGAAAATAAAAAGGACATGACAACTGATATCATGCCATGATAAACTACACCACACAACATAGCCGTCAAAACCGACCACCAACAAGGCAACATTTGGATCCTGGTAAGGCTCTCCAAAATCAACGCCTCCAAAGAGAACACGATACGCTCACGCACCGCCATTGAGATGATCCAACCAATTAAGGCCAGATCTAGATTTTCACCACAGAAAGCAATCTTCGAATTCAAACAATGGCTTCAACAAGACCGTTGCCAAGAACAACCAGCTAAGGTCAGACTTGGAGATTTCTCTCCGAAACCGAAGAAACTGATACCCACAAGTATCACTGTATCGAAAATCCCCAAATGCCACCACCACCCTCAAACCGAGCTAGTGCTGCCATATCACTTAGTCTTAGCCCAAACAAAACGACCACAAACTCTACGATAGACAAACAATCTTTAGATGAGCAATTCTACTATGACTGAATCGCGATAGGCCAAAGGCACACGTCAAGTCCGTAGAAATCATGTAAACATGGAATACATCGCGTGAGTAAGCGAAGTCGCCGAACGATGCTAAGATGAAGAACATCACAAAGTACGTATGAACAACAATAGCAAACTATGAAGACATTGCCGTGAGGAGCAGAGACGCCACCCAATCCGACGATCGCCACTGAGCAGTCACCAGCAAGGCAAGCCGTCGTCCCGGGGAACCAGCGAGGCTGGGGGTACGAAATCCGGTGTCCTGGAGACCAGATCCGGCGGCAGAGGTGCCCGGCGAGGGCCCGCGCGGCAGCGGCGCAAGACGGCCGCGACCCGCGGCGCACGCGGGGCCCGACGCCCACGCAGCCAGGCACCCACCGAACCCGGCGGCCAAGGCGGGGGTCGGGACGGGAAAGGAGAGAGGGGAAGGGAGAGGAAGGAAGGACGCGGAGGGGCACCATGGGGCGCCCGAGCGGCCTTCGCCGCCGCCGGCAGAGAGCGGGGAAGGCGGCGGCGGCGGGGAGGGCTCCAAGCCCTACCAAGGAACGAAGAAATGAAGCCGGAGGGAAGGAGCTCACCGCAGATCTGGATCGCTGCCGAGGCGACGCAGGCGTGGTCAAAACATGGGCGCGCGCACCCTCCTCTCTCCTCTCTATTGCTGCTTGAGATCGCGGAAGAAGAAGTAAACGCTTCACCGGAGGGAATCGAGAAGCGGGGAGACGGGCACGAACCCGCCAAATTTTATAGGCTTTTCTCTCCTCTTCTTCCACTTTGGCCCGTTCTGCGCTGCAGTGCACAGCTTCGCTTTGTAGATACTCCTGTCTTTTTACTTTGCTGATGCTATTTACTATATTTATATATATGGCGAATTAACAAATGGAAGTATTCAACTTTGCCATAATAAATACTTTTATATATGGTGATCAGGGATCTACCGATCCTTTAACAGTTTTTCGTAAGATTTTATTTTCATGCATTTTAGGTTAGGTCGTGGGCCATTTCGTCGGTGGTGCGAGTGGAGCATTTCGGCGACATGGTCCACGTTGGGGATCCGTGCTTCCTATTGGGCCTCCGCGACTTGGCCACCACGTGGAAGGCGAAATTTTTTAGCGGACTATTTGATGGCCGTTTGACTTGGGAGCGTGCGTGTTCGGCAGGTTGGCGGGGAGCCTAAACCGGGACAATGGCGTGTTGGGCTGTTGGCCATCCGGAACCGGGACCGTCGGTCGGTCCTATTTTCTGAAGGTGCTGGTACAGGTACTCCGTAGACTGTAGGCCCCGCGTACTCGAGTACTAGGATGTTCATAGATAGAAGCATACAGTACATTGAAAGCGTGGCGCCTAGCCCAATGAAGGGCTCAAATCACGTCGCAGTTAGCTAGTTAATCATCATGGAATCGGAGGAACAATGGGCGTGCCTGGGAGGGGAGGTCGCTGCGGAGCCTCGAGGCTCTGGACCGTAGGTAGAAGCCAATGAGTCCACGGTCCCCATCAGGCCATCATGCATGCATGCGTCGTGTCCCGCCGCGGCTGTTGCAGTCGGATACTGCTCCAGCAGCCATGCATGAACTGACGACTTCAAAACAAGCAGACGCCTGACGAACGCGCCCCCAACACCAAGTCCCCAACACAGCCCACCCTTGGAAATGCGATGAACTTGTTGAGATGCGTCCTGCGTGCCTTCCAGACGAGACGCGAGCTCCAACTCCAACCTGCCGCCGCGCGCGACCGCGATGCCCTGCTTGCTCGGCGGCCACCGCTCCCTTTCCGAGGCCAGCGAGAAGGCGTCACGGTCACACACCCTCCCTGCCTGCCGCGCTCGTTCGTTCGATAGAGAATTCCCCGCGTTCCTTAGCGAGCAAACCAGGTTTGGTGGAAAAGGGGGAAGGTGGAGTGGGGATCGGAGCACCCGCGCGCGTCCGCGACGTGAACCGCCGGCCGAACGACCTGGGAGAGAAAAAAAAGGAGCGAAAACCATCGCGATCCGCATGCACGAGCACGAAAAGGGGGCACGTTTCTTAGAGACGACACAACAGCTTGGGGGCAAAGAAATCCCAAGGACCTGTGCATCGAAAGCAAAGACGCAGGGCACACGCCGATCTCGACGTGAACTGCTGTGTATAGAAAATACTACGCATAGATGTGTTTCCTAAAAGCATTAGGAAAAGGTGGGCATTTATAGATTGTAGGGCGTGCATGGGGATCCATAGCCATACCAGTCGACATCAGCGGTAGGTTTCTGGTACATTTTGTATGTTTGGTTGTTATGAGCTGAGGCTGAGAAGAACAGCGCAACGCCAAGGCTAGAATCATTTGAGCAGTAGGGGTGGAAAAGCAACAGCCAAGAATGAGACTTCTTTCCAGCAACTGAGAAAAAGGCAGAGGATCAGACACGTATCGTCGGGTCATTAACATAACTAATCGCTGGGTAAAGCAGCCCTCGAAATGAACATTTTAGCTGCCATCCAAAAAAAAAAAACTGCTCCGAAGAGCATGATGATAACGAAAGGGCTTTAAGTTGCCTGACATATGAGTTCGACTGGCAATCCATAAACATGGGGTCAAACATTGCCCTCCGATCCGGAACATACCACCTCACATTTTAAACATCTTTCGGTTAACAATACACAGGTACTCAGGCTGACATGCTGAGAGTCCAGTAGTTTCAGATTCATAGCTAAGCACAAATAGTATTAGTACCAGTAAATAGATTGACAGGCAGTGACCGCCACAGCTCACAGCTGCGAGGGACGACCGCGCCAAGAGAAAAGGAGCCTCACATACAACCTCAACTCTGGTAATGGCGACGAGCACGGACGATCCCTACCCGGAGCTTGGAATCAGATTCCCTTACTGTAGCCGCATGTTACTGAGCATCTTATAAGCGTTTTTAATCGTTTAATAAAAATGTAAATATGAATATCGAATACAATATTTCAAAACACCCAATGAAGTGACGAAGTGCATTCCAAGAATATTTGATTGTGTTTTTCACAGATTTCAGAATCAACATAAGAGAGAATAGCCTAATAGAAACAAACGTAACCTGAAACTGAGGGGCCTTGAAATAACAGTGTTGCACTGGAATATATAGTTTAAAAATCAATAAGCACTTTCATTCATAAAGAGACAAGTGTTACGTAGGAACTATCATGCTTAATTATCGATGGAAAACGAAGAGCGCAAGCTGGTGTCCATAGTTAACACCATTTTGTGCACGTCACTACACCACACCAAAATAGTTCTCCAGCTGCAAACCAACCTTGCAGAAAGAAACAGACCAACCACTCCAAAAGCACCAATGATATCATAAACTCAAGACCTTTTTTGTAGAGCATTAGCAGCGCCAACATGTAGCGAAGAAAAGAGCAACAAGCTTTAAAGCACATCTTCTGAAATATGCCATTCATTATGAAGTACAATAGTCTCAGTAACAAGCTACATTACGAACAGCGCAGGTCTGTAGGCCTCAAGAGATAATGATCAGACAATATGAGCTTGCAGATGATTTTGTGTAGAGACATCCTTGGAGATTTCACAATATAAGGCCTTCAATCAATTTTGACTGATGCGAAAAGGTAGTGGACGAATGAGAACGATGTCAGGAACCCAACAGTACCAGTTGCTAGCATAATGGCAAGAGAGACAATAAAAGAGTATCCAATGTAGAGCATAGCAGAAACCGGCCCACTCAAGCTTCTGAGATCAAACACCAAGTAGTTAATAGAGTAAAGGAACACATAAAGGGCCACTGTTGCAGAGGCAAAGAAAGCTTTCCACCACCATCTCCAGTCCTCCACACAGAGATGCATGTAGGTAAGAACAACTGATACCTCAGCACAGACCACAACCAGCAAAAGGAGCACGACAAGGAGGAAGCCGAACACATAATAGAACCTTCCTAGCCAAATACTAGAGAGAATGAAGAAGAGCTCGATGAAGAGTGTTCCAAAAGGTAGAGTTCCAGCACCAAGTATGAAGAGCCACGAGTACTTCTTTGTAGGGATTTCTCTTGGTATCTGATTGGTTCGAACAGGGAATTCTATTGGTTCAGCCCTTGTGCCAAAGAAACCACCTAAAAGGGTAAGTGGCACAGAGACACAGAACCACAAGGACAAAAGACCAAAGAAAAGTGAGATGGGAAGGGCTCCAGTACTATTTCTTGTCCACAGCATGAAGTTTAACACAGTAAGGACAATGAAGACAATCCCAGGGAAGAAACAAGCAGTTGACCAGGAGACAGCCCTCCATCCCTCAGACGTTCCTTTTATTGTCCTCCATAGCCTGACAGCAGCATATCCAGCCACAACTCCAAGTAACATATAAAGGACTATCATCCCTGTCAACAGCATTCCTCTCGATGCAGGAGACATGAAGCCAAATGCAGCAAAGAAAATGGTGACAATTGCCATGCCCAGAATCTGAACCCCATCGCCAATCATGACACACAGCAGCTTTGATGAGGTTGGTTCTCTGAAGACATCTCCAACAACAAGCTTCCAACCAGAGAGTTCCTCGTTCATCTGAGCTTGGGCCTCCTTATCCAATTCTTCGTACCTAGTCAGGTCCCTCCTCACTGTTCTCAAGAATATGACAAATACAATGCCAGCCAAAAACAGAATTACCATCAATGAATTCATGATTGAGAACCAGTGAATCTTTGAACCCTCCATCTTCAGGTATGCATCCCACCGTGATGGCCATCTGATATCACTGGTTACAAATTCAACCTCATACGTAAAGGTAATCTGCTCCTTCTCCCTAATCAATTGAGATTTCTCCAACTCCACAGGGCAGTTCACAGGTTCGATTTTATCATACATCTTAAGCTTCAACATGGCTTCAGGATCACGCTTCAAACTGCACGGGACAACCTCAAATCCAACAATCTCATAACCCGAATTGGCATCATTGTCAGTCTCTGAGATCACTTCCATTCCTTCCCCAGTCCCAACAACCTTTACTTTGCCTCCTTCATACTTATGGACCAAGACCTTAAATTTCAGGTGATTGATGATGTAAACATCAGTGGTGCCTTCTGGAATATAACCAACTGGATAGCCCGTCCACTGAATGGTCATTCCATTCTGCTCAGTGAACCTTCTCACAGGAAGATTGTCAAGAATCATGTTCACCTGGTATAGATCACGGCTTCGCTGCTTGAGGAGCTTCACATCAGCCTCATCAAGTGCATTTGTGGTACACAGATACAGAGATTCATTAACATTTACACCGAAACGGTATGGGGAATTATCAATTTGATCACCCATCAGAAGCTCCCCCAAGTTTTCAGCACTCTTCTTGATCCCACCTTTAGGCTGACAGTATGGGAGGCTGTAGTAGCTGAAGGGCAGTTCTGTCTCAATGGAAGTGAGTGAGTTCACCTTCGCCCCTATCTCCTCGCCTTGCTGATATGTGTGCATGTAACTACCTGGTAAGTAGAATGCCTCGCAGGGTGGAGTGAACACGATAAACACCACTAACAAAGCAGAAAATACCCATCCTTTCGCCATGATTAAGATTAACAGTTCTGGGCAAACTTTGCCTATGACCTGAAGGAAAAGAACAACATCATCCATGCTCAGTATATCCAAATGGACATGTGTGCATGGTAAATGTACAGCACCGAAGTTAAAAAGAAGAACATGAAACAGCATTGCATGTGTTTGCAAACAGAGACAGATTTTATACTGAATTTGCAGTAAGCTACAGCCTATGGGGCTGAAGAAAGCAACTCTTAGCCATGTTTTCGGCATTCATATAACAATTTAGAGGGCATGCTATAAATATCGTGAAGATATCGACTACAGAGAATTTACAAATATATTAGCTGAAATAGTTTGCAGAAAAAGTCAACTAATTGCACAACATGTTTGCTCGCCAAAGCTATATGCAGTCAGGATTGTAATTAGGTTAGCAGGCTGCAGGGGAAGACCTAACGGCATGGGGAAGACTATTTTGCAGAATAACTGCAATAGATTGATCTGGCACCCTGAATACGAAAAGCTAACCAGGAGTCCAGGACAGTCGATTGGGTTGAGTAAGCAGGGTGCCACGTAGCAAACATTCCAGATCCATAAATTAGCATCAGATCTATGTGTATCTCTCTCTACATTTTAATAACAAAGATCAACTCCGACTATCTCCAACCCATGCCTGCAGGGGCGGACCTCCCCTTATTAAAGGCATTCAGCTGAATACCAAAGTTTCTTGCCAAGGACATTCAGATGTATTAGAATATATGCATATGTATGCAACAGGTTGGCCTTCTAACATCTAAAAACAAGCTTTCGTTAGTCAAGTTTGATGCTACATTTGAAGTTTGAATTCCTAGACGATAAAACTTGGGTCTGCCAGTGCGCTTGCAAGCTACCATGGGAGCAGGAAAAGGAGGAGGACGCTGGGAGAGCATTTCGGTTTAGTTAGGTCCGGATTACAGTTTTTTCAAACAAAATAAAACAGAAATTGGCAGGAGGTCTACTGTTCCATATGTTGATAGTCTGTCTATATAGAATTCGATTGTTTTGGCCCAATATCACACTCGATTTTCCTGTCCACCGATCTGTCATCCATCCAACGGCCCACCCATTCGTCTCCCACCGAACGGTTAAGCTCCGACTCCAACCCGGATGCCGCCTCCATCTCACGTCCACACGCCCCTGCCGCCACCCCCTTTATGCTCGGCTTCAACGGCGTCTCCGCCGCCCGATGCAAATCAGACAAAAAGCGATGCTCCGCCGCCTCCCTCGCGTCTCCTCCCTGACTCCGGTAGCATTCCCACCACCCCCTCCACCACCCAACCGCCGTCCTCCACTGCTGCAGCGGGGGTGCACCCGCCACCTTGCCGTTCCACCTGCTGCCCGCCACCACAGTCGGACCAGCCACCTCTCCAACACCTTCAAAGCCCGGAGACACTAGTAACCCCCGAAACCCCCACCCGTAATCTCCCCTGCGTTGAGGAAGAAAGATGGTGTGGCATCCATGGATTGGTCCAAAAAAATCAGGTGTAGGTAGCTAAAACAACCGAGTGTTGTTTAGCTTTTATCTATTAATAGAGCAGGAGAGCAAAGTTGAACAAAAAGAACAAATGTGACCTAAAACAAAGCAGAAAAAGAATAAGGGGTCTCAAAATCCAAGACACGGAGGTGGCGAAGCACCGAATGTGGAGGGTGACGAAACTCAAAAAGTACTTCGTAACCGTCGGAATTATACGCTATAGGGTGGTTGGGATTGGGGGAAGGCAGATCCACACAAGGCATTGCTGATCTGCACAAGAGCGTGGGCGCCCACGAATGGGGCAGACCGGTGGCGGCGGGGATGGACATGTTCTGGGTGTACCAATCAAATTGTTGTGCCAATTTGCCGGCGCGAGATCTCGACAGTGACGCGCAGCACAAAAATTGCTGCAACGGTAAAACGAAGTTAAAGAGGAGAACATCCATACGCACCTGGCCCTGCACGACACCAGAGAGGCTGGCGGCGAAGCTGATGAGGCGGCACTCGTATGTGTAAGCAACGACGAGCAGGAAGCAGTGGAGCACCAAACTATGGTGTCCCAATTGACGACTTGACACATGCTTCTGGACAAATGGTTCACGAATTAAGTGGGCTGCTTTTTTTATTTGTCAGTAGTTGGACGCCGTTATTTTTAAGTTAGGCTTATGAGAATCTCATATGGGCCTCCTTAGGCTTGACTTTTAATCCGTGACTTAAAGATGGCGAATCTAAGAATCTCAGGAAGCCCAACTTAAAAATGTCAGCCCATCCAACTATTCACAAATAAAAAAAAGCAGCCCACTTAATTCACGTCCAGGGAACATGCGTCAAGCCATCAACTAGATCCCAAAGTTCGTGCTCCACTAATTCGTGCTTGTCGCTGCTTACTGCATACGAGTGCCGCCTTATCAATTTCGCCGCCAACCTCTCTAGTGCCATGTAATGTCAGTTGCATATGGCATATAGATCGACTCCTCTTTAACTCCGTTCTACCGCAGCAGCAATTTTTGTGCTGCGCAGTCTTGCGCCGGCAAGTGGCACAGCAATCCAGACCGGTACACCCAGAATATGTCTATCCCCGCCGCCGCCGGCCCGCCCCAGTCGTCGGCGCCCACACTCCTGCGCATTTCGGCAATGCCTTGTGTGGATCTGCTTTCCCCAACCCCAACCACCTACGATGGCAATGAGGTTGATGAAGTACTGCTGGTGGATTTGCCGCCGCTGCTCATCCGATGGTTTTGAGTTTCAGCACCCTCCACATTCTCTGCTCCTTCTCCTCTGCGCCTTGGATTTTGAGACCCTTATTCATTCTTTTTGTTCAACTTTGAACTCCTGCTCTATCAATAGAGAAAAGCCAAACAACACTCTGTTGTTTTAGCTACCCCTAACAACTAATTTTTTGAACCAATCCATGAATGTCACGCCATCTTTCTTAACGCTGACAAGATTAGGGGTGGGGGTTTCGGAGTTTGGGGTTACCTGTGTCTCCGGATTATGAAGGCAGAGCTCACACACAACAAACAAAGGGAAGAGAGATTCTGCGGAGAAAACGAGCAATCGGGCTGCCTAGGGTCACTCGGGCTCAGATGGATCTGAACTCCGCTCCACGCCGGCGGCGTCTCAGGGGAGCGAGGACGACGCGAGCGACGACGGGAGAGGCGCGGGGGGCGGTCCACGGAGGGGTACCTGGATCTGGATCGCGACGTGGTCGGCTCGTATTGCGGTGGCGCGCCTAAGAAGCTCGCCCCCGCTGCCGCCGTGAGATCGACCCGCTGCCCTGAGATCACGGCGAGGAGAGACGGGACTGGAGCCTTGCGTTGCCTCTCGGCTCCCTCCCCGATCTCGTTGGTTCGTTTCCGCCTACTCTACTCCTCCCCGACGCTAGGGGAGCAGTATCGAGGGAGAATGTCTGGTCTGTGGGATAGGACCATGTACTGTACTATCTGTCAAGTGTGTATTGCAAGGCCCTTGTTATAAAAAAAAAGTGTGTCTAAGGGCAAGAACAACGGTTCTTGCATTCTTGGGTGCTATTTGGAACTGGAGGATTGACAAACAGGGAAAAAAAGAAAACGTAGGAATAGTGAAGGATATAGGTTGAAAATAGAGGATAGGAAAAAACAAAAGAATACTATAGAAATAGTGTTCGGAACAAATGAATGGAAAAAATATTAATTTGGACAATTTTACCGGTTGACGTTATCTCTTACACTAAAATCAACCGAATGATGAAAGCTACTAGTACTTAACGATGGACTGGGGGCAACAAATACGAAGCACACACTTGCAAGTGGGACCCACGATCCATGAACCAAACCCATACATATATAGAATGCCACGTCCATGGTCCATTCGTTCTTATCTCATCTTCTCCGTAGTTCATTCCAAAGCTGCAGGTTCACAACGAACTCCCCATCCCCAATCTCCGTTCTCTTCTAACTCGTTGATGGTGCAGGTGGCGTGTATGAGTGGAGGGAGCTAATCTGGATGCATTTTCTTAGCACCTGAATGAGTACCGATTTGAATCTACAGTCTTCTACCCTTTACCCCGAGTTTTTGATTTGGATTATTGTTCTTTCTTGCAGCTGTAGCTCTCCGATGGGGAAGAAAGCAGAGTGGAGAAGAGCGGCAGAGCTTTGATTAGCCTGAGAGCTTGCCCTCGAGCATTGCAGGAAAAAATTCCATGAGGTCGGAGCTTATTTTTTCATTCCTCCAAAAGTACAGTTTTGGTCTCCATTCCTCCAGAAAGTTTGCAGCGTGATCCTTTGTTCCAAACACGTGATGATGTCAGCAAAACTGAGGAACGACATTCCTACGAAATTCCTTTGAGAAAACTGTGTTCCAAACAGCCCCTTATTTTTATTTTGCGCAGTCTGCCCCAATCGTTTTCGCGTTCTCTCACAAGTATGCATATGGATAAGCTATTGGCCTATTTCGTCGATTGCCCAAAGCATATATATGCAACTATTTGCGCAAACTGCTGCCAGCCTTAGAGGATTTGAGAAAAAAGGACGACATCTCATTGACCGGCTCCTCCATAACTTTGCTTGATCATTTTATTCTCAATCGAAATATGTATGCGACCTTTTAATTGACCTAAAAGTGTTACTTGTCATTTAACTTATGAAAAACTATATTGCCATTTTTTGTCTAGTATATTATTATTTGATGCTTAATTATCAGGATAGACCGGACAAGAATGATAAAACAAGAATGGTTCCACCAAAAAAATATAATGGAGTGTGACAACTGACAAGATGTGTTCTAGCTGCATATATACCATAAAGCATTTATAGGTCGACTAGGCCTATTGCCTTCCCGTTACACTCTAGGCGCTTGCAAAGCATCAACAACTCAGCAAGATTAGGGCCTAATTAGAACACGGGAAATCTCCTTGTTTCTGTGTTTTTCTATGTTTTTTGTAAAATTTCTACGTAATTTTTGTGAAATTTGTATTTTTAAAATGAGCCCTTGTGTTTTGAACCAATATCATAGTGTCAGACACCTTAGAGCACGTGCATCCACCACATTTGACCTAAATGCTAAGGGATTATGCAACACTCCTCGTCCGATTCTCTCCTAAGGTCACTCTAAGCACAAGGTTGACGTGGTTTCGCTCTCATTGAATCCGATGCCACGTAGGGGAAACAATGATATGACAATATGTTCATAAAGATTTAGAAGACTTGGATTCCATCGTGGTAAAAAACCCAGTGTACACAATTACCAAGGACTTGAAAAAATAGGATAAAACTGTGTTGAGAGAAATTCATTTCATTGCTACAAGTTTTTCTATATCTCTTGCAATTATTTCATCTCTACACCTTATCTCGGCTTTTGTGCCATGTGGTATGGCATGCTAGATACAAAAGTGCATGTGGCTATCCAATGCACACACATTGATTAGAATATTGTACAAAGATTAAATGTCATGTCTTACCTATGAGCTATTAGTTTTAATCAACCCAAAACTCTAAACATGAAGTTGCACTATTAATTGAAAGTGTGCAATAAAACACTAGGCTAAGCATGGCCTTAGCCAACTTATATTTCATGCCTTAGCCGAACCATTATGCTTAGTTGAGTTGGAATATTTATATTTGTTACCATTACGATTTAAGCACCCTTGTCAAAGTTTATTATTCAGGCTATAGAAACTTATTACCCATATTCATGCCTCTTATTGGTGGATGCTAATTCATAAATTTTCTTTATGTGTTTGTGTCTATATCATGGGTGGATGTATTCATTTTGCACAGCCCCAATGCACCATGTACATGCACCTTTCGCAACGACCAACACATAGTGGTGTCGGTGTTTAATACCGACAGCCCAACATATGGATTAGACCTACGGAGATTTTGAGTTCGATGGGGTGATGAGGAGATCGCTAATGGTGTACAGCACGCAGGGACACATCGATGCAGATAGGTTCGGGCTGCTAGATCGCGTAATATCCAACGTCCTGTATGGAGTTTGTGGATTGTATTGCTGAGAGTTCGAGAGTTCTCCCGATGCCCTAGCTCTCCTTACATAGACCGATGAGCTAGGATTACAAAGCATGTCTCTAAAAAATTACCTACCGATAATCACACAAGATTACATGCCGAGAATATAGGACTAGATCCTAACGGATACGATCCTAGCCGATCCGGATGTGTTTCTTTGGGCGCGACGCTATTTGCTGCCTTGCGTCGCGTGTCGAACCACCCGGCCCACCTGTCAGGATGACCCAAAGAGTCGTCATAGGATGTCTGTGGATATGTGACTCCCACAAGTGACTTATGATTTCACCACTTATATAGTTATTCATTTTGTTTAATTTAGAATTTTGAAGTTATTTGGCTTTTGCATGCGATCGTTCCATTGACGAGGCCCATAGGTTTCAGGGGAAATACATTTAACACCGTACTTTATAAAGGGTGTTTGTTTTTGGTTTAACCCTTCTACTTGAGCTGTTTTTTGTTAGGACCAATTTGTTTAATTGTAGTCATTTTTATAGCTTTATAAAGTAACTCGGTGAAACGATGGTCATTTTTGTGTCCTCTAAGAATATATAATATTAAGTGGCATACAAACACACAAACTTATGCAGCTTGTACATAACATTACAGACACATTAGATTGTGATAACCCATGAGTAGCAGAAGAGATGCTTATTCCACCATCTGTTTTTTATTTTTTACCATTATACAAATAGTACTAAGTTCATTTACCCATCATTCTCCTCCATCTCGTATAAGCTACTCCCTATGTCCGATTGATAGGCGGTTTGACTATTTTAACACCAAATTTGATTTATTCATCTTATTTAAAAATTCATAATTATCATTTATTTTTACTGTGATTTAGTTTAGCATATAATATACTTTACCTATGATTTGATTTTTTTTCCATATTGCCGTTTTTTAATTAGACGAGTTGGTCCAACTTTATGTAAAAAAAAACAAACAACCTATAACTTGTGATGGAGACACCAAATTTGATCGGCTCGTCTTATTCAAAAGTTTTGTGAGAATATAGAAAAATTCAAGTTGTAGTTGAAATATATTATATGCTAAACTAAATTACAATGTAAATAAATGATAATTGTGATTTTCTGACTAAGACGAGCAAATCAAAATTGTTGTCAAACAACATATGGATTAGGATGGAGGGAGTACGATCTAGGGTGGAAAAACAAGACCGAAGCACGCTGGCTGGTAAACATGAGTGTGAATTAGTCCCCCTCCAGATCATGTTCATTGAGCGGAACACCCACACTAGTCAAATGTCAAATCAGACATGCCACTTTGAAGGGTACAAGGATTGAAATTTGAGTAAAAATGATTTAACTAGAACTCACCCTTTTGTTTTCAGAAGAATCACCCCGTTATTATCTCCGTTCAAGGTCAGCCCTCCTCCGTACTCTCACTCATCTCATGGAGGTGGTACAAATTGAGCCACTCGGAGGATGAGGGACCAAAGGCGAAGCCTAAAACAAAAGATAAAAAAAAAAACCCGCTAACAACAGTACAGTAGAAGAAAGAGTAAAATTTATGGGTGGTAATCAAACTTGTGCGGGTGTGTCATCTAGGTACTCAAATTTCCAAAACCAAAACTTCCAAAATATATTTTTAGGTATATAAACTTGTACGGATATGTTATCTAAGTACCTCGACCGTGGACTGTTGCGCGCCATGACAGAGGCCATGTTTGTGGCGAGATGGAGTGCACGCAGGTGTTTTTTCTGCGTTTTTGAACTGAAATTCTTATACCAATCCTGTAAAATTACTGCGTTTCAAATGGAGCTGAGCGGCGGTTTGGATTGAAGGAATTTCGCAGGAACTTTGGAGGTTTCCGTTCCTTTGGAAAGGAATTGCTTGGATGCGTTTGGATCACGGGAACCTGAACTTCCATTCCGGAGGAAAGGGACCAAGACAAGTGCATTTCGGAGGAAAAAAAGCATCCACTCTGAGCCAAGGGAAATCTTCCTCGCTCGCTCACCGTGGCCGCTCTTTCCCGTCTCTCTCCTCCCCTGCGTTTGCCATCATAGCAGCTCGAGCAGCAGAAGAAACAGATCTCTGCAAATAGGAGGCAGCGAGCGAAGTAGAGATGAAAAGCAAAGAAAATAGGACCTACCTGCTGTACGCGGTACGCCTGTGCCGTGGAGAGAGATTTTGCCTCAGCTTGTTCATGCGCAGAAGGGAGAGAGAGGCTAGCTAGAAGCGGTAGGTTGAAGATGGACTGAGTAGTGGGACCCATTCGCTTGGCGCAGTCGTCATGAATTAAAGCCTAACTATTTTTATCTTTATTTTATTTAAGATTTCATATGTTCTTTAGAGAATTTGAGATGATAATGTTCTGCATTTTTCTGTGATCCAAACGGCCGAACTTTTTGATTCCTCTATTTTTGGTTTCCATAGGTTTTCACTATTTGCTCAACTCTATCCTGTATTTTTTTCCTTTTCTTTGTTTTACATTCCTGTGTTCCAAACACACACCATAAAAGTTTGGATACCTAGATGACACACCTATCTTTTTAGATTGCAAATATGCTAAGTTTCTCTCACACATAGTATACACGGCTTTTGGAATTTGCCCACCACAAAATATCCAACATTTGTTCAGTAGTTGGGTGAAACATGGAGGTTTGCAACATGAGTCGTTATTAATAACGGGTGCAGCGGCTATTTTTTGGACTCTTTGGCTCTCAAGAAATGATGTCGTATTTGACAAATGCATCCCAAAATCTTTTGTACAAGTAGTTTTCAGAGGAACGTACTGGCTTCGACTATGGATCAAGTTACAGCGAAGTAAAAAATGTGAATATGGATTACTCTAAGCGTGTCGCAATCTTGAAACGGTGGCCATGCAATTATTCTCTTCGTTTGGATGGCCTAATGTGGCTATGATTTCCTTTCCTGTGTGATGGATGATCTCTTTTTTTAAGCGTGGTGTAAGAAATCTGTAATAACGTGGGTCTGATTCTCTCCTGTGGTGAGATGAAACCGGAATCTTTTTCTATTATTGAAAAATGATGATGCACCAGCATAGGTTTGGGTACCCAGAAATGCATTTTAAAAGTTTGGTTACTTAGATGACACATTCACACGAGTTTAATTACCGCCTATGAATTTTACGCGGAGAAAAAATGTCCATAACCGACACGGAGGCCCCACGCTCAGCGGCTGACGGTGGCCTCGCACGTGAGCGTCGGCGCGCGCTGGCTGCGTAAAGCAGTCACGCAACGCGGGCGCGCCGAGCGGAGGAGCCAGTCAATCGCGACGCGCGCACGGCCTTCTGGCGCAGGCGTACACGACACCACGCGAACGCCGCTGACGGCGGGCCCCGGAGCAAGAACCGAGCACTGGCAGGCAAGAGACGACACTAGTGGAGGGGGAGTAGTATCGAGGGAGGCAGGGGGGGGGGGGCGGGGGAGTAGGCGGAAACGAAGCAACGCAAAGCGTAAGCGTTAGGAGACGAGGCGCCGACAGGAAGGGAGGGAGGCAACCGGGACCGGGAG
The DNA here is from genome assembly GCA_030272315.1 of Paspalum vaginatum. Taxonomy (NCBI): domain Eukaryota; kingdom Viridiplantae; phylum Streptophyta; class Magnoliopsida; order Poales; family Poaceae; genus Paspalum; species Paspalum vaginatum. The sequence continues at coordinate 5,993,003 of CM059015.1, forward strand.
GCAACGCAAGGCTCCAGTCCCGTACCGCCCCGATCACACCAAACGCTTCGTGCTGCTGCCCCGTCCAGTCTCCTCTCGCCGTGATCTCAGGGCAGCGGGTCGATCTCACGGCGGCAGCGGGGGGCGAGCTTCCTAGGCGCGCCACCGCCATCCGAGCCGACCACGCCGCGATCCAGATCCAGGTACTCCTCCGTGGACCGCCCCCGCGCCTCTCCCGTCGCCGCCGCCCGCGTCGTTGAGGCGCCGCCGGCGTGGAGCGGAGATCCGATCCATCTGAGCCCGAGTGGCCCTAGGCAACCCGATTGCTCGTTTTCTCCGCAGAATCTCTCTCGCCTTTGTTTGTTGTGCATGAGCTCTGAAAGTCGAATATTCGTCGTTCTCCCCAATCCATCCAGTTGGCTGCTTGTTTTGCCGCGTGGTGGAGTTCGTACTGATGTAGGTGGTTTGGTTTACTTTTTTCCCTGTCTTATTGGGGTGTTCAACACTTCAACTGAGCCACCCCCACGCCCCTCGTTTTGTCCGCCGACCGCTCTGGAACACAAATGCACTGCGAATTTGATGCGAATACAACTCTGTGGATTCTAACATGACTTTTATATGGCAGCGTGGGGGTTCGGGCTGCTGTGTACACCGAATCAGTGATCGGGGAGAGTAATACAAGGAGGCAGGGCCTGATCATTTGAGCCACTTTTGCAGAGAATGTCAGGTACGTCGAGGTGCTCGTTGCTATATGTACATAGTTTTAGTGATCAGTCATGCAATGCAGCTAACGCTATGAGGATCGCCAATTTGCCATGCTCTGTTGCAGAGAGCAATGTGGATGGCGTCGAGATATCCATCAGTAATGATGAGAGGCGGGATAGGGCAGATGCCGAGATCTCAGAGGACGAGCCGAGGCACACGAGAATGCGATCGCTGAGGAAGAAAGCGCTGCACGCATCGACAAGGCTGACACACTCGCTGAAGAAGAGGGGGAAGAGGAAAGTGGACTGCAGAGTGCCACGTATATCAATAGAGGATGTTAGGGACGCTGAGGAAGAGCAGGCGGTGACCTCGTTTCGGGAAGTTTTGTTTGCTAGGGGTTTGTTACCAGTCAAGCATGATGATTACCATACGATGCTTAGGTTGACACCTGAGAAAATATGCTCATCTTGTTGTTTTCAGCTATCAAAGGCAGTTGGTGATTGTCAGTTCTGTGTTGTAGATTTTTGAAAGCGAGGAAGTTCGACTTTGAGAAGGCGGCACAGATGTGGGCAGACATGCTGCAGTGGAGAAAGGAGTTCGGTACAGACACAATTTTTGAAGTAGGATGTTGTCTATTGTAAAACATCAATCTAAAAGTTATATGGAGTTCTGCTGATATATATAGATCTATATTTACATGCACTGTATTATTTCTAAGGTTGTTTGTCATATGATTCTGAAATAGTATGCCATGCATACTGATGATACCTAACTCTATTCATTGAAGGATTTTGAATTTCATGAGCTAGAGGATGTCCTGCAATATTATCCCCATGGTTACCATGGGGTTGACAAGGAGGGAAGGCCTGTCTACATTGAGTTGCTTGGGAAAGTTGAACCCAACAAGCTTATACAAATCACGACAGTGGATCGCTATATTAAGTATCATGTACAAGAGTTTGAGAGAGCTTTCCGTGAGAAATTTCCTGCATGCTCAATTTCTGCCAAAAGGCACATAGATACGACAACTACGATATTGGATGTCCATGGTGTGGTATGTTCATTATCTAAACTGTTTTGTTAACTCCATTACTTATCTTGACTATTCAGAGTTGCATGTAACAAAATTGAAAGAGGAGCATTCCTTGCATTTGTTTGCAATAGCATCCCTTTAAATTCATTTGTGAGAATAGTTTTTTTTTCTATATATTTGTTCAGATATCAACCCTCAGAATATTTACTTTTTCGTTGCCTTCAATTACAGCTATGATAAGATAGTTTTCTAAGACAAAACACACAATCCTTGTTTAAAGTAATACAACAATTGCGAAAACATCCTTGTAATTTGATTGACTAGGATATTTTAATGTTTGGAGCAAAATTGACCCTTAGAGAGAAAAAGGACCAACATTTGTTGTTTTACCAATAACGATATTGTACGGCAACATAGACATCTATATATCAAACCTACTCGTTTTGAAATAAAGGAAGACTTGTGATGTAGGTTTGTTCTAATACTACTCTACAAATGCTTTAAAGTTCACTTATCCAAAAAAAAAAAACCATCAGTAAAGCTGCAGAGGTTAAGGTCCTCTGCACTTCTGATGCAGGCAACATTGTATTTTGTCTCCGCTGCTTCATTCCTTTTCTGTCAGCATGATAGTTTGAAACCCAATCTTTAAGATATCTATTTTCTTGTTCTATTTCCTGTGATATAGGGCTGGAAGAACTTTAGCAAGATTGCGAGGGACTTGGTGCGTTGTATGCAAAAAATAGATGGTGACTATTATCCTGAGGTTAGGCGTAGCATTGAAATTATTGAATATAACATGTATTGAAACCATTCTGATTTCCAAGCATTTCATGAAATTATGCAGACACTACATCAAATGTTTATTGTAAATGCTGGACCTGGTTTCAAGTTGATATGGAGCACTGTGAAGGGACTTCTTGACCCCAAAACATCATCTAAAATCCATGTACTGATTTTTCAATTGTTCCTAATTCACAATCTGAGTTTTGATCTTTGTGTGGCTTCATACCTACTCTTTAATTTCAGGTTCTAGGAACAAAATATCAAAGCAGGCTTCTCGAAGCTATTGATGCAAGGTTGGTCATTGCTTCTTTAAAGATGGTTTGTGTGCAAGTTTTAAGAAAACTTCATCTTTCAGCCAATTGCCGGAGTACTTTGGTGGATCGTGCACATGTTCTAACCATGGAGGGTGTCTGCGGTCTAACAAAGGCCCCTGGAGCGATCCTTCAATCATGAAGGTAAATTGACTGATGCCCTTTACTGTATTGTAGTCTACTAGTTTTGGTGTATCGTAGACTACTAGTTTCAGTGTATCGTAGTCTACTAGTTTCTGTGTAGCATTAGATTCAATCATTCAACTTATCTGTCAGCTGCGGCTGCTGTTGATGACTTTATTTTCTGTTCTAGCTTGTACATAGCATGGAAGCATTGAGGGAAGTTGGGCAAGTATCTGATATAGAAGAAACAATTACAGGCTCTTTGAGATTGCGAGCTCTCAAGGCAAGTTTAACGATTTTGACATCTCATGTGCTGAATAAGCCATTCTGTTCCCTCCAATTTTGACATTGAATGTGCTGCTCCTTTCAGCTACCAGAACGAATTAGTGACACATCAAATGCTGAATCAGGTTCAGATGTTGATGATCTTGGGTCCCCTGTGGCCCCTGAAGATATTGAATATCCTAGTTTGGCCCCAGTTCGAGAGGAAGTAAAGTCCTACTCAGTTCTTTTTTTTCTTCCCATCCATCCTCTCATGTGTTTATCTTGAACTATGGGCTTCTAGCTTGCACAGTTAGACTGACATAAAAAAAAATCTGCTCTGTTTCTTTTGGCCACATGCCTCCTTGTTTGCGTGTTTGGTTTTACAACATTCTGGTTAGTTCATCTCTGAGTGTTTATCATGTAGGCAAGGGAATCAGGATCTACAACATACAATGGTTCTGATGGCATGTCTCATATGACGAATAAAGCAGTAGGATCAAACAGAAGTTACAATTCTGCTGGGGATGAAGTTAGACAGTCCAATACAGAACAAGGTTCCTTACCGGACGGGGGTTTGCCTGCACTAGGTATCCATTTAAAACCACCTAGTTGATTGGGTTAAGCTATATGAAAAATTTTTTAGACACCATAATTTCTTCAAATCAGTTATCTCACAATGATGTCCAGACTATCTCATGCTTAAATATGGGTTCAAACCAGCAGGTCGTCGTGTCCCAAATGATGGTGTAGGCAACGCTGACGGGATGTTGAAGCATTTATCAAGAAAAGTTATTGCTGTATTTCTTAGATTACTATCTCTTCTGCGGTTTTTCATTCGTCGGCGACAACACTTGGAAAATGTTCATTCACCTATTGCAACTGTACCCAGTAGCCAGGCAGATCTTCATATAATTAAGGAGGATCGTGTAAATCCTTGCCTGGAGCGTCTTGATCGACTTGAGTCAATGTTTAATCAGCTGAGTAGAAAGCCGCCTGAACTTCCACAGGACAAGGATCGGGCTATACAAGATTCTTTTGACAGGATAAAGTCCATTGAGTTTGATCTGGAAAAGACAAAGAAGGTACTTGTCAAAGTCAACCGATGTTTTGTTGGACCTTATGGTGCTTAGAATTGCTTTGGACTTCACCCTTTATGGCTAGAGCTCCATGGTACCTTTTGTAGCACATTTTTTTTTACCCAAGCATAACTATGGTATGGACAATGTGAGCTGAACTCATATGTGAAATTTGGTTTTATTAATCTGTTGAAATTCTGCAAGTTTATTCACATTAAGGGCCAAAACTTTGCAGCTCATAGTTCCAAATAACTACAGGGACCATGTGATGTAAGCTTTAGTCCTTGTCCCCTACTCCCCTCAGCTGGTTCCAGCTGGATATTACATCAACAAAGGCTTTTAGTCCCAAGCAAGTTGGGGGTAAGCTAGAGTTGAAACCCAACACAAGTAGAAAGGGCTTAAAAGGAACAAAAAGAGAAAAATGCCTAGTCACAGTTCAGGTGTTTAAGAAAAGTTTGTGTGAACCTACAAGTTCATATTTGATTGACCTCTCTTAGAACATATCTTCAGATGGCCTCGAGTCTTCCCATTGTGTATATTTCATCAAATCCTGCAATTGTCTAGGTTGGCAGTGTGTGTAATGTTGGTATGTTTTTGCAATTGCACAATGTGCGTTAGTATTCGGCATTTTTGCTGTTCATGATTTAACTCATAAAGCTATTTTGTGGTCTTCCTTTTTCTGTTCAATATTTGCTCTTGGTTTAACTGATCAACTTATTTTCATTATTTTCTCATACTGGTTTTATTAATTGGATACCTCTTCATCATTTGTTCTTGATTTTACTTCTTAAACTTATTTCCTTTGTTCTTGTATTTCAAAAGGTCATATACTTAGGTGGATCTTTTTTTTTTTGTTCTGTTCTTCCAGGTATTGCATGCAACAGTTGTCAAACAAATGCAGATGGCTGAAACCATGGAAGCTGCAAAGGAATCTGATCTTAGGGTAAGTTCAACATATCATGTAGTCATCACTGTGCTGTCCATCGAGTGTTTGCTTCCAAATCAACTGTATCCAGTTCAAATTGATGTTCATGGCACACTGATGGCTTAAGTGACACAACTATAACACGTTCTTATGTACACATGATTTCTGCTCTGATATAATGGTACTCTAGTAGTATATATATAATATATGAATTGGAATAATCTTGTGCGCTGTATAAATCACACTTGTGCACTCAACCTTTTTCTTTCTTTTTTTTTTTGGTGCAGAGGAGGAAATTTTGTACATAATACACTTACCTGCAATGTACAGAATTACAGAAACAAGGAAAAAAAGGCGACTTACTAATGTCTGCTGCCCGACAGAGAACTAAACTAGTACATTGCTTTGTACATGGCTGCCCTTTACCGCTTATCTTAGTCTACTACAGAGAGGAGTCGTGGCATGTTAGCCTCAATAACAAGAGCTAATTGACAACCAGTGAGAAACTGAGAGTCAAGGACAGCGTCCTGAAACTCACCAAACATTGTCCATAGAGCAAAAGGAATTCTGTGTTATGCTCCTCGAGCGTTGAGCCTCTGATCTGATGTATGTATTTCAATGCTCTGGCCATTTTGTTTTCCTTTCTTTTTTTCAGAACTAGTTCCATTCATAATTCACTCCATTTTTTGGTTGGTAACTCAATACATGCGTCAACTATCATAGTTACGTTTTGCTTTCTCCGGTCGTAGCCAAATCATGTGGTGAACACGTTATTTCAACCTATCTCGGTCATTGCTAGCATGACGAGGAATGATGTTCTTATGCATCATGAGCTGTTGCCAATTGAAGACGCACCGAACTGAGCTGTCAACTAGACCACAGCCATATGCTAGAGGGAAGGCGTCATTTTCTGGCAGAAGAATAAAAGGGAAGACCAGGGCAGCGTCGCTGCGAGGACGATTACGGGTGCGATGCGACTACGCGAGCCGCGCACATGCCCGCGAGGAACGAGTCGTTGAAAGGCCCCGCCACGAACCGTCGGAATCTGTCAATCGCTGGTTGACGGAGTCACGCATACACATTCTAAACTCATGGAGCCCCGTTCCATTTCCATCTGTGTGATTTTTGTTTAGCCCTCTGCCCCAGGGTATTACCAACTTCTGTTGGCACATTTCAGTCTGTCCATTGCAAAGGGACTTATCCAATGCAAAAATGCAAAAATGGAAGCGCTCTGTAGTATTTAATCCACTAGCAGTTATTGTGTCAATCTTGAGCATTCTACTCGTCCCATATGGAAACCTCTTTTATTATTAAGGATAAGCGCGTTCCATCTGAAAACCGTTTTGTCAAAAGTAGATAGAAATAGAATACAAGGTCACTAACACACAAATGCTTATACTATTACAACATTAACAAAAAGCAATTTCTCACATTAAACACCGACATTTATACATCTTATCTTTTTTAAGCATCCGGTGTCAACAACTAAACAAAATACAGTAGTAACCCAGGCGCCCAGCTAGCCCCCACTGCCAACCTCACCATCACACACAGACACAGGCACACAGCTGGAAGGAACAGAGCAAAGAACCATCGTCCACCGAACAAACCGCGTCCGCGTCCAGTCTCCCACTCTCCCTCCTGCCCCTGGTTCGTCTGGCTGGCTGGCTCTGGCGTCTTCCAAGTTCCAACTCCAACCTACGCTTTCCGTTTCAGCTCTTCCGTCCACCCCGCGACACTAATTTATTTCGAGCAGTAACACCTTGGGTTTGAGGCTCGAGCTTGCAAACGCCACCAGCGAGGCAGCGAGCGAAGACGTCGTGGAACGCATGTGGGCGGCCTCTACATCCCGTGTCCCACCTCCATCGCCGTCGCCGTCGTCCTAGATCCGACAAACTCACGCGCCCATTCCCTCGAGGCCGACCACCCCGCCGATTGAGTCTCAGCAGCGGTGAGTTCTTGCTTGCGGTGGGAGCGCGCGTGGGGATGGCTGCGGGGCGTGGGACCTTGGCCCTCCTCTTCTCGGCCGCCGTAGTGGCTGGGTTCGCCGCTGCGGCGAATGTTCCCTTTCTGTCCGGTACGAGTTCTTGCTCCGGTGTTTTTGTGTTGTCTGCTTGGCTTCCGGTATCGAAGCTGATGGGTTGATTTTGCTTGTGCTGGATGAGCAGACAGCGTGTTCCAGCCAAGCGCCGGATCTACAGGGAGGAGCTTGCTGCAGGCCAAGAAGAGTAAGCGTCGTTCTCCTTTTCTGTCTTTAATCTGTGATTGATTCGGTGAATTGCTGTAAGTGTGTGTGGGTGGGGGGAGGGGGGGGGGGTGCTGCCGTTAGATGTGCGGGTTAGGTCGCTTCATCTGTCACAGCCAGACCTTTTTGTTTAAGAAAACACAGGAACACGGCTCAATCCTGTTAGTGATAATCTTCCTATTTCCATCAGAAGGAGAAGCGGCATCCATTCTATAAACTAGCTTAAGGAGTAGCCATTTAAGCAACTGTTGCTGGATTGCAAATTCCACCCTCTTGAGCAATGGCATTTACATGTTACGATAATCTTGAAAAGGGAAAACTATCCTTGCTATGAAACATTTGAAGGATGGAAGCAGAAAACTAAAGGCTTCAGCTTAGTAGTCTTGCAACTATGTTTGGTAAATGCATAGAAGAAATATACTCTTGACTGGTACTGGTGTTTCAATGGTTCCACGAAAAATAAAAAAAGATGGCAGCAAATTATACATACAACAACGCTGAACAATACTGCAAATGAATTCTTTGGGGGGGGGGGGGTTTGGTTCCTTGAGATAATAAGAATTTAGATAATATTATCCCATAAGAAACCAAACAACATCTCATTTTTACTTTTGGATTTCGTGCCTCAATAAGCGTTCTACTACTATTCATCTTTATCTCCATTGCCTTGGATAATGTGCATTATCTAGATTCTTAGAATCCCTTGGTAACCAAACACCCCTTGAGTTAAGAGGATCATGGTGTGGCACACTGATCAGTTCCATTCACCACTTGCTCTGGGGTGAGAGTAGCATCCACATACCTGTTAACTTGGTATATGAGGTCTCTCATATTTGCGTTGATAGAATCACCTCCTAAATATCACTGAGCGCACCACATTTTCAAATTAGGGATCAATCTCTAAATGGTGCTAAAGGTGCATATATGGTTAAGAGAGTTTAGAGAGTGAAATGGGGTGGGCTTGGATAACAACGCAAAAGCTGTTCCTAAAGATTCCGAGCCTTCATTGGGGACTTTAACCAGGGTTTTGTCTTCTGTAAAAATAAAACAAAATCCAAACATCAGGAGCGATCAAAACAGGATACTCTGAATTTTACTTGCTGGCACTTGATGCTAGGAAGTTTTGTTAGCTATTTATATGTCCATCCCCAGTCCGTACTGGCATACTAAAACTAGAGAACATGAAAATTTGAGAATAATGAAGGACATCATAAAGCTCTGTGCCCTATTATGGTGAAGCAGGAACCCTTTTTCCTTTCTGAACTGAACTGTTTCAGACATGAAAAACAACGTGGGGCTCAACTAACAGTTAATGTGGCCTCATCTTTGTGTTTGGTTGAAGGGATAGGATGATTTTTTTTCTAGTTTTTTTGTTTGGTTGGAGGGATGGTGATGAATCTCAACGTGGGGCTCACCTATCAGCCTCTCAATCCGCACTATATAAATGCCCTTAGGTAGGCTGGTCCTAGGGCTAATCTGCAACAGAAAACCGAATTCCTTGAGGCAGCCCTTGATTGCATATTTTTGTTACTTAAAAGCAACTAGCAATACATATATCATTATATATTGCTTCCATTGTGTGCAGTAGTTTTACTACTTCAATTCAATCTTACATAGTTGTGTTTTATTTACTCCTACAAATGTTTATCATCAGATTGCCCTGTGAACTTTGAGTTCCAAAACTATACAATCATCACAAGCAAGTGCAAAGGGCCAAAGTTTCCTGCAAGCCAATGCTGTGCCGCTCTCAAGGAATTCGCGTGCCCATATTATATGTACCTCAATGACGAAAGCAATGACTGTGCATCGACAATGTTCAGCTACATCAACCTCTATGGCAAGTACCCACCAGGCCTGTTTTCCAGTGAGTGCAGAGAAGGCAAGGAGGGACTTTCTTGCGCAGATGTTCCCCAGAGAGACGCTGCCACTGCAAACGGTGGGCAACACGCTCAAAGCAGATTACTTGCTTTGACTACCGTCGTGAGTGTGGCAGTAGCGTTGTTGTTCCACTGAACGATAACTCCATTCATTTCCCCAAAAATGGTGTGCTGTAACTGATGAGTCTTGAGTTTGATAGTTGCACCTTATGGTGCTAATGGTGGGTCGGCTGCCAGGTTCTTCCTTTTATGTGTAGAATATCTTCTAATGTAATTATGATCTACTGCATATTTTCTGAATTATATTTGTCATCGTCAGTTTATAACTCAACAGTACCATGAACACATATATTATTATTCATATGAATATTTTTCATATTTTTTGTTGGGTCCAATTGGAACGGAACTCATGGTTCACCAGCAAAATGTTTGTTGCAGATCTTAATATCTTACAATATCAGAAATTGTGCGGAGAAATGTGGTGGTATTCGACCGACAGTCAACACAGCGTAATCTTTCTGTGTTCTCCTGGTGACAGATCGAGAGAAAAGAAAGCATTTAGCTTTACTGGGCCCGAAATGTTCTGGAATCCTTATCCAAGGTTCGCAAATCGCGATGCTTGCCGAGCGACTTTGATGTGTGTCTTGCACCTTTACCTATCCGCGCACTATGCATTTCGCGCACGCAGCTCGCGATGCCGTCACTCGCGTTCCCGGCCACGCCCGAGTTCAGTTCCTTGCCGATGTGCTAATGCTGTATATCTCCTCGTTTGACACAGGGTTCCTACCTGCTCCAACTATATTAACAGTGGCTTCCAGGAGCCGATGAAGCCAAAAATACTGATTTCACTAGAGAGTGTTGATAAGAAAAACACTGGTTGAAGCTGGTACGTCCCGACGACCGGAAAAAGTTCAATCGTCTAGCAAGCGTTCATCACGTACAAGTATTGATTGCTTTGTGTTTTCATTTCAAATGATTCTTTTGGAGGATTTGGTTCCAGCATCGAATCAACAGCATTATTTCAAAATCAAAAGGCAAACCGAGAAAGGTACCACCACTTGTGGATCAAAGCCTCAAAGGGGAGTTGATATAGAGTACGATCCTAAGTTCCTAACCGAATGAATGGAGCAAGGGAACCGCATTGCCACGATTGGTGCTACAGGCGGGCTAACAGCGACCCCAAAAAAATCAGCAAAAACATAAATCTTGGTAAAATGGTGTATGTAAATGAGACGACAGATGCAGAGCAACTTTTAGTGAGAGCCCAGAACCAAAAGGGAATGGAAGGATAAAGGCAATGCAAAGGGTGAGGAGGAAAAGGAAATGACTCTAACTCCCTAGTGTCGCCGGATATCCATGTGTGTCAACTCAACTCCGACGCGTCAGTGGCGTAGGGTTCTATCTCCGCTTCTTCGGTAGCCAGTTCGTTGTGTTCCTCATCGTACACTCCTCCATTTTCAGTGTTCATCAGTGTTTTTTTGGGTGATTTCCTATGTTTTTGTGTCTGGTGGTGATCTGCGACTGTGCGAGGCTGGTCATGATTGACTCATTATTCTTTTCATGTTACAACTTTGATTGTTAGAATCCCATATGTTTCTGAGCTCCACTCCGTGCTGGTTTCGTGCAAACAGAAACTTCGAAGAGAGCATAGGGATCATTGTAGATTTGTATTTGTAGTTGGAACTTGGAATATAGTACTAGCTAGTTGTGGAGGGGAATGGCCGACTGGTATAGGAGGTTGTAGAGTGATTTGCTCATGTGATATGCTACTAATATGAAAATTGCTTGCAGTGAGGTTAAGGTCACCGGAACATGTTTTTAGACGTGCAAAGTACTGTACAAACATTTTAGATAGAATGGAGTTTGAAATATAGACGTCGTTGTTTACGTTCGCTAGCAAAGGGCTTCCTTTCCTCTAAGAAAATCAATGTGCAACTATCCCGATGACCATGTTGGATAGATGGAGGATGCATACAAGAAAGGTCATCCTGATGACATGGTTGATGAGCGGGAGGGGGGGGGGGTAGCCACTACGATCCACTCATCCACAAAACTCTGCGGCGCCATCGTAGTGACCGTTGAGAGAAAGCCCTCCACTACATCTTCATTCCCTCATCGAGCTAGCCTTGTGGATCCGCGTGGAACCGTGCAGGAGGCAGACAATGGATTGGGGCTGTAGGGGCAACAGATCTGATGGCCACCGATTAAAACCAACCCTTAGACTATCTGCACTCCTATTTATCTAAATTTTTTCTTTAAAAGAATATTTTAGTCTAGCCAGTAAGATTCTTTCATCTAAATCAACTTCTCCTGCATTCATATATTCCTCTGTATATTTCCTCCATATCCAACTATCCAATATTTTATTCATCCACCTCTAACTACCATATCATTTTTATACAATAAACTATTGCCTCACCCCTCCCGGGAAAGTGGGCCCCGCCACCTTCACCTTTTTTCCTCTCGCGTGCACTGCCCCGTTCGCCGCCTCCATTTCCGCCGCCGCTGGCCGCCCCCACTCGCCTCCTTCTCCACTGTCGTCGGTGCCCGCTCGCCCTTGTCCTCTCTCCGGCGCCGCCTTTGTAGCCCGACCGCCGGGGCCGGATCCACGAGCAGCGGCAGCGAAGGCAGTGCGTGCTCCTTGTCTCCTTCCTCCCGCCCGCCTCCTCTCCATCTTGACGGCCAAGATTCGCCCACCACCACCTTCGGTGAGCGTGGGCTGCCGTTCTTTCAGAAGCCTGGCGCCGCGTTCCGGCCGCAGCCTCCCACTCTACCTCGACCTCCACCTTGCTCCAGCTTGGCTGCCTCCTCGTCTCGCCCGCTTCTCACCACGGCGAGATCTGGTTGCCCGGAGCCTCCTCGGCACCGGCGTCGCGGCTCCACGCGCCGGCCTTGACTCTTCTCCAGCCATGGCGATTGCTTCTTGACGGTTCGCTGCCTCCGAGTTCTCTCGAAACCACCTGTCCTGCTACAGTTGAGAAGCGCGAAACAGGGGCGGTCGGTGCTCTCGCCGGCGAGTTTGCCGGTCCTCTTCGCCTCTGTTGGCTTGTTGGGCCGCGGATGTGAAGGGGACATGTGCTTCCTCGACCGGCGATGTAGATTAGGTCCTAGGTGTTCTAGGTTAGGGTTTCCGGGCGGTGCCGGCGAGGCGGCGCGGACGGCGTAGCCATGGAATAAGTCCCTTCGGCCATGTCCCCATTTCGACGGCGTCTGCTTTTGCGCCGGTGAGTGGCCTGTGAGGGAGAGGTCACCTGAAGCGAGGCGGAGTCCTGCAGAGGTAGGATTTCTCTTCATTCTTGTTGGCTTATTTTTAGGAAGCTGTTCTTCGGCGCTTTCTCCATCGTTGGAGCTCTGCAGAGGAGGAGCTGTGGGGTTAGCGGTTGTGTGGTGGATGGATTGGTGCTATTTCCTTGCTGCTCGCCGGCATGGAGCATCGATCCAAGGCTACTGAGGCCCAGGGTGCGTCCCCGACCGAGCTGCGTTCATGGAGCTCATCAACTGCGGTTCTCGTCAAAACCAGCGTGCGATGGGGCTCCTGTTAGCCTAGGTGCTGCTGCTGTTTCCTTCCTTCCTTGGCCATGGCTGCGATGGTGACAGAGGAGGACGGCGATGGCGTCTAGTGATTTGGCTATGCATAGAAGATCTAGAGGGCTTCATTGTAATTTCCTTTTTGTTAAGGTCTTTTGTGCAAATGGTCCACATAGCTGTCTCCCTCTGTATCCTTCTAGGTGGTTCCTGTATTTGTACTGGGTTGGTGTACGTTTTCCTTCAAGTATAATACAGGTCCAATTTAAAAAAAAGGCGGGAACACGGGCAATAGTTAATGTGGAGAAGAGAGAGACGATGCCGTGATCTCCGTACTTCCGCTAGAACTGGAGGAATCGCACCCTTCCGGTACCGTGGCGGAACGCTCGGCATGATGGACCGCAGCGATTTTTACTCCAAAATTTACGGCATGCAGGGATAGCGGGACGCAATGGAGGAATGTTTGCAGATAGTCTTAGCGCCCAGAGTGCAACCTATGTTGGCATTGGGCATGGAGACGGAGAGAGCTTATAGAAGTAGAGAAGTGAGGAGCCTCCACCCACCAACCGTTTTTGCCGCTACGCGGTTTACAGCAGCGTCATGCTCTACTGGCAGCAAGATAGATGAGTGAGAGGATGGCTATGGCCTATGGCAACGCAAAGGAGGTGTCACATGAGTTATCCCAGAGATAATGCGAGTAGGCCTGCATGTTTTTTTAATCTAAAAAATGGAATCCTTATTTTGTGTTTTACTCCCTCTTTTTGAAAAAAATGACAATCTAGGATTTTTAACAATTAGTGAAATTTAAAAGAAAATTTAAAATGACCTTAATTGCCCCTGTTGGTTTGCTACAAGCCTACAACCACAAGTCCCACTTCCAAAGGCTCATTTGCCTATTTATTGACCAGCGAGGGTGAAAATAATGAGATGACACCCATATGGACGATCTAAAAGCCAAAGTAATATTCCTTGTGGGATAAATTTATAAAACTGGAGTGTCGTTCTTTTTGGGGCGAAGATAGTATATAATATCTGGTAGTAAATTACCATCAATATATCATGTCATTTGGTAAAGCCATATTATTTGGTAGTCTATGACAAAACCAAATTTAAAGAGTGCCAAAAAGACAAATTTTCCTTTATTATATTTAGAAATTAAAAAAAAAATACAATTTGATATCACGAATCGTGATTCCACTTGGACGTTGATGTCACAGGACTGAAAGTACCGTACTCCATAGCTCATATCCTTCACGAGAGCTAGCCAATAATCTTATTTGACCACCATACATTAAAATAGAATAATTGTGAATTTCGGGTAACCGGCCAAACCGCTAAAGTAGTGATAAATCCTGTCAGTAAAATGGATCCTAATGAAAGTCCATCGATTCCCGATCTCCGGTGGAAATAAAAAACATCTATCCATTTTGAATCCTTCTTTAATTGGATTAAGTGATCCTCCAATTGGAAATTGTAACAGAATACATAAGTCACTAGAAGGAATTTTAATAAACAAATAGCTATAGTATAGCACCTAACGATTTTATTTCCTTTATGAGGTAAAAATAAAATTAATAAACCTACAAGTATTGGCAAAACAACGAGTATTGTTAACCAAATGGTAACCCACCACCCTACTGCTATACATAGGAGTACATAAAAGAAAAAAACTCGAAATACCCGAACCGATCTGAATTATTCGAATGTGGAAAGCCCAATCAGATTTTTGATAAGTGAATCTAGAGACCAGATTTTGTTTGGGAAATTCCAATATAAGTCTATTTTCGTTGATGGTAGAGACCATAACAAGCTCACCCTTGAAACCCCAAAACCTAACCGTTGTTGAAGGAGGAGCAGGACCTACCTTGCCACTTGTTGTTGGTGCATTGGAGCATGGACTGCATGCCATGGCTCTCAACGCCACTGTTCTACAGTTTTCGCCACACATGCTAGGTAGAAGAGGATGTACACGTGTGATAGAAGGGGAGAGGATGTGAGAATAAGATTGTGTGGGCGATTTGTCCTATTTGCATTGTTCTGATGTGGGAGGCATATAGTCCACGGTGCTACGTGTTCTTAGGTTAAACTAAATAGGAGATCTTCATGCTTCACCTAATTCCCCTTGCGATTTTCTTCACCGTATCTAGGATTTCCCTATGTGCTCTCTTAGGGCATCCATAGTGTATAAGGTCGAGGCTGACCTCAATAGTATGCTAACATGGCTAAGGTAGTAATGTTAATGCACTGCTATGTATAAGATCAAGTCAGGCCTCGTGGTGGGTCTATATGCAAATAGCGATGTCCACTTTCCCCCTCTTGAACTTATCACCTAGTATGAAAAACCCATCAAACCCGAAAACAAGAAACCATATGCATCCCTTTTGTGGATGCCACTAAGTTTTCACGAGATTTTGGACCATGCCACTAGGTTTTCATGCCACGTCACCAGTGTTGGTCCCATGTGTAAGACTTGGTCTCATCAAATTGACTATACCCCTCCCTTCATCCTTCTTTCTCCACCCCCATTCTCTACCTCATGCCTCAGTCAATGGCAAAGTATTATTTTCTGCAAGCACTGTTGCCCCTGGTCCCATCCATCTTGTACGCACAAAGGCTTGTGGTTGTCGTTGGACATCTCCTCTGCAAACATTACCTCTACTCTATCATGTGTGAATGGAAGTCAGTGGTTGGGGACACGACTTGACCATGTGGCGGGAGGGAGGATGTGTCGGTGTTTAGTACCAGCATCCCACCATGGCGTGTCCCACAGGATGGGTTTGAGAACGAGGGGGATCGGCGATGAGATCATGAAGGTCACATAGAACGATGAACACGACGATTTAGACAGCTTCAGGCAGCCAATTCGTAGTAACCTACGTCTTGTATGGGGTTTGTGGATGGTATTGCTCGTATCTAAGTTTGCATCTTTCTACACTAATCTCCAATCTACGGTGGAGCCCAAGACAATGACCATGGACGTTGGCCACAATGATGAGGATCGGGATTGCTTATAGAGATTATGGAGGAGACGTAGGGGAATAGATGTGAGGACGAGCGATTTGGTTGGGAACATGGAGGTGATGATGTAGGCATCATCGGGAATGTGATGGTGAGGGTCGTGGCTTCATGGGGGAGAGAGAAGTGAGATATGGTAAGGGACAAAGAAGAAAGAGAGAGGTAAGATAGAAACCTGACATGTAGGCCCACTACCCATATGTTCGTTTAGGCAGACTTTGACATGTGGTTTACACAACAGAGGTCGTGCACAACTAGGATTGGTAGTACGCGTGGTTGTGGAGTGCAGCCTCGCTGTGCGTCGTCAAACCAATAGACGTATATTCGACCACCAAAGTGTTGTGGAAGGAGCTCCCCTGTAGCCAGATCAAATCACTAAGACACTTTATATGCATGGCCCAAACCCACTTTGTGTTGCAAGCTGCCCTATGATGGGCTCTTACCGTGTCCACTGTGTGATGCCCCCGGCATCTCAAAAGCCTTGACACACAACTAGATTAATGTTAATCAAGGATTTGGACTTCATCATTGTGATGCCCCTAGCATCTCAAAAGCCTTGACACGCGATTTGATTAGTGCTAGTCAAGGATTTGGATTTAATCATGCTTAGAGAAGAACAACAACTCGGCCAGACAATCACTAAGTCAAAAATTTTCAAGATGAATATGCAAAACCTTGAGTCGTTTGGTTGAGAAGTTAAAACATTTATACATTTTCATGCAAGGCATCAAATACAAAAGTGTTAGTTCAGGATGTTGCCCTCAAATATGCTATTTTGACCGATCTCAAAATCAGATGTTAAGAGGTTCAAAAGTTCAAACCAAACAAGGTTAGTCTACACTCAGGAAATTTCGCTAAGTCCAGAGTTGACACTTTTTCCCAAATTTCATTCTGAAATTACTTTCGAATTGACTATACAACTTCAAAATCTTCCTTTGAAGGAAATGAAATTGGGTTTATTACCCTTCAACTGCATCTGGCCCTAAATCAATTGGACTCCATTTAGTACTTCAAAAGATGGAAATAAGAAAGGCTCTACAATCAGTGAAGATGCTTGCCTTAAAAAAATCTCTGAATATGATTAAACAAGTATTTCAAAATCTATTGTAAATCTGAAGAAACTTTATATACCAAACTTGTAGATGACCTCATGGTGAACAACGTTGGTAATTGGAGCTTTGACATACACAAAGGTTTGCTTATGGATTTAGGGCTTTTACTGTCAGCATACAAACACAATCAAAATCTGATCTGTTTAGAAATTTCACTTTTTCCTTAACCTACAATCATTTTCATACAAAAATATAATTGAGAAAGTTGTAGTTCTTGAAGTTTTGAACAAAGTTGGTATAAAACATTTCAGGTGATTTTGGCTACAAATAGGACTTTTAGAATTTTCTTTGCAAGTGGCTGTATAAGGTCAAATCTGAAACCCTGAGACAAATTCAAATTTAAATCATATTTCGACTTAGAATTTGGCCTTGAGCCTTCTGACAAACTTGTAGATATAAAAGAGTACAACATTTCTCCCGATTGGGTCTTTTTCAAATTCAGCCTAGAAATGGGTCAAAATAGCTATTTACCGAGGCTCAACAAAAACAACAAAACAATGTTTTCTATTTTTGGAAATGTGTCTCGCTGACACACGGGCCCGGGGATCCGGCCGCGGACGCCATGGCCGACCGGCGCCCGCCACGCGGCCAGCGACGTACGGGCCGCCTCCCGCAGCCACGGATCGAGCCCCGCACCGCGCCCTCACCTCGGCTCACCTGGACACCATCCCGGGCTCTTTCCCCCTCGCCTCACCCGCCCTCTCCCTGTTTCTCCCGGCTCCCAAGCCACGAGCCGCCATTGGAACGACCAAGCTTCCGGTCAAGCTCGGGCTGTCTCCCCTGCTCGCCCTCACGCCTGCAGACCACGTCCATCGGCCGCGCCTCGGTCCCGCGCATCCAACGCGCCCTCTGGTGTCGCCATTCATCTCCCCGTCGCGTAGATCGAGCCGCCGCGCCGCTCGGGACGACGCCCAGTCCACCGCCGGTTCACCGGCGTTCCTCGCCAAGCCCCTCCGCCCCGCACCTCCGGGCGCCACCGACGGCTGTGCCCCGTCCCCGCGCATCCCGCGCATTAGGCGGAGTCGCCGTCCTCCCTCCCCCCCGCAATGCCAGATCGAACCGCGCCCGCAAGGTCCGTGCGCCGTCCACCGCCGCCCAATTCACCGCCTTGCGCCGCTCGCCTGCACCACCCCTTGCGACGCCGTCTTGGGGAAGGGAGGCTCTACGCCGGGGACACGC
Source organism: Paspalum vaginatum (assembly GCA_030272315.1). Taxonomy (NCBI): domain Eukaryota; kingdom Viridiplantae; phylum Streptophyta; class Magnoliopsida; order Poales; family Poaceae; genus Paspalum; species Paspalum vaginatum. The sequence goes on from CM059015.1 coordinate 6,011,155, forward strand.
CCCCGGACCGGCTCGGCTCCAAGCGCACGCCCCCACGCGACGCGCCGCGCGCGAGAAGCCGGCCCGCCGCATGCCTCATGCCCCTGACCGAGGTAGAAGAAGACCCCGGACCTTTTGCACAAAACCCCCTGCTCTTTTCTCTATTTTTCGCCCTATTTCAATCACTATGGAGTGAGTCTATACAATCTTCCTGGCAGGCCCTTGGAGATAGGTCTATTTATATATAGGTCCATGTGGCAGGGTAATATTTAACAATCTTCCGGATTTGGCATATGAATTTGAAATTCTCTAGAAATTAGTAGAAAAATCATAAAAATACAAAACTTATTTTGTTGGATTGCTGTGAATAGATCTATGCAGTGGAGTAGGCCTTGATGAGTGAAATGACTGTTTTGCCCTTGCTTTTGTGCATGTATTGTTTTCGTAGATAATTAGCAAAAGTGAATTAAATGGTCTCCAAAAATTATGAAACTTGGGCTGAGTACTAATTATGTCAAGTGTTGTCACATATATTTTTGGTAGCCCTAAATATTACTAGAAAATGGCAGATCTACCCCGAGGGTCCACTTTTAGATAATTATTGAATAATAAAATACATGCTCTATGAAATGGGCTCAAATAAATCCCTAGTAATTATGCTATACACATTTAGTCCAGTATAGTCAAGAAATAAAGTTTCATTTGTGTTAGTTATTGTTTACTAGGTGATTTGAAAATGGCAACTTTTATAGGGAATTAAACCATAAAATAGAAAAGTGTTACTTAATTCACTCCAAAAGCTACACCAAATGTTAGGTAGCTGTGATGCCGCATAAATATGATTGTAAGAAGTTGTCATGTGTTTTTGGTTGTTGATATTTAAGAAATATGTAAATCCTTACTTGAATAGGATTAAAAATGAAGGGTATGAATTGAGAGTGCTAATATGTGATTGGATGTGAATTCGTGATTTTTTGTATGCTTTAATAGTTACAGTTCATTGGTAATATCACCATGAAGCACACGCATTCGACATAAACATTTTAGCTCCATATCAAACAACTAAGCAACTAGTGATAGGAGTGATGTTTTAAACTAGCAGCCCTTTTCAAGTATAAATATATGCTTGCCTGATGCTTTGCTTGCATAAAGGGCAAATTAAATTGATACTTGAACATATGATGGGTCTATATGATGCTCTATGAACTAACTGATTGTATGAGTGAACGTTTGCTCCTTATTCACAAAAGTACTCTGGTTTAAGTGATTTATCAATCACCTTTCTGTCTGTCCATGAAATGTTTGTTCAAACGTGTGCTAAACGTTCACGCATCTCACTTATAAGCATCATGCATGACATTCATATAGTGACGCTTAATGCACATACATGATCAAGAAGCAAGTGCGTGGGACTACTTCAAACAACGGTGTCCAAAAGACCAACTAAGACCCAAATACCACCTGTAGGCCCCTGAAGTGGTATTTGGAAGGAGTTGTCCAAGTGAGCAAGGGGCTGTCTGGGGTAAAGCCTCGTAACCCGGCAAACTAACCTAGTTTAGTTTGTTGATTTTGATAAGAATAGGCAAAGGTAGGCAGGACCATGAATTTTCCAGCTAATATTATCTTGATTGATGATTACGCATCCGCATTAAGAGTTGATTGAAAACCATTGCATTAGACTCCCTAGCCGCTCTGGCCCTAGCACCTATACCTAGAGTTCATAGGACAAGTTGTCTAGAATTGCTAGGTGCAAGTAGACACGAGTGAAAGAAGTCACTCGTCGCGTAGGTGGTTTCAAAAATCACAAAACTTTTACTATTGGGAAAGTAATATTATGCTCTTGATTTAAATGGTGACCGGGCGGGGAATAATTTTATTTTGTGGTGTGCGTTGTTGTATCATTTGGCTCCGCCCGTGTCGTTTAAGGTCCGTCCGTTGTTCGCATATTGGTCGGCATAACATTGATAGATTGCTTAACCGGGATATGGGACCGGTGAAGTCTTACGTGGGCTCGTCCAGAGTTTTCGAGGTGACGCCCATCCACTAAATGGAGGCAGAAGGCCCGGGGGAGCTTGGTACTGATGGCGGGGAGACTGAGATGTCAGTAGGCTCGCTGTGGGGGCACAACCCGGGAGTTCGGTGGGGGCGCTTTTAATATTGGGACAAGACAGGTGGAGATAGAGGCTATATGTGGGAACACGATGGTTAGTAAGCATATACCCCTGGCATGATAGTTATTCCCGGAAATTAAAATCGATTCGAATCACGGATGCCCACCAGGGGTGGGAATGCCAATACCTTTGACGTTTATCGCAGTAATTACTTGAATATAAAATATCTATTACTCATGTTTTCAAATATTACACGCTTGTACTACTGTGTTGCTTATATTTCTGCAAGTTATTGTTATTATTATGGAGTTGTATACAAAAGATGAAACTTGTTACTTTATGATGTTGTTCTTATATTTAAAATCAACGGCTAAGGATACACAAGATAGTAAGCAAGCTTTGCGTTAGCCGTAAGCCACTCCATTAAGTCCTACTGAGCAATTAGTACTCAGGGTTTGCCCCCACCTTTTGAGAACAGGTACCGACGACGTCTGGACAAGTGCTTGGAAGAGGGTAGTACTGGAGGGCTCGGTGCTGCTCGCCTCGATCATCGTTGTATGAAGGCTACTAAAGTATTTCGTTTCCGCTGCGAGATATTTTTTAAAATCGCTTCCGCTATCTGATTCGAACTTGACTTTCGTACGGCATTATGTTGAAATTTGTATTTTATTTCGAACCGGTTTGTAAAGTAAATCTATTTATATTGTACTTCAACTGCCTGAATGATGTAATTGTTGTGGCTCCATTGAGGGCTGGATGTGTATGATGTCGGTTCCTATAGGATTTGGTAATATCGAGAGCTGAATGACTCTCTACGGACGACCGGATTTAGTTCGGTCTAATTGCATTGCAAGCCAGAGGTGGCAGGTGTGCTTAGCCCAGATTAAATCGGCGGTTCCGCCACAATCATTCTTAGAGAAGAACAACAACTAGGCCAATAAATCAGTGAGTCAAAATTTTCTAGTCGAATATGAAAAACCTTGTGCTGTTGGTTGGAGTAGTTCAAAATTTATACGTTTTCATGTAAGACATCAAATACAAAAGTTTTAGCTAAAGATGTTGTCTTCAAATATGCCATGTTGATAGTTTTCAAAATCAAATGTTAAAAGTCCCAAAAGTTCAAACCAAACCCTGATAGCCTACACTCAGGAAATTTTGCTAAGTTTAGGATTGACACTCCTTCCTAAATTTCATTCCGAAATTACTTCCGATTTGACCATACAACTTCAAAATCTTCCTCTGTATGAAATGAAATTAAACTTACTACATTCCAAATGCACTACACCTTGATCTAATTGGACTTCATTTGGTAATTCAAAAGTTAGAAACAAGAAATACTACACATAAATTGAAACTGCAGTTTTATCAAACCCTTGAATACAATTGTGCTTATAGTATAAAATGTAATGCGATCTAGCCCAAATTTTTTATACCAAACCTGTAGACAATTTGATGAGTAACAACTTTGGTATTTTGTATGTTGACATGCATAAAGGTTTGGCTGGTACTTTAGCTCAATTTCTGTCTTCTAGTGAAATTTGTCAAACTAGGCCTAAGTGGAAAATTCAGATTTTGAGCAACCAAAAGATATGATCATACCAAACTTTGTATATGAAAGTTGTAGGGAATGAAGTTATGAACAATATTGGTATATAAATCTTTACGTGAAAATGGACCTAAAATACACTTTTATAATTTCTAGGTTGAGGGTTTCAGTTGGTCAAACTAGGGTCACAACTTTTGAATTCAAATTTCTCCTCAAATTTGAACATAACATGGTGTCAAAGTTTATAACAAAGTTGTAGATCACGAAGTTTGGAACACTTCTTGTATTTTCAGTTTTCACTAGTTTGACATCTAGGTTACTCAAAAACTCGATTTTCAAACAGGCTTCCCAGCAGTCAACAGGGGATTTCTCATTTTCGGATTTTATTTTTCCTCCTTGAGTCACCGACGGTCGGGCCCCACCTGTCGGGCCTCGGATTCCAACTGACCAGAAAACCGCCATCGGCCCCGGTGCTACGAAACTGATTTGGGTTTCCGTGGACCCGGCTCCATGGATTGTCTCTCCATTCCTTGACTCGGTCCCATATGTCAATGCCTTGCGGTCCATGCACCAAGTCCATCGGGCTCCCTTTCTTCTCCTTCCCCGCTCCAAGTTGCCCACGCGGCAACCGAGCTCCGCTGTGGCGGAACCGCCGATTTAATCCGGACTAAGCACATTTGCCTCCTCTGGCTTGTAATGTGATTAGGCCAAACTAAACCCGGTCGTCCGTCGAGAGTCATTTGACTCCCGATATTACCTTTTCCCAGAGGAACCGACATCATACACATCTGACCCACGATGGAGCCACAACAGATACATCATCACAGGCAGCTGAATAGCATAAAATTAGACTTAGTTACAAACCAGTTTTAAATAAAATACAGGACCAGCATAGTGTTATAAGGTAGCAAGTTTGAAAGTTTTCTCGCAGCGGAAATATAAATTTAGAGGTCACCATAATATCACCAAAAGATTTGCATTAGAGGTAACAACATCGAGCCCACCGATGTTGCCCTTGTGCCACTCATGTCGTCTCATCCTAAATGAGGGCATGCTCCGCCTCCAACACAAGTGCAGACCATGAATTCCATACCTGCGCTCAAAATATGGGGGCAAACCCTGAGTACTAATTACTTAGGTCTTAATGGATTTGGCTTACGGCTGACGCGAAGCGGCTTACTAGCAAGTGGATCCTTAGCCTTTAGATTTAAACAGTAACAGGTGAATTATAAGTAACAAGTTTTCATCATTTGTATAACCTTCAACATAACAGTAACTTGCAGTAAGGTAAACAGTTCAATTCAATCATGTGGTATTCCAAAAACCATGAGTATTAAATACCGAGAGTTTAAGTAGTTACTACGTTGCCCGACAGTGATATTGGCATTCCCACACCTGGTAGGCATCAGCGATTCGAATCGATTTTTAATTCCCGGGAATAACTATCATGCCAGGGGTATATGTTTACTAGCCATCGCGTTCCCACATATAGCCCCAATCTTAACCAGCCTCGTCCCAAGTTCGATTCACTCCCGCCTAGCCCCCGGGTTGTGCCCCCATGACGAGCCTGCCGACATCTCGGTCTCCCCGTCATGAGTACCAAGCTTCCCCGGGCCACCTTCCTCTCAACCAGCGGGTAGGAACGTGTCTCTGTGCTTCGGACGAGCCAGAAAAGACTTTTCCGGTCCCATTCCCCGGATAAGCACTTTAGCAATGTTATGCCGATCAGCAGACGAACAGCGGACGGGCCTTAAACGACTCGGGCGGAGTCCAAAGTGCAACCTTATGAAAAGCATATACTGAAATAAATCTCCGCCCGGTCTCCATTTAATTCATGAGCAACAATAATAAATGATATAACTGTAAGCTTTTGTAACTTTGAAAACACCTACGAGTCCACACACTCGTGTCTACTCGTACCTAGCAATTTCTAGGCATACTCGTCCTACAAACTCTATGTATAGGTGCTAGGGCCAGGGCGGCCAGGGAGTCTAATGCAACTGGTTTCAAGCAACTCCTAATGCATATGCGTAATCATCAAGTATAATTTGTTTGCTGGGTTGAGTATGGTCCTGCCTACCTTCCTCGTTAGAGTCAGTAGCTGCCTCCTGAGCGGAGTCGGGCTCTTGCTGTTGGTCCTCTGGCTCTTGGTGCAGCTCCTCCTCGGGCTCCTCCGCGACGGGTTGGTTCGGCGGTTGTTCTTCGTTCGCGGAATCTATATGCATGACATGGTGCAATTGGGGCATGTATTAGTGCAATGCTTGCTTCAGGATGCGAGTGCAATGCAAGGAATCAGGGTTTATGGAAAACATTATGTATTTTTGTGATGAAACTTGTTTACCTTTTTGAAATCGTACAAGCCATCATCTATGCTAGCTTAGCGTTACCATCATGCACTTCTTAAACATGTAGTGAAAACCTACATTGCATTCCAAATCAACGGCTAAGGTTTACATACTCCCATACTTCCAAATATGACCCAGGGTGGCATTTATTAATATACTAGTCTCATGATTTCTATTACTTACTTACATAGGCTTTATGTCTACCATTTTCGAAATAGGTCAAACCTTACATGTATAGCCTCTCGTTTTCAGCGGTGAGCTACTTTTAACCATTAGAATTCAGATACATACTATGAAGTCCCCTATGGCTTAATTTTTATTTAGACCCCTTGTCTTTTGCTAATCATAAGCTTAATTGCTAGGCAGGGGTAAAACAGTAAATAAACAATAAGCATTTAGGCTATCAAATTTTATACTAAGTTTAGGTATGCTAGTAAGGCTTCTGCCCAAACTTTAGGATTTTTGGTCCTCATTTAAACCACATTTCCTATTTATTAAGTTATTTCTGCATGAATTCATTATTTTCAAAATACTAACTAAACTTGACATGCATAGTACTCCCTTTCAACAGTGAGCCATTTATACTACAGGGAGCACAAATAAAATGTGTAAAACTATTTAGAGTACAACTTCTATGTAATTATCATTTCTTCAATTATTTCTATGCTAAAACTATCTACAGGGGCAAAATGGTAATTAAACAGGGAACCTTTGAGCTACCAAAAATCATAGTGAGCCTATATACCCTAATTACCCTGCTGTTCAAATTTGGCAGTTTTTGGAGATCATTTAGTCCACATTTCTTATTTATTAGGGTTTTTCATGCTTGCATAAAATCAGGGGCAAATTGGTACTTTCCTACTCAACCATCATATTCACTAGACAGATCTATTCAAAAGGATTACAATGCAACTAGTTTGGTATTTTTTTGATTTTTATTGAATTTTCTATGATTTTTCAAAGGTTTCTGCCGAAATAATTAATTTAAAAAGAAAATCATTAGATCCAGGGGCTAGATTGTGATTGTTTCGAAACCCCAGGGGCTAGTACGCAAGACTTGCAAGACTCAGCGTACAGCGCGGTGGACCGATTTGCGAATATGGAAAAAGCAGGGGCCGGATCTAAAATTTGCCCGGCCCCCTTCTTCTTCCTCGCGACGCCCGCGGCCGCGCGGGAGGAAGCGCGCGCGCCGGCGAGCCGGAGCTCGCCGCGGCCGCGACTCGGGTTGGGGAGGGTGTTCCCCATTCGGGGCTTCTACCTTGAGGTGACGGCGTCGTCGAAGAGGGTGTGGACGAGGTGGACGGCGGCGGTGAACCGGAGGTGAACTGGTGCGTCGCGACGTCGAGGTAGGGGCTGATCTCGGCGCTCGGGAGGGGAATGGCGATGAGGTCTAGGGCGCGAGGTGCGCGGGAGCGAGGCGAAGGTCGCGGTGTAGGTGTGGAGGCACGGGGAGCGACGGAGGGGAGGGCGCGAGCTCGAGCTCCGAGCTCGGCTCCAATGGCGAGCGCGCACTGCCGGGCGTGGGGAGCGAGGGAGACGAAGGCCGAACGCGTGAATGAGCTCGGGGAAAGGAGGCCGGGCCTCGCCCTCACCTTGAAGGCGCGCCGTGCGCGCTGTCGGCGGGCGGCAGCGGCGCGTGGCCACGGCGGTCGGGGAGGCCGGCGCGTGGCCACGGCGCTCAGAGGCCAGCGCCGCGTGGGCGCGCCCGGGCGGGGAGGGAGGAGAGAGGCGCGCGGGTGAGCTAGGGTCTATGGACCGATGAGGCTGACAGGTGGGGCCAAGGCTGGGGATGAGGAACAAGGCGCATGGACCGGGTGCATGGAGCGAGGGAGCCGGTGGGGCCCACAGCTGCGGGTGTCGGGCGGGAACCCGCAGCCCTGCCAGGTGGGACCCATCTGTCATAGGCTCATGAGAAAAAGAAAATCCCGAAAAATGAAAAATGGGATTTGACCACTAACCAGGTTTCTGAATTTTGCAAATTTGACCAATTTACAAGCCGAATTTGAAAAGGACCCAATTGAATGAAATATTGTACCCTTTGAGATCTACAACTTTGTGAAAAGAACCAAGTTCAAATTCTGGCTCTAAATTTGATTTAAATTTGAATTTAACTATCAGCCCTCAGTTTGGACTGAGAACTGTTTTCCTTAGATAATTCAAATGTCCTATTTCTAGCCATTTTCTCCCAAAAGCCTTTTTGACAAAGTTGTTCAAGATTTCATGGCCTAAAACTTTCCCAATTGGACCTTTGCATTAAAAGGACTCTATGATATAGAAAAATGAAGAATTCTAAATATGTCAGATTTGGAGTGTGTTTGTTGGGTAACACCAAGGGACCTTTTACACTAAGTTAAGCCCATTTTCCATCCAAGCTATAATTGACAAAGTTGCTTACCACCTTAAGACCTACAAGTTTGGTATAAAAAGTTTCACCTAAATCTCCATAGGATTTAAGTTATGCTCACATTTATAGCGTCATTTTTGCAAAACTTAGTGTATCACTAAACTATTTTCATCATGTTTGTTCATATGACTCAAATGCACATTAGCATGAGATGAGATGATGCTTATGAGAAGTAATTAAACAAAGTATGCACATGATCATGCTCAGGAGATGCCTAGGGCATCACATCCGCCGCGCCCGCTCATGGCTTCCAGCGCGCCGCGCCGTGCCACAAGAGGAGCAGCAGCTCCTTCCGCTCCCTTCTTCAGGAAGCTGGTTCCCTCTCCAGCTCCGCGTTGTCTTCCCCATCCCTCTCCCTTGCTTCCCCTGCCTCTGCTCCCAGCCCTGGGGCCCGAGCGGAGCACCGGCCGCCATGGCCATGGAGCTCGAGCTCCACCGTGCCGCCTCTCTAGTACTCCTCCCGCCCCGATAGCGTGAGCACCGTGACCGCCACTGCCTCCTCCATCTTTACCCCAAGAACTCGACGCCGGAAATCACTCCACCACCCCTCCCCACGCGAACGCCGTCGCTCATCGTTGCCGTGGCCGCACCTCCTCGCGGACACCCACCGTCTAGCACCTCCCCGTGCCTACAACCGCCTGCGCCGGACTCGCCACACCACCGCGCGGCTCGCGCGCCGCCCCGGGCGCCGTTCCCACACTCCTCCATCGGATCGAGCCGCGCCGTCGCTGTCCCTGTGTGCCCCAGCCAGCTCCGATTCACCGGCGTTCCCTGCCAGCTCCGAGCTCCTCTCGCGACGAGACCTTGGGGAAAGAGTACCCCATCGCCGGGGACACATTCGTGGACCCCGTCGGCTCCAAGACGGCACCCCCACACGCCAGCACGAGCGCCGGAACACCGGGCGCCGCGCGCCCCTGCCCCTGTCCGGAGGTAGAAGAAAGGGGCCGGCGATTTTGCGAGCTGGCCCCTGTTCTTTTGAGTTTTTACGATTCAATTTATGCGTTGTACAATGAGCCTCGAAAATTTTCGACCTAGCCCCTGAATCTAAGGGTTAATCACGTTTAGTTCCCTGACTATGGTTTTCGATTTATTGAATTTCTATAAGCCGAGAACTTTGAAAATTCATAGTAAATCAAAGAAAAATCAGAAAAATACAAACTTTGTTGCAATGTGTTCCATTTTATTAGATCTACAGAATGCATAAGATGTGGATGCGTAAAATGACCATCTTACCCCTGATTTTGTGCATGAATTGTAAAAATGAATAAATGATAAAAGTAGAGTAAACCACCCCCAAAAATCACGAAACTTGGGCTGAGTACTATTTATGTCATGCATTGTCACATATATTTTTGGTAGCCCTAGTTTTACTGGTAAATGACAGATCTACCCCTAGGGTCCACTTTTAGATAATTATTGAATAATAAAATGCATGCTTTATGAATTGTGCTCCAAACAAATCCATAGTAGATATGTTGAACTTATTTAGTCTAGTATAGACCGGAAATAAAGTTTCATGTGCCTTAGTTGCTGTTTGCTGCGTGATTTGAAAATAATTAAGGCTATGCAATTGAACATAATAAAATAGAGAAGTAGGGTTTAATAGGCTCCATAATAGCTTCTTATAGCCATATTAGTTTGTATACAGGCTTATGTGACTAACTAAATTGGTGGCTTGTGTTACATGAGAAGTCTAACGTTTGCAAATTAGATAAGTCTCAGAAGTAAAGAAAATAAAAGGGAAAGGTTAATGTGCTTACTTAGGCTCGTGATTTGTTCCTATACTATACTCGACGTAGTAGAAATATTATAACACAACGAAACATACACTTCTGCTTAAATTTAGTTGGGTGGTCAAACAATTCAGTGCCTAACATAAGTTTACCCTAGGCACAAAAGTGATTCCTGTTTAAATAGTTTATCAATCAACTTTCTGCCTATCCATAAAATGACTGTCCAAATGTGTGCTTGATATTCATGCATCATGCATGGCATTCATATAGTGACAGTTAATGCAGATACGTGATCGGGAAGCAAGTGCGTGGGACTACTTCGAGCAATGGTGTCCAGAAGATCGACTAAGCCCCAAACACGATCTGTAGAGCCCATCGCCCATCAGTCGTGTTTGGAAGGAGGAGCAGTCCAAGTGATTAAGGGGTTGTCTGGGGCAAAATCCCTAGAACCCGGCAAGATAACATAGTTAGTTTGTTGGTTTTGTTAAGAATAAGCAAATGTAGGTAGGAACATGAATTTCTCAGCTAATATTATCTTGGTTGATGATTACGCATTCGCATTAGGAGTTGATTGAAAACCCTTGTATTAGATTTCCTGGCCGCCCTGGCCCTAGCACCCATATATAGAGTTCGTAGGACGAGTTGGCTAGGCTTTGCTAGGTGCGAGTAGACGCGAGTGAAAGGAGTCACTCGTCGCGTGGGTGATTTCAAAAATTTCAAAAACTTTTACTATTGAGAAAGTAATATTATGCTCATGATTTAAATAGAGACCGGACGGAGAATGATTTTATTTTGGGGTGTGTGTTGTTGTACTATTTGGCTCCGCCTGAGTCGTTTAAGGCACGTCCGTTGTTCGCCTATTGATCGGTATAACATTGCTAGAGTGATTAAGCGGAGAATGGGACCGGTGAAAGTCTTACCTGGGCTCATCTGAAGTTTTTGAGGTGCCGCCCATCCACTTGCTGGAGGCCGTTGGGCCCGGGGGCGATTGTACTCGAGGGAGGGCTGACCCAGTGCGCTGTGGTAACGCTCCTGAGGGGGCACAACCCGGGGGTTAGATGGGGGCGCTTTGAATCTTGGGACAAGACAGGTGGAGATGTGGGCTATATGTGGAAACGCGATGGCTAGTAAGTATATACCACTAGCATGATAGTTATTACCGAGAATTAAAATCGATTCGAATCGCTGATGCCCACCAGATGTGGGAACGCCAATACCTTTGTCGTTCATCGTAGTAACTACCTGAATATATTATATTTATTACACATGTTTTCAAATAATACACGCTTGTATTGTATTGCTTACATTTCTGCAAGTTAATATTATGATGTTATATGCAAATGATAAGACTTAGTTACTATATGTTGGTATACCACTGTTTAAAAATCAAAGGCTAAGGACCCACTTGTTAGTAAGCAAGCTTTGCTTCAGCCGTAAGCCACTCCATTAAGTTGTACTGAGTAATTAGTACTTAGGGTTTGCCTCCACCTTTTGAGTACAAGTACCGATGACATCTGGACAAGTGCTTGGAGGAGAGTAGTACCGGTGGGCTCGGTGCTGCTCGTCTCGATCATCATTGCATGAAAACTACTGAAGTATTTCGTTTCCGCTGTGAGATGTTTTTTGAAATCGCTTCCGCTATCTGATTCGAACTTACCTTTCATATGGCATTATGTTGAAACTTGTATTTTATTTCAACTGTCTGTGATGATGTAACTGTTGTGGCTTCATCGCGGGTTGGATGTGTATGATGTCGGTTCCTCTGAAAAAGGGTGATATCGGGAGCCGAATGACTTTCGATGGACGACCGGGTTTAATTTGGTCTAAGTGCACTGTGGACCAGAGGTGGCAGATGTGCTTAGCACGGATTAAATCGACGGTTCTGTCACACACTTAAGGGTGATATGATCACCAGCTCTCCGGTCTTAAGCAAGCTTGAGCATCTAGTGCCGTTTTAGACAAAGAGAGCATATTGGGATGAGAGAGATGGTGGCAGGAATAACAAGTTTAACAATAGACGGCGATAACAATGAGGATAAAGATGAGAGACAGAGGCAGAAGAGATGAATATTTTTGTCTAAAAATGTATTGAAGGGGTAAGAGCAGCGCATTCCAATTTTTTATAAAAAAATTGTAAATTATAATATATACAGTACCGCAGATAATAATAGTTCATTTGGAACATTTGTAAATTATACAATATAGTTAGCATGGTAGCATCTATCCCGTTAACTCAATTAAAAAAAAAGAAAAAAAAAATCCCTTATTCGGTTCTTCCCACCTCACCTCATCCTTCCCCTTCCCGACGCCGCCGCCTACTCCCACGCCAAATCCGTCACCCCGGCGTCCCCGTCCCAGCGTCGCTTGCTTCCGCAGCCTATTCCTCGGCGCGCGTTTCTCCTGCCTCTTCCAGTGCCGCCTCCTTCCATTTCCACGCCGGAGCCGAGCTCCCTGTTATCGCTCAGCGGCACCAGCTTGTTCCTCGACGTCGCTCGGACGGCAACAGCTTGGCCCGACGGCAGTTGCCTAGGTCTTCGACGGGCCCTTCGCCGGCGACGAGCGCCCACCAGGTATGTTCACCCCCTTCCCTCCCCTCCCCGCTGTCCAAAACTGAGCACCCAAACCCTAACTTAAGTTTTTGGGTTATCTGTATTCAGATCTGGTCTAATTACAAGGGTACGACTAAGTTCGATCTTATTGCAAAAAAGTATTGGGTGTAACTGTGTACACCCATGTCCTTTACTGGGTCCGCCCCTGCATGATATGCAAATTCGTGATTGATTTCAGGATGTCATGGTCACTCATGGTGGTGTACACGTGTTTTCTGTTTGCAGCCAGGAGACGCTTCTATATTATGAGTGGATCAATGTCCAACTATCATGACGACCACTTTGAAGAGATGGAGGATGATTATGAATTGGATGATCCTGCTGATTACATGGTCGATGAGCAATATGAGCGAGAGGTTAGGGATTCTGATTCGGAGGATGGTGATCATGGCCAGTTGGTGCGTTTCCTTTTGTTTTTGTCGTCTATTGCATTTGCAATCAAGTCTACTCCAAGCTTTTGAGTTGCACAATTCTTATTGGCGTGTAGAACATTATCAGCTGATACGTAGAAGCTTGTATTGTTTTAAACGCTGCTTAACGTATCTCTACGTCATAGTTATTAAGACCTGACCGGATGGACAGTTCGATCACTAAAAACTGGAAGCGAGACCTCCAATGGTGCAGCTCATCTAAACGACTTCCTGCAATTGGACCGGTAAAAACTGTTGAATGAGCTGGTTTCTTGAAAGACCGGTGAAACAAGTGGTTTAGAGCAAACCGGGTGGCTTTTGCATTAGGAGCTTACGACCCCTCACTTCTCCCCGCACAACCTATCCAGGACGATGGAGAAGAGAGGAGGCTTCCCACAGTCAGGCCCCCATGGACCAGATCCAAACGTGGAGGTGCTGGATCCAGCCGTGGATGACTGTAAGAGGGAGGGGGGGGGGGGGTAATTCTTTATCTGCTGTCGGTCAGAATTCCGCAAATTTGGCATTCGCTCCTATAGTCTTATACCTTTCTAAAATATCTCATTTCTTTCCATAATTCCTGTTGGCCTTGCTGTGTTGCTGCTTACATTGTTTCATCTATTACGGCGATCTGTTTCCATTGTTCATTCCTTGGAAGTTATGATTTGATCTTCTAGCTTTACAGAGACAACTTCATATGAGTTTGGGCTCTTTTTACTGTTCAAGCGCCAGGTCAGGTTGGGTTTGGGTCAGGTCAAGGTTGGGCCACGGGTTGGCTAGGATGGCCTGCGCCGTGCCTAGTGCCGGGTCGGGTTGGCCCGTGCACTCCCCGCGGACGCGTTGGGTTGTTTTTTTGGCTTTGGGTCAGGTTATGGGTCAAAAATCATGGCCCGTGCCCAGCTCGTCGATTGTTGCGGGTCAAAAAATACGGCATGTGCCCGTCCGTTGCGTTGCTAGGGCCGGGTTTTTTCCAGGCGGGTCGGTTGGCCCATGAATCCATGATCAGGTCTTTTCTAGTACCACCTTGGTTTCCATATAGATGAATTTAGAGGTTCAAGTCGCTATTTGATTTGGATGCTACAGTATAATCGATTACAATACCATTCATCTTCTGCTGTTCACTATACACTGCATTGTTTCCACAACCTGATGCAATGTCATCTTTGTTACAACTTGAACATTGGTCCGTTGCTTATACAGTTACCTCTATCACACTAAATGATTGTCCTTTTCTTTTTTCTGTTTAGAATGATGATAATATCCCAGATACTTCATCAGCAGATGCAAGAAAAGGAAAAGACATTCAAGGAATACCCTGGGAGAAGCTATCTGTAACCCGTGAAAGATACAGAAAGGTCAGATTAGAACAGTACAGAAACTATGAGAATGTACCTAACTCTGGAGAAGAAGCTAGGAAGGTTTGCCTTTTAACGCTTTTTGGAAATTCGGCTTTGTAAAATTTTCTGTCTGCTTAATTTTTATGCTTGTCTTGGAATAGGACTGCAAACCAACAGAGAAAGGCGAAATGTACTATGAGTTCAGAAAAAATACTAGATCAGTAAAATCAACTATCCTACATTTTCAGGTGATTGAACTCTCTTTTTCATATTCTTGTCCTTTGAAAGAATATGCTACAGGGTGATTATGAGGTGCACTTCTTTAGATATCATGTTGATAGGTGTCACCTATTTTCTGGTCATTTTCTCACATGAGGATGTTATAAAATCTCCGTCTCAGATTTGCTTTGATTTTCTTTCTTAATATAGTTTGGTGATCAATTTCTCCTTAAACATTGACATCTGTGACAAGAAATTACACAATTATCTTGAATTGTGGCTTAGATGTTGGTCTATTATGGCAGCTTCGCTGTTTGAGATTGTAAATTCTTACTACTAATTCTGAAAAAAAAAATTGCATGTATATTGAACCATGCATCTAACTGTGTTGTTTTCTCGAGTGTATACTGAATTACGCAAAAATTCTGGAAACATTAAAAGTTATGCAAGCTTTACATGGATAGTGATAGAAGCACAAGTTACACCTCTGAAATGTATAAAGGATTGTGAACTAATTCAACTCACTCTATTTGGAGATGTTCTGTTGAAGTAATGTTTCAATATATTCAGGGATCAGAGTTATACAGATTTCCCTGTGTTTGAACTAACCTCTTGCAATCGTCTGCTTGTGCCTGCAGCTGAGAAATTTGGTGTGGGCTACATCCAAGCACGACGTCTACTTAATGTCACATTACACAATTCTTCACTGGTCAGCATTGAGTGGTGTGGATACTGAACTTATGAACGTCAAAGGACATGTGGCACCAACTGAGGTATTGCTTTTTCTTTTCTGTTAGTCTTCATATCCTCTCTTGTTACTCAACTTATATTAATAACTGGCATCGATGTACAGAAGCACCCAGGAAGTTTGTTAGAGGGTTTTTCTCAGACTCAAGTTAGTACTATGGCAGTCAAGGACAACTTGCTGGTAGCTGGTGGTTTTCAAGGAGAGCTGATCTGTAAAGTAAGTTAGTCAAAATGATTCAAGTTTGTTTGAATCCAAGTTGCTGTTGCACTAGCTATTGGTAGAGCACTAGCTTTGCCATGGTCACAATTATCTCTGCTATTCAGTATATGTCTGTTTGTTCTTTTATTGGATGCTCACCTGAAGTTCGCAGCGAACTATCTATTATTACCACTGGAATCTTCTCTTGTAGTAACTTGGACATTGTGTTGAAAATGCACACATTAGGATTTAGGAAAGTACTGTAGTCAGTTGTGGATTGTGATCTAATATAAACTATCCAGTGAATTGAACGTATTTTACTACAAATAACAAAATGATGGATGGTGTGCATGTATTTACATGGTTAATCTGTTCATGTGTTCTCAATAGTGATTTTATTCAATTAACTTTCTTCTGTTGATGCCAAATGCAGCATCTTGATCGGGAAGGGATTAGTTTTTGCTGTCGAACAACTTATGATGATAATGCTATTACAAATGCGGTTGAGATATTCAATACCTCTAGGTAACTCACCGGCTGTTACTAAAGATGCTTCCTCATTAAATGCATTATATTCATTTTAGTTCTGATCTTGCACCCCAGTGGCGCTGTTCACTTCATAGCATCAAATAACGACTCTGGTGTGAGAGACTATGATATGGAGAGATTCCAACTCTGCAAGCATTTTCAGTTCGAATGGCCAGTGAATGTAAGTTTCCTGTTACTTTATGATTTGTTTTGGACATCTCGTTGGTGCCATCATCACTTGATACTTTGTATACATGCTGTCTGTAATGAACTTAGCTGATTACAGACTTTATTCCCTATTTCATATGACCCATAGTTGCATTTTTATGGGCAGCTTGTTCTACTTTCTTGGGCATACTTTTGACTTACTTTACTGCTGTTGGTGAATCTAGCAATATTAGGATATGAGCCCACCTATGGTTGATTTGTAGAAAAAAAAAACAATTTCTTTTGGTTTCTGTTGCGTTATTTGATACACTCTATGGTCCCATATTCTGTATACAATATGGTAATAAAAGAAACATATTGACATGCACTGCTGGCACCCTGAAGGATCCTTGCACATTTCAAACATGGGACCCTCAACTTTCCTCTTTCTTGTTGCTGTTTCTAACATAGGGTTGAGGATAAATGCATTTGGCATTAATATGGATTTGATAAATAGTTGGGTCAAATTCAGTGCAGTTTTTAATTATTTGTATTTGTATTGCCGTATCTGTGCTTACTTAGTTTGTTGATGCAGCATACTTCGTTGAGTCCTGACAGAAAGTTAGTTGTTGTTGTGGGGGATGATCCTGATGTTTTACTTATCGATGCCAACTCTGGAAAGGTACCATTGCTAATCAATATGGTTTAGAAAGCTTATATCAACAGATTGTTTCCAATTGCTGTCATTATGTGGATTAATTCCCCATTTGGTTTTATCTCTGGATCCAGACTCTTCATTCCGTCAAAGGACATCGGGACTACTCATTTGCATCGGCATGGAGCCCTGATGGGTGGACATTTGCGACTGGCAACCAAGACAAGACATGCCGAATCTGGGACTTGAGGAATCTTTCAAAATCTGTCCATGTGTTGAGGGGTAACCTTGGAGCCATCCGGTCGATCCGCTTCACTTCAGATGGCCGGTTCATGTCAATGGCAGAACCAGCTGACTTCGTGCACCTCTATGATGTGAAGAGCGACTACAACACAAGGCAGGAGCTGGACTTCTTCGGTGAGATATCTGGCACGTCCTTCAGCCCGGACACTGACGCTCTTTTCGTCGGGGTGTGGGATAGGACGTATGGCAGCCTGCTTCAGTTTGGCCGCCTGTACAACCACTCGTATCTTGACTCCCTGTTTTGATGTGGAACCAAACGGGTGTTGGGCCTGATGTACTGCAGCTGCTCTGGATGCTTTCAGCATAAATTAGGTCACTATCCTTAAATCATAACTTTAAGTTGACCTGATAATTCAATTAATAAATGTTGTACCCTGCCCAGATGTGTATATAAAGAAATGTACGCATGACTTCATGGTAGTAAAGCGCAGATCATATTTTAGATCCAGGCCCTATCTTGTAGGAATTCCATGAAATCTGTGGGTTTCTTGGAGCTGGTATTTATTCATTGGGTAAATCTGAATTGTTTAGCTGAGCTACATTCTCCATATTGTACTCCAAGTAGAGCTGGTAGCAGACAAATAGTCTCAGTAAAAATTTTAGATATGAGGTAGAGCTCCGAGCTGGAGCAGTGTCAAGATAGATCCCTTGTGATGCACATGGCTGTGAAAATAAATTTAGTGGAACATGCGTGCTGGGGTACGACTTTTTGTTCTAGACGAAACATGTGCTACCTGTGCCAAACCACTAATCTAAAATTTGGATCAATGCTAAAAGACCATAGCGTTTCACAAGCCTGAAACTGAAATTATATATTATTGCAAGAAAAACCCATTTCCATTTACTGCCCGTCCTGTTTCCATTTTCATCAAGTTAGATTTCCTGTCAAACAAATAAATTAAAATTGCTTTCTCAAATTCAAATTGACATCAGAAGTGGTAATTCCCCAATAGCTCCTAGCGTGAAAGCAAATAATCTCCTCATTTAGTACCCCGTGTTCTCTCCGTCTCACTTCACCCATCCCCCTTCTCTCCATGGTGAACCGGCGCTCGCGCTGTCGCTGCCATGCGGGTCCCATGTTGGGTAGGCCCATGTGAGAGGGACTCACGTCCCCCGCTGCAGTACTGTATCGAAGAAAATTCCTGCTTGGTACACATCAACGCTATTGAACAAAGTATAATAGCATAAGAGAATAATCAAACCATTCCCTATATCCATATTGCCCTTGCAGTGACCACAATAATGGCACGGAAACAGTGGCGGTGCCAGTTTAGAAATTTAGATACGACAAAATCAACATGTGACTTTGTTTCTAGGAGCTGCATCTTCATCTAAAATGTATAGACTACAAGCTAAGAGCCTGTTTGGAACGAAGGAATCCAAAACAGAGGAATTGAAAAAAACACAGGAATATGATGAAGTGAAAAGCGAAAAACCACAGGAATTCAAAACACATGAATGAAAAATTTAGCCTGTTTGGATAGCAGGAATTGACGTTTAGAACATGGGGTATAAAACTCTATAATGAATAAGAATGTTTTAAGATTTAGACAAGATATCAATATATAAAATAAAAATAGTTAAGTTGTGGAAAACAAAAACAATAGAACACCAATTTAGTTCTAAAAAATAAACAAACCATATTAGTACCAAAGCTATCAACTCGTTGGTAGGTGGGCAGTGGCCTCCATCGTGGCCCCTCTCCTATCCTTATCCATTCACTACTACTCATCTTCTATCTTCCTCCGGAGACCGCTCCCATGGTTCCAGACTTCTAGGTTCGTCTTCTCCATCTACTCCCTAGGTTCATGTTCTCCCACGCAGCTCTCTTCTCGGCATGCCGACTTGAGCATGAGTTTCTCAACAGAAGTTGCAACTTGCAAGTCAAGCGAGATGGTCCACACCCAGGTCGCGATGCAGCGGCTTCTTCTGTTTCGCGTTCGGTCGTCTCTCTGCCCGCCTCCATTTTCTCTCACGCGTGCATGCTTTTCTCGTGCCTCGGCGTTTCTCGTGCTTCGGCGAAAAATTTGAGTCCAATTGGATTTTTTGATTCCTACGTTTTGTGAAGGAACCCTAACCTTTCCATAGGAACGGTAGGTTTCAATCCTTTAATCCAAACACCACGTGACGTCATCAAACTAAAGGAATCACATTCCTTTGAAATTCTTTCAAAAATCCTCCATTCCAAACGCGCCCTGTAAATTCACCCGAGCTAGGTAGGGCGGCCGCCAGGCCTTACTCTACCGGTGGATCCGCCCCTGCATGGGAATCGGAAGTGCTACAAGGGTAGCTGCATGAGCTTCCAGTAGCTATTTACTAGTATCATGTAGTGCGTGGGCGCGTAACGGTACTGCGGTGTGCCATTTTCTTTGAAGTAGACAGTCAAAGACGAACTTAAGAATATTAAGCTAGTGTAGTACTTGCTGAAGGTGGATCTGACACATTCTAAAACCATGTACATGGGTGTGTAATATCTCCAATTCTGCAAAATAAAAAACTCTGAAAATGCAATGAACATACGTCAACAGGACAGAAACAAGAGGGTTAACAAATGCAATGAGGAATGCGGGATATGGGCGAGATAATGGATATAAGGTTGTGTCTAGCAGGGTTTACATGTGCATTTCACACCTCCTCATTTCTATGCCATTTGAATGCTTCCTTTCTATGAAAACATATACACGCTCTGCCTGAATTTAAATCAAGCATTCGAAATGTACATACGCCCATATGCATGCTCTATTGGTTTATCAACGATCCATGCATGCAGCCACTACGTGTTAACACCGGTGCATGCAAACCTACTCCACGATAGGTAGGATGGGCGGATTTTAGCATTAACGTGGCTCCGCCAGTGTCAATGAGCACACACCCAAAAGTCCAAGAGAAAGGGCCTCTATAAAATGGAGTCTACTTTTGTTGAGATTCCCTTTAGCCTACAACTTACTCATGCAAAACATCTCCGCCATTAGTCCTTAAACTAGGCCCTACTTTAAGATGAGCGTTGTCACTAATTTTTAGGGCCTTAATCTTGACTTCGAGCCTAGAAGGAGCCCTCATTTTCACAGTTTCTATGTTATTTTTACTCACTGACAAATGGAAGCAACCGGCCATTGGCTTATTGTTTTTCTTTCCTCTTCATATTCTCTAAGCATATACAAGCTAGGAAAACCCTACAGGCTGAACGGATCCCACGCTTGGTCACCACTGCGGTCTCAAGGATGGCACTGCAGTCATTGTGGTGTGGTCATGAGAGGTGTGGTGTGGTCATGAGAGGGAGTGCACGAGCAGGACAATCATACTCTACATTGGGAGTGGAACGGACCGAAGGAGTGGACATACAACATTGAAAAGTAGGGCGCTCCGGGGAGCCCCTCGGAAGAATGGAGGTTTCGAGGAAAGATTTTATGGCCTATCTATTCTTGAGGTAAATAGGAGCCCTATTTGATCTTTTTTTTTAAAAAAAAAGAACTTTCTGCCCTCCAAGTTTTATGAAAAGTCGATTTAGCCTGTACGGGAGTTGCTTAGACGATCCAAACAAAACTTTAGGTGTAGTTAGGATAAAGCATGTTTTACGAAAAATAGTATTTACAAAACCATCGATCCAAACAACATGAGTTCAGTATGGGCTTTGCTTAAGTTGCTTAGTGAGGTTGAGCTGAGACGTATCTGCTCTGTCCCATCGCTCGGCCCGAAAGCCCACAGCTGAGTCTGTACTGTACTGCTGAACTACTTACTGCTACACCGCCAGCTATGTGGCCATGGTGGTCCATTTGGTCTCATGAGATGTCAGCCTGAAGGAGACCTCAGACCAGAGACAATGGCTATATATATATATATATATATGATCCCCGCGGCTCCATCTCTAGCAGCTGCAGCTCGCTCATCGTTATGCCGCGCAGCCCTTGCGCGTGACCAGAGCAGCTTATAGGGTCTCCTTCCCTCCGGCACCAGTCGGCGCGCAATCCACAGCACCCCCAGGCGAACTGTTTAGGATCATGGGAGCACAGTTGGTGAGAGGAGGGCGCGCTGAGCGGCGGATCTGGAAGGAGCTGCGCACGATGTGGGTGGACCCGCCGTCGTTCTGCCGCCCCGGCGCGTCGCCGGTCACGGATCTCCTCCACTGGGAGGTGGTGATCGACGGCCCCGAAGACAGCCCCTACGCCGGCGGCACGTTCCCCGTCGACGTCCAGTTCACCGACCACTACCCCTCCAAGCCCCCAAAGATTACCTTCAAGACCAAGGTTACCATCAAGAATCCTGCATTCTCACGCTCATCTCAATCTTCCAGAACACGGATAGTTTAACCACTCCCCTTTCTTCTGCCTCGTGAAATTTCAACCGATCAGATCCTTCGTATCGATCACTGCTCATTCCATCGGCATGCAGGTGTACCACCCGAACATCGACTCGGAGGGGCAGATGGTGCTGGACATCTTCCAGGACAAATGGAGCCCGGCCCTGACGATCCACAGGCTCCTCCTCTCCATCGTCTCCGTCCTCTACGACCCCATGCTCGACCGCCCGATCAACGGCCACATCGCGCGTCTGTACAAGAGCAACATCAAGCTGTACGAGAAGGCGGCCAGGGCCTGGACCCGGAGGTACGCCTCGACGCCCGTCATCTCCTACTACCCGGAGATGGGTGACGAGAACTGGGAGGACTATTTGGGCGCCATCTCTGCTCACAACAAAGAAATGGAGAGGGAAGAGAAGCGCCGGGAGGCGGAGCGGCTCGCCGCAGCTGCCGCGTCGCTGTTCTCGCCACGACGTGAGAACAGAGTAAGCCTCCTGTGGAGGACGACACTGGCGTTGCTTCAGCGCCGGTCCGTCGCGGCGCCATCGTCTACCGTCAAGGCCGTAGCAAATTGATTAGCACGAGATAGAGGAAGCTATTACTCTTGTTTCTAAGGCAGATCGATCTATAGCAATATAGCATACACAAATACACAATAGATGGTGGCTACTTCATAGGGTGCATACCCATCATATTATTAGCTCTTGATGCTTCACCGTCGTTGCAGTAGCCCTAGTTCTTCATTGGTTGTAGGATGATCAGGGGGTGTGTCTTTCCTTGTGATTGTTGCTATGATATGATGAGCTGTTCTCACTTGTCAATTGTATGTCATATAAACTCATGGTACCCACCCCTCATGTCATCTAGTCAGATTTAGATGTTGAGACCTGTGAGGATGGCCTTTTCCAGTTCTTGTGTAAGCAAGATACTAGTGGTCGTTACATGCATGAAAACACCTACATAAAAAAAACATCTGCTAGTGGCCATCAGATCACTTT
Organism: Paspalum vaginatum; assembly: GCA_030272315.1. Taxonomy (NCBI): domain Eukaryota; kingdom Viridiplantae; phylum Streptophyta; class Magnoliopsida; order Poales; family Poaceae; genus Paspalum; species Paspalum vaginatum. The sequence continues at coordinate 6,033,719 of CM059015.1, forward strand.
CATGTTATAAATGTGTATACATTCCTTTTATGTACTCCTCTACATCAGTGGTGTTATGCAAGGATGTTTCCTTAGCCTTTAAGTATTACTGACTGGCATGCACTACAGATTCTTCAGTGTGCGTGCTGTTCTTTATCAGGTTGCGTATGGCACAATCCATGCACTTGGTTTGTCTAGCTCTCTTAATTAGCTAGCTACTAGATCCAATCATTCATGTGTAAACGTATCAAATTTCTAAATCCAACCGTCGTCTATATATGTTACTATGTTTTGACGTTCCTATACCTACGAGGCTATGGCTGAAACTATATAGCTGTACTTGCTTTTGGCCCAATGTTTTTTATTGCTAGAGATTTTTATATTCCGTCACCGCCATAGTTGTATGATGTCTATTTGGGGGAGTGTTGTGTACCTATATTGGCAATTGCCAATTGGTACTTTGGTATATGCCGCACGCAACAAGTTACCGAGCTACACACAACACAACTACGGCCGGCTCGCACATAGTGTAAAAACTACTAGTACAGCGTATCATCTTCATCTCCGGCGCTGGGCCGGGCGCCGGTGGGGGGGGGGGCGCCTATTTGTCGCGCGCGCGACGGCGAGGCGGCGCGTCGCCGAAGCCACTCGTGGGCCGAATCTGACGCGGCCCATTTCCCCCGGCTCCAATGTCCCCGCTGCTAACGCCGCGCTTCTCCTCCGCCGCCGGCACCACCCTGCCCCCACCCCACCCCCGCTGCCCGGAGGCCGCCGGCGCATCGGCACCCTCGCCGCGACCTCCCCGCCCGCCGGCCGCCGCCCCTCTCCACGCCGACCTGCCCTACCTCGCCCACCGACATCGCCGCCGTCGCCGTGGAGCTCTCCCACCCCACCCCGGCCCTACCGCCGTCCTGCCCCGCCAGGGCACCGCCGGCCTCAGCGGCCGGCCACCCCGCCACCACCTCCGGGCCTGCCTCATCCGGTCCTCCCTCTAAGGCCGGAGGTGGAGAAGTAGACCTCACCGACGGCCAACCCAACCTCGAACCTGAACCCCAACAACCCCAAACCCTAACCTGGAAGCCGGCCGTCGCCTCGTCGTCGTCGTCGTCGTCGCCGGTGGCGGCTTCTTTCGGCGGCGACGGCGAAGGTGGGGTGGGCCTCCTCGTGGATTCAGCCCACGATGCGCCCCCGCCCCCGCGTCGCCCCCTTCAGCGACACGGCGATGATTTGTCCCTATGGCGATAGATAGGCGTGGCGCAGGTGAGGGAATACCACATGCAATTGCGATTGCTAGGTGTGCCACCCGAACATCATATCGATTCCGAGAACTGGACTGGTTTGCCTGGACTTCCTGACCGACAAGCACCGATGGATGCCGGTGTTCTGTGGATGTACTTTAGGATAGGGCCGGGTTTGGTGCTGCTACAGGCTGCCCTAGCTTGCTCTTCGCTCGCAAACACCGATCGCTGAGAAACCCAAAAATTCTGAGATGCTGGCTGTTGTGCGTATACATACTACAATACGCAGCAATGAGTATTCCACATCTTCATGCTAGACCTGTACATGGTCCGGTTTCCAGGTTGGCTGGTTAAACCCATCCCAAACCGTAGATGACTGCACTACCATGGTTTGAGCCCGGCGGGTACCACGGGTTCTACGGTTTACTCTAGTGACTGCGGACTAGGCGGACATGTTGGTCGATGACTTCAACTTCATTGTCTTCCCCGGCGGCCGCATGTCGGAGCTGCTGATGACCCATGAGAAGGAGCTACAGACAAGGGAAAAGCGGTGCCAACGTGCAGCGGCGACGTGACGGCGTCCTCGACGTGGACACGGGGCTGAAGCTCACGGCGGCGGCGGCGGCCGGCGACTTCTATGCCTCAGAGCGCCTACGCCGATCTTGTTGCTGGTGTTAGCCATGGGTGCGGGGATCAGCGGCGACGGCGGCGTTGGGGATGGGGACAGGGATGGGGGCGGCGACGGGTACATGCTCATCACCAGCGACCCTTGTGACGGTGTCCGGACAAGGTCTGTCGCAAGGCGAAGCTGCAGGCGGGTCGTGGTGCCCGTACCTTCTTGGGTTTTCGGGCTAGTGGGGGCCGCAGGAGGAGGCAGGAGCGTAGGCGCAACGGCGACAGCTGTGGGCTCTTGGCGGCCATGCCGCCTTCCCTCCTGGGCAACCTGTAAATCGCCTCCTCCTGTGCCGACGCGTCGCCCAGCGACAGCGTAGGCGTGTGGTACTCGTCACCCGACGACGACGGTGACGAGGGCGCCTCTAGAGGCGGGGGAGGAGCGGCAACCGGTGGCGGCGTGTGGAACCCCTCGCCCAGGTGGCTCAAGGGGGATGGGGGCGGCATCTCTAGAGACGAAGGAGGAGCAGGCACGGGCACAGGCGGCGGCGGCCTGTCCGGCGCGGGAGTCTGTGGCGTCGACGGCATGGACGGCGGCCTGTCCGATGGCTCATGGTCACGGCGGCGTCGTGTGGAGTGGGATGGAAGGAAAGCAAAGGATCCGGTTTAGTCGGTTTGGAACCACGAGAAGTCAAACCATGTTTAGGTTCTGGTTGGTTTTATGTGGTCCAGTGAATGGGTTGGTTTGGATTAGACCCAAACCATGTACATGGCTACTTCATGTGTAACATCCCGAATTTTAGCCCCCAGAAATTTTCTTCTAATCTGCCCTAGTTCAAAAAAGATTTTCGAAAATCTCGGTTGTTCACTTTGAGTGTGCTAATATAAGCACAACAAAATGTCAAATACCCCAAAAATACTCCTCCACCAAAATCTTCCACAAATACTTTTTCAAAAATTCAAATTCCCATACCAAAATCTGAAAAGAAAAAGGGAAAATACTTTTCTCCCCTTCTCCTTCCCAACCAAGCCCAAAACCCCCCTCGGGCTGCCAGCCCCACCGCCGGTCCATCTCCTTCCCCCCTCCCTCTCCCCCTCACCTCGGCCCACCTCGAGGCCGAACAGCCAGACCGCCACGCATCCCACTTCCCCCATTCACTGCCGTCCCGGTTCCACCGAGCAGCCTCCCTCCCCCTTCCCCTCTCTCGCTGCCGCTGGGTCCCGCCTGATAGTACCTCCCTCCCCTGTCTCCTTTCTTCGGACGTGCACTGAGCTGACGCCAGCGAGCCCCGCCACCGCGCAGCGCCCCCGGACCGCACCAACACCCCTGCAACGCGCGCCATGCGAAATCCCCTCCGGGCCCCGGACGCACCGCGTCCTAGCCCCGGCCTTCCTACCCAACCCAGCCGCACCTCCTTGCCATTTGGCCGCGGCATCGCTGCGCCACGTTACCACCGCCGCGGCGCCCTCCACTTCTGACCCCGTCGCCCTCGCCAGCTATAAGTAGCCGCGTCACCGCTCTCCACTTCACCTTACCCACATGCACTCCACCGCGAACAGCCCCCGGCCTAACTCGGGCGCCGAACGCCGTGAACACCCCCAACTCCTCCACGCCACCGCCCAAAAATCCTCCACCCACCGGGCACCCGAGCTCGATTCCCAGCACCATCAGCTCCGTCGCTCCCCACTTCTCCTTGCCGGCACCTCGACGCCCTCTCTTCCACCTCGGGCAGAGCCCGCAGGGCACGACCTCCCCACCACCAGTGCACGCTCACATCGTAGTTCTATGGGCACCCCTCTCCCGGCCACCACCTTGAGCCCCAACCCCGTCATCGTGCCCACACCCCTGCCTCAGTGCTTGCGCCAGTACCCTCGCCGACAGAACTGCCACCGGCAGCAGGAACCGGTGGTGAGCTCTCTGCGAACCGGCGTGGACCGGTTCACCACGAGCCAACCAGCCTTGTCACACCTTCCCTGATGCCGTTTTCCCCTCTCCGGTCACCGCTAGGTGGGCCCAACCCTGACAACGTTACGCCGCCATCACGCCTCTCCTCCCCGTCGCTTGGGCCGGCCCACCAGGCCGCACCACGCGTAGCGCGCCCATGGCCTGAGAACGCCGAGCCTCTTGGCCCAAGTTCAACCCCCGTGGGCCAAAAACCACCCACAGCCCAGGCTTTCCTTCCTCGCGCGCCAGATCCAAGAAGTTCGCGTAGAAAAAGTCCACATCTACACCTACAACTTCACAAAGAAGTTCATATCTACCCCTTGAACTATTTTCCAGAGATTTAATCTACCCTTAGCCACTACAAAATTCATATCTTCTCCATTTCAACTCCGATTCAGGTGATTCATGCACCTAAATTCATCTAAAATCAAGCTCTATCTATTCATACACCCCACAAAGTCTTTTCTCTGGTCGGAAGCCGCTGTCATGACACCATGGCGTCGTCCTACGCCCAGTCAGTGTTTCACACTGGTCGCACAAATATTGTGAGCTTGGTGTTTGATGCCGTTGCTCTTCTATTCTCCATAAACACTAAACGTTCTTGCCTTGGCCTTCCCCAAACCCCGTTCTAAACGATCCCGATCTCTGAAATCGGTCCCGCCGATCGAATCCCATCAAATCACACTCTCTTTCATCGCTCCCTCCTACGGAAACCTCTCACACCAACGCCAACATGCGACCGCCATCCCGTCGCTTTTGCCTTCACTCCAACCATGGCTACTCACTACCTTGGTGATGCCGCAATGACCGCTATCGTGCCTGCCAAGGTACCCTGCCAATCGTGACCCGATCCCCTACACCACGCTACTCGCCAGAGCCAACCTCTCTGGTAAGCAAACCCGATCGACCAAATAATCGATATTCCCCAAAGAGCTCTTTTTGATCTCACCGCACCCGAAATCAATGTTGAGCTTATGTTATACCTCAATATGTGTGTATGTTTCTTTATTTTGTGCGCGTAGGTTATACCGAAGATTCTGATCGGTACGCCCCTCGCGAGAACCTTCGCGATGCTTGAAGAAAGCAACTGGCGCTTGCAATAGATGTTGTACGAGCATGCGCAGTGGATGGCACATCATCGCGCCCAGCAGTTGGTATACCAACGTGCTCGGCAAATGATGGTGCGCCAACGCATTCAGCAGATGATACACCCTCGCCACCTGCTACCGATGCATTGTCTGTATCAACAAATTGATAGGCAAGCCCGCTGGAATCCCCACTTGATGCATAAATTATCTATGTTTTGCAAACACAACCCTTGATCTGATAATCATAATGAAATATGCATGTTTTGCATGCTAAGGTAACCCGGTGAAATATAGCCACCTAAGCTTATCTAGATATAGCGCGCATAGGTAGAAACGCTCATTTTAATATCTATCATAATATTGACGTTATGTTGCATTATGGATATGGAATGCGATGGGTATGGGAACATGGATGTGTGATGTGGTTTTTGAAATAAAATGGGAAAGAACCCCGGCAACCGACTTGGTCGGAATACGTCTTCGAGCCGAAACAGCCATAAGAGCAGGGTTGGACGGATAACTTAGCTACCTGCGGTTACCCCATGTCTTGGGATGTGGATGTTTGCGGTGACGAGTAAAAGAAAGTGGTACGGTGGTTGGTTCAACCCGAGCTCTTCGTAAGGACCGCTATGATTTTCATCTTGCCTAACTCTTCTAGTACAACCACTCGCTCTGTACGAGGCAATGGCTAGGCCCAAGCTGGAGTGGATAGCCTAGTAGCTTCTGTGTTGGCGCACAAGGGGCCAGGGGAAGGGTGGGTGTCAACGGAAGTACCGCGGGGTACTGGAGTGACTCGGTTGCCTGAATCTCTAAAATTCTGCTAAGTGATGAAACAAAGTCAAAAGACTTAGTTTGGAATTCGGGCGCTTATTTGGCCGTAAGCTGTCGCTGAGTCCAACTTGTGGGAATTAGTACAACCTCTGATCAGAGTAAAACCTATTCGAATAGTCCGAGTACACTGGTATGAATGGGTTACGACTTGGTTCTTCATCTAGTATGTTTTCTTAAACTTAAAATGAGTGGTTTGGACGAAGGTGGGACATGGTACTTGGGTAGATCAAGGTCGTGGATGAGATAAGTTGGTCCGCTCGGACCGGCAAGTCTAATGGCAAAACCCCCTATTTTGAGAAAAACCCTGTTTTCATAAAACATAAAATTTGGTATCTACCTCGAACCCTGCATATAAAATGTTTTTATGCAAAACTTTCCCTGAGTTCCAGATATATCCTGTATGTAGATGTAGCTAAGCCCCTACTTCGTATGGAGGAAGGTGTGCTGCTGAGTACGTATGTACTCACCTTTGCTTTGTTGATATTTTTCCAGTGAAGATGATGCGGTCACCATCTATTCGGACGAGTAAGGGTTACGACCTGCTTCCCAACCGCGACGTGTGGAAGTTTGGGCATACATTTTATATTCCGCTGTTTAAAATTTTCATGGGCTGCCCCCCTTTGTAGTCCGACCCGTTAGGGCGGATCTGTATCACTCTGATGTAAGAACGTGATTATCAAACCCTGGGACGGTAATAAAGCACATTTTAGTCCCATCATGAGAATTTAGAGTGATTGCAAGTGAATTTTAGAGTGGTTTTTATTCGCTCAGAAAGATTGTCATTTTAGCTTTCCATCGATACATAGAACGTTAAAACGGAGTACGTATGCAACTTGTGCGTCTGTTTTAGCGTTTTAGCGTGGGCTCCTTCTGCCGTCCGAATCAGACTCACGAATAACTTACACATCATATTGTTTCGACGATTCCTGTTGACTGCAAGTGAATTTTAGAATGATTTCAATTGGGTTGGAAAGTTTATCACTTTAGCTTTCCATCGACGTATAGAGCGTCAAAAACACAGTCTGTATGCGACCTGGGCGTCCATTTTCGCGTGGGTTCCTCCTGCATTCCGAATCTGGTTCGTAAATAAATTAAATTTCAGTCGAACGGGTCTACCTGTAAAATATGTGAGGTCGGACCACAGAATCCTTCCGTCTTTTATTATATATTTATTTATTTATATATATATTATTTGGTAAAGATATATGTTTGCCAGCTTATTATTGTTCGTAGTTCAGTTAGCGTTCAGCACCTACAGAGCGATTATATTGTAGTTCAGACTTGTGTGATGCTAAGTCTCTCGAGCTTCCACTTTATGACTCTCTAATTCGAGTATACAGGACAGATCGAGGGGGCGGCGCTAGGCACATCGATCGGTTGCTTACAGCGAAGGGCAAATCATATTGCGCGCGGTGACTAGATGTGGTGAGTTGGTGACGAAGACTCCTAACACCCAATCACCCAACTCACGGAAAGGTCGACGTGAACGGAAACCAGAGGAATCCTAATTTGATTGAGTCACCACACATCATCTATGAGACTACACTGTTGAGTAACGGCGGCATCACAAATCCCTAATCTGATCCCCTTCTCACCCAGAAGCAGTGAGGCATGAAGAAGATGTAGAAGTTTCCGTTCCCCTTCCCATCCCGGCGACGTGCACGACGGAAAAAGATTCGAGAGACCGAAACGTAAATGGAACTCTTTCTCATGTTCTTTTCAAAAAACACATGATTCCAATATACAGATACGGATTGCCCTTCAAAAACATATTCGGTAGAGCCGCGGAACCCTGTCCCATATACGATGCACTCTCGAGTCTCGACCTCATGCACTCTAGTACGCAGCTCCTGAACACGAACTGTATGGATGGGCCTCAACCACACGGAGTTCGCCTCGCGCCGATTATCCTTTGTTCCAGCCCACAAGCACCGCCAGGCCTATTAACGAAGTGCCCCTGACGCCTGCCGGCCTGCCGGAGCCACCAGCCCACACCCATCCCCTGCCTGGCACCGGGTCCGTGAGCGTTTTTTTTTATTTTTTAAAATCATTTTTTACAAAAATATACCATGGTTGGCATCTTTTGCAAAAATATACCTCTGGCGCCGGACTTGGAGCCCAGAGCCCAGGCGCCAGGTCCCTGGCCCACAAAACCGAGCGCGCTAGGGCGGTAGGGTGGGCACCTGGCGCCCGGAGACCGGGCGCTAGGGCCAGGCGGTTCTATCCATGTCTCATACTTTCAGTAACCAATACGTAGGACTACGGCAACCTAACAGAGCCAGCATTTAGTACTCTCATGATTTCAGCTCTAATCATGAGAATCGGATCTAAAATTTTTTAAGAGTCTGGACGGACTAACACTTATAAAAACATATTGTCTCTTAGCATAAGAAAAAAAAAGACAATTGTTTTAAAACACTGTGTCCGAGAATTTTGTATCAAACATATCAGATTAATAGATTCTGTTGGACCATTTCTCCTAACTTGTTCTTAAAATTCAGAGGCATACTAACAGGAGATTTGCTGTATCACATAGGATGTAGGATTAACTCAGTTAGTAGCTACTGCATTTACTAAATTTAGTTGAGCCTCTGGATAAACCGTTGTTGCTTCACATGGATTGCATTATTTAGTTGACTCTGGATAACTGCTGCCGTTTCACGCGAATTGTCTAGTGCTCCAAGCCGTTTTGTTGTCTGTACATATAAACATAGCTTCTTTTGTGCTGGCAGAGGAGCCCGGGCAGACTTGCCCCCATGTGGGTCTGCCTATGGCCCAAATAACATAGGCGTGCTACTACGACGACAAGCTAAAAAAATTTCGTGCATGATAAAAGTAAAACCACTAGGCAATGAAACGTAGTAAAAGCGTGTAAGGTAAATTTTATACTGCCATGTTCAAGTCTCTAAGACAGTAAAAAAACGTGCATGTATAAAACTGTGGGATTACAGATGGACCATAGATGTATTGTACCTCTCGGACGCTTGCGGTCACGCTCGTAGAGGCTGCGGTAATCGTGAAGGGGTGAACAGACCTGGAGGCTAGCCTCCGGGCGCCAGGCCCTTGGCGCCTGGCCTCCGGACGCCAGGTGCCCCCGGTTCCGTGAGCCAGGGACCTGGCGACCAGCCTCCGGGCTCTAGGTCCCTGGCGCCCAACACCCGGACGTCGGAGGTATATTTTAAAAAAAATGCCAACCATGGTATATTTTTGTAAAAAAAGATTTTAAAAAATATAAAAATAAAAAAAAACTCGGTCCGTGGCCGCCGCGGACCACGCTTCCTGTGCACGAGAGATCCCATCATCCGCGCCGGTTCGGCAGGCGGCACGCCGCCGCGCCCGCGCTGCACCTGCACGCGTGTCCCCACGACGGCACGACCCCTTCGTGAGCGCGCCGGTCTCTGGCTCTCTGCGCCGGGGATGGTTACCAGCACCCGCTCTGAACGTGTTTACAAGCTGCGTACTGCTCCTACTGTGAATTGTGATAACCATCGTCGGCCTGTGAGCCTGTCTACTTTTCATGCTAGAAATGTGCAGACCTGAAAAACCATAGAGTAAGAACAAGAAGGCGGGGGGGGGGGTGTGGAAGAACAAGAAGCCGACCGATCCATCAATCGCGGGCCGCACTACATGTGCTGGCCACGGGCTTTCAACACGACTCCTTTCGGTACAGCTACGTACAAGTAGTACACCGATTCGCCCTGGTCCGGTGGTGGACTGGTGGGCCCGCCGCAGCATGGCGAGAGGAACTAGCCGCGGGCGTCCGACGTCGACAGAGTACCCAACTTGTTATGATCCGACGAGCCTCGCAGCGCACCGCCCGTCCATCCATGGCACCTCAAAAATATCATGCTGTGCCGACTGCCCACAGCCAGCGGGCGAGCGAGGATCCCGTTGAGCACCAAAATTGCCAGGTCAGTATTAATGGCAGTTTCTCTGTATATTTGGTATAGAATTGTGTTTTCTAGGTAATATACAACGTGTTGGGAAGGTTTGACCCTATTTCATTGAAGACACAAAGAAGGCCTTGGAATTGCATCAAGATGAAGCCAAATCAGGAGTTTGAATGCACTAGGTTGTAGCCCTCATCGTGCCAATCAAATCGGATATATGGATCGCTTAATTCGGAGTTCGGACGGGAAAGTTATGACCTCTAGAAGATTGCCTCCCTGGGCAATACCGGACTATCCGGTATCCTAAGCCAGACAATCCGGTAGAACTCGGATTTTCCCCCGAGAACACTGGATAGTCCGGTCCCCTGCACTGGATAGTCCGATAGAACTCTGTTTTATCCGAAAAGGACTTTCCAATTGATTCTACGTCGGTTTAGTACGTGTTTTGGTTTGTAAAATGGGTAAGACCATCCCTTCCTATAAATATAAAGGGTCACGGTCGATTGAGACACCACAATCGAACCAATCAATCTACTTTTATCGTTTTTACCTTTTATTCCTTTGCCATAACTTTTCCAATCTCTCTTGCTGTTCTCCCTGCATCTCAACGGCGACTTAGAGGCGTTTAGGTAGCCTGCCGATCCTAGAGCAACTCCGACGGAGTCTCTCCCGGAAGATTGGATCTAGGTCTACCCGAGATCCTAGGGACTCACCGGATAGTCCGGCGCACGCTGCCGGACAATCCGCCGTTACCGTACATTTTGGCGTACGCCGCCGGACAGTTCGACGTCTGCTAGTCGATCCCGAAGCATGTGCTTGGTGCATCAAAAGACTTCAACGTTTGTGATATTTGGCCAGGACATATGCCAACACATCCATTGCGTAGCCGCCTTCAAGGTCATGTCAGGTGGACCCCCAAGAGATCGTGAGTTTTTCTTTTTGAAAGAAAGAGATCGAGAAAATCAAAGAGGTACTCGATCCAACAGCATGCAATGCATGATGATCAAGTTCAGGTTTGTGCACTTGCATCGATTTATTTTAGAAAAAAATAAAGGCATAGAAATGTTAGGGTGTCAAAAGGAAGATGGTTCGGTTTCCATTCCATGGTGGTAGACTGGCGGTCTGACAGGACCAATCCTGTTTTTTTTTAAAAGAAAAAATTATTCATGCCACTGCCACCGTGCCACACCTGGCCGGCAAAAAGTTGCTCAAGTGTGTAGCGCCGATCGAACTGAAAAGCAGCTGAACAGGCTTCGACGCAAAAGCATGTCACGTCCGACATCTTTTCGGTTCATAACGGAAAACAGCACCACACACCAAAGCCTAGTATGCTTTTTCTGTGCTGCATTGCAATTGCAATAATTGAAGACCGCAACATTCCAACAACTAAAGTTTCCATCTTTATTCTCCCGCTGCATAGTTGTGCTGTTAGGCTGAATTCAAAGAAGAAATACGGTCTTGTTTAACACTGTTTTGGTACTATGTGTAAAATAGAGTTTGAATTTCAAAAATTGGACAAGGTTACTGCTGGAGATACCCATAGTACAGTTTTGCTAACAAACTGTGCGGCCCATGTCCGACCATACGCATACATCGTGTGAACAAGGTATACTCCCAAGCCATTTTCGTTCAGCTAATAAGCAGAGAGTGCACAAATCATTTTCTGTTGCTCAAATAATAATAAGTACAGTTCATAGGATACATCAGTAAATATCTTCCTGTTACAATGTTTTTCTCTGTATACAAGGAAATGATCCATGTAAGTTGTGAGGAAGAACTCATCATAACGAAGCATACATACTCGTATGATTTACCTATACATACTACAAATAAAGTAAAAACATTTTGACCATAACTTGGATGCCAAAGAATGACATGAGCAGCCGCATGCTATCTGTGGGCTATGTGAATCTTTATTAATCTCCTCAGCCTCTTGGAGTGCTATAAATATGCGCTTTCACTTTTTCACACATCTCGCCCGAACAAAATATCATAATAATAAATACTTAAATACCCTATCCATGTACTAGTAACGTTTTACGTGTTCCTTTTATGTAACGACAAGGTATTAAATTACACGTACACCAAGCTAGCTAGGTAGGTGCCTGATAGATTGAGCAACTAACGACGACGCGGGCTTGTTTTATCAGCTTTAATTTCCTGTGCCTTACCTTGTCATGTAGGAGTACTAATATGTTCCGATGAATTCAGAGTCCGATCCCCACCACTGGCATGGTCGAAATGACGAGCCACTTGAGACGTAGAAAAAGCGAGCGATCCTTGATCACTGACGAGTTGTGATCGAGTTCTCAGCTGCATGAGCTGTGAGTTCTCAGCTGCAGCCGCCGGCGGCGAACCCGATCTTGCTGTTCTTGACGTCGTAGACGACGCTGAACGTCTGCTGCTGCGTGTTCCCGATGATGGCGGCGCTCCGTGCGGGCGCGAAGGCCAGGCACGTGGTGGCGCTGTCCACGTCCACGAGCAGGTTCCGCGCCGCCAGCTTGAGCACGGCGCCGCCGGCGAAGGCCATGTTGACGGCGGGCGCGCGCAGCTGCGACGCCTGGCCCTGGAAGCACGTGTCGAGGATGGAGAAGGCCGAGGCGCGGGGCGTCCCCTTCATGGCCCCCGCCACCGCCTTGCTCAGCGCCGAGTACACGTCCGTGGGCAGGCGCGTGATCACCGTGCCGGAGTCGATGATGGTCGGCAGGCTGGAGTAGGCGGACGACGACACGGCGAGGGACTTGCCCGCCACCGTGATCCCGGTCAGCTTGATGAAGTAGAGCGAGTTGTCCAGGGTGCTCGACGCCATGGGCGTGTACGAGTACTGCCCCGCGTTGTAGGAGCCGATGGACAGGTACCCCGAGGACGACGACGTCGGCAGGCAGTAGGAGAAGGAGTAGCCCATGGTGGGCGCTACCTGGTACAGCAGAGACAGCTTGTTGCGCGCCAGGCCGATGAGCCCCGCGGAACGCCCGAAGAGACCCTCGTTGTCTTGACCGCACCCGTAGTAGAAGTTGGGCACGCTGCTCGAGCCCAACGACACCGTGTCCTTGCTCAGATACCTTCATGTATACATATATACCATTACACAACATAGGCGTGAGCGAATGAGTATCGATCAGAGTATGTATGTATGTATGTATACGTGTGTAGCGGCCAAGAATAATAATTTAATACGTACAAGCAGTTAACACGCATATATACTATATACTGTACCTACCCGACGGAGAAGGAGCTGTCGCCGTAGCTGGCCTGGTAGACGCAGACGTTGGAGGTGGAGCAGGCGGCGGGGTTGAGCGTGGCGGTGGTGAGGTCACTGCACTGCTGCGCGGAGCAGGGCACGGAGGCGTAGGAGCTGGACGCCTTGGGGTTGAACACGGGCCCGGACTGGCGGTGGCACGACACGACGCAGGGCGAGCACTGGAGCCAGGTGAGCGAGGAGCCCGTGTCCACGACCATGACGTACGACCTGGCCGGCGTGCCGAGGCCCATGCGGGTGACGTAGTTGCCCACGCCCACGGACGTGCCCGGGCCGAGCGGCACGGACGCGAGGGACTCGTCGGCGGGGGACGACCCCTCCGCGCGCCGCTCGTCGTCGTCGTCCAGCAGCACGGCGGGCCGCATCGAGGACGGCGGCGTCTCCTTCGCGAGGCGCGCCGCGAGCGACGCGATGCGCGCGTCGTCGTGGGTGAGCACCGCGGAGAAGGGCAGGTCGGCGGGCAGCGGCGCCGGGGAGCAGGGGCTCCGCGGGTGGTGCAGCGTGAGGTGGACCCCCGAGCTGCCGTTCAGGTGCTGGAAATCTGCAGTCAGTTCGTGCTCAGTCAGTTACTGCAGGTGATCGAACGTACCTGTGTATGCATGGGCCATGTCAAAAGTAAGTTTTGTTAACGTTTTTTCTCCCAGCTCGAAAATGCGTCTGCATCTGCATGCATGCCGAATAAAGATAATACACTGTATCATAATAATTAAGGCATCCCATGCTTTAATTAATTTGTTCTGTTCTTCGTATCAGTGCTGAGTGCATATATTATCGCCGCCACGACACGGAACAGAATCCGTACGTACCGTGGCCTTGCACTAAGCCTACTACCGCACCAGCCTTATGATGAGATAGTGATGGGATATAATGTACTGACGTCTTACCAAACGTTGCAACGTGGCCAATATTAATCATCGTGCCATAGATTATTTCCACTAGTGCCTGCGAGCTTGGAGCGCGCCTTGGACTAGTGTTTTGTCAAGACTTTCTTGGAGCATGCAGAGAGAGCGGTCATCAGATTCTGAACGAACTGCCATGACTATTTATCCTCTCGTACATATACTAACTTATCATTCCCATTCCTCTAGAAAGAAAACCTTTTCATTCCCAAGGACTTTTGGGTCACATGATCGAAACAAGCTTGCAAGAATACCTTTTATTTTACAGGTTGGGGCTGCTCATGAATGGCAATCACATGACGTTATACAGGCGCCGTACGTACAGGGTATAGAGATGTGTACCGTGTACGTACGAATACAACACCCTATCACGAGAACGGGCGCTTCGGGCATAGAGAACGTACGCATCAAGTGGTCGTAATCGTATTAAATTCTATCGGAGAAGCATTATTAGACCCTTATAGGCACAGTTGGCAGAGAAGCTGCTATAAATTGACATGAACTTCTGAACAGTGGCGGCTCGTTTAAATCAGTGTGATCTCACTAGCGCGGACAAAGTAACACGAGAATAAAACAAAAGTAGAGAGAGAGAGAGAGAGAGAGAGAGAGAGAGAGAGAGAGAGAGAGAAGAAACGATGCTGCTTGGTTTAGTTGGCAGTTAACAAGATATTAATACGAAGAACGATCCTAGCTGAAAAGAAAAGAAAAACATCATTGTGCTAATTACACTGCCAGCAACGGGATAATTGAAGTGGTTGTCGGCTTGCCACGAGGGACCATCCGTTTCTGTCCGGACGCCTTATCTTATGTGACTTTTGCGCACAAGTACAAACCATCCAACAATATCGTGCACCTTTTTTTTTGTGAGGGGGGAAAACACAGAAACCATCCCCCAATCAAAGAGATATTTTCTTCCTGGAAAGAGAAAAATGAAGACTATGCTACAGGTACTTCCACACTGGATGATAGGATTGGAGATCCAGTGGGCATGCATTTGTTGATCATCAATTGTAGACCTGTACTAGTAGTATTTGCAAGAGGATCGATGCAGAGAGGACCACTAGTAGTGCATTCCCAGGGACGGCTATGCGCACAGCACATTTCTGGTAGGCATGACGCCGTGTGGTGTACTGGTATGTTGGGTACACAGGCACGGATTCATGCATGGCGGGGAATAATAGGAAAAGGAGAAATTGAAAGGAGGAGGCGATAGATGCAACGCGCAGCGGCGGATCGATCGATCGGCATTGAAGATGAACCATGCCCCCCGCCCCGCCCCCCCGGTGACGCACCAGACGTACTGCACGGCTCTGGCTGGCCGGCTGCCCATTTCGACGGCCATCCTTTGCGGACGTACGTGATAGATATGGTGGTTGGCGGTGGGAATCGGGGAGCGATTGATTGATTTCGTTCACGGGGGGAGTATAGAGTAGTAGTGGAAGTGGAAGTGCGAGTGCACAGTGCAGCCATATATACGATACGGCACTGAGTTGCATGCATCATCAATCCCCTTGGGAGCGTGTGATCATCGTATATACGAAGAAGGCGATGAATTTGAGCCTCTAGATCTCATCTTATCATGCATGATGCTCCTTGCTATAGTATATACACCAGTAGTACTAAGTTAAAATGGCAATATAATTGCCAACACAAATATATATAGTGCTTGTAATGCAGCATGTCGGCAGAAGCAAACAACACCCGGTTGATTAGCATGTACATGTGGAGGATGATACCAATCGATCGACAGTGTGTCAACACTGCTTTGAGTCAGGGAAGAAATTCGATGCTATGTGTGACAGTGACCCACACATCACGCCAGCCAGGCTAATCAGCAGCGCAACGCTAAGCACCAATTGGCCTTGGCCGTCAGAAAAATATATATACACGCACCTAACGGGACGCTTTGCATTGGTGCTGCTGGTTGGCAAATGGAACCATGAAAGTGTGCATATATACTAGTATATAATCTAGCTAGGGACGTATGTGTACCTAACATATATACTTTTCTACTGTTGTGCGCCGATTATATTTTCATGCGACTGACAGTAGTTGCTAGTGCTGAGAAGATTCGATCTGGGTTGTCGGTCCTTTGGCTCCCTACCCTAGCTGTCAACTTTCATTCAGTTATTGGTCCGATCCTGGCTACTTTATGCCTGTCGTGGACTCGTGGACAAGGCAGACAGGTTCGATCGACCTACCTGCCTGAAAAATGTTTGCACACGAACGACTGAGCTCGAACTACGCTACGGTTTTTTGCCATTCGTAGGCTTCAGGTTTATGTCTGGAGATCGTATGTATAAATTCAGTGCCGCCGGTAATTTTGCTTCGAAAGACGAAACAAAACAGTGCTGTCTAAGTTCAGTACTCCTAGTTATATCGTCTGGAAGCCTGATGATCAGTTACATCATGCAAAAACCTGATCAGCAGCCACATGCAGAAACCAGACGTGACTAATCCATCGCAAGCAAATCAAAACATGAACTAATTAAAGTAGTCGATCAGCAGAGATATGTACTAACTGACGAAGGGCAGGAGCATACATACCCTTTACTTCTGACGAGCAAGCGTCGGCGATGTCCCTGATGGGAGTGGCCGCTGCGAAGAGCAGCGAGAGGGCGAGGAGCCGAAGCACCAGCAACGCCATCTTATCTGAAAGGCTAGGTACGGCAAGAGCAGCTTCTTCCTCTCCTATAGCTGCTTGAGCTGTCTGTGGCCTGGTTGGCTCTATGACACTAAGCCCGGCCACCTCGCGAGGCCTTTTATAGAGATTCCGATGGAGCAAGCGCCCTTCCTGCCTGGGAATCCCGGCGGTAGCTGTCACTCCCCAGCGGTTGAAAAGGACACGTTTTAATCCAGTCCAACCAACCACTGCTTCTACTATTATTCTATAACCGTTTTTTCTTCTATATAAGACCATACCAAACAATCTAGGCATCAGTCTGTTTTCAGCTTCTTCTTCTTCGAAAAAAAGAAGAAGAACGTCTTGTTTCGGTTTCCTGATTGGAAGCTCTTCGTCAGGCGTCGATGGCTTGTACCGGTATTGTTGGCAGCGATCAAGCGAGGTACGGTGGTAACCAAGGCCGCCAAGTGGTAGCTGGTAGCTGCCTTTACTTCTGTTCTGCAGCTAGCCCAAAGCCAAGGCAGGTGCACGCAATCACGAAGCCGGCTTCAACTAATTAACCGGTACCCAGTTAAGCTGGTGGTTAAGCGCACCTGTCAATGTAAACAGAACTCCCATCAGTTATAAATGGCGTCCGACATCAGTCGTACTGTAGCTTTGACAAAAGGTAGACCACCCATCGAGGTGGTTGCCAAATGCTATGCTATGCATTAGTGGGTTCAGCTCTTGGTGCGTGCTGAATCGGTGACCTGCCCTGTCTCATCAATCGTTCGCTTAATTGAACCGGCGGAGAAGACTGAACCGAAATGACTAACCAGCATCAGAGCATACAGTACAGTACTGTATTGTTGGAGGAAAGAAAGAAAGAAAGGGAATCTAGCTAGGTAAGGTGGCCAGCAGCATCTGCATACATCCGACTAGACGGAATCTTTTGCTCGGGATGAAGCTTCAGCCTGACGTCTCCGAGGATGGGGCAGCACCGCAACGCAACGACGCACTGCTGCTGCTGCTAGCTGCCCGCTGGGAAATGATAGGAGAATAATCTCATGGAGGCCGGCCGGCAGGCAGGCGCGCCGCGCACCAACCGGCGACACTAGCAAGACCAGCACCAGCAACCGAAGCGGCCATCTCACCAACCACGTGAGCTGTTCCGCTTCCGCCGCGCCCCATCCATGATCCATCCATCTGCAGCTCCATCGATTGGAAGCCGGGCGATAAACAGAGTTGCATATGCGCGCGGCCGTGCGCCGATCGATCGAGAATTCTTATTGCCCGCTCTCATACCAAAGGCGAAGAGGAAAAGGATCGACCGGTTGTATACATTACATGCGCAGATGATCGATGGTGCGGCGAGGCTTTATGGGTACAGCCAACTTGCGTTTGATGCTCCTTTTGGGAAGGATCTCAACGGAAAGGTGATGGAGGGAGCTGCTCCATTCGTGCGCGCGCGAGACCACATCGTCCCGAGTATGATGAAAGTGCCATGTAGTGTGCGGCGATGTTTTGGCATGGTTACTTACAGCCACTGATTTGAGACGAGACTTGTAAAAAACGAAAATTATTTAAATGGCATTTAAGTTACATGTAAATTATCTACCCCTATCGCTTTCAATAATATTGTTTATTCCCTTTTAGCTGCATGGAATCTTACCTGCCCATTTTAATTAAGCTAACTATATGCCCTGACAGGATGCGTCCTATTCTAACTAGGCCACATTTGTTTATCCAAGAGATGAACCAGTTCAATTTTATCTCCAAATCCGATCAGCGTTCTTCCGTCCTGAAAAAGAGGAATAAAGACAAGACACAGCTCCCATTGGATTGGCCTGCCTTCGTTTTTAGCCATATTTGAGCCCATGAGCCAATCAGGTCAGCACAACTTGTCGGCCCAATCTTGTCGTCATTTATAGGACTATAGGAGTACTACACAAGGCCGGAATGGCTGGGCTGGCAAACCGACAAGCGATTCCGGCCGGCAACATGTAGCACGTGTGCTATGCCGCTTTGCGCTAGGTAGATCTCATCCATTGGGCTGCATTTAAGCAGAAACTACCCCGAGAGTTTTTTTTATTTTTATTTTTATTTAAATCGTTTTTTGCAAAAATAAATGGACGATTCAAAAAATTGCAAATCTATACCAATACCGCCGGACCATCCGGCGGTATTTAAAAAACGCCGCCCTATCCGGCGGTTTAATGACGTGGCATCCTAACTGCCACCGAATTTGAACCCCTGTCATCAAACCGCCGGCTGGAGCGGCGTTTTTTAAATAAAGCCGGCCCACCCGGCGATATTTAAAAAAAAGCCGAATGGGTCGGCGATTTTTATTTCCCGTGGCGGTATTTAGGTCTTGTTGGCGTTTTTTAAAAAATGGCTGGCGGTATTTAATCCTTTTGGCGTTTTTTAAATAAAGCCGGCCCATCCGGCGATTTTTAAATAAAGCCGGCCCATCCGGCTATTTTTGCTCCATGTGCATTTTTAAAAAACAAGAGCATGGTAATTTGTTAAATAACCAATATGAGTATACGTAAAAGCAAATGGCAATTAAAACACTATTTGAATGTGGGCATGGAAACTATTGTAATTAATACCGGTAAATTTGTATTTCTTTATTTTATGACGTAAAATATTTGTTTTCTTTTTCTTAGTATGGAGGACAGACAAAAACAAATTATGAGAGTACACGTTACATTAAATTGAAATCACAGCGTTACATTGAGTACGACATGAACAATTGATGCAGAAGTTAAAACGCAACATAGATTGAACTCGGATACATAATTCTCAATGTTGACAGCGTAGATTAACGACATAAATAAAGTTGAACATATTTGCGATGCCTTGTCGTTGTAGCGTGTAACTCACGCTACACAATTGACTTGGCTTAGGTAATTTGAAATGCTAGAAACGTAAAAATAGTAGGAAGTTCGTCTAAGCGAATTGGTTCGGATAGTGCTGTGACGGGCCTCGGAGATCATAGTAGCCGTAACCTCCGAATGGTGGAGACTTGGGGGGCATACGCTGCCGCGAGTGGTACGGGCATTTGCAGAAGGGGTCAGGGCACAGGGGATCATCTTCGAGTCCAACCACTATCGCGTTAGCGTCAGCCTCGTTTTCCAGAGAGTTGACGCGACACTCAAGGTCGTGGATCTTGTTCTTCAGGTGGTTGATATAGTCTTCGACGTAGGCATGGTGTGGAGGATCTACCCACTTGGTGAAGCGGCATGCCGTGTCAGTGGAATCCTGCAATCATATATATCTCTTTTTAGAAACAATTTGAGTTATGTCAGAACAAAGTGTAGAGAGCGAGTTTGAGGACACACATAGCCAAAAGGGCATCTGTAGAAGCGACGACCTCCATCGATGAACTCATCGAACACCTGCACGACACAATACTCACCACAACGGCACGTAGGCCACACCTCCGTGCGATCATCGTAAGGCCTAAGCCTGCGTTCGCCAACAAAGGCGTCTGGTCCCTCTAGCGGGAAGTCCTCCAGTGGATGTGGAAACACGTCTGGGCCTTGAGGACCTCCCCAGAGGAAATGGTGGCTACGACGTCCTCCACCCCTCCCTCCTCGGCCTCGGCCGCGGCCACGTCCCCTTCCTCCCGGCTCGGCCATTCCTCCCTCGCTCTGGTAGTGTGTTGTGTGTGTTCTTTAAATGTGTGCCGTGTTTTTGTAGTCGAGATGGGGGTTGAGTTGTCTTCTGAAAACGAAAAAGTTTTTAGGTCAAACTGAAAATGGTACTGAAAAGGCCACGCAGGTGTTGTCACGTCGAACGGAAAAGGCTACATAGGTGTTGTCACGTCGAACTGAAAAGGCTACATATGTGTTGTCACGTCGAACTGAAAAGGCTACATATGTGTTGTCACGTCGAACTGAAAAGGCTATGAATGTACCTGTAACTGAAAAGGCTACGTCTTGCGCTGTCACGTAAAACTGAAAATGCTACATAGGTATTGTCATATAGAACTGAAAATGCTACACATGTACCTGTAACTGAAAAGGCTACGTGATGCGCTGTCACGTCGAGCAGAAAAGGCTACGGAGGCATATGTATCTGAAACGATTGCCTACGTGTTGTCACGGCCTACTGCAAAGGTGAAAGTAATAAAATACATGATGACGAATATACACTGAACTAATGCAAGTCAACTCTGGAACTATGATCTAGCTACGACCCCTCTTGCTCTTGCGTGCAGCTCTCTGGGCAGCCCAAGTGTGGCGTGACCCGTGACTAAAGGGGTCGGGTGCCTGTCGAGTACGTCGGCCAGGGACTGCATCGGGCGCTGGCGGCTCCTGTGACTGCTGAGTTTCGTGGGGTGGCGCCTCCTGTAGCTGTGAGTAACCAATCTCATCATGTCGCGGCGGCGACGCGAACAAGGACTGCGCCATCTGTTCTGCTGCACCTGGTGGACTGTCAGGAGCGTGGCCGGCTCCGTAGCTGTCGTCAGGGGTCGTGCCAGCTTCATATCCTGCAAATCAATCGCATGGATTAAAAATGTAAAGTAACACTGTAACAGGCATGACGAGTCTGCTGCATGTATGTGAATGCCACTTACCCCACTCAACGTCACGAGTCCGTGATGTCCGTGCAGCGAAGACGTCGTGGTGGTAGGTAGGGTGACGAGACGATGACCCAACATGGGTCCCGTACTGTGTACCTGTTGCACGGAACATCCATAAATAATTGACGAACTCGTGTTTAATAAAATTGACCTGTACAAGAAATACCTAGCGGCGGGTAGGTCATCGGCGGAGTCTGCGCAAAGAGTGGTACCGGAGGTCGTACCGGAGGGGGTCGTGGCGCGGTCGGGTTAGGGGGAACAAACATCGGCTGCGGTGGTGGATGGGCAACATCGTCGCCACGGCAAGACAACGACCTAGTCACTCTTCTGCACAGCTCCGCTATCTTGTCGTACGCCGCCTTGTGATCTTGTGGGGCCATGGTGAGGGCATTACGGCTGTACGTCGTGACGTCTGCATGGATCTGCCGGAGCACGTCATGCTGTTTCAAAAAGATTGCATTAGTTTGCCATGAAGTATGAACTTAGATGTCTTCTAATGCGGAATCGACAATCAGGAAAGAAACTTACAGCTATATACGCCCCCTGGTCTCGCTGTGTAGGGTAACTGTCAGTGACGGACGGTGTGCGGCGGGGCAACTCCTGTGGCGTCGACAAGACACGCAGTCGTGTCCGTGGGAGGTACCAACGGAGGTAGTGACCCCAGGCTGCATCGTCATGTGACCTACCCTCCATGACGAGGTCATCCAAGGCCGTGGACCACTTCGCCACGAACTCGGCAAGACGTGGTGCCCAGATCTGGCCAACGTTCTGGCCCTGTCTCGTAAACCTGAAAATAAAAATAGTTTTGTCGGTGGACTCAGCATGTGAATTATGTGAAATATATAACTTTACGGTAATGTACAAGGTCGGCACGAACCGGTGGACTGCGTGCTCCTCGACGTAGATGTCGAAGACAAGTGGGCTGCGCGTTCTCCAGTAGTCAGCGTCGCGTACGCACAACGACGACAGCCCGTCAGGTGCACGACTCTCCACTGCCTCGTCAGAGTAGGGCGTCCAACGAACGTCGTCGTCACGGAGGACGTCGAACTGGCCTACGAAGTCAGGGTAAGACTTCCTAGTCTGCACGTGAGCGTACGCGAACTGCGAAAGCATTCAATTACATCGTTAGTACAGAAAATTAAATACACACCCAAATAAGTAAACGAAGAAGAATCCACGTACTCGTCGGTCGCACCACAGAGAGCCCATCGTCGGGCCGTCTACGTCGTCGCGTATATACACGTCGTACGGGCTGTGCACGACCGCGGGCCGACCAATCTGAAACCTCTCGTGGGCCCAAACCTGCAGAAGTAGCGGGCATCCCCCGAAGATGGGCTCCGCTGACGAACTCTTCAAACAACTCGTGCACAGTCCGCGGTACGTCGCAGCTAGGACAGCGGACCCCCAGCTGAACTGCGGGATCGACTCTAGTGGGCTGTCGGCGACGTAACGCGCGAAAGGCAGTAGGTTCTTGGGCACAAAGTTGCCCCAGAGCTGCAGAACATCACCCACCCCATCAACCACAGCACGTACGCCTCCAAATGCCGCGCAACCTCGTACTCTGTGGCACCAATTCGAATGGTGCCGGCCTGTAAATAGTTGCACATAAGTAAGAACCATATGAATTTTAACTATGCCGGTTGCCGTCGAATCTACTCACCTTGAACTGAAGAATCCACCACTTTGGGGGCCCGCCCGTGTACGTCGGTGGAAACTCCATGTAAGGCTGTGCGTTGCCGGTACGCTCGACGGCACCGAACCGAGCGAGCAAGTCCTCACGCCAGCCGGGGCCGACGTCCGTGGGGCCCATGGCATCGCCCCTCAACGGCAACCCAAGCAGGTACGACACGTCCTGCAACGTAGGCGCCATCTCGCCCACGGTGAGGTGCAAAGTGTGTGTCTCCGGTCTCCACCTATCCACCATTGAAGCAAGGAGAGAGAAGTCGTAGCTGAAACGCGGTCCGTCTCCCTCGACCATGCGAGCAAGTGGGAGCAGACCAGAAGCGCGCAGTCTAAAAAAACGATGAGCATAGCATTGTATAAATTTGAACGAGGTTGAATATATCTGAACAAGAGAACGAAGCACGTAAAGCGAACCTCGGTAGCCAACGAGGGTCCAACGCCATCGTCTCCATCGGAACACGTGCGCGAAACTGTCCAAGGGAGCTCCCCAATACCGCACTGAAGTACGACCGGTGCTTCTTGTCCGTCGCTGCATCGAGCAGGTCGGGGGTCACGTAACCCTGTGGGGCATCCATCCCTAAAAAAGATTGATATCGTTAGTCCACATTATAAACCAAGTATAAACTAACTAAAAGATTAACATAAGACTGCATGTAATTCAAAATAACATCACATAACAATAACATAACATTGCATATCATAGCATCGAATTCAAAATATTAACAAACTAAATGCATAGTCACATAATATTATTACAATCCATGATAGCAAATCCACATACACAGAATTTCAAGTAATGCAAGAGTAACGTAACAGAGAAAGGTTCCAAACATTATGTTATTACAATCCATGACAGTAACCAAAAATCATTAAATGACTTCATTTGTTCCTCCACGATCGCGTCGACCGTGACTCGATGATCCTGGCTCAGGTATGTTCGACACGGTTCCTTGAGGTGTATTAGTGCATTTTTTGTAGCTGTGCCCGAACTCATTGCATTTCGAGCATATGACAATTCTTGGCCCAGCTTCGGCGTCATCCATGTTGTTACGAATGCGACGAGTCTTGCGTCGCCCTATCTGTTGTTTCAAGTCAGGGTGAGGATTGGGTATGAAATCAGGAGCACCCTCTGCAATACTAGTGAAAGTCCCCGCAATGGCGAAACCATATATCTCAGAAGTCCAGGTGTGGTAGATTGCATCCTTCAGGTAATAGGGGGACACAAACATACGAGCGTTCAAACCTCCAACTTCCTGACATGCAGCTATGACATGTATACACGGCCTGTGGTATAACCTCAGCTTGTGGCAGGTACAAACACAATGGTTATTGTACAGGACACATTCTTGCACGTGCCTCTCATGATTGCCTCCTCTTCGGCCTTTGTCCCGACAAATGATCTCAAATCGATGCTCAGCGACACCCATGTTCCTGACACGATGTCCTGCGGCTTTTTTGTTTGCTTTGGCCATATACTCAAAGAATTTCTGCCCATATACGAGGCGGTGGTCTAGAAACACATTCTTTGCTGCTGGATGACGTTCCCGAAAGTATTGTGTTGTACGGTATACGTAAAATTCCACAATTCCGACAAGTGGCATGCTTCTGCTTCCACGTAACACCCAATTATACACCTCGGCAAGGTTCGTAGTCATAATACCATAACGTGCACCTCCTTCATCATGCAACAAAGACCACTTCTCCTTTGGCTCATGCTCAATCCACTCCAAGAATGACTTAATCGAACGACCAGGCCTCCGTCGCACATTAGGACCATCGATGCCCACATTTTCCATTGCAATTGGCTCATCATCTTCTAAATTCGCCCCTCTAGTACTTACTTCCGTAGCGTTCTTCTTTGTGACTTCATCAAGTTTTTTCCACAAAACATTGAATTTTCTTTCTTGATTCTGACTACACAACCTCTTAAAAAGTTTTGTTAGTTTCTTGTTCTTGAACTGCTTCTGAAAGTTAGCTCCCATGTGTCTCATGCACCACCGACTCTTTAGATCGACCCACTTTGCTATTCGTTGACGTTGTACACATCCTTCCTGTAAATCTTGCACCGCTTGCATAATGCCTCCATGGCGATCATGAATCACACACACATCTCGCCGATCCTGAACAATACATGCTTTGATCCGCTCTAAAAACCAGTACCAATTGTCCCCATTCTCACTCTCAACAAATGCAAAAGCCAGTGAGAGCACCTGATTGTTTCCATCTGCCGCAATTGCAGTCAGAATTGTGCCATTGTACCTCCCTGTTAGGAAGGTCCCGTCGATGCATATCACTGGGCGACAATACTGGAATGCATTGATACATGCCCCCAAAGCAAAGAAAGCACGCTGAAGAACACGCTTTGTCCGGTCCTGAGGCAAATTATAGTGCTTAATCTCAAAGTAACTACCCGGATTCCGGTCACATAGTGTGTTCAGCACACGTGGCAGGTTGTGGTACGATGCTTCATACGTACCCCATCTCATTTCCAACGCCTTCTGTTTTGCCCTATAAGCTTTGCTGTAACTTATTTTGTACTGAAAGTCATCCTCTATGCTATTGATTATTGCCTTCGGCTCATATGCAGGATTATTTACTATCTTTGAGTACATATGTTGAGCCACGAAATCAGCTGTCAAGTTACGGTGATGACTCTCAAGCTCTTCAAGGACGCATGTATGATGTTCAATTCTTGAAACGGTTCAGAAAATATCATACTTTCTCAAAAAAGCATGGACCCTAAAAGGACAATCATCTCGTATGCACTTCACATCATAGACTTGTGGACTGCTCTTTTGAACTCTGAACTCTTTCTTCAGCCACTTAGCCGACCATCTTTGCACGGCCTCTTTCAGCTCTATCTTGGTATGTTAAATAGCTCCCACAGATACTTTATTTTCACTATATTCCCATGGAACCATTTCACCTTTATTTATTAGCAGTTCTGAGTGATCAAAGTTGATTCATTGACTTGGAACCTGGTTCAATATTTCATCTTCACTGTCTGAATCTTCATCAACAGGGACATTGGCCTCGGCATCCTCCCGCTGCATCTGTTCAACCAAACCTACAATTTCTTCACCCTCATCTACCTCACCCCTTGGTTCCCGTACTGTTTCATTTGCTTCACCTTGCTTCCCTATATCAACGCCCACATCGTTAACCTGATTCACATTATTTTCCACCACTTCTTCAACTGTTGTGGCCTCATCACAGCCCCGTGAGCTTTCTGGTTCACCATTCACCTTCTCGTATGCTTGCACAAAAAGAACCAGAGGTAACCCATGACGCAAGCTAACATCAACAAACCTCCTCCATACGGCAGTGTTTTCTATTTGCACTAATTCATAATAAACAGGAGATGAACTCCTAGTTGTTACTGCTGAGATGCTCAATTAACATTCATCATAATCCAACTTAAAACACTTCATGAACCAGTTATACACTGAACGAAATGGTCTCTCAATTGCTTTGTCCAGCCCTTTTGTCACTGACCGAAACCCACTCAAATCTACCCCGAACTGACCGTAACGTATCTCTCCTTCACCAAAATATATCTGAAAATATGTTTTCTGTGACATGCCTGACCACAAATGCGACAACCAAGACAGTACTTAGCACATATGTAACCACATTTCTATATAACACTAAATTTTTCTTATATTATAATGATTGAATATCCTATCTAAATCTAAAACTGGTAAATGTGCTAATGTCAACTAAAATAGTATGAGTATTACATAAAACGAGACTACATCCGCTAATGGTAATTCAAACTAGTGCTAATATTATATAAAATACTACTACTGTTACCTAATCTATTAATATTGTATCTAAACTACTACTAATATCAAAGAATACTACTAATGATATTTAAAATGCTAAAAAAAATACATGTTTCAAAGAAAATTTACCTGCAACCTTGGGCTCCTCTACTCTCCCTCTCTCTCTCCCTCTCTCCCTCCCGGGCGGCGCCCGAGCCTCTCCTCCTCTCCCCTCTCTGCTCAGGCGCGCGGCGGCGCGGCGGCGCGGGCGTACGGGCGGCGACTGGAGAGCGGAGAGGAAGAAGAAGAAGAAAAGAAAAGAAAGGAGGCGCCGCGGGTATCTGGGCTAAAAATCGCCGTCCCCGCCGGCGGTATTTAAAAACCGCCGGATGGGGCGGCGGTTTTTAAATAACCGCCGTCCCCGCCGGCGGTTTTTAAAAACCGCCGCCCCATCCGGCGTTTTTTAATCGGCGGGCCCACCGGTCGCAGCGCCCGCCGCACTGCCAACCTGTTCTGGCGGTATTTAAAAAACGCCGGTTGCTCCGGCGGTTTTTAAATACCGCCGGATAGGGCGGCGTTTTTTAAATACCGCCGGATGGTCCGGCGGTATTGGTATAGATTTGCAATTTTTTGAATCGTCCATTTATTTTTGCAAAAAACGATTTAAATAAATATAAAAATAAAAAAAACTCACTACCCCGATCATTTAGGCTGTGCAGTGCAGACAATTTGAAGGCGGAGCTTTGAAACTACTCCGATCCCAACTGCTACTCCAATATTACACTTGGACCAATGTATGAGTGGTATTTTGTTTCTTTGGGCATATTTGATTTGATGCCAAAATTTTGCTTAGCCAATTTAACTTGCATCGTGCATCCATCAACAGCTTTTATAGCTAGCGTCTACGGGAGTTCCAGTGATTAACTTCTAAACTAAGGGAGATGCAGATGTGTCTTTTCCCTGCTTTTCTTAGTCTATAACAATTAACAAAGCTGAGAAACAATTAAACTATGGGACATAGGGAGTACACATTATAAAGTATGTTTCATGATCAACCTACTAATGGCATTACCATGTTATAAAGATATACAACTTTTTTAGTTATCGATGGTCAACATTAAAATAATTTGATTTGATGCAAAGCGAAATGGACTTTATTTCTTTGGAAAAGGAGGGCGTTTTTTTTATATATTTTTTGAAGCGCCAGGGATGGCCATGGCTCGGTCCATAGATTCAGTAGTCTACTAGCACTTTCCCCTTGCAAGGAGCACAAGGACAACTTACCAAACTTTTGCTTTGTGATATCCATGGGTCTCTACACGGACTATAAAAAAGAAGAAGAAACATCTTGCTACTTGGGGTGAAAACTGAACTTCTACACGCCAAATTAATTGCAACAACCAGATTTAGGATTTGTTTGGATAGACTAGGGGTAATTGGTATCTAGCTAGTAGCCATGACAATTAGCTCATCTACAATTAGTTAGTCTTGGACTGTTTGGATATGTGGCTAATTCTCAGAGCTAATAAAAGTAAACTTCACTCTTACCAATTAACTATAGCGTTTGCTTGTAAACAGTTTTACATTTGTAGGTTACGACTCTCTCCCTAGAAGCGGACTCCGTATTAATAAGAAAAGAATAATTAAGAAAAGAAGCTCTGCCCTCCAACAATCAATGCGACACCTTTTTTAATGGACATCATTAAGCCGTGATGGATCGCGTCTTGCCTTCTCACCCGTCGTCAGTGTCTGTTGACTCCGGCAGCTCTTATCGTCATTTCTTCGCCCCTCGCAATCTCCCCTCTCCGCCGTCAACTCCAGCAACTCCTGCTGCCTCTGCTCCACCGCCCGCATCCCCCGACCTCCTTCTTTAGGTCTGCTCGACACGAAGGATTCCGGCAACTCCACACCCTACCCCATTGCTAACCTCGCCGGTGGCGGCGATGTGTGTTCCACGGAAGCAAGACCACGTCACACGTCAGTGTTTTTGTTTTGTAATGCTCTTGTGCTCAACATTTGTCCCAAGCGCCGACACTTGGTACTATATAAATTAGTACGAGTCATGTTCCGGTTCCTATGACCACGGTGTTCCAAACAGTTGTCATCACGATTGTTAAAACAACTGCAACTCAGATTTAAGCTATCCCGCGGATCCTCGTCACATTATTTCACACGATTTGGACAGAGGAGGTACGCTGAGAGAATTGTTTCTCAGAATAATTAAAATGCTGTAAACACCAAACGGAGTTCCAGCATTTCAGTGCAGCTGTTGTGCTTGTGCTGGGAGGCACTAGTCAGGCTCAGGCGGGCCCCCTCCATGCTGGCTGGAGTGAACACACACCGTTGCGGAATGCGGACGCAACGAGTGGAAACGGACTCGCTCGCAGCAGGTCGTCCGCGGCACGTCGGTCGGTCGGCCGGCGCTTCTCTCTGTTTAGTTTTCTCAGCTCGCGCTTTTTGTTGTCTCTTTCTCACACACACAGCACACTTCCTCCCCCTCGTGGTCGTGCGTGGCTGGCCTCACCCCCATGCCTTCCCGCCCGCGTCGGCGTCGCCGCCGTCCTCATATAAGAACCGCCACGCCGCCTTCGCACTCGTCAACCTCTCCGCTTTGCCTCGCTCGCTCGCCTCCGCCGCGTCCCCTCCCGCCTGTCCAGATCTCGATGCGGCGGGCGCTCCACTGACACCCGCCGACACGAAGGGCGACGCCGCGCGCCACCATGTCCGCCTGCGACGACGACCACGCCTCGCTCCTCAGATCCCACGCCGCCGGCGCCTCGTCGCCGTGCTGCCCCTCGCCGCGCGGGGCGGCGGGGCACCACCACGCCGACGCCGAGGCGGCGGACGGGGCCACCGTCACCGCCTCCCCGAGGCTCGCCAGCGGCGGCGTGCGCGGCCTCCTGCGCCACCTCGAGCGCCGCATGTCAGCGCGCGGATCTGGGTCGCCTGGGCGTCGCCAGCACCTGCCGCACTACCAGCAGCTCGACCGCTCCGTGGTGACCGAGCAGCCGTCGCCGCCGCCCCGGCAGCGGGAGACGGCGGAGGCGGGGGATGACGACGAGCTCGGGGACGGGGCGCCGCCCGAGTGGGCGCTGCTGCTCATCGGATGCCTCCTCGGGCTCGCCACCGGCGTCTGCGTCGCAGCGTTTAACCGCGGGGTGAGCCCATGGTTTCTAATTGGGAACTTGGACAATGCACTAGGAGCACGACATTTTAAGCCGCTTCAATTTGGTTGCTCAGTTTGAGTATGTTGTAAGTAGTACTTATTTGGGTGTAGTACTCGATATTAACGTACTACTATTAGCCTACTTTTGGGATGTGTAACTGCTATGGCAAATCAGCGGGTTATGGTTCATGACATGCTGGAGATTTGGTTCTATTTTTGTCTTGTAATAAACATATGGCCAACTAACACGTCGTACAGCCAGGGGTGGTAAAAGGGCCCTCAAATTTTGCCGACATTTTAAGGATCAGGCCCAAAACGAATAAGATCACTTTTCTATTCATTTTTGAACTAACAATTATCAAGAGCTCATTTGCATTGTGAAGAAACATTTGGATCATGATCCACTGCCACCGCCTACGTACAGCCTACTAGATAATCTTACTTGGTTTTGCATTATAGTACCAGAAACCACATAGTAGTGTGGACTGAAGTGACTATTATGAGGGATTGAAGTGATGGAAGTCAGATCGCCACAAATTTTGTCTAAAACCAACCACATTGTGCTAATTGTTAGATGCATACGTGACAAGTCCTGCACATCAACACCAATGTGTAGTTATCTGCGACTCAATCTCTTCAGTGATAATAGCCGAGATTTTTGTGATTGCATCTTTTGGACAACTGATTCCATATACAGCTGCCTTAATGTCTTTGCTAGGTTCATGTCATCCATGAATGGGCATGGGCTGGTACTCCCAACGAAGGTGCGGCATGGCTTCGCCTGCAGAGGCTAGCTGATACTTGGCACAGGATACTGCTGATCCCGGTGACTGGAGGTGTGGTTGTAGGAATGATGCACGGGTTGCTCGAGGTATTTGAGCAGCTGAAGCTTGTGAAATCAGGGCAGAGGCAAGGAATCAACTTTCTTGGAGCCATCTTCCCAACCATAAAGGCTGTCCAGGCTGCTGTTACTCTAGGGACTGGTTGTTCTTTGGGGCCTGAAGGTCCTAGTGTGGATATTGGTAAATCTTGCGCAAATGCATGCTCGGAAATGATGGAGAATAACCGGGAAAGGCGGATTGCCCTTGTTGCTGCTGGTGCTGCTGCTGGAATTGCTTCAGGTATTTTCATTCAGTAATGGATCACAAAGTGGCAATGTTACTACAATTGGGAGCTGGAAAAAGAGTTGGATACTATTGTCATTTCCAGCTTTCAGTAATTTAAACATCGCATTTGATTATTCAACAATTAATGAAGATAGAGTAGACATGGATTTGGAAATAATGTAAAAGAAAACTTAAAAATGGATTAGCTAATAAGTATCAGTCGTGATGATGCCCCTATATCTGGACCAATCAGTTTTGACTTCTAATCTACTTTTTTTGCGATAGATTTTGCTAATATACTGCTGCTGGTGTGGCTCTTTTCAGGGTTCAATGCAGCAGTTGCTGGGTGCTTCTTTGCCATTGAAACTGTACTGAGGCCCCTTAAAGCAGAAAATTCACCTCCATTTACGACTGCAATGATAATATTGGCATCTGTTATATCATCTACTGTTTCAAACGTTTTGCTTGGAGCAAGACCAGCTTTTATAGTGCCAGCATATGAGCTAAAATCTGCTGCCGGTAGCTGTTCTGAACCTTTATTTAGAGTAATTTCTGCATACATCCTTCCTTTTATGAAGTTTTGGGTCCCTTCTTGCAAAATGTTTTTTTTGTCAATTCATCAAGCCCAAATATGTGACTCCATTTGTTCAGGATTGATGTTTTCTGTAAAAATTTCAAGTTCCCTTTGGAAATCTTATTATTCTACGACGTTGACTGTATTAGTCTGTTCTCCTTGTTTGCAGAGCTGCCCCTGTACCTTATCTTAGGAATGCTCTGTGGAGCGGTCAGTGTGGTATTTGACCGACTAGTAGCATGGTTTTCAAGATTATTTGGGTGCATAAAGGAAAAGTTTGACTTTCCTATTATAGTGTACCCTGCATTGGGTGGGCTGGGAGCTGGGTTCATAGCTCTGAAATATCCAGGGATTCTATACTGGGGTTTCACAAATGTTGAAGAAATATTGCATACTGGGAAAAGTGCTTCTGCTCCTGGTATCTGGTTGTTAACTCAACTCGTAGCTGCAAAGGTAGTTGCAACTGCCCTGTGCAAGGGCTCTGGCCTCGTGGGAGGGTTATATGCTCCAAGCCTGATGATTGG
The DNA here is from genome assembly GCA_030272315.1 of Paspalum vaginatum. Classification (NCBI taxonomy): domain Eukaryota; kingdom Viridiplantae; phylum Streptophyta; class Magnoliopsida; order Poales; family Poaceae; genus Paspalum; species Paspalum vaginatum. The sequence continues at coordinate 6,065,470 of CM059015.1, forward strand.
GGCTGCTGTTGGAGCTGTTTTTGGAGGTTCAGCTGCTTATTTGATAAATTCAGCTATACCTGGCAATGCTGCTGTTGCACAGCCACAAGCCTATGCTCTGGTAAGCAGATATGCAACCCAATGTTCTTATTGCGGTATGTAATGTGCCCTAACTCTGATTTTTCTGAACTGTAGGTTGGAATGGCTGCTACACTAGCTTCAGTCTGCTCGGTCCCATTGACTTCAGTATTGCTTCTCTTTGAGCTGACAAAGGATTATAGGATTTTACTTCCTCTCATGGTAAGCGTCACCTTGTTAATGTGGTCTTTCTATATTTTCATTGCACAACATATAAACATTAATTACCTAGTTATTTTTGTTGCCATTTTAAAGGCAGCGGACATACAGGTCATTTTCATCACCTACTACTGTATGGTCCAACTAATAAAATTTTGCCACTTGTATAGGGAGCAGTCGGGTTGGCAATATGGGTTCCTTCTGTAGTAAACCAGCCAAATGACAGCGAACCTCCCGGATTTAGAACACCCAGACGAGGTTATTCTTCAATTTCACTAGAAAACAGAAACGGTAGCTTGAGGCGAGGTGATGTTGTGGATGATCTTGAGCTCAGTATTATACCAATTGACATTAATAACTATGGTAATTATAACGAAGAACTGCTTCTGGATGATTTGAAGGTTTGTAAACCTCTATTCTGGCAGTTTTTACCCATATCGAATTCATGATATCCCAGAAGGTAGTAGTTGTGCTGTCATTTATGCTGTTTTTTTTATTTGTACCCTTATAAATCAGGTCTCACAGGCCATGTCCAAGATCTACATTAGAGTGTTACCATCTGGCACAGTAACAGAAGTTCTTAAGCTATTGCATGATAAGCAGCAAAACTGTGCCCTCGTTGTGGACTCTGAAGATTTCCTTGAAGGAATTATTACATTAGGGGATATACGGCGCATGGGGTTTGAATTATACAGGGAAAGCTTCATTGATAGAGACCACCCCAATGCTGATGTATGTTTACATGGTGAAAGAAAATTCTTTCTTCCCATTAAAGCGCTGCTGTGCTTTTTGAAAATATGGCAGGAGCACTGATTTTCATTAAGAAAGAAAGGAAGTTTTAGTACAACTTAAAAAAATCGCACAATTTTGGCCAAGGCTGGCAATCTTATGATCTATGTTACTTTTAGCAACGAATACAAATCAGAATAACAAATTAGCAATGAATACACCATGAATATGGCTATGCTAACAAAGTAACAGATTAACACGTGCCATTTTGACATGTTTCAGGCCAACCACGTCTTTTAAGGATGCGGTAAAAAATAAACTCAGATTTTGATGCCTACTATTTGTCCATTCATTGGTGTTTCTAAAGACAAATAAACAAATTTCAAACTTTCTGGTTGGAAAAATGTAGTAACTTGAATATTATTTTTAGGAGAACACTTCCTCCATTTCATCATTTCTTACTCGAGGATTCAAGTACTGCGGAAGCGAATGTGGGTTGTTAACATGCTTTCCAGATACTGACTTGACCACTGCTAAGAATCTTATGGAGGCCAGAGGAATAAAGCAGCTCCCTGTAGTTAAGCGTGGTGTTGCCCATGGAACTACAGGAAAGCGCAAGCCAATTGCCCTTCTACATTACGATTCTATTGGTTGCTGTTTGCGGTATGTCATAAGCTTATATGCTTTGTCTCGATCCTTGTATTTTCTTGCCTTTGTCTCAATCCGTGTATTTTCTTTGTTTATTGAACGTTGCCTAACCTACCTGTATGTGTTTGTTAGTACTACCACTAATCTGTGCTAATACAGTTAATTCCATTTGCCTGTCAAGGGAGGAAATCGAGAACTGGAAGACCATGTATCACAGAATGGCATGCTAATGCTATGACACAACTCTGCCGATATGATTGTTCATTTGATTGTCAAGGGAGGATTTTGTGAACTGAAGGCCATATATCAGAAAAAACATGGACTTTGCTGTTATCGCAGGTGGGCACTGAAAAATTATAGGGCCCTTAGACCGAGTCCAACAAATCGTCTATATGGTCGTCTATATTACAAAATGACAGAATGAAGTTTGAATATAGACGATGTACTAGACTCCATTGTGACCCCACGGCAGTAACCGATACTTCTGGACAACTAATGAAATGCAGATACATTGGTACAGTATCCATTCAACTAGTTTAACATGTATCGTTTAGGGAAGCTGAACGAGCAAAGCCTGACAAAATTTTGCAAATATTTCCCTTACAGTTTCATGTGGTATCCTTGTCTTCACTACAGTAGTTATTTGTTCTTGATATGAGTGGACTTGTACTTTACACTAGAGCGGGATAAATCATCTGCATCACGTAGAGAAGAAGATGTACTTTTTACGAGTTTAGAGACCTATGATGTGCGTTTTGTAAGTTTAGAGACCGGAATGACACAATCTTACAAGTTTATGGACCAACCGTGTATTTTACTCTTAGGTATACTACGATACTACCTAGCTAATATAGGCCTGGTTCAGGTTTGTAGGGTTGTGGAGGGGATTAAAAGAGATTAAATAGCTAGCTAGTCAAATTTGTATAGAAAAAAATTTAATCCCTCACAATCCCCTTAAATAACCATCCAACCGAACTAAACCCTTACCAAAGAAACCCTTAGCAAGCTTGACTATGAAACCCTCCGTGTTCCCACCTTATCTCTCTTTTTCCTTCCTTTTGAGAAAATTACTTATTTAGCTCTGAAAAAGTTGGTGTCTCTTTCTTTGGCCCAAAAATTATAAATCTTCCATGTTTGGCCACAAAATTTTTTTGGTGCCTTCCATGGAACTTCCATTAATTACAGGTTTAACGGTGTTAGCTTTGGGGTAAAATGACGTTTTTGCCCTTTTCTTTCACTTAAGGTTGCCGACTGCTTCTTTCTTTCATGTGCCGTCCACGGTGCCGGGAGAGGAGGACATGCCGGGCTGCCTCCGCCACCAGAGCGCCTCGTCCTCCCCAACCCCGCCCCCACCGACCCATTGGTTGCCTGTGCCCCGCACCCGGCCGCTCGCACCACACTGCGCGCTTCGCCGCCGCCCGCCCACGGCCCTACCGGCTCTGGCTGCACCGCTAATTCACCCGGTCGCGCTGCCGTCGGCCTCGCCCGGCCGCGTCGCTTGGCTGCGCTGCCACCGGACTTGCCTGGCCTCATCGCCCGGCTGCGCCGCCGTACGCCTCGCGGGCCGCGCTACTGTCCGCCTTGTAGGCCCACATCGTGACATACTCCGACAGGCCGCTCGCACTGCGCTCCGCTGTGCCATCGCTAGGCCTAGCACGCCGACGACCTGCGCTTGGCCGGCCGCGCCCGCCTTGCTGCCGAGCACCTGGCTGAGAGGATGAAGAAGAGACTAGGGTACTAAAGATAAGGGTAAAGTTGTGTTTTTATACGTTAACACTATTGGGCTTCCAAACCAAAGGAAGTGCTATGGAATGCACCAATTTTTTTACCTAACAGGAAAGATTTATAATTTTTGGGTCAATAAAGGAAGCACCAACTTTTTTAGGGCTAAAGAATAATTCTCTTTTTCGGTTTTTCCCTATCCCCAGATGTTGGCTTGTTTGCTTGCTGACATGGAAAACTTGCCAGGACATGCAGCGCTCCCAGGCGTTGGATCTCCAGGCCAGGGCAAGAACCAAACAGCCCCGCGTCGGATGACAAATCAAGGCCAGCCAGCTCCAAACCCTCTCTCACTCCGCTCCGCACCCGCCGCCGCCCCGCGGCCCGTCCCTTCCCCGCAGGCCCGCCTCGCCACCGGCGCCGCGCCGCGCCGCCGTCACCTCCCCGCGGCGCCGCTCCGCCTCGCCCCCGGCGCCCCGCCTCAGCGCTCCGCCGCCACCTCCACCGGCGCGGCCCTGCCTCGGTGCCGCTCCGTCTCGCCCCCGGCGCCGCCCCGCCTCGCTCGGCGGCCTACCCCGGCGGGGTGGCGGACAAGTGCGTACGGGGACCGGAGCCATTACGTGGCCACACGCCTGTTCAGCCTAAAAAACTCTGAACACCCCCACGCCTCCGCGCCGACCCGAACCCCTGGGCGCCGGCGGCGGATCGACGTCGAGGAAGGCAGGCGCGGAGCCTGCGACCGGATTAGTGGGCCGCCGCTGGGTTTGGAGCTCCCATCTGGAGATAATGCTAGCTCGGGCGTTTGGCCTTGTGGCCAAAGCATGTAACCGAACGCCGAATACATCCGTCCAGGCCTCGACCTCGCCGCACCGGCTCTCCGACAGATCACCGGTGCTTCGTTGCCTCCACAGTAGGCCGGCATTACCAGAAATACCACCCCAAGAACTGCACCTGCAACAAAATAATAACGGGTAAGGTTTCTTTGCGATTGGGCCATTAGGACATCTAGGGTCGATTTTCTGTGTGGTTGGAGTAGATAGATTTATGTTTGGAAAGAATGATAAATCTCACGAGTCATTCATGATGAAAACTGGAAAATATAGATGTCTTTGGCACCGCACTCTGATTATTTTGCTACAGAGGAGCTCTGCCAAGGCTGGGTTGTATCTCCGAACAGAACTGGCACGAGCAGCATAGGTGTTGTGATCGGCTGCCTTTCTTTTCCCTGTACAAACAGCTGTTCAACAGTAGTTTGTGAGAGAAAAGTTGGAGAATTCAGCTGTTGCTACTGACTCTATTAGATAACCTTGCTCCTAAACTTCAATCTTCACCTAAGCTTTCTAATGTTAGCATGTTTAACTTCAGGGATACATTTCAGGGGAGTTTTGACCAGAGGTTTGCAACACTGAAGAGCATTGGGGAGGATCGTGTCAACGACCACGAGCTTAAGTTACTGCTAAAGAAGAAATCTGCCCCCATTTGCTATGTATGGTGTGACCCTTCCCCCTGGATGCACATATCCCAGGTATAGGAATATAATATTTTTGTGTGGTGGCAGTTTTAAATGCTGCATTCTGAAACTGATAACTGCCTATGAAGGTCATGCCAACAGTATTGCAGTGCTCATAAGCAAGAATGGGGCTAGTTTGTATACTCTTTATCTATAATGGTTTTAAAAAAAATATTTTTTGATGCATGAATATGTTTTTGACTGGGTTTATCTTTCACAGAGCAATCCTCAACGCCCTACACCCCCATAACAGTTATGACTCCAAATTTGGAGATGGAAAAAAAAACCAAAAATGTACAATCTTTGGGTTGCAGAACAATTCAAAAGAACTATAAAACTTTGCTTTTGTACATCAATTAGATTTCGAGAGTGTTTCATAGAAAAATATGGGGTGGCTTAGAATTATCAGATTTATTCTAGAATATTTAGTCATCCTATGTTGGTGAAAATTCAGAAAGATTGTAAGGTGGAGTGGCCTGACAAGACCGTAGGGCGATGGTACATACTCATCCTGTTATTTGCTACTCTTACAGCTAGTATTGAACTTGTATTGTCTTTTTTCTAAAGACATTTTAGATAGGGACTCTTAAGAACTTCGAATATGACTTGCTTGCGCACCTTTGTTCTCAGTCTCTAATTTCTTCAAAATTATAAGCTCTGCCATTATTTCTTTATTGATATGGCGCTTGTATAACTATGTAATGATATTGAGTTAAGCCTCCCTCATGGTTTGGCTTCATGCAGTCATACTACGCTACTGAATTGTATATCTTTCCTTCAAAGCTATTCAGAAAAAAAACTGAAGATGTACCTGTATGTAGGACTTGGCTGACCTAGAAGCTTCACTTTCTAGTGAAAACGTTTTGATTCCATGATTAATATAGCCTTCTGCTCAGGGGGTTAAAATATTTTTCTGAATGATCGCACAAGTTCTTTTTTGCTAATGCACTGTTGCAGCCATCAGTTCTAGATTCTTTTTGGCAATTAGAATACACTAGGAGCTTGAATACAACTAGCACAGATTTACCTGGACTATAAGTATCGGTTGGATCAAAGTGAAATTCAGTGAACTGTGAATATATTGCTGTTCAGTGTTCACTGTATCTATTCCTGATGATTATGTGCTTTCAGGGCGGTGAGTTCTTGTACTGATGTTATACTATAGTTAAATGCGCTGTGGCAAATGCTAAGCGGTGAGTTCTTGTACTGATGTTGTACTATAGTTAAATGCGCTGTGGCAAATGCTAACGGACTCCAAGATATTTTGTGAGGGAAAAAAGTGAGACAGATATTAAATGTATAGCTTACACCAATAGAGAACTAATATATGAGTGGGTTTTTATTTTAGCTAAATGTGACATGGCAACATCATATACTCCATATAGTGGGCTCTATTATTAACGTTACTGTTAGGGTTAGAGAACCTCACTTTCGTAGTGGCTAGTGGGAGACAGGTGGTGACCCTATGTTGAGGTGTGGGGGTGGGAGGGAGGCTAGGGTGAGAAGGGAAAAAATGAAGAATGAAGAAAAACAAGAAAGGTGTTGGCTCTCCGTCCGCTTGCTAGATTCAGTGGAAGCATAAAAAAAGCAGAACATTCCATCAAACAGCGGGTTACAAGCGTGTGTATTGCCAACATAGATTTTCCATATGTCACATGGGTATATACCGACAATAATTATTTTAGGGAAAAAGTCTACATAACCCCTCAATCTTTCCTAGGGTGGTCTACTTCATCCCTTTACTTTTCAAAACCGGGTATTTAACCCCCGTCATCTTTGCAAAACCGAGCAAATCACCCCCGGGCGGTTTTGCTGACGTAGGCGCATCCGGGGCCCACCTGTCAGCGCCACGTCAGCGCCACCTCACTTCCTCACGGTCGCGCGTCCCGTCGCCGGCACTACCTCCTACGGCCGCACATCCTGCCCCTGCGCGTCCGGCAGCTGCCCTGCCGTGCTTGCTGTCGTCAGCACGAGGCTGGCCGGCATGTTGTAGGCCCGAGGCCAGGCCGAGAAGGGGAAAAGGAGGGAAGGGGAAGAGGAGAGGGGGAGCTAGGGAGATGCACCTAGATCCGCTGCCGTCATTGGAGATGGCTGCTCCGGACTCTTTGTGCCCGACCCCTGGCACCTCTTCCGGCGGCCATGCCCCACGCCGCCGGCACCTCCTCCTGTGACTGCGCGTCCCGTCGCCGGCCTAACCTCCAGCGGCCGCGCCTCCAGCTGCCGGCACCTCCTCCGGTGGACACTTCCCCACTCCGACTCGCCATCGACGCCGCCGGCTCCGCTTCCTATCGCCACCAGCACCGGATCCGCCTCCCGCGCTGCCGTATAGTCGCCGAGGCCGTGGAGGAGAGGGAGGAGGAGGTGACGGCAGGGCACGCGAGGACGAGGCTCTCGCTGGCGGCGGCCACGGTGGTGGAGAGCGCAGCGAGGGCGAAGGTGGCCATGGAGGAGAGAGCGGCGGGCCGATGGCAAATCACGCGAGGATGAGGAGGCGAGTGAGGAAAAAAAATGAAGAAAAGGGAAAAATAAAAGAGTAAGTGAGGTGGCGCTGACGTGGCACTGACAGGTGGGGTCCCGGATGCGCCACATCAGCAAAACTGTCCTCCAAAACCGCCCGGGGGGTGATTTGCCCGGTTTTACAAAGGTGAGGGGGTTAAATACCCTGTTTTGAAAGTGATGGGGTGAAGTTGATCACTCTGGAAAGGTTGGGGGGTTACGTAGACTTTTTCTTTATGTTAGCCATTGAAGATGCATTGAGATTATGCGGACAAAAAGTAGATGTAAAGAATCATATATATAGATGAAAAAAATGTCTAGACGGCATGAAAATGAACGTCCACGGTTGTGTTTGTGGGCACCTATATGTGGCTAGTACTTCCCCATATCGCAGCGCTGGAATGAACAGTTGCCATGGCGCATCATTGCATCAGCACGATGTAACAAAATAAAATAGGATGAAGAACATGGGTAAGAAATTTCAGCAGCTTTGCATATGTTTCACGTGAGGGAACTGAGTTATGAACCAGCCCCAAACCAGCGATTCAAACATCAGTTACAAGACTAATGCCATTATCACTCTTCAGCACCTGTCAGTAGCTAGAAGCCTAAACACCCCCGATATGTATTTAGTGCACCTAGCCGTAGGTTACTTCTGCAACATGGTGATTCAATAGTGACAACGTGAAATCATCCTAAGAGCTGTCCATCAGGTTACCAGTCGAAGCAGGGTTCACCCCGCCACTGTTATTGTTATCTCCAGGGTTGACTCCCGTTGTACTCTCAGCTCCAAGAGTGATTTTGGTGGGGGAGTCATTTAGGCTGACTCGCTCAAATGCAGATGGCATGGTCATTTTTTCGAATACAGGTTCTTGGATGTCACCTTCTGGTATTTGGTAGCCAAGTCCAAGAGAAGCAGATGATTCAGTGGGAACAAAGGGTTGAGCACTGGGTCCAAAAAGCTTCTGCTCATACTCCTGAAGGTCATGCTGAGAAGCTGCACAAGAGAAACAGGTTATTATTAGCTCATGATTATTTACGGAGTATATTTGCATTGTTCATGGACAAAAATAATTATTTGGAAATGGAAAAGCAAGAGCAAGATTGTGAGAATATTTGGGTACTAAACAAGGTGAACTCAACTAACTTCTTTATTTTTCAGTCAATTATGGCAACTCTGAACTAATCCCAAAATTTTCAAAGCAACCCCCCCCCCCCCTCACCATTTTAAGCTATTAATGAACAAGGGAAGGAAAAAGATTAATTGCTTCATGTTTCATGTGTCAAAATTAAGCATGAAGAGTAATTACTAAAATTTTGGTAACACAGATACCAACTACATGTTCAACTAAATACCACAGTTTAGCTGTGCTTATTCATTTATTACTTCAGGCAACAGCTGACAAGCAAGGAGCCAAGGATCCAAATGCCATAGAGACGATATATTTGATTGCTCAACAAACTTTAAAGAGTGTGGAGCTAACCATCAGTGAGTTGGACCTGCGGTCTCCGGTCTTTCACCCATTGGAAAGCCTGCGCAAGTCTCCATCCTTTAGACTTCATCAAGAAGGCTGCAGCAAAAGCTGCTGACCTAGCAAATGTGTTTCAAAGAAGCATCCATCAATCACACCAAAATAGGCAGCGTCAATGATCATGAAAATTCCCCACAAGCTAGTACCTGTTTTTTCCAGTCATGCAATGAACAAGAACGTGTGATTTATCTCTTTCACACTGCTCTGAAATTGCAGAGAAGGAAATCAAAATACCATATTAATGACAATAACGAGATCTAATAGCTCAGTACCCAAGAAATAGATTACGATCCCTTCCCTTTTCCATGAAAGTATGGAGTAAATATTTATCTGTTAATTCTTCTTAAAGATGCGCTAGGGGAAAGACTGATGTGCACTGGCGGAGCCTCATAGAGGCCAAACTGGGCCATGGCGCCCCCTCTCATTGTCATTTTCCACTAAATAAACAGTAATTTGACACTGTTCATTGACGTTTAGAGTTGGATTACATGGAGTGGCCCCTCCTACCTTTGCAGCCAAGCTCCGCCACCGCTGATGTGCAACATTTTAACAGAAAACAACCTGGAACTAGAAAATACATAGCCTCGGCTATCGGCTCATCGGCGCCCTCTCAGGCCGTCCTCATGAGCTCAGCGCCTCAGCTACTCGTACACTCCTTGATATGAGATGAGTAGATGACCGGAGCTCCCAGGCATCTTCAGCTCAAATTAGACTTCGATCTAAAAAAAAATAGGTGGCTGGCAGATAAAAAAAATAAGTCTCTATAGATCCATTTTTTGGATGAACAGCACAGCAGTAACAGTATAATACAATGTTTACACAGTGCAAAACAGTATAATAAGCTGCAGCGGTAGGCATAAAAAGCACAAGCGATCGGACCCCATCATATTGTTTAGAATGGCAGGGAGTGGTACATATGCGATGTTGATCCACAATCTCAAGGTTGAAAAATAGGCGGACAGATAACGAAAGATACATATAGTCCACAGATGTCTTCTAGAAAGACCCATTTTTTATCAGAAGCAAAGAAAGGAGCACTTTTCAGTAGAACATTTGCATGCGACGTACAAAAGGAATACTTCAGCAGGCCGGGACAGGACTATCAGACGTTTTTACTTTCTTTTAATCCTAGATTGCCATAAGCCTCAAATCTGCAGGGCGTGTACACAAATGAAGCATCAACGAATCGTATGGGAGGCACATAAGACGGATCTGGTATCGGGCAAATATCGCCCAAGTATTGAAACTTAGGAGGAATTCAAACTGTAGGCCACTGCTATCTCTGCTCTAGCCTGCAAGAAGAGAATCTCTTTGAAAGGATGAAACCCAAGCACTTCTAAGTAATCAATGTGGCAGCTCGCTTTGAATGTATCCTTGGTGTCCAGAAAAGAATTGTCTTCATCATCAGAGTTCCAGTTCTCAAATTTCACTCTTGCTGCAGCTTCTTCCAAGGCCTTACCTTGTTTGAGTTCTTCCCGGTAGTTGTAGTCCTCACCATCAGGGGGAACATTATCGGACCGTACGCTTAATATCCTCAAGGATCTAAGGTCCACAGGACTGTTTGTTCAAGTAACAAAGTGGTAACTCCAGCCTGAGCTCTTTGTTATGCCTCAGCACCCACTCATGCTCATGGCACGATTCATTAAGGACCCGAAACTTTAAGGCAAGAGTCGTCTGCGTATCCAGCAATGTATAGCCCCTTCTCTGATTTTCCAATTGATTTTACGTCCGCATCAGCAGGTATTCTAATTACTTGGTATTCATCTTTTGACAAGGATATCCTGAAAACATATCATTCCTTATTAATTAGCCAAGAAACAGAATTATATATATAGACTAATTTGATGAGCTTGCTTGCTTCAGGGTTAGGTGGAGCTAGTTGATCACCCGTACCTGAGAATGAAGCTATTACTGCAAAGCACATAAAGTGCTTGTCCCCAATAGGCAGACTGAAGTGGTTTTCCTAATCCCACATCTCCAATGGTCCCAGCGGCCTCCCCATCACGGAGGAATGGCCGCTCCTCCCACAGCCCAGTCCTTGATGAGAATACATGGAACAAGTAGGGCGATGGAGGTCATAGTTCTGATGCTACCTCTGCCATTGCCTCCTCGCTTTCTGGATCTATCTTATGTTGGGATGACCACATTAACACAACACACTAGTGACAGCGAAAGCAAACAATTTAGCACAATCTGAAATCAGCCCAAGATCTGAACCTATTCACGGAGGAGAAACATATGCATCTCACATCAATGGAGGTAAATGGCAGCAGCAACACATCAACCAAATGACACCAGATTTTTAACGTGGAAAACCCCCAAATCGGGGTAAAAACCACGGGACCAAGCCAGCCAAATATCTTCCACTATTAACTCGTGGGATTACACAAGGTTCTTCTCTAGATGGCACTAGAGGCACAAATACATCAAGATTTACAAATCTTGGACAGCAACAACAAGATTTGGGGCTGCTAACTTAGGGCATAGAAGGACCTCACCAAACAATGATGGAAATCAGATTGGAGGCACCAAAGATGTGGATTTGCTTCTTCACAACCTTGAGAACGAATCCCTCTTGCTCTCTTGCAAGACCTCTTCTCCAATCTTCTTCTTTCCCTTTCTTTCTTCTTCTCTCTTGAAGACTCTCTGTATTTTTGTGGTGGCTGAACTGCTACTTCTAGAGAGATCTTCCTTCTCCTATAAGGCTGGTAGCAGATGCCCAAAATGCCCCAAGGTAGGGCCACACCATAGGACATTTCTCTTACATGTGGGGCTGCTCATTTAGAGCTGAATACTCTCCTCATTGCCCACATCATGAGGAGGATTTCCCAACATATCTCCCCCTCCAACTCATGAGGGGGGCACCATCATGCCCGCTACCTCATTGCACACTTGCAGCTTATCTTTTGGTAGCACTTTGGTCATCATATCTGCACCATTTAGGTTGGTATGGATTTTCTCAAGTTGAAGCAACTTGGAACTCAACACTTCTCGAATCCAATGGTAACGCACCTCAATATGTTTGGTTTGAGAGTGAAGGCTTGAATTCTTGGCAAGATGGATGGCACTTTGGTTGTCACAAAACAGATTATACTTCTCTTGCTTATGACCCAACTCTTGCAAGAAGTTTATCATCCATAACACTTCCTTGCAAGCTTCAGTTGCTGCTATGTACTCAGCCTCTGTTGTTGACAAAGAAATGCACTTCTGCAGTCTTGATTGCCATGACACTGCTCCCCCTGCAAATGTCATCAGATATCCTGATGTGGACTTCCTTGAGTCCTTATCTCTAGCATAATCTGCATCTGTATAGCTTTGCAATACAGGATCACCACTTCCAAAGCATAAACACAAGCTGGAAGTGCCTCTAAGATATCTGAGAATCCATTTTACTGCAGCCCAATGTGCTTCTCCTGGATTGCTCATGAACCAGCTAACAACTCCAACTGCATAGGCAATGTCAGGCCTAGTGCACACCATGGCATACATCAAACTGCCAACAGCAGATTGGTAAGGTACTTTCTTAATTATTTCTTTCACCTTTTTGCTTGTAGGACATTGATCTGTACTTAATTTATGATGTCCTGCAAGTGGAGAGTCAACATGTTTAGCATTTTTCATATTAAATCTTTCAAGTACCTTCTCAATATATTTTTCCTGTGAGAGCCAAAGCAGCTTCTTTGATCTATCACGAGAGATCTTCATGCCAAGTATTTGTTTTGCCGGTCCCAAGTCTTTCATGGCAAATGACTTGCTCAATGTTTTCTTCAGGAGAGCAATTCTCTTTGTGCCATTTCCAATAATCAACATATCATCAACATAAAGCAAAAGGATAACAAAATCACCCTCGACATACACATTGATCAGCTTGTGTTTTATGGTAACCAAGATCTATCATAAAAGACTCAAACTTCTTGTACCACTGCCGAGGAGCTTGCTTCAAGCCATACAAGCTCTTGTTCAATTTGCAAACCAAGTGCTCTTTGGCTGCAGCCTCAAACCCTTTTGGTTGCTCCATGTAAATCTCTTCCTCTAGGTCACCATGCAAGAAAGCTGTCTTCACATCAAGTTGTTCAATTTCCAAGTCCATAGGTGCAGCCAAACCAAGCACAACTCGAATTGAAGACATCTTGACCACGGGAGAGAATATCTCATCAAAGTCAATATCTTGTTTTTGACCAAATCCTTTCACAACCAATCTTTCCTTGTACCTTGGATGTGAGCTATTTTCTTCAGACTTCAATTTGTATACCCACTTGTTTTTCAATGCTTTCTTGCCTTTTGGCAGATTCACTAATTCGAAAGTATTATTCTCATACAAGGAATTCATTTCATCCTGCATGGCTTCTAACCATTGCTCCTTGTGCTCATCATACGTAGCCTCCTCATAGCATGAGGGTTCACCAGCATCAGTCAGCAACAAATACTCATTTGGTGGATACTTGGTAGAGGGCCTGTGAACTCTGCTAGTTCTTCTCAATTGCTCCTGTTGTGGTTCATCATCTGGAGTATCATCAACATTAGCATCCTCATCAACATCATTATTTTCAAATGGCTGATCATCACCCTGTTCTGAACTAGCACATTCAGTGCTATCATCTCCCCCTTGATTGTCATGCACAACTGGAGAAGGAACTGGATCCAAATCAACAAATGGAGGTGCAGTGGCTGGTTTCTTTGGCTTCACAATATTTTCTATTGTTTCATCCTCAAAGAACACTACATCTCGACTTTTGACAATTTTCCTGTTAACTAGATCCCATAATCTGTAGCCAAACTCTTCATCAGGGTGGCCTAGGAATATACATTGTTTTGTCTTGCTATCAAGCTTTGACCTCTCATCCTTTGGGATATGCACAAAAGCCCTGCACCCAAAGACTTTCAGATGCTTGTATGATACTTCCTTTCCAGACCATACCTTCTGTGGAATGTCACCCTCAAGTGGAATACATGGAGACAAGTTGAGAACATATATTGCAGTCATCAATGCCTCAGCCCAAAACCTCTTTGGTAATTTTGCATGAGAGAGCATAGCTCTAACCCTCTCTGTGAGTGTCCTGTTCATTCTCTCTGCAACACCATTTTGTTGCGCTGTCTTCGGCACGGTCCTCTGTTGCCTAATACCATGCAGTTTGCAATATCTCTCAAATGGCCCTCTATACTCACCACCATTGTCTGATCTGATGCACTTCAGCTTTCTTCCTGTTTCCTTTTCAACCTTGGCATGAAATTCTTTAAAAGCATCAAGTACCTGAAATTTGTTCTTCAAGACATATGCAAAAACCTTCCTGGAGTGGTCATCAATAAATGTCACAAAGTATAAAGCACCACTAAGAGAATTCTCTGTCATAGAACAAACATCAGTATGCACAAGATCAAGAATATCTTTTGCACGATGTGGAGTAGTGGATGTACGAAAAGCAACTCTATGTTGTTTACCAGCTAAACAATCTACACAGGGTCTCAAGGTCATACCTTTCAACTCAGGGAGGAATTCTTTTCGAGCAAGGGAGTGCAGCCCCTTCTCAATCATATGTCCAAGTCTCTTGTGCCACAAATCAATGCTGGAATCCTTCTCAGCAATATTCACATCATGCTTTTGTGGCGGAACCGCCGATTTAATCCGGGCTAAGCACACATGCCACATCTGGCTTGCAGTGCAATTAGACCGAACTAAACCCGGTCGTCCGTCGAGAGTCATTCGGCTCCCGATATTACCTTTTCCCAGAGGAACCGATATCATACACATCCAGCCCACGATGGAGCCACAACAGTTACGTCATCACAAGCAGTTGAATATAACATAAGTGAACTTATTTTTACAAACCAGTCCGAAATAAAGATATAAATTTCAACATAATGCCATATGAAAGGCAAGTTTGAATCAGACAGCGGAAGCGATTTCAAAAACACCTCACAGCAGAAACGGAATACTTTAGTAGTCTTCATGCAATGATGATCAAGGCGAGCAGCACCGAACCCACCGGTACTACCCTCATCCAAGCACTTGTCCAGATGTCGTCGGTACCTGTTCTCAGAAGGTGGAGACAAATCCTGAGTACTAATTACTCAGTAGGACATAATGGAGTGGCTTACGGCTGACGCAAAGCTTACTTACTAACATGTGAATCCTTAGCCATTGATTTTAAATAGAGATATAATATTCATAATGTAATATGTTTCATCATTGGTATATAACTCCATAACAATAATAATATCTTACAGTAATGTAAGCAACACAATAGTACAAGCATGTAGTATTTGAAAACATGAATAATAATTATAAAAGATTTAAGTAGCTACTACGTTGCCCGTGTGCGTTATCAGCATTCCCACACCTGGTAGACATCAGCGATTCGAATCGATTTTAATTCTCGGGAATAACTATCATACCAGGGGTATATGCTTACTAGCCATCGCGTTCCCACATGTAGCCCCAATCTTAACATGTCTTGTCCCAAGTTCGATTCACTCCCGCCTAGCCCCCGGGTTGTGCCCCTATAGCAAGCCTGCCGACATCTCGGTCTCCCCGCCATGAGTACCAAGCTCCCCCGGACCACCTTCCTCTCAACCAGCGGGTAGGAACGTGTCTCTGTGCTTCGGACGAGCCCAGGAAAGACTTTTCCGGTCCTATATCCCGGATAAGCACTCTAGCAATGTTATGCCGAACAGCAGGCGAACAGTGGACAGACCTTATACGACTCAGACGTAGTCCAAAGTGCAACATTATGAAAAGTAAATACTGAAATAAATCTCCACCCAGTCCCCATTTAAATCATGAGCGATAGTAATAATTGACATAATAGTAATATACTGTAACTTTGAAAACATCTATGCGACGAGTCCACATACTCGTGTCTACTCGTACCTAGCAACTTCTAAGCATACTCGTCCTACGGACTCTAAGTGTAGGTGCTAGGGCCAGGGCGGCCAATGAGTCTAATGCAGTAGGTTTCAAGCAACTCCTAATGCATATGCGTAGTCGTCAAATATAACTCGTTTGCTGGGTTAAGCATGGTCCTGGCTACCTTTGCTTATTTTATTAAAACCAAACAAACTAAGCTATGTTAGTTTGCCGGGTTGTGGGGCTTTGCCCCAGGTAACCCCTTGATCCCTTGGACAACTCCTCCTTCCAAATACCACTTCAGGGACCTCCAAGTGGTATTTGGCTCTTAGTGGTCTTTTGGTCCACCGTTGTTTGATGTAGTTCCACGCAGTTGCGTATCGATCACGTATCTGCAATAAGCATTGCTATATGAATGATATGCATGATGCAGGGAATGAGACATATGAATACCAAACACACGCATGAACAAATATTTGATGGATAGTCAGAAAGGTGATTGATAAACTATTTAAATAGAGTATGTTTATGGACCTAGAATAAGCATTTACTTCAATCATCGTTCAATAATTTCATATATCTACCTATCAAGCTACCTAGTGGCCTAGGAAGCATTTCAAGGGTCGCAGCATGTCATATGAAGGAAATGTCATAGTGATATGTAATTTACAGTATGCGGTAAGCAACTTATGACATGCACATGATTTACAAAAATCAGTTAGTAAAATATCCAAGGTTTAATAGGACACCTATTTTCCATAATTTGATTTAACATATTTCACTTGCATTTCAAAACAGTAGTCGTAAATTCTACAAAAATACTTTCTGGAACCTAAACATGGCTATGATACACTATGATTTTTCTTAGAATTTATTGAACAAGCTAGAGCCCTTTTTTCCTATTATTTTGTTAAACATGCATTAAGTTGTCATTTTCAAATTACCATTAAAACTTGATATGCACAACTTTGTATTTCAACATTGAGCTATCTATACCAAATAGAGCATGTATAAATTCCAGGGAGTCATTTAGAGCATCTTTCCATATAGTAACCACTTTCCATGTTAATAATATGCTTAAATGCATGACAAGGGCAAAACAGTAAACATACAGTCAATTCCAAGGCTACCAAAAATCATAGCATGCATACATACCCTAACAAAGCTACTGACCAAGTTTCACAATTTTTGGACTTCATATGACCCACGTTTGCCATTTTCCTAGTTTTAACAAACATGCAAGATTCAAGAGTAAAAAGGTCATTTCACAGACTTAGACCTAGTCCATGACATAGATCTACACATAAGCAATCCAACAAAACAAGTTTCATAATTTTATGATTTTTCTACAAATTTCTAGAGGATTTCAAAGTCATATGCTAAATCCGGAAGATAGTCTATTTTTACCTTGCCATCTGGACCTATGCACAATTATTCATAAATCATAGGGGCCTGCACGCAAGTAAATATAGACTCAGTAAATAGCACATAAACCAGAGCGTGCAAAAACAATAAAATGTAGGGGGTTTTCTGCAAGTCCGCCCTTCTTCTTCTACCTCGCGCAGGGGACGTGAGGCGCGCGGCCTCGCGCAGGGGACGTGAGGCGCGCGGCGGGCCGAGCTTCTTGCGCGTGCGCCGGCGCGAGGAGGCTCGGTGTTGGAGCCGACGAGCTCCGGGAAGACGTTCCCGGTGACGGGGAAGCTCTCCCCTATGACCTCGTCGCACGGGGAGGATGGGAAGCCCAGGAATCGCGCGTGAACTGGAGGGTGCGGCGCGCCGACGAGCTTGACAGAGGTGGCTCGATCTCACTGCGCCAGCGGAGGAGGTGTTAGTGGATGGCCACACCAGCGGCACGAGGCCTCTTTGAGCCCCGCGGATGGGTCCTGGAGGAGGGGGAAGATGCCCGCGGTGCACCTCCACAGTGGAGCCGAGCTTGGGCATGGCGTTCATGGTGGCCATGGAGTGAATCGGTGGAGAGGGTGCCTAACCGTCGATGGATTCTTGGGGGAAATGGACACGAGCTCGAGGCGAGCTTGGTGCTCGCACTAGCTGAGCGGTAGAGGGCCCGGAGTGGTGTTTTCCCGAGCTCACACGGAGTTCCCAGGGTGGGCGGCCATGGCAGGCAATGGCGACTGCGTCCGGAGAACAAGGGAACGGCAGGGAGAGTGGGAGCCAAGTGAGAGCGAGGGTGTGCGCGTGCGGGAGGGCTCTCCTTCCCCAGCGTTTCCTTCGTCTTGTAGGGAGGGGGAGCTCGGGGCCGGCCGGTGCCCGTGGCGGCCTCGGGTAGGTGACGCCCGCAGCGTGGGCGAGTTGGAGCGGGGAAGAAGGAGGGAGGGGGCGCGGTGGACTGGGTCCATGGACCCGGTGAGACCGGCAGGTGGGGCCTAAAGGGGGAAGATGAATATTGAGTTCACGGTACCGGGTTCGTGGAGATGGAGGCGTGTGGGACCCACTTGCTGTTGTCCACTGGCGCGGATCCGAGGCGGCTGACGAGGGGGCCCACTTGTCATAGAGACAGAAGAGAAAAGAAAAATCCAAAATAGAAAATGCCTGTTTGACCAGCTAGAGACACATTTGAAACCTGCCATTTTGAACAACTTAGGGGCTGAATTTCGGAAAACTCCTATTGCAAAAAATGTTTCACACTTTGTTTTCTACAACTTTGTTATAAACTTTGACACCATGTTATGTGGAAAATATTGATTTAAATTTGAATTGAATCAACTGACCCCAGTTTGACCAACTCTACCCCTCAGTTTAGAAATTCTAAAAGTCTATTTTAGGGCCACTTTAATACAAGGAGTTTTATGCAAAAGTTGTTCAGAATTTCATGATCTATAACTTTATTATATAGAGTTTTGCATAATCATGTCTTTTGTTTGTTCAAAATTTGAATTTACCCAGCAGGTTAATCATTGGCAGATTTGTTAGTTTAACAAAAATCAACCCAAAACACTGTGCAAACATTTATGCATGTCAACAAACAAAATACCAAAGTTGTTCCTCATGAAGTTGTCTACAAATTTGGCATAGAAAGTTTGGGCTAGATCGCAATACATTTTGAACTACAAGCACAATTGTATTCAAGGGTTTGGTAAATCTGCAGCTTCAATTTATGTTGAGAATTTCTTGTCTCCAACTTTTGAACTGACAAATGAAATCCAATTAATTCAAGGTCTGATGCATTTGGAAGTTAATAAGTTTAATTTCATTCATACAAAGGAATATTTTTAAGTTCTATGGTAAAATCAAAAGTAATTTCAGAATGAAATTTGGGAAAGACCGTTGACCTTAAACTTAGCAAAATTTCCTGAGTGTAGGCTAACTGGGTTTGGTTTGAACTTTTGAGCCCCTTAACATATGATTTTGAAAATGATCAAAATAGCATATTTAAAGGCAACATATTGAACTAAAATTTTTGTATTTGATGTCTTGCATGACAATGTATAAGTGTTTAACTAGTCAACCAAGCAACGCAAAGTTTTGCATATTCAACTTAAAAAATTTTGACTTAGGGGTTTACTGGCCTAGTTGTTGTTCTTCTCTAAGCATGATTAAGTCCAAATCCTTGATTAAAATTAAACTAATTGCGTGTCAAGGCTTGAGATGCCGGAGGCATCACAGCTTGCACAGGCTGGTCTTGGTCACATAAAGACATCCTTGTTTGGTGCCTCGAGCCACAATCAAGGAACCTTTGGTGAGCTTCCATTTTCCTTCACCAAAATAGCTGCCAAGGCCAATATCATTGAGCTTTCCAACTGACAATAAATTCAGCCTTATATTGGGGACATGCCTCACATCTTCAAGTGTCAACTTGCAGCCCGTATTTGTCTCAATACATATAGTGCCCTTGCCAACAATGGTTGATGTATCTCTGTTTCCCATCCTCACATAGCCAATATTGCCACTAGTGTAGGATGTAAAATACTCCTTGTGTGATGTGAGATGGAAGGACGCTCCAGAGTCCACTACCCAACTCAAATCATCATCATGGCCAGCACTAAGACAACTGTCATCTTCAATAATGAGATAGTCCTCACCTGCTGCAGTTAGAACTGAGGTTGTCTCACCCTTCTGCTCAGTTTTCTTGCCTTGTTTTGCTTGTGCAAGCTCTCTTTTATAAAATCTGCACATGTTTTTCTTGTGTCCAGTTTTGCCACAATGATAGCAAACAATATCTTTCCTTGAACGTGATTGTGATCTCCCCCTGGATTTGCTTCTACCTTGCTGAAATCTTGTTTGGCTTCAACCACGACCCTCTTCTTTATTTTCAGCCACATATGCATCAGAAGGAGAAGTCAAGTTGATGCCTTTTTCTTTCCTTCTGGCCTCTTCATTCAGCAAGCTATTCTTCACCATATCAAGAGTCAACTTTCCATCTAGAGCTGAATTGCTAAGGGACACAACAAGTGTGTTCCAGCTGTCCGGCAATGAGCTCAACAATAGTAATGCTTGTACTTCCATCATCAAGCTTTATCTTCATGGCTGACAGCTGGTTTATGTGGCCTTGGAAGACATTTAAGTGCTCAATAACACTGCTGCCATCTCGGTACTCTAGCTTTGCAAGCCGCTTTATCACCGAGGCTTTGTTCACTGCTGTCTTCCGCTCATACATAGACTCCAATTTTTGCCACAGCTCAAAAGCATTGATGTCATTAGCAACATGGTGAAAAATATTATGGCTGATGTATAAACGAATCATACCTACTGCCTTCCTATTTAATACCCTCCAATCTTCCTCCGTGACACCAGTGGGTACCTTGTCTCTCACAATTGGTTCATATAAATCTTTGCAATACAACAAGTCTTCCATCATGGGCTTCCAAAGAGAATAATTTGAAGTATCAAGCTTGATCATACCACTTGAAATGGTGCTGTCCTCCATGACCAAAGTGAGCAATAACACCATAGGACATTTCTCTTACATGTGGGGCTGCTCATTTAGAGCTGAATACTCTCCTCATTGCCCACATCATGAGGAGGATTTCCCAACATCTTACCACCGTACAAGGAAGCATAATCAATCATAAACACACTGTAATGTGATGACATGGTAGGGTCGAACACAATGCAAGCCTGGTAGCAAAACCCTTCGACTGGCCATGGAGGCAAGGGAGCCCACCATCCAGTTGCTGGGTTGGCCACAGTGGTTTCGAACAAGAGTAGACCATTGCAATGATCCTTGACAAAACTGCAAGGTTCAGGTAAGTTGGTGAATAAGCTGCAAGCAGAAAACAGTGTGTATGTGGCATCATGGGCTCTCCTCCTAGGGCCGGAAGAACTCTGTCATATAGCAGCACGGAAAGAAATTGATGAAGATACCCCCTACAGAGAGGGGCAGGAGGTCCTCCGTGCGGATTAGGTGGCGATCATCGATGGTGTTCTTCCATTCTCTGCGGATAGCCCTTGACCTGGCTGAGATCGCGCGGCGTAAGGCGACAGAAGACTTGAGCGAGAGCGTCGAGATGTGTGCTGTTCGATCGTTGTTTCTTCGTCATATCGTCCTGATTGATGATCCAAGTTAGTAGCTAGGCATAATACATGGATGTATACACTTTATAGCTCAAGTTAGGGTTTGCATTGGGTGCTCAGTTTCCCATAGCAGCCAGGGAAGATCGAGAAGAAGGGGTACGGTGGGCATACCTTGTGGATGCGAAGACCTAGGCACCTGGCGACTGGCTAGGGCGGCGACGGTGCCCAGTCTTCGCCACGCGAGTGAGGAAGAACAGCTCAAGATGCTTGGGCGCTCCGGTCACCCCCGCGTAAGATCGAGGAGATTCCGAACCTGCTGAGCTCCCGAGCGCGGCCTGCGAGGACGCCTACGAGCCGTGCGGCGTGCTCCCCGCGCAATCTAGGGTATGATTGCGGCGACGTTTTTTTTCCCTCTAACGCTATTGCGGAGGGAGGGGGGGCGCATTGCGAGGCACGCGCGAGTTGCAACCCGGTTGTAACGCGCGGCCGTACGGACGCGCAGCCGGAGCCACGCAAGCGCTAGCGCTACAGAGCATCCATCGATAATCGAGTGGCCTTTTCTCTTTCCAAATGCAAACACATTTATTTTCTGTACTAGTACAAAACATCTTTCTTTCATTATTTCCCAATCCGTTCGGCTTCCTCAAGTCTGAACAAGTGAATTTATGTATGATTCCTAATTTATCAATATATACGAGTTTATAAAAAAACTAGCTACAACACACCATTTTTGTCATATTTTTGACGTCTATATCATCTGCACTATTGTGAAAAGGAATGGTAAAATCATATCATTCTTGTATTACCGTAAAATGGCCATAATAAAAACAGATTGCCCGCTCCATAAATTTGTCAAATAACATATTAAACTTTTATATTCAATCTGAAGTAATTTACATTCATGGTTAGAAAACTGTAAATTAGCAAAATTAAAACTGTGTATACCATAACTTTTAAGTCTATGAATGATAAAAATTCGCATGTCTATTTAAAATACTTTTAAATAGCAGAACATCAAACTTTTAGCATATATTCAAATTTTTAATCGCATAATTTAAATCACCACTGAAAACCTTTTTACTTGAAATTTTAGAACTTTGAGATCATATATTCAAAACTTTTTACATCACTAGCTTTTTAGTCACATACTAAAACTTCTAAAATCACAAGGAGAAACATAACATATCATTCAATATAAAATACTTTATATTTAAGTTTAGAAAACTTTAAATTAGAAAATCAAAAATTGTATATACCACAACCGATAAGTCTATGAATAACAAAACTTTGCATGTCTATTTTAAGTACTTTTAAATGGCGAACATCAAACTTTTAATCACATAATTTAGATCAAGTGTGGAAGCCTTTTTGTTTGACATTTTAAAACTTTCAAATCATATATTCCAAACTTTTTGCATTGCTACTCCCTCCAGGTCCGAATTAGTTATCGTTTTAGAAAAGCTGTAAGTCAAAATTTTAAAACTTTGGCTATGTATAACTTTTATATTAATTAATCTTGAATGTTGAAAGTCATATGTATAGATTTGTTTTAACAAGTACATTGGTAAAAGTATAAATTTCTTAGAATATTTATTTATATTTTAATAAAAATATTGGTCAAATTTATGTTTTGAAGACCGTGTCAATGTCCAAACGACAACTAATCCGGACCTGGAGGGAGTAGGTTTTTAGCCACATATTAAAACTTCTAAATCACACGGAGAAACATGTATACTCGGAATGGAAAACAATCAAATTATTTATTTAAAAGTTTCTACATTTCGAAGCTTTTTAGTCACATATTAAAATATTTTTCCACATCTCTAGCATTCGAGTGATCCTTAAGAAACTTTGTATTTGAAATAGTAAAACTTTAAAATAATGTAATGATACTTCTACATCTCAAACTTTTAAATCGATCACATGGCAAAATCTTTGTACAGCATATAAGAAACTTCTAAATCATGTATTTTAATTTTTGTATATCTCAATCTTGATGTCACCAACAAATTGTTTGTCTTTAAAACATTAAAAAACTGATCTAGTACATTTTAAAAGTTTTCCATGAATTGTCACACATTAAAAAACTTAAAATTATATATTGATATGTTCTGTCTGAACAGATATCGACAAAATTTATATAAAAGTTGATGCACAAAGTACTTACTAGGTTCAGTGTTTTCCACACCTATTTCTACTCTTTGGTGACATTAGACTTAGCTACTTAGCTGCATGCACGGAGGAAACCAACGGACCACTGGGCGTTGGTACGTGCTACCAGCGCTGCGCAGGAGCTGCCGTGCACAGCACCAGTCAGCAGGACAGGGCGTCTCCATTTTCCAAGAAGCGAAGTTGGAGACCAAAACGTGTTGGAGTGCGGTCGGACAGTGTGCGTCCGTGGCGCGCGCACGCCGAACAAGAATTCTGCTATTGCGGCGAATGATTTGGGGAGAAGGGGCGCCAGGGAGAAGGAATAGGGCTTCCAGTGGACCGTGGGAGAGGGAGGGAGGGGATAAGGAATGTGGAGTGCTAGGTTTAGATGGGCTTTTGGGCCGAATTATTCATGTACCTGGGACTATTGGCTGGTATCTGTGGCCTGGTCTTTGGGCCGAATCATTCATGTACCTACGCCGTTGTCTAGGTATATGTCCTTGTACTGGGTGAAAACCACACGTGTTACTGCAGGATTTATAAGGCTCCGTTTGGATGTTTATATTGGAGGGCAGAGAATTGAATCGAGTACAATACCAAATTTTTGATGATATTGAAATGGGACAATTCAAAGAATGTTGTTTGGATACCACTGCATTGGCTTTTAGAATCCTAGGAACCGGACAAAAACCAATTCTGTTTGGACCCCGTGCAGAGGCAAGGAATTTGATGGGAGAAGATATATAGGGTCTCGATCTTCCGTCAGGTAGAGATAACTATCGATTGGTGGAGGATCTGAACGTTGACGATCCAGCTTCTAATCGGCACGATTCGAACCCTTCAATCGCTACACCACTGTTCCGTTGGTTATCAATCCGTGCACATATATATGAGCTTGTAAGACATGTGCACATGTACTGCAAATAATCTTCTAATATTATTTATCCAGTGAATGTATGAAACCAAAATTATCTATAACGTGAGACAGGTTTATGCCATATTAATTACTCAGTGTCATATATGCACGATTTGAATTGGAATAGTTTGAAATATTGTACTATCTGCAAAGTCGAGTAAGGTAGCTCAAAACACATGGTATCTTTTACTGAAATACTGCATACACAGGGCTATATATGATACATATTTTAATATGGGCTAATAGTAAAACATATATCTTATTTATATTATAGCTATGCACATTTTGGAAATCTTAGTATTCTACGATGTTGACTGTATTAATCTGTTCTCCTTGTTTGCAGAGCTGCCCATGTACCTTATCTTAGGAATGCTATGTGGAGCGGTCAGTGTCGTATTTGACCGACTAGTAGCATGGTTTTCAAGATTATTTGGGTGCATAAAGGAAAAGTTTGACTTTCATATTATAGTGTACCCTGCATTGGGTGGGCTGGGAGCTGGGAATCATAGCTCTGAAATATACAGGGATTCTATACTGGGGTTTCACAAATGTTGAAGAAATATTGCATACTGGGAAAAGTGCTTCTGCTCCTGGTATCTGGTTGTTAACTCAACTCGCAGCTGCAAAGGTAGTTGCAACTGCCCTGTGCAAGGGCTCTGGCCTCGTGGGAGGGTTATATGCTCCAAGCCTGATGATTGGGGCTACTGTTGGAGCTGTTTTTGGAGGTTCAGCTGCTTATTTAATAAATTCAGCTATACCTGGCAATGCTGCTGTTGCACAGCCACAAGCCTATGCTCTGGTAAGTAGATATGCAACCCAATGTTCTTATTGTGGTATGTAATGTGCCCTAATATTTTCTGAACTGTAGGTTGGAATGGCTGCTACACTAGCTTCAGTCTGCTCAGTCCCATTGACTTCAGGATTGCTTCTCTTTGAGCTGACAAAGGATTATAGGATTTTACTTCCTCTCATGGTAAGTATCACCTTGTTAATGTGGTCTTTCTATATTTTCATTGCACAACATATAAACATTAATTACCTAGTTATTTTTGTTGCCATTTTAAAGGCAGCGAACATACAGGTCATTTTCATCACCTACTACTGTATGTTCCAACTAATAAAAATGTTGCCACTCGTATAGGGAGCAGTCGGGTTGCCAATATGGGTTCCTTCAGTAGTAAACCAGCCAAATGACAGTGAACCTCCCGGCTTTAGAACACCCAGACGAGGTTATTCTTCAATTTCACTAGAAAACAAAAATGGTAGCTTGAGGCTAGGTGATGTTGTGGATGATCTTGAGCTCAGTATTATACCAATTGACATTAATAACTATGGTACTTATAATGAAGAACTGCTTCTGGATGATTTGAAGGTTTGTAAACCTCTATTCTGGCAGCTTTTACCCATATCGAATTCATGATATCCCATAAGGTAGTCGTTGTGCTGTTATTTATGTTGTTTTTTTATTTGTACCCTTTTTAATTAGGACTCACATGCCATGTCCAAGATCTACATTAAAGTGTTACCATCTGGCACAGTAACAGAAGTTCTTAAGCTATTGCATGATAAGTAGCAAAACTGTGCCCTCGTTGTGGACTCTGAAGTTTTCCTTGAAGGAATTATTACATTATGGGATATACAGCGCATGGGGTTTGAATTATACGGGCAAAGCTTCATTGATAGAGACCACCCCAATGTTGATGTATGTTTACACGGTGAAAGAAAATTCCTTCTTCCCATTAAAACGCTGCTGTGCTTTTTGAAAATATGGCAGGGGCACTGATTTTCATTAAGAAAGAAAGTAAGTTTTAATACAACTTAAAAAAATAGCACAATTTTGGCCAAGGCTGGCAATCTTATGAACTATGTTAATTTTAGCAACGAATACATATCAGAGTAACAAATTAGCAATGAATACAACATGAATATATGCCATATATTAGGAAAAAAAACGGACTTTGCTGTTATCGCAGGTGGAGCACTGAAAAATTATAGAGTCCTTAGACTGAGTCCAACGGATCGTCCATATGGTCGTCTATATTACGAAAATGGTATTGTGTCTGAAGTTTGAATATAGACGATCTGCTAGACTCTCCTTAGGACCTCACAGACAGTAACCGATACTTCTGGACAACTAATGAAATGCAGATACACCGGTACATGATCCATTCAACCAAGTTTAACATGTATCGTTTAGGGAAGCTAAACGAGCAAAGCCTGAGAAAACTTTGCTAATATTTCCCTTACGATTTCATTGTGGTATCCCTGTTCTTACCACCGTAGTTATTTCTTCTTGATACTGAGTGGGCTTATACTTTACACGGAAGAGGGAATAAATCATCTGCATCACGTAGAGAAGAAGGCCGTACTTCTTACCATCGTATTGCTTGTAAATTGTAAGGTGTAGAATCTATTACAGTCTGATTTGATCTCAATTTTTTTGCTGTGAACA
Organism: Paspalum vaginatum; assembly: GCA_030272315.1. NCBI lineage: Eukaryota > Viridiplantae > Streptophyta > Magnoliopsida > Poales > Poaceae > Paspalum > Paspalum vaginatum. The sequence continues at coordinate 6,092,215 of CM059015.1, forward strand.
GTGAAGCAGCATATGCTCCTGTGTGGTCGGATGAGAAGTTTGTGCAGAGTAGAATTTTTGTCACCCATATGTTGTAAGTTGAATAATCACATTGCATGTAAATTTTGTCCATGATACATATGTTGTAACAATTTGTTCCTTACGCTGGCATAGTGTTACAATTTGGCCGGCTGGCTTACGCTGGCTGATGCTGCCGTCCAGCCCAACAGCGCAGCCCAACCGCTAGGTTGTATACTTGTACAGCAGCTCCGTTGGCTGGCTGTCGCGCTTGTGGTTGCCGCAGCTGCAGCAGCAGCCAGCATGAACCAGCCTGCCGACCAGAGGCAGACCGGCCGAGCAGGGTATGCCCACCGTGCAGCTGCGTGCCTGCGCTGCGCAACGAGACATCGACCTCTAAAGCACGGTCAATCAATTGGAACGTGTCAGGCAAAACAACTCAACTGCACACAATCTAGCAAGACAGTCAATCAAAGTTGTACCGATGTTGAACAAAGTCAGATGCTCTTGGAGTCTTGGACTTGGGGGCCCTTTGATTTTGGGGAGTTCCATCTCCTCCACGTATCCTGTTATTGAGCTTTAATAAAGCTCCGTCTTTCATAAAAAAAAATCAACACGTTTAGGCCTCTGGTCAGCTCCTTCATTCCACCAACGAAAGAACTTTCACCACTATGTATCATGTATGTATGTATGTATGTATCGAAAATGCTGTCATGTGTACCTAGTAGTAGTAAGTCTGTACTATAGTGTACAGTATGTATGTATGTATGTATTTCTATACTCTCGCGTAGGAGTAAGTATGTACGTGTGTACATGTATACCTACTACAGTACTAGTGAATGTAGTGTTAAAAATTGATCTATGATGAGTGGCTGTATCAGCAGGAGCCTGGCTTGAACCCGACGGATGTGGCGTCGATGCGAACCTCGAACGAGCGCTGCTGCACGTTCCCGAGGATGGCCATGCCACCGTCGCTGCCGCTGGACGCGAAGGCGAGGCACCCGAACGACAGGATCCCGTCGGCGCCCAGCGTGACGGTGGCGCCGCTGCTGAACGTGAGCGCCACGTTCGGGAGCGTCACGGTGCTGTAGCCGGCGAAGTTGTAGCACGTGTCCAGGATCCCGGTCGGCGGCGCGGACGGGTAGCCGTAGGAGTCCATGCCGCTGCGGAACGCGGACCGCAGCGCGGCGTACGCGGTCGGGGGCAGGCGGGTGACGACCGTGCCCGTGTCCACCACCGTCCCGCCCGCGAGCACCGACGGCGGCACGCTCAGCTGCTGCCCGCCGACGCTGATGCCCGTGAGCATCACGATGTAGTACGTCGGCACGCTGGGCGACGACAGCAGCTGCGTCGTGGAGAAGCCGGCGGACGGCGGCCCGCCCAGCGTCAGGTACCCCGTGGTGGACGGCTTGGTCGGGAGGCAGTAGGAGAAGACCCCGCCGTAGGCGCCCACCGTCTGCTGCACGAGCGACTGCTCCATGCGGCCCAGGCCGAGGAGCCCGTCGATGCCTTGGAACAGCCCGCTCTGCGCGTGGCCGCAGCCGAACAAGAACCCCTGCACCGCGTCCGTGGCCGTCAGCGTCAGCGTGTCGGAGCTGTAAACGCCCGTGGTGTTGGAGCCGTCGCCGTAGCTGACCACGTAGCCGCACTGCGCCGCCGAGCAGCCGGACGCGTACAGGCCCAGCCCCGCGCACGCGGAGCCCCCGCACGGCACGGCGGCGTAGGACGACGACTGGGCCGGGTCGAAGAGCGGGTCCTTCTGGCTGTAGCACGACGGCGCCGCGCACGGCTTGCACTGCACCCACGACAGGTCGCTACCGGTGTCCACCTCCAGCGTCTGCGCCACACCCGGCGTGCCGAGGCTCACCGTGACCACGTAGTTGAGCGTGCCGATGTCGTACCCCCAGCTCGACGGCACCGTCGCCTCCTCTTCCGCCGCCGCCTTGGAATCCCGCAGCTGAGGCGCGCCGCGGCCCGACGCCCTCCTCAGTATGTACTCCGCCCGGCGCTGGTCCGCGCGCAGCATGTCAGCGACCGACGGTGTCGCCAGCGAGGACGTCCGCACCGGCGCGCAGGGCCCGTGCCTGTGCGTCAGCCGGAGCACGGCGGACGTGCCGTTCCGCTGCGGCGCAACTGAAATCGAGGCTCCCACAATCACGACAGCACAGCACAGACTCGGGAAAGAGTAACCGAAGCAACCGATCTGCTGTCCGCGCACCTGGGTCGGGGGCGCTGCACGTGGAGGCCGGCGTGAAGCTGGCGGCGGAGACGGTGACGTACCCGGGCGCCTCCGCGGCGGCGCCATGGCAGCAGGGCAAGAAGCCGAGGGCGCCGGCGCAGAGCAGTGGCAGGAGGAGTGCGCCGCGCCCGCGCACCTCGGGGGAGCCCATGGCGCCCTGCTGGTCGGATGGGGTGCGGACAAAAGACGGTGGCTAAATAAGGAGGATGAGGACCAATCGGGCCGCCGTCCCCGGCGGTGCGACGCGCGAGACATGGGCGGGTGCGCCGGCGGCCGAGCCCATCACCCGTGGAATTCTTTGGCCCTTGTGGCGCGGAGTCGCTGCTTGGTGCTTGCCTGCTGCCCGTCGCCCCCAGCCCCACCACCAGCTGTTGGGCACGATGGCACAACGCGATGCGAAACCGGGAGTCGAATGGTCTTCAACCGAACTGACCAATGATCCGACATAGCACTAGTCAGTATGGACGGACTCGACCAGTTCGGTTTGATTGGAACTTGGATCAATTCGCAGGGCCGGTTGTATGCGCCTGGTCTTGCAAGTTTATTTCAGCAAACTCCTCTTCTGGCTTCTGGGTAAGAACACCACCAACCCAACAGATTCCTTCCTTTCCCACGACGACAGCCTCTTCGCAAATCGACGGAAAGAGAGCCGTGGCACACGATTCGTGAATCGTGACGGCACCTAGGGGGCCCTGTTTCCCTCTCCTGACGGAGACCTTTATCTACCGCTACCCTGGGCCCTGGCTCTTTGTGCTCCAGAGCGCGGTTTTGGGGTGTTGCTGGAGCCGGTGGCCAGGGCCGTCGTGAGTCGTGACCGCGACATGACTCGTCTCTCGATTCTCGAAGAAGGCGCGATCGCCTTGCACACGCCGACGCCGGAAGGCCCCTCCTTTGTCAGCGCGGACGCGCACACTCGCGCTGTCTACTGGCTAGCACCCGTCCCCAACCTGATGACGCGGGCGTGTCGCGAGGCTGACGTGGGCGGGCGTTTTGTTTTGGTGCTGGTTGCGCATTTTCCCGGGCGGGATCCGTGGATTGATGGTGCCATCCATCCAGTTACACACTGTACAGTGTATCATCCGTCTGCATGTGGTGGAGCAGGGCCAAACATAGCAGGCGTGTTCGAGCGTGATTTGCCGTATCAGGCAGGATTGGCCTTTCCTGGTAAGCAGGCGGAGACAGGCTTGGTTCAAATGTCTTGCGCGCAGTGGAGAGCGCACTTGCCCGTAGTATTTGCCAGCCGTTCAGGCAGGCAGGCATCCACGTCCGCGTTTTGTTTTCATTTTCCTCCACAAAATACACCTAGACCTCTTGTTTTCATTTCATGTGCGGATGCCCGAGGCGTACTTGTTGTACAGGGCAGACTCAGCACTCTGCTTGCTGCAAAAAGTGAGTTTGGTCTCCATCCTTGCCGGCCATTAAGTACTTTAATTGTTTTATAAATCATTGTTTTCATTAAACATTCCTACGATACGTTTTCCTGTGTTCCAAACACCACTTTCTAATTATTTTCTACGATTTTTATTCCTCTGTTTTATCACAGCACATACAAGTCTGTTCCTAAACTTTTTTCCATTTCTCCGTTTTTCATTGCTAATGTTCCAAACAACCCATAACCTGAATATCACAATATGGCTCCTACTCCAGTCATCAGCCATACGAGCCGACGAGCCGTGCAAAATTCGTACAGCCCATGGGCCAAAACGAATACTGCGAACAAATAAACCCGCTCCCGCCCCATGTCACAAACCCATCACAATCCTCTAAACAAGGTCCTCATACCCATGCCCACCTCCCCGCGCCGGCCCAGCTCCATCCCGCAATTCTTCCACCCGCCGGGCCGCCGGGCGTGCGCTGCCGCCCTCGCCCCCTCCTCCGGGTGTGGCTGTGACCCCGTCGTCGCCACCGGCGGCACCGCGGGCTCCGCTCTCTCGAAGCCGGCCCTGGCCGGACCATTTGGCCTGCACGTACGCCACGCGCCTCCACGGCGGCACGTGCATGCCCGCGCCGCGGATGGACTCCGCCGCCGCGCCGCACATTGCCGCCGCGAGCTCCTTCAGGGCTTCCGGCCTCGCCACGAGCACTGCCGGCAGGGACGAGACGAGGTCCTGGTACTCGCCACTCGGCCTCGCGATCTCGAATTCGGCTGCGACATTGACCTCCACGATGTAGCTAGACGACGGCGAACCCACCGTCGTCACATCCACGTACTCGTACGTGCCCGGCGCGGGGATGCGGCTGCTTCTTTCCCACGACGATCTGCAGAGACCTGCACGTATATGCCCAAGCACAGGAGAAATGTTAATGACCCGTGGCATTTCGCAGTTCGCACGCTCCAGTTCGTAATCTTGCGCTGGTAAGTGCTAACTGAACTGGAAAAAAAATCTGTTAATGTCAACAAAACAGCAGTAGAACATTACCGGCGTTGAAACCCCTCGCCCGGAGCCGCTCCACAAGGTGCTTCTTCCTAGTCCCGCCGCCGCCAGCGACGGTTGTCCCAGCGCCTCGGACAATGCGCTCCGCCTCGGCGCGGATTCGTGCGGCACCCCCGTCGGCCGCCGCGTCCACCAGCGCCAAGCGCACCGTTTCCTTCCACTCGGACTCGGTAGTGCGCGACGCCACGGCATCCTTGGCGACGCCGCCGTCGTCCGTGCAGTGCTCGCGGTATCCGTTGTAGAACGCGTCCACCAAATCCATCAGATCATCTTCGGCATCCGCGCGGCCGGACGCCGCCGCCGATGAGGATGCGATGTCGCTGATGAACGTGCCCCGTAGCCGAGCCCTCGCCGCCTCGTCCAGCGCCGCCGTTGCCTTCTTGTACGCACCCAAGAATTCCATTGTCACCTTGCCCGACTGCCGCCACGATCAAGACCTTGTGGTGCGTCAATAACCAAACGCCGGGGCGCCGTCGTCGGGAGGATTGTGTGTGCCGGCGAGCAAGTTTACGGCTCCAAAATCGCCGTGGGTGGCGTGTAATGTAGCGTGGCCCACGAGCACGAGGGGGCCGAGTTTATATATGTTTCGACGGTCGTGCGGAGGTAGGACCTGACGGCAAACGTGTCCAGATTCATTCCATACAGCTTTCATACGTCCAAGTGCAATGAATCGGGCGCATCATGCAAGTCCATTTTGTGATCTCGTCATTTGTATGGCTGTATGAAGTCACTACAAATACACAAACACTGTCAGGATTGCTTACCCTTGAGGAAATCTGGATGAAGTTCAATCAAACACGGCCTAGTCATCCCTGCACGGACGGACCATCCCGGGTTTAGTCCACAACGGTCGACGATGCGTCCAGATACATAGCTGGTCATGCATGATCGAATTCTGTACCATCTAAAAACCGCAGCTTGATCAGCCAATACTTCACGTCATCAGTGGGAGTTTTAGGACTACTAGAAAAAATACACGTGCGTCCCGCACGTGACTAAAAATAAATTATACAATCGAAATATTTGTTTATGGATAAACAAAGAAATTGTGTGAAAAAGATTGTGCAGATTAAAATTTATATTGGACTACACAATAATAATTGTGAAATACAAATGGTCTATTGAACTACATTTGAGATGCATTAATGATAATAAAGCTTTTGATGTCTTTTTACAACAAATGCAGAATTGAATATAAATCAATGTCTTTTGGCAAATCAAATGCAGAGGTTATCATAGGGCTGGAACAAGCATTCAGGCCTATATAGAAAGATAAGGCTTATTATGACCACTGACGATCAATCTTGCAGGATTTTTACAGCTGTTTAACACTTATTATGGGAAAAATAAGCGGTCACTAATGCTTGTTGTTGACAGCATATATAGTCGCATACACACTGGCCATTAATGGCCATTAAAATTGATCCGTGAACAAAGTGTCACCTCAAAAATAGAAGTTTTGACTCTACTCATACACCAAATTAAATCTGCATGCGAAGGAAATTGACTCTGCTCTTCCCATCACGAGAGATGTTCGGATGGGCTGAACGCTTGCTTTGAGATACCACCCACCAAGAGTTTCAGCTAGCTCGATCCTCAGACGGCCCAACGACCCCAGAACTCGAGCTCTATCAACTTGAGGTTACGTACTCGTACACCGCCAGACAAGAGGACAATGCCGTCGTCATCATGCTCCACCTAGAACCAGAATCACCTGACAACGCGCCATTGCTCACCCGACAAGCAGCACCTGGCCGTCCCGCCGAAGTTGCACTTTGGAGGAGGAGGCCCTGTATGTAATCATTGTTTTTTCATTCTGTATACAGTGCGCAAACAGTGTTTTTCACACCTATTTTTACTCTCTGGTGACCCTAGCTAGGCCATGGTCACCAGAGCGTACATCTGTACTGTGCACAGTGCACAATCATTGTTTTTTCACTCCGTGTACAGTGACACATATAGTGTTTTTCACATCTTTTTTACTCTCCGGTGACCCTAGGCTTAGGGCAGTTCCTTTAAGGCCGTGATTGGTTACCTGGTCCAGCGCGCGGCCAGGTCCGACGCGTGCAGGAAAGCCATGATTCATGCAGGAAGCGCCTCCGGGCCTGGCTGGACAGGAACGCGAGTGTCGAGCTTCGCTGCGCGGCCAGGCTGCGCTCGTGCAGCATCTGTTCAGGCACGGTAACCGAAAAGACTTTTTATACTTGTTTTGTTGCTATATTTTTTCATATAAATATTTATTCGTCGAACCAATTTCAGATTTGTGTTCCTTGCATTTTTATCTACAAAATTAGACTATACTTGTCATATAAATTTTTTACAAATATTTTTTTCTATTTCGTATTTAAGTCACATTTTTATAATGAGACAGCCCAACCATATCTATGTCTAGCCTGTATACGGGTGAAACAACCAACCAAACATCGAGCGCGCGCGGGGCAAGGCAGGTGAAATCGTGCCTGTAATTGTCGAGGTGCAGGTTTCTAGGACAGGGTATTCGGCAGCGACGTCCTCGGCGAAGTCGGACGACAGAAACAGGGCGGAGAGAGGTGCAGTGTCCTGATTGAGGCGGGGCCTCGATGCGCAGCAAAAAACATTGATGACGTTATCGTTGTTGTCACAGAGCTGGTGGAACGCGGCGGGGAGGTGCCGGAGCCCGTAGCTGATCTAGCTGTGCACGGTGGGGAAGTTCCGGCAGGAGACCATACGGAGTGTTCAGCTCCGACGGTGGCGACAACAGGATGTCCACGAGGTTCTCAAAGGTGTTCAGCTCGCTGGCCTTGGCAGTGCGGAACTTGCACTGTCGACGCATGGCAACATACGCCGGAGGTGTTTTACTGCCTCTACCGCCGGGACAGCAAGCTCATCTGCGCCTCTGCCGGGACGGCCGATCGTCTCTGGCGGCTGCCGTCTCTATGACGTACATGGTCGAGGGGATGGATCTGTGCTCCCGATTCATAGAGTCAGTTGGCTTATTTGTAGGACCTGGCTCTCTGGTCGCAAGGAAGGGCATAGTTGACGGCTGGCCTTGGCCCTGGGAGTCCGTGATGGACAGGCAAAGAAAGCCGAGTTCCTTCGTGGGGTGGCTACCATAATAATGGAGAGTTGGAGACGTATCGGTGTCAGCCTGTCAGGTTGTGTGCGGCGCTGGTGGGTATAGCACGGTTTAGGTGAAATAAAAGATGGATACCATAGACACGAACGCGTAATACTTGCGTAATACTTTGGACGAGAGATTAAATCTGGCCATAGAAAACAAACTAAAGATTTGATCGGATCGTAAAATCATATGGCAATTGAGTAAATAACAACATTTAACAGAGGACCGTGGACCCAAAAAATAGGACTGTGGACCCAAAAAAATTTTAATCTAATTTATCCAATGGTGGGTACATCGTTGGGTAGATTATAATTAAGTGAAAAATATTTATTTTTAAACTCGTTCTTTTATAGGGTAGAGTAGAAGAGATTCTAGCATAGGGACTACGTGCCATCTTTCATTTAGAAATTGTATCGGTAACGTGTGTGTAACATGGGAGGTGAAGTACAATATTTTGTCTTCGGCTATACTCTTGGGAGTGCCTTCCGCCCCTAATGTAAAAGACGGCTTTATAGCAATCTAAAGCTTCATTCGTAGATCCATTATTTCACCAAAGACCAGAACATTCCATTATGTATCCACAATGATTATCTTAGCCGTCAAAGTTGCATTGAGATTCATGCAGGTAATATGTAGATGTAACGAATCGAATCATAGATAGACGATGAAATATGTCCATTAGGCAAGAGGAGAACGAATGGCCACTGTTGCGCTTGTGGGCACCTATATGTGGGGAGTACTACGCCATATCGCAGCGCTGGAATGAACAGTTCCTATGGGCGGCAAGCCGGCAACATGTGGCGCATCATTGCATCAGCACGACGTAACGAAATAAAATAGGATGAAGAATATCGGTAAGAAATTTCAGCAGCTTTGCATATGTTGCACCTTGCATGTGAGGGAACTGAGTTATGAACCAGCCACAAACCAGCGTTTCAAACATCAGTTACAAGGCTAATGCCATTATCACTCTTCAGCACCTGTCAGTAGCTATAAGCCTAGAACTATTCTCAAGGTGCACATAAGGAAAATACCCCTCTGAAACCTAAACACCCCGATATGTATTTAGTGCACCCAACCTAGCCGTAGGTTACTTTGCAACTTGGTGATTCAATAGTGACAACGTGAAATCATCCTAAGAGCTGTCCATCAGGTTACCAGTCGAAGTAGGGTTCACCCCGCCATTATTATTATCTCCAGGGTTGACTCCCGCTGTACTCTCAGCTCCAAAAGCGATGGTGGTGGGGGAGTCATTTAGGCTGACTCGCTCAAATGCAGATGACATGGTCATTTTGTCGAACATAGGTGCTTGGATGTCACCTTCTGATCCAAGAGAAGCAGATGATTCAGTGGGAACAAAGGGTTGAGCGCTTGGTCCAAAAAGCTTCAGCTCATACTCCTGAAGGTCATGCTGAGAAGCTGCACAAGAGAAACATGTCATTATTAGCTCATGATTATTTATGGAGTATATTTGCATTGTTCATGGACTAACATAATTATTTGGAAATGGAAAAGCAAGATTGTGAGAAAATTTAGGAACTAACAAGGTGCACTCGTCTTTCTTTATTTTTCAGTCAATAATGGACAACTCTGAACTAATCCCAAAATTCTCAAAGTAACCCCCCACCCCCCTCACCTTTTAAGCTATTAATGAAGAAGGGAAGAAAAAATATTAGTGGCTTCATGTTTCATGTGTCAAAATTAAGCAAGAAGAGTAGTTACTAAAATTTTGGTAACACAGATACCAACTACATGTTCAAATGAATACCACAGTTTAGCTGTGCTTATTCATTTATTACTTCAGGTAGCAGCTGACAAGCAAGGAGCCAAGGATTCAAACGCCATAGAGATGATATATTTGATTGCCCAACAAACTTTAAAGAGTGTGGAGCTAACCATCAGTGAGTTGAACCTGCGGTCTCCGGTCCTTCACCCATTGGAAAGCCTGCGCAAGTCTCCATCCTTTAGACTTCATCAAGAAGGCTGTGACAAAAGCTGCTGATCTAGCAAATGTGTTTCAAAGAAGCATCCATCAATCACAACAAAACGGGCAGCGTCAATGATCATGAAAATTCCCCACAAGCTAGTACCTGTTTTTTCCAGTCATGCAATGAACAAGAACGTGTGATTTATCTCTTTCACATTGCTCTGAAATTGCAGATAAGGAAATCAAAATACCATATTAGTGACAATAACGAGATCTAATAGCTCAGTACTCAAGAAATATATTACAACCCCTTCCCTTTTCCATAAAAGTAATATTTATCTGTTAAATCTTCTGAAAGATGCGCTAGGGGAAAGACCGATGTGCAACATTCAAACAGAAAATAACCTGGAACAAGAAAGTACATATACAAGTGCCCATTCCATGTTAAAAAGAGGCATTAACCAAGATGAATGGAAGCATGCACTCAAATATCAAGTTCAAAAATACAGAATGAACCTATTACTGCAATGGGCAGACAGAAAATGGAATACGTTAGGATGACATGCAGAGGATGTCTACTTGAGTTTAAAATCAGCTAGCGACATGTTTTCACAGGGGTAATTCTACGAGGAAAAAAAGGTAGTCCACGACTCACTGTACACTTAATGGTGAAACAATACTCTGAAAGAGCAAAAAGATATACCTAGAAACTGGTTTGCCTCCTCAAAATCCAAGGGCTTGTCACGTTGAAGACCGTGATACATAAATGAACTATGGTGCAAGTTGTGGCAATCTGGCACAGTCTGTTAAGCAATAAACATAGCAATTAATCTTCAACTATCATAATGAAGCATGCTCTAAACAGTCAAGGGCAACAACTTATTTTACTTGCCTATGGAAGGAATATACTAGAAGGTGGCTGTTAAGTAGTTGTCAGCAGATAGATTCACAAGAAACTAACCATATTGAGAAACTAGCCAGATAGAATAATTGTTCTCCACATGATAACCACAACAGTGAACCCAAACAGGAAGAACACAAAACTATGCATCTACTATAAAGATTATATAATAAAATTCACCTAGCTGTTGCAAAATACTTTAGAAAACATTAAATGGAACAGAAGGAACCGTACTCATCCCTGTGTATTTGAAAATCAGCAAAATTCCATAAATCATCATGGATGAGCACAGTTATCTCGGTTAAAATATTAGGCCATTGCATATCTTGTTCTGTTGATTTCAGATACCATTGGAGAGAGCACTTGTCAAATAGGAAGCCAAATATGAGTAACCTTCACCACGGTTTACGCCTCATTCCTGAACTATTTGCTAATTACCCATCACTTCAACTATCGCAAGCCAATCAATTTTCTTCTATCCACTTCAATCAAGCTCCACACCACTCAATTGCTAGACGCTCTTGTTTGAGTTTCACATCCAGTTCAAACAAATCTATCATATTAATTGTCTTCCCATATTCTGAAACTTCCTTACGGCGCCTTACCCCAGTTTTGATTTTAGTAGTTAACACGAGTAATAAAAATAAATGCAGTCCCCTTCCGTTTCCCATAGGTTGGAGTGCCAAACCTACGTAAGTAAAGGTTTCAAGCAACAATAGTAGGGAATGATAGCATGTGCTCTATCCAGTGGAGGATAACAAACCACGGATCAATAGACCATGAACGGTCACAAATAGAAAATCCTAGATGGCGCCAGTACCATCACTCTCCAACTTCTCCATTTCTACTGTGACGGGGAATCATTCTCCAACTTCACCACGCGGGATAAAAAAAATCGCAAACGAGGAATCAAACGGCGAGCATCCAGAACAGGCGCAGCGGGCGCATTACATACGTTGAGGATGTGGGTGATGCCGAGCGTTCTGAGGACCTCGGTGCGGGAGGCGTTGTCATAGCTCCCGAGGAAGAGGAAGCCCTCGAGCCACCTCGGTGGGGAAGGCGGACTCGCGCGCTCCCTCCCCGTCGTCCGGCGACTTGGACCTGTGACCGCACACCTCGCAGACCTCCCCCTCCTCGTACTTGTGGAAGTGCCCGCAGATGCCGCACGGGTTCTCCCGCTCCCGCTTCCTCATCTCGTCCCCTTCCTTCCTCTTCCCGCCGCCGCCGCGGCTTGAAGGATCGCGCGGGTGGTTGGAGTGGGAGGAGAGGAACAAGCTGAGCAGGGAAGGCGATTCGACCTTTTTTCTCCGATTTTTCGGGGCGGTTTGATTGGGAGAATCGGGCTGGCGCGGTGGGGTTTTGAGTTCGTCGGGTACACGGAGCAGACACCTTCCTCTGCGGAGTCACGGTGCGTCCACATCCAACCGGTCAATTCCAATCCAACGGGCACCTCTGGTTGCAACGGGAAAGTAGGACGGTCAATTTCTGGAGTTTGGTCTGGCAGTAAAAATGCACTGCGCATCTCGAACGTGACAATAATAAATATGTTCGTGACTATATAAATATTGAATTTGGTAGTGTTATTGGTATTATTTAATGTTTTACTTAAAGACATGTACTAGAGAAATCGGTCGAACTCGGGGGATTGGGTTAGGACAACCTCGTAGGATTGGGTCAGGAAGACGTGGTGGTGTTGGGGGGAGGGTACTGATGAGACTGGTACAGATGTGGTGGATGAGAAAAGATGAAGCGATAAGCCCCGCGGGAGCTGATTTGGTTGAGTCCAGCATTAGGACCATCCCACGGACTAAATTCAAACTTCATTCTGTATACAACCTAGATTCTGTACTATGATCCGTCCTTTGGTCGATCTGCTGGAGACAATCTTACCATAGCAGGAATGACCACAGTTATGACATTTATGTTGTGGTTCTTTGTCGGGCCCACATAAAGTTAATTCTAGTAATATATTAAAGGTAGGATATCATATAGGTTGAAAGGTCCGGGTAAAAAATGTGTTAGAAAAACTCGGTCTACCTATGTGCCTTGATATCGAAAAAGCTCCTTCGTAAACAGCGATGCAATTTTGGAAATTACAATTCCTATATATTTCTAGTTTTCCACACACTTTGAAATAAAAATTTCCATCCATAATGAAGGATAACAAATAGGTTTCGAAAACATAATTCCCATATAATTTATATATTAATATATATATATATACAAATTTATTTATAAACATTGCAAAAATCACTAATGGCTCAAACTCAACAATGCATAGCAAAATATACTAAATCAACGGCTACTCTGGCAGCCCAATACGGGCCCATCCTAGCGCCCCCGAGCGGCCAATCTGAGCCATTGAGCATGATCAACGGCTATAAAATCCTCGTGGCCTAACCCTATAGCTTTCACTCTCACTCCCACCTCTCTGTCACTCAGTGGCGGCGACGGCCTACCCGAGCACTGGTGCCTCTTCTATCTGCCTCCCCCCTCCATCTCCCCTGCCTCCGGTCAGGGGCGAAGCTAGGTAGACTTTACCTGGTGCCTTGGCAGTTGGCACCATGGTAAAATAATATTTTCTACTAACTAAATATCTTTTGACCATGTATTTCTAGAAACTTGGGTATACTTCTTAAGCTGTGCACCACGGTAGATCTAGCGTTGGCTTCGCCTCTGCCTCCGTTAGTGAGAAGGCAAAGCGGCCGGCAGTGCCGCCCGCGCGGCCTCTCGCCGGCGAGCGCGTACACCCGAGGGGTGAGCGCGCCGCCGTTGAGGGCCCCCGCGGCGGTGCCCTTCAAATGGCCCTCCCTCTTCCTCCCTCTGCACTAGCCCCGCCGCCTTCTCCCTAGCCCTGACGCGCGTCGGATCCGACCTATCCGCCTCCTCTCCCCCTCTCCCGCCTGGCTCGCGAGGTGATCCGGCCGCCTGCCTCCCTTCTCATCTCCCGAACCGGTGGATCCGGCCCCACCCTGCTCTCCTTTCCCGCCCGGTGCGCAGCGGATCCGGTAGCCGGCCCTAGTCGCCTCCTCTCATGCCCGGCGCGTGCGGATCCAGCCGCCGCCCCCTCATCCCCGATGCCAGGTAAGTCCTTTGGGGTATTTAGTCTTCTTGGATTGGAACGTGTGGTGTTGGTTATGAGTACGCAAATTGTTGCGTGTATGGGCGATGCGGGACTATAGTTTGCATCTACATGATGGGTAGACGAGGGTTGCGACTTGGGAGGTGGGTATTGTCGGCGGGTAAATTTTTCGGTGATAAAAAATCATGCGGAATACGATCGATGCTGAAGTTTGAATAGCAGGAACTCGCGTTTTGCTAGTTCTGCCTAGTAAACTCATCTGCCCCAGCCCCGCTTGGTGGGCCCTGCTCATCCTATTGTCTCATGATGGGTGGATTAGACGTAAGTTAAAAGTGGTTTTAGTTGCGGGTAAATTTTTCGGTGATAAAAAATCATGCGGAATACGATCGATGCTGAAGTTTAAATAGCAGGAACTCGCGTTCTGCCGTTCTGACTAGTAAACTCATCTGCCCCAGCCCTGCTTGGTGGGCCCTGCTCATCCTATTTTCTCATGATGGGTAGATTAAATGTAAGTTAAAAGTGGTTTCAGTTAACTCGCGCTTTATAGTATTGATAAGGCTGTCTCCAATGGGGTGTCTCAAATGGGTTTCTCAAAACACTGTTTGACATAAATGCTGTACTGTAGAGAGAGAAAGAGGTAGTTAAAATAGTGATAAAAAAGATGATTTGAAGAGTGTTGTTGGAGAGAGCGTAAGGTTCTGTCTTTTTCTTACCCAAAAAGCCGGTTGCTTCTACCATCTTTTGGGTTGCTTCATCGTCGGTTGCTTGAGGTCGCTAGCTATGTTTGTAGCGTTAGGTCCCATGCCTTTCGACGATGCATTGCTCAGGCGTCTAACGGTTCAAGAGCATATCAATGCATTTGGTGGGCTAGTAGATGCAACGTTAAACTTTTTCGCGGCTTCTTTCGCAGCTTTTTTGTCGAAAAGGGAATTGACTTCAAACTGCAAGCTCGATGTTCCTCTGATCCAGCGATGGTGCGTCGAGTGGTGGCTCCGATTGCCGATAACGAAGACAACCGGGGATTCCTTGCAGGGATTAGATTGTATTTTTTTTTCTTCTTCATCTGCATTGTCTCTGTAAGAAAGTTTATGTAATCTTCTGTATAATAAATAAAGTGCAACCTGTTTCTCAAAAAAAAAAAAAAAAAAAAGAGGACGAGTGGGTGACTGTTTCAGAGTTCAGGACCACAGAACTGAAGCACGTTCAAACGTCCAGCAGAAAACAAGAAAATGGTACACAAACCAACCTAAACGAAACACATTCAGCAGGATATCACGGTCCTGGATGCGCCCACGACAACGCCGTCCGCTGCCTGCTTTCGCCGTCCTCAAAGACGTACAGACCCAGCAGGCCCTTCAGCATGTAAATTGTAATCGTAGACGAAGACGAGGAGCGTCTGCTTGCCTTCGTCGGCAATGCAGTACTGTACAACGTGGGTATGCTGATTAAATTGAGGAAAAAGAGCTCGGATGGTAACGTAGCGTACTAGCGTGGGGATATCGGTTGATAGTGGTATTACATCGAAGCCACATGTTTCAAGATTGGTGGTGGCAAAACAACGAAGCCACATGTTTCAAAATTGTAATCCCATCAAAATCTAATAACAGGGGGGAATAAAAGGGTGCATGGCTGCCCCTGACCCTAATAAACTCCAACCCTGTGCCGCTGTGCGACGTCGGCCGATCGCCGACGAGGGCATAGAGGCTCAGGCTGTGACCGGATTAGCCGATCGCCACGAGTTTTGCAATGCTAGCGCGGGCGGCTGGCCTTGTGGGCAAAGCATTGAAGCGAACGCCGAATATGCACGTCCAGGCATCGACCTCGCCGCGTCGCGGCTCCCACATCCCACAGCAGCTGTGTCTCCTCCATAGCAGGCCGGCGCAGCCGAAAATTTTACTCCAAGAACAACAGCATCTGCTACAAAATAATATCCGGTAATATATCTCGTTCTCCCTATTTAATTGGAACAGATGCACATTAAGGTCGAATTTCTGTGTGGTTAGAGCCCAGTAGAGTCGAATTCTGTGTGGTTGGAGCCCCCTGCAGGGTCAGGTTCCTGCGTGTCGGAGTAGGTGAACTCATGTTCAGAAATTATGCTAAATCATAATTTATTCGTGTTTAAAAAATGGAAAGAACAGACAGTCTTTCGAACCACAGCCTGATCATTCTGCTACAAAGGAACTCTGCAATTTCATCACGTAATTTCAGGGAAAATGCTAATGGGAGTTTTGACCAGAGGTTTTCAACACTGAAGAACATTGGGGAGGATCGTGTCAGCGAGCGTGAGATTAAGTTAGTGCTAAAGAAGAAACCTGCCCCCATTTGTTATGTTTGGTGTGATCCTTCCCCCCTGGATGCACATCTCTCAGGTATAGGAGCACTTTTTTTTGCAGCAATTTATGTGCTACTCACTGAAACTGATAGTTACCTTTGAATATATGATGTGTATATATGCTTGAATGCACTGTAACATCATCAATAATGGCTTGAAGATTGAAAAAACAGTGCCTAGATGTACAATCATTTGGGCTGCATGAATATCCAAAACAATTCTAAAATTTTACTTCTGTACATCCTTTGGATTCAGTGTCTAACTGTCTAAAGTAAACGCTAGTGTGTTTCTGTTTCGTTGGAAAAAACATGTGGTGGCTTATGACTATCGCTAGGATTCTAGAACATTTGTATGTCTTCCATATTACTGAAAGATTAAGAAGAAGCATCTAATATTCTTTATGCAATGACTAATCAATTGTTCATGACTGTGCTTTGGCAAAAAGGAGAGTGATAGATCAGACAATAGTAATAAATGCCAATATGTATGTGTTTCCAAATAGCAACTTATTGAGAACATCATTCAATGGTTCAACCGAAGTGAACCTATTTTTACTCCGAGAGTCAGAGTTGATTATTATAGCACCATCAGCTTGCGGTTCACGAGTTACTTTTCGTTCCATCTCTTTTAGTTACAACAAATCCACCGAGCTTCTTTGTAAGAAAATAATGTTGCATGAACCTCTTGTCTGAATGGCATAGCCCTGATGAGAATCACATCTGAATGTTTCTTATGACTGATCACATGAGATGGAAGTGTGCATTAACAAAACAAGTTGAGAAGAAGTAACAGCATTATCCATTGTTAATCAACTTTCCAGAGAGACCTTGTTCTTCTACCCAAATCAACCTAGGCTGTAATTTGTCCATGAGATAGGAGAAGTATTCCCGCTAAAGTTTGCTTGTCTCAACTGTGACTGTGAGTGACAGTCCAATGTAAATGAAAAAGACTCGTTTTTGCATTTACTCAGTAAAGCAAGTTAAATCATATTGTCTGCGCTTAAGTTAAGAAGGACCGGAATATCTGGAATCATTCACGTCAAACCTTTAAAATAAAAAAAATTGTAAACTTCCTTTGAAAGAAAATAATTTATTTGCGATGCACTATTCAACTATTGAAGCATCATCATTTCAGAAGATGATAGAATGAAGTGTACCTTCATGTCCATATGCAAGGGAAATCATTTGAAGATGCATATTTTTGCTAACTAAATCCTGGACAATCAACTTCCAGAACAAAGAGCCACTGTGAGAGTTGGTGATCTTGTCATAAAATTACTGAATATATTTTCTTGAACACCATTGAGCAAACGGAAGAGGTACCTGTATTCAGCACTTGACTAAGCTAATAAATCCAGTTCTAGAAAAAAAATCATTGCATGCTAAATAAATTATCCTGCTTATTTAGAGTTTTGAGCAGTCAGGGGTTCTGTTATCTGTTTATATACACTACTCTATCATAACCTCATGAAAAAAGGAGAATTGTCTGATACAGCCAAGGAGGGATTTCCCTGAACTGTTGATACTGGCTATACTGAATTGATGTTTAATTATCTGTAATTATAATATGTTCTTCCATATACACATTCCTGATGATATTTGCTTTCAGGGCAAGTGTTTCTTCTGCTGGTTCATGGGTTGAGGCAAATTATGTACTTTCATCAAACTGCACTCCTTTGTTCCTTCATTGTTCATTGTTGTCTTGGTCTGTTTCAATAATCCCATTATTCCACTCAAATCAGTGCTGACACGAGCACATTGTTGAATTTCAGTAATGCAATGCTCACTAGTTTTTCATGGATCCATTCATGTTCTGCAGGGAATCACAAAGACACTCAATATTAATGAAATGGTTAAATCTGGTTTCAAAGTTAAAATCTTAATGGCAGATTGGTTCGCCCAGATGAACAGTGAGATTGGTGGCAATCTAAATAAAGTACGGACTATTGGAAGGTACAATATTGAGATGTGGAAAGCAACAGGCATGGCTCTTGATGAAGTAGAGCTAGTGTGGTTGTCAGATGAAATAAGTCGACATGGTGATGAATATTGGCCACTTGTTATGGATATTGCAAGGAAAAGCAGTGTGCGTAGAATAAGAAGGTAAATTCTTGTTTGAATAATTTAAGCATTAAAGGTTTATTTCACTGGAGAGCCTTCTAATTCAGAATCGAATATGGGTTCATTTGATCATGCAAGTCCTTTCATTTCTGTTTACCTAGCAGATGTCGTGGGAGTAGAGATCCGTTTGCGACGGGAGAATTAACTGTTGCTGAGACATTTTACCCTTGCTTGCAGAGCGCTAGTATATTATTTCAGAAGGCATGCTTCTTTAACAACGTACCTATACTATGTTTATGCTCGGTGAATATGTTTATGCTCGGTGAATTTATCTAACTTTAGAAACTAATATATTAATACAACTTTTACGGTGGTTGGAAAAAATGAGAGCCATCCATAACAGTTTAGAAATAAACGGTACCACGGTACTGAATAGGTAGGTCCGGTACCAGAAATGATGGGACCGGTACCAATACATTTTTCTTATTTATTTTAATTATTCAATAATTCAGCAAAAAAATCAAAATAGAGTGGTACCGCCCGGTACCGATGGATACATTTCCAACCACCTGTAAAATGCCTCATATATTAATATCTCTTCTTTAAATAACACAAAGCAATTCTGAAGAATGAAGTTCTTAAAATGAATGGATTAGTGAATCATAAAAACAGTTGGTAGGCCTCATGCTAGATCTTTTGTACATTAAGTTTAAATATTTATTAATATAATTGCTTGATTTCTCATGCATCACAGGCAAGAGAAGGATAACCTTAGAGGGAGGGGGGTTGTAGGCCTTGTAGCCACGCTTTAAACTTAGTACTTAGTAGGACAAAGGAAGGAAACGATTTGTACAGTTCCATTAATCCGGAGTTGTCGATCGTGCGAGTCAACCCTATTTGCTTCGCTTTGATCTTGCACCTCGTCAATTCTTGTACACAAGGCATATTGACATGTCATCTTTCGTTTGGTTTCGAGTGTAGACTTTGTATTTGTTCAATTTCAATAGACTGATTGTTGTGAAAGTTTTGTGCATCCAATTCTTTGATTTCTATATCATGTAAAGTAATAGTGTTGGAATATGCTTATATATTTTACATGTCATCCATGCATTTATAGTGAACTCTTTAAAGCTTCCTGTAATGCATAAAGCCATTGTGAAATGCAGGCAGACATATGGTTGTTGGGAGTGGATCAGCATGATGCCAACTTATTAACTATACGGTATTGTAGGCATGTCAAAAGGAAGAGTAAGCCAGTTGCGGTTTTGCACAGTATCCATTCACATCTATATCATATATTGTTCCCATTCTTTTACATGTGCTTATGCTTTTGGTATTTGCTGCTTGAATGGTGGTACTTTCATGCCAAGACACTTGCATAGTACATGCAATGCAGCAAAACATACTCGGATGTGCATATCCTTAACTCAAATTACAGGTATGCTTCCTAATTTATTATAATACCCTGTAATGGAGAATAGGAGGCATCCAGGATGGGCTATCTTCATGGAAGATGAGAAGGTCTGTTTGCTACCTCTAAACTTGGCCCCAGGTTTATATGACGCTATCTCTGATTAAATATATTCTTTTGGTTCCATCTTTTATTGCAACTAGATGAATTTCCCCATGCGTTATTGCAGAAATTTTAGTATACACCAATATGTACGCCATATAAAAGCACTGCGTGCGTAAAACCATAGGAAATCAATAGAAGACATAAATAGATATCTTAGTGGATGATGACATGGAACTTAGTGTGCTCTTGAAATGACGTGGTTTCATGTATGTGTAGAGAAATAGGCAGTGAGAGCTATATATATACCACCTTTTGGTAAACGAGTTTTTAATGCACAAGGAGTAAAAAGTTCTTGCTACTTTGCTTGCTATTAATATATCTGCATGTTTAAGCATTAAACATTTGAACTCATCTTGATCTAGGAAGATGAGTAACAAGATAAGTCTTTCATTGGTTGTTCGTTATCCAAGAGGATGTTAAACTAAATTTTGCATGTCTTAGTTGGACATAGGAGAGAAAATGAATGTAAAATTTGTTATGACATCTAAGGTGGCACCTCATTATTTCCTTGAAAAGGAGCTAACTTTACTCTTATGCACTGCAACAAATGACTATTCACTATTTTGAGTTTTTCGTTGTTTGCACCTATATGTGATAACTGCTATGTTATTTAACATTTTTTATCAGTTCTAGTATGGGATTTTTTGCCAATCAGTGTGACCGTAGAGTTGTGATCGTGGAAATGTTCTGCCTTCTACATGTCATCATCCTGATCGATGTTTCAAGGAATCTGCTTTGTCTTATGTCAAATTTCTCTAACTTTAACCAAGTTTATAGAAAAATGCACTAACGTCTACAACATCATATTAGTTTCATTAAATCCAGTAATCCATCATAAAATATGTTTTGATAGTGTATTTATTTGGTATTGTAGTAGTTGCTAATGTATTTTTCTATAAAATTGGTCAAGAGAAGTTTGACTTGGGACAAAGCTTAAGGGACCTATAATTTGGAATTGAGGAGTAGTTATTGTTTTAAGGTTAACAAGGAGATTTTTAAATATTTAGCTTTTGCGTATTTCAGGAAGAAATTTGTTTTAAAATAGAAGAAGCTTACTGCCCTCCAAAATTAGCAGAAGGCAATCCATGTTTGGAGTACATCAAATATATCATCTTACCTTGGTTTCAAAAGTTTGAGGTGGTCCGGAAGAAAGAGAATGGTGGCAAAAAGTAAGCTATGCTGCCGAGTCACTTCTGTAGATTTCCTGACAGATGCTAGTTACGCAACTGAATAGTATGATGTACAATTATTTTCTCATGTATCCATCATCAATTGCCCCAACAAGTTGCTTTACTATGCTATGAATCCAGTACAACAAGATAATATATTTTGCTTTTGTCCTATGGTTTGTCTATATCTTGTATAGGACTTTTGTGAGCATGGAGGAACTTAGAGCTGATTATGAAAGTGGCGCTCTGCATCCTGCTGATGTGAAACTGGCCCTTGTAAAGTCGTTGAACAAGATATTGCAGGTACACTTTTGTGAGTTTTGTCTGTTCATATATCTCATGATTTACAGTCATCTTTCTTTTGTTGCATAAACATTGCTATTTTTGCCCTCCCTGCATCTGCTTTTGTTGCATATATCCCTGCATCCGTAGCCACCAAACACTGAAACTGGGATCAACGGCGAAAGGGGAGAAATCTTTTCTCTCTCTTTTTTAGAGGAAGAGGAGGGGTGAACCCCTACAGGTTAAATATTAAGATTAGGAGAAAAGGCAGAAACTGAACCCAAGCAAGATGAGTTGGATGTCCCCAGGTTGAGATTACAGAGGGGACAATGGTCAGGATGGGGTCGACCTCTACAGGCCAGTCTGTCCGCAGTCCAGCACCTACCTTGCACAGCCAACCAAAGGAAAAAAACTGACAATTCTTTGGTGCCCAGGTTTTCCAGATCGAATCTCATGGTTCAAAGACCCCAAGAAGAAGGCTTGATAAGGAGATTGAGCCAAGTATAGTGTCTGAAACTTGAAGGACCGACGGTGCACATCCAGGATGTCATCTCGTAGCTGAACAACCAATGCTCAATCTCAGGCCTCCAAGAAATCAGATATAACTTCAACTGTAAGGGCTCCTCTGATGTCCTGAAGCAATCGGTTTGAGGTCGAAGCCTCTCTCACCGCGCTCATCATTGCATGTCTTTTGGAGACAAAGGGCACGTTTGGATTACTGCCAATGGAGGGCAGACCAAATATTGGCCCTTTACCCTGCAGATTCACTGTGTTTGAGTGGCATCTGTCTGTGAATTGGCCGGGCAAAGTTTTCTCTGCCCAGGCCACGTTCATTGTTGCTGACCGGCAATGCCAAATCGGGGCAGCCAAATCGTGCGCCTGAGTTTAGCCGGTGCCCGTGATTTGGCAGTGCAAGGGCGGGCTGAAACCATGTACCCGAAGCAAAAGGATGAGGGGCTAGAGAAGCAATGGAATTTCCTTCCGACCAACTGGCAGGTCCAAACGAGGGTTAACTTACCATCTCCAACAGATGCTGCAATAGAGAAGTTAGCTGTAACTGTGGCAGGAGTTTAGATTTGGAAATTCTGCGCGTGGCTTATCCGGCTATGTTTTTGCAAGCCAGAACCACCTCAACCTCAAGGCCACCCAAGCGTTCTAGGTTCGTGGATGCCGAGTCCTCCAAGCTCTTTGGAGCGAAATCAAACAATGCCCTGGTTGGCTTCTTTTCTACCTCGCTCTCCGAAGAAAACAACTCCTGATTTTGTCAATTTCTTTGAGGGTCCAGGCAGGAAGATCCATGGCAATAGCCGTATATACCACCATGGAGGTCGACATGTCGACTCGGCCAGCCTTCCACCCTGACAGTTTATCTGCAGATCTGTCGATGATTGGCTGCACCTGAGCCTTTGTGTGTTTCCTGACTGCTAATGGTTCCCATGTTACTTGCACGGAAAATCAGTGATCATGCAGGGCATTTGTTACTGCATGGTCGCGAGCACTTGATTTAGGAATAAAAATAAAAATAGTCTTAAAAGATTACGACGCTTGCTTAGAAACAGTGGTTGGGCTGGTGAACCAATTTCACATAGACTACTAAACAAACAACTATATGAGTGCATCTTCAGGATAAGCATCAAAATACCAATTACAGTGCGCGCGCGTGCGTAGTGCCATTTCCATTAACTTTTTTGGGTTTATTGTTTTCTTGGTTTCTACGTATGGCAGATGAGAAAAATTTTATGAAAGGATAGAGTAGTTGATTTGAACACGCTTCAGAGTTTTCAACATGCTGATTTGTACAATAATATCTTTCTTCTCAAGTTTTTTTTACCATTCTATTTCTGTTTCAAGCCCGTTCGCAATCACTTTCGAGGCAGCACCGAAGCAAAAAATCTGGCAAAAGCTATCAGGGTACGTTTTCTTTAATCAAAATTGTTGGTAGTTTCGATTTGCAAATAGTTGGAACAGCATGTTTGATGATACCAAATTGATATTTGCGTCTATTGATCTCCTAGCTAACCTATGAATTAGCTCTAGAATAATTTAGGGGCAAACATGAGTCGGATTGGGTTCACTAAGATATAGTGATAAGTTGCGAGTGTTATTAGTGAAGATATAAAATATAGGTTCAGCTTTGTTTGGTACGATTTAACCTTTATTCTAACCCCAGGTGTATCAAATGGATTGGAATAAGTGTTTGTTCCTTTTGAATCGGAAAAGGGTATAGTAGGCCAGGCATAAAGTTTGGGTTTAGTTGGATTTGGATGTTGAATGGCAATGCAGTACTATGTTGGGAGTTTGATCTTTAGTGATAGCTGGGCAATGAGAACCTTTACCACTGACTCATTAGGTTCGTCCATGTATGAGCTTCATTCCAGCTACCAATTTGCTGTTGTTGCTGGTCTATCTGAAGTTGACTACACTACACTGTATGACCCTGCCACTTTCCGCCCTTTCTGTTTGCAGGAATACTACGTTGCTGACTGAGGATCAGATGCCCACTCTTGGTCTCATCGAAATCTTAGAATGCTTGGCATAGTGCCTGTTTAGATTCACAAAACTTGTACTTGCTAAACTTTAATTATCTCCGTTTAGCTGCCTGCAGCTAGCAAGTATGTGCTAATAGATTGCACACCTAGCATCTGGTTAGTGGTTCTCTCATCTTTTGCCATGTAATGAACAAATCGATCTCTTCATAGTCCGAATCTGGATGTCTTCACATAATTTGAAGGTTGAATATTTTTATTGTGATGTAGACATTTTAACACTAGACCATCATTCTTCTGAACTTAAAAATGCTTTAATAAATCTAATAAAAACGTTAATTTTGTTTTCTAAAAACACAGTTTTCGAAGAAATATGGGCCGAAGCAAAAATTGAGCCAAAAAACAGTCCAGTGCAAGGAAGAAAATATAGAGATAATTACCCTATTTGGTCCAAAAAATTTTGGCGTTTCCTTTTTTGGCCCAAAATTTTTTTCGTTCGACCCATAAATTTTGTTTTCGTTCCTTTCTTGAACACTTCCGTCCATTTGGAGCCATAACAGTATCAAATAGAATCACAAGAAAATCCCCAAAAATACTTTCTGATCCCTATACATAACCAACCTGCTTCTAGGTTTGTAATAGAATTTGTTACACACATTAAATAAACATTTCTCTATTATCTAACTTTACGTCAACATCATTATCATTTTTAAAACACCCATTAAGCTTTATATGCTGAGGTTCAAAGTTTTACGGTGGGCTACATATAAAACAAAGGGAACATACAATTTTTGTGTGTAATATTTGGAGCACTTTTCCTGTAGCAAATATTTTCCAATTCAATTTTATATCTAAAAACAAAGATAATGGTAGATCTAGTCATTTAACTGTAAATTCTAGGGACTGCAAAAATCATCACAGAGCCAAATTATCATATGAAAGGTATTATCAAGTTTCATGATTTTTAGAGTTCATTTAGGCCATTTTTTTTGCATTTCTTTTGTTTCAGATAACACACAATAAACCGAGGGCACAAAAATCTTTTTCATGGATTCCCATCTTTACCATTATGTAGATCTACTAACAAGGAATACAAATTTACAAAGTTTGAATTTTTAGTATTTTTATTCGATTTTAATGGATTTTCAAACATTTTCAAATGGAATGGAAGTGCCAAAAAGGAACAAAACAAAGTTTCTAGGTCAGAGTAGGGAATGAAAAACTTTTAGGAAGCATCAAATTTTTTTTGAGCCAAATAGGTAATTCTCTATGAGAAGGAGGTGGGTAGTGAGTGGTCCCGCAGGTGGAGGCGAAGCGCTCCTGAGTCCCGATCTTGTTTGGTGTGTTTGGCAGCTCTCCGCAGAGCCTGCCTCTGGTCCTGTGAGGCTATTGCTGTGCAATGGGTCTATTTCAGACCTTGTTTGATTGACTTGGCCACGTAACTGTCTCGCAAGGTGCTGGTGTTTGGTTTTCTGTTTTCTCTCTCGCGCATTGTGGGCGCCGCGAGCAAGCCGACCTCCTCCACCTTCCTCCGCTGGTATCCTCCACCTCCGTCGGCCTCCTTCATGCGAGCCGCCGACCTCCTCCACCTCCCTTTGCCGGCCTCCTCACGCGAGCAGATCTATGTGGTGAGGACCCTCCTCATCTTCTTCTTCCTCATCCGCGGATGCCCTCGTCCTCGTGGCCGTCGTCGCAGCGGCCGCTCCTTGTTGTCTCGGACGCCGTCGCTGTGGTAGCTTCCTGTCGTCCCGGCCTGCCATCGCCGCGGCAGCTCCGTGTCGTCCCCACGAATGGTCCCCAACGCCGCAGCCACTTCCCGTTGACGTGGATGCCGCTCCTCCGTGCCCTCAGCGTCAAGCACTACTCCTCAGCGCCCTCGCCGCTGCTCCTCCGCTCCCGCCTGAGGCGGATGGTCCCCTGAGCTGCCGCTCCTCTAGCGCCCTTGACGCCGGAGCGCCACACCTCAGCGCCCTCGTCGCTGCTCCTCCGCGGCCGCTAGGATCTGATGCCCACGCAGCGTCGTGCCTGGTCTCGTGACCACAGGGGTGGCCTAGATTGGCGCAGGGATGACCCTGCTAGGAAGGCGCAAGGAGTGGACCAAGAAAGAACAGGCCAATCCGAAAGTCTGGTGGAGCCAGACCAATGAGCTCAGGGTGACCTCGCGGGGCCTGGTGCTGGCCTGCTCGCCCAAAGGGAGGCCCCGGCCTACGTTGTAGCGTGGCCTGGCTCGGCTGCCAAATGTCTGGCTGTTCTTGTATACTCCGTCCGTTTCAATTTATAGGTCATTTGATTTTTTTAGCACCAAATTTAACCGGCTCATCTTATTTTCAGAATTATCATTTATTTTCATTGTGATTTAGTTTTGCATATAATATACTTTAACGGCAACTTAAAATTTTCTATATTTTCTCAACTTTTTTGAATAAAACGAGTCGGTCAAACTTGATGAAAAAATCAAACGACCTATAATTGAAACGGAGAAAGTATTTATATTTATTAAAGAGATGATAGACAGGGCATGCAGCTATTGATAAACAATCAACCTATGCATTTCCGTGTACTTCATCACAATCAACCTCGTTTCGCCGTCCATCGTCCGTGTAGAAAGCAAGAGGTTCGAGAGAGTGAGATCCCCAGATGAACAGCTCTGGACAGAGAATTAGCAGCTGAAAATATCACAAGTTACGCACTACCACATTGGTACACGACCCAAGATGGCATCATTATTGTAACAGGATAATCCAGTCCTCAACCCTATCTAATTACAACATTAGAGATGAGCAGGGAACAAACAGGGAAAATAGAAATAGTTAGGAACTCAAAATTATCAATCTACATAAAGTACAACATCACGGCTTTATATTTCCTGTGTTCTAGGCTTCTCTAACTACACCAGGAGGCAGTGGATACCTGCAGAGTTCAAAGTAATCCAAATGTCAGCAGGAACATAAACATTAAAAAAATGGTGTAAGCACTAATCTATGAATGAAGCGAGTTTCATGAGCATGTTTCCAATGTCATCTCGTACAACAACAAAAAAACTACAAGGTACAGGACAAACCTCCTGGAAAAATGGTTGGCGATGGCTAAATGTATAATGTTCCAAGAAAATGTAGAGAACACAGTTGATCACCGATGCTGGTAAAAATTCTAAAAATTCTGGTAGATTCGACAGAGTTCCATCTGTTAAAATATTACATAGAAAAGCGGGTTTCAGTTTTCAGACAGTTTGTGCAAAACTTGTACTGCAATAAATAAGAGTCACACGCAGCTCTCCTGCGTTTGTTCCAAAAAAATAATAATAATAAGAGTCATTTCAAGGTTTCCAAACCGTACATGTACTAGGAGTTCAAGTAAGATAATGTGATTGAAATGGCGACAAGTTAAAACAACTCAGAGCTACAAGCATCAATTTTCAACTGTGGTAATATAAGAGGAGCTATAAATCCTAAATCAAATATTCAAAGTAGACTAGAGAGTCATATATTTTGAATGGTTTGGTTGGAAACACACCTAATAAAAGAAAACTGGATGCAACCTGCTACTGAATCTGGTTTGCTTCTGTGTTGCAACCCACAGCTTCATTTCCATGAGCACATGAAGTTTCATCCTTAGGGTATAAGATGCCATTTGAAGTTATTTTTTGGCTAGAAACATAATCTGAAACTACATTCAAACAAGATTCGTCTTTATCTGGTTCTCCATTGGGAGGTTCATTTACCAAATTTTCAGTTGACCCATTTGAATGCTGGGCTTGATCTGTTGGTATTCCAGCATTAGCAGTGACATCCACATTGCCCATCGACGAGGTTTGCTCAGACTGGGGCTTTTCTTCACCAACGATATTGCTGCTTTGATCTGTGGGTGGTTCATTGTTGGTACCCATTTCCATATCTTGGATCGTATGTGGATCAGAGGCTGCATCAATCTGGAGCTTTTCTTCAATATTAACAATGCTGCTTTGCTGTACTGGTATTCCAATATCGCTAGTCATCTCCACGCTATTGGTTGTGTGTGCCTCAGAAGCTTGCTTCACTGAGGAGCTTTTCTTCAGTAGCAAAGATATTTCCTTGATCTGTTGATGTTCCTGTGTTGGTAGTCGTCTCCCCATCTTTCCTTATATCTGTCCCAGAGATCGCTTGTGACCTGGGCTTTTCTTCAGTAGCAACAATTTTAGTTTGTTCAACTGATGCTTCGCTACAATTAATCAACTCATCGTCTCTGCTCACAGGGGGCTCAGAGTTCGCTTCAGACTTTATCTTTGCTTCAGCACCAGAAATTTCTGCAGTTTGCTTAACATTCATAGTATCATTTGCTGAACCCACAGTGTTCAAAGAGGAACCACTCCTAAAACTTTTGTTGAGAGGGGATTTCACATCAGGCTGTATCAGTACTACTGCACTGTTGCTCAGTTCCTTCCTTTCCATTAGACGAGGTTTCAGCTTTAACAGCTTCTATCGATGAAGGTCTGGAGGTAGAAACTGGTTGTGGTTGTGAACTAGACGTGATAGCACTCAGTGCCAATACATTACTGTTGTGTGCAGCACTGCCACCTTGAGTAGAGATGGGCTTCATAAGATTTCCATTTGCAGCCAGCTTTTGGCGATTATCCTTTGCGGACATGCTTTCTGCTGATCCCTGTGAAGACAGTTGTGCTCCACCACCAGGTGGTGCAGCCTTTGACGCAACAACAGTTCTTGTAACCTTGCCATATTTTGGTGGCAGGGGTTTGCCCTTACTCTGCGTCAGACATGCTGAACAGTGCCATTCAGCTTTCGGAACGCCCTTATTACCATATTGCTGAAGGCACCTCAAGTGTACTCCCCTCTCACAAGCATCACAAACAAGTAAACTATCTGTATCACTGATAGCAACTTTGCATATTTGACAGCCCAAGCGAGAATGCATGTACTCAGTTGATGGTGGAATCCAGCTAGGATGGTTTGTAGGTTGGTGCAGAAACTGTTGAACAGCCTTTGCTATCTCATTGTGATTGACAAAAGTAGGTTTTGGCGGAACAAATGCCACAACTGGTGCAGCACGATGCCCTATGACAGTGCTACCCGTCACAGCTTGAACTGCCACTGGTTTTGAGTCTTGGATTTTCATCGCCTGATTGGAACTCTGCACAGAATTGACATTGGACCTAGCAGATGTGTCTAGAGTCAACTTGTTTGTGTGTACAACAGTTGCAGCTGCAGCAAGCAATACAGGCAAATTAGTTTCTGAGCAAGGCTCATAAAAAAGGAAAGCATCCTTTCTATAGCTTTGAGCAGTGTAAATACTAGAAAGGATTTGCATGTGAGATCATATCCAAAAGCCCTCAATATGCATCCAGAGCCAACTAAGCATCTTATTTACAATAAGCCAAAGTAAGAAGTGCCTAATTTTACACAAAAGGAAAAATAAGATTGAGCAATACCTCCACTGCGTGCTAAATTTAGAGGGCCATTGACATCTTTGTCCAATTTAAGGTGTGACTGGACCAGTATGGGGCAGGATAACAACTGAAGAGTTGGCAACTGATTTTACAGGAGATGATCCTGATGCTTTAATAACTGGGGGTGTAGAGGTTAATGGTGTAGTGGAAGCTAAAGCTGCAACTGGCGGATTCCTAGGAACTCCACCACCAAACTTTGTAGCCCCATTCAAACCATGGAACTCGGACATTCCACTGGAGACAACTGTTTGAGGTGTGCTAACTGTCTGTTGTACTGGAGCTTCTTTGACTTCTTCCATCTGTAAATGGAAGCCAATAGACAAAATGTTCAGGTGGTGCATATACATAATGTTTTGCACAGACAATTCCATAGTAATTAGGTAGCAGAGAAACAAGTGACTAATTTTCAAGTAAAAAGTAACCACAATCTATTTCGAAAACCCACGTAGAACCCCCTGAGCCGGAAAGACACAACAACAAAATAATAATTATTTGGCAAGGGATCCACTTACACAAACAGTAAAGTAAGCTTAACGGACACAAGGGGACATACATGTCGCAGACATTAATAAGTGTACAATAAAAGTAATGTAAACGCAAACATATTCACAAATCTGTACATGCAAAGTTAACCTATCTTAGGAGCCAGCAAACCCTCCAAGATCAAATAAAACATGCCGAATATGGCTATGGCAAGAGTAACAAAGCATACATTAACCGTACTCCAAGAAATCCCTTAAAATTAATTATTCGATAAGACATTATTCAGATGATGTAGCCTGTGCTATGCAAGCAGCAATGTCATATCATACTAACTAATAACGTTCAATTGCCACACGAGCATTATCACACTGAACTATCACCCCAGTTGTTCAGATTTTTGCCACTCATAGCAGTTCACCCCCACAAGGCTATTAAGCTGGGCGGCAATGGATCGAAAGCAGAGAGAGAATTAGCAAACCTTGCGCTTAGTAAGCATGAGCCTATCGGCGATGGATGCCTTGGGCGGGCGGAAGCCCATGGCGGCGGGGTCCTTGGCGCGGTTGAGCCCGAGATCCTCGACGACGGCTCGCACCGCCTCCCCCGGGAACAGATCCTTGGGCCGCACGGCTCCCTCGGCGACGGCGGCGGCCAGCCTCTCCCGCGCCTCGGCCGCGAGCGCCCGCTCCGCCGGCGTGGGCTCCCTCCCGCCGCGCACCTCGCCGGCCGCGGCCAGCACCATCACGATCTCCGCCACCCGCCTCAGCCCCGCGGCTTCATCGTCACGCCGCCGCTTCCTCGTGGCCGTAGCGGGCGACGCCGCTGCTACCGCCGCCGCAGCGGCGGCGGCGTCCCCCATCCCCGAGGGGAACGCGCGAAACCCTAGAGGAGAAGGGGGTAGGGCCGGCGGCGCCTCCGGAAGGTTCGAGAAGGCGCCGGAAGCGCAAGCTGCGGGGAATTCAAATGTCCCCCAGCTTTGGCGCTCAATTAGACGCGGGAAGGAAAGGAGAGGGGGGTCGGGAGTGAGATGGCGGTGAGATGCGCCAAGCGGAAGGGGGGGAGACGAGACGAGGGGGGCGATGAGAGAGGGGGGGATTAAAGTCGCCTCGCAGGCGTAGGAGCTGAACACAGCAGACAGCAGAGACGCACGGGGAATTCTCTGAACTTTTTTTTTCCCCGTCTTGCGGATTTATGAGCGGTGCGAGTCCGGCTCGGTTGGTGGGTGGAGCCCCGGGCCTGGCTGCGGGCTAGATGGACGGCGAGGATACGAGATAACCAGATAGGTGTCTCATCGACGGCGTTGGTTACTTGGGTTTCCCGGCCTGAGGGGTTGATGGCCCGATGCTGCTGAGATTGGGCCTGGCAGGCTGGAATTACGTCACATGGTCCTTAAAAGGAAAGAGAAACTTTTCAGGGCCGGTTTGGTTTAAGGCCGTAATCAATTAGACTAAAATTTAGCCACCGTCAAACTCTAAATTAAAATTTAATCAAACAGTAGAGTGCTTATTTATAATTTTATATGGTTTGAGCATGGCTAAATGGTATCGTCATAGAGAGTGCGTGCACAGGGGCTCGTTCTGTAAGGAACCCTCCTTCAGTCTAACTCTTTCGTTTTCCAACTACTACTATACAACTATTTTTGGTCCAATTTATTTTGGCGGACTAATTCATTTGTGGTCCAAACTAGTTTTCACTTAAAATATTATTCTAGATTTATAGAAACTATTCTAAGTTTAGAATATGATGTTCTCTGTGAACTAGAAAATATTCTAACTTCATTGGTAATGTTCTAGTTTCACAGGAATAATGCTCTATAATTACAAACAAATATTCCAACTTTAAGATACAATGTTTTACACTCAAAAAAGAATATTTGAACTTCACAAACAAAATGTTGTAGCTCTATAATAAGAAATGACAAATGAATAACAGATTCAAAACAGAACGAAGAAAGAATTAAAAAATAAAAAAT
The DNA here is from genome assembly GCA_030272315.1 of Paspalum vaginatum. NCBI lineage: Eukaryota > Viridiplantae > Streptophyta > Magnoliopsida > Poales > Poaceae > Paspalum > Paspalum vaginatum. The sequence continues at coordinate 6,123,693 of CM059015.1, forward strand.
AAGTGGTAGCACAAAACGGGAAGTGAAAGTTATATACACATCGAAAACATCAAGAAAATATACGCCAAAAAAAGGCAAGTCGAAGACGACTCTTCAGAATTTCTCGTCTATCCACAAGGTGTTCTGTTAGAGTAAACTTCCTATGACAGAGAAACAAAACCGCCACATGTCAACCATTTATCCTCATCCGATCATTCATCTAGGATTAATCGTTCTGGGGAAAATTTTCTCCTCCACACATACAACATTTATGTACAATTTGAGTATATTAGAGAAGTTCCAAACCTAGACTAAAAGGGAGTATAGTAAAAATCAGCTATTATGACTTTTATGAGGAGTTCCACAGCCAATTATCTAGTTACATCTTGCACCAAATCTGGTACAATTTTACCATAAATCCGATACAGATCAACCGCAATTAGAATTCAGGTGGAAAGAGCTGTTTCCACCCAAAATTAGTGTGTAGCAGCTGGTTGCTCTTGAACAATAAACTTCTCCCTTTATCGCATATATAAAATGGAGTTTTATTTTAGCATGTAATAATAAATGTATCTGCCTCTGTATCTTCATCTTTCTCACCTTAATCAGCCGTAGTTCTATTCTGAAGTTGCTGTATACTGTCTGAATTCTAAAACTCGAACGAGAAGGACACACTCATATAGTCATACCGTAACATGCAATACATCCGCAAAATGAATGTACAATTGGGTATCATTACACTTCACATATATTATCCTACCGTAACTACGTAATACCGTTTGATCGCCTTGACAGTTGACACCTTGTGGTAGCTACCATGTACTAGTATACTCCGTCGTAGCCACCCCTGCTCGCTACACTCCCCCAAAAAACCTCCCCCAGCACGATCCGCTCCTCCTCACTTCCTCCTCCACCGGCGACGCCGACGCCGGAATCGGCGCCTCCCCGGCGCTCCAGATCCCCTCGAGGACCTGCTCCAGGCTCGCCGGCACACCGCACGTCTGCGCCTCGGGTGCCGCGACGACGGCGTCGAACACCTCCTGCAGGCCGACCACGCGGCGGCTCACGGCGCGCCGCGCGTCGCGCACGGCCGAGTAGTGCCCCGGCACGGCGTCGAGGCGGAGCAGCACGGCCATGAGCGCCTCCGAGAACCGGGCCCGCTCGCGCTCGTCGCCGCGGACGGCGTCCACGGTCTCCTGCCGCCGGAGCAGCCGCTCGAGCCGCGTCGCCTCGGCGTCGGCCGCGCGCACGGTAGCGACGTGCCGCCGGACCAGGTGCCCACGGAAGGCCGCCTGGATCTTGGCGGCCGCCGCGGCGTCAGGCGGCCCCTCCCGGTCCTCCTCCGAAGGGGATGCGATGGGGATTTGTACCGTGGTCTTGGGTCTGTGAGAATCGACGGCGGCGAAGACGAATTGCGAGGCGGATTTGTAGTGGTAGGATCCCATGGGGGGGGGGGGGGACCTTGGACTAGTGAGCCCAGCAAGGAGGGTGTGCTCTGCAGATTGTGCTTGGCCGATCTCTGGGATCGTCGAGTGCACAGCGGAAGCGTTCTGCAGACAGTGCCGTCGCGGCCGCCTCTTCCTTTCCTTTGCCCTGAGGTCAGGATGTGCTTTTCTGCACCTGCAATTTTCTCTTTCGGTGGCTATAAACCTTCGTCATTTGCTTTGAGTACACCTACGGCTACACCGCTGCATGCACCGGGGCATAGATGAAAGCCGGAAACAGAGTTGGCCGAATATTATTTATGTTGAACAAAAAGGCAAAAAAAGTCTACTGCATCTAACTGATAAGGCGGTGCTCGGTGCTCGCATCAATATTCCTCCTCTTTGCTTCAAAAAAGAAGCTTAAGAAACAATGTACGGAGTACATAGCATACATTTTTAGCAATAGTAGACCCCTATCCAAACCACTTAAACAGCACTCCATCCCATAATGTTGCTTCGGGAACGATATACATTTTCAGCAATAGTTCAAGAAAATATATTGTTTCGATGATGTTCAGTGAGAGTGTCCTTCCCCCGGCACGTACTTTGCACAAGTGGGCAGCGGCGACCGGCGAGTGTGAGTGCGAGACTGGGAGTGTGCATAGCCAATCTTGGAGTAGTGCCGCCGACAGAATCAAGCTCGACCCACCGAGAAAGAGCCCTCCGGAACTATCCGGAAACGTGATCAAAAGCACACACATGACGCCTCGCCGCGGTGGTTCAACCGCGCACCCGGCCGCGGCAGCGACCCTGGTGGCCCGTCTGGGCGGCCATGCGCCTATGGCTCGCGGTTGCCTCCTCGCCCGCCGGGCTCGCAGGTGCGCCTACGGCCTGCCTGCTGCCTTTCGCCATCGCGTCATCTGCATGACTGCATGGGCATGGCCCCAAAGCCCCCAACGCAAACCATTCTTCTGCTCTCCCAGATCAGTCCCAGTTCGTGGCCGCGGGCTCGTGGTCGTCGGCACTCGGCACTCGCGGCAACGAGTCACTCGTCTCCTAGCTGCCCTGTACGGCTGTACGTCGCGAAGGGATCAGCTAGGGGTGAGACTGAGAGGGATTAAACCCTTGCAAATTAAAATCTCTCTCCGCCTCTCCCAATCCCCCCGTGAAGGATATTAACTGAAAATGATGTTAGCCAGCTCTGATTTTTCCTTCACACTAACCCTGACATCCAGCACGCCCACTTACTTTGATTCAGTTAGGCCATTGATCTAGTTTGACAACTCTTAGATTGAGAAGCATTAGAGTAGAAAACCGAATTGTGAAGGATTTTGATCCACTGTGGATTTAAACCCATCACAGTCTCTTAGTCCACGTCAATCATATAGTTGACGAAATAGGCAAATTTAGTTAGCCTTAGATTGCAGGGGTTGACCGGGATTGAGGGTTTTTTGATTTGTTAGGGGTCCAAATCGCCTGTGATTCGCCTCCAACCAAACAAACTTTTTATTATTTTTATTTAGTTTTTTCGACACCCAATTTCATTCCATAGCGACGCCAATGGTTGATCATATTAGCAAGGTGTATGCTAACACCATATCAGCATTGTTGGTGCTAGATTTGTCCTCGAAAGATTGAAATTCCTTTAAAAAGATCCAGCAAAGAAACAAGGACAGACATGATTATGGCGCATTATCATGCATGTCGGATCGCAAACTACACATAGCTCACCTATGCTAGAACCTGTGGACTTGTCCCACCTAGATTCAAGTCCTAGACTTGATACGAAAAATAGTGTTTTTATAGGCTCCAATGTCTTAATCATAATTTCACCATAGGCCCATATGGTGAGCTAGGCTTCTTTTGGCCTCTCTCGTGGGAAGGATGTGCTTCAGCCCAAACCAATTATTTATTGCCCCTTAATCATTGGATAAGACACCCTGGTCAATTAGGGTCTATTTGGTTCAAGACTCTTAGTAACCAGACCAAATTTTAGCTAACCATATTTGATTCCAAATTAAGATTATAAAATAGTTTTTAAATTTATATGGATTGTTATATTATTTAGCTAAATTTTAGTTCAAAATTAAATGTGGTCGAAACGTGGCTAAAATTTGGCCACGGCACCTAGGGCTTGAACCAAACAAACCCGCTTTCTCTCCAAGCGCTCAGAACAAGTAATAACCAGGCAAGAAACCATAGCAGCATGCATAGATGTAAATGGCGACGCCATTGAGGCCATGGGCATGTGCACCATTCTAGATTGATGTTTTACACTCCCCCTCTCAAATTATAGTTCATTTAAGACTCTTTCTATTTGTGTATGATTGAATTTTTGAATGCATGTTGATGGCAAATTAGACATGCATGTAAACATATTTATGAAAACAAATAAATGAATCTATTCAAAATCTAAAAGAAGCTATAGTTTGGGGCGAAGGGGTATTATTAGCATGACTTGCCATGCCACTTGCGAACATCATCGCAAACAATTTACACAATGATTGAGTTGTCTATTGTTGTTTGTAAAGTGTTAAATGCAGTATAAATTCATGGTTTAGTATGGACTAATAGATCCATCTCTAACATTTTATCGTTGGATTCATATTTGTCCACATATACAAGCATATACACATGGAATCTCATTTGTAGGACCATGTCACTCCAAGCCAACTAATCTTTATTGACACATCAAAGTAATGAAACAGACCAATAAAACCCATTAAGAACGAGACTCATCCACCATCTGTTTCCAGATCAGTCGTTTTAAGAATGCTGACAAACAAATGTCACTGAAGTCCCCTAGCACAACCACAAATCTCAAATGGAAAGACGATGTGCCCTAAAGCCCAATACTAGCGGTAGTGTTTTTCATGGCAAATGAGGTGGTGGATGAAGATAGCAATGATCCAAATGTTTCCTCATGATCCGGCCTCTCCTGATTTTAAGCTCAAACTGAATAGAAATATGATCTGATTTTTTATAGTTTTTTTTTAATTTCTAAGCATCCAGTAGAGCCTAGGTGGACCTGATTGCGAAACCAAGCTAGCTGTTTGCGGAACGTATGTTTTCAAGAGGAGACTATCCGGTCGCTCAAATACAAAGGTCAACCTGCGCCGGCCGGTCACCGCCAGCCCGATTTCAACCTCCGCCCTCCCTCTCGGGGGCGACGATGCAACCCGCCTTATCTTGGGCCCTGCTGGCAAGATCCTGGACAGGGCGCACGGCACACTCCACCAAGCCACAAGAAACAGTAGGCACCCATGCACGTACGCACGCACGCGCCAATGCAGCCGGCAGCCCTCGAAGCAGCAACGACACCTCCACGATCGAAACGGCCAAGCGCCGATCACCAGAGCCATTGGATACCCCCTCTCGAGGCCCGCCCATGGAGCGGAGCAATTGTTAACCCAGACCGAGGCCGTCAATCGGGCCGGCGTTGGCATCTAGCGGTGAACTTCTGCATGCGACACATGAGATGAGACGGGACGGGACTTGCCGAATGCCCCCGGCACCAGGCCCGAAACCCAGGTGCTGGCTGCCTGGGGTGGCCTGATCGACGCGACGCGGTGGCCGGCCGGGGCTCGGCGGGCTAGGGGCTACACGCTCGCAGTCGCAGGCTGCCGCCGGCCGCTCGTCGGCTGGGCTCCTGTCCGCGCGCGGAGGCCACAGAAGGCAGCGGCACTGTGGAGCGGACACCGGACAGGCAGCGGTCCTGCGCTGTCTCTGTCTGCACGAGCGGCGCCAGCGGGCCGACCACGATTTATGGGATGGGAGGATCAGACACCGACGACTGCATGTGCGGGTCGTGCGCGAGGTTTTTTGGTGGGACGCGGCCGGATCGCGATTAAAACAAGCGCGGTAGTGCTGTCCCCGACCCGGCCCAGCCGTCTCAGTGCTCCCGTCCGCAGGCGGCAGGCAGCCAGAGCCGAGCCAGGCGTGCAGGGTGAGAGGCTGTGGTCATGAGGGGGCGGTGCTCGTGCACGTGGACTGTGCCCGGCGTTGACGTTTCGGCTGCCGTTCTTCAGGGTCACGGAGGGCATAGGGAATTCGGCCGTAGGCTTACTGAGGAACAGGCAAAAGGCGGGAGGATGACGCTGCCTTTGCAGGACAGATGTGGAGGACAGAAATACGAGCTGATGGAAGAACGTCCGTTCACTGGGAGTGCCTAATGTATATACGTACGTACTGGCTAGCAGATTGCTGCTTGCCAACGCAGTCAGTCGAGCGCTCAGGTGAAGATTTTCGACACTGATTTGGCGGTGATTTCGACATCATCCTACGGAGGCAAAATCTCGAAAGTAAACGAAGTACATCAGGCCCCCCAGTGTCGATTTGATACGTTATTACAGAGCTTAAACATGGCCTGCGGGTTTTGGTGTAGTACCGCACTAATCAAGAGATACTTAAAAACGATAGCTTATCCAACCTGTTAGTATCATGCTACCAAGAACGAGCATGTTCTGCGTCTTGATGATACACGCAGAGCAGTGATGAACAACGTCCATGCGCCGTACCGTGCCAAACATGCAAATGGAGAAGCCACAGGAGTACAGTTACTTTACTACTTAGAGCACTGTGTGTGCTTTGAACGTCAATTCAACGCAGGAACAAGAGCCAACACATCAAGAAAACAAAAATCGCCACAGCTCACAAGGAAGCCCTCATTCCGATTCAGAACAAGTGCTTTTTACCCAGGGAAACGACACGGATCAACCAACGCAACGCGCATAAACACACGCGCCATCATCTGAAAACTGAGAGATGTTATCCACGGCCCTCTGCATGCCGCTGCTGCAAACGCAAAATCTAAGCAAGAGCGAGGAAATGATTGCTAACTGGGACTGGAGTAATTAATGTACGAAGGAAATCGAATGCCTGGCCTGCCCTTGTATGCCGCGACGGCGACGCCGATACGTGCAGGCCGGTTTAGTAGCTCCATGAGCGCCGCCGCATTGCCACGCCGCTGCTCCCCTCCTCCATTCTGCGTTGACGGGCTGGCAATGGCGGAGATGCCGAAGGAGACGTGGTTTCCGGCTTGGCTTGCATAGCGCCTGGGCCTTGCGACGAGGGAGGAGCGCAGTGGAAGAGAGAGCTGAGGGAGAGAGCTAGGGAGGGAATGGTGGTATGACACAACTGAGTAGCGGTAGGGCCAGGGGAGCGGGCACCTAAGTACTGACCGAGTAATGATCAGGAACTACCCCACTAACTCTGAGCCTGCCTCTATTTGCCTTACCCCTTATTAACCCTGTAAGGTATTTATTATGGATTCGATGCTCATCAACTAAACTCATCTCGTTATTGTGTTTCCAGCAGAAAAGCACATAACTCTACGCACGAGATTGGTGAATGTACAGTGCTGCTCGCATGAGGAAACTGTCGAGAAGCGTGAAGGATGCAGCCATGCAGGCTTCCAGCTGCAGACGCTCATATTGCCTCCTGGAATGATATTAAAACGGGGTTTGGATTGGATTTGAAATGCTGCCAAGGCAAACAGTTGAATCATATCGAAATCTCCAACCGAACAGCGCAAACTGCATGCAAAGATCTAAAAATAAAAGCAGTATGTACAGAAACTCTGGGGCAATGCAAAACAAAAAAAAAACTTTTTTTAAGAATTATATACAGCCATGGTTCAGAGCAGCAACACATTACAAGCGATGATGACCACATAGTAGTAATACATAATGACTAGTCCAACAAACAGATGAACGAATTGACCGACGAGATACAGAAAAGGACAGCAAGATTTGCATGGGTGTGTACCAGTAATACAGAAAAATACCCAGCCAGCAGACATATACTAGTATATCTTTTTCCCCTATAGTATGATACCAAGAGAATGCAATGAACAAACGGCATCTATATCTATCTGCATTTGTTGTTCCTATCAAGCTACCATACACAGGGAGCAGAAGTAGTAAAAAAATTCACTTCTGGTAGCGACGACTTTGGGCACCACAAAAGCACTCTTCCCTTATATAGAAAAACAGCACCATGTGTGGGGGGGAAAAAAAGAGACTGCGACCTGCATAACCATCAGGACTCTGCCACACCGTTTCCGTTATCGGCAGATGGGCCGTTTGAACTAGCATCATCCATTGTCAAATTGGATATGCTATCAGAGAGTGAGTTAACATCTTCGGACTCAGATGGTGCTGTCGTTGAAGCGCCATCCTCCGAGGCAATATCAGAGGCTGCATCTGAAGTCATGCTAGATGGCTCTGATTGTTCTGGCATTTCAGATTGTGACTGAGGCTGTTTCTGTAGGCTCCAATACATAATGCTAGCAGTAAGTGTGAGGATCATCTTCTGATTCACCTGATGAGCAATAGGTAAGAATGTGAGCCCATAATGTAATGGTGTGAATCAAGAAACAAATCGCAAGTGAGACCCATAATCATTATTTTATGATGAACAACACATGACACATATACTGTAAGATTTAGCAATATGTTGTGTTGGACCTGTGGGCATACAATCTTGGACCGGGTGAGAAATGATGAGATACGTGATCGGAAAGGCGTAGCTTCAATTGAAGAAAAACTTATCCAACATCGGCTGAGATGGTTCGAACATGTCCAACGGAGACTTTTAGAGGTGCCAATGCATAGAGACATCATAAGGACAAACCCAGTGCTGGTAGCTCCCACATGAGTGGGGTCTGGGGAAGAATGACAGAGGCAAGCCTTACCCCTGTTTTTGCAGAGAGGCTGAGTCGAACCCAGGACCTTTGGCTCAGTGGGTTGGCTTTCAACCACTGCGCTAGGCCTGTCCTTCACATAGAGACATCATAAGATGGGAGAAGAGAGGTAGGGCGACCAAACTTGGCAAGAGCTGTGTTTGGATAAAAGTGCTTGGAAAGAGGCTATCCATCTGCTGGAATCTTGATTTAGGCTCCTGCCTCTTTTTAGTTCTAGTTCCCCTAGTGGTGACTCTCGTTGGGTTTCAACTCTAGTCTACCCTAACTTGTTTGGGACTAAAAGGCTTGGTTGTTGTTGTTGCATGCAACGTATTGGGCATTTAGGGGGTGTTTAGTCTGAGGAATCAAAACATTCTTATGGAGTGATTCCATGAATTTTGATGGGATGGCCCCATTCCTCATCCGAGTACTAGTTATGAACCAGTGAGGAATGAGGTAGTGATGAATCAACTCATTCCATTCCACGAACCAAACAAAAATTTGAGAAGTGAGAAGATGATGAACTAGTCCACTTCTCAAACCAAACAACCCCTTAGTTCGCCTTTGGTGGCAACACCGCACGTAGTTACATATTTTTACTAGCAATAGCTCTTTTACCTCTATGATATCCTCTGGCAACAGAAATACAGAGCATCCAAGCTTCCTTGCAACACTAATGATGTAGGTAGCATTCAGTTTCTTGTCCTCGTCTGACAAATTTAAAAAGAAATTGTAGATTAACTATGGTTCAGTTTGAAGTCATTTGTGAAGAACACAAAATGATTATTCAGAAGTAAGGTTATCAAAGATAGTCAGCTGAATGCATAAGGCCTAAGAACATACCAGCTTCCCCCTTTGTAACAACTTTCCAGTTAACAACCCTCGGTTGTACTGCGCTAAGAAGCTCAAGGAAGAACACCCCATTTGATAAGCTCTTGTCCTGAAGGGGAAAAATAGGAAGCTAAGCACCCGAGTTTCCTGACAAGAAAAAAAGGGCATAAAGTTATGTTTATTAAAGTACCTTGAAACTTTCCATTCGAGATGTTCTTCCTGATGCTTTCACTTTGCTGTTGGCCCAGTTTAGAATATCAGTATCAGAAATTTCTTTTCCTTGGGACCCTTGGGAGTGGAATCTCAACTTGTTTAACAGCTGAAGGATATTGAATCTCATCAATTGCCACAGAAGTGCTGAAAGAAAACACCAAAATTTGAAGTTGTATGATGCTACAAATCATTAGCGCCACATGAAAAATTAGACGGACACAGACTCACCAACAATCAACTTCTTGTTTCCCTGAACAATATCATTCCCAGCTAGATTTACTAAAGAGAACTTTAACTGCTTCCCAATTTTTACAACTTGATTGCAATTCTCCAGTTTTCGAAATGGTAATTTAATCGGAGGTTTTGATGCCAGCTTCCAATTGACAGATCCAGGAGACACCTTGTCAAGTACTTCAAGAAGTACCCATCTGCATCAGAATGGAAATTTTACTAGCGAACTCATTTAGAGAGGAAAAAAACCCAAAATCTATCAAAGGCCTTATTACCCGTTGCGAATATCTTCAAAAACATTGTTCACATATGATTCAACCCCTAGGCTGTTGATCCACATCCGAAAGGCTCTTTCTTCTCTAGATAACAGGACATCATCATGTGTTGCTGTCTGTGTGAGCGTAACTTGTTTGGTGTTGCTAGTTAGACCATTCCTGTGGAGCATAGGACAATAGCATTCAAGTGAGGATCAGATGAAAATGTTGATTCCTTAGTGGCTATTGCTTAAACTAGTAAATGTGGTGGAGCATGGGAAAATATCTCACGTGATTTGGTGAAATAAGTCATGTATTGAATGTTTTACACTTTTAGTGGTTTTATGGAGCAAAGGAAGTATTGTTTACCTGTGCTGGAATATCTGTGCAACAAATGCAAGATTTAGATTGGCAGATCCCTCAGTGATATCCTTTGGGGTCAGGTATCTTTTACAGTCCAACTTCTCCGCTTGTTCAAGTACCAGTTTTGCCCTCTCATCTGGGTCCTTGGTATCCAATGTAGTTTCAGGGGAATGCTCTGGAGCAAGAGCTTTCAGAAGGTAAGCATAGGCTTCACCATCCTGTACAGAACATACTGGTGTGACTATGATGGTTGAACAAAGTAAACACAGCATGACAAAGAAAAGCAATTATGATGGATCAAGTATGGTCTGCACACTTTTCCTAATGCTTAAAATGATAATTGTATCCAGTGAAGGGATATCGTAGAACACAATAGTCTTTAACAGATGTTATGAAACCAGCTCTAGTTTGTGATACTCCCTCCGTTTTCCAAATTATAGCTCTCTATACCTTTATCCTTGAACAAGTTTAGAAAAAGATACCAACATATATAGCATCAAATTGGTACCATTAAATCCACCATGAAATATGTTTGATAGTGCATTTATTTGATATTGTAGATGCTTTTTTTTCTAAAAAATTGGCCTAAGTTAGAAAACTTTGACGTAAGACAAAGCTAAAGCAAACTAATATTGGAACAGGGAGAGTATAATGCACCAACAAGATAAATCAAGTGGCATGTATCAACAAATAAGTTACTGATAAATTCAGTATTGTTTCTGTTTATCATATGCACCTTGACATCTGAAGAGAAATTGTTAACAGTTTTCTTGTAGCCAGCTTTTTTCAGATGATGGTTCATCCACCGAAGTAGCATCTTTTCTGGTGACAAGCTCAAGACCTCGTCTATATCCTGCAGAATAAGCAACAAAAAAGGATTTTGTTTTAAGAAAACATACAGGCAAATAAAGAATACAAACTTGCAGGAAAAGAAATAAACCATGGAAAAATGTATTTTTATACCTTGCTGTCATCAAACAATTCCACCAGCTGCGGTGTCTTCTTGAGGTTCAGATCAGCCAGAAGTTGAATCTAATGATAAATACAAACAAATCTTCATTCGATGAGGCAGAAGTTTAAGAATAGTCTGTCTGCTGAACTGCCCCAAAATGCAAAACACGGTTCAATGCTTACCTTTATGATTTGTGATATCAATCCAAGAACTAAATGAGGCTGCATGCAAAAACATATTAAGTTTGTGTAAGTCAATACGCTTTTCAATGAATTGCTTGAATAAAACCCAGAACAAATAGTAATACTAAGCTCAATCAAAGAGGTGACTAAATGTCTATAGCATATAGAGAAGCAGATGAGAAAAGAGAACATGCAGCAATCAGTAAAATAGCAAGAAAATACACTGTGCAAATGCTAAGAGGTGTAAAAAATAAGAAATGGGTACAAAGTAGTAACCATAGCAAGGTTTAGTACCCAGATTACAGTCACTGTACAATGCACCGAAGAATTATAGGACAGATAGTTCAATGAACAACATCACTTAACTGCCCTAAACAAATTAACCAACAGCATAAGAGGTAATCAGGTAAGGACTTCAAGGGCAGGCACACATATCATACCCTTCCCTCCACCAAATCTTGTGTACCAATGTTGACAACAGTGCATCCAATGGCCTTGGCAGAATTGAGGCAGAGTGTGTGATTTTCATTTCTCTCCCACGGGTTAAGAACTCTTTTCTTATTTATTGCTCTCTCATCAATGGTCCCAGGTACAGCTACATTGATCAATTTGCTGAGAAAATGAACAGTAAATGAACAGCCATCAGAAAGGTCTAGCGTCAAATATTTGTGGGGTTCAAGCCTTCAAGGAGTGAAGGAAATGCACTTTGCTACTAGCTAGAAACAAGAGAGGCATCTCACCAGAGCAGAACACCATCCCTGATGAGATCAAACAGCTGGTTTCCAGCCGGGTCGATTGGCAAGTATTTCTTCAGAAATGGGTCTTCGCGTAGGTAAGTGTTGATGTGCGCCACATAGGACGATTTCTCTGCCTGATTGAGATTATGCAGCAGCGTGGTGGTGCTGGACTTGAGGAACGACGACGGGGTCTTACCACCCCCGCCGCCGCCGCCGCCCTTGGCACTTACCCTCGACTGCAGATTCAGATACTCCTGCAGCAACACAGCACCAGATTCCCCAGTCCCATGAGGATAAATATAGAACAGCACTCCATTCCTGACGACATTAGAATTCAACAATTCAGAGAAGGGCCGAGATGTATGTACCCGGAGGAAGGCCTCGAAGTCAATCTCCTGATCGCTGTCGGGGTACGACTCCGACAAGAAGGCGGCGATCTCCTCCTCGGAGACCACCTCATTGAACCCCCTCAGCTTCTTCATCAGCCCCGGCAGATTCTTAGTGGTGACATGGCCGGAATCTCTCTTCAGAGAGACGAACTGCAACGCCGGCAAAACAAAAGTTACCAACCGGACGGAACTGACGAACCAAACGCAAAACAACTGCGTCTCCGGTGTAGACTGCAGAAGAGGAGGGGGGAGCGCAGCAGAAGCCCGGGGATTCGGGCGTCACCTTGGCCTTGAGCGATCGGAGCTCGACCTGCGTGAACTGCTCCTGCAGCGAGGGGTCGGACACGACGACCCCGACGAATCCGGACATCTCCTCTCGCCACGGCCCGATTCCCAGACGAGCCCGCGGCGGCTGCAATAGGAATCCAGATCAGAGGGGCCCGGCCACGGCCTGGGACGAAATGGAAATGGAACCCCTGAGACAAAAAGGTAACGAGGCGGTGGCACGTCCCCACGGCGGCGCGGCGAGGAGATACCTTTCGAATTGGTCACGGCAGTCTCCCCTCCCCCTGGCGCGCGCGGTTTCCTTGCTCTCGACGGAAAAAGGCGAGCAATGGCGTCCAGGCCTCCAGATTTCGTGGGGGCCGGCGCGCAGACGGAAAGTGGTGGAGACGAGGAGGGGAGGTAAAGGGCAGGGGTGGGGCCGGTTTCTTGTGTTTGTTTATTCCGTGTCATGTCGCCGAATTAGGTTTCCACGGGGTTAAGCCATTGGAAAAGGTAAGCAAATCGAGGAAACTGCTTCTCTCTCTCTCTTTTTTTCCCCACCTTCCTATCGCTTTTATTCAGGGCTGAATTGATTGAGTACGCATTTCCAATGCTACTGTAGAGAAAATGTTTCTCTGCCCAAGTAAATTTCCATTGACCAAACCGTTGCTACAACTTACTGAAAGACTGCGAACAGAAAACAGTTGAGAGCTACTGTTGTTAACACGGTTGCGGGCGGGCGACACGCGCGTTAAACAGAGATTCGGAAGCCAAGGATGCACCGGCCAAGGTCGAGCGGGCGAAGATACCACTGCCTGGCATCGCGTCCTTGTCCCCCCTGTGATTTGTGTTGCCGAAAGCGTCGCCGGCCTTGCTGCCGTGCTCCGACTCGGTACTGTTCGCGTCGGAACAAACCAGCCTACTACATGCCCACAACACATGGCTCCCTGCCCCGCTCCCTCGCCGCCCCTTGCCCCGGTCGGCCCCACCACAGCGACGCGCGTGCACCGTTCACGTACAGTACAGCTCGCTAATTTCTCTGCAGCAAAAACGGAGATGCACGAATATTCAGACTTGCAAAGAAAGCCTCTTTGTGGCTGACGCCTGACGTCGACGGCGCCTCCGTTTTCTGTTCTCAGCGAATGGGTCGGAGAGAAATCTCAAAATTTGCAGCAAAACCCCCCGCGCCCGCGGCATGGGCGGTCGAACAATTCCAGCTGCTCCCGTCACGCATCAGAACAGGCATGGAGCGAGGCGAAACACCTCGGGGAGATCACCACAAACCACAAAGTACTCCGTAGGCGGCAAACAAGCACGGCACATCGCAGGGAGGACCCCTGGACGAACGCATCCGCCGCCTAGCTGAGAATTGCTTTGCGCTCCCTCCTGTCAAAATTCTCCGAAAATTCCAGGTCGCCAGGCTTGCACGCCCCACAGCGCCCTAGCGGTAGCGGCGTGGCCGTACTCGCGTCGCGCCGATCGGCAGCAGCTGCGTCGGTCGCCAGTACATTCCTTGGCCTTTGTATATTCGGCGTGGATCTCGGGCTCCTGCCGCGCGCGGTGCGATCCCTCCCGTCCCGACGGCAATAACGAGAGGAAGAAAAGGCGGCACGGCACGGCATGGCTTTGCCGCTGGCGCCTGGCGGATGCCGATTTGCCGAGTCCGGAGGACCGGGAATGGCGATTCTATGAATAATACATGTACTGATAAAGTAGCGCTCCGCGCTGGGTGACTGGGTCCGCCCGCTCCGTCTGGTCACATGCCCACATGCGATCGGCGAGGTGGAGGGGCCGCTGCGCCTGCGCCAACGTGCCCACACGCCTTTTGTAGCGTGACGAGTTTTCACTCCGCTCACGTGAAGCGACGCCTTTCCTTAGCTCGAGCCTCTCAAACGAACGGGGGTCGGCCCCTGCAGTCCTGCACCACGGTGAAACGGTGCCAGTCGCTATCGACAGGCCTTTCCGGAAGTCCGGTCAGTGATGGGCCAAACTGGACCTGATCAGTCGGCCTGGCCCAGTGCTTGGACCATTCTCTTTTTGGTCGGCCTGTCCCTAGTGTTTGGATCATTCTGGCCGTCTGGGTTCATGGGCCCGATATGCCTCTAGTATTCGCACCAAACCGTGCGCCGGAGGAGAAGCTCAGGGCCGCAGAGCCCGCCAACCAAACCGACTATACAGGTCCGAGGAGCCTGGAGCCATGTCTAGGCAGAGCAGCCACCGGCCCGAGTAGAACTTGCATTGCATCGAGGGTTATTTTGTTCTATGCCATTGTAATTTTTCTTTATCTGTGATCTACCATTGGTATTCATCAAATAGGAATGAGACCATTGCAATTTCTCTACAATCTGAAATATACCATTCTGTACCCCTTGGAGCTATCTGGGCCCACCCGTAGCTGTACGTTGTCTTGTATTGCCCATTGTGCCCTCGATGGAGTGGATAAGGTGCCTGTAAGTGCAACAAGCCTCCTTAGTGGTTTTGGTGTTTGAGTGACGATGCGATTAAATGTCTAATCTCTTTGTAAGATCATTTCACACGTTTCTACAGGTATATATTGTCAAAGGACATCACTAGTGTTGCTTTATTAATGCACTTTGAGACACTTGACTTTCATGTTAAGAAAAGTGACTTTAAATTGTATCTCTTTCATTTGGATGTCACTAACTTACTTGGATTTCTCATATATAACAAGTGGCTCATCATGAAGACACTCTATTGCATATTAAAGCCAATAATGATAAAGACAAATTGAATGAATGGATAATGAGCAAATGTGCTCCATTTACCTATCGAAGAGGTTTTCTAAATTGAAGTCCAATTATTTCGCTCAAAGAGGATTACTCACAAAGGAAGGATCTCAGCTTCGCTATCTCCCTCTGTGGATATATTTCAAGACGGCATTATTCATCAAGACAAGACTCAAGTGGATTTCATCTAGATTTATATTCACCTTGAGCATAGGTATGCCGTACTATCACGAGGAAAGCGAAGCTCGGAAGTTTCTAGTCAACATGTGCTCACAGCTAGTTCAGAGAGTGTCAAGTCCAAAACACTCCTCGTGAGTTGTTATTGTGCTGAGAGTGGGCTCACCGGATTGTCCGGTAATCCTCACCGGACTGTTCGGTGTAGGCTGAGCCCAGAGCGGAGAGTGATCTCTCTGATCTTTTCCTTGTGCTTTCATCTCCTAGTTAGGTGTATCTCTAATGTAGACAACACCTACACTTTGCTCATCTGTTGACCCAGGCTCAGTGCCTTAGCCTCTGATCAGCGAACCCCTCACCGGACTATCCGGTGAGCTATACCGGACTGTCCGGTATAGGAGGTTTGAGCTCCAACGGCTAGTCTGCCGCTACCGGACTATCCGGTAGGAACGCACCGGACTGTCCGGTGATGGTCTGACACAGGCCAACGGCTAGTTTTATGAGGGTGGGTATTTATACCACCCACTCTCTTCCAGTTGGAGCTGCTGATTCCCTCCACGTCCACATCCATCCAGAGGCTCTTAGTAACACCTCCCAACACTCTCTTTGTGAGATTGAGCTAAATTTGTGAGATTCTTGAGTTGGGAGAGGATTTGTGAGATTGTGTGAGCTACATTGTGAGCACCTAGCTTCTGAGCACAGTTGGCAAGCATTTCCGGGAAGCGTTTTTGTTACTCTTTGAGGTTTCCTTCCTTGACGGCGAGAGCTGACCCGAAGGGCACCCGGCTTGTGGGTGCCATTTCTCTTGTAGGTGATTACCCCGCTCTTCGGAGCATTTGCAGTGAGCACCTTCATAGCCTTGGTGGTTGTGAAGGAGAGGCCGTGAGTTGAAATAGACTCAACCTCTTGGTGGGCGCCTCAACGGGGACGTACGGACACTTGCAGGTGTGCCCAAACCTCAGGACTAAAATCCTTTGTCGTGTGTGCTGTGCCCCTGCTGGGAGACCCAAGCTTTGTGCTTGTGGTTGTTTTACTTGCTTACATTACATTATTGCTTCCGCTATTATTATTTGTGCGCAAGTTCTCTTTATGAGTGCAGGGACAAAGTGTTGCCGAGATCATAATCAACATACAAACACATTACACTAACTCCAAATAGCTCGATAAGTATTTTGTCGCATATTTACCTTGGGGGTTTCGGTTTCTGTGTGACACCGGACTATCCGGTGTAGAGAACCGGACTATCCGGTTATACCGGACTGTCCGGTTGTACCCATCGGACTATCCGGTGTGAGTGCTGACGGTGTGTTTCTAAGTGGTGTAAATTTTCAGTTACGCCTATTCACCCCCCTCTAGGCGACATCTAGGTCCTTTCAGTGCCAACCACGGTTCAGTCTAGGATGGCCCCGGCAGCCCCCTGTCTCCCACATCCCCGGCGCCGCCTAGGCCAACTCGCGCATCCCCGTCCACCAGCTCACGCATCCTAGCCGCCTGCCCGCACAGCTCGCGCATCCTCAGGCAGCCTGCTCGCGCATCCCGGCCGCCGCCGCCCTGCTGGCGCATCCCTGCGCTGGCACCAAGACCTCGTCCACTGGCATCGATGGCTGGAGCAGCAAGAACTCGTCCGCTGCCATGAGCAGGTCGAGTGAGGGCCAAAAGCTTCCCCTCATTGATTGCCCAAAGTGTGGGATTCCAGTGATTAAGCTCAAGGGCAAGAAGGAAAAGACATACGGTTGGCCTTTCTACAAGTGTCCAAACAATTTTCAGGTTAGTTTGATTTCATTTTGCAATGCATTTGGTGGAAAGTGCGGCCTAGGTGTAATGAAGGCGTTGATGCAGGGCATTCCAACTAGTTGTCCGTATTACTGGTGGGAAAAGGAGTACATAAGTTTCTTGCGAGGTGAAGTGCAAGTTGGCACGATGAGCATGAAGCAGGAGCCTCCAGGTCACCAAGTCATTGAGATGATGTCAAGTTTAACAGAGGTGAAGCAGCAGGTTGCAGAGATGAAGCAGAAATTAGACATGTGGCAAGAACAAATTTGGATGCTTAAGTATGAGCTGAATAAGGTCAAGCACGTCCAGATAAAGGAGAAGGGCTTTGTAGTTGAAAGTTCAGTGATTGTTGTGCTGTTTGTAGGTGTACTTGTAGGCATGCTAGTGACAAAGATGTGGCTATGATGTTTAAGCATGAATGTAAGACTATGATGTAGTTTACATGAATGTAAGAATATGATGTTTAAACATGAATGGTATGGCAGAAATTCAAGATCTGTGCCACATGAATATAGCAGAAATTCATCAACTTAGCATGCATTTGTTGTTCACCCAATACATGAGTGCCAAGTTCTGCATGCATACTGCTAGCAGTTGGCATGTTCCAACAGGAGGTCATCAGGGAGTTCCATGACCATCAAAAGTTGCTAGCATTATCCATTCATTACATTAAGAAGACAACATCACTCATTCATCCAATCAGTCAGATTCCTAACAACACTTGGTGCAGGAGCAGCTGCAGCCTTTTGTTGCTTCTTTTTGTGAGGTGTCTTCCTCTTCTTGGGTGTCTTCTTCCTCTTGGGTGTTTTCTTCTTCTTCTTGGGTGTCTTCTTCTTCTTGGGGGTTTTTTGCTTTTTCTGTTTGGGTGCTTCATTGTTACCCTCCTCTATATCCTGAAATGCAGAAGCATCTTCACTTCTTTTTCTGTAAAACACACAATAATTTTGTCAATGTTTGTGGCGGAACCGCCGATTTAGTCCGGGCTAAACACACCTGTCACATCTGGCTTGCAATGTGATTAGGCCAAACTAAACCCGGTCGTCCATCGAGAGTCATTTGACCCCCGATAATACCATTACCCAGAGGAACCGATATCATACACATCTGACCCACGATGGAGCCACAACAGATACATCATCACAGGCAGTTGAATAGCGTAATAATAGACTTAGTTACAAACCGGTTTCAAATAAAGTACAAGTTTAACATAGAGTTATAAAGTAGCAAGTTCAAAAGTTTCTCGCAGCGGAATGATAAGTTCAGAGATCACCATGATATCACAAAAGATTTGCATTAGAAGTAACAACATCGAGCCCACCGATGTTGCCCTTGTGCCACTCATGCCGATTCATCCTAAGTCGGGGCATGCACCACCTCCGACACAGGTGCAAACCATGAACTCCATACCTGCGCTCAAAATGTGGGGGCAAACCCTGAGTACCCTGAGTACTAATTACTCAGTAGGTCTTAATGGATTTGGCATACGGCTGACGCGAAGCTGCTTACTAGCAAGTGGATCCTTAGCCATTTATTTTTAAATAGTATAGTGTATAACATAAGTAAACAAGTTTTCATCATTTGTATAACCACCACCATAATAGTAAATTGCAGTAAGGTAAATAGTTCAATTCAAACATGTGATATTCAAAATCATGAGTATTAAATACAGAGTGTTTCAGTAGTTACTACGATGAACGTCAAAGGTACTGGCATTCCCACACCTAGTGGGCATCAGCGATTCGAATCGATTTTAATTCCTGGGAATAACTATCATGCCAGGGGTATATGCTTACTAGCAATCGCGTTCCCACATATAGTCCCGATCTTAACCTGCCTCGTCCCAAGTTCGATTCACTCCCGCCTAGCCCCCGGGTTGTGCCCCCATGACTGAGCCTGCCGACATCTCGGTCTCCCCGCCATGAGTACCAAGCTCCCTCGGGCCACCTTCCTCTCAACCAGTGGGTAGGAACGTGTCTCTGTGCTTTCGGACGAGCCCAGGAAAGACTTTACCGGTCCCATTCTCCGGATAAGCACTCTAGTAATGTTATGCCGACCAATAGGCGAACAACGGACGGCCTTACACGATTCGGGCGGAGTCCAAAGTACTGATACTATGGAAAGTAAATACTGAAATAAAATCTCCGCCCGGTCTCCATTTAAATCATGAGCAAGAATACTATTTGTCATAAATGTAAGATCTTTGTAACTTTGAAGTACCTACGTGACGAGTCCACACACTCGTGTCTACTCGCACCTAGCACTTCTAAGCATACTCGTCCTGCGAACTCTAATTATAGGTGCTAGGGCCAGGGCGGCCAAAGAATCTAATGCAATAGGTTTCAAACAAAACCCTAATGCATATGCCTAAATCATCAAACATAACTTATTTGCTGGGTTAAGTATGGTCCTGACTACCTTCCTCACTAGGGTTAGTAGCTGTCCTCCTGAGCGAAGTCGGGCCCCTGCTGCTGGTCTTCCGGCTCTTGGTGCAGCTCCTCCTCGGGTTCCTCTACGATCGGTTGGTCCGGCGGGTGTCCTTCGCTCGCGGGATCTATATGCATGACATAGTGCAATTGGAGCATGTATTAGTGCAATGCTTGCTTCATGATGCGAGTGCGATGCAATGAATCATGATTTATGGAATAAAGTTATGCATTTTTGTAATGAAACTTGTTTAGTACTAAGAAATCGTACAAGCCATCACCTACGGTAACTTAGCTTATCACATATAACAACGTGGGGGTGTGTGACGAGGTAGCATCGATTCATGCGAAGCGACCGAAGCTTACTTAAACACCTATTTTCCACTTCCACCTAGCTAGTTTAGCATTTCTATCATGCATTTCTAAAACAGTAGTGAAGACCTATATTGCATTCCAAATCAGTGGCTAAGACTTACATACTCCTATGTTTCAAAATATGATCCATTGTGGCATTTATTAAATATGCTAGTCTCCTATTTCCTATTATTTTCTTAAATAAGCATTATGTCTACCATTTTCAAATCATGGTCAAACCTTACATGCATAGCCTCAAGTTTTCGGTAGTGAGCTACTTACATTAGATAGAACCCAAATAAATACCACAAAGCCCCCTATAGCTTATTTTGATATAGAACCCTTTTCTTTTGCTAATTATGTGCTTAACCACTAGGCAAGGGTAAAACAGTAAATAAACAGTAAGCATTTGGGCTATCAAATTTTATACCAAGCCTAGATTTGCTAGCAAAGCCTCTGCCCAAATTCCAGAATTTTTGAACCTCATTTAACCCACATTTCCTATTTATTAAGTTAAACATGCATGGACTTATTATTTTCAAAACACCAACTATACTAGACATACACAGTACCCTATTTAAACAGTGAGCTATTTATACCACAGGGAGCACAGTTAAAATGTGTAAAACCATTTAGAGCATAATTTTTATATTGTTACCATTTCCACATTTATTTTTATGCTAAAATCACATGCTGGGGCAAAACAGTAATTAAAAAGTAAACACTTGAGCTACCAAAAATCACAGTGAGCCTATATACCCTAAGAACACTGTTGTCTAAGTTTCACAATTTTTGGAGACCATTTAGTCCACATTTCACATTTATGTTGATTTATCAAGCATGCATAATATCAGGGGCAAAAAGGTCTTTTCCTGCTCAACCATCATACTCAACAGATAGATCTATTTACAAAGATTACAATGCAACTTAGTTTGCTATTTTTGGATTTTTCTCTGATTTACTACGATTTTCTAAAGTTTACTGCTGATTTTTAAAGGAATAAAAAGAAAAATCGTAGATCCAGGGACTTCTTCGTGATTAACCATAGATTTCAGGGGCTAGAACACGAGATCTACAAGACTCATACCGCAGTGCGTTGGATCGATTCGCGAAAACGGAAAACCTCAAGGGCTAAATCGCGAAACAACCATCTCCCTCCCTGGGTCTTCTTCAACCTCGCGCCAGGGAGTGGGACGGCGGCGGCGCTCGGCGCTGCCGGCCAGCGGGACCCCGCGGGCTCGCCGGCGGCGGCCGGGGAGAGAGGGGAGGAGGTGGGGAACCTTACCCCCTCACCTTTGGTGTCGCGGAGGGCGCGGAGAGGGCCGGCGACGGGGAGGCAGGGACGCCGAAGTTCGGCGAGGAAATGCGGCTCGAGGGCGCAGTCACTGCGACCTAGAGCTACGGGGAACGGAGGAGGGGAGCCCGGCGAGGGCTGGCGTGGAGGTGGTTGGGCTCGGGAGGGAACGGAAGTGGCCGGGAGCGAGCTCGACCGAGCTCTGTCAATGGCAGACGGTGCGAGGCCGAGCGGGAGAGGCATGGGGGCTAGCTGGGCGACTGAAAGGAAGGAGCGAGAGCACGGGGACGTGACGCGGCTTAAGACGAGGCCGGGGGCTCGATTCGTGGCCGGGGCACGCCGGCCGTACGCCGGCGGCCACACAGCGGCCAGAACCTGAGGGAAGCAGGTGATACTGACGGGTGGGTCCCCACCAGTGACTTAGAGGAAGCACAATTAAGAGTGTGTTTTCTCCCTCTCTGAAAAATACATTTTTGGCCCATTTAGAAGCTGATTCTAGAGATATGCCCATTGGATGAAATGTTCAAATCTTTAAGCTGTACAAATTTGTAAAAAGGCCCAAGTTCAAATTCTAGGTCTAAATATGATTTAAATTCTGATTTATCCAGCAGCCCTAAGTTTGGACAGAGAACTGTTTTTCCTTAGAAAATTCAAAAGTCCTATTTCCAGCCATTTTCTCCCAAAAGCCTTCTTGACAATGTTGTTCAAAATTTCATGGCCTACAAATTTATCAATTGGACCTTTGCATGAAAAGGATTGTAGGTTATAGAAAAATGAATAATTCTAAACATTTCAGGTTTGGATTGTGTTTGTTGGGTGACACTAAAGGGCCCTTTACACTTAGTTAAGTCCATTTTTCATCCATGCTCCAATTAACAAAGTTGTTCACCACATCATGACCTACAGGTTTGGTATAAAAAGTTTCACCTAAAACTCAATAGGATTCAAGTTATGCTCACATTCATAGCGTCATTCATGCAAAAACTGAGTGCATCACTTAGCTATTTCCATCGTGCTTGTTCATATGAGTCAAATGCACACTATCACGAGATGAGATGATGCTTATGAGATGTAATTAAGTAAAAGATGCACATGATAATGCTCTAGAGATGCTCAAGGCATCACAATGTTCGTCACTAATAAATCATGTTGTGCCACCAATATTATAATGCAAGCCTACCTTTTAATCGGTGTCGGAGGCAACTCTTCTTCTGTAGGTTCTGCCAGCTTGCAGGTCTTTTGAAAGTGGCCAAGGGCTCCACACCTCTTGCATTTGACCTTTTTGTTGGGATTGTTCTCTAGGCAGCCCCTAATTCTTTGCGTCTTTGGTCTACCAGCAGCTCTCCTCTGGAGTGGTGGATGAACTTTGAATCCAAGGTCAACTTCTGGCCAATCAGATTTGTCTGGAACTGGTGGAACCCTGGCTTCATAGGCAGCTCTGAACTTTTGCACTGAATAGTAATCATGCACAAAATCTAGGATCTCAACCCCCCTGTTTGATGCTATCCATGCCAATGCATGCTTGCAAGGTTTCCCTGTAACTTGCGACGCCCTACGAGAACATGTGTGTTGCACAAGGTCAACTGTGTGCCGTCTAGTATTGTTCCATTCATCAATGAGAGTTATTTCTGCAATATCATCATCGCTCCTAGCGACCTTGACAACTTGTAGTTTACTACTAATCAAATTCAACTCCTTTATGACATTAGGGAGAATGCCATTAGGAAATTGATTTCCTATCTTCCTTCTAAGATGTCTTTTTTCCATGATCATTTCTCTCAATGCATCAACTAACTCATGTACCAGTACTCCCTTCATTGACTTGACCTGTGCCTTGAAGCTCTCAGACACATTGTTCGTTAGGTAGACACATTTACTTTCTTCAGAGAAACCACACCTGTACCAGATTATGTTGTGATAGTCTTGAAGATAGTAGAGTGCATCGGGGGCAAACTCATATATCTTCTTCATATGCCACTTAAACAAGCCTTCTGTGTAGCTTCTAGTTGTTGGATATAAGTGCTCAGTGAAGACATCACCTTGATAGTATTTGATGAAGTTGCCATAAAGATGCCTCGTGCACTCTCTATATTCAGCATTAGGGAATACTTTACCAACTGCAGTCTCCAATCCCTTACAAGCATCTGTGCATATAACAAGGCCTTTAGGAGATCCTATAGCTCTATGCAACTACTTCATGAACCACTCCCAGTTGTCCTCTGTTTCAGAACCAAAGATTGAATATGCAACACAATAAAGCCAATTGTGACCATCTACTCCAGTTGCTGCAGCCAACTGTCCAGTGTATACACCATTAAGACTTGTTGCATCTATGCCTAGGAAAGGCCTACAGCCAGCAAGGAAGCCTTCTATACATGGCTTAAGAGCTACAAATATCCTCTTGAATCTCATCTTTTTCCCCACCTTTTCCATTTCTATCTCAACTATGCTACCTGGACAACTTATTTCCATTTGTGCTTTCCAGTTAAACAATAACTGGAAACTCTCTTCATAATTTCCATGAATCTGCTCTTTTACCAAATTCATCCCTGACCAGGCCTTAGAATACTTCAGCTTTATCCCAAAATCACCCTACTTTCTCCTTACAATCCTTTGCACCCTTGTTTGAATTCTTCTTAAGATAGTCAGTTAGCCTATCTGCAACCCAGTCTTGGGTGGCCATCTTACCAATCCTTAACTTTGTTGTTGGACAATTGTGTTCTTCAGGAAGTACTTTTATCTGTAACAAATATGTCAAGTAGAACAAATTATAATGGAAGTAGAACAAATTATTATGGAAGGAGAACAATATAGTACCTTTATTGTTCTACCATCATAAATCCTGGAAGCATGAATTCGCCATGGACAACCATTGTGAGCACACTTTGCAATAAATCTTATTTTGTCTATCTTCAATCCAGCAAACTCAAAGCCCCCTTTTATTGCATAGTGCCTCACAGCTTTCCTAAAAGCCTTGATATCAGGAAACAGAGCCCCTTCCACAATTTTTGGGTTCAAAGGATCATGGATGACATGAAGCTCCTCAGGATCTGCACCATTCACTTCTGCCTCAGGAGGCAAAGCTCCTTTAGCAGCCAAATTACCATCAACTTTAGAATCTTTATGGTCTGCTCCTAGGTAGTCAGTTGGTTGCGGCTGGACACTGTTAGCTAGCATTTCAGGCTTTGCGGGTGGTACTGGGATGTAAATGTGTTCATCATTGACACCAATATACTCTTCTTCATTGTCAAACAACTCAATTTTGGCAACTGGGTTAGGTTCAGCAAGATTTTCATCTGGATCATGTGCTTCTGGCTTGACTATTTCTGCCTGTTTTGGGATAGGTTCTGTAGCAATTTTGGGTTCACTGTATGCAGGCTCCACATGATCATCAGATGGCAAGACCCATAGCGGCTCTAAGTCATCAAACTCATGTGCTCATGATGCATGCACAAGGCTTTGTCAAGCAGTGAAACAACTAACTGACATAGCATCTCTGGCTTGTACATGGCAAACAAATCAATCAGCTGGATTTCGCTACCTAGTCGCACATCCTTACCTAGTCTTTTGTCATGGAACCATAATGTGACTGCCTGATTTGTGCCCCAATTCACTTCATTGCGCAGGCTTGCCAGCAACAATTCTAACGAAAGTGACCCTGACTCCACATCCCACTTAATAACCTTGCCCTTTGTGTACGTTCTCCTACCGTCAATCTCAGTCACAAAGCCTTCCACTTTCATCTCTAACGAGAACAAGGAAACCCTAGCAAAAATCAAATAGCATCAGTTCGCCAAAAACTACAGCAACAAATAGGCATTCCACAAGTCTATTAACAGAACCAAATCGCCCAACCGCATCACAGTTCAACCCGTCAAATCTCCACCCTGTTAGTAAGGCCAAGGTTGCTTACCTGCTTGTGGCGTCCTCCATCAGCTCTGCTGCCATCCCGGCACCACCGTCCATCCCTCCGTCCGTCGTGGTCCTCAGATCCACCTCCATCGCTGGATTTTCCCCACCTTCACCCGTTGGACACCATGAGTCGCCCCGACCTAGGTTAGGGTTCGTTGATGGGGAAAGAGGACGGCTAAATGCGGGGAAGATCCGGGTCTGTTCGACTGGTGGTGGTGAGTATAGAATAAGCCAAGGGCATTTTCGACCATACGGATTGAATACATAGCTGCGGGTGGGCCCAGGTAGCTCCAAGGGGTATAGAATGGTATATTTCAGATTGTAGCGAAATTGGAATGGCCTCATCCCTATTTGTTGAATACCAATGGTAGATCACAGATAAGGAAAAATTGTAATGGCATAGAACAAAATAACCCTTGCATCAATGCATCTCCATTCGAACGGTATACCTGGTTCTGGTTCTTGCGTCATATCATAAACTGATGCCTGATGGCTTCATTACTACTCTCTCAGGCTAGCAGGTTCTGATTGGAAAAGTCTATATCACTGGAACACCATGGATTTTAGACCCTATCAAGTTATTACTAAAAAAACTCGGCCAGCGGGTGGAGAAGAACCGGCCCCACAGGTTTGGTCGAGAAAACTTCCCAGATCTCAGCTTTTGCCGGTGAGGGTAGTAGGGTACGTAGCGATGCCGAAAGGGTACTGTCGAATGTCGATGAGTTGCTTTCGCTGAACAAAGCAGGGTCACGATTGCATTACGTAGAACGCAGCTCCATTGCTCTGAAGTCTGAACTCAACATGCAGTTCGAAAACGAGACGCTGACAATTGACAGAGTTCAACTTCAACAGGCCTCACGCACGCACAGACCGGACCTGACATTGTCTACGAACGGTGCCCACACGACGTCCAAATTGCACTGACACTGACGCCTGGAAAGGATATTCACACACACTGACGCGCTCAGAAAACTTGGTGAAAACTGAAAAGATCCTAGGGACAGGACGAGCCGAACAGAAGAGCGAAACGATTGATCTGCTTTGCTGCTCAGGCCGCGGAGGATGAAGGCTGGTCAGCTCGTCGACGGCCACTCCCGGCGGATGTCGAAGGTGTAGTTGATCTCCAGGTAGCACTTCCGGTCGTCGTCGAGGAACTGCCAAACAATCCACGGTGTCAAAACTCTGAAGAGCTCTGAAAAACGTCGCTGCCTGTACCACCGTTGACTTACCTTGGTCCTGGCAGAGTAGGACCCCCGTGCAAACATTCCTGACGGGGTGGTGTCCTCTGGCGTCACGTACGTGTAGGGCTCGAGCTGGGGGCTGAACGTGCCGAGCATCTCCTTGGCTCTGTCAACTGCACCACCACCGTGACAACCAGACCAGCAGGCCGTGAGCTGTGGTCAGGGGATGACAGGCGGGCCGACGTGCAAGGCCGTGCGCGCGCAGGAATGGCGTGCATGTTCGATCCCTCACCTTTGAGGCCCGTCTTCCAGACGGTGTTGGTGTAGCGGAGGCCGGAGACGATGTTGTTGCTGACGGAGAAGGTGAACTTGAGCCGGTACGGGGAGCCTTCCTTGAGGGTGAACCACACGCCCTTGGCGTTGGGCTCCACCGGCAGCGGCAGGAACATGTCCGGCCGCCCGGGCGACAGGATCGACAGGCTCATTATCTTCACGTCCGGCTCCAGCGTCTCTGCAATACAAACACGCAGGACGTTCAAATTGCAAATCTGCTTGGCGCATTAACTTCAGATGCTGTTGTTATTCTGTTGCATCTCCCATTCAAACGGCTGAAAAGGGCTCTGAATGTACTGCTACTAGAATTTCAAACAGGAATTGTTCAGAACTCTGTAGTGCTCAGTTGGTTGGGGGGCACGCTGATCCTCAACATGAATGCATGAAAATATGTCTAGCATTCGTAAAACCAGGAAAGTTCTTGAGACTAAACAAAAACTGCGCAACGCATGAAAATGTGCATTAGCTTTCGTCTAAAAAGTCTAAACCAAAAAGCAATGCCCCTCTTGAACAATGCCCTGCAAAATGTGCTGATCTTAAAAGCAGCAAAAGTGCCTACTACTACTACTACCAGTCTACCAGCACTACTACAATCAGCACGCCACTTTTCAGGATTGGAAGGTGCTGGCAATGGTATCCTGCTCTAGTTCTACTTCCAGGGTCCGTGATTGAAGTTGTCATTGCACAAGACCATATAATCATACCATGAAGGAAAAAACCGGTGCTCCTCCACGCTTTTCCTCAGAAACGACCGCCATGAAAAGACCAGCAAGTCGGCGGCCGGCCGGCCGGCTGACCAATGCAGATGCTGAGCCCACCTGCCACCGCCTCTCACTTTTACCAGCCTCTTTATTTTTCTACGGCAGAACGCAACGCTAGCCTCACGTACGGTACGGTGTGGCCGGTGCATCAGCGAAGAGCACAAGCACGGAAGGCAAACGAGCGTCTCACGGCCTCGCAGTCACGGGACCATCGCGGCATGGCGGTGCTCACATGCACAACTGACGCATGTGCCGGTGCCCCCACTGGCGCCATTAAACTAGGCCGGCCGCATGGACGGGCGAGCCAATCAAACGCACAGAGGCAGCAAAATTTGCTAAAAAATCTTGAATTTTCGTTGGACTGTGATCGAGTTTACCTCCCACGGAGTTCAAATCCACGCTGCCGAGGAGCTGCTCCTTCCATCGCCGCAGGCTCTCGTCGTCCTGCAAACAACGCGGCGCCAACAAGGCAAGAAATAATGAAGGGACGCGCTGACCGCCGAAATAAACTGAGCAGCTCGTAACCGAGCCGAGAGCGCAAGATCGAGTCGAGCGGCACGCGGATGGAGAATCGGAGATGGGAACAAACGAACGAACGGAGCTTAGCAGCAGCGTACCTTGTCCTTCTCGAGCTGGTCCTTGATGCTGACCCTGGGGCCGAGGTCGATGACCTTGGGGGCCTTGTCGTCGTCATCATCCTCATCCTCCTCGTGGCAAGGCGGGGCCGCGTCGCCGCACTTGCCGTCCTGCGCGTCCGCGGGCGCCGGCGAGTTCTTGGCGGGCGCCTCCTCCGGCTCCGGTCCGGCGGGGACGACGTCGACCTTGGAGCAGGAGATGGCCTCCACCGCCGACGACATCGTCAGACGCGCCGCGCACGATCGCGTCCCCTAGACGAAGCAAGGCGAGCGGCGGACGGAAGGGGAGGGAGGAAGGATGGAAAGGGGCAGGGTGCGCGCGGGGCAACAAGGCAGGGGCGGGCGGCGACGAGGAAAGGGAGGTAGGGGGGCGAGCACAGATACCAAGAGCGCACCAAAAGGAGAGCACACACGAGACTGAGACGAGGCGGGTTCGGACAGGGGGAAAGGACCGCGGCGCAACGCTCCAAAAAGAGAGGGGGGCGCGGCGGCACGGCAGTCGGCAGGCGCGCACGGAACGGCAGAGCGGGCGGGGGGACGGCGAGGGGAGATGGTTGGATCCGACGATGTCACCTGTCAGGCAGCGGCAGCGGCAGCGGCAGCGGGCTCGGACCTCGGTTAATTCTCTCCTCCCCGCGTGGAGGCGGAGGCGACTGGCGACGGAGTGGAGACAACGTGACGAGCACCACCACCTGCGCCGCGCCGGCGATTCGACGCCTATAGGTTGTGTTGTGCTGTGTGTACGACTGTGGTGGCGTTGGTCAGGAGTTTTATTTCTCCAGACGATGCGATGGGATCAATCGGTGTGGTGGCGTTGCGGTTTCTTCTTCTGTGAGAGAACAACGAAAAAGGAGAAGCACTGCTCGTAAAAGATCTGATGGTGTGATGGTGTGGTGCCTTTCCCTGCCCGCGCGGGCAGCTTTGTCCCGTGTCTTGTCCGACATGGACCGTGCGTCCGTGCCGTGCCGTCCATCACGCCCCAATCATGGATCATTGGATCTGCACCCGCGCCCGGCCATTCGATGCGGCGTAAAACGCTCGAATCAATGGGGGGCACCTGACGCCCACTCACCCCGGTGCCCAGTACTACGGCCCAGCAAGTCAGCACCGACTTTTCCGCTCCATTCACCATTTCAGCCTGGTTGGGGTCCAGTGCACGAGAACTTCCTCATTCGGTCACTCCTGCCGCGTGAAGAATCCTGTCGTGCCGGTGATCCATGCGAATACGCAATGCCGAGCTGAAACAGCTATTAGAAACTAGAGAATCGAGGGATCGAGTGAAATGATTAGTGAATGAATCACTGTGTCATATTCCATAAACACTGTATGCATATATACATGGTGAATGGGCGCCATTGGCGCCGGTTACAAAGCGAACAGACAGCCTCGCGTCTGTTCGGTAATGATCACGTTTACATTATGCTTAATCGCGATTAGAGGGATGATTAACTGCCAATCTTCTGGATTCTTCCTTAATCATTATTACGATGAGATCACCGCCGTCAAATTTGTTCTTAACACTCCCCCTCGATCGAATCAATCTATATCTATTTTACATTATCTAAGAATACAGAAACTATTATATATCTATCTTATTACGTGTATTGTTATCTTACAAAAACCCTGTGGAAAAAATAGATGATAATACACATCTCCTATGTTGATATTATCTCATTAAAAACTTTATATGCTAAAAACCTCATTGAGGGAAAAATTCATAAAAGAAAAGAGTATAATATAATGTTAACTGGTTTATAACTTTGAGAGTGTTACTCCCCCTGATTCCTGCAAATTTTTAAGTCGTCTCGTACCTATTCCTTTAACATATTTCGAAAATGTGGATAAAACAATTTAGGAGCAATATGTTGCGTGATATTACTCTTTATATAACCAGCCTCCATTTGGACAACACAGGCAGCATTATCTTCATAGATAATAGTTTGTGAATTAATCGGGCCAATACCACATGACTGAGTTATGTGGTTTATCATTCTGCGGAGCCAAGCACACTCCTTAGAGGCTTCATATAATGCAATGATTTCAGAATGATTAGTGGAGGTAGCTACCAAAGTTTGTTTGGATGATTTTCAAGAGATAGTAGTTCCAGCTTGTAAGAATACATAATCGGTCTGTGATCTGGCATTATGGGGATCAGATAAATAGCCAGCATCAGTATATCCAATTAAAGTAGGATCTTGGTTTCTTCCATAGAAAAGACCAAGGTCTCTAGTGCCATTAAGAAATCTAAGAATGCTCTTAATTCCAGCCCAATGGCGTTTGGTAGGAGCTGCACTGTATCTTACAAGTAAATTCACTGCAAATGCAATGTCCGGCCGGAAATTATTTGCTAGATACATGAGGGCTCCAATTGCACTGAGATATGAAAATCAGGTCCTAGAATTTCTTCTCCTTCATCCTTTGGTCGAAAAGTATCTTTCTTCATGTCGAGAGACCTAACAACTATGGGAGTTTTGGCTGGATATGCTTTATCCATATTGAACTTTTCTAATACTTTCTGGATATATGCCGATTGATATACAAAGATTTCTAAAGGTAAATGCTCAAGTTGAATACCTAAGCAGAATTTGGTTTTACCCAAATCCTTCATCTCAAATTCCATCTTTAAATGATGACGTGCTTCATTTATATCTTTCTCATTTCCAATAATATTAAGATCATCAACATATACTGAAATGATACAAAATCCTGTATCAGATTTCTTAATGAATACACACGGGCAATCATCATTTTTAGTGTATCCTTTAAGAGAAAGGAATTCACTTAATCTATTGTACCACATTCGCTCTGATTGTTTTAAGCCATATAGTGACTTTTTCAACTTTACACAATACATGTTGCAATTTGCCGATGGCTTCGGTATATTTATTCCATCTGGAACTTTCATGTAAATTTCGGAATCCAGTGACCCATATAAATATGCGGATACTACGTCCATCAACTGCAGAGATAGACGATTTTGTACTGCCAGTGATGTTAAGTATCGAAAGGTTATGCCACTCATTACTGGAGAATATGTTTCAGTATAATCAAAGCCGGGCTTTTGCGTAAAGCCTTGTGTTACTAGCCTTGCTTTATATCTCACCACTTCGTTATTTTCGTTTCGTTTACGAACGAAAACCCATTTGTATCCTACGGGAAAAATACCTTTAGGTATTAGCATCACTTCCGAGAATACTTCTCTTTTATAAAGTGAGGCAATCTCTTTTTCAATAGCTTCTTTCCATTGATTCCAGTCTGAGCGTTTTCTACACTCAGCCATTGATTTAGGATCTGGATCACTTAGAATGTCAGCAACTTGTTCAGAGAAATAAGTATCGACAACAGTAGCCTTGCGGTCAAAGGTTTCGCCGGTCTCAATATAGTTGGTAGCAAGTTCTTCTACCCTTAAGGACACATCAGGATTTCCCGTATCCATGGTCCTCGGGTTTTCCGATATTCCTACTTCGACCGGCATTCGAAAAGGGTAGTGGATCAGGTCCACTCTGATTTTTATCAACTTCTTGTTGATATGTATTTACCGTCTTTGTTTTCTTCGAAGGAGTTGGATCCTTCTTAGTTGCCTTACTTCTCCTCCTTTTATTAGTAGGGTTTTGAGTGGTTTTATTTGGTACCTCCACTCTTTCAGGCGTGTTCCCAGCAGGAATGAAAGACTTTACAACACCTTTGCAATTTGAAAATACATCAGGCAGGTTATTTGCAATATTATGCAAACCAACAATTTTCTGAACTCGAAGTTCAGTTTCTTTAGTACGGAGATATGAGGAGGAGATACTCTTTGCATCCCAATTAATTTCTCGGCATTCTCCTTTATGGTACTTGAAATCTCCCCCTAATGCCGGGAAATGTTCCTCATTAAAAATGCAATCAGCGAATCGGGCCGTAAATAGATCACATATTATGGTTCTAAATACTTTATTATTGACGGAGATTGGTAACCCACATAAATCCCTAACATTCTGTGGGGGCCCATAGAGGTACGCTGTGGTGGTGGTATCGGTATGTAACAGCACACCCGAATTTACGCAAATGGAAAATCCTAGGAGGGTCCCTTCGTACTAACTCCAAGGGGGAAGAGTCATGATATGCAGTTGGTCTTAGTTGTAGTAGATCAGCAGCGTGTAAAACTGCATGACCCCAACATGAGGTAGGCAAAGAACAATTCATTAGTAATGAACGTGCAACGAGCTTTATTCTTTTTATTAAAGATTCTGATAAACCATTTTGATTGTGGACATATGAAACTGAGTGCTCAACCTGAATTCCTAAAGCCATGCAATAATCGTTAAAAGCATGAGAGGAAAATTTAGCAGCATTGTCCATTCGGATTGATTGAATCCTATGTTCAGGATAGTGTGCCTTTAGCTTTATAATTTGAGACATTATTCTGGCAAAGACATGGTTTCTAGTGGACAGTAAGCACACATGTGACCATCTCGTGGATGCGTCAATTAAAACCATAAAATATCTGAACGGTCCAGAGGTTGGTTCAATTAGACCACAAATATCGCCTTGAATTCTTTCAAAGAATCTAAGTGGTACACCTCAAATTTTAAGAGGTGAAGGTCTTAAAATTAATTTTTCTGTAGCACATGCTGTGCACATATAATCAGATGATTTGGGAAATTTTGCATCATTCAAGTCATGACCAATAGAATTGGTGATAATTTTTCTCATTATCCCGATGCCACGGTGCCCAAGTCGATCATGCCAAGTTTAGAATGCATCGACATTTTGAAAAATTACCTTGTATGCAACATGTTCAATGGGTTTAATGTATGTATAATATAATATGGATTCTAGAGTTGGAATTTTTACACATATTTGTTTGCCATATTCAGTAGGTTTGGTGAGAAGAAGGTATTCTTCTTTATTTTCTTCGTATGTTTCCACATGAATACCATTATTACGAATATCTCTATAACTTAATAAGGTACGGGTTAAATCAGGATACAACAAAGCATTCTCGATCACAATTTGAGTACCCATTGGGAGGTTAACAATGGCTCGACCAGAACCGACTATCAATGCATCTCTCCTAGCGATTCTTAAAACATTTCCTTCCCTTTTCTTTAAGGTTTGAAAATATTTTATCTCAGAAAGTATAGAGTTTGTGGTACAACTATCCACGAGACACAATTCCTCCTCTGGTGAACCGTCTTCGTTAGACATCTATAGGAATGACAAGAATTATGTAATTAATTAATTATTTATTTTTTTATATTTATTTATACATACATATGATATCTAATATCCAAAACATAATATTAATACTACGACACACATGAGTTTTGTACTAACTTTTAGTACAACTCTTATTTTTACAAATAAGTTTAAACTCTAAATTGTTTGAGTTTTAACTGTGATCTTATTACAACACTATAATAGTTTAGGTATCAAATTTCAGATTTAGATATCTAAACTAAATCTCCACATATGTCGCCCGAATTGTATTCAATCATCATGTTATCCATATCCTGAGCAAAAGCATTGTTGTTGGGTGATTCTTGGGGAACCTTGGACGAACAACCGGCTTCTTTGTTTTCCTCGGTAACTTGATTGAAGTGAGCTTCATATCTTGATCATTTGTTTGCACCACGTATAGACTTTAAATAAAGGTCTACCAAATGTTTGGGAGTGCGACACGTGGCTGCAAAGTGCGTGTTACAACCACATTTATGACAAAGTCTCGGTTTATCATTTGTGATTGGTGCATTCCCTCGTGTTCTCTTATTTTCTTTATGTCTATGGTTCTTTTTGAAATTTCGACCACGACGACCAGGAGGAATATTTGGATATTTGGGTGGAGATCCACTAAATTTCCTTTTATTATTCGGAGCTTTATTCTGTGTATAATTAACTTCAGGTAGAGGTGCTGAACCAACGGGGCGCAAATGATGATTCTTTAATTGGATTTCATCGTGCCTTTCTGCCTGAGTTAAAGAGTGAATAAGCTAGGAATAAACCTGGTGGTTCTCTTTACGGTATTGATTTGTTAATACCCTATCCGCTGGATGCATAGTAGACAGTGTCTTTCTTATCTTTTCTGTATCCGTTGGTTCTTGGTCGCAAAATTTCAATCATGTGCATATGTCGTGAACTCTATGATCGTAATCAGCTAGAGATTTAAAATCTTGTATGCGTAGGTGATTCCATTCATGGTCTGCTTCAGGATATATTAGTTCCTTTTGCTGTTCATAACGTTCTTTCAATGCAACCCATAGAGTGTAAGGATTTTCTTCCAAAAGATATTCTTTCTTTAAATCTTTACGTATAGAAGTCCTTAATAAGAGTAATGCAGTGTATTTCATTTGGTCAGTTATTTCTGGACCATTTTGTACAGGTGCATTAATGACAGGTAAAATCCTTAGAGATGCAAACGCAATTTTCACATCCGATGCCCAAGTAGGGTAATTGCTCCCATCAAGAGTAAGTTCCTCAAATTCTTTGATTCCTTGCATTTTTCCTACAATGCATTAATCATTGATTTATTAATTTACCTATGTGGTAAATCTAAAACCTTAATGGTGCTGTTGTAATAACAAAACTATTATATATCTTAAAATTTTAGATACTTAATTGAGGTAATCTACATTAGAGAGTAGATTAAGCATCCAAACATTATTTTTGAGAATAATATGTATACTTGTATGTTATGTAAAGATATAATATAAATAATATGCAAGTTGAATTACTCATCTAATAGTGACTATCATCTTATGTTGCTTCTCAAAAATAATGTAAGATATATATAATTTAATGATACATGTGTTAATTCATTATAAATTTTGTGAATGTAAATTACTGTATACCCTAATGACAATTAAATATATTTTAAATTGTGAGAGTTTTTGGTGAAACTCTTATATATTTGATTGTGAGAGTTTAATTGTGTTTAGTGTAGTGTCATTTTATGCTAAAAATATACATAAGAGACAAAAATAAACACAAACACATATTTACATTCACATAGTTACGGTTACATATTACAGCAGGAACATAATATATAAACACATATAACCAGTACTATAGTTAAAATACAAAAGAAAATTGCTGGAATATGTAAACTAACACATATATATAGACTAATAAACTGGGTATGGGCCTGTTTTAGACCATAGCCAAATTAATTAGGGGGGTTAAATAGGGACTGTTTGGGTTCTGGTGGCCTGCTTCACATCTGGCCTAGCAGATCGGAGTAGCCCAAACGCAGCAACAACAGTGGTGGGCGTTGGTGGGCTTCATTCACGGCCCATCGGCCTGCTTGCGCGAGCCCGAGCCTGCCTACCCGCGCTAGGCCAAGTCAGCCTGGTAGCGGCTCAGCCTAGGAGCCCAGTCCGCCGCTCGCGTATAAAAGGGGGACGTACCGGCGGCTAGGGTTCCAACCCTAGCGCCGCGTCCGTTCGCTCCTTGCACAGCCGCCATCTCCTCGCTTGCTCCACTGCCGCCGCCAGGCAACCGCCGCCGCTGTAGTGAGCCGCCGCCGCTGTGGTTCACTAGATCCACCACCGCGCCAGTCAGATCGGGCACCAGACGCGTGGATCTTGCCGCCGCAGCCACCATAGCCCCCTTCTCCCCCTCTTCCCGTCGATTTAGGAGATGGAGTCCTCCCTCTCCTCGTCGGAGGAGAGCCATCCGCCGGTGCCGAAGCCATTGGGGAGGTCGTCGGTGATAGAAGCCGCGTCCTGGGCGGTGCGGAGCCCCGGGCGACGCGCAGCCGCCTCTCCTGCGTGACGGCACGGAGCGAGCATGGAAGGAGGCGACATCGGGAGAGCGGAAGCCGGCGGTGGGACGATCTCATCGTCGGTGACCACAGCGTCGGCGTCCTCGTCGTCCACGGCATCGGTGTAGAAGGGTGGACACCCCGTCCGAGCCGCCATGGTTGGGCGGCGACCGAAGCCGGGTGGTGCTGGCGTCGGGGGCCTCCATCGAGGCGGCTCCACTTCTGGAGTTGGGGTAGGCGGAGTGGTGGGCGCGGTGGAGGCGCTGAGGAGAAGAGCGGCGGTGATGGTGGAGTTCAGTACGCCGGCGTCGCGGAGGATGCACGGCCCGTACCCGTGGACCGGGTAGTAGCCCGGTGGGTATGGGTTGGTGGTTTGCGCCGCCGCTACCAGAGCCGAGGGCGGTGGAGCCACCGCCACTGGTGGCACTGCAGCTTGTCGGCATGGCGGTCCACGGCGAGGAGTGGTGTGACGAGCAGATCCACGGGGAGGAGGAAGCCACACGCCGGTGTAGCCAGCGGCTCTCAAGCGCATGATGGTGCGGTGAAGGATGAAGGCGACGCGGTCATCATCAAGCACTCCGGCGTGACAAGCACGGATGAACTCGCAGATGACGGTGCGGCGAAGTTTCTTGACGAGGCGGCGAAGGGTAAGCATCGGCATCTTGTTACCTTTGTTGTTTTCGTCGCCGGCGTTCTTACTGTTTCTTCCTCTTTTCCGGTCACCGTGGTTCTACTGTGAGTCCTACTGTTGCGTTGAGTTCGTCGATGGCCTTCTTCCTCAGCGGTTGGAGATGTGCATGATAACGTATTAGAAACTAGAGAACCGAGGGATCAAGTGAAATGATTAGTGAATGAATCACTGTGTCATATTCCATAAACATTGTATGCATATATACATGGTGAATGGGCGCCATTGGCGCCGGTTACAAAGCGAACAGACAGTCTCGCGTCTGTTCGGTAATGATCACGTTTACATTATGCTTAATCGCGACTAGAGGGATGATTAACTACCAATCTTCTGGATTCTTCCTTAATCATCATTATGATGAGATCACCGCCGTCAAATTTGTTCTTAACAACAGCCTCGCAGGCGTTGGGATTTTTCGAACGACTGACCGAGATGGTTGTGATCATAACTACTGAACGGTGGAAAGAAATTGTTGTATTCCTCTCTACGGAGCAGGCAATCAAACGCCCTACATTATGCCTGGACCTCCGACCGGGTAATATGTTGGTGTAACATATACGGGCATGCCTGCACCCGGACGTCCGAGCGGTTGGCCCGGCGTCGGACACAGCATCCGCCGTCCGGTCCATCAGATACTGACCGTTGGATTCAAAGTAGAGAAATTCCCACCACAACATTTAACCTGTATTGCGTGCAACATCCAAAAATCCGGACACGACGCGTCGGGCGGTGTGTGAAACATGAGAATATAATTGTCGAAACATCAACGAACAACTGATGAAACTTTGAAAATACATTATTACAACATCGACGTATGCTAATTAACTGAATTGAATGAAAAATTCGGGCCCGCGATTTAAGGAAAAAATCTAGACGGAACGCGTCGAACGGTGCGTGAAACATTAGAAAATAACTAATGAAACATCAACGAACAACTGATGAAATATTAAAAATACACTATTGCAACATCAGCATGTGTGAACTAACTGAATTGAATGAAAAATTCGGGTCCACGGTTTGAGGAAAAAAATCTGAACGCAACGCGTCAGACAGTGCGTGAAACATTAGAAAATAACTACTGAAACATCAACGAACAACTGATGAAACATTGAAAATACGCTATTGCAACATCAGCATGTGTGAATTAACTGAATTGAATGAAAAATCCAGGTCCGCAAATCTGGTGAGAAAATTAAAAAAACGAACGAAATATTTAGAAAGTACTGTCGAAACATCATAACATAACTGATGCAACAATTCTGAATAACTATCGCAACATTTAAAAATGAGTTGTTTAATATGGCGGGCCGCCGGCCCACGTATCTGTCCGATCGGACGACGCGGCGTCCGGACGCTCGGACAAGAGCGTTCCCGTAACATATAGCAGCCTGAAATCCAGCAGAGAACACGATACGGAGATTTGAATGCCGTATA
Organism: Paspalum vaginatum; assembly: GCA_030272315.1. Classification (NCBI taxonomy): domain Eukaryota; kingdom Viridiplantae; phylum Streptophyta; class Magnoliopsida; order Poales; family Poaceae; genus Paspalum; species Paspalum vaginatum. Next base: position 6,161,644 of record CM059015.1, read on the forward strand.
TCACTCTTCAGTTTACATGTTATTTCACTTCATATTCTGTACTCAATCAGTTCGATTTCTAATGTTGGAACTGTGTTATGTCGATTGATTGAGCTCTATAGCTCTAGTCAGTATGAATTAATATCTTAGCAAGATGGATTGATAGGTTCACTCTTCGATTGTGTTCTAGATTTACTGGCATTAGCATATATGGTCATGAGTCCTCACTGTTGATTTGTTTATGTCTACGTATATGGCTCCGGTTCAGAGTATCTACAGCCGGTTCAATTTAACGGTCCAAAACTATTCAACCGGTTCTTAAGGGTTGGACCAGTGAACCATTGAATCGACACCCTCGCTATTCAACCGGTTTTTAAAAGTTGGACCAGTGAACCATTGAATCGACACCGGTTCTTAAAGGTTGGACCAGTGAACCATTGAATCGACACCCTCGCCGGTCAATATATGGTCCGGTTCTGATAACTATGCCGTCCCGTCGTTCAAAAAAAAACTACGGCGGATGTTGTTTTATAAAAAAATTATATGACCTACTTAAATAACCCCATATACTTTGTGTGATTGTTCATGCAGCATCAAAAACTGAAGTGTTATTGGCTAAGCCAAACATGGATGAGAAGTAAATGTTTGACCAAAATAAATTAATTTAGTGTTAGTGGCTTAGCCAAACATGGATGAGAATGTTTGGCCAAATATTGGCCCAGAACCAAACAAAGACAAAAGTTTGCCGAAGTTTAGGTTTGGCACAAAGTGACAAACAAAATAGGGCCTCGATTTACTCAAAAGCACAAAACTGGGCGTAAGAGAAAGCTTAGCCAAGTCTACAAAACTCCGCCAATGCCATCACAACAAAATCAATAAACACTGATAACATAAAGCATTGCAAAATGTAACAAGAGAAACAATAAACCGCAGAACCTTTGACTCTCATCCGATACTTAATCCAAGGCCACGAAGGCCATGTATGTAAGGAAAATTGCCCGACAGATAAACGAAGGGCAGAATCGACTCAACCTATGACAATAATTGTTTTTGGGGACACATGCCACCATCTACGACAGTTAAGATAGTGTTTGGAGATCGAAGCCTCCACCCAAAACGAATGTCGGAAGATTCCTCCCTCTACATGAATTATTACTTTTTCCGATATGAAAGGCAAAAACTTCACCGTTTCCTGAATGGACAGTAACACACTGGCCTTGTTCGTCATCATTTTTCTCCACTTAAGCACCGCCTGAGCCGTACTTCTTTCCGAAGAAGAGGATCTGGAGCTGGTCGTAGCCAGAAAGCACACCAGCACCAGCAATGGCACGAAGAATGTTGGCACCAGCACCCTTGAACAGGGACTTGGGGCCCTCCTTCTTCAGGATCTGCTGGAACGCATCCAAGGAGCTCTTGTACTTGACAGCCTCACCAGAGGTCATCATCATCCTTCTGCGGACGGTATCAATGGGGTAAGATGCAAGACCAGCACCGTTGGTGATCAGCCAACCAAGAGCGAAGCTTGCAAAGAAATTGTCCTACAAATGAATAGAATCGCATATTAAAGCTCTTGCATCACAAGCAACTGCACGTTATACAGAATAAATGCTGAAAATAGACCAAACCTGGAGGCTGCCGGTGAGGACAACTGGCTTGATAGAATCATACAGCCCAAAGTACAGACCACGGTACACAATGATTCCAACACAAGAGATGTTAAATCCACGGTAAAGCCCAGCAATACCATCGGACTTGAGTGTCTTGCGGTAGACATCTACAAGACCATTGAATTGTCTTTCACCTCCTCCCTTCGCTGCCTTTGCGTCATTGGCCAACCTTGTCCTCGCATAGTCCAGGGAGTACACGAAAAACAGGGAGGAAGCACCAGCCATACCACCAGAAGCCAGGTTGCCACCAAACCACTTCCAGTAACCATCCTTGTCCTTCTTGAAGTTGAACATCCTCTTGAAGTAGTCCTTAAATGCAAAGTTCAAAGCCTGGAAGGAAGAAAGGCAAATGTTCAGACATCAGTGGGAAAATAGTATTTATCTGTCAACTTAAAAAAGAAACGAATAGGTGAATTCAACGAATAACAGACCTAAAGGCCATCCAAATAAGACACCCTTTACATTTAACTTACACACATGGGTAGGCTGCTTTCAGTACATCACACTGGATCAATCTCAAAATACAAGGCACAATTGAATTATGGCATACATTTTGTGACGATTGATGTTATTAGACCCATGTAATTTATTATGACTATGATTTTGATCACATAAATATTATACTGGTGAAACAATTGTTAGTAAAAGCTTTGTCTTTAACACAAAATATGCCTTATTACAGCAACCATGAAGAGCAAAGGATCATTAAAGTAGCGAAGAAAATAAAGTTTAACAACAGAAAATGTGATAGAATTTATACAACCAAACATTAGGAATTTCAAGAATGGTGTAAGCTACCTGAGTAGGGAAGTAGCGAATAACATTGGCAGTGTTGCCCCTCCACAAGGAGGAGAAACCCTCATCCTTGATGGTGCGCTTGAAGCAGTCACCAATACCCTTATATGGCTCCGAGAGCCTACCAGACTTGATCATTTCATCCTGGTTCTGAATAAGCAGCTTCACACGTTCAATGGGAGCAGCAGCAGTCTTTGAAACAGCGGCTGAAACACCACCCATGAGGAAATCAATCATGAAGTTCTTGCCTCCTTTCTCAGCTGGGGCGTTAGCAAAAAGCGGGGTGGATGACATCACTGGGACATTGATGCCGCCGCTAACGGACATTGAAGGGCCCCAAAGGCTCTGGGTCATGTAGTTCCTTGTGTCAAACCTCCTTTCATAAGATGGGACAGAAGGGCAGATGTTACGGGCCCGTACACCTTCAGAGAAGCTGGAGCTCAGGTGGAACTGTCCACCGAGCTTATGAAGGACAGTCGGTTGGTTGGCCTGGTCCGCCATTACCACCTCAAAACTATTTTCTGCAACATAACATCAAGAAATGATAAGCAATGGCAGGGCACAATAGATAATTAGATATTTTACTGCGATGAAAAAAATATCTGCATGTTTCGACATAATAAAGCTACAGTAGCATACATACATTTCTATAACACAATGCTGCTTTATTATTTTTCAAGTTTCAACAAGCAGCAACCACACAAAATGTGATTTAGAAACAGTTAATGAAACAGATGACCTCCATACACCTTAACCACAGATAGAATTTATATAAAACAAGTTTAACTCTTAAAATAAATCTGTCAGAATCATTTGAAGATAAGAATTCAACAAACAATTTATCAAAATACAGCAAAGTGTGTACCAGAGCTTTAGTCTTGGCAAAAAAAAGCAGACAGAAAAAAGAATAAAAGAAACAACAAAAATGCAGTGAAGGCAGTCAGCATGTGGAATGCTCAAGCAGTTCCGGAAGTGTAACAAATTGAGATAGGCTGTTAAACGAATGCAAAATTATCCTGATCGCTCCAAATCCAATCTACACCAAAGCATTGAAAAGCAGAATAACGTGCCAACAGTATAGATATGCGATCTAGTTGTACTTTAAAGAAAAAATGAAGCCAAGAAATAATTAAAGATGCTTGTTTGGGGGTACTAGTGACCATCTTTTCCTGCCTATAGTTGAGAAGTATGCCTAAAAGATTATGCTGCTTGAACCAAGACCGTGCATTAAGATACAATTGTCTGCCTCAAAAGTCTATCATCACTTGCCCACCAAAATCATTAACGCTTAACTAGCCAGGCTTCAACTGTGCACAGAAAAAGGTCTTCATGGATTACGAAGGCCATTCTGCACGTAAAACAGAATGCAACGGATCTACCAAATAACATGCTAATCAAGATCTTCGCATGGTAGGTAGATCAAGTCTAAAGAATTGAACATCCCAACCAATATCTTTTGGACGGGAGTCTGCCGTCAGATTGCCATCGACGGCACACAACGTAGCTGGATCTAACGTGCCGCCGTCACTATCACGTAACAGCGGTCAAAAAAAAAAACGACCTGTTTTCTTCTCCGTGTCCCACTTCCCCGGCTGACTATCCAATAACCTCGCGATCTAAAGATTCCACGAAGATCTAAAGATTCGGAGCGAGCTCGTATATGGCGATCACGCGATGCACGTACCCACGACGAAACGAAGTGCTAGATCTCAAGGACAGACGAACCAAACACCAGGGTGAGCGCCCTGAGTCCTTACCAGACGCAGGAAGCGCCGATCTGGATGAACCCCGAAGGCCGAGACCACCACAGGAACAAACCGAGCACAAACAGACGGGAGGAATGGATCTACGGGACGAGCAGACGTGCAGGGGCAGATCTATAAATAACGCGACGCAGGCCGCACGGATCGCCACAAATAGGAGCGACAGCGAGAGCACGAGCCTAAATCGGGAGCAGAGGACGGGAGAGAAGCTAGGCGGGGCGCGAGAGACTCACCCTTGGGCACCGGAGGCGGGGATGACGGAGGGAGGCGGACGGGGCGGCGGCTCCGATCTTTCAGAGGCGCGTCGATTTGAGAGGGGGGGCGAGAGGTTCTGGGAGAGCGCCCTTTTATCTCCGCCGCGCCGCCACCGCGCGTGCCCCAGTGGGTGCGTCCCCCCGCGCCCGTGCTGGCTCGGCGAGGCCCTGGCCGTCCGATCGGGCGGGGCCGGTGGATCCGCGCCTCCCCACCGCGCGGTGGGCCACATGGATTGGGGTCGTTCCATGCCGGGTTTTTTGATTCGCTCGAGACGCGGATCCGCTGCAAGGCGACGAACACCGCGCGGCGGGGGTCGGCCCGCGGACGGGCGCGGGGCGCCGACGTGGTTGGTGGGGAATGGGGCACCGCGCCTGGAATGGAACGGCGGATCGAGGGCTTTAGGGTTTGTTTGGGCTGGAACGGACGGTGGATGCCCACCGGCATGTGGGGTTGGTTGGTCAGATCGGGCTCGGGTCCGGCGCGAGGGAAGTTTGCGGGGAGGCGCTGGCGGGGTGTGAAAGGGCGGCACGGAACGTGGGCGAAACGTGCAGGTTGGCTGCGGGCTTTTGGGGGTGACCGGATCACCGGATGGGATGGGTGGTCATCACTCGGCAGCTAGGCTGGATCAGTGTTTCTTTTCTCTTTGATAGGGACTTGATCGCTATTATCGATCGATTATACTGTTGTTTATTGCTGTACCATTCTCAATTTTTCGGCGGCGGCAGTGAGGCCTCGACCGTCCATTCTGGGTCCCAAGAGGGGCAAGGGCACGAGGTCTTCCAAGATGGATGGCTGGTGTTGAACAAACGCGCGATTTGGAATTGTGGAGGGGGTAGCTGATGGGGAAATAAAGGGGTTCTTTGATGTCCTCGCGGAAAGTTCGAATGCGAAAGTGGCTGCCTGCGATGCGATGCCAAGTGCTACTGGCTGATACGTAGAAAACAAGAGTAACAAACACCGATCTGGAATCGTCCACGAAATTGTAAATTCTGGAGGTCAACGGGAAGGTCATGTTCCCATCATAGCGCGCCAAATCGTTCACGCCACTGCGATGGGGTGCGGACCTCTACGTACATGCTGGTTACGATTACGATAATTTTGAGGTAGAGTATGTACGAAGCAAAATGTCAGGCTAAGACAATGAACGTGTTTTTCAGTACGACCTAGCTTTCACATTTTTGCTGTAATTTCATTAGACTTTGCCGTTCTCTTTGCAAATCGCAAAAGACTTGGCAAATCAACTTGGCACTCTAGCCTACAGAGGAGCAGTTATTGACCGCTTAAACTCAACATCATATTTCCTTTCCACAGTCTTGATCATTTCTTTCATTTAAAAATATGCGAACATGTGAAAAATACAAACCATGGTCTAACAACCTCTAATGACAAGACAAATGATAAGCTACAATTTTGTTAGCAAGATGAATGGTCAAATTTGTGAAAAAAAATGGAGGCGAAATATAGCTTAGTTCATATGCTTCTGGTGGACATTTGAAGGAAGGCAATGCATTTATGTTTGTAAAATGGGATACAAAGGTCGTGTGTGTGCGCGAGCATATCAGCTATGCATCCTATCTTCTCACTTTTTCATGAGCCTCACATTTGTCCTAATTGGCAAAGCCGTTGACATTTTGCACATGTATTCAACACAAAAATAAATGATGCAGAAAAAAAAAACTAGACACATCATATTGCGCGGGGCAGTCAGGAATAGAGCCTAACTAAATGACCAAATATTGGTATATTGCTCCCACCAAATCAACGTCGCACTCACAAAAAAAGTGGAGTGTTGCTCGACATCTCCTTGTGGACACCATAAGGGTTCGAATGGTTGTCGTCCACCGGTTCATTTTTCAACTAAAACGCGACAAGTAAAAAAGAATAAGGGAGTATTTGTTTACTCTTCCAAATAGCGACAATTTCAAACGGCTATATAAATGCTGGAAACGAGAAATTAGTTAGCTTCATCAATTCTAGTGAGAAACATGTAACCAGTTGCTTGGTCACCAGTGTGTTGCTACGTCAAAAAGGTGCGGGCAAAAAGAAATTAAAAGGGAGAAAACATTGTTGCGAGAGAAATAAAATCTAGCCGATATATTGTCAGTCAGTTCTAATCAGTGATTCTTAGCGGTGTGTTGAGGCGGCTCAATGTGGTTCGATATAAAGAGTTACTGGGTTTATCGTTATAATATAAATAATATAGATACAATATTGGCTTTTAGGAAAGCTGCAATTCCGGATTTAGGACGTTTGGAGCCATAGAGAGCTAAATTAATCTCAAGGGACTTTTTTTTTATCATTCAAATCCGTCCAGTGGTGGTCGTGGGAAAAATAGATCACGTGTGGTGGGCTGGCGAAGCGTCCTTATAAATTTCATCACGGATTCAAATTTCAAGCTAGTGAGAGTGGCACAAAAATCTCCTTTGGAATTGCTGATATATATCGAGGGGGATAAGAGAGGCGCTTGCTTTACCTTTTTTTAATTCCCGGTGAGTCCTATATTTATATCTTAATTCCATTTTTCGTAGCTTTATACACACCGTGCTTTTCTGTGACGTACACATATATATCACTCAAATTTTCTATGGTAATGCGTGACGATTTCATCTAGTTTATACAGTATTAGCGTAGATGTGCATGCGCCAAGCACGTTACAAAATGTGTCTCAATATGTACAGGTCTATGTGGATCCATAAAGAGCGGATGATGTTGATGAAAGAAAGATGACCGACCGGTAATAAGGAGACAAAAAAAGAGAATTAAGGAATCATCTTTTTTATTAATTGCAGTTTATATGTACACAATGAGGTGAAAAATAAAGGACCTAAGGGTGAAAACATTTTTCTTCTATCAATTTTGGATTCTTTCCAACACAATCCTTTCCGACCTGTCAAGTGGAGCCAATAGGAGAGATACACGTGTGTTTCGTGGGATGAAAAATGATATTGTGAAAATTTGCTCTTTTACAATTTAGATAAGATACTTTATGGATTAATATATGTTTTTTATAAGTTAAGGTGACAGACCATGATATTTGAGATGTTAAATAGATATTTCCGTGCTATATTTTTTTCCACGTGCTTTGCCAGCCTTGCCGTTTACCACACACGGTCCTTTGCCAGCGAACTCCTGTTCGCCATTTACGTCCGCAGGGCGCAAGCAAAGGCGGTTGCCCACACAATCCGGCGGCAAATTCCCGCCTATGCCCGAAACTTCACCACTCGCACCGCCACGTCGTCGGGGTGGAACCGTCATTCCGCATACCTCCCGTTTTTAGAAACCGATTCCCCGCTTCGGTGCCCACCACAAAGCTGACATGCGGAAGCGCGAGGAGGACGAAAGGGACCGGGGCGAAGCTACGCGCTGCATCGACCAAACCCTAGGCGTTCGGCGGGCGCCACCGCGGCGGCGAAGACGGGGTTCTCGCGTCGCCTTGGTGTCCCCGAAGTCGTCAACGGTGCAGCACGATCCCGGCTCGGCGGTCATGTCGAAGAGGTAAACAGTTCGGTTGCCCCGGCACGCTTGATTGAGCTGCAATTTAAGCGATTTTGAGCTCGATGAGACGCCGTGAAGCTTAGCAGGCGGATCATGTCCGTATTGTCGTGATGATTTTAGTTTGGATTCAGCTTGTATCTTAGCATCTGTAGAGCATTGCAGTGCGGTCATCCTGAAAATAGAGCTAGGTGTTGGTAAACGGAGGTCTCGATTTTAGGGGAATGCTGCTTGGTCTTTGTTAGTTTGTGGTAAATAATACATAATACAGTATTGGCTTTAGTAGAGCTGCAATTCTGGATTTTTGGCGTTTGTAGCCATAGAGAGCTAAATTAATCTCGAGGAGCCTTTCGATCACGTGTGGTGGTCTGGTGGAGCGTCATTATAAATTTCATCACGGATTCAAAATTTCAAATCATCTGGGTGCATTCTGAATCACAGAGCTAGTGGCACAGAATTTCTCCAGCATATCCGAGGAAAAAAGAGAGTGGCGCAGAAATTTGCTCTAGAATTGCTGAATATATATCGAGGGGGGAATGGGAGTGGCAATGGTTTTACCTTTTTATTCCCAGTGTTCTTGCTATCCCCAAAGGGCCCCAAGCCTGTTCTAAAGTGAAGGTGGTAAGTGAGAATTTTGGAATGACAGGACAGAAAGTAGGGCTGCAGGTGTAACTCTGAATAAATGAGTGTAGCACCAATAAAATAGGATGAGTGAAAATGTTTGACATTGCATCTTAATTCATGGTTTTTATGTTGGTGACATGAGCAAGAACACTTTGGAGCAATGGAGCACGTTATAGTTCTAGGAAAAGAGAATAGAAAAGCCTTATTATACCCAGGTATTTCTCCTCACTCTCACACTTGACTTTCCTTCTTCCTCCCAAACTCCAGCAAGATCCGTGCCATTCTACTCAATCTCTGGCAAGATCAGGCTTGGGGGTTTGGGGCTTAGGTAAGGTGTATTTGGGGAAGGGCCGACGGATGTTGGATGGCACGACGGTAAAGGTGGTTGGTGTGCAAGGCGGCAGGGGTGACATTGGCCGGGGTGGTGGAGGAAGGCCAGTGGGGAGGGTTGTGGCAGGGGCAACTAACTCCAATGAGATCGGAAGAGGGTTGGGGCTGGTACGAGCTGCGGTGAAGCTTGCTGCTGACCAGAGGAGGAAGAAATAAGATGGCTAGAGGTAGAAGAAAGCCAATCCTCGGTTCTAAAATTCGGGTGGGGTCAAAACATTGGGTGTGGGCAAGGTGAAAATACACAGGTATGCTGTAGACAGCCCCTAAGAGAGAAACTAGGCTTGTCATATTCTCAGTTATATGATATATGAGGAACACACTGCTGAGGATAGAACGTTCTCAATTCTGTGATCTTACGCATGTCTTACGAGGATTGTATCTGTTGACATAGCATGCTGAAATTTCGGTGGTGGTGTCCATGTAAATGTATAAAAATTTAGAACGATGAAGATCTCTTATGTTGTCTCTTTCTTGATTCACCAGGATCCCTTGCAAATTCTTCTTGCATGGAGCTTGCTTCAAAGGCGATTACTGTGAATTCTCTCATGACTGCAACGACCAACCTGATAATGTAACTTATGTACTTCTAACTTCAGACCAGTTTCACGGCACAACATTTGCATGATCCAGTATTTCTTACTGTAATGCTCTCACGTACAGGTTTGCACATTTTACCAGAAAGGTGCATGTTCCTTTGGTAGCCGTTGCAGAAATGAACATGTTGAAGTTCATCGTAGCTGCCCCCAACCAACAACTGCTGCAGCACGTGCATCCTCAAATTCTTCTCAGTTAGCCACTTCTGGAAATCCTCATTGCAGCGAATGCCAAACGGATGTATGTGACCAAACACAGCAGATATGCAAGTCTACAACAGCATTTTCTGCGCCTCAACCTGCATGGGAAGCTGATTACCATGAACATGACACTCCAGAGGATTCTAACAGCTGGCTGTCCTACCAAACTGTGCAAAATCAAACATCACAACATCATGGTCATCTGTCAATTTGCTCTGCTGCTGCTAGCACTTGCCCCTATGGGAAAGACTGCTCTCAGATTCATGGAAATCTATGCACATTCTGTGAAAAACAGTGCTTGGATCCTCATCACCCTGATGAACGTGGGGTGCATGCCATGCAATGCAACAAAAACAACAGAGTTCTTGAGGCCTTGAGAAAAAGTGAAGATATAGAATGTGGTGTGTGCTTGGACCGTGTGCTTTCAAAACCTACAGCAGCGGAAAGGAGGTTCGGGCTGCTATCTGACTGTGACCACTCCTTCTGTATCTCATGCATTAGGAATTGGCGTAGCACCTCTCCTACATCTGGTATGGATGTCAACTCTACACTCAGGGCCTGTCCAATATGCCGCAAATTGTCATACTATGTAGTTCCTAGTATTACATGGTACTCCTCAAAGGAAGAAAAACAGGAAATTGTTGAAGGTTACAAGGCTAAACTCAGGTAAGATACTTGATTTGAAATTTGTTTCATCCTTAGGCACATCATTTACACGACTTTCAATTGCTCAGACTAATAACAGAAGCATATCTGTAGTGTTAGTTTGTTGATTAGTGATGTGCTGTTTTCAAAGATGAATTGCTGATATGCTTTGATAAATCATAAGACCTCTGTTGTATTTCTTCCAAAGCCGAAGTTGATTCACTATCTTGCGTATATGTTGTTGCAGGTCTATTGATTGTAAGCACTTTGACTTCGGAAAGGGGACCTGCCCCTTTGGGAGCAGCTGTTTTTATAAGGTACATATATTGTGATTGTGAGCATGTCTGACACAATGTTTGAAGTGCAGCTAAGTTTATCTAGCACTCACTTTTTGCCCATTTGTTTGATTTGTATCGTCTGTCTTCTCTCACACTTGGAACATAATGGACTTAATATAGGGGATATTTCCAGTCAACATGATATAATAAATATTTTATATTTTATAGAACTGCTAAATAAAATAGGTTCTGCTATAGTCCGCTATAACTTTTTTGTAGCTTTAAAAAGAGATGGCCACTTAGGTGTTATAGCCTGCTCAATGCAAGTTTTATTGCCAATACATCTTTGTAATTTGAAACTGGAAGCTCAAGTGCTTGAATTCGATAGTATGTTTAAGGTGAATCACGCTCCTTAAAAAGTGCATGCCCATTCGCAGAGTGAATTGCTACCATTTGTCCATTTCGCAGTGCAATACACCATCTATTTATTTATTGAAAACATCTGCCCGTTCATTATGATGTTTGAAAATTTTCCTTTTAAGGAAAATGGATATTTGAAGGTATAACGCTTGGTTCCGACAATTGATGGCTGTCATAGCTCTTTAGAACTCATGCCAAAAGAATCTTATAATGAAATGCGTGATGGCCAGCAGGTTATCTTCACGAGTCAAGTCAATATATACGAGTCCCATATGCGTTTCCTTTCTGTGGTACTTGCATCCTGTCAATTTTCCCGTGGTGTTATGGTCAATTGTTTACACCTTAATTGCATCTTTTTCAGCATGCCTACAATGATGGCCGTTTGGAAGACGCTTTACTGAATCACCATGATGACGACGATACAAGTGCAGCGATTGCCAGACTTATGAGGTGGGTATTCTGTATTCTAGTATCCTACCAAGCTTCCTATATATTAGTTATAAATCTTCTACCTCGCTTGCTGATAAGAAACTCTGCTTCTTTCCCAGGTTGTCGTATTTACTGACTCGGGTGCATATGTAGGGAAAATCCGAAAGTTAGACCTCAACTACTCGTTCGCGTAGTATATTTTCACCAAACAGGCTGGGTTGATTGGAGTTCGATGACCAGGCAGGCGATCCTGGATTTGTCTTTGTAACGAGTGAATATTAAAAACATCCAGAAAAGAGGGCAGTCATTTCTGAATTTTATCTTGTGCTGAATGTTCAAGTCATCCAGAAGGGAGCAATCCAAATCACGGCACTTGGAAGCTAGCGCTTCCTCTCTGTTTGGTGGTTGATCGGTAGTTGTGACCAAACAAAATTATACTACACCGGTGGCGATGCTCGTATGCCGCAGCATATCATTTCGTTTTTCCCAGACCAGTATTTTTCAGATATATCGATCTTGCTTCCCGAAATTTCAAACAAGTTTACTTTCGCAGTCCTCTCTTCTGGTCACCAAAGCACACCTGTAGAGAACAACAGATCGTCGTTCTGTTTCCTCACAGTTCTTCGAGAGGGCCGTGTACATGCTATATACCCCTCTCATGTCTCTTAACATCGTTAGTGAAATGGTTGAGAGTAGATCTTGCTAGTCGTATATGAGTAGTTTCCTACTATTCTACAAAACCGTATGCAAGGCTAGAGCAGTGTTTTATCTGCAAATGGCAGGAGGATTATAACGCAAATGGACCGTAAGAAACACATCGAGCCAGAAAATCCCAAGGACGAACGAGAATACGAGATCCATCGTCTTTATTCATAACAATAGAACGCACGCCTGAACAGAAGATATACATCCAACCAACAATGCAGTATGGTACAAAAGAATAGGTGCGCGGAGCAATAAACACAGATCACAACAGCGACCCGGACACAAATCTCACAGCTCATCACTGCTACTGCTAGTACTAGCCAAGATGAAAAACGAACAGGGACCATCCAACCCGGCTGGCCGGCCCCGAATCATCAGCGAACTGCGAACCGCCGGCACCGCGGCAGCAGAATCACCTACTGCATGAGGCCGCCCGCGACGAGGATGGAGAAGACGGCAGAGCAGGCCACGGCCAGCGCCGAGGCCGCGGCGCCCGCTGCGGCGCCCGTGACGGGGGCCGGCGCGGGCGGCACGCCCGCGTCCATCTCCTGCGCCGACGCCGCGGCGAACAGCACGGCCGCCACGGCCACGAGCAGCACTGCAGCGCGGGAGGACGCCATCGCGACTCGCGAACGTACGCTCACCGAGCAAGCCAAGCGAAGCAGGAACAACGGCGGCAAGGCAACACGGCTAAAGGCTAGGCGAGGCAAGAGGGGGCGGTGCGTGGTGCGGCGGAGCGGCATTGGGCAGGCGGTGTATATAACGAGGCGGCCCGGGTTCGCGGTCGCTGTCGCGGCCTCGCGGGCGCCGGGCGCGCTCGCGCGGCGACGCGTGGGGGGTCGCGGCGCGACACGTTGGGCGCGCGGGCGGCGCAGGTGGCGCGGCGCGAGGGGGCCTCTCGGGGTTCTCGGCGCGCGCACGCGGACGCGATTCCATTTCCACCCCACCGCACCGCACGTCTCGGCTCGGCTCGGGTGTGGTGACGCCCACGGCCCAACCGGCGTTACGTTGATTGGCGCGCGCGCGCGCAACCGCGACGCGTCCCCCGCACGCAGCCACAGCGGCGGCCGACGTGGGACCGTTCAGCCACCGCCATTGCGACTATGCTGGGGAACGTCATCACCGATGCAGTACGCCGTCACGTCGCACTCAGCACAGCCGTAGTTATATTGGCGACGAGTATATACCGAGTATTAGACCATCCTCACCAGGATTGCCTGTCTACGTACTGTTTAACACTGTAGCACTAGCATAGATAGGAAAAAAATAATTAGAATAATAAAAAAATATTTTAAACAATGATCGGAGATTAGCCTTAAACTTCGAGCTCGAGTGCTCGTGTTTACCGGCCCTTCGTTGCCGACCTACTAGTATGCCGCTCACGTAGCGTATCGCCTACGTTGGTTCAGGCGCCCGGGGTCAATGGTAGCTGTCGTACACTCGTACACGGCTACACGCACACGCGCAAGTACGCCTGTCCAGGCCCCGGGACGGACGCAGTAAAACCGGCGCACATGCGGTGCTGGGTGACCTACGAGACCGGCTACAGTGCCACGTAGCCGTAACTTGGTTTCGTCCCCAAGTCTACGCTTGGCGGCCGTAGACACGCCGCGTGCCGCGAAGCGGCCGAGCCGAGCACGGTCGGTCTCGACTCTCGAGTAAGTTGCAAGCGCGGCATCCGCCGGGCGCGCGCGCGTGCCGTGGAAGATGGCACGTACGTACAGTGTGTGGTCTTCGACAGGGACCGAGAGATCCGATATCAAATCAATCCTTGCGAGCTCAAGCAAGCAAGCTTGGAACTTCTAGGTGCCAGAACTATATTCCGAGGGAAATGTTGTGTGCATTTTTCCTGTGCCGGTGTCGCCTTCCAGGGATGCGTGCGTATGAGCGTATCGCTGCTACTGCCGCTCTGTCTTGTCTGGTATTCTAATCCCTACCATACCTGGATCTGACCACGGGGTTTCAGTTGAAAATGGAAATCGTAAGGGCGTGCGTGTCGATCACAGACCCAGTCAGATCGGCGCCGTCCGCGTTGCGCGCGGTACGGAGGCGACGGAGCGAAAGGGAGGGCTCAGCTGCAGGCAGAGAAGCCGTCCGCCTCACCAGTCGACATGCCATGCCATGCCATGCCAGTGTGGCGAGCCGGCGAAACCGGCGCCGTTCTTTCCTACTCCTCCACGGTTCCCTCCCTCGGCACGGACGGTGTGCGCCGGCCGGAGTACCGCTGGCGGTGAAACGATGGTTCCTCTGAATTCGCTCGGTTTCTCAGAGCTCGGAGATCACAAATTCACAAGGGCGCGCGATCGATCTGAAGTTCTGAACGCGTTCTCTCCCTCCCTGTAGTACGTTCTCGACATAAAACCGTGGATCGCTGTCGATCAAACGAGAGCCGGTCGTGTCGTTTGTACGGAGGGCAGGTACTGTACTTTAGAAGCTTGTAAACAAGGCAGACATGTTGGAGTAGCATTGCCGTAACACGCAGAGGGACCTTGCCAGCTGCGGCCGTGGTTCTTGTGCAGTTGAGGCGGTCGTTCACAGCGATTAGACACGACAACCCGTCTGCAATAAACATGATTCCCCGTTGACAGAAATGATCGGCCATATCATCGTTAGGTGCATGTGCATGGCTACCTAATGCCTAGGAAGGAGTTGATAACAGAAAAATCAGTTTGACGAGCGAGAACAGATGGACAAAATTTTAATCGGGTGCAGACTTTTCATGAGATGCCTTCCTCCGCCACGTTTGGTTTGGTCCTTTGTACCAACACCGCGAAATCATTGGCGACAACGTGGTGCCTGGCCCGCCGCCGCGGAGTTGAACATTGTTGCTTGCGGAGCCGGCGCGCCCGCGCTGGCCAGGGGTCCCACTCCCATGACACCGGTGGCGGGGACTCCATGATACGAGCGGCGCCATGGGATGGGAGGTTCGAAACTCTGCGCTGCATCGGTTGGCCATTGGGGTCTCCTGCTTTATGCGTTGTGTGCCTGGCTGCAGCACCCTCTGCAGGCCGCAACGGACCAAGCTGCCGGTATAAGTTTCCTCCCTGTCATCGACCTAGCCCTGCAAGTTGAATCGAAGAAGTAGTAGGTTGCCGGTTGCCCATCGCTTTTTGGCCAGCTTAAACACATGGCGCGCGCCATAATCTAGAGCATTGGAATTGTAAAGGCGGAGCGCACGAAACGGACCAACGGGATTTAAAAACGGCCGGTCGGCGGTGGCCTGCGTTTATTTTTCAGAGTCTGAGAACAGCGGCCCAACTTTATCTTTCATCGATCGGCTGGCACCTGGCAGACTACTCGTCGATGCGGCTCCCGTAGACTAGTCGATGATGAGCCTGGTGGTATCTTGGGGATTATTGCTCGGTAGTACGTACATGTCTCGCTGAAAATGCACTGTGACCTGCCAGATGGTCTTCTGAAGCTTCTGAACTACTACGCGGATGGTGGCGTCAACCCACCCGGTGGCGCAAAAAAAAAAAAAAAGTAAGGTGCCGCGCGGTTTCGCTGGCGAGTGGCGACGGAGACGAAGGACGAGCGCACCAACGTTTCTTTGCGCGTCGAGGTGACAGCGTGAGTCTAAACGAACATTTGACTATAGCACGTACTGTAGTGGAGCCCGTTCGTCGTCACGCCCCAAAATTTCCAAGACGAACACCGAACGTACACGCAGCTAGAAACACGCCCCGTGCAAACGCGCGCCCACGCCGACAAGGCGAGGGGCTCGTTCAACGACGGACCAGGCGCAACGAGCACACGACCCGTTCGCCTCTACCGCCCACTCGCCTCGCCGGACCGGGCCGCTTGGCATGCACATGCAGGCACGTAGCAGGCGCCACCACATGGCGGCCCCTCACCCAACCCACTCGCGACCGTCTCAAAGCCGTTGTCGTCCGTCGATACCCCCGGGATTAGCCCGCTAATCCCGCTTATAAATCCCCGGCCCAGCCCTCCCTCCCTTCATCAGGCAAGCGACGAGAGAGCACAGAGCCAGCAGCAGCCAGCTCGCTCCCTCGCCGCGCCAGCACATCTCTGATCTCCCTCCCCTCCGTCCCGTCCCGCGCCGCCGTCTCTACGGTCGCCAAGCCGCCACATTCAGGGATGGAGATGAAGAAGATCGCCTGCGCCGTCCTCGTCGCCGCCTCCGCCACCGTGGCGCTCGCCGCGGAGGGCCCGGCCCCGGCCCCCACAAGCGGCTCGTCCGCCGTCGCGCCCGCCGTCGGCGCAGCCATCGGCGCCGCCGTGGCCTCGTTCTTCGCCTACTACATTCAGTGAGCCGCAGCCGGCCAGGCGGCCAGCAGGAGGAGGGAGGAGGCAGAGGCGAAGGGGAGACATGCCAGCACGCGCGCGCATTCCGAACAACGCACACGGCACACCCTTTGTCTTCTTTTCTTTGTTCTCCTCCTTAATTTAACGAATTGATTGATGTCCCTGGCGCACCAGTTTATTTTGGTGCCTTGTTATTTCTTCCTCCCCTTTGAGACGGGGATCGACACTTGTACCATCGCTTGCCATTTGTTTGGATCAATTCAACAATTCGATTTAATCATCTTGGTTCATGGATGCGTGCTTTTGGGCTCGTAGCATTTTTGTTGAGGATGTGGTTGGCGTCGTGTGATGTGATCCGTGTACGGTGTGCTACCAATCAATGCATTCTAGCGACTCTTCCCAGTTTTTCCCGCTAGCGAACAGGGCCAAACGAATTACCGCACAGGCAAAGTTCATAGAGAGAGAAACATAAGCACGCAGCAGCTGCATTTTTATCAAACAAGGTTTATAGTTCAAACAATCAAACTCCTCACTGTACTCATCCGATGATATCAGTGTGCTTGCAGTTCAAATAAGTAAAACATGTACTCACCACCGGTCATTGATATAATGACGTTTTTAGTTTAAAATTTCATTAAAAAACGTTATATTAATGATCGGTCATTGACATAATGACGTTTTTAGTTTAAAATTTCAAAAAAAAAAAACGTTATATTAATGACCGGAGAAAGTAACTGCTGTATGTGTCCCGAATTACTGACCGCGCAAGGTGCAACCGTGCAACTAGTAAATTTTCGGCAGAGTACAGAACCGTACCCACAGGCCACAGGTATCGATTCTTTTGCAGATCGGCTCCCCCGACCCCGGATGACCCAGCAGGCCCAGGTCCTTCAGGGAGTAGAAGAAATTGCTTAATCGTTCCAGAATTACACGAATGCTTCAGGAATTGTTTGAAGCGTTATCTTCCGAAGCACGTATGGATTGGTTGGAGGAGTTTTTACTCTATCCAAACAGGCTCACCCATACCACAAAACGCTGTAAAGAAACAGCATAAAAAACTACAAAATGAGAGAAAAAAGAGGAGCAGAGCAACTTAGATCCAACAACTGCAAGAATGACGGAATAGAAAAGACTATACTCTGTCGCCAAAGACGAGGAAATATCTCACTCTAGCATCGACATTCCAGCAGGCCATCTCTTGCTTTTGCAACTTGCATGCACCGGAAAGGTTCATGCACACAAATAAAACTCCAGAAAGGCTGCAAACCTGCATCCCCAAGTGGCCAACAACACTTCGTGTAATGTTTCTGAATGTTGGCGTAGGCAGCATGTGATCGGGGCATGGCCGCACAGTTATTTCTAAGCACTCACTCATTGAAAATTAGAGAGCAACTATCTACATAGCATCAATTTCAGGCACCCATGCTGGATTTACCAGCCGGAAAGGAACAAAACACATCCACCCAGCACATAATGAAAAAGATCAAAAGATAATATACCGGTCTGTATGTTGAAAAGACATTAAGCAGAGGACAGACACTCAGCAATGAGTCTCACTTTCAAGGATCAGCCACCACACTCCCCAGCTTGCAGCCACTATACCTTGGCCTTGCAAGGTCAAGAATGTTATGAACAATAACATAAGGATTTCCCCATCCAGGTGC
The DNA here is from genome assembly GCA_030272315.1 of Paspalum vaginatum. Classification (NCBI taxonomy): domain Eukaryota; kingdom Viridiplantae; phylum Streptophyta; class Magnoliopsida; order Poales; family Poaceae; genus Paspalum; species Paspalum vaginatum. The sequence continues at coordinate 6,179,810 of CM059015.1, forward strand.
AGGAAGAACAGCATAGCATGTTTGCATATGCTTGGTCCTGTGCTCAAGGAGGTTAGCACAAATCAAAGGGTTGATGAACTACATGGTACATGCGATGCTAAACTGCTGATGACTGATTGCATGTTTCCTTGAGTGAAAAGGGACCTGAAACTCAATGGACTCTCAAGGTGAACGAGACAGGTGTGCATGCTCCTTCCATTACAGGCACCTATTTATAATGGCAAAAAAGAGTACCAATAATTGCCAATTCTTATCCAGATGTTGAGACAACAGCTAATTGATCCAGCAGCTATTGGTGGTGGGCAACGCTGTCGGTGAAAGTATCCAAAAGCATGGTGACAAGCTATTTCACATAGGGCTGCGAAACCTACACAATAGAGAATGCATGGTGCATATCCTCTACTCCTACAAAAAATTTCTCATTGACCTCAGCTACAACCTACAAGGTAAACACAGTGCAGTATAATCTGGTCATCAGGTTTGCTTTCCAGAAATTATGGATGTCATAGACCTACAATATTTATTTCTATAAGGCCATTGAAAGAGGGCATGAGAAGCACGGCTCTTGGATGAACATCTCTCTCTGTAGCCAACAGGAAAAGGCAAACACATGTTGCGATTAAATAATTAATAATTCCACAGCTATTAACAACCACCCAATAAGAGCAGTATACCGTCATGTACTAAATTACATACTTAAAGCTAGACCATGATGTATCCGACTATCCATCACGACACAATGCACAGTGAGAAGAATCCAAATTATACAGCCCAAAGATTTTAAAAACATTTAGCCAAAAAAAGAAAGAAAAAACAATTGCTTAGTTCACATCAATTCTTGTGCTAAATACCAGTAATAAAGAATTAACCAATCCATTCAAGTTGCTATCCCTACAATAGTGTGAACAAGAGGTAAACAAACGCCAGTATCTGGAGTTCGTTAGCGCGTTCTTAGAGAACCAAATTGATCTGTGAACTGGAACTGTAGTTACACAAGAAGCCAATAACATTACACTTCATCTCTACTCTAATCACTTCATAAACAATACCATCAAGTGGCTATAAGAGATACCAGGCTGGCGACCCTGGGTGCCTGCCCAGGATCTGACACTGGTTACAAGATGCTAAACCTTTCAAACTGGCCGACCATTGCAAGCCTGTTCTTCCAGAGATGGGAAGAGACTGATGCCTTGGGCTTAGCCTGGGCGTTCAGTCCCTGCACTGACTGGCGGAGCTTGAACAACCCAGCAGCAGGGCCAGTTATGCATGGGCGTGCGTGTGCAGGTGTGCATGTGTGTGTGGGGGTGGGGTGGGGGGGCATGCCCAGCTTAGTCTTAACCAAGCTCTGCCCCTGAATCTCTAGGTTCGCCCTGCACGGCTAAGGCAGCAAACTAGAGAAGAATGGTACTTTGAAACACAGATGCATACAATGGTTCTGCTATAAGAAAGGGTACAGCAAACTGAGAAATACTGTGCTACCAAAACAAAGAGCATTTAGTAGATATGGCCGTATGGGTCTTTCAGTATCAAAATGGATCCCGTATCTATGTCTGCGGGCTACCAAAGCTGATTAAAAAGAAACTGTGTGATCCTCCACATCATATAAACATCCAGGACAAATTAGATTATCATACTGGGATCATATATGCTCCCTCCTTTAAAAATTTTGATACAGCTACAAAATTACAAAAGCAAGTCACGATCGAAACTTGAAAGTGGGAAAGAGATCCCACAAGGCCACAACATTTTATAGGTATTCGCTGAGGATAATATGCAAGGATGTTTACCTTCCATCTACTTTTGTTGCTAAAAATATAGATAATATATTTTGAATCCAAACTAGACAATCACTGCCAAGATAACTGACCTCAACAAGTAGGAAAAAAAAGAGCCTGTTTGCTGCCCGTCATTAAATTAAGAAGGGACAAAAAAACCCCAAAAACAAGGTCTAAAGGCCAGGGCCGAAAAGTAAAAGAGAAAGAAATGAATGAAAGAACAAAGATAAAACAGAAAAATAAAGACAAAAATAAAACAAGATCAGGCTAGAATATTCAAATATTATGATACATCCATTTGGTTTGATCATTTAGATTGAAGTCAATCCTTGCAATAAAGCACAAACTCTAGTCGACTCCAATTACTGTAATTGATACCATCTTATTTCCAATCTCTTTACTCCTTACCATTACATACACCAATCCTAGAGAAAACATAGAAGTGATCAAAATTGAGTTCTGAACTGAGCACACAATTATATTGCCAACAGCACAGGTTCTAAAATACAGTTGACTCTGAAAGAAAGTATCAACTGAACCAGCAAATGTAGTGTTCTAGTGAACTCCCTCTGTCTAACAATGTAAGGCGTATTTTATTTCGGAGAAGTCAAATTTTGCGAGTTGTGACCAACAATTAGTTCAATTATATGAAAGTTTAATGAATAAATGTTGCATCAACAGATTTGTGCTCTAATCTCTTTTAAGATGATGTCGATTCTCCAGCATTTGACAACATAGAGTTAGAGATCTCAATGGTATTTAAGACATTCTTACTCTAATATGCTTTACATTGTTAGACGGAGGGGGTACCTTGCCACATCACAAGTTCACTATGTTCTCAGTACCAATTGAATCACCGGTTGTATTATTCTAGCGGAAGGCGATCATATAACATTGCCGAATTACAAAGGCTCGAAAACAGTTTAGCCGGCAGTAAGAGAGCCAGCAGGCGATCCAAATCGTGATTCTAGGCACATTATTACCAAACACGATATCAGCATGAAGACGGTTCATCTAAAATCTAAGGAAGACGCCAAACTTTCCAAACAGGTTCAGTCCAGCTTAACTTCTTAAGAGGAATATCACTGTACTAGAAATATTTCAAATATCACAATCGCATTGCAGTATCCTTTGTCCCGTGTACACTCACCAAAACGAAAAACAAAGCACAGCCCAACATCCAAAAGCACCAGCAATTCATAGTTCGAAGTCTATTTTACTATTACCAGCGCATCCTTATTCCTCAGTTACTGGTATTAACCATCCATCGCAGGGATCCGAACTTAAACTCACCGCATCAATGCCAAAGCAACTGACGCGACAGATACCCCGAGAGCGCAAGAGATGGCCATCACCCGCGTCCGGAGCAGCATGAGGTTAACGTTCTTCGTAGCCTGGAGGCACAGAGTAAGCACCTGCAGCCTCGCATTGGCCTCCATCTTCTGGAAGAAGGCGATGGGCTTGATGGCGCGGCGCAGCACAAGGGCGACCGTGAAGGGGAACGCGAACGCCGCCACGCCCTGCACCGCCGCGGCGGAGTCGACCCCGACGGGCGGGGCGCCGTAGGCGATCCACGCGCCGGCGGCGAGGTGCGCCCCTCCGAGGAGCGCGAGGGAGCCGCTGAGGCGCTGCACGGTGCGGCGGAGCGCGTCGAGCTCCCGCCGCGTCTCGTCGGCCAGCGGCGACGTGTCGCGCTCCACCGTGGGTCCCTCGATCTCCTGGTGCCGCATCTCATCCAATGAAGCAGGCGCGGATGGGGCGCCCGTGTTGGGCTCTGGCGGCGTGGAGGATGGGTTGGGGCTGGGGTTTGAGGACGCGGAGAAGAAGCGGCGGCCGGGGTGGAGGATGATGAAGGGATCGCGCCCATGGACAAATGTCTTGGGGAGGCGAGCGGCGGCGGTCGCCGTCGGGCTCAGGAGGCGGCGGGAGAGGTGCGAGAGCGCCATCGGAGCCGGACGAGGAAAGGTCGCGGTGGCGGCTGCTCGCTAGATTCCCTACTCCCAAGTCAAGCGCGCAAGGCGTAAAGCTAGACTACGTTTCCTCCCCTCGAATGCGTCACTACACGCGGCAGCACAAGGAATCCGCTACGGACACGGAGGACTGCCCCTGCCCTCCTCCGCGGTCCTCCCCAATCCAGCGGCGGCCGCACGGCTCGGGCCTTCAAAAAACCGCCTCTCCTCCTCCGATTCCCCCTTTCCTACCTTCTCCTCTCCACGACGCCAGCCACCTCCAAACCCTCGCCGCAAGAAAGAAGAAATCAATCAAATCGAGCCAAAACCCCCCGACCCCACAAGGCCAAGCTCAGCGCCATGGTGGTATACACGCAGGAGCATGTGTACCGGCACCCGTGGGATCGCGTGACGGCGGCGGCGTGGCGCAAGTTCACGGACCCGGCCTCCCGCACGGCGCTCTCCCACGTCGCCGACGTCCACACCCTCCACCGCAGCCTCGACTCCGACACCGGCCGCCTCCACGCCGCGCGCTCCATCACGGTGCGGTCCCTGCCTCTACCCTTCATCCTGCGCCGCCTACTCCCGGCCGCCGCGGCCTCCCCCAACGGAGCCGCGCTCTGCCACTGCGTCGAGACCTCGCTCGTGGACGCCCCGCGCCGCGCCATGGACGTCGTCGTGCGCAACGTCAGCCTCCGGGGCCTCATCGAGGTCGAGGAGCGCGCCTCCTACAGGCCCCACCCGGACCGCCCCGACGACTGGACGCAGTTCAGACAGGAGACCACGATCCGGTGCCGCCCCCTCGCGGCCCTCGCCGCCGTCGCCGAGAAGGTCGAGAACCGGTGCGCCGAGAGGTTCCTGCAGAACAGCGCCAAGGGCAGGGATGTCGTCGAGCGGATCTGCCGGTACCTCGAGGCCGAGGCCGCCGGCGCCGCCCCCTCCGCCATCTGATCTGACCTGATCTAGTTTGCGCCTCCTTACCTGATCGGATCGGATCGAAGGTTCGCTCGATCTCTGCTGCGTGCGCGCGGACAAATCGAACCTCGACTGCTAGGCGCTTGTTTTTTTTTCCTTGTGTATGGAATGATGAGCTGAATCCGGAATGGAATAAAGCTTGTGGTAATAGACTTAATTCTTCTGCTCTCTGTGGAACCGTTTTAACCCCTTGATTTTGGTCATGCACCTTGCCAAATTCCAATCTGTAATGAAATTGCTTGTGCCTATTGGTGATTGGGTAGTCCACATGCTTCGATCTATTATATTTAGAAAAGGCTAAGGATATTGATGTGTTGATTGTTGAAGCTAAGCACGCAATTCTGTTGTTCTAGCGCTTATTGTTGAGATTTTCCATGGTTTCTTACAGGTCTTTCTATCAATTGGTAGATACTGTAGCTGGCCCCACGGACTTAATTCTTCTGTTGCGGATTGAACCATTTTGACCACTTATTGCACCTGCGCTCGTGAATTTTAGCTACGGGATCATAGTGTATTTGAGAGTGGCAAAGAGTCGATAGATGCGTGGTTCTTGAAGCTAGGTGTGTAGCTCTGTTATGTTTGGGTAAACTGGGTATAATGTGCATTGCAGTGCTTTATTTATATCACAAATCTAAAGTTTAAACTTATCTTGAGTTTCTCCATGATCTTCTAAACCATGTGTATATATTTGCTAACATACTGTTTGTAGCTTGGCACTTCCTTTGTACACCACTGAGTCATTGACTCTTGATTATTGTAGATTGGATGCCTGTTCCTTCATAGAGCTGATTATTCTTGGACTGTTGTGGATAAGGAGTTGGTTGTGACTACTTAAGTTAATCTACTCAATTCTTATAAATTAAGGATTGATGCAAGCCACTAGGTGAGCCAGTCATGATACATATTCCAACCTTTTCTTTTGCAATGTTGTTAGTTTCGGAACTAATATCATACACTGTCTGTGTTTTTAACCATTGAAAGGCTTTAGTAAGTTTTGGAGCCTCTCTAACGTTTTTTTGGGTATTGTGTTGCAATCATCTTTGTACTTTCATAGACAAAGTAGCATCCTGCATGTCAATATCTTCCACTGAAGGTCCAACTTTCATCTGGCTGTTGTTTATTTTAATCCATGTATCCAGCGACACTTGAAATGGTTTTATTCTCCTTTCAGGGCGTAAATTTAGTGTCTTAGCTAGTTCTCTACTGCAAAGTACGTGGACAACTGCTATATTGGAAATGAGTAACCGGAGTGCTTTTGGGCTGTGCTGAACTCAGGCATTTAGTTTTCACTTGTTTTGTTCCCTGCGGCTGAACTTTGTAGTTGCAAAAACATCTTTCAGATTGGTAGATCTGTCCTTTCCGTGTTCAGAATTTCTTACCAAGGATATTCCAGACTAACCACAAATTTTCACTAGGGCACGATCTGAGTTTTGAACTATTGCTTGTTTATATTCAATTGATACTTATCAGCTATGCATGAGTGGTCTTAATTAACTGGTTTTGGGGTGAGAAACATATGTAGACGAAGTAATTTCGGGATTGTATCTGGTTTTGGGTTTGCATTACGGAGCATTGCAAGCTTGCTCTAATCTTTGCCAGTATGATTTGGCTATTGCCGCCCGGCGACACTGGTGATGACTGATGAGGTCATTGATAAGATTCATTGGTCTGTTCGTTTGAGTTACTTTCAGTTTCTTTTCAGTCATAGAACAGTGTTTTTTTCTTACAATCAAACAGCCATGAAACAGTGTTTACAGTTGAAAGTAGCTGCAGCGAACAGGCCGATGACCGAGGGAAACTTGGTGGATATTTTTTAGTAGCTGTTTTTATCTGTCGAACTGAAATGTCTATCAGTAGCTTTCACTTGTGACGCATGATGCTCACACTGCGAAAGGTCTATCTGTGATGGACACGTTCCGGTTTCTGTTTTGGCTTGTGACGGGGAGTTAGTATCGTTGGATCTGGTTTGCTCCCCGTCTTGAAAGATTATGGCGCACAGAAACCTGATCCTGATCGTGCTATACAGATATTGAATTGCGTAGCTGATGACGATCCTGCACTCCCAACTGAAGTGGGTTATCAAACGTCAAACGAACTCCATCTTCACTGATCACAGCTTGCAAACTCCATGGGATTAGGACGTACGTGGTTGTAGACCTGCAAACTCCATGGGGTTAGGACGTGAATATATATCGGATACACGACTGGAACGTCTGGGACGTGTGTAGTCGCATCCTCCTGAACAGTTTTTGTCTAAAATATTTCCTTCCTCGTGACATAATGTTTTTTGCATATTATTTCTGTCGAAATTTTATGTTCTCATCCCTGGAAGATTCAGTAAAAAAATGTTCCAACCGAACGAAGAAATTTTATATCGGTAAATAAATTAATCGGTCCAGGAACCAGCGCCAACTCGTCAGTGTAATAATAGTACCCCCTAAATAAAAAAAATGAAGATTAGTTTCTACCTATAGATGGGCTTTATTCAGTATACATGGGCCGGTCATATTTGCCTAGAGAGGCCCAAAACAGTAGGTAGCCCTAACTCGCACCGCTATAAAAGGGCAGTCCTGGCGGGCGCGGTTAGGGTTTATCTCCTCACGCCGCAACCTCCACAGAGCTCGAGCTCGGAAGCGGCGGCGGCGGCGGATCGAAGATGTCGGAGAAGAAGCGCGGCACCGGCACCCGCAAGGATGAGGTGGTGACCCGCGAGTACACCATCAACCTCCACAAGCGCTTGCACGGATGGTATTTCACCTCGTTACGCCGCACTTCTCTTCCATTCCCAATTTTTGCAGTAGTAGCCGAGCTGATCCGCGTGATGGATAGAGGTATAACTCATGATGAAGTTCTGTAGCTGTGTTGGTCTTGTCTGTGAGATGCTGGTGCGGAGGGTTGCGGCCAGCGAGCACTCTGTGGGCTTGCTATTGGTTGATACACCTGTTTGGATCAGTATCCTTTACCAGCTAGAGTACAGTTGGAATCATCTGACCGAGCGGGAAAAGATTCTTGTTGATCCCGCTCTTGTATTTGATCCCACATTTATTTTGCATATATCTTACTTTGCTTGGTGCGCAGTGGCATGTAATGTTTTTTCCTGCTTTTGTGGCTGTCGATTGTGGCTACTCGGGTATAGTCAGGTGTCTGTCTAATTGTTCAGTGGCTGCACACAGTTACATGCCCGGGAGATGTAGTCTGCTCATCGTTACACGTATTGCTTTTCGTTATGCTACTATGTGTTCCATTTGGGCAGGAAATTTTTCACTCTGTCTAGGTAGATCATGTAAAATGGTAGGTACTGTGTATTGTACATGTTTGAATTTGTATATCTGATCCTATCCTACATGGCTTATATTACCCGAGCATAGTCAGGTATCTGTCTTAAGCAATGCTGTGGTTGAATAGGTTGATACAGTTACATGCCCGGTAAAAAGATGCCACTCATTGTTATGCATTATGCCCTGTTATGCTGTCATGTGTTCCATTTTGGTGCTACATCTGTGTGAAAGTATGTTTTGCTGTATTATCTACATGATGGTTCCATTTGTTTTGAAGCTGTATATCTGATCCATTATTAGGGTTTGTATTGTCCGGACATAGTCAGGTATCTGCCTTTACAATGTGGTTGATACAGTTACATGCCCGGTAGAAAAATGGCATTCATCGTTACACATGTTGCCTTGCATGCTGTCATGTGTTCCATTTGGGTGCTACATCCATACAGAACTACACAGTGTTGCCGTTTCATTTGTTGTTCTTCAAACTGTTTTGATCTGCGTGTTGTTTTGTAAATCAGGCTGTAGTTGATCTGTTATTATACTAATTGATCAATGACTGCTTACAGCACCTTCAAGAAGAAGGCACCAAATGCGATTAAGGAGATCAGGAAGTTCGCACAGAAGGCCATGGGGACTACTGATGTACGGATCGATGTGAAGCTCAACAAACACATCTGGAGCAGTGGTATCCGCAGTGTGCCCAGGCGAGTCCGTGTAAGAATCGCCCGCAAGAGGAACGATGAGGAAGATGCCAAGGAGGAACTCTACTCTCTGGTCACAGTTGCAGAGATCCCTGCAGAGGGTCTCAAAGGTTTGGGTACGAAGGTTGTTGAGGATGAGGATTAAAGCCCTCAATGTTTTCATTCAGCTAGCACTTAGTGCATACCATGAGAGCGATCTGAGAGAATGTTGCTTCATCGTATTGTTATCTACTTGCGATGACTTATGTAATAGAAGATTCAAGACTTTGCTCTTTTCTTTTGAGTGCTTGAAGTTTTGACTACTTTGCCAAGTCGGAGTGCTAACTTGTGTGTGATGATCGTTCTATATTTTCTGGCACCAGACAGTCGATGTTCGTTTGTATTTTAGCACCTGCTTTGATTTGGTCGTCAGTGTTTCTGAATTCCTGGTGCATCAGGTCCCGTAGCCATGCTTGCTTGAACGCTCAAAATATGCTTAAATCTCCGTTTTCTCTGATTTATCGCTTCTATGCGATTGTGCTTTTGCTCTCCCAATGAACACTCTCAGAGAATTGAAATGACACTGAATAGTTAAGCTAATTGTTGTGAAACGATGTCTCTTCACCAAGAGACACCTTCTCAAGTTATGATGTCTCTTCACCAAGAGACACCTTCTCAAGTTATCTCGTACAAGACATCCATCTCTCTTGAAAAGGATTAGAGTAGTTATTTGGCAGTTAACTATGTACCCCTAACAGTTGTATCTTTTGGTGGTTGGTGAACATATATCTCTCGGGAATAAACACATATCTTTTGGTGGTTGGTGAACATGTCTTTTGGAAATGAACACCTGGCCGATACACCTTTTTCCTTTTATAAATATGTACAATGATTAATACAAATCGTTACACCTCTTCCATAAATATGTACAATGATTAATACAAACACAGTTTTTCCATTCGTTCCTTTCTGTTCTCTTAAACACTAACGATGCATCTAGATTGGAATCTATCATTCCATCTAATTCCACATACGTATTAATAATAATCTAAAAAAAAGTGATTTTATTTGTCCACCGGTAAATTGTTTGGAAGTGTATCGTGAAGTTGTGGACTCTACCTCCTTGCTCTCCTTCCCTCGAGACTCTCAAATTATTTTTTTCTCTTTCCATATTAGTGGAAAACAAATATTTATTGTAATAAAATTACAATTCAGTCCCAAACAATCAGCCTCTTACTAGTAGTATCATTCATCACGAGTGTGATCGATTGATCGCGATTGTTGGACGCGTCGCTAGTTACTTTCATGTCTTAGCAAATAGCAGTGCATAACTGATCGTTACTGATCGATATTATCTCGATTGTTGGACGCGTCACTAGTAATTCAGCAAATAATCAGGTCAGTTTGGCAACTCAAGGATTATCCTTGAGAGACATTAGAGCGGACTAAGAAGGATTGATGGAGATTTTGATCTATCATGCATTTAGACTCATCCTAATTCCTCCAAACCACTTTAATCCAAAAATACACAAACTCAAGCGTAACCCGAAGACAAGTTGCGAGGGCATCACATTTTGATCTCTAACGTAAGCAAGATAGATGATGGGAATATTTCATAGTGGCCTAAAATCATAATAGAATCACTAGCCAGAAATCGGCGGTCAAAGAACATAAAAATATTTATTGTTTTGCTTAAGAATTAACCGCTCCGAGGATGCATCTCAATGGCCAAAAGCATCAGTAAAAAATCACGGCATATGTGCATACACATGCTGAAATCCAAAATTTTTGGATGGGTCTCTAGGCAGTACATGAGCACAAGTCCACTCCTTAGCAATGAATCTGTGACAGAAATGGAATGAACTTTAAGATCTCAAAAATAAACGAGGTAGTAAATATGTCCCAAATTCAATATTGGTTACTAATAAATAGTGAGACATGAGTATCATGTTGTGAATTTCTATTCTGAGTTGCCACAACTCTAGCATAACAGAAGCCATTCTGAGATGAACAATTCGACTGCTGATAACAAGACAGAATGACTCATGTAACACATATCAATTCTAGGATATACTGCAAGAACCTGAGTTAGGCAAAGGATTATAAAACCTCAATTGGTGATTACATTACTTGAAATAACATGTCAAGACATGAGTAACCATATATGATAGGATGCCGGGATTGTTGCCTAACGGTACATGAGTAGTCTTGCCAAAATTGATCAACAATTAATGCCTGTAGAGCTCTGTTCTATAGGCGTTGCTATGGCGCCATGCTACAAATGGCTTATGGCTGTACTGCACCAAACATCTCCATTGGTTCAGTTTTGAACCCCAAACCAAACAACTCCATTTATTCAAGTTTTAAACCTGGATCCCAAGCTTAGCACCAAAGCTCATCTTACAACACCAACTTGTGTGTCACTTTAGACATCGATACCTTAGCAAACCAAACTGACTCCACATACAGAAGTGTTATGCTCTTGGCTGTTTGGAGTGTTTGTGCATTTATTCAGATGCATTTCAATCGGGTAGACTTGGATCTTGATCCACCTAAGATGCTCTACTACAACCAAATGCTACTGCATTTTACTCATGATCATCTACTGCTTACCGTTTACAATTTAAACAAAGGGAGCGCTATATACCGGTCTAAATAGTACGTACTGTAGTGTATATATAGTAGTACCTCAGGATCAGAAGTAGACGGCCATCTGAACACCCTTGTCCACGAATCCGCACTTGGCGTAGTAGTCACGAAGCTCTGGGGTGCAGTCGAGGATGACCTTGTAGCAGCCAGCTTCCCTGGCGATCTCCACGAGGCGGCGCACGATGCGGAGCCCGAGCCCTCTGCCGCGAGCGGCGGCATCGACGACCACATCCTCCACATGCCCCACCTTGCCGCCACCACGCAGGAACTTACGCTCCACGAAAATACACCCCGTCGCTAGGATCCGCCGGTCGGAGGCGGAGGGGTCCTCGGCCACGAGGATGACGTGGTCATCGCCCTGTGCCGCGAGCTCAGCGAAGCGCGTCGCGAACTCGGATGCGGTGAGGTCCGGGCAGGGGGAGAGCTGGGAGAGGAGAGAAATGAATCCCCTCTCGTGATCCGAAAGCTCTAGGCGACGGATGTGGACGGGATTTTTGGTCTCGCCGGCGGCGGCGGGTTCCGGCGAGGTGGATGCCATTTGGGTCCGCCGTCCGCGAGCTTGGGTGGGGTGGGGAGTGTGGCGGCGTTTCAATCTCTGCAAAGGGCCTTTTGCTTTCTCTGTGCAAAGCATCACGCTAGCCGTTAGATGCCGTATGGACGCTCTAGATTGACTATATCAGAAAGCAGGGTGTGAGTAAGTTGTTCTTGTTCAGGTCAAATGGTGTTTGGCATGGTGAAGCCACAGAACTACTATGTTTAAATCCCAATTGCGTCTCAAAAGACAAGTCATGTATCAATTCAATTACATAGTACTAAAATATATATATTCAAAACAAGGAAATATTGTGGTGGTTATGTTCTAGCACTTCCAATCAAACATCTGGCTTCATGCTCAATTGACATCCTAGAAGGTTTCACAAACCCTTTGTCGCTTAGTTTTTTACTTTTCCACTACTAGATAGTGGGTAATCGCATGCTACGTCCTTAAAGAATTGTATTGAACTTCAGTCAGAACTTCTCTCTTGATCTAATTATTCGCAAATGGCTTCTTTCGATCCTTTGTTTCTTATCAAGTCTTTAGAGATGACATACAATTTGAATACAACAGTGATTCATCCTATTGCATTGCCCATGTGTTGATTTCGTACTTAGGCCATATCTTGCCGGAGACACTTCCTGTGGCTTTCCCTTCTCTAATTCCATACAATGTCAACAATATTCTAGGTGGCATACTGATTATTTGTCATGAGTAGACTTTGAAACAATGCACTTTTATCTGATCATAACATTGTGGAGCAGTTTGTCGGTTCAAAAAGAAAAAGATCCAGGCCGAGATAATTCCAAAACCGCATGCATGTGGTCACGGCTCAAATTTGACGCCACATGGAAATTTATGGCCAAGGTTGGGCAGACATTTTAGGGCCAAAACAAACTGGATTTTAGCCCGGCCCGTCGCGTTTTCATCATATGTCTAATCTCGAACCTTCCCCGCTGAACGTGTCGCAGTCGCCACTTGCTTGCAAGTTCAACGAAGGTGGCTCTAATTTATTTGTTTCTCCGCAAATTAGTACTGCATTTTACTCCTTCCCATATCCTCTATTCCATAGAAATGGAATTGCTATTGTTCTCTAGTACAGCGCCATTATTGGCTACTGTCACATGGACATGAAAGCGTACGTGACCTGCGGTTACGTGTGAGAAACCGAGAACGAAGTCTATTTCTCGGCTAATTACTTGTATGAAATGGTCACCGGTCGGATCGGAGTAGATTAGCTATAACTATTACACCGTACTTACTTATCTTGTGTCATGACAGGGCTTCAAATGAATCCATATTACTACTAGTATATATATACAGTTGGGCTGTCGTCAAGACGGATACCTATGATTGGTGGATCTATCCGATGCATACGCATGCGCACCATTGTGTGGCAGGGCAAGCTAGATCCAAATTGATTCCAAAACAGAACGGACAAGGAGGAAGGACGCACGTCATGTCCGAGCCATCGTCTATTTGAGTTTTTCTTCACCACTGACGCCACGGATCTCTTGGTCGATCCAGGAAAGAATATTGAGATCCATCCATCAGCGGTCCAGCACTATTCAGGGAACTGGATTCGATCGGTTTAGCAGTAGCAATATACTCCATGATAAACAAGGCCGGCCTCCTCCAGTGAGAACGGGAGACGTGACTGACAAGGCTTGGGTCTTGACCAGTGAGTACAGTTGAATTATTGGCACTAGAAAAGAAGAGAGGGGCAGGGAATCCTTGAACTGACGACACCGGCCGGGCGAGTCTTCTCAGAACGTCTCCAATGCAACTATTTGAGCTATCTGTTTGGTGCTGACTACGTTCGGATAGCTGATGTGGAGGAGAGAGAGCAAAAAAAAATAAATAACTATCTATTGATTCCTAGTTAGCTCTAAGCACACGACCCGAAAACTAGGAGGATGTTATCCAATAAAATGTTGTAATAGAATGACCTCACAATGATATGGATGAGGTGGATTTTTTTAGCTAGTACTGGTTATGACCGTTAGAGGAGCCCTTAGCAGGACAAAACGTGTTTAGATGATCTCCTCTCGGACATATAGATTCAATTCAAAATTCCTTTACACAGGAGATCAGAGCAGCAGGCAGCACTGTGATTTCGTTTAATTTTCGGAGAACACGGCGCCAACTGGTACCGTGATGTGACGCGAGCCGATCAAAGATGCGGTGCTGCGGTCTACTGTAGTACGCTGTGTTGGTCTGAATTCTGATCTTGCTGACTTGCGAGGCCGCCGCCCGGAATCGCACGCCTGGGATCTGCCGACCAGAGGGAGATTCCAGGCACTCGCGCTCGCGCCGAGCTGCCCGTGGCGTCACGGACGACGAATTCTTAGCCCCGGGCTCGTGCCTCCCTACGCCATCCCACCGCTGACGTCAGCAACATTTTAGGAGCGCTGCTAATAGAGTCAGCACATGGATAAATGTGGGCATGTTATTTGACGTTATCATCAGCAATCAGAAAAATCCCTCGGTATAATGGATTGCCATGCGATTGGTCTTCTTTTCGCATTCTCTCCATCTCTTTTCTTTATGTTCACTCTTCTTCCTCTAGGATACATGAAAATGGGTAGATGACGAGGGTCGAGTGGAATTTAAAGTTTATCGCCTAGCAAAGGTATTGGCCAATAGTCAGCCTGCTTCTTGTCCTTCTGTTTGGTTGGACCTAAACGCCCCCATAGCAACTTGTTTAGCAACGGACGGCGCGGATTCACCGACTGGACCGCGGCTGTTGTTCGCTCCGACTCGTGGCCAGACCAGACCGGTCCGTTCAGTCACGCTCAAGCGCCGTGCTTCCATTTGCAGCATCCTGGAAAGCTTCTTCTATTTCTACCGGCCGCCGGCTCGAAAAAGGGGACGAGGAATCTGCGCGAGCTCAGCTGCTCTTCTAGGCTGGGTTGGCTTGCGTTGGTGGTAGGGCGGCGTGACAGCGTCCTCCACAAGTCAACAGCGCGAGCTGCCCAGCCACCATATCCTCCGATCCCTTGAGAGGTAGGCGGAGGGCTACGGGGGCATATGCTCATGGAGAGCGGGAGGAGGCAAGGGGTGGTGGTGGCGATCGAGTGCGTCGCGGGCGGGTCGCGGGCGGAGGAGTGGGGGCCCGGGAGCAGCGAGATGGTGCAGACGGGGGACGTCGTGGAGGAGCTGCTCATCGGGGTCGGCGGCCGCGGCGGGCCCGCCGCGCACGCCGCGCCCTTCAAGGGCGGCCGCGCCGCGCTGCAGAAGCTGCTGCACGCGGCCTTCAAGCGCGGGGAGACCTCCGTCGAGGTGCGCGTGCGCCGCCCCGCGCAGGGCCAGCGGCAGCTTGCCGCCGGCGACGGTCGCGAGCTGACGGGCGCGGCCACCGCCGCCAGTATGCAGGCCTGCGTCGTGCCGCAGGAGTCCGTCGGCGGCGGCGGGATCGGGCGCAGCCGCCAGTACGTGCTCCGCTCCATCCGCGACCCCAACTACGCCGTCGGCCTCGTCGACCGCATGGAGAGCGAGTGCATCGCCATCAGAGGTTAGCACTGCAGCACAGCACACGCCACCACCATCATCTCCCATAATATAGCAGCACCAGACATGCGTATCCTCATCCCCGTGCAGATAGATTAAATTCTAGATATTTTTTGTACTATCATTTTTTGATCCGCTCTTAGTCCGTACATCAGCTTAGTTCGGTTTCCGGCTTTCCGCTATAGCCCTCGCCCCTCGGAAGAAAAGTAAAAGTCCGCGGCTGAGTTTTCGTTACATGCCGGGTTGGACTTGAGAAAAAGGATATACTAGGTGCGTGCTTGTGCCCTCTGCATGCGGACTTTTGTGCACAAAAAGTTAGCAAGCAAGGTCGGCTTGATGGGTGACTTGCGACTTTTCGTTTTCTAAGTTTTGGCGTGTTCATGATGACAGCGATTTTGGTTGCATGGTACTAGTGTTTATAGGCATATACTTGGATCAGCACAGAACTACAGGCCGGCTAAGAGCCTAAGACAGTCAGAAATGGTCGATTCTCTAGGAGTACAATACATGATCCGACCGTCGTATATGTATGAATATGTTCAGAATATCCTCGGTCTGATGGGATAGAGGATTGTAGTTGTAGGAGGTTGTTATAGCATTGTTGCTCTTGTTGTGTTGATGACTGCTGGTTTGTTGGGAAGTTTCTAGACAGTAGCTTTGGCCAAGTACATGTACACGCACGGTGGTCTGTTATCCAGATGATGCGTACAAATAATGCTCTGTAGGCAAGCATATTCTTGGGAACATTACAAACAAGATTAACGAAGCCTAGCGCTAGATCTTGTATTATTGCTACTTCTTGCATTTGCAAGCTTTTGTTGCCAAAAATAAGATTCAGATCCTGCTGTAGACAGTTACCCTATAAACCAGCTGGAAAGTCTAAGCCTTGTTTGGTTAGCATAGAATCCATAGATGTTGGAGGGGATTGGGTAGTATTTTTAGAGATTCAATCCCCCCTCAATACCCTTAGATTTTTCTCTAACCGAACAAGGCACCAAGCAGCGGAGAAAAACACTAGGAGCATACTATTGCTGAGTCTAGCTCATGATGCGTACTTCCAGGCAGCAGACACGGTGATGCACGTTGAATGGAATCACCACTCAGCTAGATTGATAACCACTTGCTGATTACCGAATATTCATCCTGCATATAAAATTCTGTCTTATAAATTGTTAATGCAATTGTTGAGAGATTCCTTAGTTGACTTTTATAGGTCCGGTCGTCTCTTTCCTTCTCAATCGGAGCAAAATAATAATGCACAATTACAGTTCATGGGGAAAATATTGATATGAGTCTGCTTTTTTTTTTTTGCATTCATGAGTCATGACGGTGTTTTTCTTCAGGCTCTAGGAGCTCGAGGGTGGTTTGCGCGCTGAGCAAGGCACAACTGCAGGACGGTTACGTGTCCTACCCGTGGGAGAAGAAGATGCGGGAGGTGCTACCAATACCCAACTCCAGCAGCTTCCTCTCCTTGCTCGTTCTGCCCACGGCACTCGACCGTGCCGCCTCCCGCTACAACTCCGTCGACGACACCCTGGCCCGCGCCAACGCCTGGATCCTCTCGTCTCAGGCGTCGGGTGTGCCCATCATGTTCTTGAATGTGCAGACTGAGGCCCTCCTCACCAAGGTACAGATGACCAGATTGTACTCAGTGTGAGCTTCTCCGATGATCTGATCTGACGTTAGTGACTTTCTTGGTGCAGATCTCCGGCGAGACAGCCT
Organism: Paspalum vaginatum; assembly: GCA_030272315.1. NCBI lineage: Eukaryota > Viridiplantae > Streptophyta > Magnoliopsida > Poales > Poaceae > Paspalum > Paspalum vaginatum. Next base: position 6,196,883 of record CM059015.1, read on the forward strand.
CTGCGACGGTCAACTCGGGCTCACTGGCCGACCTCCCGAACCTCGCCAACGCCAGCCTTTATGGCTTCGAGGACTACCACGGCGTGGACATCGGCGTGGTGAAGGCGGTGCGCGTTTGGTACACGGCCGCTGCTGGAGAGATGCCGGTGGAGATCATCCTCGAGGAGAGCGACGTCAAGCTCGGCTTCGCCATTAGCCGCACTGAAGAGGTACACGACGACGTCTCACTGACTGCACTCTAGCCGTTGTAGCAGTGCATTGCACACGTGTCTGGTCTGGTGTGTCAGAACTCAAGTCACTTGTCACCGTGTGGGCAGGGTTTCATCTACATCTCGTCCGTCATGGAGGGCGACGTCGACCGCGCGGTGCCGTCGACCCGTTCGGGGCTCCGCGACCTCTACCGGGAGGCGAAGCGCGCGTCCAAGCTGCTGGTCATATCGAGGGTGTCGGGCCAAAAGGTGCTGCCGTGGATGGTATCGACGTCCGGCGCCATCCGGTGCTTCGACACCGTGTCCCTCAGCCAGAAACTGTCCCTGCACCGCCACGCTCTGCGCCCGATCCTTCTTCACGTGCTCATGTGGGACGGCAAGTCCGACGCGCCGACTCGGCCGGGGCGCGAGCCCTGCCCGCTGCCGCTGCCATCGCCGTCCCCGGCATTCGCCGAGCTGCCGCGGCAGAACTCGTTTGCGTGCGTCGAGCAGCGGGTGCAGGCAGAAGGGGGGCCCGGAATCATGCACGAGAGGGACACCGCAGGGGACGCATCCTTCAGGTTCCATAATTTCTCGCTGCCCAACAACTGGGTCTGATAAATGCGAGCACATGCTTGGATGTCCGAGTTGGTCTATGTACATATGTAGATTTGCAAGAGTCGCATTGTGCTGACTGCTGAGAAAGAACAGCTTGCAGTGTAACTTATTATCGAGTGAAGTATAGTTTTGATCGATGAAAATGTTGTTTCGGAACTACTCTAGACACTGCAGATCCTTGTATTAGTAGAACACTTTCAGGATTCCTTGCGCACTTTTTTTGTTTCTGTGTTTCACAAGTGATATCAGTGTGGTACAAAATAAGGTATCCACTATACTGACAAGAGAAATGAACAAGCATGATCTGCATTGACATAGAAGGAAACGAATACACAAATGTCAGTTTGGATAATTGAATTTTGCATTCTGATATCTGTCATGTCATAAGTATCCAGATTATCTGCTGGATAGAGTCTATACTTCATCCTTTCCCTTCAGGTTAATTACGGAAAGCTCCTGTTCGACATAATCCCCAGCGCATATTGGTGGATAGGAATGAGCATCAGGTGTTTCAGCAAAGTGGCCAAGCGGCTTAAGAATTGCATCTGAAGCAATGTGCGCGAACAACTGTTTATACAAACAGGCAATGGGTCAGTATAACGGTTGAGAACTTCACGTTAAGCCCTTGAATCCTTGATCAAACAAAGCTAACATAACTGAGAATATAGACTTACCGTTGATGAAACCCGCCATAGGCTTCGATTTTGCTCTTTTGCTAAATTGACGGCCTCTAGCGTTCTCTTGGTCACCACTACCTCGTGCATCCCAGCCAAACACTCACCACCAGTAAGCCATTCCAGCTGTTCAAAAACAAACACATCTGATTAGTAATAAATAGTCATACAGTAGTACTCCATATGTCTTCTCTTTACTAAGTTTACTTCAGAGCCACACCCAATATCTTTTTACTACTTCTGTTGAAGTATTTGATACTATCGATAAAACTCATGTGCTTCCTCCAATCACAAATATAAATCCATCTAGGTGTGTCCTTGAGTTAATAAATTATAAAAATATAGCATTATCTTATATGAAAAGAGTTACTTATTATGCAAGTGCTTTCGTAATGAATCTAACTAACTACATCAATCTTGTGTTGTGAATCTAAGTTCGTCAAAGTTGGGACAAATGTGGATGGACTTATATTTACGATGTAAGTATAGAAGTAGAGATTCACTTCGGTTTTGACAATCACGTTGATTATAAAAACACTCAAAAAGATAGAACAAAACAAAACTATGATACCATCAAACAGAAAATGCTGATATGTACTGAAGCTGACCTGTTTTCCAGACTGGATGAGAAGGCAACCAACAGGGACTTTCACCTCCATCTTTTTACCATTCCTTAGCCAGATGTTAAGGCCAGGAAATCTACTTCGGCCATGTATAGTCAAGAAATTAAGATCGTAATGGAATCCAGCAAAAACAGTGCCCACAGAACCATGACGCTGCAGGTCACTTCCAGTTGGTGCTAGGAGATGTGGTCCCTAGTGTTCAGAGAAATTGAGCAATTTCAATGAAATTATCACAGAAATTGAATGCGAATACTATTTGTAAGACTACCAGTCTATACTGCATTGCTACAGAATCAAAGAGCTCATACCACACTTTACAACCCACCAAGCAAATCAATGATGGATTACAGTATTATACCTCCTTCATCAAAGAAGTAAATGCATCCTTCGGCAAACCAAAGCCAATTGCAGCCATCTCAGCGACAACCTAAACAAACATACCCATATCGCACGACCAAGTTATGCATTGTACATCAACACTGAACCATACTTTTCAGAAAAGGTGCTATGCATGATATATGTACCTCAATTGCAGAAATCATTTTAGAACCCCAGGAATCCATCGTCTCTTTCCACTCAGGTAACCCCTCAGGGATTACAGGTTCTGAGTTTAGTTCCTGAACAATGTTAGTTACTTAGTTACCAGCTCAGCACACAGAGACGACACTAAACTACCACCATCAATTTGTAGCACATTTCATATTTTTGGTTTTGGTTCCATATCATACAGAGAGATCACGTTGGATTATGGGAATCACAACCTTAAAGCGGGTATTTGCAGGGCGAGGACCCACTCTCCACATGTACCGCCATTTCGGGTCAGGACCTTTAGGCGTGGCTGGCTGAAACTCCTTGGGCATGTTCTTGATCTTCTCCTGGATGTCCTTGTCGACCAGACTGCGAGGAACCTCCACCCCTTCGGGTGTGACACCCACCTTACCGACAACAAAAAGAAACCAACAGGATCAATAATTCAGCACAGTGGGGATAGGTTCAGGTTCGGCGGTTCCTAACACACATTGATCACAATCCCAGCCGTGCCAATTTTACAATGTGACCGATCCCGGCAGTGAACCAGATCCAACAAACTCAGGGTTTAGAACCGTCCGAATGTCCCATAACCACGCACCCGACGCCATCAAACTCGAAGAGGCCAAGTTCGCCAAACAAACAGGAAAAGCAACGGGCCGGGTCGATGGGGCGGGTACCTGGTAGTGGAGATGGGGTCGTTCCTGGAGGCGCTTGGCGTCGGCGGATCGGGCGAAGTAGCGCTCGACGACGTCGAGGAAGCGGTCGTTGTCGGCGGCGGAGCAGCGCGGGTCCTTCACCAGCAGAGCCCCCGTATCCCGCAGGCTGGCGCTCACCGTGGCGCACAGCGCGCGCAGCTCCTCCTCGCCCGCCGCGGACGGCCCGGCGGCGGCGGTCCCGAGATACGGCGCGAGATCCACCACCGGCAGGTCCATGGGGCTGCGCTGCGCGGGAGAGGCGAGTCGAAATGAACAGGGGGAATCGAGCGGACTAGTGGACGCCTGATGAATGGGCGTCGGAGTGGAACGGCCGAACCGAGACTATAGTTTAAGAAGCGGTGGGATGGGGCGTCGCGTGAGGGAACCGACTGGAAGAGTTGGGGACGCAAAGGCAAGGCAAAACCGGGTGCGCACGGAAACCGTTTTGGATAGAGATTCTCCCGGCCCGGCTGGCTGCCGCGCGCCGTGCACGTGATTGAAAAGTTGGGAAAAAAACGAGAGGACACGGAGGCTGCTGGCTTATGTGAAAAAGCCACGCCGCCGTTGAAAAGGAACACTGGCCTACTCTATCTATACTACAGACGATTGAAAATTTACAATGTTTCTCTTTAATACTACTCTTACTGTTCTAATTCATAGCACGTCTGACTTTTTTTAACAGCAAGTTTGACAAACTCGTTTTTTTCAAAAATATAAAAAAATATAAAAAAATTAATGTCATAGTTAAATTATATTATACGCTAAATTAAATCACAATTAAAAAATAAATGAAGATTATGAAAAAAATTTTAATAAAACAAGTAAATCAAACTTAGTGTCAAAAAATCAAACAACCTGTAAATTGAAACAGATGGAGTAACACCTTGTACCCCTTAGGAAACACTTGAAATTATGACAATAGCAAAAATACATCTACCATTTTATCATCTTAAATAGTTCTTACCCATTAGCGTATCAACAGGGTAAAGAAATGCTGCACATCCATACGGCAAAACATGTCGGATGTTTGGGTTTCTGATGCCCACTGCCATCTCTGCTAGCATTTGTACGTCGTCACCGCCTTCTTCCTACAGCACTGAGGACATGACACGCGCTGGATAGGTTGTCACTGTCGTTCAAAGAGAGGATTGATGGGCTAGCATAATGAGTGCGTTGGTGGTAAGATGGCTGTGGCATAGAGGCATCAAGGATGACAAGGCGGAGATCATTGTGGTGACCGTCGTGCCTGCTCACCACAAGTCACTCGACACCCACATGCGCGGGCCGTCAGTGTGGCCTCTAGTCTAGAGTCAAGCCATGATATATGCCCAATGGTCAATGACGTCTCAATGTTCAAATGAGATAAAATGCACTTACATGGAAGTCCTCCAACACGAATAGAATGGCCTATTCATCGCCTAATCAAAATGAGTACAGCGATCCACTTCAAGCCCACTTCATCAACCCTCGGATTGAATGAGGTTGAAGTGTATTTATAAGAGAATAAGAGATTATTTGATCTACTGTACTGATTTAAATCTATTGGGCGATTCTTTTAATCATCTTCTATCTAAGATTTCTTAAACTAGTGCCATTGTTTCATTGAGCAAAACAGAGGTCTGATCCCTGTATACTCATTTGATCATTTCTACCACAAACCTCCCCAGGGCTCGCCTTAACCATTGCCGCTACTTTATTATAAGAAAAAATACAATCGATGCACCCTCCGCCCCAAGAAATGGTTGCTTGCAAGGTGTTCATATTTAAAATATTTACCTCTATTTAGCAATCGAAATCGCTAAGCTCCTGATCTAAAAATTTGCAGTTTGTCAAGATCCTTGTATGAAAGCTGCGATCAAATGGTTGCTTGATCGATGAGACTTGTTTAGTGCTTTTGTTTGTGGACAAATGAGTAGACAATGGAACGCGAGCTTCCGGTGTGGACACGGGGCACCAAGACCTCTCTCGTTTCGTCTTGTAGGAGCTGAAAACTTGGCTCGGCCCAGCAGGTTCACTAGCTCGAGCAGGGTCATTTTGGCTCGCGAGTTAGAGAGGAAGACGCGTGAGGCCGTGGCCAGTGAGGTTGGACGGCCGCGCAACCAACAACGGTGTAGTGCAGTGAAGCGATAGTTTTATCACGAGGGCACGTTCATTTGCGCGGAGTGATACGTAGTGTTGCGGTTGCGAGCAAACTTTTATCCGGTATTCATTGTCTATATTCAAACTATATATTGTTGTTATAGTACAGATTTTAGCATTTGGTCCAACCTTTAATCCTTTCATTGAACGCAGCCTTAGACACTTGACACACTCACGGGCATCGAACGGAGCCTGAATCCGGGGCAAGCAGCAGCCTTCGATAGCCAGCATAAATTCCTAACACGGGAAAGGGTAACAGCATTAAATTCGTGAGTGCCAGTTTACCGAATGTCGCAACTGAATCGCGGACAAAAGAAACGTCGCTCCATTAAAATAAATAAATAAATAACACTTGAAACACGACGGGCATGAAGAATCAAACGCCATACAGAGAAGAAACTCCACCAGAGCTACTACCATGCCATGCCCGCTCTCGAGGCTGATATTGCCACGTGTATATAGAGATGCAAAACACTATATTAGTACACTAAAGATACAAGTATAATTTGAATTATATATTGTAGAATAGATATGCTAGTGACAATAGTCCTGACGAGTCACACGACGTTGTTGCACAAAGTCTTGTCCTCTGATATTGACGTATTCACCTAAAGGAACAAGCAACAAATAGAAGCATACAGGATTTGCGGGTAGTTTGCTAGGCTGCAGCGGCGGAGGGCTAAGGGCAGGTCTCGCATCGTGGTCGCGGAGTGGGTGACATCACCTCGGGGGCGAATAGCGTTAACTTGGGCTCGGTGGATAATATTGGCCTATTGGGAGGGCCACTAGCTCTTGGGGTTGGGTACTCGGAGCGGTCTCATTGTACAAACGAACTAGAGGTTGTTTCTTTAGCAGCAGCACACGAGTAAAAAAAAATTCTATGTGCTCGTTGTACCACGTTGGTCGCTGGGAGGTGGATGCTCGTTTGAACTAAACTTCTGCACCAAATCTGTCCAAAGGAACGAAACCGAAATGTAAATTTGACTCATAGCCCTAATCTCAATGTTGCCGGTCAAAAATATGTACATTGTGAGCTAATCCACAACGTGACTTTGTTCATTGTTCGGTTCTAAACAAGTCAACCCGCCAAACTACCATACCAAACTGTTGGTCCCAATGTAGACTGTCGCTTGGTCCCAATGCAGACCGTCGTAGTCCCTTACCAGCGCATCCTATTGAGGACGCTCAAAGCACTGTTTTGCACTCTGCGCGTATTTTACATAGAGATGAGTTTGAAATATGAGTGGTGGAATGAGAGGACTGATGAGAATAACTTTACTGTCGATTGCTTTATATTATGGTTTGGAACCGACGAAACCGCGTTGTTGATCATCAGCTTCGATCTGCCATGCAATTGCAAACAACAAGTTCTACGCCGTTGCAAGTCGTCATGCTTCTACGCTTGGCCGTGCGCAGACGCCTGCTACTCCCATTGGTGACACAAATCGTTGTTTCCATGTTGCCGGGCTTCATGCTCTCCTCTAGGCCGACAACAACCTCTGTGTTTCTTCCACATCTTTTTTAGGCCACAGCAAAATCCAACGACAACCTCTGCAGCCTCGATCATGCTGCTACGAACATTGGGATCTATCCAACGCTTGGTCTTGAGCATGCATGACATTTTCTCCTCATCAAAATGACCATTCTACTAATATTACAGTTTATACCGCTCAAACTGTCAAAACCAAACCACTTGACCCGTCATCACCTAGGTTGGTTTGCAAACCCGCCTAAAATAGTCTTAAACTTGCAATGTATAGGCCTAATTTCTAAAGTGACATCTTGCTTATATACTTGAGTACTCAGTTGAACTTTTTTCTATTTTCGCTTTTAATACCCAAGTACATATGTTATATGTGGTTCGAATTGCTCGGGTTAAAATGTAGCGGATATGGGGAGACACGACTTGAAGCGCTGCTATGGCCCTATAAATTGATGGACGGTTGTTAATTCAACCACAATGTATTCAACGTCTCTTTTCCACCATGGGGCCAAGAAAACCATGATTCAAAAAGAGAAATGCCCCCTCCCTGGCTCTTTCCCATAAATCCCTAACACGATCTCTTCTCCTCTCAACCCTCCGCATGCTCTAGCTCCTCCATCGCTAGCACCATAATTGCTCGTACACAAACTAGAGGGGTTCGTTGCCCCCGTATAGAAGTCGATGGCTTCAACATAGGGAGTTATGAGACCCTTTGTGCCATCTGACGCTGTGATGTCGGCATTTTTGTAGAGGCACGAGTCTATTCATACAAGTACCATATCCTGGACAGGGATCTCGTCAACTTACCCAAGCACCATGCTAGCCACATATCCTGAACTATGAATGCATAATGTCTTTTGCTTAGAGTTTTTACTTAGAGATTAACTAGGATCCCACGAGGGCCTCATACCTAATAAATAAAAAGAGGCGTAAGGGAATAAGAAGTGCCTTTTCTACCTCCCCTTTAATAATGAAGACGAGATTGTGAATGCCTCATCTCCTTAGGCTCAAAGAGTATGAGAGGAGCCAGTAATAGAGTAGGCTCCCTTTGGTGTAGCCTACCAACTACAACGATGATGTTGGCTGAAAAATTTACCTAGAAGCCCTCGAAAGATGCTTTGTCTTTTAGCAGAGGACTTCTATCTTGAAAGATATCGCCATCTTGCACCACCTCCTTTATCAAGTTAATAGCTACAGAGCTTCGCGAAAAGGAGCGGGAGTTGCATACTATATTTTTAATCTTTTTGAAAACTCGTGATATCACAGGAGTGTTTGGGACTGCTCTGCTCTACCAAATATAGACATGCTCTAACTTCATCTAACCAAACAACCACAGGTCCATGAACTCCGGCTTCGAAAAAATTCAACTCTAGAGACCAACTCCATGTTTTTTTCGGAGCTCCTATCCTCCTAGAAATCGGTGTTTCATGTATCCTCTCCGCGTGAATATTGTGAGGCCCACTGCAATATTGAAAGTCACATGATCACATCATTGGGGATTAGATTACTCACTACTGGTTTCATAGATTTTTTTAGCTAACAATACTCATGCATGGGCTTAGGAACAACCATGAAACATGCACATACATTTTATTTTTATGATTTATTATTTCATTTACTCCTCATTCTATGAATTATGTTTCCTATTTCAACGCTTTATTTTGTTTCCTTTCTATCGGTTATGTGTAGGGTCTTGTTACAAATGGCCAAGACTTTATTTTAAACAAAGCTTCTTTCGTCTAAAATATAAGTTGACCTTAATATCCACTCTTCATATAAAACAAAAGGCCCCTTGAACCAAAACAGTTCATTGCTTTGTTTGATAATGTGCTGTTACAATTTACATGACATATGTCGACATCATCTTGTATATTAATAGTTGTCTTTGACAAACATCATGACGTTCACGTGAGACGTTATCTCAAACGCTAACATAGAGTACAAGAGTGACTTGACATTCGCTGCGAACCTAGAGATGCTGATCTTAGTCAGCCCTCGCCAGGGCGCCTAAACCCCTCCAAAACCCTAATCACTCCCCTAAACCCCACGTCTCACTGGTCTCCCTTGACTACCCAAACTGCCCCTACAAACGCTAACTACCGAACGCAGAAATATCACCACCGCCAGGCGTGCTCAGCGACGGGAAAAAAAAAAAGAAGAGACGCGAGTGTCTCACCTAGAGGCCAGCGACAGTGACTATGGGGATAGGAGAGTCCGCCCACCCGTATAAAAGGAACGGCCGGCGAGGGCAGGAGGCTTCCTCCGCTTTACCGAAAGAGCCCCTCGCCTAATCATTCCCTGCCCCTCGCCCTCGCGCCGCCTCATCTTCCCGGCCGAAACTTCCGCGCCGGCGGCGGCAGCGGCAGCGGCAGGTCACCCCCGCACCTTACGGAGAGTCCCTTTTCTATCCTGTGGATTTCATCTCCCGGGCGTTCCGCTGAGCGGGAGGGGTCTTGCTTGGTGGGGGAGGGTTTAGGGTTTTGATCCTGCCGTAGATCGTGCGCTCGGTCGATATAGGTTCCGTTGGGGTTTTGTGGAGCTGGTTATGTTTCTCGGTTGCTTCAAGTACTCTGTTGTTTGTTGTGCTGTGAATTGTGTATTTTTTGGGCTGATTAGATTTGTTGGTGTTGGTTTCTGTTTGGGCAGGAGTATGGCGGGCAAGTCCAAGGGTGGGAAGAACAAAGGGAAGGTGCAGGGCACAGGCCAGTCCGTGTCGTCCGAACCAGAAGTGCCAGTGACTGATGGAACCGAAATAGTTAATACAGAGAATGGGGAAGTAAATGACCCCCCTGCCATGGAGGGTGGAGTAACGGATGGAGAGAAAGGGGACGGGGATGTCCCGGTGGCTGCGCAACCTGCAAAAAAGCCAGCTGAAGGTGAGGCCTTGGGCTGTTTACCTGTTCAGTGTTCACTGAAACTGATACTGTAGCTGTATTGCAAAGGCTTGAAGTAATACTCTGAACATGATTTCACATTTTGTTTTACATGGGTACGTGTGGACATATGCTTTTGATTTAAGGATTATGTGATTTGGGCTGAAGTCATGCTGAATGAGTGACACATTGTATGCCGCTGTGTTGGTATTGAAAATAGTAGAAACATATCTCAAGTTCTCCCTCTGCATTTAAATATAAGTCATGGTTGATTTTTTTAAAACTTGAATCATCCGTCTCGTTTAAAAATTCTGGATAAACATACAAGAAAACAAGTCACGCTCAAACTCTATACTATGATAAAACAAATCACAAGTTCACAACAAAATAAATAATTTCTGAATAAGATGATCGATTGACGTTTTGGAAAAAAGTCAATTGTGACTTATGTTTAAATACGGAGGTAGTACTAATGTAACATTCTCAATTTTTCCTGGTTAAGCCCTGTCAGTCATCATCATCTACACTAAATTACATGTTTCAGTTGATGAACTGTTAAAATTTTTCATCTGTGCAAATGTGCAGCTTCTTTAACAAGAGGGAGTACTAATGTAACGTTCTCAATTTTTCCTCGTTAAGCCCTGTTAGTCATCATCATCATCTACACTAAATTACATGTTTCAGTTGATGAACTCTTAAAATTTTTCATCTGTGCAAATGTGCAGCTTCTTAACAAACATATTGTCTTAAGCAGGAGAGCTTCATCTATACCCTGTCCCTGTCAGGACGCAATCAGGTGAAAAGCTCGAGCTACAGGTAACTGCAAAAAAGTGCCCTTTCTTTTTTCTATTTTCCTTTACTAGTTCTATGCATGTCATGCTATGCTATTATTTACAGCTAAGCCCAGGAGATTCTGTTATTGATGTTAAACAATTCCTGTTGGATGCTCCTGAAACATGCTTCTATACATGCTACGACTTGATATTGCATACTAAAGATGGTTCAACACATCAGTTAGAGGACTACAATGAAATATCTGAAATTGCAGATATAACTTCTGGTGGTTGTTCGTTGGAGATGGTTGCTGGTAAGTGACTCCTTCCGATTTCTTCTCTATTGTTCTACCAATATTGATTTCATGGAGCTGAAATGAATGTTCTCTCAGCAATATATGATGAGAGGTCTATTAGGTCACATCTCCGGCGTGTGAGGGAGCTACTATCTCTCTCTAGTCTTCATGTCTCTCTATCAACATCCTTAGCTCTACAGCAGGAGTCTGCTCAGGGAAAATCCACAGGTACATTAACTATCACATATTTTTTATCTGCAGGTGCACTTATATCTTCCATCTTTGCGTAAATGCATCTAGCAATGTTTATTAGTAGTTCTATGAATTGTATATGTGAGTTTTAAACCAACTTGATGTTGATTTCGACCGTACTTGGTTGTACTCCTAGCAGGTTTGGAAAAAAACCCTATTCAGGAGCTTGATGGTTTAAATTTTATGGAGGACAGTGCTGGTGCTCTCACAAATTTATTGGCATCTGCACCAGCAGAGATAAAATGCGTTGAAAGCATAGTTTTTTCGTCCTTTAATCCTCCGCCAAGTTATCGGAGGTAATCTTTCTGTCTGGCACTGCTACCATCATGTCATTCTTGATTTTTGTTAGGCTTATTAATAAACCTGATCCAAGGACTACTTGCTACCCTTTTTCTATTTTAATTAGTCAATGTGGACTGATTCCCCCATTTTCAGTATAATGGGGTGGTCATCTTTCTTGTCAGAATTGTTGTGTTGCATGAAAAAGAATTTTGGTGTTTCTTTAGTGCTCTATCCTTCCGATGTATCTGCACATCTTGAAGTGCTTGGAAGGATATCTGCTAGTGCTCTGCACATCTTGAAGTGCTTGGAAGGTTATCTGCCAGTGCTTTAAAATATTGTTAATACAAAGGGTGAAGCATATAGTCACCACCCAGTGTTTTCTTAAGTTCGGTAAACTCTGGACAATTTGTTCACCTTCAGCTGTATTGTTTTGCCCACACTTGGGCAGTTGGGTAATTATGTTAGTCATAACTCATAAACTGTGATGTTGGAATTCTGTACAGCATAGAGTATTGTTTTCTGTGTGTTCCTTATTTGAGGATGCAATTGTTTCTTGTTGATATATATGTATATGCCTCATGGGCTTAAAGCCCACATTTCTGTAGCATTGCTGTAAACTTTTGTCACGCTTGAGTTGGAATTTTGTGGAATTAATACTTGATAATGTTTACCTCAGGCTACATGGAGATCTCATTTATATTGATGTTGTCACATTAGAAGGAAACAAATACTGCATTACAGGAAGCTCGAAATCATTCTATGTAAACTGTAGCAATGGAAGCATATTGGACCCGAAACCAACCAAACAAGTTCTGGAGGCCAGCACTCTTGTAGGTTTACTACAAAAGATCAGTGCCAAATTTAAGAAAGGTTTGCTATAAATCTGTATTCTATCTTTTCTTTGGTCTTACTGCACTGTTTGATTTGTGCTGACATTGGGATAAATCTTCCAAAGCCTTTCGTGAAGTATTGGATCGTAGGGCGTCGGCTCATCCGTTTGAGAATGTTCAGTCCTTGCTTCCAGTGACATCTTGGTTAGGAGCTTATCCTGTGCCAGGTAATTCTGTCAGTGCACTCCCTTCACCAAGATGTGCATCTTGTATCAACTTGTACTATTGTCTTCAACTCTTCATAAACTACACAAACATGCAGTTGCAGCCATACTGTTTACTTCTCACTTTTCAATGGAATTGGATATTGACATAGTAATATCTAAATCTGGGTATCCCAATATTAGCAATCTGTTATAAGAACTGAAGGCAATACACATTCTTATATGTACCTCAGATCATAAAAGGGATGCGGCCAGGGCTGAAGACTCTGTTGTGTTGTCATATGGCACTGAATTGATTGGTATGCAGAGAGACTGGAATGAAGAATTGCAGTCTTGTCGGGAGTTTCCTCATGACAATCCTCAAGAAAGGTTCTTTTGTTGCTTTTGTACTTTCTGGATTACCTGCTTTATACCTGCATAGTAACTCATTATTTCTGGTTGTTGCAGGATATTGCGTGGCAGAGCGCTCTACAAAGTAACATGCGATTTCGTTGACGCTGCGGTAAAAGGGGCAGTTGGTGTCATTAATAGATGCATACCCCCAATAAATCCAACTGATCCGGAGTGTTTTCATATGTGAGTAAATATGATGTCCATCTTTCTGCTTTAAAATCAGACTGCCCATATAAAAAAAGTTAAATGTAGTATTTGTAGTAAAGATTATATCCATAGCTATGGCTGTGTATGCTCTTTATATGATTTTTAAGCCAAGTTTCTTGGGAATTTGTTTAAAGCTGGAGCGTATGAGATTGAAAGCTGTGTGGAGGCTTGGATTTTATCCCAAACTGACACATGTTGAACTGTTTACTCTCTGGCAAGAGCGTAAATACAGAACAAAAAACAAGTGGTTCAGGGAAGATTCCATTTAAAATTGGTTACTTCAAAAGAGAGATCTATTCCAAATTTGTTACTTTCAACCCTCTGAACAATTTGTATCCAGTGCCAAGATGTGGCTAAAATACATCATGGAAAATTAGTTTGGTTGCATTTGATTTGAATTCAGCATATTATTATTTTCGAAATGGTCTTCCATTTCTTCAGGCCTATTTAAATCTAGCACTTCCAAATGTAGTCACATGGACCATCTTTGAAATTTTCATTATGTGATGTGGCCATGGGTTCACGCTTATGAAATTTCTATCAAAATGCTTATTGATAAAGTATCATGAACTAGTATATGTCAGCTCAGACTATATACAATAAGCAATAATTGATTGTAAAATATCCTTACAACAAGTTGTCAACAACAAAGCCTTATAGTCCCAAGCAAGTTGGGGTAGGCTAGAGTTGAAACCCAGCAAGAGCCACCCAGGGGAAAGAGAATAAACAAAATTCCTATTCATGGTTGATGGTTTAGGCACACCCGCTTTTTCAAAGGACAAAACTCGGTATATTACTGTATTCCATCCTCTCAATTCCCTTTTGGTTTATGTGGCACAATTGTTATTAAATTAAAAGTTCTATCAGCATATACTATATGCTCGATTAGGCATTACAATAGTTTTCAAGTTGTCGCCTAGGCATCCAAGCACCAAAAAAACATTGTCCCTGTTGCCTTGCCAAAACAGTAGCAAGATGAAGAGAGGAGTATTTTGGCACTAGTGCGATGTTTGAGGTTTTTTTTTGTTCGTTATGATGACAATATGAACTGTTGTGGGAGCTTACCAGTTCGATGCAACTTATACTTTCTTGGCCAAGTCTTATTCGAGTTTGACAAGGTTATTTAGTTTTGTTTCAGTCGAAAGCTTACCTCTGTTATTTTTGTCCCAGGTATGTTCACAACAATATTTTCTTTAGTTTTGCTGTTGACTCTGACTATGAACACATTTCAAAGGACAAGCCAGATTGCCAAAATGGGCCCAGCATAAACTCTAAAGTTTCCTCCCCAGATATGGTGGCTAAGCCAGATATGAACCATGCCGAATCTACTAAGGTGGCTGATTCAAAATCTGAAGAGTCACAGATCGCAGATAGTGAGCAGGCAACCTATGCTTCTGCAAACAATGACTTAAAAGGAACTAAGGCATATCAAGAAGCTGATATTTCTGGCCTTTACAATCTTGCCATGGCAATAATTGATTACAGAGGTCACAGAGTTGTAGCTCAGGTATGTGTGGAAGTAGAAAATTTCGTGGTATATAATACCTTTTTAATCTTTTGTTGCTTTGATTATGCTTTCTGTAATGTGTCCTTTCGCTTATAGCACCTTTTTCTATATTATGTCAGAATGTGACAAATGGTAAGGGTAAGCTAAACTCCAAATAACATGCCTTTTCCATTTGAACTGGATTTGTAGAGTATCATACCTGGTATTCTTCAAGGAGACAAGTCCGATTCCCTTCTGTATGGTTCTGTTGATAATGGCAAGAAGATATCTTGGAACGAATCATTTCATTCAAAGGTCAGTTGTAATAGAAAAGTGGACACTTCTCTCTGTCGTGTGTCAAAAGAAGTCTGAAATGGCGTTCTTATTTTCTTTACTAGGGGTCACAGTTTTCCTAGTGTGAACCTTGACATTAGTCCAGTTCAAATATTTGTCATTTCTTTACTAGGGGTCTCTGCTTTCCCTACTGTGAACCTTGACATTAGTCCAGTTCAAATATTTGTCGACAGTCGAAAGAAGTCTGAAATGGCGTTCTTATTTTCTTTACTAGAGGTCACGGTTTTTCTAGTGTGAACCTTGACATTAGTCCAGTTCAAATATGTCATTTGCTTTACGAGGGGTCTCTGTTTTTTCTAGTGTGGACCTTGACATTAGCCTAGTTCAAATATTTGTCGACTAATGCTGCGATGCCAACTTGCTTGGGACTAAAAGGATTTGTTGTTGTAATGCTGCAATGTGAAGTATGATGATTATTTATAGGAGGATGTGGGTCCGTTTGTTTCCCTACATAACACTCTATCCAGCCTTCAGATATGCAGCCAATTATGTTTGTTTCCCTGCACAAGACCTAAAGCAGGCTTACGCAATGCAAAAGTGGCCTCTTATGTTGCATTGCTGGAAACGCAGAAATCCTGCGTACTAGCTAAGCAGGCTAGCAGCTTATGCAGCACAGCCATGCACGGAAACCAAAACACCTTTTTCATATCATTTTTTTGTTATATCTCTTAATTAAAAGATCTAATCACCAAACCAATTTCATATTTGAGTTCCTTACCCTTTTTATGAACAAACTAGATCACACTTGTAATATTTTTTCAAAGAAATATTTTTCTTATTTTTTATTTATTGTTCTCCACTGTTCTAATGCAGGAAACCAAACACAGACTTAACAATACAGGCTAACTTAGACAGCGGAACCAAACACCGCTACACTGTATCCACTATACTGGCTTAGGCTAGCCTGTATAGGACCTTATCCAGCTTTAGAGTTATGCAGGGAAACAAACAGACCCTATATTGCAACTAGAATTGCATGTCATACTGCTGATACTATTTCCTCAACATTGTTGTTATTCCACCTGTGTTGTTTGCAGACTTGCAGCTGTGTCAGTATGCACTCGACTTTAGCAACAGCTATTTCAGGGCTTAGTTTTCATTTTAGCTAAAAAATACCGTTAATACTAACTTTTTTGTCATTCAGTTTTGTCCTCAGGCTTTGCCTTGTTCTCCAGAGCAACCAATGTTAATTCCATTTTTTATTGCTATTTTAGGTAGTTGAGGCGGCAAAGCGGCTCCATTTGAAGGAGCATGTGGTTTTGGATGGTTCAGGCAATCTTGTAAAATTAGCTGCTACAGTCGAATGCAAGGGCATTGTTGGAAGCGATGACAGGTAATTTGATCTATGAAGTTAAACACTGGTTTCTGCTTACCTTTTGATACCAGTAACGAA
The DNA here is from genome assembly GCA_030272315.1 of Paspalum vaginatum. Lineage (NCBI taxonomy): Eukaryota > Viridiplantae > Streptophyta > Magnoliopsida > Poales > Poaceae > Paspalum > Paspalum vaginatum. The sequence continues at coordinate 6,213,197 of CM059015.1, forward strand.
AACACTCATCTTTTCATTTTATTTTGGAAGGCTCAGTGCATCGTATGCAGTTGGCCCTGCTTGTTGGTGAACACCCGCCCCTAACCTATCCCGCCCCACAGCTCCTGAGGCAAATTTGCCCGCACGACGCTACCCAAAAACAATCCTAATTAACCCACCCCTACCCGCTAGGAGTGGGTAACCCCACGGGTCAACCCATGGCCAGCTGCCACCCACCGACCACTGCTAGTAGCACAACGGTTAGGAAGCTAATGCTACTGGCATACTGCACATTGGCACTGAGCCAACAACCAACGTCAGCAGGCAGCCATCTGAGGACTGCCGAAGTGGATAGCAGAAACAATATATGTTTACATGTTCAAATAAAAAAATAGAATCTGGCAGCTAATATAAATAAAATAGACTAGCAATCTATTTCCTTCCGGTATGAATGTAAGCTGAATCATTAGAATGCAAGCATTACAAGTCACCCATCTAATTGCTTATCTCTGCATGCTTTAATACATCACCATTGAAATCCGCAAAAAACATGAGCACCCTGTTAGTCTGTTAAACAGCCCTTTGAACGCATGTAGACCATCACCTTGTTACTTCAGCAGCCCTCTGAAGTCTGAACACAAGCAACATTAACCCAATGAATTATTTGACAGGCTCAACCAAAATATTAAAGAAACAAGCCAAATAGTAATCTCTTCCCTTCATTACCAAAGCTTAGTACCTTAAATCTAAAATAATTCCATTGATTAGAACATGAGCACATAATTCCATTGACCATGAGCAATAAGCGATTCCTCCTCAAATGCTGTTACACTATTGCCTATTATTACTTTGTCAATCAAGCTTAGCATGTAGTTTCACGGACAAAGTGAAATGAAGAAGACACCAGAGTAGTTTCCATTAGAGTGCCACATCACTACCTGAAAAATAAAGAAAGAAAAAAATGTGAATGATACAACATCTATGCTTATTAATGTGCATGCTGGAATGGAACCATCTTTACCAATATGTTTTTTCTTTCTAATAACCAAGAAAGTTTTCTAGCTTCAGTGAAGCATCAGAGCCAGGAACTGGGTTAGTTTACTAGGTTGGCCTCTTAGCCTCTAACAAATCAAAGAGTGAGAGGTGTAGTAGAAACAAAGCAATTTTTCCAGAGCGAAACAGAAGGTTGTTTTCTTCATCGTTATATTTCCTACAATTAAATTAGAACCTTGGATGGATTTGGAAAAAAAAGGACCATCTGTGTGAAATTTCGTCCAGTAACTGACAGGTGCCAAGAATCGTGTTGGTTTACCATAGATAGGTATGCTGTAATCTCTACTATGATAATGACTAGTAGTTTGCTAGTATTTGTTACAAAATGACTTGAACTATACTAGTAAATGAATTAAACTATACTAGCAAACTTAAGAGAACAGAAATGTCACGACTACAGGCTACGAGCTGCAAACATAACAATGGTTATCTATTCCTGTGTAGCAAGGTGTGGTAATTTTCTGCGAATTCAAAATCCCTAGCAAAAGCAAGAAACAGGAGAAGATAAATCGAATGGGGAATTAGACTCACCTTGCTCCCCTCAGATGCGTGCAAGAGGGAACAACAGCGCGAGCAAGACGATGTTGAGGTGGGTTTGCTGCTGCTTTGATAGAGAAAGACCTCACCAACACACAGATCGTTGACCTTAGAGCCTCATACCTTGCGCCGCCGCCGGATCTCATGTTGAAACCCTAAAAGGAAGGGTAAGAGGATGATCAGTGGAAGGGGAGGGGGAGGGAGAAAATGCAGAGGAGGAGAGAGGGGAGCTAGAGGAGGCGCACCTAGAACTGTCGTCGTCGTTGGAGATCACAGCCCGAGACCAGGACTCCAGCAGCAGCTGCCAGTTTCTGCGAGTCGCCAAGGGAGAGGGAGGCTGAGGCGGGATCTCGGAGAGACGGATGGAGGCAAATCAAGGAGGCAGGATCAGGGATGGGGAGTTGCCGCTGGCTGCGGCGCTTCCTCTATTTGGGAGGGAGGACTCGCGGTCTTGTTGTGGCGCGGAGGGACCGTGGGAGGGGAAGCGGGTTACGTACGGGGAGTGATCCATTCCAACCCGCGCATCGCATGCTTGAACCCCGTCCCACCCCGACCTGCTAGCTTCTGAGGCCCGCCACCACCCATCCAAACGAATTCCACATCAATACCCCACCCATTAAACCCGTTTCGACCTGCCCCACTAGCAGGGCTATATGCAGTTACATTTTTGTGTATACCAATGCAAGGAGCATGCTTTAAGAATCATTGATAATGCACATGGTTTAACTGTGTTGCTGGGTTCTGGCAATCCCGTAAACATTACATGAGCTGATTTTTCGGTTTTTTCCATATTTTCTTGTGGCTCGCTATCCTTTTCCTTTTGCAGCAATAACCGGATGTTTTGTAGTCCCATCAGTATACTTAGCACAGTTGTTTGGATTTTTCCATTATCATGTAGGCATTACATTTTGGATCTGATGAGAGTAACTCCAAGAGATTCCAACTACATTGGACAAGAGCATCGATTCTGTGTGTTGAGACCCGAACTTGTAGCTTCGTTTGTTGAGGTCAGCTTTTCACATGTTCTGTAACCCTCTTTGTGGAACTGCCACAGGGCTTATGTTGTAAAAAAAAAATTGTGTGACTATATTTTTTGTATATCTGGGCAGACTGAATCCATGAAGCGATCCCCTAAGAAGAAGGCCCCAGATGCTCTGGAAGAATCTGATGACCAAGCTGCAAGTACTTCTGATGCTAAGGTTTGTGCTGATATCAATCCTGCTTTATTGCTGTTTGTTCAGAAGTGTTATACAGAAAATAAGCAGCTGACCGTTAGTTCTGATTATGCCACTTCAATTGTGCAAAATCATGGAACTTCTCATCTTCTGTGGCATTCATATGATTACCCAGAGACCATTTATCTGGTGGTTTGTGTTAGATTAGTTTGTGCCCCATTGACTTAAGGGGGCTCAAAGAATGAATACTAAGGTACCTTGTTTCATGTTTGTAATCTGTAAAATTATTCTCATTTTTTTCAGGTTACCTCTGTCGAAGGAGATGACAAGCCTGCAGAAAATCCTGCTCCTACACATGAGGAAAGTGAAAACTCAAGCTCTGAGATCCTTTTCAATCCGAATGTGTTTACAGAGTACAAACTTGCTGGCAGTCCAGAGGTATTGAAAACTACTCTCTATACTATTATTATCCATATACCAATTTGTTAACATTGTACCTTTTGCTATGGCTAGGAAATCACTGCTGATGAAGAGTTGGTAAAAAGGGCTGGTACATATCTTTTAGACACAGTGATCCCAAAGTTTGTTCAGGACCTTTGCTCCCTTGATATCTCCCCTATGGATGGACAAACTTTAACAGATGTATTGCACCTCCATGGGATAAACGTTAGGTATCTGGGCAAAGTGAGTCCCTGAGCTGATGCAGCTGAAAGTGACATTACATTTTATTTATTCTGTTCGTAATGTGATTTTTTTGTCTCAGATTGCAGGCATGGTCAAACATTTACCACATTTATGGGACTTGTTTTCTGCTGAGATAATAGTTAGATCTGCAAAGCATGTTATCAAGGTAGTATATATTTCTCGGTCACGTTATTTCTGGAGTCTGTTTCTTGATGGTGTGATTTATTGGCCTATTGGGTGCATGACGAGGTTTTCTCATGGGCATTATATGAGTGGATCTATTGTAAATTTATGTAAGCTTAGGAATGTGTAAAGAGCAGATTAGGGTTTTCTGACTACCATACGGGAAATCAAGCATTCTGTTATTGTTTCTGTGCAATGTTAGTGCAGGGTGCATCCTATTGTGATATAGATCCATTCAATTCTTCTGATATTATTATTAGATAGTTATTCATGTTCAATTCCTTCTTCCGTAGTCCGCCTCTCTTTTATTTTAACCAAATTATTTGTTCTCTCACTCAAGGAAATACTGAGGCAAAGTCTGGATCATGATATCGGGCCAGCTATTGCTCATTTCTTAAACTGTTTTGTTGGGAAAGTTTTGGGTGCTTCCACAAAGGCTACTCTTAGCAGCACACAGTCAAAAACTCAGAAGGTAGTCATTCATATCTGCAGCAAACTCTAATCTTGAATTTTGAAATGTCATCAAAGATATTTTTGTGTTTCAGCTGGTATTTTAATTGTAATTGTAATTTCATATTTTCACATTTGATTTTCAGGGTCATGAAAATAGCCAAACTCAAAAATCAAAAGGCCAGAAATTAAGCCATGCCGCAACTTCAAGAAGGGTCTCATCAACTTATTCCAATCTTACATCTGATGGAATTTGGTCTAGCATTATGGAATTCGCCAAATCTAAATATCAGGTACTACCGATTCCTGCTTTGTGTTACTTTCATGTCTTTGGACTTCGGTTTTCTATTTGAGAGACATCTCTAATGGACTCCATTCCCTTAGTTTGAAGTGCCTGATGATGCAAGGCTTTCGGCCAAAAGGGTTGCGGTTCTCCGCAATCTTTGCCAAAAGGTTAGTGTCATTCTGCATTGCCCGGTACTTGTCTGTGCCATGATTACTAGTTTATTTACTGACAAACTTCTTAGTGGTTTGTGTTGAGTCCAAGCAACATGCGCTGTGCATATTTTTGCTCAGTAATGATCATGTGTTCTATATATGCTCTCTAGTATGGAAGGTATACCATTGTTTGTGCATCCACTAATTCTCTGTCACTGAACAGGTAGGAATAACAATTGCTGCACGTAGATATGATCTGGATTCTTCAACTCCGTTCCAAGCCTCAGATATACTGAATCTCCAACCAGTTGTTAAGCATTCTGTGCCTACCTGTACAGACGCAAAGAATCTTATGGAAGCTGGGAAAGTCAGGATGGCTGAGGTATATAATTCTGATATAATCCTGTTCCTTTTATCTTTCTGATATAGGAGTTTTGAGCTTTTTACTCTTAGCCTGTTTCCTACAAACTGATCTGTATAATTCTTTGTTATGCTGTACTCATCATGCTTCCATATTTTATTAATGCATTTGATCATTTCAGGGAACACTAAATGAGGCCTATGCATTATTTTCTGAAGCTTTTTCACTGCTTCAGCAGGTATACACATAACCTATTTAACTTAAAATATCTGCAGAACTTCTAGTAGATACTTGACCTTTGATTTGAAACTACAGATAACTGGTCCCATGCACAAAGATGCTGCAAACTGCTGCCGGTAATATGCTACCTTCTTCCTACATGACTATTGTGTTGGTATTGTTTCTGCTGTCTGTAGATAATGCTATATGCTATTCATAATGTTTACAACTTAGAAACACTGTGTGCATGTATGTAATAGTACTGTTGCATCAGGGATGAGATTTTGAGTCAGATGTTCAATTGCTTCCTTGTATTTTTTTTTGGAAGTTAAGCATCTTCCATGATTTGCTTTTGTGCTTCTGTACTTTCAGGAATAAAATGTTTGTTCTCTATTTGTTTTAGGTACCTTGCTATGGTTTTATATCATGCTGGTGATACTGCCGGTGCAATCGTGCAGCAACATAGGGAGCTCATCATAAACGAGAGATGTCTTGGTCTTGATCATCCAGACACAGCACACAGGTACGCACTATTGTTTTTATTTTATTACTTCTAAAGTTTGATATTGTCCTTAAACCTGCCATGAAGCTTGATGTCATCTTTGGAAAAACTTGCAGCCAATACTAAATCTCTTCATTTATGCTAAGTTGTGAAGGGACAGTGGAAAATTCATCTAAATTTTGCCATAGATTGGTTTTGAAAAATGCCGTCTGACATGATGTGGTTTGAATATGTAGGTTAGCTGCTGAGCTAGAAGTATTCTAGTTATGCAGACATTTTCAGCTTGTTATTAGTGTTAGCACATGCCTTTAATCTTATATTTGAATACTAGTACTTAATAAGAAACAATGTTCTTACATTTTTTTCATTTGGCCTATGCGTTTTACTTTCTAATCTCTCTGAAGTTTCAATATCTTTTTTATGCATATTTCTTTTTCTTTCTTTTTCAGTTATGGTAACATGGCCTTATTCTATCATGGGCTCAATCAAACTGAACTTGCACTGCGGCACATGTCCCGCACACTGCTTCTGCTAAGTTTGGCTTCAGGACCTGATCATCCGGATGTTGCAGCAACTCTCATAAATGTTGCAATGATGTACCAGGATGCCAGTAATATGAATACTGCTCTAAGGTATCTTCAAGAAGCACTTATGAAGAATGAGCGACTGCTCGGCCCAGAGCATGTTCAAACTGCTGTATGCTATCATGCTCTTGCCATTGCATTCAGTTGTATGAGCTTGTACAAGCTTTCAATTCAGGTTTGTTCTGATAGTAAAAATATTGGAAGATTAGTTATTTCAAATTTTTGACCTGACATGTTGGCTTTTCATGACAGCATGAGAAGAAGACTTATGATATACTGGTAAAACAATTAGGAGAAAACGACTCACGGACTAAAGACTCAGAAAATTGGTTGAATACATTTAAGCTTCGAGAAGAGCAGGTATATTTTCTAGATTTGTTTATCAGCAATTTACGTTATGTATTGCATAGCTGTCTTAGGATTATAATAGCTTGTGATTTTTGTAAATTGGTTAGCATAGTTGTTAAATTCACTTCAGAGTCAGCAAGAAAATTTGCTTTGAGATTCTTGTGCGTCCTAATATGAAATTATTATGTACTGGTACTGCAAAAATCTTACCATAAGAAATGATTCTTTAGCCTTTTGCTCTGTATACCTTATTCATTCTTGCAAGGCCAATGTTTTTCTGTTGTCCATCTGCACAGGTTAACGCCCAGAAGCAAAAGGGCCAGGGAGCCAATGCATCTGATAACGCTATTAATTTTTTGAAGGTAAGGTTGTTAAATACTTATATGTAGATCTTCCTTGTATATGAGCTCAAATTCATCTGACTTTATTGACCATATGCCATAAAGAAGTGGCATTTGGACAAAGTGCTGTTTGATCATAATCCTCCATCTGAGTTATTAATATTTATCGTTGATTTATGGTGGCATTAAATTTTTACCTTTTCCTTTGCAGGCAAATCCTGCAGTCTTACAAGCAATGAAGGCTGCTGCAATCCAATCAGGAGATGGATCAGCAAATCTCAACAGATCACTCAATGCTGCAGTGGTGGGAGAAGGTGTACCTCGACTGAGAGGAGTTGATGAGCGAGCTGCTCGAGCAACTGCAGAAGCGCGGAAGAAAGCTGCTGCAAGAGGCCTTAATGTTCGTAATGGGCCTGCTGCAACTGATGAACTAGCTCAGATTCTCAAACTTATCAACTCAGCTGCTTCTGCTTCTTCCACGTCTTCCACCGCTGCCACCGCAAGCACTCAGGTTTCCGCATCTGAAGGGCAGGTAACAAATGGACCTGCTCAAAACGGAGCTGCAGCAGAAAAGAAGGCCACCGGTAATACACCAGTCGGATTGGGGACGACACTGGAGCTGAAGATGCAGAGGTCAAAGCAGAAGCCGTAGAAAACTGCGGCTAGTGAATTTCATTTTTGCAACAGTTTTGGGCTTCTAGGGTTATTTGGGTTTTTACCCCATAGGATTGTCACGTGCACATGGTGGCAAGAGTTTATTTATTTTTGGCTCGGGTTCTTAGGAGGGTTCAATAATCATTACGAGAAAGAAGACAGTTGAATAGTTGATTGATAGCCCACTGATGAGATAATGGCTGATCTTTGGAACTAATAAATCTGTAGCTAATACAGTCCATACTCACGTTTAAGATTTTGTGAAATATTGCTATACTAATTTGTTGACCAACATTGAGACTACACTTTCTGGTTTCTAGTGAGTGCGTGGGTTCGGGTGTGCTAAATATCTACAAATTTCGCGGGGAGCATCATCATATTCCAGGATTCCATCCTTACTGTTACAGCTGTTTGGAAGAAATAAGCTTGTCCAGAGGCTATACTTCTTTTTTCGACAAATGTTTCCGCCCATGAATTATTTTTGACAAATGTCTCCGCCGGAGATCCTTTTGGACCGTTTACTCGCCTCCGTCGTTGCCGCTGGTACCCTGCCGCAGCCCGCAGCCACACCCGAGGGGTTTTTTTAGCAAAGCGAAATCTGCGCCGCCCAGTGGTACCCGCGTACCACATACCTGGACCGTTGACAGGAGACCCGACATGCATCGATGTTAAAGTTCTTCCGTTAACTCCGTTGGGCTGCAGGCTTTTTATCTCATGGTAAATAGCTGAGCAGCTGTAAACTTAAAAAGTTCATTTATCTCAGGGGCATTATCTGATATGCTATGCGCTAAAACAGACCATTTTTTATATTGCAGTTACATGTAAATTGTACGGACAATATATAAATGTCATGTAATTAATCCTACCTTTTAAGTTGACAATATTGACATTACAGCAGAGATAATTTTAACACCATACAATATACATATAGACTTGTATGTGTTCATGCAAGTATCCAATTTTTCATATTTTATTGGTAGAAGTGTCCAATTTTTCCTATTTTATGGGAGAAGAGTCAACTGACCTTATATATGCTTGTTTGGAATCCTTCTAAGCATGGAGACCCAGTTGTAGTTTCATTGCCACTTTCACAGGTTATATACTTCCATATTTCACCCGTGAAGTTTTATCGTATCATTTGATCTCCTTCCTAAGCTGTTCCTTTCCTAATGATGGGTCCAACTGGATAAAGCAGATTGATGGGCTAAGCAGCATTCGTATGTACATACCTAAGGATCTTTTGCCAGGGGCATTACCTGATATGCTATGCGCTAAACAGACCATTTTTCTTATATTGCAGTTGCATGTAAATTGTACGAACAAAATAAAAATGTCATGTAATTCTTCCTACCTTTTAAATTGACAATATTGACATTACATCATAGATAATTTTAACACCATACACTATACATATAGACTTGCATGTGTTCATGCAAGTATCCAATTTTTCATATTTTGTTGGTAGAAGTGTCCAATTTTTCCTATTTTATGCGAGAAGAGTGAACTGGCCTTATGCTTGTTTGGAATCCTTCTGATCGGCTTTCATACTGTTTCTCACGCCACATGATGACAATTGAATTTCAGAGATGGATGGAGCGTTTGGCACCGGAGTCGATACCAGTATGTAAGAACATCAATGTTTCATGCTTATGTTTTGGAACATGAAATTTAATGGGTAAATTGAATTTATTTTGTCTATCCAGTAGATAAGGGCAAATTAAACATGAATATTATCATATTATTTAATACCATACGGAGCTTCATAAACAGCTCTCTTCCTTCGAACATATATTTTGATTGGTACAAGCTCATTTCTCTGAGTGCGTAGAGACTTCACTAGTCTGAGGACATGGGTTGGATTTTTTTTTATCATATCTCATACTAGTCTGAGAACATATGAAGTACAAGCTCATAGCTAGGCATACGTACTTCATTCATATGAGTCAAAATACAAGGCGTACAAGACCGCACGTATGAACCGTACATAGAGGATACAGGCGCAGCTACTGTTACAACCACTTTGCATACAGACCCTCAAAAGAAAATAAATTACATTGTAGCACTTGGAGTCCGTCGTCTTCCTCGCGACCACCAACACAACGCAAATCAGGACCAACGCAGGCCTAGTCGAAACATGGAGTGGGAGAGCCCCTAGCCCAAAACCTCACAAGCCTATTGTCGCCGCTGGAAAACACAACGACGAGGTAGAAAGAGGCTTGGAGTACCTTATTCCACGTTGACCGTATCGTCTCCACCATTCGAGTATGGCCAGGACACCTAATCCTACTAGAGGAACCTACCCTACACCATCAGGCAGAACACCGCAGTCCGCCCTTGCATCCAAGGCCAGACCAGCCATGGGAGGTGAAGGGGACCGACGGCCTCGCCGGCGGGAGAACCAAAGCCCCGTGTCGCCTTCTTTTCTCTCCTTTCACCTGTAGCAAGGAAAAAGGAGAGGACGAGGGATTTCTGGGCGTGGCCGACATGGGTTGGATTGATTTGTACTGAAGCTGGAATGGTATTTGTAGTAGGAAGGATCTGTCCATCTAACATATTTGAAAATGGCATGTAGACTTAATAAGCTGCATATATGTGAGGACGACCACACAAGAAAGGCCATGTAAATTTAAAAGATGGCAACTGTTAATGGAACATAGATCAAATAGCATGTAAATGTGTAGTACGATCTCATGGTAAAAACTCAAATCAACTAACTTCGTTATCTACCTCCGGCCAGCACATCCGCAGCACACATCGCACAGCATGAGCTGGACGCTGCAGATAGGGTGGGCGCGCGTACCACTAGGCGCCAGACAATTATCGTTTTTTTAGCTCCAATTAAAGTTCTGATCAAATTGGGGATCTTGATTTCTTTTGGAGATTTCCATTGTCTACCCAAACGACATCATTTCACATAATTGGGGTGTCTTTTCTTAAGGCCGGATGATGTTCATAATTAGCTTTTGCAGCCCACGGCTCAGGTGCAGGATTGTTTCTACCCCGCTGTAACCCAAGCAGCAAATTACAAGCGGGAATATATAATTCAGGCGCTGTTTGGTTAGCTACTTATGTCCGTAATCAATTAACAGAGCTTTCGATTGCCGTTACTTTGTGTTTGGTTTTGCTGCTCCGTAATCATTCACGGCAGGACTAGATACTGGCTACTGCAACTTGGTTACCGCTCGCATCCCTCCGGCATCCAATTCCGCTCCGCTTCTTTTGGCTGTGTCTCATCCAAACAAAATTCGCTTTTGGTTGGAGTGTAACTGCTAGCGGCACGAGCTCGTTACATTCCCGTTACTGCTCAGGGAGCTGAACCAAACAGCACCTATGTTTTTTCTGTTTGACTTGTTAGTTTAAAAATGAACTAAGGGTCTGTTTGGTTCCTTACTAAACCTTTGGCAGGCCAAAATTTTGACAAATTTGACAGTGTTTGAATTTGATCTAAAATTCATTCAAATTACAATTTTCTCATTTGTACGAGTTATTTAGGGCCTAAACAATCTATGAGAATTAAAAGTTCATTGTTTGATTGATTTTTTTACCTAAATTCAAATACGGTCAAATTTGCCAACATTTTGGCATGCCAAAGGATTGGCAACCAACCAAGCAAGCCCTAATAGGCAACAAACATTCAAGAACAATATAGTATAAATAATTTTTAGCGCAGAAGGAACCGTAAATAAAACAATTTTCAATTGTAAAAGATGACTGACTGCCAAACAATGTTTGTCGTTTGACCAATCGTGAATTGTTAATCCAATGAGGTATGGCTTGACGAACTAGATAGCTAAATGCTACTTTGGAGGCTAATGTGGTTTGTTGATGTAGAAAGTAGCTTGTATGAGGATAACTAGCATGAGGAAATATAATATACAGTGGGAATGCTAGTGGGCTTGATGGTATGGATATGTTGCATGTTGAGATAGAATAAGTGGGGTTTGCTCTTATATAAAGAATTACAAGTGTAATAATTTCAGTTGTAAAAGATGACTAAAGTGCCAAACAATGTCTGTTGTTTGACCAATGGTGAGAATTATAAGTTGTTAATCGAATGATGAAAAAAAACTGTTAACATGTCCACCCTGGTAATCGACCTTTGTCACAAACTTTATTATACAGAAATACTAGAAGGATGCCCTGCACGTTATTGCAGGAATCACAAATTGATGTAGCTTATTGATGTGGATTACTCGTGGATACGTTGAATGTTAAGATAGAATGCTAATAGGTTTGCTCTTATAAGAGTTATATATCTTATTGTCTAATAAATACATATGTAGTTCTAAGATGCATTGTTTTTTCTAGACTTTCAAAATGTATGTCTCCATACTTGCAAATCCACATATCCGAATCTTCATTGTCCGTGTTCAACCACTCGCATGGCAGCTCATTGTGTGCTGACGTAAACCTAACATGTAGGTCCACATGCCAGCTATTTGTACATACTCGTGCGTACTGAACCTAGGAATACCTTTTCACATTACAATAATTCAAATCTTAATGTTTTTTATGCACCAAATTCAACATCGATTCAAATTTAAAAACAACGTTTGGACTAAATGTATAAAACAATCTCAATTCAAACATATGGGAAAAATTTAGGTGCAGTAAAGGTTCATGTACAATCATTCAATCAACAAATCTCAGCTCTTCGTTCTTTATCCAACCGGTTGTCTTGTAACACAATTACACGTCTTGTTTGGAGCTGAGGTCCGCGGAAGGTCGTGGGAGGATATGTGCAAAAGATGTACCTCTCTACATCATTACGTGGGATTACAGACAACTATAGTGTGTATTGTAGAAGTCGCTTGATGTTCTACCAGTATTACATCATGAATTTCTAATGCTTTATCACAAAAGAGAACTTCAGCTTTTCATGGTCTACCAAGGAGAACATAATCAATTACACAGTATATTGCACCACGTGTGTTTATTGTGAACAATGATCACAAGAGAGCAAATTAAAGATTTATTCGGAGTGTCATGTCCATCTCACAAGCATCAGCGATAAGTAGCTGCCATAGCCCATGGGTTTGCAAAGGAACTAAGTGCATCAACAAAAGACAGATATAAAACCGCACATCAGCTTCAAAATTCAACCAGCTGATTGCTTGCAACACTTGTGCTACAAATACACAGCTTTTGTCAATGAGCAGGCTTCTTTTCGGTTGTGTAGGGGTAGTACTCTTTGCCGTTGTCCACTCTGGTTGTATTGCCACCGATGTCCAGCACAGCAGATGTGAACGCCAGGCAGGAGCCTCCAATGAGGGCAGATTGAATGCTCTTCCCTGCAAGTGAGGCATTTACAGATTAAAACAGACATCAGATTTGATAGCCGACATATTAAAAAACACAAGTGCATGCATCGATCTGGAGCAAGTACTGTTTGTAACTGACAGTTTCTTGCCTGCCACTTTGACGAACAGCAAAGTAATGTCAAATAAGAACCATTATTAACCAGTCAAACATAAGTAGCATACCAATGGAACTAGATTTATCTAAACTATTCTATCAATGCTGAAATATCGAACTTACTTAAGGATCAATTAATTAGCATAATGCTTATTCATGAAATATATTAGTGATAGTTTGTGTATATATCAAAGTCAGAGATATTTGACTTGTGAGTTGTAACATAGCTAAAATGATGTATAATTTGGAATACTGCTACTATAAACAGGGAGCTAATCAAAGCATTAACACAGCAATACTGCTAAAATGATACAATGATAGATGGAATACATCAGCAGATGCTCAGCCCACACCTAAATGTGACAATGGTTCAGGTGGAAACCAGTTTTGCTGGTTTGGTTTTTATCTTGGGCCGACCTGGTCTGGTGGGATGTGGGCCGAGAAATCCGCTGGAGCAGCTTGGTTCAGGCCTAGAGACGAATGGTCTGGCTCGGTTTAGTTTTAGAGTTTGAGTGTTTCGATTCCCCAAGGCAGTTTCACACCGCCACTTCAACTATTCCTGACGCCGCCCCGAGCACGCCTTCAACAAATCCCGATGCCGACGCAGCACAAAGTGCGGTGCCAAGCTCCCCGGCTCGCCGCCCCACCTCACCTCCACTACCTCACATCGATCCGCCGCCACCAACTTGCCTCCCATCAATCCGATGCCGTCACCCCGATCTCGCCGGCTCGCTGTCACACTCGCCTCCACCGCTTCCTGTCGATCCGCCACGAAGAAAGGTCAATTCCATTTCCATCTCGCCTTCGGCTCTCCAAGTCTCGACGCACCCACTCGTCCAATCCTCCGACGTCAAGCTCTTCCCAGCGACCCGACCACCGGCTGCTGCCTCTCCAAGTCGCAAACTAACCTGCGGGGCAAGCAGTCTCCCGGTGCCTTGTCAACGGAGCATCTCCTCTCGGGCTGCCGTGGCTCGTCTTCACAAACCAGGAGTCAGCCTGTAGTGCGCTCGTCTGTAGCGAACGCAATGGCCAGGCTGCTCATCTGCTCCCCTCTGATGAAGCTCCTGCTCTGTTTCTAATTTAATATCCAAGCAACATTTGTATTCTGATTCAAGATTCATGGAAAACGATTCTATGTACAGCAACCTGCGACAACAACTGTGAAGGAACCAATCAATCAGCAGCAGTTGATGCGCTTCGAAGACGGCCACGAGCCCGCGGCGGCGCCTGCGACGGCGAGGTGACCGTAAAGAGGAAGCTGGTGTCGCCCTCGCTCTGAAAGATCCTGTCGCACTTGCACGTGGACATGTGGACGGGCAACACGACACCGAGCTCATAGACCTGCGGCGGCGGCACACGCGTGGCACCCATCCGTGCGCGACCTCACAGCGGATGACTGGGCGGCCATCCGCGCCGAGCTGACTGCGGCCATCAGGTCCGCGTTCCCTGCTGAGGAGCTGCAGCGGCGGTTGGCTGGGTTCCGGCGCGAGTTCGACGCCGAGGACCACCCCCGGTTCAGCTACGACACGCGCCCACGGTTTTAGAATCTCTGTGAAACTGTGGTTCGTTGTTCTGGGTTGGTTTGGTATGGAATCTACACTACATGAAGTTTGGTGCAGATCGGTTCTGGAGGGAGAAGAAGTGGCTTGGGGTGGAGTGTGTTTAAAGGAAATGTCGATTTGTTTGGGCTGGTTATGGTCTGGATCGGAGACCATTACCAGGGTTACCCACACCGATTGAAATTTTAGCCCATATTCTAATTGAATTTTCACACCAATTTATCACCCCACAGTGCTTCAAGTGGCCAGGACCCTTCAACAATGTAGGTGTTTACAAAAGTTGCAACTCACATGACTAGAGTTTACAGCGTCAGGTAATTCAGATCAGGTCCTAAGATATTCCTTTTTTTTTTGTATGGTATTCTAATATGTAAGCCAATCTCATGATGCTAAGATGTTCCCCAAAATTAATAGGCTTTTATACATAGCTTAGCGCTATCTGACTTGATTCATACTCCTATCAATTGTAAAAAGCTGCATTAATAAGTAAAAGAACTAAAAAACCTTATGGTGAACCTTAAGCTGCATTGTGCTTAGATGAAGAAACTTGTTTGGACTAGCTTACAATAATTCTGGCATGATATTCAGTGAGATCACTGCTAAACCAGGGAGCCAATATTGTGAAAATAGAACCATTACTATCAACTATTCAAACAAATGTTTGACCCGTATCTGTCCACACAATAACTTTTACTGTGTAGTCACCAGAAGTCAATAGATATAGGAGCACAAACTATGCCATCATCCAAATTTGGGATGAACCAATCCAAAATGCTCCAGACATCTAAAAAGTATTATTAAATCAAGAGATTTTTTTTCCAAATCAGAAATTTGTCCACATCATTTACAAAATAAAATCAGATGCTCTGGAGGTGCATAAGATTGTACTCCCTGTTTTCAAATGTTTGTCACAGCTAGTTCATTTTTTAACAAAAAAGCGTCACACAAAAACCTCGGAGGGAATAATTAACATCATACAGTTATATCCGAGCCACTAATCTGGCCAGGGGTAATCTATCACCTAGCTTTGTTACATATGGATGCACATATGGATGCAATGCTCAACTACTCCCAAAGCAGTGTACCCTGCAACATGAGTGATGACTATTACTGTAAGTTTAGTGACATGAATAAAACACTTTCTCCATGGTTCACTCATAAGAAGTTATTCTATCCTTCCGATTTCATCTAAAGTTCATTGACTAATTCCAACAATCACCAATAGCCTTATATTTCGAACATAGCACAGATGCCAATAACACAATCCCAATTTCCAACAAACACCAACATGGTCTGCACAGCAATATCCAATGTAGACCATAAGAAGCAGAAGCAGCGCATTGGTGGTGACCAGAACCTACAAGCCAAGGCCCCTAGCTGCATTTGTTTAAAAACGGTCCGAGTTTCTGACCTCTGTAGCCGCACACGGAGGCTCCGGCGACGAACGCGCCGACGGCCCCGTTGACGAAGTCACGCTTCTTGCGCTGGCTCTGCACGAGCTGCTCGACGCCTATGTAGAGGCCCCCGATGGTGGCGAAGGTGGCGCCGTAGGTGCCGCACATCTTGAGCGTCCGGATGAGGCCCGGGAGCGCGACGTGGCGCTCAACCCGGGGCACGTCGTACCAGGTGGCGACGACGGTTCCCCAGATGGTCCCCGCGGCGAGCCCCGTCACCGCGCCCTTCACCGTCTTCGTGACCGGCGAGTCCTCCTCCATCGCTCGCCCCTCCGGTTCCTGCAGGACAAGCGCTGCAAATCAAATCCGCGCGCGATGCTCGATCTGGCGAGGCCAACCCTTGGCAGGACAGGATCGGGATCTAGTGGCAGGCTGTTCCTCGTGTCTGGGAGAGGGGTCGGGCGGAGAGGGGAGTGGCTTACCTGGGGAGACTGCGCGGTATGTGCCGGCGGGGGCGGTGGCGGCGACGTACAAGGTTGGGGATTCAGGGGCGGACGGCTGGAGGTTTCGGGGGTGGAAATGGAATTGGAATCACTGTGATGAGTGAGCCGGTGACCTCCGGGCTCCGGCTCCGCGGTGCCCGGCCGCGGCGTTGGGGCCGGGCAGGGGGTTCTGGGCCTGGTTGGCGCGTGGGCTCCGGACTCGCTAGTGCTCTCTACGTGGGCCTTTCAGAAAGATCACGCTGATGAATGCGGTGAGATGATTTGTTTATTTTCTTTTCTAAAAATATCCGCTTTCTTTTTTAATTACAGTACAAACGCAGACGCTCATACGCACATGTATGGACACACACGCACACCCTATCTCTAAGAGATTGAGCTGGACAGATCTCGAGATTGACGAAGTCACCGTAGACGTCTTACTATCTACCACTAAAAGATCAAGCTGGAGTCAAGAACTTGAACCCAGTGGGTAGATTTCCACCACACGAAATCCAACAAAAAATAATCACTTTCAATAAAAATATGAATATAACATACTCCTCTCGAGAGTGAAATGGAAGGATATGATCTTTTGTTCAATTCAGTACCGCCAGTTAAAACGGTGGCAATTCCACGTATGAGCTCGGGTAAAAATAAAATTTATATGAGAAATTTAGAGAACGACTAGAATTATATGGTCTAACTTTATGGTGATATAATGTTTAGTTCCACATATACATATTTAAATATTGTATCAATTATTTTAGCACCAAGATGTCTTCAAACGAAAATCTTACGAGACACAAAGTTGTATGCATTATCGATCATACAATTTCATCTAGATTTTCTCTCTCTATATAAGATCATATGGTATACTGCTATATGAGGGAGTGATAAATCGTCTTCAATCTGTCTACTAACCAGCACAACATATCCTTGCATGGAAACAAAACTTATATGTGGCAGCTATATGTCAGCAGTCAAGCACCTCGCTAGTGCAAGAAGTTGAGTCCGATGGGAGTAATCCTTCCTTCCTCCGCATTGCTAATCACACCGTAAATGATTTCACGCTGGAACGAGCGGGACCGGCACCGGGCAGGCGGGCCGACGCGGCGCCATCGACCCACGCTGACGATGTCGCGCCGCGTATGCCCGCGAGCCGCCATTTCGCAGGCTTGCGCTGTGAGTGACGGTGACCGAGCGACGGGCGAGACCCATGTGCCAGCCGCGCGCGCGGCGGCAGAGGCAGCCCACCACCGGGGGCGTGTCGCAAAGTGGCGCAGCTTTTTGGCCAAAAAGCCCTCTGCCGACCTTGTCCCGTGTCGGATTCGAACACAGCTAACAGGGGCGGATGATGGATGGGTGCTGAGAACTTGTGATAAGGTGATCCAAGAAACCTGTGGGCATCGAGTCCGGTGGTAGTGCCACGCCACTCCATTCCGTGCGTCAGAAATCACGAGATGTTCCTGTGTTTGTGTAGGTGCAGAGGTTTATACAGTATAGCAGTGGGCTAATTCAGCTAGATCTGGATATCGTCCTGTCGTCTTAGAAAGTAGTATGAAACAATCGATCTGACATTTTATTCTCGTCTAGTGATTCTAAAGGTTCCTTGTCCCATTTATGGATACAGTCCGCAAGCTATTCCCAGATATAGTAAACAGTAATAACCAGATTTTCCATCAAAGAACTGTAAGAACCGGATTATCCCAACAAACTATATCCATTTTTGTATCCATTCAGCATGACCTAAGAAGAGTAGAGAGTAAATATAGTCAGCAGCAGATCCTCAAGACAGCTCGCTCTTGTGTTCCTTTTCATTTCTAGAACTTGATAAAACTATAAATAGTTGCTTGCAGTAAGAGCAAAGGAGAAGATGCACCAGATTAATCAAAATTGCAGTAACACCTTCCACCGGTGCAAACTGAAAAGTAAAACCAGCCCAAAATAGAATGAATCCTAGAGCAGCTGGACAAGTAGGTGTACCATTAGTTCATACACTCTGCATCAAACGAAAGAACCAAGGCATGCAATCGAATCATGCTAGTTTACATTCTTTTTTCAGCACCGGGGAGCTACTAATCATGAGGATATAGCAAAATTTTGGAGGCTACCTTGTACTGAATTACAGCTGAATGAAGTGATGCTTCACTTGCACTCTAGCCCTGCCTCTGCAGCTCGCCGGGGCTTATTTTTCCTCCGGCTTCCAATCTGCCTGAATCCATTGGTCCTCGTTGATTCGTCACTGCTTGATCGAACAACAGAACTATTATCTTCTACGACAATATTAGAGCCCTCTTTCAGTGGCCTGCCTCGCTTGTTGCCACCAGCTGCAGTGCTGTTCTTCAGCTTGACATCGTCAGCTTCTTCCTCATCGCCATCGACCTTTTCTACAAAATTTTCAACATCTGTTTGATCCATCTTCTCGGCGAAGCGCTTTTGGGGCCTTCCCCTCCTCTTTCTTGCAGGCACAATTTCTTCACCGCTGCTACCTTTCTCTTCATGGCTCCTGCCAATGGTTAGCTTCTTCCCTCTCCCTCTTCCTCTACCCATGGATTCAGCTTCAGCGGTGCAGATATTGGTCAATCCAATCGCCTGACCTGCAGGCTCTGTTGAAGCTGCGGCTTCTGCTTATCTGATTTCTTGTTGGAAACGAAGAACCTCGAAGAGACTGCTCGTCCTTTGGTAATCTAGTTAAAGTGGTATACTAGAAATCTGCAGAAATAGATTCAAGAGTATGATCTTAAACCTAGGTGGTTCAGGACCAAAAATCATAACGGAATATGTGTGTAACAAATGAAGTTCTTTATCCTTTAAAAGAAAAGGGAAAAGGAGATAGAGAATGGTGTACGAGGTCTATTGAGATCCATGTCAATTGAGAACCGAATAATTCAAATCAAGCAGCATACATATACCCAAACCAAAGCCATATAAGATAGCAGGCACTACGCACCTAGTCTGGTAAACTATAACAAAAATGATAGGAATTTTTTCCGTGCATGAGAACAAGAAACGGAAACAGGGGTCGATTGAACAGCCGACCCGTTCCATAGATTAATGGATTTCTGAAAAAAAAAAGAATCTGACCTTCCATAAAGCTTGCGTCTGCTCCAAGCAGCATCATGCACTCCATTTCTCCACGTCTGTTGGCGAAAAGATGGAAGCTTTGCGGGTGACGGAGGAGATGAAGTGCCGAGGATCCAATGGATCGATGCCAAACTTCGGTTGGCGTTGGCGATGCCGGAAGTACCGCAGATCGGGAGGTCGAAGCAGAGATTGAGATGTGGTGTGCGAGAAGGGAAGCAGGAGGGTTTCTATCAACGAACAGCTAGCGCTCAGGCGCTCTGGATGGTTGAGCTCCAATAGCTGCTGCTGGGCCGCTGGGGTTAAGGAGGAGAGAGAGAGAGAGAGAGGGAGAGGGAGAGGGGTGTTTCCTTCCTGCTCCAGGCCTTTTAAATATAGCTTGTTGAGGGGTCATTAGCTGTTTGTTTATGCTTTTATTTACAGTCTACCAACCGTTGAAAAATGAGAGGGAGGGAGGGGGGGGGGGAGTGCTGGGCCCGTTGCCCATTTATAGATTAGTATATAAAAACGAACAAGAAGGATCTCTAGGGACGCGTTTAACTTTTACCATGATGGGATTTTTGTTCGATGCTGGTGGAAGATTTTTTTCACCAAGACTAGTTACCTCAATGCCTGACAGTCCGACATCCTAGTTCATTCCAATATAAGATGCCAGCCACAGTTCTCTCTGATGATGCGCTGGCTCCAGCTCCGGTTCCACAGGTCCAGGTGAACCATGCTGCAGTGTGTCTATGACTCAAGGTTTCAAAGACCCTTTTCTGTTAGCAGCGGCAGTAAAATTTTGTTTAGCCACCATTCTCTACAACAGCTCAATAGTGGTTAGGCTTTTTCTTTTAAAAAAAACAACCGATGGTTATACTTTCAGTTTTTATCATTTTAAACTGTATTTCAAAGTGTGAATTGTTACTTACCATGCTACTGGTGCTAGCCGTAACTGATCAGCGGTAATAACAAGTTAAAGCGATTATATAAATCAAAGCCCACTTCAGGTATTGCGGCAAGTGGCCGTATTAAACTCTACTGGATCCTGACACTATGATTGTTTTCCTGCCCTATACTTTGAATCTGAATTCATCTTCTTTCTTCGACTCTGGTACGCAGGCCTCTGGTACACGGATTTATTTAGAGACATGAAGGGGTTATCTTGTCCAGATCAAATGCCCCAATCAAAACGAGTTATGTGCCTGCAGCCCTGTGCTGTACCACCAGTCCACCAGCATCTGCCATGGCGCTGCCGTATTTCTGAACGAATTTACTGTATGACATATATATCTTTAATGCGTCGCAGAAATGTACTTGCAGCCCCTGATGTCAGGTCTACTCAGCAATGTCCGTTTCTCCGACGGTTGCTCACCGGTCGCACCGCTTATATTTCAAATTCCACTCTATTTAGCTACGTTTGATTGGTGCATAGTCCATAGCTATGCACAAGCTCCAGTTGCGTCAGTCTAACGTTAGTAGTTGCTCTACTCATGCTTGTCTGGACAGCTGGTGGTCGCCTCAACCAAATTTATGAATGTTTGTACATTTTGCACTCATTTCAGTACTGCAGTTGCAGCTGAAAGATGAAATAACTTGTACTCCTAAGTCAAAATATTTGTCAGTAAGTCACGTTAATTTCATTCTCATCTAACTCTAAGGTGTCGTTTGGATAAAAGGAGATTGGGATTAGGATAAGGAAATAAGTCGTGGGCTAAATCTTATCATTTGGATGAAGGGATAAGAAAATGGTTGTGAGGGAGGGGATATACTTTATCCCTATCCTACAACCTATCCTTCTACCATTCCCTATCCCAATCATTAACCCAATAAATCTAAACACCACCTAAGAAATTTGTAGAAAAATATATTAACAACTACAATACATAAATGCACTATCAACATGTATTTTATGATGGATTTAATAAAATTAATGAAGTTAAATGCACCAAGGTACATGAACTTGTAATATGTGCCACTTAGACATGTGAAATTTGAAAGCGTATTTTGGTATCCTTAAACTTGTGCAATGCAGCATCTAGGTCTACCATAGTGAAATTTGAAAATGTATTTTATGTTGTTTTATATTATGATAGAGGTAAATAATTTGTTAGAAAACCAAATAGATTTCATGGTTATTATTATTAGTCTATTGAATTACGTCCGAATACGTATTTCTATAGCATTTTGTCTCAATTAGTAAAGTCTGTTTTTGTCGATAATTTCTGGATTTATTCTTTTTTTGTCTGACGTGTTCAATCTCAAACTAGGAACATGGCTACGTGTCTCATCAGTTTCTCTGTGTTTGCATGTGCGTTTCATTAGCAGGGCATCAGCTGGAATGCTGGATGCATATTATGCGGAGCGCGAGCAGCAGATTTTACAAATACAGCGAGACAGATTTGAACCACACACTTGAAGACACTGCGTTTTTCATCAGCGTGCCATCTGCCGACACAGGAGCGGGAAATTATCTAAAGTTGGCGGTTAGCTACGGATATTTACAAAAGGATAATTTATGCAGGCCAGATTCAGCAAACCAGATCCAATTCGGACACCCTCTGCTGAATTCTAATTCAAGTAGAAAACCCTTTAGAATTTGATCATGTACTTGGTATGATCGAAGGATGGCATGCTCGACAACAAGAGGATGACAGTAACCTTGAAAGCTTCCGATATTAGCCAGGTGTATATCATGTATTTTCCCGCAGCTGACGAAGGAATCCTTGAAAACCAACATTTTACCTGAATCTGTAGCTGTCCGGGCGAGATGGTTTTCAGGAATATAATTTGGATTTACAGTCTTGCAGAGTATTGTGCATCTCAGTTCTTGAGCCATCATCATGCATGAAGGTCACTTCTCACCAGCTCGACAATAAAGGAACAAATCATGAAAAGACATTAGTAGAATCTATGATGAAACATCTCGTGCAATAAAGAGTTCCAGATTTCAGCGTGACAGACGACATACCTGCAAACATATAAGATGCTTGTACCATCAATTACCATTACATCAGTAAGGATAGTGACTGCTCACATGTAGAGCATGAGTTCATAATCATCTTGGCTAGGAAATATCTGCGAGAAACTGAATGTAATGATAATATACGAGTGCAAATAGCAACAAGATCACCATGCCATGGTGGAAATGAGATTTTTATATAAAACCTGAATCTCAAATCAGATTACATCGATTTCTATGGAAGAAAAATCATATTACATTAGAATACAACACATGGTGTACAACTGTACACCATTTCAAAACAACAGACAGTGCACGTGCAGGATGAGAAAATACACACCATGAAGGCACTATTCAAATACCATGCTTTGCCCATCACTAAAACTTTTGCAAACTCCAATAAAATCACCATAAATACTATTTTGGCAAGGAATTAATGAATTTAACAATAAGTTCCACCATCTGGGCATCGAATGCAGGGCCCTCCATTTGGAAGTGCCCAGCTCCTTCAATCAAGTGTGTATCAACCCGTCCAGCTGCAGATTTGAGCTTGTTTTGCAACTGTTTCACACTTGTGAAGCCATCTTTAGTTCCCATGATGAATAGCTTTGGTTTTTCAGACTTGAGTATAGCATCATGATGCCTTCCGAATAGGATTGAGGCCATTAGACCAAATGGATACCCGATGCTAACATAGCCAATCACATCAGTCCACTTTATCAACTGCAGAACCTGCAATCGGTGCCCCTGCATCAACTAAACTACTCATCAATACAACAATACAACAGTTGTATTGAATAAACTACTGTCAGATACACACCGAAACACAATACAACAGTTCTTTTTTTGACCAAAAAGGACTGTGGGGGAGGTCCCCACAGTAAAAAGGGTATTTTATTCAATTAGAAAACGCTTACATATGGTACATCGTTTATAACCACCAATCACAGAAAAAAAGGACAGCTACCAAACTAGGCAAGCCCAAGAAAGGGGAAAGGATTACAGCAGATTTATCCATGAAACAAACGTGGGTTTGAGGGACTCCTTAAGCCGCAGGCCAACAGTTGCATCAATGAAAGGAGAAACTTATATGCAAATACTCATCTTGATTCTGCTATGCGAAATAAACTATACCATTGATCTCCATCAACTAGTTTATTCACAGTTGCTGTGCATAGGATTGACAATTTGACATAATGGCAACCATTATGTACAATGAAGCATAAATTCAAGCCATTTTACATTTTTTACAAGGTGGATTTGCTGAAAAATTGTGTAGGATTACATAAGAAATCTTTTGTCACTTACATTTTCTTAAGGATAGCTGATAATATTTAGATCCAAAAAAAAAGAAATATTAATCACTATCTGCTACAGGGGTGGGTCTAGAGGGTTTATCGGGGTCAGGTGACCCCGATAAAATTTATGAATCCTAAAGTAAAATATTACTATGATTCAAAGAAATCCTTATCATGTAATGAAGCTGACCAAATGACCCCGACGATGTTTCATCTAGATTTGCCCTCGATCTGCTAATATATATCTCTACTTTACTTAAAAATACATAAGGTTGCCTGCTCGCTCCTGTTTTGTTTGTATGCCCATCCCTCTTCCCTCACAGCCCGTCCATTCCCTCCTTCCCAGAACTCAGGGCGCCTGCACCATCCATTCCATTCACAGCTGCTGCTGCTTCTCGTTCCTCCGCTTGATCCGCAGCCAATGCGCCAAAACACAATCCACCGACCGCCCTCAACCAAGTGGATGGCAACCGCTCACCAGGATTTGACCTTGCCACGGAATCTGTAGCTCTCTCCTGGTCTAGCCTCCTCATGCACAGGATCCGTCGATCCACTGCTCCTTTCAAATCTCCAGCCGAACCCTTTCCCCAAGCACATAAGGCGCACAGGTGGCACCATGACAAGTAGAACTCGAGCATTGACGCGGGGGTCCGCCTCTGGTGCCATGGCGGAATGGCATGCCTGATCGTGCTGGCAGGAGGGTCCAATTCAACCATGCAGCACGCATATAGCTTCTGCACACGCCCACTCTTGAAGAGCTCAATGCCGACACTGAGACACTCGTTGATGGGAGTGTGGTGCTCCTGGCAGCCAGAGTGTGAGGCACAGCACAGGTAAGGGGCGATGATTTGATGCGGCTCCAGGCAGTGATCGAGGTGGATGGGCTACTCTCAGAGTGCCTCCGTGTGAAGGAGGCAGATGCAGATGAGCGGATTGCTATATTGGAGGCCACGGTTGCCTGACTAGAGGTCAACAGCTCAGAGCTGCGCATGGATAGGGGTGAATTGTAGAGGCTATGACAACGTTGGTTTGTGCTACCCAGTCCTAGAAGGCAGTCTTCAATCAAGCTTCAATGAGTCAAGAAGGATAGCAAGATTCAGTAGAAGGAGATGGGGGCAAAGCTTGAGGAGAAACTGAAATGACTAGAGGCTTACCAATAGAGAAAGGCAGAAATGGAGGCGAATGTCAGTTCTTTGGAGGCTCTTAGGCCGCTTGCAAGGAACTGCAAATTGGAGTCAGAGGTTGATGAATTCCCGATTGAGATGTCTGCTGCAGAGGAGGTCGAGAAGCTCAAAGCCAATGTTGTAGAGGGTCAGAAACACAGTGCAGTGATTGCTGAAGTGGCCTGGTTCTGGAGCGAGATTGACCAAGTGGTGAAGGTGAAATTGCCAGCTGCTGCGCCACATGATGCTGAGAAGGAAAGGATGAAGGCTGAATTGGAGACACCTAAGGGGGTCGTGGATAGGATGATGCCTTAGGCATGGTAGGTCAGTAGGTGCTAAAAGATGCTGACGACGTACAGTTGAGAGAACTAACTGAAGAAGCTCCACAGTTCCAGGGCTGAGCTCTGCACTCTCTGTCATGGTATTGAGGTGAAGTCTTCCTGCCTGCAAGATCTGCAAGATGAGCAGGATTTGTTTGTAAAAAGAACTTGACCAGGAGAAAGCTGAAGCTAGATAGCTGAAGTTAACAATTCAGAAGCTTCAGTCCTGTAACAGTGAAAGGGATTGTGAGCTTGGAGTACTGAAGGCATAAGTTGCAGACAAGGAATTCCATATTCATGAATCCAACATAGAGCTTCAGTAGCTGCAGCTTGCAGTCACCGAAGCACAGCGCAGGGGGACAATGAAGTTTGGACGTGGCTGTGCCCAGCTACCACAAGCGTGTTAGCAGTTGCTTCCTATGTGTACATGTTATGACGAATCGACCAGACAGGTCTATCAGCGGAGGGCCGGTTGCCATGCATAGATAGGATAGATATTATAAGTGTTGTTAGCTAAACCTTAGGGAGCTGTTGCTTTGTTAGATTAAGCCTATAAAGGCCAGCTTGTATTGGATATTTGGTTAAGTAAGATCAATCTATAGTTGCTTCCTTACTCCTTGCGCCCTTGCTCTCCCTGTTTCGGCCATGCAACAGCACAGCGCCTCCGAGACGCCGGGGGTTTAAGCCCTGGCCACCCACCTCCATAGCAGATCAAGGTCAATCAGTACACCTGAATAACTAGCTCTTTTACTTGCTTTCTGCTCACTGGTTTGAGTATGTATTACTCAAAATAACCAAGCCTCTTACTCGTGATACTTCGCATATGCTGACACTGCTCGTTACTATGAAACATAGCTATATGTCCTTGGGAATGAATAGCTCATTGATCAAACTTGGCCGCAGTCGAAGGTAATTGCATAGTGGATTGATACATGAATGTGATTTAGAAATCAGTCAAAGGTATCTGCATTGTGGATTGATACATGAATGTCATTTAGGAATCAGGGATTTGAAATCATATTGTCAAAAGGATCTTAAACAAGTTATCAGGATAGATAGTTAGAACACTTCTCTTTTTGAGCCAGGTAGAACCTTTTTTAAAAAAAAATTAGGTAGAGCCTTTCAAACTATAAATAACAAACAAAGCGTTTAGTCTGAGGCAAGGTATGGAACTATGGATGCTATAGATAAAAATCAACAAGAGCCACATGAGTAAAAAAAAATACTAGTATTATTTCTGGTAACAATATAAGAGTTCCAAATTTTATTAAATACAACCGTTATCTTTCTCACAGCTATTTCACAGAGTTTAGTTCTAGATAGTAGTTTGCATTTTTGTCAGCCCAGAAACTTTTTTTAGCATAATCCAATAACTCAATTTTTCACAGGTATATTGGCTGTTAATATTAGGTAAAAAAGGATTGGGCTATCCTTCGCCCTATCTTAGAACTAGCAATATGCCTTCATAGCATCCCATCAGTACCAACAACACTAAATATGATATTTGACATTTGGAACTTCTGCTACTCTAAAGTCTAAATTCCAGATGCATTGCACAGATAAGGAACTGTCAGTATCTCAACTTGAAGTTAGCTTGATCTTTTGCTTATTTGTTATCTGATCAAATGAAAAAATGATAACCATTATGCATCTGAGAAGTAAAAGGTACAAGTAAAAAAATTCCAAATGTTTACAGGTATTTCTTGAAATTTTGCATGACATTTATTCAGTTGTAAGCAACTGTCGAATCATCTAATATTTTTTTTCTCAGATTCTATATACAAAGCGTCAGATTGTTGTTAAGAGACAAAGAAGAGTTCTCAGAAACTAAAATCAAGCCATATGCTTGTTATTGGGACTAACTAAAACCCTAATTCCTGAATTTAGAACTTTGTTAATTTTTCAGGTTATTCTGCTTGCCAGTATTTACAGCCTCGATTTCAAACTTGTTGATCGAGGCTAATGGTGAGAAAGACATGGTGGCATCTTTACATTCGTTTTGCCGGGAGCAACAAACACAGGCATTTGACTAGTTTCAGATTCATGTTTGGAGCATACGGACAAAACACAGAAATTTCATGAGGCCAGACATTTGAGCTTTCCTATTTTAAAGCACCACATCCATGATCCATCTACAGCCATTTGGTTACAGGCCCAACCGAGTTTCCGTTTGACCAAAAAAAAGCATTCAATTTAGCTTCGGAGGAGCTAAATCGTTCGGTCGATTTGACTGATTACCGCGCAGCAGTCTACATGCGCAACGGCTTCACGCTTCGACGAACTTAAAACTTAAAAGGTACGGATGACGACAAGGTTTCGCCTAGGGAGAGCCGAACGAGTGGACCTACCAGCTGAGGATCCGACGAGGAGGATGCCTCGCGGCTTGATGTTGTCGACGACCCATCGGCAGACGGCGACGACGTCCCCGACCTCGGTGGACCCCGTGAGCGAGGCCCGCCCCGTGGACCGCCCCGCGCCGCGCATGTCGAAGGTGACGGCGGTATACCCCCGCCGCGCGACGCCCTCCGCCATCCCGCGCAGCAGGCCCTGCACGCCGCCGAGGATGGTGTAGGGGTGCACCAGCACGACCGCCACGTCCTCCTCCCCGGCCGCCGGGGGCTTGAACAGCCGTACGCTCAGCTTGGCGCCGTCCCCCGTCTCCACCGTCGTCCACTCCATTTCGCTCGCTCGCCCAGTCCACCGTCTGCTGTCTCGATTTGTTGTGTCTGCTGCTCCCGGAGTCCCGGTGGTCCGTCTTCCCATCACTGCGGCTTGCTGTTGGTTGGTTTCGGGTGGGTGGTGCCGGTGCGGACGGTTGCCGCAGTTACTACTGCGTGGGCCGCTTGCCCAGTTTGCCAGGCCTCATTTTGCTTTGAGTTCCAGTTTCACAGTGGGCCTGTTTCGTGGGTGTCGGCTAAGTGCTCGAATGGACCGGGCCTACCGTGGGGTTGCTCGATTTGTCTTGGATTCGCGGACCCTAGTTCTGGCCACATAGGGCCCATGAAGTGGAAGGCTGTGGATGCAGCCGACCTACCTACGGCTATATGTACCTTGAAACATGCTTTACTTCTTTGGCCCAAAAAAACTTCAGGTTTTTTCTTTGAAGTAAAAATTCTACTATATAACTTTCCAATGTGGCTAAAAACTTGCTTCTCGTTCCTGGCCCTTCGGTCAGTTTGGAGAATAAGTGGTGTTAAGTCGAGAGTAAAACGACGATTATGCCATTCCTTTCTCCCTTTCTTCCATGTCACGTGCCGCCACAACCTGGCCATGCCTCCGGCCGCGCATCGTGCAGCCGCCTCCACGCCTTCTCACCTCCCTGGTCCCTACCTATGCTTGTGTCCTGCCGTGACTCACACGCCTCCTCAAAGGTGGGGACGCAGACGAAGACGACCGGCATGGCGTGGTGGAGGCAGGGCGTGGCTGTCTGCGGGCGCCCTGCCCACGGCTTCGTCGGGCTCCACTGCGACTTGGCCCGTCACGGTGCCGGCATCCGAGGGGCAGCCGCGGCCCTACCCCGGCATTCGAGGGTCAGCCTTTGCCTCCGACTGTTGCATCGTTGCCCGTCGACTGCACGTCGCGGCCTACGCTGCCGCCCGTAGCCTATGCACCGCTTGCGCCCCCAGCGTCGGCGCCGGCACCGGGCGAGCGAGATAGGGAAAGAAGAAAAGAACAATAGCGTAAAATTGTCTTTTTACACTACACTTAACATCGTTAGGCCCCAAGTATACTTAACATCGTTAGGCCCCAAGTAACAGAAGGGCCAAGGAATGAATGAGAAATATGTTTTTGGCTGCGTAGGTAATAGTTTTTTGGGACCAATGAAGTAAATCTCTCAAATAGGTACGCTGGCGTCGGTCCTAGTGTCCCAGAATCTGAGGCTACTGTAACCTTGTAACGGAGACTTGTTTGGATTCGATGAACTTCAAAGAAACTTTGTAGGAACCATGAAACAGAGGAAAGAAACTTCAAAATGGGTGTTTGGAACACAGGAAGCATTCGTTCTTTTTCCTTTAGAATACTGTAGCTAAATGCTTATTTCACAAGAAACAAAAAAATCCACTTGAACCTCCTTTTCTTTTCTTTTCCTTTAGCACACCATTCGCACCAATGCTCTGGCGTCCGGGTTGGGATGCTGCAACGGGATGCTGCGTACCTTGCACGATGAGTACACGTAATGCGTATGGCTTATTGGCTTACACGCTACAAGCTGCTTTTCCAGCACCATTGTACTTTAGGCTTCAATCTAAAAATTACTACAAATAATACAAAGACCATAGATGGACATAGGGTGTTACTGCTGTGGCAGGTCCCAATCTACCTAAAAATCCTGGCATCTTCTTTCTCCAGCGTCTCCTCACTATAGCTCCAGTGGCAGCAGGTTTGTCACCCTACTTCCCCCCCCCCCCCAAAAAACTATCGGGTCCTAAGTTCTGGGACCGATCTATTGAATCCTCAACAACATAGTAGATTGATTCGATTGGATGTTGGCCAATCTAGCCGTGCCCCTCACATTTACAGGTGGAGGGTGGTCTGGAGCCTTTGTACAAGTCGAATAAATTCATGAGATCACGCACAATCCGCGGGATTTTACTCGGACTCGACATTGACAGACTCTCCGGCCCTAGGCCACCGAACTTTCCCGGTACCAGCGGAATGTCCAAATGCCCCCTACCCCATCGGATAGTCCGGTGCAAGCATACTGCCCAATTTGGTGCTCAATGTGCTAGACAATGTCCACTTATTTTTCTGGCCTGGTTATGAAATCTTTGTTTAAGTCCGGAATCCAAGGCTGGACCAGCATAATCCGAGACCCTATACATAATTTTAAATGTGGCCTATCTCTAGAAAAATGAAATAAAATAATGATGTATATGTTATAATGTTTTATATAGGAATGGAAAAAGAAACATACCTATTCAACTCTTTGTTGTATAATATTTATTTGAATAACATCAATCTTTTGGGTGTTCCTTGAAATGAGTTCTTCAATGACACACTCATATTCAATCTTCTCCAATACTTGTGATTCACAGCTCCTTTCTGTGACTTAATAAATCATCTATTCTTTGTTTTTTCTTACCCTTTTTGAAAATTGATTCATACTTCCTATAAGACATGACTTTGTCTTGAAATACTAGGTTTCTAGAAAAATTGATGCGCATGTATATAAATTAGAAAAGATGGAAACATGAAACAAAATTAAATGCATATAAATTTATCATGTTGAAGAAAAAATTAACCTATTACCTTTTTTTGAATACATGGAAAAGCTGCACATCTTTGTATTAAAAAGGAAAAAAATGTTACAACTGGACGTTAAAACATTAGGTCAAAGTAAATGAAAGGAGACAATCTCGCTGACATCAAACACAACCAAACAACAGCCAACAGGCCCAAACCAAAGCTAACCTGCTGCCAGCACTCCGAGCGCCCCCCCCCCCCCACCTCCTAGCACCCACAGCTCAACCGTGTCCCAGATAGCTCTCAAGACTCTCAACTTGTCTGGTACCTCTGCATTAAAACAACAACCGTTGCGGTCCTTCCAGACCGACCAGCAAGTGAGGTCAAAGAGAGTGTCCGCCCCCGGCCACAAGGAAGTCGGCCAAGGAGCCCTAGACTGCTGCCACCACTCCTGCAAACTGCCACAGCCGGCGCGCCGTGGTAGGAGCTTGGACACTGAACCTAGCCATAACTAGCTCCCAAACCTCAATAGTGAACTTGCACCCGAAGAACATATGGTCACACGATTCTGGCTCCGCGCGTTGCAAAGCAAGCTGAGCTCCCGAGCGTCAACGTGCCGATGTGCCGTTGAATGTTGATAACTGAACCTATTGGCTTTGCTGCGGTGTGTTGAATGCTGATAGCTTATCCAGTGTGCCATTGAGTCGTTAATCTATTGCCAATTGCAAAAAAATATTTAAATAGAAATACCATAAGGCGGGTTAGTGCGTAGAACAAGTGGCACAATTCGCAATTAACAAAAAACTAAGAAGCTTAATAGTTACGTACACGGCACAATCGCACATTATCGCAAATTCGCAATCACGATCGGAACGAGCATACGAAGACGAAACATCCAGAGATTAGGAAATTAATGGGCTTCTAAAGGCGGTGAGGTAGTAAATATTTTATGAACCTTTCCAAATAGGAGGCCCTGTTCCGTCGACGCACGCGATATAGACATATAAACACAAATCCATGCACGGTCGTCGCGACGTGATATGCTCAAACTATCAAGTTGATCGCCGCCTCGCCTTCTCTTTTGTCGGACTGTGTGTCCTCCACCTGACGGCTGATGCTCGATGGTTACTTCAATATATGTAGCCTCGACCATGCACTCTAGCATTACTATGGGCGCTGTCAAAATCTGAGCCACTTGCAATCTGACTCTTTTGTACAGCCAATAGTCCACCATTGCCTCATCAGTAAGTTGCATCCAGGAAATTTCAGAGCGTGGCTGCGTGGGCAGCAAAGTTAGGCGCACGGAGATAAATAAATATGTATATGCCATGCACTAACACGGTACCACCCCCAAACACCAACACAGCCAGCTGGCTTTTCAAAAAAAAAAAAAACAGCTAGCTGTGAACCACACAACCCGTGTACGATTACAAAAGTGCAAGGGGAGGACAGAGAGCGGCCGGCTCAAGTGATAGCTTATCACTTTTGTCTCCATTCGCTGATCTTTTTCCAGCTCGGTGCAGTCTACTCTGGCCGCAAAACCGCAGGCTTTCCACCGCCGCGCGCGACGACAACAGAAGTAACATTGACTCCAAGCCCTGTCCGATGCGTAGCGCCCGCGCGCGCCGCCAAGCAGGCGTCGCAAGCACGACTCATCCTCCCACGACCGCAGACCGGTTTCTGCGCCAGGTTCGATGTACCCTAACCGTATTCAAATATAAATCAACGTTTGATTTGTTTTCAAAACTCATCTTTTTAAAAAATTATAATTCATTTTATTGTGATTTATTTTATTGTTATAGAAGGTTTTTTCTTGTATATTTATATAAAGTTTTTGAATAAAACGAAAGATAATAGTTTTGAAAAAAATTAACCGCGATTTAGATTTAAAAAAAGAGTGAGTATCACTGCATCCTACTGCACTGCCAGGTGAATTGACCTCTGCACTGGCTGCTTGCTTGCATGGGGGCTTGGTAGTGACGATGGCTTTGGATCCCTCGATTTGGAGTTTGGGCTCTACGGCGGCGACGACGAAGCTGCGGCCTACAGTGCCTAGACCACCGGACCACCACCGGACCGTACGTGGCGTCCTCGTCACCGACAAGGACACACGTACTGTTGCGGCGTCGCCGCAGCCGGTACGGTGTGCCCGCATAGCTAGCTGTGCCGCGCGAGTAGGCAAGAATCTCGTGCCGCCGTACTGACGCCATGTGACATGCATGGCTGCGGCGGATGTCGTTTCAAAAAAAAAAAAAAAAGGCTGCGGCGGATCGGAACACACACGTACACGATGCTACGATATTTTCTTTCTACAATGCTAGTATCCGGCAGCACGACACCGTCGTTCGAGCAAAGTTTTGTAACCCGTACATGCGTACGTCCTGGATGTTTCTGGAGTACATAGATGGCAGATAGGCCCTCGCGCGGTGTACACGTCACTGTATTTCTCGATCGACGCAGGATGGAAACCAAACTTTCCATGAACCACCGGTAGAGCCCGCCAACGAGGCCAACCGATCTCCGGTACCATAATAATATGGGCGTGGACTATGCATATCTGGATCCTGTAGTGTTAACATTATGAGCATCAGTCCAAGCACACGGTCTTGCAGTAACTAAGGCAAAAAATCACGAAACTTTTTATCTCTGTCTCGTCACGAAACTTTACCAGGCGCAGCATTGGAGCGAACGGATTCCAACACCACAGCAGCATTCACTGATTTGCAAGCGGGTGTGCTCAGCATGAGCGTCGGGTTGCGGCTGATACCGCAGCGCGCTCGTTGCATGCCATAATCAACACAAAGGTATATCCGCATATGCGTCCATCTCAGCAACCAAATTGACTAATAATTAAACATATATACGCGGATCGGATCGCCACTGCGGTCGCCTCTCTTGGCTTTCCACGCAATATATATATGCCTCCTGCGAGAAGGCGCGCAACATTTAACAAATTAATTTGATTGCCTAATCTAGGATCAAGATACGCAAAGCTACTTGCCACACCTCGATCGTTTATATATATACACATGTGTATCCGTTCCTTGGATCCTTGGATTGTGCGCATTAGGCTAAAGGACAACACAAGGTGGATATGATATAGGATGTGAAAATACTCTACTATTAATGTCACCGTGGGACAGAATAGAGTTTAAAATAAGGGCTTTGGTGTTTATTCCCCTATTTTAGAGGCAAATGGTGATTTCATCCCTCATTTTTCAAACTTTGTGTATTTACCTCTACATTTTCAAAACGAAGGCAGAGTTTACCCTGTTAACTTAACGGTGTCAATTTCCACTGTCAAAAGACCATTGTGCCCTGTGCAATTTTGCCCATGTTTTTCCACCGGTGGTGGTGGGGAACCGTGCTGCTTGGCCCGCCGTCGCACCGCCAGGGAAGGGAAGCCAGGCTGCCTGTTGGGAGGGGCTGCGCCGCTGGGGAGGGGAGCCGCGCCGCTTGTCTGCCGCCGCGCCGGGGCGGGAAGCCACACTGTAGGGGGAGGCATTCCGTGCAGCGCGATGGTGGTGGAAGCCGCACCATCGGTGCTAGGTGGGGGGGGGGCGTACTGCTTCCTTACCGCCGCGCCGGGGAGACAGCCGTGGGGGGAGTGAAGCCACGTCGCCAACCGCCTAGCGAGGTCGCGCTGGCCGGGGGACGGAAGTCACGCCGCCGGCCACCTCGCGAGGCTGCGTCGCGCCTGCACGAGTTGGGAAGGGGGTGGGCGGGGTCGCGCCTGTGAGAAGAGGCGAAAGGGGAAGAGGGTGAGCAGGGAAAGGCACGGGCGAGCGGAGGGGGCGCCGATGCGGGAGGGAAAGGCGACGGATGGAGGCTGCGCCGGCCCTTGCTTCCTGGCGGGCGGCCGAGCGGAGTCCATGGGATGAGAGGACTGAGAAGGATAGGTGGATAAGGGGTAACATGGTCAATTCCCCTTATTTTGAAGTTTTTTTTCTTTTTTAAATGTTTTATCTCACTTGTTTTTAATAGAGTTAGAAGTTGGGGCAAACATTCTTTCAAATCACGGGGTAAACTCACAAAATTTAAAAAACAAGAGTAAAATTACCATTAGAGTTCACAGTAGGGTAAGAACACCAATCTTCTTTTTAAATATCGCGTGATACACGGACCGAAGGTTAGCCTTACAATAATATCACAAAACGCATGCGGTTGCACGTATGGCGCGGGTTGCGGTGTGCACATAGAACAGTCTACACCCTACCTAATACATCGATGTCAGGAAGGACCACACATACCGGCACTATACTGTACTTACGGAGTAGTAGTATTGAGACGGGACACCCACTGCTGCATCAACCTTAATCCCACGGCGTGCTAATAAACCAATCGAGACTGCACATCAGTCGCTTGCAACGTCGGCTCTGTGTTCATTAGGTAGCGATGACCACCCAGTCGCGGTCGCGTCTGCATCAGCACGTCGGTCTCCAGAGACGTCCACAGCGACGCCCATTAATTAATTTCCTGTCTAGAACCATTTGCTAGGTCTAGGCTAGGAGATGCATGTACATCACCCTTAGCCACCGTTCTTATTTTACTTTTACCAGCATTAGATAGCCGATCAACTCAACAAAACAAGTTACTTATTTACGAGATATTTATCAAGAACAATTAGCCTATAAACCCATCAAGACTAGTTTAAACTCAATGTTGTGACCTGTCCCGTCAAAAATCCACCGTGACATCATTTCCCCAAAACCGTCAACCCGTACAAAAGTTTTTCCAACCATATATTGTCCACCATTTCCCCATCGTAGCACGAACAGAGAGGGCTTAATCAGTGTCTGGAATCTATAAAAACAAAAACATATATATGCGGAAGTTTACAGTGATTTTTAGGGATTCACTGCCGTGCGAAAGGCACAAACCTCCATGGAAAATCAGACGGTGGTGGTCGCGATGGAGCATCGCACTACGCTTTCTTTTTAATAAAAAGCACGCTGCGATGACACAGCACACAGGAGTGAACGGTGAAGCATTGACGCGACGTCACTATCCATTCCGGCTCACAAGGTCTCCGTCTTTCTGGGGGGAAAGGGGGTCAAAACCAGCTGGCACGGCCCATGCACGCTACCACATGTGTCGGCGAGCTCGCTTCACCCCCGCGGGAGAAAGGGAAAACCAGCACGAACACTTTTGCTGTGCTCCGCCGCCGGTCGGCTCACCCGCTCCCTCCCGGCCGGCGTCCATAAATACGCAGCCACCCCTCCCCCCAGAGGCCCAGAACCCCGCACACCCCAGCTCCACAACTCCTCACCGCCTGCTGCATTGCCGCCCGCAGAAGAGGGAGAGGATACACTGTACGTTGGCCACCACTTGTCGTTGTTGCCTTGTTGGGGGTGAGAGATCGAGAGCTTGGCAGCAGCAGGGTCCGCCGGTCCGGTCCGTGCTGCTCTCTGCTCAGTGCTCACCGTCCGGCGAGCGCGCGCCGCCACTCCTATAGCAAGTTTCTCCTGTAAATGCCTGGAGGCCTTTCCCGCGTTGCCGAGTTAGAGGTGCTGGCCCCGTTCTCCTCCTTCCTGGCGTGCCTGTCGTCCCCGTCGCCGGAGAACCTGCTGCGTGCTCGCGCCGGAGGGGGGTTCGATCATCAAGGAAGGTATATATGCGTACGTACATGCTTTGCGCCGGTCTGTCTCGGTCTTACCGTGTGTAGTATTGTTTTTGTTTCTGCCATTTCGTACGTACCATCGTTGCGTACGATCGATGATGAAATTATAGGAATGACCGTACTTGCCATCGTTCCTTTACACGGAACTCAGTACCGGCCTCTACACTCGAACTGATGTTGTTGGCAGTTTGGCACACATGGTGGTGGTGAAACCCTTGCCTGTGCTGCTGTGCACAGCGTTGCGAGTTGTGACATCATTGCTGCCGAGCCTATAAGCGTCTGCATGGATCAGCACGATAGATGCTTTTGGCCGGACAGCTAGCTGCTAGCTGCTGTGTATCATCAGCAGTAGACAGTAGTGTTCGATAGTGATACGTGCAGATCAGACCGAGACAAGACCACAAGACGCATGCGTCACTCTGTGTCGCTACGCTCCTTGTTTTTTACGCTATTAGGGCTTCGATCAGGAGCAGAAAGCCAACTCTTTCACGTTCAGCTAGCTGCTGTAATACACGTAGTAAATAGAATCGTTATTCTTTTTGCAGTCTATTTAATTGGTATTTCATCCCTAACATGATAAGTTGTACATCTCAGGTCAAATCTGGCTGGAAATACAATCTCTCAACGCTTTCTTAGAGAAAAACTGCAGAAGTTCCCGAGGAAGACGCAGAGAATAAATTAAGAAAAAAAAAGGTATATCTCGTTAGAGATACGTACATACGTATTTCAGGGTCCAGCTTTTATTGCACCAACAAAGTGACAAACAACTACAACATTTTAATCATAAGAAATTAATGAGTTCAAAAGGCCGTCCACTGCATGAAAATTTATATAAAGCGTGCAGGACTGTTGCAACAGTATCTGAATCCATGATAGTAACAACTAAAAAGACATGCAGACAACTGCATCCCATATGGCTGTACATGTACGGCTAAATATGAACATCCAATGAATCGGATAAAATTCACAAGCCGCTTGCTGCTTGTGAAGAGCCAAAAGAGTAGCGCTGAAAATTTTCTGTGAACTAATTGTTGGTCTATCTTCTGAATCATTGATGAAACAGCCTGAAGACCGGTGACAGTTCAGAAAACACACTGAACAAGCCAACAAGGCGATGGATCCCACCACTGTCAATTCGAAATGCATGTCTCCCATTCCCGTTACTGAGGATGGTTCCATGGACAGACGAGGAAACCCCGCTGTCAAGGCAACCACTGGAAGATGGAAATCTGCCATCCTGCTGCTAGGTAAAACTTGCTGGTATCTTTTTATATAACGAAAAAAATGCTGTAAACATCTCCCATGTATTAAAAACAAGTAGAGTAACACAGAGACAAAATATCGGTGAAAGCGATTGTTTGCTGACGCCCGATGACTCCCTCTGTATATGTTACTGTAGTTACTTGGTCGTGACTTGTGTAAATTAACTCCAGGACGGAACAGTCAACTCAGATGTCACAAAATTGGTTGCTGGTCCATACTGTAAGTGCAGATCAGATTGCTGAGGACTGGAACTAACTGAATCACATGATGCAGTTAACTATGGACTCGTGACGTGCGCCTTCTTCGGCGTCGGGGTGAACCTCGTGGTGTTCCTGCGGCGGGTGCTTCACCAGGGCACCGCCGAGGCGGCCAACAACATCAGCAAGTGGACTGGCACCGTCTACATCTTCTCGCTCTTCGGCGCTTTCCTCAGCGACTCCTACTGGGGCCGATACGTCACGTGCGCCATCTTCCAGATCATCTACGTGACGGTGCGACCATCTTCATCAGATACTGATCAGATTTTTCTCTCTGTTGATCCTGCACGTTTTCTTACTGAACTGACTGTGTCTGTTCTTGATCAGGGCCTGGTGATCCTGTCGCTCGCGTCATGGTTCTTGCTGGTGAAGCCCTCCGGCTGCGGCGGCGTCAATGCGCGCTGCGACGAGCCGTCGGCGCCCGGCATCGCGCTGTTCTACCTGTCCACCTACATGATCGCGTTCGGCAACGGAGGGTACCAGCCTTCCATCGCCACGTTCGGGTCGGACCAGTTCGACGAGACGGACCCCAAGGAGGCGCGCTCCAAGGTCGCCTTCTTCAGCTACTTCTACCTGTCGCTCAACGTCGGGTCCATCTTCTCCAACACCGTGCTGGTGTACTACGAGGACTCGGGGAGCTGGGTCATGGGGTTCTGGGTCTCGGCGGCCGCCGCGGCGCTGGCGCTTGTGCTCTTCCTGCTCGGCACGCCCAACTACCGGCACTTCAAGCCGAGCGGCAACCCGCTGACCCGGATCGCGCAGGTGTTCGTCGCCGCGTTCCGCAAGTGGCACTCGGAGGTGCCCCGCGGCGAGCTCCTCCACGAGGTGGAAGGGGAGGACCACAAGATCACGGGCATCCGCAAGATCCTTCACAGCGACGAGCTGAGGTTCCTCGACAAGGCGGCGACGATCACGGAGGACGAGTACGGCGCGCCGGAGAAGATGAAGAACCCGTGGCGGCTGTGCACGGTGACGCAGGTGGAGGAGGTGAAGTGCATCCTGAAGATGCTGCCCATCTGGCTGTGCACGATCGTGTACTCGGTGGTGTTCACGCAGATGGCGTCGCTGTTCGTGGAGCAAGGCGCCACCATGGACACCAACATCGGTTCGTTCCACTTCCCCGCCGCGAGCATGTCGCTGTTCGACATCCTCAGCGTGCTGGCGTTCATCGCCATCTACCGACGGGTCCTGGTGCCCGTCATGGCGCGGCTGTCGGGCAACCCGCAGGGCCTGACGGAGCTGCAGCGCATGGGCGTCGGGATCGTGATCGGCATGGCGGCGATGGTGGCGGCGGGCGTGGTGGAGGTGGAGCGGCTGAAGCGCGTGGACGCCCCGGACCAGGTGAGCTCCCTGAGCGTGCTGTGGCAGGTGCCGCAGTACGCGCTGATCGGGGCGTCGGAGGTGTTCATGTACGTGGGGCAGCTGGAGTTCTTCAACGGCCAGGCGCCCGACGGCGTGAAGAGCTTCGGCAGCTCGCTGTGCATGGCGTCCATCTCGCTGGGGAACTACGTCAGCATTATGCTGGTCAGCGTGGTCACAAGCCTGACCACCGGGGAGAAGCGGCCCGGGTGGATCCCCGGAAACCTCAACTCCGGCCACCTGGACAGGTTCTACTTCCTCCTCGCCGCGCTCTCGCTCGTGGACCTCGCCGCGTTCGTCGCGTGCGCCCTGTGGTACAAGGGCATCAAGCTCGACGGCGGCGACGGCGACAACAGGAGAAAGGCCTCTGCGCACGTCTAGACGATGGGGCCTGGGCTTGCGGCTGGGCCTTTTCGTGGTTTTTCGTCCAGAGACGTGCCGGGCTGGCCCGTACAATAAATTGTCAAAGGACGAGCGTGTAAACCATCCACTCAGTCAGTATCGGATGGCCCATGTTGCTCTGTGTCTTAGGTCTAGCTCCAAGATAGATCGGTCTCTCTGACTCTGAGCTAATGTTTGTTGTGTATGTATTGAGGTGCTACCGATGTGTATGTATGTATTTATGGATGGCTGTCGGCTGGGCTTTCATGTAACCATTCTCTGAAGAGACGAACTTTGTGATTACGATGGATCCAAAATCTCAAATGGAAACAAAGCTGTCCAATCCATGTCAACTTGAGACACCGAGTGTACTCCCTACGTCCAATTGGACTAGGCTTTACCGGCAATGTCGCAATCACATTGTTTCGTGGTTACCCGGCGCGTCGCACTTGCGACGATACGGTACCGAGCGCTGCACGCACCTCCAAATTTCCGTCGGTTCGGCCGTGCGCCGAGCAGGCACCACTCGCTCGAGAGCTGAGGGCAACCAGACTACGAGAACGGTGGCCCGAGTACATCCACTAGTCCGTCTCGCCCCGCACCCGCAGAGGCCGCGTCCCTGCGCGCACTGCTCGCGCGTCCGGCGCTCCGGGCACCACCGCTTGCACGCCCTCTGCATGCCACCCCCTGGCACTGGCAGTGGCAGACTCGCACGCGCCAGCGCACCGCCCTCGCCGTCGTCTGCAGCCCGTCAGCCCGCGCCGCGCCACCGTTCTGAGCAGAGCACCGTCACACACGCGGCGTGGCCGGTGGTGACAACTGCAGAGCATGCTCGCCACTTGTCAGTTTGTTTCAGCACGGTGCCAGCACCGAGCTCGCTTGGGCCGCCCGCCAGGCGACCGACCGGTTGCTAAGCTCTCGTCACCGCACCGGACGTGCGCTCGCTGCTCCATGCCGG
Organism: Paspalum vaginatum; assembly: GCA_030272315.1. Classification (NCBI taxonomy): domain Eukaryota; kingdom Viridiplantae; phylum Streptophyta; class Magnoliopsida; order Poales; family Poaceae; genus Paspalum; species Paspalum vaginatum. Next base: position 6,253,380 of record CM059015.1, read on the forward strand.
GCGATTTTTCGGAGAGCACACTTGTTTTTGTTTGCTTGTTGCTAGTATGGAAGACATCATCATCTGGCAGGGCTGGTGTTGGAACTTGATCCACAGGTGGATGATCTGAAAGATGGTTGATAGTACTTGCTGGGATCACCAGAGTCGGCAGTATGCGCATGAAGGGTGCATTTTCTGTTGTGACAGAATCGGCAGCGTGCATGAAGGGTACATTTTCAGACGGAACGGAACGCGGCGAAGGAAGGGCTGGGAAACACTCCGGTGGTGACTGTATTAGCCGAGCAACCCGAAATGATGGACACCGGGAAAGCCCAGAGTGCCGTGCCGAATATTTCAGCCCACGGCAAGGGAGGCACCAGCCGAAACTGAACGCGACATGGTTCAAATGGCAGAGCAGATTAGTGCGGGCATTTCAGAAAATACTGCGTCGCCTCAAAAATATAAGTACCTCTGGCAAGCCGCATGACAGTGAAATCTCCCGCAGCGCACGATCTGCTGTAAAATCCCAGGCAACACCAGTTCAGCTTGGACTAGGACAGTAGCAGCTTTTTGGATCGCGGGTGCAGGACCACGCAGATTCGCAGCTGCCGGACACATCAGCTTGTGTGGGAAATCGTATGCACATATTTTTCCGCCATATGTGGACGTGGTTCTTGCATTTGGGGTACCGGAATCAATTTGCAAGATGTTTGGTTTCTTGCCAATCCGTCCCACACCATTCCACATCGACATACCGCACGTATGTGGTCGGCATAGGACACCGGTGATCCTGATACATCGTGCCAATAGCGACAGGTGCCAATGGGGGTAGTAGGTATTCTGTCTGGTCTAAAACATAGGATGTTTTTAGGCTGATTTTAGATCAGATTCTCCTTTTTTTTTTAAAAAAAATTGACCAAACGTATAGAAAAAATATAACAACATTTCCAACGAATAACGATAGACAAATACCTATTTTATCCGGTGATGGAAATGGACCAATTTGTCATCGTAGATATGTTGCTGTGTTAGGTTGCATTGTCTGACTGCGCCCGGCGTCGAGGTCTCGAGGATGCGCGCGCGCGTTTAGGTTGACGTTGAACGACGCGCACCAACCCCCGGCGGCGACCCTCTTCCATGTCTCCAGGCTCCAGCCATATCCGCAAACACGTACTAGACTCCATCAACTCCGTGCAGAGCTCACCGATGAGTCGCAGGGGCGATGTCCGTTCCGTGCGTATTTTTCCAACCAGTTGCGTCGTCTACAGTCTACACAGGCAGCTGACTAGTCCACCTAATCCGTGGGCTAACTCCGATCCGGACACATCTTGGGTAGATGGCGTCACATGCTGCGTCCTCTCGTCACGGGCCGTGAAAACGCCACACGGTGACACCTCCCGCCGCCTGTTTCAGGCGATCAACACTGTGGGTGGGCAACCGGTGTTGCGCTACTGAACGAGCGTATAGGAGAACGACAATGGTCTGCACCACATGCAAGAACTGCCAAAAAAAAAAAGTTCACAAGAAGCTGCACCGGACAAGAATCTCTTCTCTCCCACTCTCTGCAAATATAGATGTACAACATGTAGCAAGCAGCCCGGCCGATCGACATTGGCCGTTGCAGTTTTTGACGTAATCCAAGCAGCCAGTTCATGGACAACAGTGCGGCCAGGTATATGTGGTGCTGGCCGCCGCACCGTATCGATCGAGAGCTAGTATATGCATTTGCGTATAGGAAGTATGTCACGTACTCATGTATATGTGTACGGTGGCGGTATGCGATACAGTATTATATGGCTACTTGGGCACAAGTTGCCGCGAATATCGCCACTGGCTATTCGGAAAATCGGAAGCCTAGACGGGGCAAACGTGATAGAGAAGAGATATAAAACTCGCACTCGGCGAGCTTGTCCGGCCGCGGCGCGGCGGAAATAGAATATCCTCTTAATCACCATGCATCTACGGAGTTCATGTCGATGGAACAGAGAGCTGGCAAGTCAAATCACACGTATAATAAATAAAAAACATAACTAAAATCGTCGATGGTCGGACGATTGCTGCTTTGCTTTCTTTCCGCGTCCGTCCGGTGCATCACTCTCGCAGATCGTTTTCGCTATTCGGGATCTCTCAGTTCCTGACGGAATGATTCGGGGCCGCGATGTTACTTGCTCGCCGTGAAAACACGAGCGGGCGGATTGCCCGAGGAAGGGCGGCCGACGACGACTACGACGCGCGCCGACCTATGCCTCCGTGGGTTTCCTCCGAGCGAGCCGTGGAGACGGGGGAGAGCGGTAGATCGGCGGAGCTCAATCGTGAAAGTACCCACGTAGTACTTGCTGTGCTTGATCCAGTTCGAGATACGGCATCACGTGCTTGCTTAGGATTGACGCCTTGTCGTGGACGTTCAGCTTGCCTATATGTCCATTCATAAATATATGACAATTGATTTTTTTCTATACTTTTTAATAAACCATCTTATTTAAAATTTAAAAATACAAGTTACGGAGTATATTATAAACTACCTTCACTAATAAAACAAAACACAACACAAGTTATAATTTCTGAAATTCTAATAAAAGAAAATGATAAATCATCGTATTTGGATTTTTTTTAAAAACAAGCCTTTATTTAGTTCTAGAACAAGTATATAACAACATAAAGTACAAGCCTTTAGTGATAAAACAAATCACAATATCAATTTTTTTTTAAAAAAAATCAATGTCTTATTTTTTTGGATGGAGAGAGTATCTATCTATAAATTCGATTCCCTCTTTAGGATTAAATAAATAATATAAGCGAGATCCATACCGAATACTCTAACGACTGAAGATTTGAACTTTTCAAGTGCATATATGCATTGTTGCTCACTTTTCACGGGTGATTGAAAAATATCTATACCTACCCACAGTGGCGTACTATATATAAAAGCCAAATTCATTTGCCCAACACATGGCCTATCTTGGTCCTTTATTTCTTTGCAGAATATTCGACCATCCATCAACCCAGTTCAATGGCTAACAGTTCTGCATGTACTTTTAGATGACTTTGCGTCATTACATGCTACAGTTAAATCTTGCGACGAAAAAATATATAATAATCAAGCAGCATTGAAAATAATTCAAGAGGCAAAATGGTAGTCAAGCAGCATTATTTATTTATATTTAAATCTCGAGAGGGAAACAATGTTATTCAGACGACAACATTATTTTTCCAAATCAATCAATTTATGAGAAAACTCAAGTATGCCAAGGGATATGTATACGTACTCCTATGCATTTCTCTGAGGCGTCCCCCGACCGTCGGATGCTAGGCGCGGACGGTCCCCCTTCCGGCGCCGCGCGGTCTGGGTCACGCGCCCCGAGGACTAGCCAAACAGCGCCCTACACGTGTCCGGGGCCAGATTTCGCGTGGCCGACGTGGTTTAGTGCGTCCCATCTGGCCCGGCCGGGCCCACGCCGCAGGGAGGCCGCGGCGGAGGGGGTGCGGGGCGCTTTTAAATAGCGCCTCTCCCCCGGCGGAATCGGAGGCGGCCAGGCTCCTCCCTCCCCTGCAAAACCTGCCCACACCACCGCTCGTTTTTCCTCTCCGGGAGAGGAGAAAAGGGAGGCCGAGGCGTCCGCCCGATCCGCTCCGGCCCCGACGCAGCTGCGCCGTCGTCCTCTTCAGTCTCAGGTTCCCGCATTAGCCTTCCTCGTGCGATTAATTCGATTTCCCCTGCCGCTGTTTCATAGACTCTCCCGAGAGGTCCCTCGTTCTGATTCGGTGTGGATTGGCGAGGAATCCGTTACTTTTTTTCATTAACCGCCGTGCTGGGCTCGGGGACAGGACGCCAGTTCGCCGGCGCGGCCTCTTGGGCGGCCGTCGATCCGGCGGCGGAACACGCTGTGCAGTGCGCCCCGCCGGCGCGGGCCGAGCCCGTCGCCGATTCATTGCGTTCGTTCTGGGTGAAGTAATGGGGATGCGGGCCTGAACTCGCCGTCCCATCTGCCGGTGGAGCTCCGCATCGATCTCACGACCGGCGGGCACCCGTGAGGCCTTCCGATGTAGATTGACACAGATGACTCGTGATAGAGCGCGCTTATTTCTCGTCAGATCTGTAGGATTTAGCGGGTGGTGTCACCACCCAGATATTTCCCCGTGCGTGCCATAGGACCATGATCTCTGCGCCTCCTGCCGTTACCACTCGTTTTGGGATACCTGACATGCCACCTTTCGCCACAACTTTTCGCCGTCCCCGTGGAAGAAAAGGTTCGGCCTTTCCTCCAAAGGCAGCCTCTTCCTTCCGTTGCCAGGCTCTCCGTGTTGGGATGCTGGGCATGCGCGGTATAACGATGCTCTGCATTTGGTGGTCAACTGCTCTGCCTTACTGATGAGCTAAGACCAAGTTCACGGAATTGTATATAGTACAATTCCTGGCATAAAAAAGATTTTCCAGATGGGAAGAAGGCATATGCTTTCTCGTGCTCAAGTCTATGAATTACGGAGTGCTAGCGTGTTTCTTTCAATCTTAGTCATCACGCGCTAGAGCCTAGGCCGGCGGGCCGGCGGCTCCTCCTTGTAGGAGTGGCGCTTGACCTAGGAAAAACTAAAAAGGCGTCGTGATTAACGACGCGCCACCGTTGGATGTACTTGGACGGTGGCGATTATCTTTCCCTCCCCACGTAGCGGCGTAGGGTCAAAACACCGGGACAGAAACATTCGCCTCCTCCGCCCTCCGCCTCTCTGCTGGCAGCAGTGGAGCACATGATATCCTGCAGCGTGCTGCGTGCGTGCTTCAGTGCTCTGCTTTGCAGCTGTGTCTGCGCAACGGTACAAGGCGCAGGCGTCACCTCACCGCTGGCAAGGCTGGCACCGAATTCCAGGCGGACCAGGCCCACATGCTGGCCTGCTTCTTCACCGGGCGCATCGATTTTTTTTCTTTCGACACAATTTCAAAGCCGTAGAGTATGGACAAGTGTCCAGAGGCCTAGATCAGCAGATCTGGGTGCGGTGAGATTTGAAGATGGCAGACACTGCAAAGTCTGTAGCTGCGAGGGCGCTCCGGTACCGTGACTCGTCCTTTTACCTTGTCCTGGCCTGCAACTTGTTGCCTGATGACACTGCACCGGTGCTCTTGCTAGGCGAGGACAATGGCAGCCGCATCCGCATGTGCCGTTTGCCTGTTTGCTTCGCTCTCGCAGTCATTCTCTCTCCGACCACACTCCTCGTTCTAATTTCTCCGACCACACTCGCAGTCCAATTAGCCTCTTTCCGACCACACTCCTCGTTCTAATTTTTCAAATTCCGCTTCTCTCTGTACATCATATCAGATACAGTACAAAACAGTGTTAAACAGTTTTGCTACAGTGTTTTTTAGAAACCGATCTGAGTACTCCAGTTAGGGAGAGCCTAGAAAGCTAGATATGAATCCAAATCAATTCGGGCGCGCTCGTCTTGTCAGAATTAATGCGTAGGATCAGCACAGCTGAGTGTCTCCATCCCACGGATCTGATATTCTGATCCCTGTCTCCATTTGGACTGTGTGATTGGCGGGTCTAGAGGAGCACATGTGTACTAACTGCGGACCATAGTGGATGCTGCATGCTGCACTTGTTTGATCAGGCTTTTAGTTACGTTAGACGCCCATAATTGGTAGAAACAAACAAGATGAAGCAGAAGCACGATGGAAACTGTTTCTTTCCTATTTTTGGCCCTTCAGCAAAGTGGTTCTTGGATCTAGTAAGGTCATCAATAGCAAGCGGTGAAACGGTAGGTGCGTGTGCGCGCGCGCAGGTTAGTAGGCGCCTCTCGGTTCTGAATGGTGGGGTACAGGTGCAAAGAAAGCTGACGCCGCTCAGAGTTCGATTTGCTAGCTTGTCAAAACAGACCACTCGTGCAGACGATGCACCTATTTCCTTACTGGATGGTTATTGGACAGCTTAGATTTGACCATCCAATGCGTGTGGTAGGATTTGGTGACCTTATCATGTCAGATGTGGTACCATCAGTTCAGTGGTACCATTTTTTCGGCCGAATTGCGATGAAAATCTTCTACACATGTTTGTGGTTCTTGTAGTCTCTCCCTCGTGCTGCTTTCCTATCCTTTGACAAAGCAGCTGGTCCAATTATATGCAGCCCATCACATGTTTCTCAAGGGGATTGTAGAACTAGTCAGTGGCACGTAACATCACAAGCGGCAGGTCCCACTTATTTAATGGATTACCATCGGTTTTAACCACCCTGGGTCTTGCTGTAGTTCTGTGTGGTGATTTAGAAGTATTGGTCTAGGCGGATCTGATGCAGCTCATGTGAACACTCACGGTGCCCACCCTCGGAAAGGGAATCTGAATTCTGAACACATGCTTCCCCAACTTGTTGTGACATCTAGGAATATTTCTTTTAGTCATGTTTAGTCATGAAAGTGCTGCTCGCAATCCCATCAGACACGGCAGACGCCACTTTTGTGGTCTGGCGGACTGGGACGCCCTCGTGCCGTGCTTTGTTTTACTTTGATTGATGCCTTTAGATGGCAACTTGCTAGTAGATATTTTCCTTTCATGACAGTTTTTGGATGGGATGACGCAGCCGTAATATTTTACGTATTCTCTACGTTGTCACCTTGATGCTTGGTATTATTGTAACATATCTGGTTTGTGTTGTTGTGCATGATGAGCAGCAAAATGGGTGCCGGCGGCAGGATGACGGAGAAGGAGCGGGAGAAGCAGGAGCAGGTCAGTCGCGCGGCCGGCGTCGATGCAATGCAGCGGTCACCGGTGGACAAGCCGCCGTTCACGCTGGGGCAGATCAAGAAGGCCATCCCGCCGCACTGCTTCGAGCGCTCGGTGATCAAGTCCTTCTCCTACGTGGTCCACGACCTCGTCATTGTGGCGGCGCTGCTGTACTTCGCGCTGGTGATGATCCCGGCGCTGCCGAGCCCGCTCCAGTACGCGGCGTGGCCGCTCTACTGGATCGCGCAGGGCTGCGTGTGCACCGGCGTGTGGGTGATCGCGCACGAGTGCGGCCACCACGCCTTCTCCGACTACTCGCTCCTGGACGACATTGTCGGCCTGGTGCTGCACTCGTCGCTGATGGTGCCCTACTTCTCGTGGAAGTACAGCCACCGGCGCCACCACTCCAACACGGGCTCCCTGGAGCGCGACGAGGTGTTCGTGCCCAAGAAGAAGGAGGCGCTGCCGTGGTACACCCCGTACGTGTACAACAACCCCGTCGGCCGTCTGGTGCACATCGTGGTGCAGCTCACCCTGGGGTGGCCGCTGTACCTGACCACCAACGCGTCGGGGCGCCCGTACCCGCGCTTCGCCTGCCACTACGACCCCTACGGCCCCATCTACAACGACCGGGAGCGCGCGCAGATCTTCGTCTCGGACGCGGGCGTGGTGGCCGTGGCGTTCGGGCTGTACAAGCTGGCGGCGGCGTTCGGGGTCTGGTGGGTGGTGCGCGTGTACGCGGTGCCGCTGCTGATCGTGAACGCGTGGCTGGTGCTCATCACGTACCTGCAGCACACCCACCCGGCGCTGCCGCACTACGACTCGAGCGAGTGGGACTGGATGCGCGGCGCGCTGGCCACCATGGACCGCGACTACGGCATCCTCAACCGCGTGTTCCACAACATCACGGACACGCACGTCGCGCACCACCTCTTCTCCACCATGCCGCACTACCACGCCATGGAGGCCACCAAGGCGATCAAGCCCATCCTCGGCGACTACTACCAGTTCGACCCCACGCCCGTGGCCAAGGCGACCTGGCGCGAGGCCAGGGAGTGCATCTACGTCGAGCCCGAGGACCGCAAGGGCGTCTTCTGGTACAACAACAAGTTCTAGCCGCGCCTCGCTTGCCGTTGCAGAGCTGAGGGCCGAGGGGCGACCGCCCCCAAGTGGAATGGGAGGAGAGATCAGAAAGAGATCAAGACGGTAATCGTCCTGCTACCAAGTGTCCCCTATCTATGATTAGTCTCGTCAGTCGTTTATTTAGACAGGAGGGAAAAAAAGAGAAAAGACCATTTGGGCACAGATCGAGGAGGCGTGCGGCAGATACAAGCTGCTGTCAAGTACAACTAGGCAAGTTTGTGAACCAGTGTGTCGCGTCGCGTTCATGGCCCCCGGGCCTTGGACAGTTCGAAGTTGTTTTTTTTGCTTGTCCGCGTTTTTAGTGGTCGCCGGCGTAGGCAGGCCGGCGGCGGTCGTTGTGGTCGGCACCCCGTGTGTGCCGTGTGCGTCTGTCATTGCGTTGGCGTCGTCCCTCCGTGCCGTAGCCCACCGGCGTCATGTTGTAAACCCATATTCTGGTGCTTTTGGCGGAAATAACACATTGTCGAACGGCAACCTTTTTTTTGGCGGTTATCCTATCCGACTCGGCGCGCACACGGCTCCCGCGTCGCGTCGCTCGTTTCCGGGCTCCTCGCTCGCTGGCTTCTACGGCAAGACGACCCGGCCGACTCTATGCAAACCCAAACCCATCCACAGAAAATATGTGGCATGCAGGAGGCCAGGAGCTTTGCTTGTGTTTCTCTGTGCTGGGATGGGGACACTCTGCCTTGGGCTGTAGTGCCAACTTGAGCGGCACAGCGGTCCAACGGTTCTTGTATGTGTGGATGGCCGATGGAGATGGAGGAATGGAGCAAAGACGGTGGTCCAACGTTTCGTGTGTGTTTATAAAAAAAAAAACGTTTCTTGTGTGTGGATGGAAAGGAACTGCCCCCTGTGCCAATCACTCTATAGTGCCTGGGACTGGGAGGACCAGTGTTGCTCTCGGCACAGTATCTATACCAGCGTACAAGTATGAATTCAAGGATGTACCATCTGGTACGGTACTGCACTCCACGTTGGTTGTAGACTCCTGTTCGCTTGAGTTACTTTCGATTTCTTTTTAGCCGTGAAACAGTGTTTTTCTCTCACAACATTTAACTATAAAACAGTATTTTCAGCTAAAAATAGCTGCAACGAACGTTGCTCGTTCTCTTTGGGTCACAAATCTCGAGTCCATAGTTTCAAATTTTTCTTTAAAAAAAAAATCTTGAGCCTTGGCATGAGATCCAAGAAAATTAAATCGCTGCCCACCACCTAGCAGCGTCGTCTTTTTCTGCGAGACAGCAGGGAATCCACTGAAACCTCCGAAGAGTCGCCGGGAGCGCTCAACGTCACCAACGGCTTCACCTAGCAGCCGGCCGGTCGGCGCTATGCCCACCCATCCCTCTCGTGGTTACAGTGAGAAGCACCGGCGCCAGGAATAGTGAGCAGAGCAGCGTGGTGCGGCATCCTACCGCTCGCGCTCCACCGTACTGTTGGAGGCCCGCCCGAGGTCACCTGCCTTGGCCGAGTCGTGTCAGGAAACTGTTGTATTAATGTGCAGTACGTGCAATGGACCGGCGAGGGTGGCGATGGCAATGGTTGGTTCCGTTTTTTCCACTGGCCAGGCAAAGGTGAAACCGGGTGCCGACCTGCCGAAGCGCGTTTGCCGGGAACAGGGTTGCACGACGGCAGGAGCGAGGCAGGTTCGGTCTAGCATGGGTGTGTGGGTGTGGGGCGAGCAGGCCGGGGGTCTGCTGGGGGTCCACTGGTGGTCCACTGGACGCCGATTCGTATGCCCTTGCTCCTCCTTGTTTGATTGTCGTGTCTTTCCCCCCCGTGGAATGGTCACGCCTATTATATTACTCCTTCCATTTTTTTTATTTTTTTTATTTGATGCGGTTCATTTTTTTTTTCAAAATTTTAAACATACATCATATTTAAAAAATTTATGTAAACATACAACTCAAATTATACTCAAAGTACATCTAATGACAACAAAATAAATGGTATAGGGTAAATAGTAATTTTTTAATAAGACAAATGATCAAATTTTTTAAAAAAAATCAATTATGTCAAATAAAAAATAATGGAGATGGTACATTTTATTTACTCCGTCAATGGTCTCATGTCTTGGTCACGGTCTCACCGGTTCACTTTCGCAGTTCACACTGGCATCCGATACAGAGCTGTAGTAGAAATCCCACACGACCCAGCGTCAAGGGGAGGACCGTGCGACCCAGCTGACGAACCAAACAGAGTGAGGCATTTTGTTCCGGTCACATCGCTTTCCGTTAACAGCGTTTGCGTTTATTACGTTTTCGTTTCCCAACCAAGCAACACCTTATGAGTTATGACTAGTATTTGTTCGACGGGGCGATTGCCGATTGGCTGGAGACGAGTGTGACACATGTATCCATCCGTCCATCCATCCATCTAAATATCTAATCAATCGGAGCAGTTTGTCATGACAGAGATGCGTAACTAACCGTACGTCGCACCTGCGCCATGAAGATCGCTTCCTTCACGTACGAAGCATCGTTCTCGCGGCTAGCCGCGGCACAAGCACGTCGAACGAAACTTGGGGGCGCCGCGACAGTGATGGATTTCGTGTCGTCTCAAGAAGAAGAAAAAAGAGGTAGTAACGAGTAGAGCCGTGCAGGTGCCTGATGAAAAAGGAAGGCACAGGTGCCTGAGCTGGTTCATAACGGCACAGCGCCGTGCAGCGTGCACCGCGAAATCATGGGCCCTTCCATGCGTCATCTGCTCGGCCACTGCAGCATGGACCGGCCCAATGACTGTAAGCCCAATGATACAGAATCGAGATAAAAACATTAGGCCTGATTGATCCGCTGGAAAGGCATACATGAAAGGGCCCAACTAGAAATGCGGCCTGTGTAGAGGTATCCAAAGCTCCAGGCATTGGTGTCAGGGAGAGGAAAAGATCTGCCAGTGGCAGGGCCAGGCACAAGGCCCACGCGCGCGGCGCGGACGGTTACGCTTTTCTTGCGGGAATTCGGAGCCGGCGGCGGCGACCGCGAAGGGAAGGGACCCTCGACGAGGGCAGCGTGACTCGCACGAGGCGTTGGACGCCTGAGCGAGCTAGGCAGAAGCGCCGAAGGGGAGGCCGCCGCGGCGCTCCAGGCCAGAGCGTCGGTTTCAAGCGTCACTAGTATTGAAACGCTGCCGTTTCAAGAATATTAATGATTAATCAGTACCTAGCATACATATCTGCTCACTAATGAGTAGTGATTTATTGTTTGCTTCTGGCATCTTTGGAACGATTCAAAGATCTCCACAAAATGCGGCTTTAATTTCATATACGTTATGATCTTTGTAGAATGAAACCCAGCAGGACCAGGAGCAGTCTGTATTCCTCCCATTTTCTTTTTAAATCCTGCTCATACTATCTACGGTGTTGCAACGTCGTCTCATGAGTGTTTCAGCTGGAATCTAAACATCTCCTGATAGTATTCTTAATATGTGCTAGCTATCCGGTAATTTCTTCCTTGTCTACATTTTCAATTAAAAAAAAGAGACATTTAATTACTTGCATCGCCATGAAAATAAAATGTATCATTAGGATCACCCTTCAGTATCCATCTCTCCAGACTTGGGCAGTAAACCAGTAACCTTTAATAGTGATGCAGCATCATTAGAGTGTACTTTGGTTGCAACTTGTTATGTTGACATACTATGCATATACGTGAGTGCTTCATTAGTAACTTTGATCCTCGCTGATGACTATTTCGGCATCAATTTTAGCAAACATACACATATTACTTGCCGTCACCATTACACGTTAGTCTTAATTTCTCCAAAATATTGGAATACAGATATCATTTATTGAAATCGTCATGAAAAACAATGTTGCAAACAGTTGGTCATTCATGATCCATCCAATATATTCAATTATGTATGTATACACAATATATAACATGTTCTTTTGAAATTTCTCCACTTTGACATTTTTTCTTAGGCCTAGGCTAACCATCAATAAACATTTTGATGAGATTGATCTCCTGTTGATCATTAGCCATTATGAATCAAGCTAAATGCCATCATAGGTAATAACTTATTCTAGAGATAAGTTGGTATATACAAGGTTTTAACACAATTATACCTAATATATAAGCAACCTTAGAGGCCTGGGAGGACAGGTACTTGACAACCGCCCGGATATGGTATAAGGTGGAAAAACCACACGTATGGCGCATACATGGAAACATGCAATAACGAACAAGAACGTAGACACACATACACGCAAAAGCAACACACGAGGAAGTTAGTAACCGATAACGAATAATGTCACCCTAAGTTAAAGAAAGTACACCATTGTCATGATTTCAAGAGCCGAGCAACTATAGCGGGAAAACCGCACATGTAATGCATACATAGAAACGTACAATAACGAACAAGAATGTAGACACAAATACAAACAAAAACACTAATGTGGACTCCCTCGGCGCGACAACTTATAGGGGGAAAACTACACGTGTGCATACATGAAGTGTGCGTACGTGAGGAAATCAGTAACCGATAAAAAATAACGTTACCCTAAAGTTAAAGAAAGTATGTCGTCATGAAGTTCAGCATGCATATATCAGACGGTAGATGAAATTGACAACTTGTGCAAATCCATGAGACAACCAAATGAAATGTAGAACCAACAAAAATAATAAATGAGGAGATTGATATATCAGCAAATGATGAAACAAAATCTGGTCTGAGGAGGCTATGCATTAAATGAGATATTATTGTGCTATGCAAAATATACTGATGAACGTAGGGCGAATCCAAACAAAAGAAAAACATGAGGGGCTCGTCCATTCCATCTTCTGCCTCTAGGTTTCTAGCACCTCTCTTTTTTTTTTTTTGAACTGAACTGGAGGGGTTTCCCCTTACTTCTAGCACCTCTTTACAAGGTCTGGTTGTAAATTAGTAGGTGTGAGGGCTCCATGCTTCCAACAGTAGCAGGAGGAGCTTAAGCCCTAGCCACCCAGTGCTAGATCCGCCCACGGCTGAGACTAGTAGCACATTTTCATAATTCTCATACATAGTCCAAAACTGGATCATAGATGAACAAACACATATTCTTCAACCACAAATTGCAGTCTATATTATATATAGCGTCAATAACATATATAGAGCAAAATGTAGCACCGAACATCGTTATTTCAAAGAAAAATCAACACATTTATTGCTCTCGTTCATATCAAGTTTTCATTAGGAAAGAAAGAGATTAACTCTGCTGCTTTAATAATATAGGAAAGCAAATAGGCCACGTACGGCAATACAAATCACTGGGGACTACCAGTAGCAAAGCAAACTCAAAGATTAACAGCAACTCCAAAGTCTAAACCAAGCTAAACAGAACCGACTTAATCATCTAAACCTCCACTACATCAGAAAGCATGACCCATTCAGATCATGCGGATAACGGCACGGTGCAGAGTTCAGTAACTGGATCATCAGCAAGGAGTTCACTCCATCTCCATGTCCACGGACGAGCCAACGGTGCGGTCCTGGAGCCATCCTGAAAAGCTAGGGGACGGCGACGGCGGCGCGGCCGGCGGCGGCTCTGGGCGTTGCCCTAGGAAGTCCAGCTCCACGGGGCGGTTCGCGAGGCCCATGCGGTACAGCGCCCAGAAGTCAGGGTTAGGAGCAAGTGGAACCATGACGATGGGATCATTACGGCGGTTACCGGAGACGGGAACCGGCGGTGGTGGAGCCTGAGGCTGCACGGGCGGCGGCGCCAGTCGCACCACCATCGTCCTCCTGTTGCCGACGCCAGGTTGCTGGGGCAGCCTGCCGTAGACGAATCGTGGCACCACCGGCTGGGCCGGAGCTGTCACCGGTGGCGCCACGAAGAAGTGGGGGCGTGGCATGGCGCCGGGTGGGGCAAGAGTTAGCGCTAGCGCCGGCGGCCCGACGGCGTTGAGGGCCTCCTGCATGCGCCGCCTGTCCCTGTCGTGCACCACAGCGTGGTTGGCACGCGACCGAACCGAGGGCCACAGCGACCTGCAGAACTTGCAGGGGAAAAGTTCCTCTCCCTGTGCCACCATGTCGCTCAGCTTGCCTCTGGGCTCTCTAGTGGATCTCAGAATGCGGTGGGGGAGAAGAAGGCCGGCTTGGACTGGAGCGCCCTGGTGGCTCACTGCCCAGCGGCGGTACCGTATAAAAGGGCGACGGCAGGGGTCCACAGGCCGGGAGGGGGTCACGCCGTGCGTACGCGAAATTGCTAGGTCAGCACCCACAAATTTAAGGAGCTATACTTATTTCTCAAGGAGGAGTGGTTTAGCAGGGTTTAACCATAGGTCGCTATGGTGCTTATCTTGCGATGTGTCATTTACAGTATGATTTATTTTTATTTTTGCAGAACTGGGATCGATCGAGAATGGCTCTTAGTTCATCGATCAGTATGTCCAGGGAAGGTATGCGCAGCCTTAGGAAGAATATGCATATCATTTTTTAATTTTTTGAGTTCCAAACTAAGGTGCCGTAAATAATACGTCTACTGATTTTACCAATAGTTTTGAAAACGATTCTCATTTTTCTGTTACTCCCTTTCCCGTTTCAACTTGAATACGTGGCAGAAAAAAAACAAGACTCCAAATTCATTATTGCATGCTAGCTGTTTTCCAAATAATTTAGAAACAGACAACAGAACTAAATTTTTGACAGCTATAACATGCATGGTTGGAGATACAAAAACTAATGTTAGTATCAAACGTCTATAATTTAATTAACAAATAAGAATATATATTATACTCCTATATATGTTCAAATTCAGTCATGAGTTCAACTGAATATATATATGCTGCATATGCCTGCATACTGGATGCCGTTGCAATTTGGTTGAGTTTAATTTCTGGAATATATCAGTTCCTTTTTATGTGCTAATACCAAATGTGTGGTGCGAATGACAATCCTTTCTAATATGCTGAAATTTAGTGCATGCATGCATTCTGGATTCATGTTCCACTTATATATTACTGCAACATGCATGAGTGTATGACTGAATTACTCATGGAACTCCAGAGGTATAGCTTGATTGATTTGCATCTCCAAATCGTGAACTATATATATAGAAATGATATAAAGAGACACAACGAAATTATGTTTTTTTGTTGAATACGCAAGAGGGTTGTGTATCTTTGTATTAAATAGAGAGTTAGACAAACCGAAATACAAAGCCCAAGGCCACAAAGGCCGGGCAAACACGACACTGACTACTCCCAAAAAGCACTACCAAGGGCATCGAGCTCCCTCGCGCCTAGAGAGACCCTTTATCACAAATAGACCGGCGAACAAAAACCACATCAGAGGCAGCACCAAAACACCTGACATTCCGCTCCTTCCAAATGGCCCAAGAGACCAGAGCGAAAAGAGAGTCGGTCCCTGCCCAGCACGAAGCATGCCACCAATCTCTGAAGCGTCTCCGCACGCCGAGAAGAACCGACAGCAGACCCCCTCAATCTCCCTACGAGCCCAAGGCGGCAACGTGTCTGCCATCATAGCGAAAACCAGGATGGCCGTGTGGACGGACTTGATCCAAATGAGCCGTCCACTCCTAGCCATTAGGGGCGCAAGATGAGTCGGCAGCCTTGAAGCGACTTTATCCACCGGCCACTGCACATGAGACTTTGATAGTTCTTGGCGTCGAGGGGGAGGCCTAGATAAGGAATCGGGAACATCGCGACTTGGCACTCGAGGATGCTAGTGATGACAGGAGACTCTCATCATCAACGATGATAGACGTGATCGAGCACTTGGCTAGGTTGGCAAGGAGTCCTAAGGCTTCACCGAAGACTTGGAGCAACTGCTTCACGGCGCACACCTCTGCCGGGGTTGGAGTAATGAACATGATCACGTAATTGGCATAGAAGCTATAGAGGTGCTTGATGGCCGGGAGCTCGGGTCTATGGATGATCCCGGCTTCAACAGCGGCACACTAAACACTCTGTTCGTCAAAAAGTCCATGACCAGGATGAACAACAACGACGAAAGTTAGTTGCCTTGCCAAATTATGTTGCACTATGAACCATATATACAAAAAGTTTAGCAATGTGAAATAAAAATACCCAAGCAGTAGCATCGCCTACATTTAATTGGGTTTCATATGAATGTTTTTCCTATATTACACTACAAGTAGCAATATGAGCTTTGGTTTGCTATTTCCTTTCATAGACAATGGGTGAGGTATAGTTTTACTCGCTCCGATTTCTCTCCACTTTGATCCTGCTAGTTGAGGTATTTCCCAAGATGGGTTAATATTGTGGGCCAAGGTCGCAAATAATAGTGCTTTAGCAGGGATATGACTATATAGCGCAAAAATAATGACCGACACCAAAAGAAGGTAGGTTTATCGCAATTCATGTTTTTTTGCCGATCCATCGTCAAGTATCTTGCCAATATATGTTGACTTTTGTTTCCAATATAACCCAAACCAATCAATGTGGATTGGTGTATTAAGGTTTGTATATTTTGATCTTTTAGCCATAGATTTTCTACATGGTAGTTTGAGGAATGGAAAGCAAGAAACTACTTCGCAATTTGAAAAGAAGAAATTAACCGCAACGGTGTCTACGGAATCTAGAGCTATTCAGTACTTATGGTTTATGAGTTTTTACTTTAAGGCTTTGAGTTGATGTGTTCTTAACTTGTTATGTTGGCATTTATGTGACAATGAAAACAACAACTAAACATTTATTTATATAAAAATACTCTTTAGTGTTTATTAGCTAATAATCACACTATAGTTCCGTGTTAGCTTAAACGCTAAACGGTAAGCAGCCGGTCACCTACTGTTTAGCCATTATTCGGTGCTAAACGGCCATTTAAACAGGTTTAAACGATGTAAATGGACAATTAAACGGAAACAATGGGCCACTGTTTAGCGTTTAAACGGTGTTTAAACGGGCTAAACGATCATTTAGGCGAACAGTGCTATAGTGCTAAATGGACTTTCAAACAGCCAATAGTTTCACTATATCCTATTTGCAGCCTTGATCATGACTCATCTTTTAGGTACATAAGACATTCTCAAAAATTAGATCAAAAGTTCCTATAGATAAAACTATGATCAAAAGTTCTTAACTTGATCATGACTCGTTTGTTTTTAAGGGTAACTCAGTGTTTCCCTAAAATAATGGCGCACTTGCACACATTCAATGTCCAATGATGAAGTCCTTTCCATAGTTACAGTATAAATATTACTTGTGCTGTCAAAAAACCATATTTTCGCTCCCAGTTGAAATACTTTCCATTTCTAATGAACAACAACATCTAACCCTCAATTGATGTAGCTAAACCTTTATTTCAATGGACAAACAATTCACTAGCATGGAATTAAGTTCTCAATTTCGTTTGTTGAGTCCTTAGCTCCTCAATAGGCATGCTTGCACCCCTAACATAATTGATGATCCAAAATGTTCTTCAGCAAGTGGTGTGGGTGGGAGAGGGTGTTGTGGTTCTCACCTATATCGGTCCATTTATAATATCTTTATTTCGAGCATCGATGCATTATGAACCAATATATATCATCTGATAGTACACAACGAATTAGTGTTTGGAGAAAATATGAGGAGCTTGCTGCAAATTCCTAAAAAAATTAAGTGCAATATTGTTTGAAAAATAACAAACATTTAGTTGCAGGCTAGTGAATTTGTTAAAGCTACTAGTATGCTTGTATCTTATAATTACTCTATTGATGAGGATAACAATGAACTCTAAAATAAGGCTATCGACACTGTACTTTATTGAATTTATGGGACTAGTCAAAGAACATTACTCAGCAAGAAAATGAATTTCTATGCAGATCTTTCTATAAATAAGAAATAAAAAATTAACTATTTTGAATGGAAATTAAATAAATAAAGTTGCCAAAGCCATATAGTATAGCCTTGGAATTCTAACAAACATGATAGCATGTAATAGGAGAGAATGTAGCTAACTCAATCGATCATTTCCATAAAGGCAAGATTGATGAGTAGGTTAAATTATGGGTCATAAGTTCATAACCCTTTTGCACATTTTTCATGAAGCGCTAGTGGCCTCAGACTACTTAAACATGGTTAGAAAATTAAAACCTTTAGATAAGGATAGATCCCATGTTGGAGTTATTGTTCAGGATATGATATCCTTATCTCTTTTATCCATGTTTCTAGATGGTGTAATCATGCGGCTCATGTTCTTGCTAGATTTGATGGTCGATGTAATGGTCATCCTTGGTTTGATGAGCCTTCGGAACTCATCTAAACCATTCCATGCAATGATGGGTCAAATTAATTTTATATAACAACTGCCTTTCAAAAATAAAGTTCATAACCCTTTTGCACATGATAAATGACACATCTAGAATTCAGTTTCAAGGAAGTTTTATTACCAAATTATTGTCTATGAAAATATATTGTCAAAAGTTTGACCTTAAGGTTGGAAAGTGTTGCCAAGAAACTAATTCAAAAGCTCAAGCTGGATTTATGAAAGGTAGGAATATCATGAGTACGGTGAACATCCTAAATGAAATCCCACATGAAAAGGAGAAGAAAGAAGCAGGTGTGTTGACTTATTGTTTTAAAAAAGCCAATGAAGAGTGATTACCGAAGGATCAATGAGGATAAAGTTGAATGATCAAATTGGGGCTTGCTTTTTGATGAGTCACAATGGAGTGTGATAGGTGATCCTTTATCCCCGAATCCTCTTTAAGTTTTTTAGTTGATTGTTTAACAAGTTTGGTGAAATATGCTCAATCACTGTGACACCATACATTGCGATTTTGCATTATGCTGGCAATACAATATTATGTCTTAAACATTATTTGGAAGTGCCTAGAAATACCAGGCTCTTACTTTACTTGTATGAAAGCAAGGCAAGTCTTAAAACAAAAATCACATTTTGATTCGGGATGAAGAAGACACTTAAAAGTTGAAAACATGCTAATTTCGTTTGGTTTGTAAATTGGCGTCTTCTCTATCATGTATTGGGGTGGGTGGTGTGATGCCCTAGGCATATCAAATGCATTACACTAAAATCATTAGCATAATGACATCTTTTCCAAGGCCTCTTAACTTGAAAAGCATGCATAAACTAGGCCATTGAGCAACTAAACCTAGTTTTCAGAAAAAGCTGTGTTTGAATTGTGGATATAACTTTAAGGCCATTGTGTTTTTCATAAAACCTTACATACCAAACTTGTAGGTAATCTCATAAGGAATGACTTTGGTATTTTGTGCTTTGGCATGCATGACTGTTGAAATCAAGTTTTGGGTCATTTTATGGGAAAATGTGACTTTTGCCAAATTCAGCCCTGTTTGGTAAATTCAAACTTTTGTGAAACAAAATTCAAAATCTTGCCATGTCATGAATACCAAAGTTGTAGATCATGAGATTCTATGCAACTTTGGTATAGTTCACCTTTCATAAAAATGCACCTAAAATGGACTTTTATAATTTCCAAGCTGGGGGTTTTAATTGGTCAAACAGGAGTCAGCAAGTTATTTTCAAATTTAAATCATTTTGTATTTGGAATCTGGTATAGGTCCTTTTGACAAAGTTGTAGATTTCAAAATGTACAACATTTCATTCAATTGGGTCTTTTTCAAATTCGGCTTCTAAATTGGTCAAATTTGCAAAATTCAGAAACCTAATCAGCTGGTCAAAGGGGGTTTATCTTTTTCGAATTTCTTTTATTCCCTCGTCTGTATGACAGGCGGGACCCACCTGTCAGCCCCGCCCGCGCCAGCGCACGGACCCGCTCCCTCGCTCGATGCACCGAGTCCATACACCGTACTCACAGTTCCTAGGAATGGCCCCACCTGTCAGCCACAGTGGTCCATAGACCCGGTTCACCCGCGCGCGCTTCCTTCTCTCTCCCCGCCCGCGCGCGCCCACGCGGCGCTGCCGCCGAGCGGCCGTGGCCACGCGCCGGCCTTCCCGGCCGCCGCGGCCACGCGCCCCTGCCGCGCGCGGACAGCGCGCGCGCAGCGTGTCACCGGGGCGAGGGCGAGGCCGAGTCTATTTCTCGAGCTTCCCTCCACGCGCTCGCGCTCTCCGGTTTTTCCCCTTTCCTCCCCGCGCGTCCGCCATTGCCGACGCACCGCGAGCTCGCCCCCAGCCACCTCCGGCCGCTCCTGAGCTCAACCGTCACCACGCCGAGCTTCGTCGCCCTCGACTCTACCCTTCCGTCTAGACCGCGTCGCCCGAGACCCTCCCACTTCGGCGTATTGCACCGCCGGACCTCGCCGGCCAGGGGCGTTCGTCGCCGACCCTCCCCGCGACCTTCCCCGCCGTCTGAGGTAGTGGGTAAAGCTCCCCGTCTTCTCCTCTCTCTCCCCGGCACTCCGCGGCGAGCTCCCGAGCCCCGCAGGGCCGGGATTGACCGCGCGCCGCCGGAGCTCCCCCTCCCGTCGCGAGGAAGAAGACGACGGGAGGAGGAAGACGCACGTTTTGCGCTATCGCCCTTCGAGTTTAACAGTTTTGCGTTTCCATACCGAGCACTGTATACTGAGTCTTGTAAATCTTGCACAGGAACCCTCAGAAGCTACAGATATTTACCGATAGGTCCTGGATCTGTTTAATTTCGATTAAAATGCTTTTAAAAAGGGCTGAAACTTTGAAAAATCATAGTAAAGTGTATAAAAATCCAAAAATAGCAAACTTTGTTGCATTTTGTTCCTAATAAATAGATCTACAGAATGGGTATGATGGTTGAGTAGGAAAAGACAGTTTTGCCCCTGTTTTTGTGCAAGCATGAAAAACCTTAATAAATAGAGAAGATGGCTAAAATGAACCCCAAAAATTGTGAAATTTGGGCAGAGACCTTTTTATTCTGTGTAGGCTCTATGGAAATTTTGGTAGCTCAAATGTCCACTGCTAATTACCATTTTGCCCCTATATGTGTTTTTAGCATGGAAATAAATGAAGAAATGTTGTTTATATAAAAATTAGGTTCTAAATGGTTATACCTAGTTTATTGTGTTCCTTATAGCATAAAAGAGTTCTAGGTGGTAGTAGACATCGATCTTTTCGCATAAATCGATGCAACTCAGTCACACACCACGTTATTTTATGTGACAAGCTAAGCTGTCGTAGATGATGGCTTGTACGATTTCTTAGTATGAAACGACTTTCACCTCAATATGCATAACTTTGTACCACGAATCATAAGTTCACTGATCTACTGCATTACACTTGCATAATGAGGCAAGCTTTGCACTAATACATGCTTTAACTGCATCATGTCATACATATAGATTCCACGAACGAAGAACCACCACTGGACCAACCGATCGTGACGGAGCCAGAGGAGGAACTGCACCCAGAGCCAGAGGACCAGCAGCAGGAACCCGACTACGCTCCGGAGGAAGCTACTGACCCTAGTGAAGAAGGTAGGCAGGACCATACTCTCCCAGCAAATAAATTATACTTGATGTTTACGCATATGCATTAGGAGTTGCTTGTAACCAATTGCATTAGACTTCCTGGCCGCCCTGGCCTTAGCACCTATTCATAGAGTTCGTAGGACGAGTATGCCTAGAAGTTGCTAGGTACGAGTAGACACGAGTGTGTGTACTCGTCGCGTAGGTATTTTCAAAACCAAAAGCTTACAGTTATATCACTTGTATTTGTTGCTCGTGAAGAAAATGGAGACCGGGCGGAGGTTTTGTTTCAGTATTTACTATTCGTGATGTCGTATCCGGACTCCGCCCGAGTCGCATAAGGCCCGTTCGCTGTTCGCCTGCTGATCGGCATAACATTGCTAGAGTGCTTAACCGGGAAATGGGACCGGTGAAGTCTTACCTGGGTTTGTCCGAAGTTTTCGAGGCTCCGCTCATCCACTTGCTGGAGGCCGATGGGCCCGGGGGCGCTTGTACTCGAGGGAGGGCTGACCCGGCGCGACCATGGTATCGCTCCTAAGGGAGGGCTGACCTGGTGCGGCCGTGGTATCGCTCCTGAGGGGGCACAACCCGGGGGTTAGGTGAGGGCGCTTTGAATCTTGGGACAAGACAGGTGGAGATGGGGGCTATATGTGGGAACGCGATGGCTAGTAAGCATATACCCCTGGCATGATAGTTATTCCCGGGAATTAAAAATCGATTCGAATCGCTGATGCCCACCAGGTGTGGGAATGCTGATAGTGCACACGGGCAACGTAGTAATTACTTAAACTTCCGGTACCTTAATACTCATGGTTTTTGGAATACTACATGTTTGAGATGAGTTGTTATCTTGCAAAGACTTACTGCTATGTTGGCAATCATAGAGACATTGAAACTTGTTATTTATGTTAATTAAGTTGCTGTTAAAAACTAAAAGCTAAGGATCTACTTGTTAGTAAGCTGCTTCGCGTCAGCCGTAAGCCAAATCCATTAAGACCTACTGAGTAATTAGTACTCAGGGTTTGCCCCCACATTTTGAGCGCAGGTATGGAATTCATGGTGTGCGCCTGTGTTGGAGGCGGGGCATGCCCTCATGTAGGATGAAGTGACTAAGTGGCACGAGGACAACATCGGTGGGCTCGATGTTGTACCTCCAATGCAAAACTTTTGGTGACAACATGGTGATCTAAACTTATATTTTTTTCCGCTGCGAGAAACTTTCAAACTTGCTACCGTATAATATTATGTTGGACTGATATTTTATGTAAAAACTGGTTTGTAAATAAATCTACTTTTATGCTATTTAACTGCCTGTGATGATGTTTCTGTTGTGGCTCCATCGTGAGTCAGATGTGTATGATGTCGGTTCCTCTGGGAAAAGGTAATATCGGGAGTCGAATGACTCTCGACGGACGACCGGGTTTAGTTCGGTCTAATCGCACTGCAAGCCAGAGGTGGCAGGTGTGCTTAGCCCGGATTAAATCGGCGGTTCCGCCACAGGTGGGATGGGGGGGCGGGGTTGTTCAAGAAAGCACCAATATAATGCTTGCCGATGATTGGAAGAAAAGAACAAGAATAACATGGAAATTTGAAAATGAGGGACCATGTCAACTGTTGATGACATAATCTTATTAATTCTAGCATTTTGTGCCCAAAAAGTACCAGTTCATAATTTTGATGCAGTGAAAATAAAAAAATATCATATAACAATCGAGGAGGTAATTTGTGTAAAGTTTTATAGAATCCTAATATTATATTCTGATTCTACAATACAATACAGTTGGACAAAAAAAAGATATACCTAATGTCCCGATCCTAACAATCTTGTTTTGAAGTCGGTTTTTTATTATATGCATGTAAGACTAGAGCCTATGCACTTAAAATCCTTGCTATCAACTTAAATCACTGAATGTTTCCCTCTTTCTACTTCTGAACAAGCTTTGTGTTTCCCCTATTCGTAATGATAATGGACAAGCCTTCATTTCAGTGAAAAACATCTTCTCTCACTGTTGTTGGGATAAGACAAAACATTGTTCCTTGATGTATGGCATCACAGAGGCGATATTCTAAATTATTCTCTTTGCTGGCTACAATTCTAAATAAGTCTTAAGTCTTGGGGTCATTCCCACTGATGTTTCCTAATTCTTTCTAGCTTTTAGCTTTAACACACACTCCCTCCGTCTGAAATTCTAACGGGTTCTAACTATCTTTTTATCTGTCCTCAACTCCACATTCATATTGATGTTGACGAGTCTAGACATATTTTGAATACATATACATTGAGTAATAAATGATTTTAATAGAGACTTATAACCCCTTACAATTTGAGAATGAGGGAGTACATATATGATACTACTATAGCCGATAGGTTCGATTTTGGTTTCGTTTGGAGTTAGAATCGTGAAAGCTTTTTAAATGAGTAAAAGAAAATATGCCTTTCCACATTGTATGCTCATATACATTTCCATACTTAACCTTCCATGGTAAAAAATGCTACTTGGTGGCCAAAATAAACCATGCATCGAACCAAGAGTTTTAGTTTAGAACATGTAAGAAAGTGGTCTACGAACCAATATTTTAACCTTCCTAGTTCTTTGCATTTGTTTTTTCATATATATAGCATCTCCATCCGATCCTGGAATATAAACAGGTTCCTCGCTCCTAAGCTTGGGACAAGCCGCATATCAGAAATTCAGGATCGGACAGAGGTATATATGGTTTGGCTATAGAGTACAGACTACTATTGACTGATTGAGTACAATACCATAAGATGACGAATCAGTGTGATAGTGACATGTCTTGAGCTTTTCATATATATCATATTGCTTAGAGTGTCACATCAAGAATTAGTGCGGCATACAGAATCATCAGTGTACTGTATTTCTGCTTGTAGGACACCCTCTGATGTTTCCTTGGGTGGAAGTCAAACAAAAAACAACCCTTGAATCACAGGAGCGATGATCTAGTTTTCATTTAGAAGTTTTTTTTCATCTGACAATATTTGCTTTGTGGCATCTAACTTTGGCCGAGCACCATTACGAATAAGTCTTGGGATCATTCCGAGCTGATGTTTCTTGATTGTTCCTAGCTTTTAGCTTTAACATACACACGATAGGTTCCATTTCAGTTTCATTTTGAGTTAGAATCATGAAAACATTTTAAAGGAGTAAAATAGAATATACCTTTGCCCATCGTGTGCTTATGTTTTCCATACTTCACCTTCCATGGTAAACAATGCTGCTTGGCGGCCAAAATAAACCATACATCGAACCAAGAGTTTTAGTTTATTAGAACATATGTAAGAAACTTTTGTTCATGAACCAAGATTTTAACCTTTCTAGTTCTTTTTATTTGTTTTTGTCATATATTTAGCATCTCCGTCCTGTCCTAGAATATGAAGATGTTCCTCGTAAACACTTGGACAAGCCGCATCTTATCATTAGTAATTGGAGATTCCTTTTGAAGCCTTCATGTTAATTCTCCACGATACACATTAGAAAAAAATACTCCTAAATACTAGAAATTCTCACAAAATAAAAAATGTATGACCATACATCATGTAGATCTAATAATAGTAGCAATTACATCTATTATTTTTAAAAAAAATTACCCACCATATTATTATAGAAGATGAATAAAATAACCTCCTAAATTTGCATATAAATTACCAACTGTGCCATTATGGATCATGAATTAAAATAACCTTCTAGATTTGCATATAAATTACCCATCATACCATTATAAAAGACAAAATAAAATAACCCATGGATTTGTATATAAATTACCCACCACGTTATTACTGAAGATAAATTAAAATAGTGACCTTTTAATATTACTGAGATAAAATAACATCTAAATTATAATAGAAACATTTGTTGTTACTAGAAATTAAATAACAAAAATAGACCCATATATGTTTACCTAGTTTTAATATATGTATCTTCTAAATTCTAACCCGTATGAAAACACGGATTGATGGACTAGTATCTAAATCCAACAGAGGTATTGTATAATAAGATATCGTTTGGACTAAAGGCTACTGTTGACGGGTTGTCTGGTTGAGTACAATACCATCGTCGTAGGACAAATCAGTGTGATAGTATAATAAAATATCATGTTGCTTAATTAGAGTGTCACATCGAGAATTTTTCCTGCATATCTATAATCGTTGTACAATATTTCTGGTTGTAGGTCACCGGCTCTTATGTTTCCTTGGGTGGAAGTCAAACAAAAAACAATCCTTGAATCATATATATAGTGACGATTCGAGTTTTCAATTAGGGTAACTTTGATTGAAGTGGCTAGGAAAGATTGAGGTGGGTTTAAATCCGCATTAGATCAAAATCCTCTCAATCCCTTTCAATCCACTCCAATTTTCTCGATACATGAGTGCTCAACTACAGGCTCTTAGTCATTATTTGGATGTAAGAGTATTGAATAAAGAGGATTGGAGAAGATTCAATCCCTTGCTAGTTAAATTTAAATAGAGAGATTCAATCTACTTCATTCCCCTCCAATACCATCCAGACAACAAGCCTGAAGTTTTTTTTCATTTGACAAAATTTGCTTTGTGGCATCTAACTTTGGCCAAGTACCGTTACGAAACAAGACTCTTTGCCCGACCACATCGTGCACATTATTCTTATTTCAATCATTTCGTCCTTACAAAGTCTCGACTCGATTGTGGTCTGTGGACCGAAACACAACTTAGCAAATGACAACAAAGAAGAACACACAAACTGAACGCTAAAATGTTGGAGACTGCAGAGGCTAGCACGACGATTTGATAACATGACCCTAGGACTGGATAGAAGATATAGCGCCACTGCGCAAGGTGCTAATTTCATGCCGGCGGGCGGCGGCGTTCCACAAACACCACCGGCCGGCGAGAACGACGACTCCGAGACTCCGACTCCGGTAAAACAAAGGCTCCGATCCGCCGCTTTTGCCATCAAAGAGATAGCCTTAGAGGATCATGCAAGGTGAGTTGGACCATCTCCTCGTCCCCGGGCGCCACAAAGTTCCAGTCGCCAGCGTCGTTCGGCGCCGCAGCATGCAGTCCGGACGAGCCACCTCCCGCCGCCGTTGCCTCGTCGCGCAGGTGCCCACCAGCCTCAGGGCTGCGCACGGCGGTGGGCAGGACGCCTAGGGGACGCTTCCACACCACTGACGGCGCGTTGCGCGGCAGCTTCAGCATTCCCATGGAGACCTTGAAGTGGTGCCGGTCGGAGCAGACGAGCAGCCGCACCGGCGGGGCACCCGGGCCGTCGCTGTACAGCAGGGGCCCCACCGGCGGCGGCGCGAGGAGGTTAGCGGTGGCCAGCACGGGGCGGGGCTCCAGGAAGGCGAACCCCGGGGGAAGGGTGAGCCTGGGGACGTCGTACTTGCTGAAGCAGAAGGTGCAGTTGCAGTAGGCGCAGATGACGGGGTAGCCGCTCCCGGGCGGGGGCAGCTGGGTGTCCTCCGTCCCCAGGACGTTGAGGTCCAGGGGCCCCTGCGGGCAGATCATCGGGATCCTGCCGCAGGCCTGCAGGAAGCTGTTCATCGTCCCCACCGCCGCCGCGCGGATGCGCCCTTCGAGCATCTGCATCCGCACCCCCTCGACCGCGGCCGGAGACCCGTCTTCTCCGACGGGGATGGCCGGCGCGCCGTGGAACATAGCGAGGAGTACCTGCCAGACGGTGTAAAACCTCGTAATCATCGGCTGCGGCGGCGGCGGCGGCGGGGCTGAGGAGGAGGAGCTGGAGTCGGCGGGCGCTGGGATCATCGTCACGTCGGCGGATGCAAGCAGCTCCGGTTGGCTCACCATCTCTCCCCGGCCCGCTGAATGCCCCCGGCGGCGGCTTCTCGGTCCCTGCTGGAGACAAAACGCTCGTCTTCCTTACCGTTGTGAGCTGGTGGCTGACCTACGGCGTGAGCGCGAGTGCGACCGGTGCCTGCCCTGGTCACACACTTATACACGTGACCCCTGAGGACGAAGCGCGCGCGAGGCGCTAGGTTTTCGAGGAAGGGCAAAAGCAAAACGGGCGGGGAGGGGCGGCGGGCTATCTCCAACTCCAAACAACCACCTGCGGCGCGCTGCGGGCAAAACGAGCGCATCTTTGCAAGTTCAGCAAGCATTTACGTACTCTAGTCCAGCTCCAGGGTGGCCGAGAGTGTCGTCCATCGCGTATCTTCTCCTCTCTGCTGTGTAAATGAGCTGGAGAAAATACAGGATACGTCTCGGCTCACTGAAATTGATTGCTAGATGCCGCCAGTACCAGTAGATGACAGCGCGCTGAACGCTAATCCAAACGAAAATTTCAAAAAACTCAAAAACTCTCCCTCCTGATATCCGGTGGGTGGTTTGAAATAGCGGCGGGAGCTACACAATCGTAAAGTATCCCGTTTAGACCAGAAAAAAAGTTTATCACTGCAATAGTTTTTATTCAAAATATGATTTGTAAGTATAGAAACAAAGCAGAACTATCCATTGATTAAAATGAAGAATAATTCCACCCAGAGTCCTATAAAATAAAAAAAGGAGCGTAGACTACTTTTAGTTCAATAATCGCCACTTCTAAATTAAAGAAAACCTATGAAATAAACAAAAATATGGATTAGTTTATTTTCGTTTTAGCTAAGAAAACATAGTATATAGCATTGAACAAATAAACCAAATGTTTTTCAGTGTCAACCATGAACCATCTTAATGACCAAACTTGAAATATCTCTATAGTTCTCAAAGGCAGCATGTCTTCTCACATGAAAAGCATAGGTCTCAAGTTGTTCTCATATTATCCCCATCATGATATGAGCGGGTTTTCAGGTGTAAGGCCGACATGCCTTGTGTTGTGGTTGTGGTGAAGCACGTCCTGAATGAAGCCAGGCTTTGGGTTCCTGCAGTGTACTCTTGATCAGTTGCTTTCATTGCTGCAGGTGTGTTTGAGTTTCCTCGGTCGTGAATTCTAGTTGTAAACAACGACCCCTAATTCCTAGTGTGCATTCCGTCTGGGTTGTTCTCCATGGTGCTGTAATTGTTATGTTTTTATCTTAATGCAAAAATATGTAGCACACGTTCGCAAAAAAAAAAAAGGATATATGTGAAATCTCCATCATAATTTTTTGCAAGCCGATCGAGCAAGAGTCCGCTGAAAGCAAACTTAGAGAAATACTTTGTTTTATCAAAACAAGCAAGAGAAGCATGCTAGTGGCCTTAGCGCATTCACCAAACGGCTATGATTCATCTCACCACATATTTTTATTTGATAGCAGCACAGAAAATGTCAGCATGATAATATGGAGGTCGGCGACAGTATAGCCGTCTTGCCTCGTACGGCACCTCAGGGCCTCACTAGTTTTTATTCTTGCATATTTGGAACCGGAATGCCTGGCACAAATAAAATTGGCCCAACTCGTCAAATATGCCCTCCGACTAGCTTTCTCTCATGATGATGAATAAAACTTGAACATTATCAGTAAGCTACAGTTGGAAAAATGGGATTAGATGGAATATCAATGCATGCAATGATGAGAAAAAGCAGCAAGAACAATGTTGGGCCGGGCTCCTTTATTTGCATGACATGTTTGATGTTGCCCATTTGTAGCCTCTGGCGGCTTGGCTCCTTGATGTTGTCACGCCTATCTTCTGCTCATCGGCCCTTCGTAGGCTATAGAACGGCCCCCTGATTTGAAAGCAGATCATGCCAAACAAATCAAATACAGCTCGGCGCACGGCGCACGGCGCTGCCTGAGAGCCGCAAGGCATGTATATTTTCCTTAGGAATGTAATTGTGGCGGTTAAAAGGCCTAGCGGAAGTCATTTTTTCATGGACATCCGCAATGTCCGAAAAAAATAACTTGTCTTCTAGCCGGCCCGCTCACATCCTTATTTATCCTCCTCTTTTCACTCGCTCTGCGTTTCGTAGCTGTCAGCCTGTCACTTTACCTAGAAAAGGGTTGCCACCGGAAAGCACAGTTAAGCACTCTCGTGAAGGGAGGAGCACAAACCTGCAATATTTCAAAATTTCAATCACCAACCATAGGCAACTCATTTGTGGTAACTTCATTCTACGCTACACGCTAATAATGCCGTATAAAATGGTTTTCCTAAAGCTTTCCTGCCATACAGGGAAACGAGGGTTCCCTACATGTTCTCCATTCTGGGTTAATCAAACCTCTATATGTTTTGAGAGAAAGCTACGTGAACAAAAGATAGACCCCTTAAATACATAACCACTATACGAGAAATAAAGCACTGTTTTAAATTTAAGAGAACTGTTGGAGATACTAGTGTCATCTTGTTTCAAAAAGTAGGATAGAGGTAGTATCCTCTAACTTTGACTTAATACACTATAGCGCAAAGATTCAAGAAGGAATTAATAATTAGTTTAAGTTAAACTAGAGATCCACGAATGGGTCCATTCCTTATCAAAAAAAAAAGTAAGAAAAAAACGGGGCTCGAAATATCCCAATTGTTAGATCCGATAGCCAAATGAAATAAGCGAATGTTGAGGTCCCATTAAGCTCGCCGTACTTCCTAAAAGAATGGATTCAGGAGCAAATAGGGCAATCAAAAGTAGACACCGCCAGCCAAGACAGACATAGGACTACAGTCAACAATTCAACATAAAAGTAGGAGTACAACAAATGCAGAGTATGGCATCAGCAATTTTCAGAAAACGAACCAGTTACTGTGAACTTTAGAAGCTTCAGAACAAAGAAAACAAGAAGCTATCTCATACACATCAGGATTATCTTTGGATACCACAGACAGCAGAGGCCCCATGCTTTTAAAATGCCATCATACAATGCCAGAATGTATAACAAAAAGACAATCTCAAAATATACTTGTTTAGCATTGCTCAGGATCTTCTACAAAGTTAACCATGACAAACAATATTCAGTTCCATAAATCAAAAGTCCAACAGAGTGCAAGTCTGTCAAATAAATAAACAAGCCAGTAGTCACAATATAGACAGTCTCCACCTGGCAGATCTCATTGTGAACGATTCATTCTCTGAAGAATCGAGCTATTTTGACTGCAAGTGGATAGAATATGATGATACAAGCACAAAGAGTCAAAGAACCAAAGAAATACATTCTGCGACTTCCTATGCTATGAGCCATCAACTAACAGATTTTTCTCCCTTCTACATGGAAATCACAAGATAGATTCAATCAACCAACTGTGTTATGCTTGTGTTAGTCTCTTATCTAACACAACTAAAATTCAGAATCAGAACACAACAGTACTTTTTTATAACCAGTAATTGGCCACAAGGCCATCGACCATTTTCTATGCAATAAGCTATAACATAAGACCTAATAATAAATGCGACCATGCAATGACTACATACTATCTCTAGCCATAAAAAGCTGTCATTTCTGACAGCAATTCCTTCACAAAATGAACTGAAAACCTTGGTCAGATTGGCTACTTTAAACGACCAGAGGTAGTATTACATTTATTGGGATATCATATTCAATAAGCAAATTTAGTGGAGGAACAAAGTATAAGTTAGGTATATTTATATAATGTTAGTTCCGTTACAATCTTCAATGCCTGGCGTGTGCTCCATCCTAATTAGTAATTACACCACCAGCTTCGCCCTGGAACACATAATGATGTAACTAATAAAGAATGAGTACATATGGCTCCTGCACTAATTATCCTTATCTAAACATTGTATTTTAATTATTTAATTCCATGTGTGCCCTTTGCATGAAACTACACCCCAATCATGCTACGTTATCAGGAACTTGCATGAAATTTGATGAATATCATCTTCTGCACATTAATATTGCAACCTTTATAGCCTCTGGCAAGATGAACAAAATGATCAATAACATGGGAGAAACACTAATGTAGCGAGCAACTGCATAGGCAAGACAAACTTAGTACTAAATGTGGGAACTGATATTAGAATTCAAACTTGTATCATCCATGACACACCACCACAAGGAAACAATCATAGCAACAGAGCTATCGAGCAACAAAAATACTATTCACATTTCATAAGCAAAACTAGCTGGGACCTCATCGCCTGAAGTGCATATCTCACAGCATGGGTTTCAAAACAAATGAACAGCAAAATGCACAAAGAGCTCTAGGATCTAGCATTCATCTCACCAAATGGGCACATCAGATTGGAGAACTGACAAAAAAAAGGGTAATGACATGTAATCATCTTGTACCATCATAGCAAATGATATGAAGTAGTTACACATGGTAGCAAACTTCTGTACTGAGTCAAATCTCAACACTGTTGCTTTAATATTCAAGTAACAAGATTGAGCAGTGGTGGAGCGTGCCATGAAACTGGGGGAGGTGGGGGGGTGGGAGGGGGGGGGCGCAAATGGTCAAGCCATTGTTGATCCCTTTTGGTTGGGTTTAGTAGTAGTAATACATATCTCGCATTGCATGTCTACGACAAGAAAAAAGGCAGAAAAGAAAATAAAAAGGAGCTACAATGGCGCAGGCAATGTAGACCTGTGAGCAGGACAACTGCAAACAAGGCCATCATGTTTCATCTGTCTTCATCAGTCAGTCTGCTACTTTGTGCGGCCTGGGCAAGCAGCCAACACAAGTCCTCGATCTACTAGTAAGTAGTAACTCGAGAAGAGGACCATGGTTGAGACTTGAGAGCAGTGGTCAAGCTTGCATGCATGCACAGTCATGCGGATTTGCACTTGCAGGTGACAAGGATCGGAAAAGGTCAGCTAGAGACGGGTGGGTCGTCTTCAAGTGAAGGAAGGCAGTACTACTTAAGTAATCTTTCCAAGGAAGGGGGGGGGGGGCAGGATGGCCTTCACGTGGCTCCGCCACTGAGATTGAGAACCATTACTTTGTTTAACACAAGTACACGACTACTTTACAGACAATGTCGCCACATTTATATCTGAACAAATGTGGAAATATTACGAGTTCAGTAAAAACTAAGCAATAAAGTTGTTCAATCGTAGAGAGAGATTGACCATGCACAGTGAATGAAGCTTGACCCTATGGCTTCATCATGTTAATAACATAGCCTAACCATCCAACACAGCTAATTGAATCGCAGGAAGAACTCAGGAGATCAATTATTAATTTACTAAAAACAATGCTAGTTCAATTCCAAAATTTAACACCTAGCATCTAGTGTTTAATGCTTGGATGCATCTACAATACGGTACTTAGTATTAACATCTATAACTTCTATAAAAGCAGAAGCGTCACAACTTTATAAATGTATCACTACAGAAATTTTAGTTCCAGATATTCTATGAACTATGCGCTATGCATGAAGCCAAAAGCTTATAATAATGCAAGAGTGAAAGAACCATATATTAAATATGATTGTGCAATGGCATAATAGGCTTATTTTTTCATAACCTACAGAATCAAATATAGCACGAAGTTCACAACGACAAAATATAAGCTTACCATATAAGTTTATTTCCAACTTCAACGTCGCATTTGCTGCATCCCAGTAGAGCTTTGCCCAGGCACACAGTGCTGTAAGTAACAAGTACATTATGGTTTATGTCACCAGTTATCCATGAATTGTATTTCAGCCATTTTAATTTCATATGTGCTACTAACAAACTAGTATGCGAAGTGCATGCAACTGCAGTCCAAAGTCCAAACATGCTAAAGTTATATGGCATTACTCGTACTGTAATTTCACATGTAGAACATTGCACTGCTAGCAATTAACACTGAATTTGACTGCCCCATCACCTTCTGCACATAGTGCTACTGCTACATCCTTTCTACCCTCTGATAGGAACTTGCAAGGAAATGTAAGCCTAAGCCCAAGCTTCAATAACATGTACTCCTATAAACATTACGGATCACACCAATCACATGTAAGAAGCACCAATATAACCAGCAATAATCATGCAGGTGAGCTGAGCACGGTACTGTGTATGCTGATATCAGAATTCATGTGATTTGCATCATACATGACACATCGCAAAATGGGGAAAAGGAGAGACATAGAGGTTAAGAGCAAGAAATACTACAGAGAAAACATAAGCTAGAAACGCAATAATAATAGGCAATCATCTTATATGAGTATAACAATTAATAAATATAGTATGAAATGACGGAAGCACCCGGATGCTGTAAAAGACAAGCAAGGCGGTTTTATAATAAAATATTGACAAGTATCATAAGCAAGCAGTTAGCAGTCACACAAACATACACGCCTGACACCACGACATCAACATCAACTACACAGTATAAAAAAACACATTAACGACACGCACTAAATGGTAGCGAAGCCAAAAACTAACGCATCCCCACAATAGTACACTTTAGACGAGTGGTAAAGGACGCAAGTACTGGATTGTAATTCAAACTTTGCGCCATCCATGACAACGACAGGTTTCGAAATCACAGAACAGATTCACAGAAACAACATCATACTATTGAGAAGGGGAACCAGACAGGGCGCCATGCCGCCATCCCCTTCACTCGGCCTGGTCGGCGGCCGCGGCCGCGGCCTCCTCTATTTTGTCCTCCAACTCGGCCACCCTCTCCTCCACCACGGACGTGGCTGGCGGCGCGGACGGCTCCGCCGGTGCGGGCGCCTTCTCCTCCTCCGCCTGGGCTGGCGCGGGGGCCTCCTCCTGGTCGGGGTCGCGGGCGGGGTCGGTGGAACGGGAGACGGCGCCGCGGAGGCGGTCCATGAAGGGCCTGAAGGCGGCCTCCACGGTGACCCACGCGAGCGCGAGCCCGCCGGCCACGATCACCGCCGTCTTCAGGGCGTTGCCCTCGCGCTGGCCTCCTCCCTTCGCCATGGGTGGTCGCGGATTGCTTGGTGACTGATGGGGACGGGGATGGAGCGGCGTGATGCGCGTTTGTGGCCGCGCCGCTTGGGGTTTGCGGGGTTTTTGTGCGCGAGTGGGGGCGACGCCAGCGGAGGGGAGAAGGGGAAAGCTTGTGTCTTACACTGCACCGCACGAAAGGGAAAGCCCGAGCCCGAGGAAGGGGACAAGCCGAGGGAGTCGTGTTACTCGTGAGCCGTGGCCTGGATGTGATGGACCGCGGGCTGTGGCCTGTGGGATATGGGCGGCCGTTGCCGGATTGGCGCCCTGTGTCCGTGGGCTGGGCGGCGACGCCTGCTTGAAGGAAAGTCCAAGGCGCTCGGGGTGGAAAGGTTTTGGGCCGGATTTCGTATGGGGCCGTGAAGAAGACATGAGGGCCTTCGCCTGGCCCGAGAAGGAAACGTCGGTGGACTTCCGACGAAAAGGCCAGGCTGGATCACGCGTTCCATTGGACCGCCGCCGCCCGGCCGCCCGCCGAATTCATTCACGTCTGTTTCAGTGGCAGGGCAGCCCGCCACTGATTCCTTCGATTGGACCGCGGCCGAACCATCCATTTTCTCGTGGCGCACTGCACCACAACTGCAGGTCCATCCGACTCGTGGTCGTAGGGGACAGAATTGACCGTCTACCTGTTCACATGTGACGCGTCACCTTCTGCTATGCTTCCTACTCCAGGTAGACAGGACAGGACAGGACAGGACACAACAATTCGCACAAGAGAATGGTATGTGCCGTTCTAGAAACGAAATCGGAGTGAAATTGGCGTTCGAATCCATGTCTGGGAGACCATGGCAGTCGTTTTCTACGACAAAGTAACATGGGTTTTACTCATCGACGAATTCACTGGAAAAAACGACATGCCGGCTGCGGCATCGTAGGTGGAATACCATGAACCGGCGGCAACTCATTTGAGTAGTCTCTGAGCTGACACACGTTGGCAGCCATTTTACGAAATCTCCCTGAGCTTTTTCCAGCTGTTATGTGTTCGAGCTGCATTGACCATTACTGGCTTCTAGCAAACGCGTGCACCGACACCCACAGATGGCGGAATGTTTACGAGTTGGTGGCCTTGCCACTGAAAAGACATATCAGATCTGAGCTGCGACTCTGAAAGAAGGCATCTCGACAGCAGATGAACAGAGGAGCACGATTTGCATTAGTTTTATTTACCGCGGGGGGCAAAAGCAATACAAAATCAAGCAAACATTTTACATTTACATCGTCCAGCGAACCCAAAAAAAAAAAAGAATATAAAGAACGAGCATACAATTCATTCACCTCTACAGACTACAGGGGGCACTAGATCTACACAGAACAGGAAGGGTAAATCTACATTCCATTTCATCTCATGAACAATTCACCGGGCTAATTTCCACTTATATAGATCGTACGTATGTTGTGACACCTTCGCCGTCGATCTCACGCACCTGGAACCTGAATCTTCTCCTCGCCATGCATGTCCACCTTGAAGAATTGAATCCCATGGAGACCAGCTGAGGACGACAGCTGCGAGCCTAGCTAGTGCGCCAGGGCGTGGCCGTTGTGGTGGAAGCTCTGTCTGGGCGCGTAGGCGAAGGCCGCCGGCTTGCACTGGACGCTTGGCTGCACGGCGGAGGACGGCAGGGACTGCTTCTGCGTGGTGGGCAGCGAGTGCGTGGACATGACGAGCCGCCGGACGCCGGAGCGCATCTTGTAGAGGATGTGGCCCCAGCTGCCCCTGCCCTGGCGCCCCAGCGAGGCCACCTCCTCCTCGTTCATCTCGAGGTCGCCCGCGAAGCCAGGCTTCTTGGACAGGAGCCAGCCGACGCCCCACTGCCACCACTGCCTGAGGGAGCCGCCGCCCGCGGCGAACGCGGCGCCGAGCGAGGGCGCCGACTTGGAGCGCCGGAACGCCCACTCGGCCGACGCGGAGGAGATGGGCTGGATCTTGCCGGAGAAGGAGGACAGCCTCTTCCTCAGGCCCATGAGGTGGCTCTCCATGCCGCTCCCGCCGCCCTGGAAGGTGGGCAGCTCGTCCTTGAGCGGCCGGGTCGGCAGGAACCTCGCCTTCTGGATGTTCTCCAGGATGGTGGCCATGGCGCTATGGCAGGACAGGACAACTAGAAGCAAGGAAACCAAGGAGGATCGAAGAGAGAAAGCTCGAGCCTTTCAAGGAGCAATGGTCCTTCTCCTCCAGATCTCTCCTCCTTTTGGTGTGGAAAGAGGATGGAGGAGGAGGAAGGCGGCGAGGTATGTCTCCGTATGTGATGGCGCGGTGTTTGTCTCGCAGCCACCACAACAGCTGCCTCCGCCTGGCCAGGCTGGCTTTATTCATGCACGAGGGGGAACTGGGGGACGCGAACGAGAGAGGTGTGCAGTTGAAAGTTCCTCGCAGTAGCTTTGCGAGCATGTTAGCTGCGCGAGGCGACGTGAATTACCAAACAAAGTTTTTTTTTTCTAGAAGTCAGTCAGGCAGCACCGCAGCTCAGATATTCTGGAGCCGCGTTGGCAAAATGATGGGGTGGCAGCTGCCGATGCGGTGTGCGGGCCTCCACGCGGCCACATGGCGCCGGCCTTGACGTCCACCAAATGGCGTGCTGTCCCGCCGTCCCTGACTCACTCCGTTCAGCATCTCTCAGGCCGCCAACTCATGTCATGTGAACAGCAGCCGTCTGAGTTTTGTGGTCACAAACCATGTTTAATTTAATCGCCTCTTTGGATTAATAACCACGCGACATTTTAAGTTGTTAGACTATTCTCAATGAAGGGGGTTCATTGCACACTTACTAAGAGTGTCAGATGAAACCCTCTTTGCTGCTATGAAACTCTATCCATTTTTTTTTATAAATGCATTGTCATGTCACCAAACGTGTTGATGTGTCATAGCATTTAATAAGAATAAAACTTTAATGAAACCGATGAGATGGAACGCAGAGTTTTCTCCCTCTCTTTGCAGAGCAGGCACCATAAGTAGCTCTTAGACAATAAACCTTTCTTTGTGAAGAATGCAGACATGCAGATGTAGCGCCGCCGCTCTCCAGTAGTCCAGTTCGCATTTGCTAGTCTAGTTCCACTGAAGTCTTTTATGATTCCACTTATAGAAACAAGAAAAATCATGAGCTGAAGCTTTTGATGGTCCGTTCACCCATGGAAGGAAGGAGGGAATGTGGCTGACCTGTGTGCGCTTGATTAGATTTTACTTAAAAACGGGTAGCTGCGGCCGCAGCAGAAAGATCCACGTGAGAACATGGGGGAGGGCGAGGAGCCAATCATCCAAACGGCAGCTCGGCGGCCCATGAAACCTTGTCTGTCCAACTGTCCCCGCCCCCTACCAAAACATTTTGTCATGTTTCGGCTGCTCATCATAGGCTTTAAGGTAGAGCTATTCAGCAATGATTCTCCACAGCAAATATATGCACGCAATGCAAAACTACCTCCAAAAAAACATCATTCAGAGTTGTAGACTCGCGACATCATTCAGACTCGCAGACTCTCAACTTACGAGCTTAGGCCAAGTCCAACGATGGACTCCAAAATGAAGGTTCACGCACTGTTACAGCACTATAGCTGTGAATAGGAGATAGTTAAAATAATGATATATATAGTAGAATTCGTGTGAAATTTGACTATAGGAGTTGTTTAGGACGAGACACGAGAGGTCGCAGTTAGGAGGAGGATTGAGGAAGAAGGCCACAAAGTGCCAACTCGGCAGTTCGTGCGGCTCTTGTACATGGCTGTAGTTCACAAGTCCAAGTCGAGCCTGACATGACACAGCACTCGGCGCTCACCGATTCCCCCCTGTTCCTTTTTCGGTTGCTTCCGCTCGCCGACACAAACTTTTATTCAATGCACGGCATGGTAGGTTGGGAAGGTTGGTGGAAGAATCAGCCGAGTGGTGGAGCACAACTGAAGCTGGACCTCATTTTTTCCGTGGCAGTATTTTAGCCCCGTTGTTTTCGGTTCTCCGTCAGCAGCCTGTTCCAGAACTTCCGGTTCAGAATCCAGACCAGGCAGGTAGGGACATGGCATCGCAGAGTTCTCCGGAGATACAAGAAAGGCTTGTGCAGACAGCAGATGTACTGGCGGGCAAGGGAAACGAGCTGCATTTTGTAGCTTCCAAATATTATACGGTTCAGACTTCAGAGCATATGCGGCACTGCACTTGATGTGTTGCAGCCTAACAAATTTCTGTATTTGGCTCTAATGACGACTTGTTACATTACAGCTCATCCAAGGAAGAGACGTTAAAACGTCGCAACACCACCGCCGGGCATATCCCGCTAGTATACCAAGCTACAGCAGGCTGACCGCCTGACCCTTGCCCTTTTTCAATAACAAGTATGATGCCTTGATCGATTGATCCAGTAGCATGAATCATGCTGCAAATCTATCAGTAGGATTTTTAGCTATTGATGGTTAAAGCTAAACAAGGGACCTTTCGTATTTGCGATGGGATGGAGCAGCACACTGCTGTTTGAATTCTAAAACAAGGTCAGCGGCCAATGGAGCGCAGATGTTTCATGCATGCCATCATAATTTGCCAAGCACAACGCTGGCAAGCATTCGCTACACCTTGGACAAACATCCGCTAGACAGTGGGACTGATGGAATCTATGTAGGAGAGATGCCTAAGATTCGAAGTTGCATAGCTTAAATAGCATGTCTAAACTTTGACCACAATCAGACCCAGCTGGAGCACGAATTGCATGGCATGACATATTCAGATCTACTGAAGGAAACTGTCTCAACAATGGTTCGGGGCTTCGGGCCCAACACTACCCTACCCAACAATCCTAATCACTACATCTAAAAAAAAACAATCCTAATCACTACCATGATGAGTCACAGGTCAAGAGAGCAACGAAAAAGTTTTCAGATGGATGCTTGGGGGAGCGGTGCTTCTCCTGCTACGGCTTTGGAGAGCTCAAGTGAGACAGGGCAATGGTCACTTCCGTAAAATCCTGCAATAATGGAGGAAATTCTTGGCATGAAAGTGCTTGAATTATTATACATCTGGTAAAAAAATGTTGGATCGAGGGAAAAGCTAATGTATAAAAAAATAGATGCTCTTTGGTAATAATTATGTGCTCATATATTCACAATAAGCAATCATTTATAGAGACAAACATAAAGTGATGGTACAAAAAACAAACAGATTCAAGTATTTATAAAAGCAACAACAGTCACTCATCACTCTCGCTCCCTCCCAACCCAAAAACCTAGCTTGCAACTGTGGAATCAATCAAAGCTTGGCACCAATACCATTTGGTACTTTGGCACCAAACATGACTAAAGGAGGAAAAAGTTCAATCTATATATTCAAACATCGGACAGTCTCATAGTTTTTGAAGTGTCGGTTACCACAAGGGGTAGAGCCAGGAATTGAACTTAGGGGGGACTAATGCTGGCAAGTAACAAAAAAAAAATATAGAAAGAATTACTATTTTCATCAATATAACAAACATTACATCACTCAATTATACTAATATAGATAAATAACTGCTGATTACTACACATATTAGTAGAAAAATGCACCTAAAAATCATAATTAGTAGAAAAATTAGACCCAAAAGTCATCATTTGTAGGAAAAATGGAGTACATACTATATAACTTTGGGAGTCTTAGGGGGTGCTTGGCCCCCTCTAGACCCCCCCCCTCTCTCCGCCACTGGTTACCACTCCGCATATAGAACACTAAAACATTTAATAAGCTCAGGTTTCATGCTTTGGATAATTTAAAGAAGATGATATGTAAATAAAAAAATAAAATTGAAGTGTGCTTTGAGCGAGACCATCCAAACTTTCGTGTACCATATCACAATGCAAATAATGATGGTAACATTTTAACTTCATACCATCTAATTCAATGCCACGACCATGCATTTCACATGAAATTATTCTGTCCTTTAACTGTTCTGAAACAATGAAGTAGTCGATTCTCATTCTCTTTCCTCGGTACCTAGAGGAACATGTAAACAACACAATGTCACAGGAAAAAAATGCCATAGTATGCAGTAAGTGCATGCAGTAGTAGTTTAAGTACTGGCACGTCCTAATCATCACATAAAGATCATATTTTCGTGTTTGCATCTTACATTGAAGACTAATTCTGCGAATAACATAATAACATCAAATTGACTATAGCTACTGCAGGACATGCAAAAAGTCAAATGACTGCTAGTATCTGACAACAGAAGCTGTCTTTTACTTTGAGTCTGTCTAGTGGACTTTCAGATGTTTTGGCCCGTCTCAACACCCGAATTTTTTACCGCACGATGACGATCTGATGGGTCAGATCAGATCCAATACCCACCTTATCTTTTCCCCGCAACATGCCCAGGCTCCCCCTGCCGCCTCCACCTTCCCCGGCTCTAGTGCCCCCCTCCCCCCCCCGGCCCCCCGCCGCTAATCAAGGTGGATATCAACACCTCCACCACCCAACTGCCGCTCCTGCCCACCGCCACCGTAGAGCCGGCGACCTCCCCGACAACCCTTCGAAGCCTAGAGATCATACAAGTAACCCCCGAGCCTGCCCCTGAACCCGAATCCTAACCTCGCTGGAGTTGGGGAAGAAAGATGTGTGTTGTGCCGCCTCTAGATTGGATAGAAAATTCAAGTGTTGATGAGCCCCTCACTCGTTGATGTTTCACTTTTATGTTTGCTTTCTAGCTAAGTAAACGTCAAACCAACCTCTACTACTAATACTACTACTGTTATGACTGCACGAGTCTATCAGCGGAGAGTCAGGCGCCAAGTCTAGATAGGTTAGGATTATAAGTAGACCTAGGCATGGGCCACCTGACCCGACCCGGTCAGCACAGCGGGTGGGCGCGGGCCATAAATTTCAGCCCGGTGCAAATTTTGGGTCGGGCGCGGGCAGCAATTTAAACCCACGGGCCAACCCGACGGCCCGACAAAAGCCATCAGCGTAGCACTAGCAAGCAACCCGCACCTAGCAGCCCAACATTCATCCGCGCGGCTTGGCCCAACATGCTCTGTATATAACCTTGGATCCCAATTCCCTACCCTAAAAATCCTCCCCTCTGCTCCACTTCTCTCGTCTGCCAGCCGCTGCTCCATAGGGACACCACACGGCAGCACAACTCCATGGCGAGTTGGCGACTCAAGGTCCAAGGGTAGGGGCAAAGGCCGTCCCAGGCCCCTAGCGCTCCCAATCTTGTCCAGGCGCTCATCAGGAAAGAGCATCTTCATCCTAAGTCCTCACGGCTGCAAGCTTCAAAAGTTCAGGTAAGCCACGGATTGATATGGAATGGCTACAGATCTTTGCTTCGGATGGTGGTGGTGCCAAGCAGAAATCGATAGGAGCAAGCACACAGACAAGATATTATTGTTATTTGTGAACTTGTGATGGTCAGATTGCGTCTCGTACAAGGCTCCATTTGCATTTTGTAATCTAGCATTCTAGCTTATGTGATCCATTGTAAATTATGAATTACATTGCCTGCATTCCTATATCACTGCAGTACCATTTTCCCGGTTTTGGCTAGATCCTGTTCGTTGTTGGGTCATCGGGTTGACCCGCGGGTCGTCGGGTCAGGCTATGGGCGGGCTTAGGCCACGTTTTTCAGTTTCCTGTCGGGCTGTGGGCAGGCTCTGGCCAAGCAAATTTCTGTCAGGTTTTTCATGACCCGACCCAATAAATGCTCAAGTCTAGATAGTTAAGCAAGATCAATCTATTATATTGATCCCTTGTCTCACGTCTCTCATGCAGACGTCGTGCAAGAGCACGGCGCTTCCTCATCGCTAGGCCTTCAAGCCCCGGCTGGCTATGTCCTTCACTATAACTTACACAGTAGATAAAGTTGCATCTACTACAAATTGATCTTAGTTAAGAAAAAGTAAGATACAAGGGTTACTAGTAACCTTAGTCACCATGTTCCAGGATCGATGGGGTCGAGGAACATGGCTACTAAACACAGGTTTTATCATTGCGGGGACAAAATTGTTCCCATGTTAGCACTCAAAACTGTCTCTGATTTTGCGCAGGAACACACACGAACACACAAGTGGACACAGGTATATTTTGGTGCTGTAGAAGACAGCTTTTGTGATTGTATTGCTAGTCTTTATGTACATGCCACTAGTGGCCATAGAGGTGCCGATCAGGCACAAGGAGCACTAGCTCCACTACTCCACTATCCTAGAAAATAGGACACGACTCCTAACAGACCCTTGACTCGGCCAGCTGAGAAGCTTAGCCTCTACTCTAACTGCTAACTGACGAAACTGAAAACCTCTAGCTACTGGATACAAGTGTGATGTGCAGGAGTTACTAACAATTCTCCCCCTAATTCCTGCACAACTAATCAGAAATTTGAACCATTCCAATCCTTGCACGTAGCTCCTGGAATTTTACTCGCCTTAATGCCTTTGTCAGAATGTCTGCGAGCTGGTTCTCAG
This sequence comes from Paspalum vaginatum, assembly GCA_030272315.1. Taxonomy (NCBI): domain Eukaryota; kingdom Viridiplantae; phylum Streptophyta; class Magnoliopsida; order Poales; family Poaceae; genus Paspalum; species Paspalum vaginatum. Next base: position 6,295,717 of record CM059015.1, read on the forward strand.
TAGTGACATGGCTGGCCTTGATGCTCCCTTCATCCAAGCAGTTCCTGATGAAATGATAGCGAATATGGATGTGCTTACTGCGTTCATGGAACACCGGGTTCTTGGCCAGCGCCAAAGCAGACTTGGAGTCCACCTTTAGCTCAACCGCTTCTGGTTCCCTCCCGTCGAGCCAGCCAAATTGCTTGTGTGGCGGCAGTGGTGGCAGCAATGTACTCTGCTTCACATGACGAGAGAGCCACCACCCTTTGCTTGATTGACTGCCAACTGATCAAGCAGTTTCCCAGGAAGAAGAACGTGCCGCTTGTACTCTTCCTGTTGTCGATGTCGCCGCCGTGATCTGCATCAGAGTATCCTACGATCTGTGCAGTTCCAGGCCACCGCTCGTAGCGCAGCCCGTAGTTCAAAGTGCCGGCGACGTAGTGGAGTAGCCCCTTCACCGCCTGATCATGTTCTTCAGTAGGCTGCTCCATGAATCGACTGACGAAGCCGACGGCGAAAGCCAAGTCAGGCCTTGTGTGGACGAGATACCGCAGGCTCCCCACAATCTGCCGGTACCTTGTAGAGTTCACCCTGTCCGCCGTGCTCTCCTTGCTCAGCTTGAGACGCTCCTCCAATGGTGCTCCCGAAGGATTGCACTCTGCCATCCCTGCCGACTCAAGGATTTGCTTGGCGTAGTGAGTCTGGCGGAGGGTGATGGTGCCTTTGCCTTGGCACACCTCAATCCCAAGGTAGAACGAGAGTAGCCCCAGATCGCTCATGAGAAACTCCCCCTTCATCTCCACCTCGAACTTTTCCACAGCTGCAGGCTTCGATCCAGTGATGATCAGATCATCCACGTAGACGCCCACGAGCAGCACCAATCCGCCGCCACCTCGCCGATACATGGCGTGTTCGTGCTCGCTCTGGGAGAAGCCCATCTTCTTCAGCGTCGCGTCCAGCTTGGAGTTCCAAGCGCGCGGCGCTTGTTTGAGCCCGTACAGAGACTTGCGCAGCCTCAGGACATGTCCCTCCTTGCCGGCGACGACGGAACCCCTGTGGCTGCTGGACATACACCTCTTCCTTGAGGTCACCATTGAGGAAACGACGACTTGATGTCCATGTGGTGGACACTCCAGCCTTCTTGAGCCGCCAGCGCTAGGAGCAGCCGCACTGATTCCATTCGTGCGACCGGGGTGAAGACCTCGTCATAGTCGACGCCGGCCTGTTGGACGAAGCCGCGCGCCACCAATCGGGCCTTGTGCTTGACGATGTTGCCCGCTTCATCGCGCTTGAGCTTGTACACCCACTTCAGGGTGATGGCGCGGTGCCTCTGAGGAAGTTCCGCCAGCTCCTAGGTTCGGTTCCTCTCCACCGATGCAATCTCCTCCTTCATGGCGGCTTGCCACGCTGCGTCACGCTCCGCCTCGGCGAACGAGGACGGCTCCCCCGTGCTGAGGAGGTAGAGCTCCTCCCCGAGCTCCCGCTGCGCCAATCCTGGTGTCGCAGCCCCGTCCCAAAGTAGATTGTCGTAGATGCGGTACCTCACCGGTGAGTCGTCGTGCGCCGCATCAAGCCGCTCTTCGTCCTGGGCGATCGGCGTCACAAATTCCGGCGACGGCGGCGCCGCTAGCTGCTGGTGGAGTCGCCTCCAGATCTCCTTGTGTCATGGCGTCCCTTGGAGTCGCGGGTGTAGGCGCCTCCGTTGCGCCAGCAGGTTCCGGTAGTGGCGGCATTGGAACAGCCGGCCCGAGGCAGATCTCCCTGGACATACTCGACGTGGTAACTCGCCCGCCTGCAGCCCGCCGTCGATGCCGGTCCTAGTCCCAGCCGCGCTTTTCGTCGAACACGACGTCACGCGCCGTGCGTACGCGCCGTGTGACCAGGTCCAAGATGCGGTAGGCCTTGGACCCATCCGCGTAGCCGATGAGCACGCCCAGGGTACTTCGATCTTCAAGCTTGGAGACTTGCCGCAAGCTGCTTGGTGAACGCCAAGCACCCGAACACGCGCACATGCTACACGGTGGGCTTGCGTCCGTACCATGCCTCGTACGGGGTCACACCGTTCAGGCTCTTGGTGGGGGCGCGATTCAGGAGATGCATGGCAGTGACGACCGCTTCCCCCCAAAACTCCGGCGACATCGATCTCTAGCTTGAGAAGAGCGCGAGCGGTGGCGACGACGGTCTGGTTTCCGGCGCTCGACGACGCCGTTTTGCTGCGGGCTGTAGGGGGCGGAGAAGTGCCAGACGATGCCCTCCGCCGTGCAGTGCTCGGCGAACTCGGTTGCCGTGAACTCTCCACCATTGTCAGTGCGTAGCACCTTCAGCTTTCGCCCGCACTAGTTCTCCGCCATGGCTTGAATCCTCTGTATCTCCCCGCCTGCGTCAGACTTGGCCGCCAAGAGCGCCACCCACATAAAGCGAGTGGCGTCATCCACCAGGAGCAGGAAGAAGCTGCCGTCCGCCGGGCGTTGGCGGCGTGATCGGGCCGCAAAGATCGCCGTGGACCAATTCCAGCTGCTGCTCGGCGCGGTACTTGGCCTGCTTGGGGAAGGCGCCGCGCCGGTGCTTGATGAGGACGCACGTCTCGCAGAACTGGGCGACATGGATCGACATGGGGTAAGCCGCGCACCATGTCCTGGCGGACCATCTTGCCAATTCAGCGTCAGAGGTTGAGGTGGCCCACGCGTCGTCGTCGTCGCGGTGCTGAGCCAGTAGGGCCACCGAGCACGTCACCTGGAGACGCAGGACGTAGAGCCGGTTCCGGCGACGCTCGACCTTGGCCAGTAGGCGGCGCTCGCGACCTAGATCCGGAGTGTCCCGTGATGAACCTCGACACGCGAGTCGCCCTCGTCCAAGCTGGCCCACGCTGATGATCGAGTTCTTCAGGCGCAGGATATAGTATACGCCCAGTCAACACCTTGTGCTCGCCGTTCCTGCCGGTGAAAAGCACAGTGCCGATGCCCTGTATGTCGACGACGAAGCCATCTCCAAACTTGATGGAGCCCTTGATGTCACGGTCCAGCTCGCTGAAGACGTCGCCGCGGCCGGTCATGTGGTTCGAGGCGCCGGTGTCGACGTACCAGCCCTCCGGTGGCTCATCGTCGTCGTTCGCTGGCCAAGAACGCGTGAGCCTTGGGCTCATTGATGTGGAGGCCGTGGGTCGACGTCATCGGTTCGTCCTCCGGCTCGGGGCAGATCGTCGTGGGAGCGGTACTGGCGACGGTGAGCAGGAGAGCGGCGTCCTTCGTCATCCTGCAGTCAGGTTGGCGCGCTCCTTCCTAGGCGCGTGGCATTCCTTCGCCCAATGCCCTTTCTTGCCGCAATTCCGGCAGGAACTTGTCGCGCGGAGGCACGTCCTTGCCGGTGCTGGTGGAGCCATCGGTGTCCTTGCGGCCGCCGCGGCCGCTGGGCTTGCGGCGCGTCTTGCGGCGTCGATCACCGCTGCTCCCGCTCTTGGACGACCCAGAACCGTCGTTGGCCTTCCGCGTGCGCTCCTCCCATTGTTCCGCCGTCAGGTACAGCTTGCCGTCGACGCGTGGCGGTGGCGGCTCTTCCTCCTCGGCGAACCTGTCCTCCACTGCACGCAGCCTCCCTAGAGAGATCCTCCAGGGTGAGCTTGGTGAGATCCGCCGTGACCTCGATGGCGACAGCGACCTCGCGGAACTTCTTGGGGGCGATGCGCAGAACCTTCTCCACGACTTGGTGTGGCTCCACCTTCACCCCGACTGTGTCCATGGCGGCGACGAGATTGGAGATGCGCGTGGTGAAGTCGTCGACTGACTCATCTGGCTTGAACCGGATCGTCTCGAACTCGCGGCGCGGTCAGTTGCGCCTTGGACTTCCGGACTTGATCGCTGCCGACGCGCAACGACTTGACCAGCGTCCCACGCTTCCTTGGCGGTCTCTTTGACGGCCAAATGCACCACCATCTCCATGGGCACGGCGGTTGTGATGGCAGTCGAGAGCCATCATCTCCTCCTGCTCTGAAGCACCGTCGTGTTCAACCGCGTCCCATAGGTTGCGGGCCTTCATCTTGATCTTCATGAGCAGCGCCCACTCGGTGTAGTTCGTCTTGGTGAGAACCGGCCAGTTCGTCGGGCCGCCGATGTAGCGCACAGCGCGCGAAGAACTGGCGTCGTCATCACCACCCTTCTTGCCGCCTCCCCTGGGGCCCTTGGATCCAGGGGACTGTGGAGGAGTCTTGTCTCCCATGGCGAATCGGATCGCTTGGTCGCGGTTCCACCGACGATAGCGATCAACAATCGACTCCAGGAAGAATCAACTGGCTCTGGTACCAATTATTAGCACTCAAAACTCTCTCTGATTTTGCGCAGGAACACACACGAACACACAAGTGGACACAGGTATATTTTGGTGCTGTAGAAGACAGCTTTTGTGATTGTATTGCTAGTCTTTATGTACATGCCATAGTGGCCATAGAGGTGCCGATCAGGCACAAGGAGCACTAGCTCCACTACTCCACTATCCTAGAAAATAGGACACGACTCCTATCAGACCCTTGACTCGGCCAGCTGAGAAGCTTAGCCTCTACTCTAACTGCTAACTGACGAAACTGAAAACCTCTAGCTACTGGATACAAGTGTGATGTGCAGGAGTTACTAACATCCCACGTTCCCAGTACGAGAACGATGTTTCTAGGACAAGGGATGTGGCACCATACCATGTTCCCAGTGACAAAGCTAGTAACACAATATGTACGATTAGAGATAATTGGAGTCGTATACAAACTATATATATGGAACCTAAAGATAGAATAGGTTTAAGGCAAGTACAATTTGTCTTGTACTACAAGTTTCTCCCACATATGTACTCGTATATATAACTTAATCATCTAGGTTTCTATCTTATTACCACCATATTCAATCTTTCTGCATATAGTAGGGGCCAAGATTGCTCAAATATGTCACAACTCAGAATGAACATGATTCAATGGGTATCTATAGAGTAGTATATAAGGGCCAAATGGAGCTCACAACAATAAAGACTATTTTTTTTCTTACTTGCCAATTGGATGACCGGACCAAGAGAAGCCACCGTCCATGTCCTTTTCTTTATGCAGGTTCCTGTAAGCATCTACCAGCTTGCCTCTGTCCAAGTAGTTCATCCATAAGGTATTCAAATTTCAAAGCAACTAATATGCAATACAACACTACAGTAATGCCTCCCTAAAACCAAGCAAGGGCCATCCCTGATTTATGTGTTGCCCATTTTTCTTGTCGAAAAAACTTAGACTTTGTTCTGAACTTGAAAACATGTTTTCCTCAAGAGAACCATGTGCCATGTGAGGCTTTGTTGGGTTTATTCATGTGGTGTTGAAACCTCAACTTCGAAAAAAGTTCACAGAGAGCTGCCGGTACTAGTTTTTCCATGGTTTTTTGCTCGAGTAGGGTACCACAACCACCAAATCTGACCTGGCTAAAGAGGACCTTATTTTCTATTAAAACCATTATCTCCTTTCGAATTCTCAAATATAATCATAAGTGACATTCTTCTAAACAAATATATCTTCAGAGGTAATCATGGACACTACAGCTTGCCATGCCTCAATCTATCATGTTGGAATTTCGGCTCTGGCCAAACAAATGTCCAAATACACCTTTTATATGGTTTTTACGAGTCTGTTCTTAGCTCCAAACAAGGTCAGCATATATTAACATCACGTTTATTGCTCAAAAGTCAAAACGATTTAAACATTGGAAGATAAGCAATATAAGCTTGGCCTTAATTCCTTAAGTGGTGGCTTAATTGGCTATCAAAGTTTGCTCATAGCTATTTTTCTCGCTATAAAAACTAAAAATATTTTATACTTGTGGCATATTTTATTTTGTTCTTGTAAAAAGTATTTCACAGACTTTTGGCACCAAATTTATTCTTGTAAAAAAATGATAGACTGTGGAGGCAAATCTGCTGAGTTCTCTTCTAGGATATAGATTGTAAATAACATGATGTATATCAAACATGATAGCAATCATTAGATCCTTTCTTAGAGTGATCAACTTTCCACAGTTTTGCTGAACTTGACTCATTGAGATAGTAAAAAGTTTCATATTTTAATGTTTGTATCACAAGCCATACGATGGAAAAAGACATAGTGTTTCATTCCATGGTACAGATGTATTGGTTGCACCTACTGGGATAATATGTTGTCAAAGCGTCGCCTCTCTGCTAGGGTGAATCCTGGCTGTCCACAGTCCTGCAGAGTATAGAGATACTTCATTGCACTGATGCAATAGCCAACCATACACACCATTAAAGGTTACAAGTCTGGTAGAATTTAAAAAATGCAGTCAAATGTGAAACTACACGTAATTGAGCATATGATGTCCTCTGAAAGTCTAGTCAGTCATTGTCAGGAACTAAATTCTGAACTTAATCAGAGATACTCCAAGTCTCCTACAGAAACAAATTGGGGGATCAAATAGTAAATTGTCTCAGATCACCAAACCTTTTTGGCAGTATGTTACTATTTATTTAGTCAGTTGACACCTGATTAACCTAATAATTGTCTGTCTTATTGAGATGCACAAGTTGGCTATAAATAGATGTCTTTGTACACAAATTATTATGCTCTATTATTTCATTATATTTTCAGATCGTGATTACAGAAATGCAACATTCTTATTTTCTTCTATAAAAATATCAAATGCATATGAATGAATAAAATCCTATAATAAAATTTAAAAGACATAGTCTAAGTACTCAGTAATTAATTAATTGGTCATAATCATACCACCACCAGTAGAACAATGTTGTATGTTAAGTGTTAACTGTGTTCACATCATATCACATTATGATTAGAGTTTAAGTTTATGCTACAACTGTAGTGGTTTACAGAGAGTATGTCACATTATGATTCTACCTATGACCAGATAGTTCTAGCGAACTTTGAATTGCAGAAACACAAGAGTAAATCTAGTTTCGAAATGTAGTACTACTTCCAGTCAAGTTTAGTTGATGCTTCAGACAACATAATCAAGCTTAAAACACCTAGTTTCTACTGTCAGAGCGTCCAGTATAGCTGACTGGAGGGAGTATAAATCAAATGTTTCTGCACAGTGGAAAATAAACTGATCAATAGAAACACTCCAGGCCTCATTTGGATTCCTTTTCGTAACCTTGCTCAGCAAGAGTAGCAAGGGAGATGAACAATGGTATCCTTGCCTTTGGGGGAGAGCCAAATCCTTTACTAGCAAGGTTTGCCAAGGACAACCTTGCCCACTAACATTGCCATCCAAGGCTGGACAAAAGGAAAACAGATATGCCCAGTCCCATGCTTTTGGGGGACAGCCAAAACGTTTGCTTGCATGAGTGCATGATGTCTGAGGACTGCAGTGTAAAGCAAATATTACCTCTTTATTTGGCGGGGTGTATCCATTCAGCTTAGCGCTGCTAAAGAAATCAGGATGGCTGACATCGATTTCTTCATGACTGGAATATTCAAATAGAAGTGAAATACAAGATTAAAAGTTCAGCTTTAGAAAAATGGCAGTGATATAGCAAACATGAACTATGTGCGCATGTTCAAATAAAATTGGAATACTAATGTTTTGTTGGAATGTTTCAAAAAGTCATCACAAAAAATCATTTATGTAGGCACACATAAAGGTAAGTCTAGCTGGAACAATTCAGTTTGAAATTTATCTTGGATGTTAGAGATTCAAAAAACACAAGTGTCGATATCAGCATATGATGAACCGTGCCCAGGTTCACTGCTTGCCTATTGGTTTCTTTATAGTTAGGGTTAAGGATGGCAATGGTGAATTCCCCGTCGGGAATGACTCCCATCCCCGTCCCCACAAGAAATAAATTTCCAACAGGGATCCCCGTCCCCACTTAAATTCTAGCTAATATGTATGCAGTTGGCACTATTAGTAAAAAAAATATTGTTGTGTGTATGTGCGCATTCTTATAGATTATAAATCATCACATATGCACCAAATGATCACATATATACATTGGATGGTCACTTGACAAGGTCATCATTCATTTGTAACCATTAACTATTACATCATATGATTATCACATGTAACTCTGTAAGATTTCATATGATAACTTTGGTCATGTACTATAGGCAATGGAAATCACATATGGCTTATTCGGACATAGTATTATAAGCAACCTTGAAAGTTGAAAGAAAAAGTCTGTTAAGATGTTTTGGGTATCAGTTCTATGTTATTAAACCCCATGTTATATTTAAATATTAAGAAAGAGTTGCATGAAGGTTAATATGCGTGGTACAGGAAGCAACATGGAAAATATCTATCTACGACATGGTCTTTTTTTCAAGGAGAAATCATTTTCTTGATTACCTGATGTTCAAGTCTCCACACCAGATTAAGGGTTTGTCCACACTGTTGAACAAACTCCAGCAATCTCTTGTCCCACTTACGTCTTCTTTGAAATGATTTTTCCTCCCATCCATTGTTTGGAGCATAAGTGTTTAGTATGAGGAATGATTCAAATTCCACAATTACAACACGCCCATCGGTTTCATGCTTAGAAGCTGAAAAGTAATGGAATCTGAGAAAGAACAGTAGTACGTGTGGAATTTAATTATTAAATCAAACACCAATTCAGTATGTCTATTTGTTAGATAGCTTATTAGCCTGGACATTGTCCTTCCTTGGTTTCAATTTTTATACAGAAAAACATGCATAAACATATCTAAAGAAGATGCACAGGTACAGAGAGGCATGCCTTGAGTTTTATTATTCAACAAATTCTTGCAGTGATTATCCTAATTCCTATGTCCTATTACATCTTCATATGAAAGTAACAGTTTCTTTTAGGACTTCATTCAACAATCAACACTGATGGAATACACTTACATGCTCCTCTAGTCCCTAACATAAAAACACAAGTATTTGCTATCGTTTGTAAGATGCTTTGCTCTGTTGCAATTTTGAACTCCACAATTAGTAAATTTTATTCTTTTGAGATTTTTATAGATTTAAAAAATCAAAATGTTTGGACAAGTATGTGAGTATAGCTATCATATGATTACTAGCTCACCAAGATATATAAGTAGTAATTAAATCAGATCTACAATCATAAAACTATAATATGCAATACAGAATGGCTGTGCATTAAAGGAGCTGTGGAAAATTATGCATGGAGCATGTGAACTATACTGGCAACATGAGATATAGCTATGCAATGATAATATGAAATCATCTCCAAACTTACATGTTCTATCCAAGTTGAAAGACACCTTCTTAGGCTCAAATTTTTTCTTTATAAACATAGCTGTTCCTGCATACTTTGAATCGGAAAGAGACCACCAGACACGGTAGTCTTTGAAAGGTGGACTTGATAAAGCACGCAGAACTACCTATATGACATCAAGAAGCATGACAGTAATGTAACAACTTTGTTGTTGAGCCACCACTGAAGGTAAAAAGAATAGTCCAGGAACTTGATAGTATTAGGAACACATTAAGTTGATAGTAGTTGAGAATACTTTTCCGCTTGCACAGCTCACGAAATTTCTTATAATTTGAATCTCTCGATCAAAAAATGAAGCATGTTTACATACACAAAGAGGGGTGTCCTGGCTGCATGGCATGAAGGTGATTAGGATATTGGAACGCATATAATAACACAAAGAGGGGTGTCCTGGCTGCATGGCATGAAGGTGATTAGGATATTGGAAGGCACATTTACAAGACATTGGGATAGGTACTTGGCATCGCTATGTTTGTCCATGGCCTCGGGAGGAATACGTTTTATGACGTTTATCCATTGAGAATATCAAGAGCGTAGTTATTGCAACGATTTCACTCCCTGCCCCTAAGATGATCATTTCACATTGATTTTTTTTCTCGGAACTAGAACTTTCTTAGTTAGTGTGCATGGTGTGCTGTGGACAAACATAGCGAAACGAAGGAAGATAGTAGACTGAATTTTCTTTGTTTGCTTCCTAATGGATTCAGTGCTAATAAATGAAATATATCCGTAAGCAACTACACCCAAATTAACAAGAAAACTGATTATTATCATCTGCATTTCAAATTAATGTGCCAGCTCTTATGAACAGTTGCAGATACTGTGTTATAACATGAGTAAGTCCACATACTACAGCTACAGCCACCTGCTGTCTCACACGACATGAAGGGCATGGTCAAAAGGCAATGGAGCAGTGCTCCTGGTGTAGAAAGGAAGCAAGACCTAACAGCAGCATTAGTTATCCATTTATTAGCACAGAAAGTACATCAATGTTAGCAAATGCCTCAAAACCTGCTTTTCATCCCGTGAAGAACTTGTGTCATCTTTTAGTTCCCTGGGATTTTTAGGTGCCCCTTTGGAACCAGCCGCCGGCATCCGCACTTCCTGATAAAAAAGTTCAGCATAGGTTTATCAGGTATATAGTAATCATGTAAGTAAAAATGTATTTGTGAAGCCTGACCAAAACAAAATGTGGCCAACTGAGTGAGACACTGAAAGGACTGAGGACTTCTATTTGGCAGACCAATCTAAAACCTTCAACTTATCATTTTATCAAGGGACAAGATTCTTCTCTTAGAGATGATAGATTTATATGCTAAACGGATAAAAAGATGCTGTTCCATGGATGCATACGTTGAGGTAGGTTGTGCTTGTGCACATAAAAACTTCTCGGCAACGTGTGGTTGGTAATTGGCTAAATGGCTACCAAGGCAGCAATCACAGCCGCAGCGACAGCTCTAAGATTAAAATCTAAAACGTAGGCTGGCCATAAACATTAGACCAATCTCCGCCTTAAATAAAGGGAGCACCAGACCGCACTCCCTACACGCCCAACCTGAACGACAAAATGCCTGCGACCCTACATTGCAGCATACACCCCACTGTGTTCTCCATGAACAATGGGCAGCATTGCAGATTAAACCCAAAGGGGATGCCAGAAAGAGCGCCGAAAAAACGAATCTCCAAATCGCTTACCTGGACGCAGATGACGTCGGGGTCGAGACGGGCGATGAACTGCGAAAAGGCGGGCCAGTCGCTCTTCATCCGGAGGAGCAGGCTGTTGGCGTTCCACGTCAGGAACTTGCGCGGCTCCTCGCTGGGGCTACCTTCTTCCTTCCCGCCGGCGCCTGTCGCGGTGGGGCCATCGCTCGAGTCGGCAGCGACCCCAGGCCTCTTCTTGGCCGGAGAGCCGTCCTTTGGCACGGGCTGGAAGAAGCGTTTCATCGCCTGCAGGCCAGTGGCGTCGACTGTGCCTGACGCTCCGCCACACGACTGACACCTCGCTACCACACGCCGCCGCCTCCACCTAGGGACAAGAGTTTCTCTCGCCGTCTCGCGTCGATTTGGGGGTAGCCGGAAGCGAGCAATGAACGGCGATGGAACCGAACCCCTGCCCCCTGGACCCTGGTGCCCTGTTCGACTGTTCGTGGAGCTGGGCCAAGCTCATTGGGCCGGCCTGGGTGTGCGAGACAGCATGCGGTGTTTTTAGTTTTTACTATTGATTTTTAACTGAAAACCGTATGATCAGATGCGTCTCCCGCGCTTGCAGAATCCCGAATTCGCATGTGAATTACACACAAATTCACCCTTTGCCCCTTTTGAGAAGGTACCGGAGGGAGAACCCTCGTGCATGCTTGGTTTGCTAACAAACATTTGCCATGCCAAATTTAGAGCAAATTTTTTATCATGTTTGAATCTAAACTAAAATTTAACCAAATAACAAATTTCTCATTATGATGAATTATTTGGAGCCCAAACAATCCATCAGAATGAAAAATTTATTGTTTCACTAAAGTTTATCTAGATTCAAATACGGCCAAAATTTATCCAAATTTTGGCATGCCAAAGGCACCAAACCAAGCATGCACCTAGAGCAAAGGTTTGCCAAAACCACTCTGTAGCATAATAGCATTCCTTGGATCAACCTTTTTTTTGCCAAGAACCAGGCATACACAGCTTCACCAATATGCAACGCAGCTGCTATCACAGAAAGACCAGCCGAATCACTAGCATGGAGCGAAAACACAAACAAATGGATGCCAAGCACCCATTTGGCGATTTCAACGGGCCAACTGGACAACTGGTGGAAGACAAGCAGCAGAGAACACAGCCAATATGCCTATTATTGAAAACAACCAGAATATGGTTGGGCCATCTACTTCCCTTCTCTTCCTCTTGCCAGTAGTAGGAGATAGTTGCAGCCAATCCCTCCCCAAGGGCTCACCATAAGTACATAGCCGAGTTCCTCTCTAGCTCACGACACTAAGGAACAATAACAATGCGATCGCGTCTTGTTTCAAGAGCAATCCAATTCTGCAACTCACGACACCGTAAATCACATGAAGTAATCTATTGTATCTTCCATGCAGGTGTAGTGATGTCCTGCACTAGATTCGTAGAATACATCCACAACGACAGCAAAGTAAAACCGTGGAGGTGGGTGAAGCAGCGATCTGAACTGAAGATGGTACAATACTTACTCCTAGAATGTCTAGAATATATAATAAGTTTTAGAAAAAAAATCCAAATAAATTAAGATGGCATTTAGATTGCACTATCATCTCAACACATCAGGTCTCGCTAAAAATTCATGAAATCAGGGGGAAACTAAACCCATATTTTTTTAGCAAAACTAGAATGCACTTATAGTAAAATATACAATTAGTTTTAGAAAAGCTTTCCAGATAAATTAAGATTGTACTTATACTGAACTCAAATTTACTATCTGAACAAATCAGATCTTTTTTTTGAGCAATAGAACAAATCAGATCCCACTGGAAAAAAAATCAGGAAATCAGGGAGAGGCTGGACTTCTGAGCCAGATTGCATAACCAGCAAGGGAAAAGATGCCACTTAAATTGCACTCGATTTTACTATCTGAACAAATCAGATCCCACTGAAAAAAGAAAAACCAGTAGACTCTGAGCTAGTCGGATTGTATAACCAGTACTGAAAAAAAAAAGATACACTAAAAAAAAGTGAACTTAAAAATGAGGTCCCACCGAGATTTGAACTCGGGTTACTGGATTCAGAGTCCAATGTCCTGACCACTAGACCATGGGACCTTAGTTGCCTTCGTGTAAAATAATTATAGTATAAATGTTATTGAAGCAATGACTACACCAGTTCACCACCCTGTTAAACCCAGCTTGTGGCATCAGTGATCCGACAGCAATGGAAGGCATTGGTCCACCGCGAGTCAGAAGTACAGCATTACATCAACTCCAAGTATCATCATAGCATTCTTGTTACGAGTGTTCTCCTCGTCCGAGTTTCGTGCGCTTGCAGAATATAACTATTCTTTGTGCGTAAGAATCGCCAACAATTACGTCTTGCTTTCTTGATCATGTTAGGTAGCTTTTTCATGCTTCATGATACGTGGTATGTTGTTGCAATGTTAAGGCTTGAGCAATTCATGTGCATCTTATGCTATCATATTTCTTAAAAACATACAAATGCACGAAGAGCCTGAAAAGACAATATATATAGAACAATTCTACCCTATAAAAGCACGAGTCTAAAACAAAATATTTTTCACCTAAACTTCGCCTACCCAAACAGTGTAGGCACCGTTGAATTATATTTCATCCTTTAATCTAAAGGTTAATATTAATCAAATAGGGTCCACACTCCTTGAAATCCCAATCAACTTCCACGTCAAGGTCAAATCCTACGAACCAGATAACTGAACGTAGAAATCCTACGATCCATAAGCAATTGCGGCATAACTCTTACGAGTAACTCTTATGCGTTCCTGCCACCGTTGCCTCGTTTTTTTTCACCTAGAATTTTTCTACCCGCCCTGAAAGTTGGATTTGGTTCCAAAACCTTGAGTCGTCCTCGTTCCAAAAAAAATCCAAACACGAATAGAGAACTGATTAATCATCAATCAATACAATGCATTTAAGACAGCCCAATAATGCCATTGCCCTTAACAGCCCAACAATGAGCACGTAAGTTGGGTATATAAATATTATTGTACCACATCGTTCGTCGAACTTCAAATTATCGTACTCATAAATCAAGAGCAACCAACACTACCATCGAAGTACCACGTACCAAGTACAGAAAAGACATGACCGATCTTCAGTCCTGCCGATCTTGGACCAGCCGTTGCCTTGTGCAAAGGGAATACAAAACATGTGAGGAAGGCAGTCCTGCCGATCTTGGACCAGCCGTTGCCTTGTGCAAAGGGAATACAAAACATGTGAGGAAGGAAGAAAAGAAAAGCTGACGGCTGGGAGATAAATAAAGAAAGAAAAAACTGCCGGCGAAGAGGAATCAAGAAAGAAAAAGCCAGATCCAGCTAGCTTGAGGACTGGAAGCGCAACGCAACGCCAGGAGAGAGGGCTCGGACCTACCACAGCTCACCGGCGAGGGGGACGTCGGCCGCAATGGAACGGGGGAGGGAAGGGGCGAGTGCAAGGGAAGGCAAGGGAGCCGCTCGATCTGCCTGCGAGAGAGTGGTGTTGGGGGCTTGGGAACCGACCGGCCGCCGCAAGCAGTTGAGAGAGCAGAGGGTTTCCGTGGGCTGACTGTGTATACGCGAAAGTGCGGTGATCTCCGGCCGTAGATATCTCTCAATCAACGGTTGAGATCGTATGCCAGCGTAGCAGGCTGCAGCTTTGGGCCGCTTGGGCCGAGCCGAAACGGTGATAGTTTTTGTTGTACTTTTTGTCTATTATTTGCATGGAGTTAAGAATTATTTTATTTCCTAAAAGTTTGGTGTCTTTTACTGTCCCGTCCCATGAACTTAGACTGAGTCCAATAGATCGTCTATCCACCATTGCGTATCATGATTCTAACTGTCTCTCTATCTGTCTGCAGTATCGCTACAGTGTCATTTCGTACTATAGAGGACCGATGTAGACGATCCGCTAAACTCGGTCTGCGCCACTCTACCATTTTTATATTTTTCCCAGCTTTTAGGAGGCTATGACACGTAAAAAAATCAGAATGATAAGTGATTCTTTGAAATAATTTGCTATATACAAAAACCTAGGACCGGTTGGGCACTCAACCGGTCGGAGACCACCTGCAACAACCAAACGCGGATGGTGTCAACTGTGCACGGGTCACCCCAACACAACATCACCGGGTTGAAACTCCATTTGACGTACGCCAGGCTGCACCCAAGCTCTTGTTCCATCGAAGTATAAAAAACTTATTCGTCTCCACGTGTTTGGTCCTCAAAAAATACGGTTTTTTTTAGGACTCATACATTTGCTCTTACTTTTTTATGGACCCTTGTTTTTTTCGGAAACCAATCATATAGAATTATGACTCTCAAACTTACCTTGCCTGCATACATAGACTTAAAAATATAATTTACAACACATGTTTTTTTATATAAAAATACTAATACTATAGATAACAGTTTTTATTATGCATCGCAGAAATATAAAACATATTGTATTATTTCAATTAAAATATTAAATAAACAAAAAATAAAATACCAAAATTACTAAAAATATATATTTTTTAAAAAATATACGACATCATTTTTATTGTCACGTGCGGTACGCACGTGCATTTTTACTAGTATAAATAAATGATCGAGGTAGCTTCGAGCTCACCAAAATCTATGGCTATGGACACATCACTCAAACCATTCCTTTTAGACAACTTCAACAAAAAAAAAAAAAGTGGCGTTGGACCGTCCGGAAAAATACCGTATTGCTCTCACAACATATTCTCCCAACGAACCGAGCTTTAGAGCAGGTTGGTATAAAAACCCATATTTTTGTCCTCGCGGAGACACCAAATAGTGGTCGTCATTTTCAGATCTTTTGTAAAAAAGAAAAACAAGTGTAGTAGTGCATGTTGCTTTCGTGAGCTTTACAAGATTCGTCACAGAAATAGGAGCTAGCCCCAGGGTGTTGCGTTTTTGACAGGGTAGGACGCCATCGTGTAGACGCCACAGACACCTTCCGGGGTCCCGGTGCCCCTCTTTATCCTGACGTACCCTTGCTCTCCCCAGTTCTTGCCCCACGAGTTCTTCATGGTGATGTAGTCCTGCCCGTACGACGATCCGTATCCGACGGCCGTCACTGCGTGGTCAAGCTCGTCGCTGCAAGCCCCGTCAAACACCCCCTGCAGCAGCCAGACGACATGATGAACGGGTTACTCCACACCAATTTTTCTAAAAAAAAAGAAGAAAATGCAGGCAGTCAATTATGCTTTTACCCCTTTGTAGAACTGAAAGTCCCTGGTCCCTGCAGCTATGCCAACACTGACAGGCTGATGAGCCAGAGCTTTCAGGAAGCTTATCTCGCTGTTCGCCGGGACATCCTCGTAGCCGTTTATGGTGACCACGCTGGCATGAGGCTAAACACGCCAGAGAAAGAGAGCAAAGAAGAAGCCTTGCATTGTTAGAACTGGGATGCAAATGCAATGCATTTTGCATCTGAACAAACCAAGATTTGCTGTCTTTGCGAACCTGTTTCTCTTTGCAGTAGCCCTCCTCCATGAGGTACGGGTAGTCTTCCTCGGTGTGGATGCCCTGGTTCCCCATTATGTATGCGAACGCGAAGTCCATGATCCCCCCTCCGCAGCCGTTCTCGAACGTGGTGTCGCAGTCCATCAGCTCCTGCTCCGAGAGGGACACCAGCTTGCCCGTCACGATCTGGTTGATCCCTTCGACTGCCGCCTACTGTCGAGAAGGCCCAGCAGCTCCCTGCCAGCGATTCTGCCCTCGTTAGATCGAGTGCATCACGTTCACGTGGAATCGGCACTAGCAATACTCTGAATGACAAGGGTGGCGTGCATTGCTCAGTCAGAGGTCCAACTCACCGCATTTGCCCTGGTTCTTGACCGGCGTCACAGCTCCCTTGTACCTCCAGTCGACTGCCCAGGGCAGGTTCGCCGCGTTAGCGTACCTGAACGTCGTCGGAGGATGGGACTGTGCACCCGTTCTTGACAGTTCTTGCTTCAGCCCCAGATAATTGGTTCTGAACTCCTCGTGAGCGATGTCGGCAAACTGATTCAGGCCCAGCCAGTAGCTGCCGTTCTTCCTGTTCGTTTCTGCAATGTGCATCAGGTTCTGCTTGAATATCCCATACCTCGTCGCCTTCTCCTTCGGGCTGGTGTAGATCTTGCTGTGATTGACCGACCATGATGTGAAGAGTTCAACAAGTCTGCTAGGCAACGCAAGATCCTCCTGCGAGTACCCAACAACGGAGGGGTCGTGGTGGTGTCTGGCAGAACACGCTCCAAGAGCTAGCAACAAGAACAACGTTGGGAGTTTGGATTCCATGTGGTAAATGGCTGCTGCTGCTGCTGCTGCTGCAATTTGGTGTCATGGCATGTCCAGGACCCATGAACGCATTTATACGCGTCATATATGTGTTTCTTGCAAGTAATTCACTACACCTTACATGGCTCTTCTAGCTGAAGCTTTTGAAGAGCAACCCCCTTGCTTTACCAGGAAGCTGCTGTTGGAGGTATGGATCCCTCTGTTCCAAAGGTTTATATGAGAACTCTTGTAGTGCTTCTCCAATGCCTGTTATAGTATTTAAATGTTGGTTTTGGTAGCATGTTGCATTAGAGTAAGGGTATCTTATGCTTGCATCTCTGTTGCACACATGTTTGAGATAACTTGTTCAACCATGCAAAGCATCTGCAAAATTGATTTTTTTTAGAAGGATAGCTATAGTATCTTTTGCTAATGTGCTCAAGTCATCACCAAACCGAAAGTATACTTGAATTTTCCAAGTTCGAGTTTGGTACAGGTACCTGTAGGTTGGTGACGATATGCCAGGTGTACTGAGAGTTACAAGACAAGCTCATCTGAAGCTTACATTTGACACCAAAGAAGAACAATTTGAGGAGACCAGAATTTACCATCCGGCTAAATAAGCCTGAAACACTGAAGACTGGTTTGCAGTAACTTGAATGCCAAACAGAAACAGCATGCCACAAAGGAGGTGGTTGGAGTGGTACGTGAAACATTGGATGTTGGAATATAGTCATATAGATGAGGTGATATAAAGGGGTCATCAGAGAGGATTTTAATATAGAGCCCGGAATCTTTTATGAAAGGTTAAAATATTCCTTTAGAAGACTGATTTACTGCAATTATCAGTCTTAGAGGGTGTCGTTAGAGAGGATTTTGAAACAAATGAATGTAATCTTTTATGGGCGGTTAGAATATTTCTTTAGAAGACCGATTTTAAAGAAACACCGCAACGGTGAGTCATAGTCGGTCCACACCGGGCATAATATAGGCCTCAAGCGGGAGCTAAGGTGGACGCAACGGGTTGCACAGAAGGAGCGAGGGATCAAGGGAGTTGACTGGGTGACGAGAAAAATAATCTTATCATAATAGGATTGCGCAAAATATGTTTTCTACTCCCTCCGTCCTAGAAAACAAGGTATTCTAGTTTTGTCTTAAGTCAAACTTTGACCAAATTTATATGAAAAATATAAATATTTATAGTACCAAATAAATATTATTAGATTCATTGTCACATGTATTTTCATAAGATGCCAATTTGGCGTCATAAATGTTGATGCTTTTTTCTATAAATTTAGTCAAATTTTATAAAGTTTGACTTAGGACAAATCTAGTATGACTTATTTTCTAGGACTGAGAGAGAAGTAATATTTTCCGTATTAAGTGTAACTAAAACCATGTTTGTAGTATCTTCTGTTGCAAAACCAATGTATTTGGAAAAATTATAAGCGCATATCCTATGCAATCACCCAATATGTGTAACCGTGCAATTAAACGATTTGAAACATCCAATCAATATCCAATGGGAGTCAAGAGGAGAAGTTTAAATAAATTTCAAGAGGTACCCATCATTGGATAAAGAATAGGTACTTTGGATTGATTGCATTCTTGCACACATGTAAATATTTGCATAGTATATTTTCCCTTGCCTAATGTCTGATTTTCTCGTCGCCTTTATTTGCCCTAAACTCCTTATCATCTGATTCTCATCCTATGTACCGTTCTATTTTCTCGGAGTGTTGTGTGTCTAACCCGGTATATTTCAGTGGGTTATATAAACTTTTTCTATAACTAATTCAAATATGAAGAGAGTACAGTAATATATGGGTCGCAGCAGGATTGATCGTGTCCGGATAGGAATATGAAGTGCAGGGCTGCGACGATCTTGAATAAGTGGACCCGGCGACGACGTTCGGAGAGGATCAGAATAAGACGATAAGGAGCTGAAGGGTTAAGCCAAATGTTAAGCGGCTGTTTGGAAGCAGCCCAGTATTTGGTTCAAAACCCCTGTAAATTACAGGCCCGAGAACTTTTTCGACGTAGGCTAGTATTTGCTGTTTTGATGGCTCGTGAGCCCACCTATTTTACCACCGGTTTGAGCCAAAACCGCCGGAAAAAAAGTACCATCTCCCAAGGTCTGGAAAATTATACGACAACTATCGGGCTCGCTCGCTCGTGCCCTCTGGCTCGCGGGCGGCGGCGGTGAGCGCCACAATCCCGTCCTCCTCCGTGCTCGTTCCCTCGCTCGCGGTCGGCGGGTGGCGGGGGCGGCGCTATCCCGTCTTGCCGGTCTCCTCCGCCCTCGCTCGCGGACGACGGTGGCAGCAAGCGCCGCAATCCCGTCCTCCTGGCTTCCTCATTGTGCTCTCCGCTCCGACCTCCTAGCTCCCGCTTCGGATCTGAACGCCGAGGGTCTCTGCTCGATCTTGGAAACACCCACGCCGCAAATACGGTGTTGATTTGAATATATTTGTGCTCTAGCTCGTAGCCCAGTAGCACACGCGATTTGATTTGTGAGATCAGAGCACCGGCAAGGTTTCTACCCCAGTAGCGGAAGCTTTCTACCCAAACAGCGTTTCCAGGTGCAAAAGAAAACAGTGGTATTGTTGTGCACAGAAAATTACAGATGGATTGAGTTTACAGCTGGAAAAAAAAATCTCATTGCCAAACACGGCCTAAGGGGAAGAGAAAATCCGATACGGGTAGGAGCAAAGCGGCCGGTCGAGGAAAGAATAACAATGCCGAAGCGGCCGGCCGACGACGAGCGTGGCGGCGGCCGTTCAGCCAAGCTCCCCCCACAGCGGCGGCACCACCTTTACCTTGTCCTGGACGACTGGGAGCTGGGATACAGCATCCGGAAGGTGGACTTGCCATCGGGCTGTGATTGCGACGAAGCAGATGGGGATGGCGCTGATTGACAGGACCGAGCATAAACTGCAGCCGGCGGTCTTCCGGCTTGAGGCTCCACACGGGTGCTCTGGTCAATTCGCGGCGTTTGGCACCAAGATCATGTTCCTGGGAACTCATAACACTCACTGGGGCACCGTCCCCATGTACGACGTCCGCAGAAGGGCTCTCACCTCCGCCCCCCGTCCCGACTCAGGCCCTGAACCATACGGCTCTGCCTACCTGCAGGTAGATGGCAAGTTTTTCCTCCTGACTGCTGCCACTTTCGAAATGCTTCCGCCCGCTCCACCACCGGCGCCACCACCGTTGGCCGCCGCGCGTGATAACATCAAGCCTGACTGGTCGTGGCGCACGCTTCCGTCGCCACCGCCGTACCACATCATCGTCTCTCATGCGGTGCACCGCGATGGACAAACCGTGGTGGCCAGCATGACGAAGCACTGCTGGAAGAAGGGCCAGAGGCTCACCACCTTCTCCTTCGACATGGAGACCTCCCAGTGGGCACGCCATGGTGCATGGGGGCTGCCGTTTGATGGTCGTGGCTACTTTGACCCTGACCTGGACGCTTGGGTAGGGCTGTCTTGTGACCCAGACACCCGTGGCCACCTCTGTGCCTGCGACGTTTTCTCGGCGGACAACAAGGACCCCCCAGCCTGTAAGCTCAGCAAGGAGAGGCTCTTCTGTGTGAACCCGGAGGAAAATCACATTGGCGCCACCCTTGTGTATGTGGGTGACAACGGGGGAAGCAGCAGGTTCTGCCTTGTGCAGGGCCTCTCTATCGATGACCGCCAAGACAGCATCTGGAAGGAATCACTGCCTGAAAACCTTCGCTACCTGCTTCGAGTAACTGCTTTTTTCTCTCAAGTATGACAAGCACGGAGATCTGCGAATTGCAAGACACCGCCATATTGGATCTTATCGACTGCCTCATCTTGCAGGAGTTTACCGTGAGCACTTAGAGAGACCTGTGGCGTTCTGGATGTAGGACACAATGTAGCTACCGCCTACCATTTTATGGCACTGTGTCGTGTGCGTGCGTGGGTGTTGTCTCTGAGACTATTGATATTACAAGATGAACTCTATATATAGTGACTGGTTTTTGTCTGCTTGCTCCCGTGTTGTATGATTCTCAATAATCAAGCAGGTTCCAGATGCAGAGGGTAGCTGAACTGCAGGTGGAGGTCGATAAAAGGCTTAAATCTCACACACAGCACTCTCTGCCTGTGGGCTGTGGTATAAGATATATACTTATCTCCTTGCGTGTTAGACCCTTTGTTCAAAATTATAGATTGTTGTATGTCAAAGTAATCTATATCTATAGACAAATGTCTTGATAGTACATTTATATTATTAGGGCACTGTAGCTGTTAATATTTTTTTAAACAAACTAGATTAAAGTTTTAGAAGTTTGACTTAGAACAAATCTAAAACAACCGACAATTTATAACGGAGGGAGCAGGGAGTATACATATGTACATGCTGTATTTTTCCTAATTTGATAAAGTTATAGGTTATGACATGTTTGGATCGCCACCTAAAGTTGCCACGTCCAAACCTTGGGCCACACAACTATGGTGCAGCTACATGTTAGGAAATATAATGATGGGTGTAGATGAGCATTATTTCTGTTTCTTTGCATATGTAATTTACTGCTAGATGTCCTTTTGCACTCTTATCAGCTCTACTTGTATGCCATCTTTCATCTCCTTGGATCTTTTACTTCTGTTAGAATGTTACGAAATCTAATGATGGGTGTAGAGATGAGCATTTTTTTGGTTTGTTTGTATATGTAATTTACTTCTAGATGTCCTTTTGTACTGAATAATCAGCTCTACTTGTATGCCATCTTTCATCTCCTTGAATCTTAGACTTCTGTTAGAATGTGTGGTTTCCAATGCTTTTTACTACCTTGTTCTATCATTTTTTTACAATGGAACCGTCAAGTCCACAGTGGGAGCGCAAGTGTGAAATATGTATCATTTTGTTATTTCAGTCTATGAATTTCAGAACTGCACACGAATATGAATTAGTGATAGGTGCCTTTATCTTATATTTGGGGGCTTTGAAATCTGATGAATATTGGCAGCCACTCCATAACAAAATCGAATGCATAAGGTATATTCTTTTTTAGGTTTGCAATACTACCTTCAGTAAATCCATCCTTGTGTAAAATTAATTTTATCGATAAAGCTGTAGAAAATGTATAGTTGCTTGGATGTGTTATACATGTTACGACATGATTCTTAACATCAGCCCTGTGCACTGCAATGGCAACTCGATTAGTGGATGGAGATTAGTGAAATGGTTTTGTTTGCATTTTATAGGAATTTTGTAAGGACAAGGCTATATAGAAGGCCTTTCCATATGCTACCTAGTGCCGTCCCTGTTTTTAGTACCATTAAGGTAAGGTAGTTCTGCATTTGATTTTCTTCAGCTATTGTTGCAGTTGCATGCGGTAGATCACGCTTGGGCATGGATCTAGCTCTAATTTCCTGATGGAGGCGCACCAGCGCCAGTGTCTGTAGTCGATAAGGTTGAAGACATGATTAGTTATATTAGTATCAGGTACCCATTTAGTCCGATGGCCTCAATCCTACTTGGGAAATTGGTTGTATTAGTATTGGGTACCCATTTGGTCCGATAGCCTCAATCCCACTGGGGAAATACAAGTCTGTGGAAACAAATAGGCAGTGGTATTATTCATCACGGGTTGACACACAACTGAAGAAGGTGATGGCCCAAATAGGACCGAGGCCCTGTTTTTTATCCCTATATATGCTATATATATCATTGTTGATTTCATCAAATCTTGCCCAAATAGCATAAACTATGATTGCAGGCAGGTTTGGAATAACTTTTGTGATGAAACGACATTGTATTTGAAAGTTTGAACAGTGAATTCATGAAAGTATCTGTTTTGTCTGTTGTTTTCGAAATGATATGAACTGTGTACTGCATTATAATGCAATCAGTTTTTTACTGAAGCCGTTGTAATTTGTCTTTGAAACACACGGAAACACACGCTTTATTGAAGAAAAATAATCCCATTTACCTCATGAGTCATGACACAGACATCTAGTGGCTATAGTACCATTAACTTCCCTGATATATCCTGGCTAAAATGCCTATGAATTCAATGTTTATATATATTAGTGGTCAGTATCCTTAAAAATGCATATTTCTGTACATATTTCATGAAAACCGAGATCAACGCATGTCAAATATCTGAGCCTTTGAGGTTGGTGCCTGTCGCTTTGAAATCTGAAACGTACGTTACACGAAATACCCATCATATTCTACGATATATTTCATTGTTGCCGAGCTGGTGAGAAGTGTATATGAACTAGTGAGTAAATGACATTGGTAAGTAAAGAGTAAATGAGACCCATTTTACTTCTGCTCGATGTCAGATTTAGCATACACGATTTTGCTTCAATGCGATTCCCGGAACCATAAGACTTCCGGATTTAATAGCGCGAAGCAAGAGTATGGCGAATCTGTCGCCGATTATGTTCAAAATTCAGAGATGTCCGCAGCAAATCCGTCAATTGTAAGCAATGGTTGAATAGACTACCGAAATAGACACAAAACAGAAACGAATAAGTATGATGCTGTGTGGCAACATCATCTGCACGATTGGACCTGACAACAAAGATAGTAAAATCTCCGCGTCTTAGATGCATGGCATGCGTAGATTAATAGATGGCAGTCTTAACTTTATTGTGTCCAAATCAATTTAAGTTCAGGAGCATAATACTTAGATGGTACTCCCTTTTTGCAACGAGGGTTGTTACTTGTTAGGGGGGATATCTGATTATATGTGTGCCAAGTCATCAACACAGAAAGTATATCATACTGTTTAATTGTCATATAGCCATCTACTTGTGTTTATCAAGTTGAGTTTGGTGCGGATGCTTGTGTAGCTGCTGACGAGATGTGCTGACAGTACGATACAAGCTCAAATTCCTGCAAGTTTCTCTGAGGCTTACATTTGCAACGACAACAGCAGTAGCCTTTTAATCCTAAGCAAGCTGAAAGTTAGAGTAGACTAGAAGTTGAAACTCAGACCAAATCACTAGAAAAGAAAAAGTTTTTTTTAAATTTTTGAAAAGTTGCTTTTCAATAAGAAAACAAGGGTTTTAAAAGATTTTAGAAAGAAGCACAAAGAAGAACCTAATCAAGACTCAGGACACGTGGATAGTTGCTTTCCAAGCAGCTCTATTCAAGACTAACTCTCTCATTATATTTCAATCGTTTAGATCTCTCTTAACTACCTTCTCTCAAGTCAAATTTGGTCGGCCCCTACCTCTCTTTACATCATTGTTCCGCCTTATGATAGCCGATGTGCACTGGCGCTTTTGGAGATCTTCGTTGCACATGCCAAACCATCTTAGTCAGTGTTGCACAAGCTTTTCTTCAATTAGCGCTAACCCAATACAATCACGTATCTCATCGTTTCGAACTCGATCCATCTTTATGCCCACAAATCCAACGCAGCATACGCATCTCAGCAACACTTAATTGCGGAGATCAAAGAATACACGTGTTTATCTCCGCAAGCGTTTCTCTGAGGCTTACATTTGGCACCCACAATTCTAACTGAAGATCAAAGAATACATGTGTTTATCATCCGGCCAAATCAGCCTGAAAACACAGAGCCTGATTTACAATAACTTAGATGCCTATAAGAAAGAGCACGGTTATGCATTGATGCCACACGCTCTGCATATACATGCTAGCTCCCAGATACCAATTGCCTCGGATGCATCCATAGAACCGTATACTTCAAGGTAGCCAGAAGGTTTTGATTGCAAGTGAATCGTATGACCACTTGTATAATCTGACAGAAATTCAATAATTGAGTTCAATAATTGCTCAGATCCATTGTTCACTACATTTTTTTAGTTGTTCACATCGAAGCCTAGTAACTGAAACCTTAGGCTAACAGTACTCAAACAGGTCAGGAAATTAGAGCACCGAACATCATTCGGCAATGCTTGATTTTATTATCACATCACACAGGGCTGTTTGTGGAACTCAAGTTACTTCCACAATAAACTTGCTCGACATTATTTGTTTTCCATGGACCGGAAACGAAGTCTTTACATTTAGGAAACACGGGAGCAGCCCATCTCCTAGTACAAGTTCATTGATGGGCATCCACAATCCAAGTCCATCTACCAGTGCAAGCTCATATCTGAAGGGCATCTGCAATTGAGCCAGCAAGGCTCAGCACCTCAAATGGAGACCTTTGGCCAATGGCTTTTACTGTGTGAGGGCACGAGTCCGTGATCCAGAAGTAGGCAAACTGATCACCTGGCCCAGCTGCAATTGAGACATGATAAGCATATAGAAGTATGAATGGTTGAAACTTTGGGAATTGCTAAGTTGGTTGAACTGACAATTACCAGAAATAGGATGCCATGAAACGTTCATATGAGTTTTTAGGGAAAACAGCATGAGTCACATAAGCGCTAACTTTTGCAGCACCATGTGAAGCCAGAACTTTCTGCAATACCACAACAGCATTGAAAAAAGTTGTGTGACAGACTGACAGGTAACTGAAGCAGAAAATGCAATTCTTTGGAGGAAAAGGAGCATAAATAAACTACTAAATTTCAGCTACAATGGCATTGATACTAAACATCTGTCGACCGAACAGCATGATATATTACATGAGTAAAGACAGTGCAGTAGTGCTATCAGCTAAGTGAGAGTTCAAAGGAGTGAAAATTTGGCTCTTGTTAGACACAGATGTGACAACAGAAAACACTATGTTTCTTTTAGCTTTTCAGGACTCTTAGTTTACTGGCAGTAGAGTCAAGTGTGCATTAAGGAAATTGTTTTTGCCCTCCTTTGCCAAATGACTTGAACAGAAAAAATGGCATGATGTTGTGCCCCCCCTGGCCTCTGCAGTAACAACTAGTGTGACGCAGGCACGCAGCATCTCCTTCCAAACCAAGTAAAAACTAAGATATAAGTATAGGCCTGAAGAAGCGATAAAATAATATGATGAACAAGCTTACCTCTACTATGTGACTCTTAGTTTACCTCTACTATGTGACTCTTAGTTTACCTCTACTATGATGAAGCAGCAATAAAATAATACACAGCCATCATACCTGGCATTCCCTGAGAGTTCCTCCAGACTGCACTAAATCATCAACAATAACAACATGCCGGCCTTCAGGATTTCCTTCCTTTATTCGAACTATTCTCTTGTCGCCTTCACGAACCTTGTTACAGACTATCTATACAATCAAATATCCCAAGATGAAATCCATGATAAGAGAACACTAAAATTGGATGCAGGATAGTATGCATATGCCTCTTTACAAGGCACGCACAACTGAGTCTACTCTGTACGATAGAAGGTATGCAAAACTGAATTAGACATATCCAAGCATGAACCCGGAACAGCTAACCATTGGAAAATGTTGCAGCAGCTTGTGGAACCGCTTCCATGCCCCATCATCTGGGAAGGCAATGGTGATCTGCACGCAACATGCCAACGGTCAGGACCACAACAAGAATTTAGCACGAAAAGAAATGTTCGAAACACAGCATTTGATGCCACCACGCACATTGTCTGCGTCCGGGAGCTGGCGGAGGCGCTGCAGCAGGAGCGGAATCCCTGTCTCGAAGCATGGGAGGACGTCGTCCCCGAAGTAGAACCTCTCCTGGAGAGCGTGGATGTCGTAGATGACGACGCTGGTTCGGGCCGCCGCGCGACTTGGGGATCATGGAGAGGATGCGCGCGAGGGTGAACGCGGTGGCGACGTCGCCCTCCTCCTCGACGCGCTCGAAGGAGCCCGTGGGGAAGAAGGGCAGCACGAGCGTGAAGGAGGCGATGAACAGCTTGGGCAGCGCGAAGATAACGGAGATCTGCTCGAAGATGACCGCCGGCGAGCTGAAGGACGCCAGGAACGCCACGTGCTGCCCCCGGATGTCGTGCGCCTTGTTGATGAACAGGTTCGGGAACCCGTCGTCGAAGCTCCTGGTGGCGCGGCGTCACAGAACAAGGCGAATCAGCTGGCTCGCTCCACAAAATCGCTGAGGCTGGTAGCGGAAGAGCAGGGTGGCGTACCTCCAGTTGATGGACTGGAGCTCAATGGCGTCGGAGCTGGCGGCGATCTTGAGGGCGAGCTCCTCGCATTCGGAGCAGTAGAAGAGGTGTATGTGCTTCTTCGCCTTCTGCCTCGCGGCGGCGGCGGCGGCGACCTCCATCCCGTGGCGGCGGGCGGCGGCGGCGGCGGAGACAGGACAAACCAAAAGGAACGGCGCGGAGAGGGCCGCTCTGCTCTGTGACGGGACAGGTGGAATCGGCTTTATCGGGACGCGACGCGGGCAGGTCTGCGAATATATTTTCCTTGATTTTTGGGAGCTTATACCTATCTAAAACCCTAGACCCCAGCCGCGCTAGCGAAACGAGATAGTGGCATAGTGCGATTTAAAACGAACACGAAGGCGAGGGGATATGCTATGCCGAGAAGGATTTCGGCATGGAGCGCGCCGCCGGCCGGTTACTTGGTCGAGGAGGCGTTGTTTTGCTCCTCCATTGAGCCATCATGAAGCACGCAGCCATCGTCATACGTCAAAGTTTGGCGCCTTGGCCATCATGTTGACACTGGAAAAAAATAAAGTATAGGGCGACTTTTGTTCCTGTACAAAACGGCGTCCTAGATAAATCAGAAATGGTGTTTCCAGCAAAAGAAAAACGATATATACGAATATATGATGAAAGGGTTTAGCAGAAAAAAAGGGTCAATCAATACCAGTTCACAGAAACAGGTGAACCATGGCAATTTGACAAGAATCAAGAGTAACCGAGACTGTTGGGGTTGGGGATGGTTTACCCCCCACTTGACTGGTGGGATGTGGTGATTTACAATAGCCCATCCTGTGTATGTAGTATCATTGGGCCAAAAACAATGAAGTAATCATGAGTTACAAACATGTGGTTAATCCAAAAGAGCTACAAAATCGACAACTTCAATGAATACCAAAACTTTTGCACAGCGACAATCGCTTTTCGCTGGCGGGAATCGGATTTTCAAGTCCCTTCAACATCAACATGAAGGTGAAACCGAGGGTCTCTCCAGTAGCATAAGCCTGGGCCCAAGCTGAGAGTCAGGAGAGGAGATGCTTCAGGTTGCTCGGGTCTTAACTTACAACCCCATCATATGCTGAATGGCTAGTTTCCTGAGTTGAATTTAGGCTCACTGGGATATACAAACACAGTTGCTGCTGAGGTTGAAGGAGTCAATGCAGCAGAGTACCGCACTGAAGTTACTGTGATCCTTGGCAACTGCTGCGCGCCGGAACCAAGTGGTACAAGCTTATGACTAACAATGTGCTCCGATTTTGGCAGGATGAAAGCAGCATGATTGTGAGCACCAGAAAAAACAAAATTCTGGGAATCAACAAGGGAGTACTTAATTTCCTGAAGTAAAGATGTCGAATTCTGGATCTTCACATAGAACGTGAAAGGGATTCCAAGGGTGGCATAGGGAGGGCATTCCATGCTCACAACAAGCGGCGGCTCCTCAACGCTGACTTCGGGTAATTGCTGTTTCATAATAACATGCGGATCTTGATCCTCACCGAGGCTTGAATCTCTTGACCAGTTTAGGCAAATTTCACCTAGATTGAAGTTTGAATTTAAAGCCTGTGGATTGACTGAAAATATTCCTTTGTATTCTTCACTTGGCGCAATAACAGCATGACCATTGGAAATTCCACTGATCTGTTGCACTGAGCAGAGCTGCTTTCCATCACCATCAGATTCAATGGTCATTGAGTGCAAACATAAAGGCACCTCAGTGCAATTCCTAGCACTCACAATAAGTATGTTAGACTCATTCATAGCAAGACAACATTTTTTCTCATCGCTGCCTAAGGATCTTATCCCTGAAAGCAACAAGGGTTCTCGCCTAAATGGTCTCAAAAACTGGTAGGCTAACTAACAAGGGGACCTGCCCTTCGATTTGCAAGCTTCTATGGACATTAAGCCGGTGCAACGCTTCTTCTTCACTTGAGCCTAGGGAGTAACCAAGTGAAACATAAAGCATGACTGATTTTGCTCTATGCCATTTTATTTCTAATTTGCACGACCAGGAATCACCCACACTCAATGTGGGAACAGACACAACCCCAAATGAGCACTGGATCTTTCTAATGCTATCAACCTCTTCCTTTGACTCTTTATCCTCAGAGACAGTTGACACACCAAGAAGTTCAACATGATGACTTTCAGATTCTTCAGCTTCCCTTGGACTCATCAACAGACCACCACCTCTGGCATCGACAAGGTTAATTTTCAGCTCACCAGAATGGACTGCATGCCCTTTTGACAATATGGTCACTGGTACAACAAATAACTCTCCAACTAAAGCAGGGCCAGCAGAATTTAAGACAAGGTCAACTTGAGCATCCGGCTCTTCAACTTGGATAAGTTTCTGCCCAGAAAATGCAAGAACATTGTCCTTTGTGGGCAATGTCTCCACTTGGTCCTCAAATTTCCATAATGGGAAATCTTCCATGGAAGCAGGGCTCTCAGCGTGGCAGCAAATCACAAGGTGTTTGTTTATTGTCACCTTTACAGACAAACACTCTAGCTTTCCACTCTGTCCTGCAGAACGTAATGATAATGTTAGCTGCACTGTGGAATTAGTGGTAGGAAAACTATCACAAAAAATATATGCCAAGGAAAGCTTCAGCTCAAATATTTGAGTACAAAGTACTAAAAAACAGGTGAGACCCTCAATTCATCCAAAACCAAACTAACGGTTTCAGCTTTCAAGATGGCACATAACATTAAAACTCTGTTTATGATGCCTATTACTCAAAACGAATGTATCCCATTTTTACCACATCTAGATAATTAGTCAACATATTGCATGGTTACT
This sequence comes from Paspalum vaginatum, assembly GCA_030272315.1. Taxonomy (NCBI): domain Eukaryota; kingdom Viridiplantae; phylum Streptophyta; class Magnoliopsida; order Poales; family Poaceae; genus Paspalum; species Paspalum vaginatum. Next base: position 6,325,711 of record CM059015.1, read on the forward strand.
TCCTTCATAGCTAACAGTTTGGCTCTCTATCTATCCTCCAAATTTATTCTTATACAGTTAAGTTTAAGCATTTGATATCGCCATTTTTTTCCAACCTGAGGCATACCAGGATATGCATAAATCATATGGCATGCTAAGAGTAAATGAAGATGGTATAAAATTGATGTTAAGCCGTAACTGTGGTTTCAGCATTCAATATGGCATATAACACAGTCATTCCTTTTAGAGAATGCCACGCGTATGGCTCAGAATAGATGTACCCTGTTTTGCCACAACTAGATAAATAAGCAACATATCACATGGCTACTTTCTAATAAGCCAACAGTTTGATTCTACTCCAAACTGTCCATTCTTATACAACAATATTAAGTGTTTGTTCTCATTTCTCAATGTATTTATTTTCCAACTTAGGTATACCTTAGGCATATCAGTATATGCACACATCATAATCACATGCTAAGAGTAAACATAGATGACATTACCCTTTTTATGATACATCATATACCTTTATCATAATATGACATGAGGATGGAGCATGTTAATTTAGTTGTAAGAAAAATATCTAGTTGGACTATAACCTAAGGATTAGTCTATCTTCAATTGACATGATACTATTTCTTTTCCTGACTAATGATGAATTTCACAAGATTTTTATTCTTCCCCTGACATAGTAAGTAACTAAGTAACATCCCAAAAGAAATAATTTTGGCTAAATATAAATCAAAATAATATTTATGGATTTTTTGTTTTCATGGACTAGTGCTAAAATACACAGAATATCTGGCTTTTGCTAATCCAGGTCTCCACATGGAGTTTCTAGTCTCACCTGTTATAATAAGATATAGCCAGGCAACCAACACAAATCAATTTACGATACATGCTGACACAGTAACATAGCAAGTAGATGAACGCTTACTGAAATAGAGTATGTACTGATAGTACCTGATTTTACTTCATGTGTCAGCCGCATCCATCTATTGCTGGAGAGTGTGAGAGAAGTAGTAGTATGAACAACTTGACCGTGAAAATCTGAATCTAAAGGTTGAGAATCTTCCTGTGTACTATGTATCACAAAGTTACAGTCAGTTTGATTGAACTGAACCTCCAGCTGATCAACCACAATTGGAGAAGGAAGATGAGATAACAGTGACACACTGACAAGCAAAGGTGAACCAGGTTTTACAGATTGATCATGAAAAGCAACAGACGCAATAAGCACCATTCTTAGGGGACTTATTTGATCAATATCAAGGTGAGTAGCTTCTTCCATCGCATTATAAAATCCATCATCAGCCCCTTCTGGTGACTGTTTTCTTTCCAAAACATTAAGAACTTCCTGCTGTATATTCTCTCTCCTGGAAATGGTAGGGGAACCAGCAGGCCCACTCTTAATTCTGCTTTCTCGTTTTTTCCTCTCCACTAACAGAAAATAACGGTAATGCAGCCATCTCAAGGGAATAACTGATAAAATCCTTTGGAGAGTTAAGTTTCATTGAGCAATCTCTCAAGTACCCTAGGTTTTCCCAAAGCAAAGTGGCCCAACCCCCTTGGCGGTATAGACCAGCAACACCATCAAAAAGTTGTTTTGCATTGCTAAAATCCCCAGCCGCATAATATTCTATGGCCATTCCACCACTACAGGCAGAAGCCATTCTTGTAGCACCTAGGCTCTGAAATGATTCATAAGCTTTTCTGAACAATGCTATTATCTCATAAGAATCTTGAAATCTTTCAGCTTCTGACAAAGCATAGCTGGTGTATTCAGTATCAGAAAGTCTGCAACAAGCCAACCAAGTTTGATGTGTAAGTACTCTTATAACAAAATACTCCCTCCGTCCCAAAAACAAAGCATTCTAGTTTTGTCCTAAGTCAAACTTTCTAAAGTTTGACCAAGTTTATATAAAAGAATATCAATATTTATGAAACCAAATAAGTGTCATTAGATTCATCGTGACATATATTTTCATAATATATTGGTGTCATGAATGTTGACATTTTCTGTACATATTTGATCAAACTTTAAAAGATTGACTTAGGACAAAAATGGAATGTGTTGGCTTTTGGGACGGCGGGAGTATGTTTTTTAGAAGAAGCATCAAGGAACTTACGGAAGCACACTAACTGTATCTCCTTGCTCAAACAAGCGCACGTATTGGCCAACATATACAGAAGGCATTACTGACTCTGGTATTCCATTAACTTCTGTTGTAAGGTTTAACATTGATGACGAACACTCAATGGCGTACCTTTTCTCTCTCAAGTAAGTTGCCGCTAACTGTCAGAAGCAAATGTAGGAGAAATCAGATTATTAGTGCAATCAAGTAAATTGAGCATCTCTCCACCAGTGATGCACAAAGATGTAGGTTGAACCTGATAGTAGTAAGCTGGCTGAAATTCCCACTCAGTCAGTGCATTGTCTGCAGTACCAAATCGAGGAGATATTGTATCTGGAATAGTTGCAGATGTTGTTTCTATCAGCTCACCAAAGACAAGGAACTGCCTGCTAAACCATTCCCAATGAAGAAAAGCAACTTCTGGTGTTCCGACAACCCGTTCATAGCTTCTGATATGCTTACGGAACCATGTAATTGCTTCTACCACTTTTCCAGCATGAAGTAGCAAAGTTGATATCTTAAAGTGAAATTGCTCGGCAACTGCTTTTATCTCGACTAGGCGTTGGGTTGGAGGCAGCCTTGTCGAAGTTCCAACCATCTGAATATGAGTACATTATCAATGGATGGTGCAAAGCCAATAGATTATGCTTAAGAAACAGTAACAGATCAGCCAGCATTTAATTTTTTTGGAACAAATAATTAGTGCTAATTCCTTTTAAATTTCTAAGAGAAATGATTCAGTATGCCACTTGCTGATTAAGGAATAGGGATTGGGATGTGATCAGACCTCACGCAAAACGCGCACACCTTCCTCGTAGAATTTTAATGCTTCTGACCAATCCCTTCTAAACTCTGCGTAAACAGCAACCTGGTGCAACAGACAGAGGAACAAATGGATAGATCAGAACAAAGTGGAAGAGTCGTTGATTAAATTACCAAGTGTAAACAAAAATTCTATATGTTTCCCTACTTTTACACTGCACCTAGAATGGTTAACAGCACAAAATTGGAGAGAGGGGTTCTTACCTTGTAGCAGTAGCGGATGCTTAGTTCAATAGAAGCGAAATTCCTCTTCTCAATGCGAGCTTTTATCCTTCGCCCTTCCTCTTTATAGAATGTTGAACATAACTCCACAAACACATTCTTCAATCTGCAGATATGGAATATTACACTAATTATCATGCATACCTCCAAGGAAATTAGCATAAACAAAAATGGTTCAAATGTTCTACAAAGTGCAGCAGTTAAACCACATAAAATGGAAAGTTACGCACTTGCTGAGAGATCTGCTCTGTTCTGTTTCATCATGTTCAACCAACACAACCAAGTGCTTAGAATCAATTTCTGCGCGTTTCCTCAAAGCAACAGTAATATCCTCACTCAGCTCGTCTGCGAAAATATTATTAGGTTGCAACTTAAAAACTTCACCAAATAATCACGTAGTCTGCTGGTTATTGCATACAGAGAATAGACAACCCCAAATGCTCCAAGCAAATAGTTACCACTAGCTTGAGCCTGTACAAGGACCACCACTAGTTTAGTGTTATTCCCCTGAATTGCAGACCTGTGCAACAAACGAAAATTACGTGTGTCAACTTCTGTTATACTGCAGTAAATAAACTGAGTGATACTTCCTAAATCAAAAATGGTTGATAAGTTATCCATTTGCGTCTTAAGACTCGTAGTTAAACCTCTGAATGTTCAAAAATCAATTTAAGATCAACAACGCAAACGATTCATAGCATACTTGAGGTTCTCGAGATCGGAGCAGGCTTGGAGCCACTGGGCGGGGTCGCCGGAGACTTGGTCGGCACGGAACAGAGCGGCGACGGCGGCAGGGACGCGGGTGCGGTGCTTGAGGAGCCAGTCCTTCTTGAGGATTCCAGCGGGGGCCTGCGGCGGGGCGAGCGGGTCGCGAGCCTTACCGCTGCGGGCCAGGATGGAGGCCTTGGCAAAGTCCGGGAGGGCCAAGGTGTTCATAGGCGGCTGCTGGGAACTGAGCGCCGCCGAGATCGAGGGGTGCAGCTCCGGGCACCCCACGATGGACACGAGCGACAACGGCGGCGTCCGCAGCTCCTCCGGGTAGTCCTCCATGGCCACCTCACGCGCCGCCGCTGTGAGGTTACCGGGCGAGTGGCTCAGGTGTGGGTATGAGCAGCGCCGCGGCGGCGGTGATCGCCGTGGCCCGCGGGAGGACCGAAGGGAAGAGTGCTCTCGGATCTGCGGTGGCTGTTTGGTTTTGGTTCGTTTCAGAGTAACAGACGAATGGGGACGAGTCGGCGAGGCGAGAACGCTGAACTCTGAAGTGAGAGAGAAAAATACATGTAATAGTGAGTTGTGTAAGGGTGTTTTCTGCAAACATTGAAATACATTGTTGATTTGTTGTGGTTTTAGCAAATTACTTAGTTATATCTATCCCCTCTGTTCCCAATTATAAGGATTCCGGTTCATTTTTTATCTGTTATATTTATATGGATATCGATAGATCTAGACACATATTAAACGCATATGCATGGAGTAATGAATGAGACTTAAAACTCCTTACAATTTAGGACAAAGGGAGTAATAGAATGCTATATACGAAGAGCCTAAAAAACCAGCAAAGACTAGCAGTTTTAGGATCCTAGTTTGATGTAAACCATGGTATTAAAAACATAAGTTTTCAAACAAGAGAGGCATATAACCACAGTTAAAAAATCTAAAGTGGAGTTTTTAGGTCCTATTGGATGTAGAGTATTTTGGTGTTTTAAGGAAATACCATGTTTTCGTAAAATATTTTGGTTTTAGAGACTCACAAGGTGTTTGTATGGAAAAGATGCAATTAAAAATCATGATCTATAAAAAACTGAAGTCCCTTTGGAGTTTAAAATATACCTTTTTTTCTAACCCATGTGTTTTTTCATGTCTTGATTCTAAACTAGAGTTCTTTTGCTTTTAATCCATACAATATTGAAGCCATCTACAAATGTTTATACTTGTGTGGACTATGTAATACTATCTCAACTTGTTTAATTGAATGTTTTTACTTGTAAAAATTAAAAAAAGAAGAAGTGACGTCCATGCATGCACACACTCCCCCTCATGAATTTTGTATTTTATTGATTACCACATTAGTTCTCGAATATTTGTCGCTGGCTAGTTCATTTTTAACCGTGAAGCGCCAAATAAAAAAGAACGGATGGAGTATTTCTCACTTCATTGCACATGTTTCTATGCAGCCACTATAAAATTCTCGTAGCAACGCGCTAGGTACATATACTCCCTCTGTCTCAAATTGTAAGTGGTTTTGGGCCACTAATAGATTCATCTATCATGCCATGTATGTGTATCCAATATGTGACTAAATTTATCAATATCCATATGCATGTGGATGAATAAAAATGAACTTAGAACCCTTGTAATTTAGGACGGACGGAGTAGTAGTTTTTAAAAACGGTGGAAGCTTAGACAATTGTCGCAAAAAAAGAACATTAAAGGAAAGACGATTGGGCCCAGCCCAAAAAGGGGCAAAGCACAGATGACTCGCTCAAAAGTATGCAAAGGCTGGCCCATGGATTTTATGCATGAGCGGTAGCGTAAGGCGTTTCAGGCCCATGCGGTGCGGCCCGTGGGCGGGAAGCGGCGAGGGAAGAATCCCTTCCTCCACGACTCGCGGCCAGCCGTGGAGATCCGTCCCACTCCAACTCCAGGCCATCCCCTCCGCCTCAGACCTTCGGTGCAAAGCTGCCGCGAAAATAGCAGCCGCCCGTTCGCTCTCTCCCCCTCCTCCCGCGATGAGCGACCCGCTGGGCCGCGCCGCCGATCCCCACCTCGGCGGGGACGACCTGCACGACCTCCCGCTTGCCGAGGAGGCCAACGGCGAGGAAGCGAGGCAGACGCCCGACCAAGAGGCGGCTCCCGTGTCGGAAGGGGCTGCCGCGCGGGGTGGGGACACGACCCCGGACGCCGAACCGGATAGCGATGGCGGGGAGGGAGGAGTGGGCTCCCCGGATCAGGCGGAGCCCAATGCCGACGGGGAGCGCACACCGCCCGTGGCCGCGGCAGAAGAGCCGGAGGGGACCGTTGGCGGCACCAAGGTGGAGACAAACGGCGAGGACGCCATCAGCCACGACGCCGACGCAGAGGAGGACGACGATGACGACGGAGACGAGGAGGAGGACGGACGACGACGATGACTCCACCCCGGACGCGTCGCCGAGGGCTGAGGTGAAGGTGGACGGCGAGAGCTCTACCGGGATTGCCCAGAGTGGTGCCAGCCACCGCGTGGAGGTGGAACCGGATCCCTTCCTCGACGGGGATGATTCTGGCACCGAGGAGGAGCAGGCCGCTTTTATGGCGGAGCTGGAACGCTTCCATAGGGAGCACAGCCTCGAGTTCAAGGCGCCCAAGTTCTACGGCAAGGGCCTCAACTGCCTCAAGTACGCATCTGCCAATACCTCTCATTATCTCAAGCCTGAACTACTCCAGTACCGTCTTTTGTTGTCTAAACGTACTGGCCGTCTGTTTGCCCTGTTGGGATCCAGGTTGTGGAGGCAGGTTGCCCACCTGGGAGGCCACGAGCAGGTACGCTACTTTACTTATCGCGCACAGGCACTTGCTGTAGATACCACATACTGAGCTGTGGATACCGCATAGTGAATATTTCTGTAGTCAATGATATCCATTCCTCGGACGAGCTAGTAAAATACTAATGATCTCTAACGGATGAGGTTTCACTTCTTTTTCATGACTTCGCTGCACAACACTTTGTTGTCCTTCCTGTCATAAAAAAAAATCCCTTGAGTGTGGGCTTTTGTTCCAGTTGATTTTTTTTTAATTTTTATTTTGCTTATTCAGGTGACGATTTGTAAACTATGGCGTCAAGTTGGAGAGACTTTCAGGCCGCCAAAGTAAGGGTTTCTTTTCATAATAGATGTTAAATGCGACCCTGTGGAGGATTCTTTTTTATGACATGTAATTGTTCTTTTGGTTCACACCCTTTTGCAGGACCTGCACTACTGTTTCTTGGTCATTTCGAATTTTCTATGAGAAGGTGATGCACTTGCTGCAGTTTTTTTATTCTGTGCTTTTCCCCTTATAGCACTGCTGAAAGCATTTTATCCATGAACGGAAGCGTAGGTATGCTTAACCTTACACCAGTTAACTTGCAGAACCAAAAGAAAAACACTTGAGCTTTATTCATTTCGCATGATGATGATTTGTTGATGCTTTAAACTGTTAATAGATTAGAGCCAAACAAATGCAAGTGTTACTTTTTTTTCTTTTCTTTTCTTATTATGTGGGAACAAACACGACAGTTAGCTATTTGGCATGCTTTAGATGCTGCTCCTCCTTTTACTCCTTTGAATCCTTCATGTTCTTGATGATTTAGATGTTTATATTTTTTATGATTATATTAATAGTCATTGCTCTGAGGTCTGAGCTCAGTGTTGACATGTATATTTATTCATTAGTTTCACTGGTCTGTTAACTGATCAATCTAGGCACTTCTTGAATACGAAAAACACAAAGTTCGGACTGGTCAGCTTCAGATACCACCGCCTGGTTTGCCACAGCCTAGTAGTACTGACCGTGAGGTATACCTTTTTCTTTGTCAAGAAAGAATCAACAGTGAAGTTTTAACTTATATAATATTTTCTGTGACTTTGTAGTTATCACTTAGCTGATATTTTTATATTGTTTCATGAGTTTTATCTAATCGGTTTAATTATAATGTAAACAAAGTTTACTTCTCTTATGCATTTATTTTTATTAGTATAACTAGTACTTCAGTATAATTGAAATTTAAGGTTCGATGCAATCTATATTCAGATAGACCAAGCAAATTTAGTCACTGAATAGCTGCCCTGTTTCTAGCTGGAAACCTGGTTTCAGTTATGAATCTAGATTTTATTGTAATGCATGCACTGACTCGAGGCTGTTTGCTAAGGTTCCCATGAATTTGTATGAAACTGCTGAAAGAGCTCTATTGTTGAAAGGTGCAAACTGCTACTTTCATTTCATTTTGACAAGTTCCATGACGATTTTGTAGGTGGTTGTGAATCAATCATCTTCTGCCAGAGTTAGAAGGGATGCTGCAGCGCGTGCTATGCAGGGTTGGCATGCTCACCGTCTCCTCGCAAATGGAACTTATGGAGATAACATTTTGAAGGTAAATGAATTGCCTTTACTGCCATTCATTTTTTATTTGCTTCTATGTTCATTTAAAAATGTTCACATTTCTACAGGACAAAGATTCAATGCCACTTTCAAGTCGTGATAAAAACCTAAAAGGCTTTGGTATGCTTCACGATTTTTCTCTTGCTAATGTGCACTTTGCTGTTTTTTTTCTCATGTTGTCTCCATCATATGTTTAGGAGTGCTCAAGAGAAAGAAGGCATCTAGTCCTGAGTATGCCCTCAAATCGCCTCGCACAAAAGTGAACAAGTCACAGTTAAGGCTTCCTGCCCAGTCACTTGCTTAAGTTATAGTAGAATGCTAGATAAAGGGGGTGTGGCTGCCGAACATGTTACTATGCAATTAACAGGAGAAATAATCGATCTTGTAGAACCATTTTGTGCAATTTGGGTCGTCATGAAGTTGTTTTGCCCGTATATTCATATGCTGTATAGCAGTATCTATGGTATGGTTGTTCCTATTCTTATATGCAATGGGATATTCAATTTCAGGGAGGATTCTATGGTCATTGACATTGGAGAACCAGCCGATTGGGTAAAGATCAATGTGCGACAGACTGTAAGTTCAAGCCATTATTGTTTTGTTTAATCACGCACAACACTATGGATATGTTTTAGAGTTAAATCCTGAACCGATAAGTGCATATATATAAGGTATTTTTTCGAGTGAACTTCTGCTGAGTTTTGAACTGATATAGGCAGGTTTGTTTATTGCTTCCTGCAGAAAGATTGCTTTGAAGTCTATGCACTGGTTCCTGGACTTCTACGTGAGGAGGTGAGGAAGTATGCTGCCATTCGGTGAAATCCTCATTTCAAATATTCTCGATGACCTAAAATGAATCCTTCCAGAAATTCATGGCAGATAAGCAAAAGGAGTTTGCCTTATGAAGTGGGGCTGTTCCACAGAGGAATAGTTAATTTTTGTTCTGATGGTAGCAGGTGCATGTTCAGTCAGATCCTGCTGGACGATTGGTTATCACAGGGGATCCAGAGCAGCCTGATAATCCTTGGGGGATCACTCCGTTCAAAAAGGTGTACCTTCACTTTGAACACTAACACTGGAACACTTGTGAACTCAGTTTGACAGAAGTGAAATTTCTGTTTCAGGTGGTCAACTTGCCATCTAGAATTGATCCTCACCAAACATCGGCTGTCGTCACTCTTCATGGCCAGCTATTTGTGCGTGCACCGTTTGGGCATGCTGATATGTAGATATGGCATCCTGTTTACTTGAGTTTTCTTTGACAGCTACCTCTTTGCCAGTGGTATTCGTTGATATCTCTAGGTCCGTGGTTTCTGTTGCCATCTGTTCCTTGCTTCAAAACTCATCTAGTTTTCTTTGATTAATTGATTTCAACCATTCTCTTTATCGTGCAGGGTTATAGCTGTTCTCTTGAGGAAATAGGATTTCGTCTAAGAAGATACATGATGTCAACCTGACATAGCAGAACTTTTCTGCAGCTCGAAGCCGGTGTTGCAATCTGTTATCTTATTTATTACAGTAGCAGCCAAAAAATTAGCTGGTTCATGTGTATTTCAATTTTATGGTGATGGGATATTTAGAGAAAGGAGACAATGGTAGTGGTAGTTGCTTGTTATTCTTTATTATTTCTCTTATAAATTATAAATGCCTTTCTGGGCCACAGGCCACTCCAAGACTCCCTAAGCTGCATTCTCGATTTCCTATGTATAACTCCGATTCCTTAGTTCACTGGTTTGTGAAACTGTATCTGTGATTCTTCAGCCCCCTTGCAACAAAAGAAAAATAGAAGAATCTAGAGGATTCAAATCCTAAAGGAATTTTTCCTATGACATTTTGAAACAAAGACTTGAGTATCTAATAATTCTATGAAATTCCTATGGGATAGCCCGTTACATTAAGATTTTGGAGAAATTCTAACATAAGGTTCAATCGTTTCGTTTGTCTCTCTCTTATAATTCGTATGTTCTTCCAATATTGTACCTACATGCTTCACTAGAAACTTTGTGTTTTCAATTTTTATAGGATTGCAATTGCAATGCAACTATGTTTCTGTGTTTTTCCTATTCCTGTGTTTTAGTGTTTATAAATCATGCATTCTAAAGGGCCTTTCAATCATTAAATGTATCGATTGCGCTTGCATGAACTCAGGTTCCATTCAGCATCTTGGCTATGTCCAATGGGCTTCGTATTGCTTCGTTTCAACAGCTTTCCCTAGTACTATGTGTTAGAAAATCATGCATTCTAAAGGGGTTGTTTCAATGATTGAATTGTTCTTGCATGAGCTCAGGTTTCATTCAGCATCCTGGCCCATGTCCAGTGGGCATTGTATTGCTTCAGCTCGCGAGTTTTTTTATGGTTTTATTAAACGGCTCTTTATAACGTCCAATTTTTATGTAGAGAGGTTTTCTCTCCTCTTCTCTATTTATTTTTTATGTTTTAGTCAATTAATTAAGCAAAGAATAAATATGTTGAACGGGACCTTAACCAAAGAATATTATGTCCTTCATCCTATCCCTATGAGGAGAGGTTTCTCTTTTTTACATGTAATGGAACGTATAAATTCATGAAAATATTTTAATTTTATAGGAAAAATATAGAAACTAAAAAACAAACTCTCATGTTCCAAACAAGCCACAAGAAAAGAATGTTAGGTCATTCTTGGCCATAAACCAAACAAGCCCAAAAGATATGAGATGGAGGTCAAATTAAAGACATGAGGACCAATTTAGGCTCTCTTTCGTTCAGCTCTTCGCCACTGTTCTGACAGTTCTGTTGCTATGGGCATGGCACAGCAGCGTGAAGCCAGAGCCTCGGATGAAGCCAATCCAAAGAGGAATGTAGGATTACACCGGCCCAGCGTGATGCTAGTGCCCTGGCCTCACATCTTCTGTAGGAATGTAGGATCACACCGGCCCAGCGGGCTGGTAACCAACCCATCGAGAGTACACCGGCCCAAAACCCGATATGGCAGAACGCCGTGGTACGACAAACCCGGTCGGCCCGATCTGGGTCACGATTGCGACATCATCAAACGCCGGGGAGGCAGGCAGGCAGCTCGGGGCCGAGAGTCCGAGACCACCGGACGCGAGGGCGACGCGAGAGCGCATCGCATATTCCCATTGGCGTGGGCGAGGGGTCGCGTCCGATATAAAGCCCTCCCGCCCCGCACCTACACCGTCCCCATCACAGTGCGCCACCCTCGCTATTTGTAAGCTAGACCGGTGACGAGGAGCAGCGCTCGCCGGAGATGGATTCTGATTACGGCGTGCCCCGCGAGCTCTCGGAGGTGCAGAAGAAGCGCGCGCTCTACCAGCCCGAGCTGCCCCCCTGCCTCCAGGTACGCACCGCACCTCCCCATTGCCGTTGTTACGTTCCGTGCGTGCGCCATTGCGCGCCTCCCGATACAGATCTGGGGTCCGGCAGGCCAGGCGGCGCCAGATCCTGCGGTGTCCTCCGGCGGGATCGGTTCGTTCCATCGGCGTTGATGTTTACGGTTCACCGTTCACCTACCCCCGATTTGTTTGGGATCTCGGGGTCAGGTTCATAGTGCGTATCGCACAGTATCAGCGGTCACTGTTTCGTTGGCGAGACTGGATCTGAGTCGTAGTGGGCGTCGCCTGTGAAGCGAGGACGATATCCTCTTGTTTAGATCGGACGGTGTGTCTACCTCTCGAGAGGATTTGTCGTTTTGATGCTATCATGATTCTGTTTTATATAGTGGCTCGTTGCAAGGTGGGAGTTAAAGGACAGATTAGTATTAGAAATCATGGACACGTCTGCATATTCTCACTGGTCCTAGGATTGTTTACGGGCTTATGTTTAGGTTGCACTCGGCAATCGCTATCAGATCGACTTTTCTCATGTTTCGAAGTACTTTTGAACTTTATCCCCATGGGATAGATCCACTATGATTTTCTGCATCAAACTGGCTTCTCTCTTATGTTGGGGGCACTTTTAAAATGGTGCCCACATTGGGAAAATTTTCAGAACAGATTTCTTGTGTCTGTTCTACGAGATTTCGTGTTCTGTTTGTAGTTAGCTCCATTCCCACAATGAGGCGTGGATTCATTCACTGTATGTAATTCAGGGCACCACTGTGAGAGTGGAGTATGGTGGTGCTGCAATTGCTGCTGATCCAGCAGGCGCTCATGTCATCAGCCATGCGTTCCCTCGCACCTATGGGCAACCGCTTGCGCATTTCCTCAGGAAGACAGCTGTTGTTCCTGAAGCTAAGGTCATATCTGAACACCCTGCTGTCAGGTATCATCTTTCATTTTTTTTTTCCGGGCTTGCAAAATTCATGTCTCTTGACCTCTTCTTTCCCCTCTCACACACGTACTAATCATTTTATTCCACACGCAGGGTTGGTATCGTCTTCTGTGGAAGGCAGTCCCCAGGAGGCCACAATGTTGTTTGGGGACTCTATGAGGCTATCAAGGCCCACAACCAAAACAGCAAGCTCATTGGGTTTCTTGGTGAGTGATTATTTTTCAGTAACCACCTAGGAACGTTATATCATCTACCTTTTCTTCACTTGATATTCCCAACTAGGTTCTACACTTCTACTGATTAACACATGCTTTACATACAAGCCCTGCAAAAAAAACTTAGCACTTAGGTTGTAGTTGAATTTTTCTGGTAACAGCTATTGCTTTGGCTCATATTAACAACATTGTATCTCTGTTTGCACTAGATCCGCAGACGATCAACTGCACCGGATTAATCTGTCATTTTGCGTTTTTTTTCATTAATGTAAATGGCGTTTGAATGTCTTCAGCCCAACTTTACTGGGTTCATTTCATCCAAATTAGGAACACATAGGCGTGTATTAGGTTTGTAATCCAAAAATTCTGGGAGATCTCAGTTTTTCTGGCCCTTGCTGCCTCATTTTCTGCCAGAGCTGTCATTTGGAGGCATGCTTAACACATACCTAATCCATCTGATGTATTTTTAACATATTTTTTTATGTTGAAACAGGCGGATCAGATGGCCTGCTAGCACAGAAAACCTTGGAGATCACTGATGAAGTTCTTGCTTCATACAAAAACCAAGGTGGATATGACATGCTTGGCCGGACAAAAGATCAGATTAGAACGACGGAGCAGGTCAATGGGGCAATGGCTAGTTGCCAGGCTTTGAAATTGGATGCTCTAGTTATCATTGGAGGTATGCTGTTTTATTCAAATCTACTAAGATTTCAGTACACTATACGTTTGTCTCAGTAATATTGAATTTCATCTTATGAAGGTGTCACTTCCAATACTGATGCTGCTCAACTTGCTGAGACTTTTGCTGAAGCGAAGTGTGCAACAAAGGTACACTGTTTTTTTTAATAATCAGCATTTTCTGGTTCCTTTCAGTCCAGTATTTGTAATTAAATTTCCTTGTATGTGGATAAACTGATCCCGATTATTGAACAGGTTGTAGGTGTTCCTGTAACTTTGAATGGGGACCTTAAGAACCAGTTTGTTGAGACTACTGTAGGCTTTGACACCATTTGCAAGGTAGGGGTGGCACATCACTAGGCTTGGGTTTCCTCATTTCCCTTACCATGCTTGTAACTATGTCTTTATGATGCTTCCCGTCCATGATCTCTATAGTTTTATGTTTATTATTATTATGTGTTATGAACACTTGATTTCAAAATTGAGGTTCCATATCATCAACTTTGACTTTACTCTTGATATTTCTATGTTTGACACAGTTCCAGTTTACTGCCATGTTTGCCATGTAGTGTTTAATGTTCTATTTCTTATAATCCTCTGAATTTATTTGTTGTTCTATCAGGTGAACTCACAACTTATCAGCAATGTCTGCACTGATGCTCTGTCTGCTGAGAAGGTACAAATAACACATTATAGATAGCAATGGCATTGCAGGCTCTAGTCTTGCACCTGGTTCATTTCGATATACTATTGTTTAATGTTAAGGTTTCTTTCCTGTATACTATTGCTGAATGCTAAGATTTACTTGAGTCCCAATGTTTTACTAAATGTTTTGACTTTTGAGGCAATCTATACTTTAAAAATAGTTGCAGTGATAATTATTCATGTTCAAACAAAAAGGGGAAAAAACTTCTGTTCGATGCTGTTAAGTTTATACAGTAAGAACTATTAAAAGCAGAATAGGATAGGCACTATTGGTGATTCACTCCCTGTTTTAGCTATTGAGCCTGCATATCAGATCCCACATGTGGTGACATGGCTGTGCAATGCAATCTGAGCATCCAGTGCTGCAACAGTTTAACTCCAGATTTCTACCCCTTTTTTTTCTCGGGGTGTGGGTGTGGGGAGCATTATGAACTTGAATTACTGAATCTATTTCTGATTTTCTGTCTATATTCTAAATTACAGTATTACTACTTTATTCGTCTGATGGGACGGAAGGCTTCTCATGTGGCATTGGAGTGTACTCTTCAATCACATCCGAACATGGTATGATTTTTCCTCCCTTCCCGCTGGTTGACCTGTCACAAAATTTGCTTACATTCTTTTGATCTTGTATATCATATGCTCAGGTTATCCTAGGCGAGGAGGTGGCTGCTTCCAAACTTACAATTTTTGATATTACGAAGCAGATTTGTGATGCAGTTCAGGCTAGGGCTGAAAAAGGTCTGTCTCACTCTCTGTTTCTATGAGATAGTGAGATGCTCATGTAACATTATATTATCAGTGTAATGGCAATTTATTGACACTCACCTTGTACTTCTCACAGACAAGAACCATGGGGTGATTCTTATTCCTGAGGGCCTTGTGGAGAGTATTCCTGAACTATATGCTCTGCTTCAGGTATGTTTTACACATGCCGTATGACTTCCCATTTACAATTTAAATTCTACTGACTGGAGCTACTTGTCTGTAGGAAATTCACGGCCTCCATGGTAAAGGTGTTTCTGTTGAGAATATCTCTTCTCAGCTTTCACCTTGGGCATCTGCACTCTTTGAGTTTTTGCCCCCCTTTATCAGGAAGCAGGTTTGTATTGTTTGGTTTGCTAACTCTTGCATACCTATAGTTCACTCAGGGTTCAGTTGCTTCAACATTTATGTTTCTCTGATGCAGCTACTTCTCCGTCCTGAATCTGATGATTCAGCTCAACTTTCTCAGGTACAGTAGAACATGAAACCTACAAATTGTCAATCTGTTTTACATTTTTGCTTTTGATTGATCTCAAATTATTTTTCTGTGGACTAATGCAGATTGAGACAGAAAAGCTTCTAGCCCAATTAGTTGAGACTGAGATGAACAGACGTTTGGTATGCTTTCTTTGAACTTTGATGTAACCTCCAGTTTAATTGAGAAGCATATATCCATGTCTAAACATGGAGCAAGCAAACATTGTTTTATCAGTGCATTAGTCATTATATTCTTGGCCACTTTTGCAGAAGGAGGGCACTTACAAAGGAAAGAAGTTTAATGCAATCTGTCACTTTTTTGGATACCAAGCTAGGGGAGCATTGCCTTCAAAATTCGACTGCGATTATGCCTATGCAAGTCCCTGCCCAGCTCATTTAATAAATAATATTGCCTGCTGTTTATTTAACATGTAGGTTGTTGATTTCAGGTATTGGGGCATGTGTGCTACCACATCATAGCTGCTGGTTTGAATGGTTACATGGCTACAGTGACAAATCTTAAGAGTCCAGTGAACAAGTGGCGATGCGGTGCGGCTCCTATTTCGGTAAGTTTGGTGTTGATATGCCTAATAGTTTAGGATAAGTATGAAGGTAGCGCCTAACCCATGTATGCATCCCTGCAGTCTATGATGACTGTAAAGAGATGGTCGCGTGGTCCTTCAGCCACTCAAATTGGAAAGCCTGCTGTTCACATGGCTAGTGTCGATCTGAAAGGAAAAGCATATGAGTAAGTTTGAGAAGTGTCTTGTTATATGTGCAATGATGGATGCGTAAAACATGTCATTAGGCGGCTACTCCTGGCCTTTGGGCAGCTGCTTGTACAGATGGCCTCTTGTCTCAATAGCACTTCTATTTTGCAGGCAGTTGAGACTGAATTCTTCCAGCTTTTTGTTGGAAGACATCTACAGAAACCCAGGCCCTCTCCAATTTGAAGGACCAGGTGCCGATTCAAAGCCTATTTCATTGTGCGTTGAGGATCAAGACTACATGGGCAGGATAAAGAAACTGCAGGAATACTTGGAACAGGTACTTTTGATGTCCCCATTGCTTCAAGCCCACAGACAGCATGCGACAATTTTGCCTTTGTCTTGTCTAATTCTTGTTGCTATGTTGTGCAGGTGAAGACCATTGTGAAGCCTGGGTGCTCACAGGATGTTCTTAGAGCAGCACTGAGTGCCATGTCTTCTGTGACGGATACACTGAACATTATGGTTTCGTCTTCCACTGGCCAGACTCCACTCTGAGTCACTTGGAACCATTTTCCAGTGGATCGTATTCTCCATCTTCCATAGTGGGAACTGTCGGGGTTAGAAACAGTGGCCCGGCTATCCTACGGGTTATTCTTTTGTAGTTTTTGGAGCTCTATCAGTTTTGACTTCGGTAGTTGATGGCTTGATATTGATGAGTTTGAAAATAATTGTTCAAACAGCCGGATTGTGACCTCTTAAACCAAAATTTTGCGACTATTTCTCTGTCAGTACTTCACATCTGACTGTGTTTACTTTTTGCTTTGTATGCGCTTTGAGAGTTAGGGCATGTACTAATATGGGTGCAATTGGTGCATTGACTGCTTGTCTAGCGGCTAGTGCCCGGGTTCGGTGATCTGAAGCATGGAGCCTGAAGTAGGGGTGGAACCAGATACTTATTGGGCTGTCTCTTTTTTTTTTGGCCTTTTTTTCTTCCACTGCACACATAAGACGTCGAATTTGGAAAATTTTGTATTCTTATTTTTAGTGTTGAGCTTGTTATGATTCATAAAAAACGAATGCTGAATTCATTCTATATCTTCTCAAATAATAGATATAAATTCGAGTAAGAACTTGGATTCGGAGTTTTTTTTTTTTACCTTTTTTTCGCCATGGGAAACAAATAAGCTGTAAATTTCAAATCCGATTTTGTAATCTTGTTTTTAATAATGAGCTTGATAAAATAGAAAAAAATCAACACCAAATTTAATTTATATCTATTTGAAGGCCAGGTGTCTTTGCCACTGCAATTATAGGAGCCTCATTGTAGGACGTGCAAGGTAATGATATGTCATTCTCATAGAATCTTTTGTTCGCAAATTGCAGCTAAACCAGGAGTTCTTCACGAAAAGGCGACTTTATGATACATCACAGTTTCCCACGGGAACCAAATACTGATGCCCCGTTCCGTTCGAGCAGGTGCGTTACGGAGGGGGACACAGCTGCGGCACGCAAGCGCATACGGCAGAAGGAAAAGGCTCTGCCTGCCATTGGATACCGCAGTGCGACCTGCAGAGTCGAACAGGGCGGAGATTTGGCGAGCGATCGTTTTCTGTGGGATTGGAATGGTTAGAGTCGTAGTGCTGCAGATAAGGATGTCATCAGCGAATGTTCAAGATCTCCTACCAACTCTTATTTGTCTCCCACTGGACGACATCTTAACCTGTGAAATTTCTTACTTGCTGTTACCTGTGCCGTGCGCTGGTCCTTCACTGCGGCACATCAGCACATGGTTTAGTGGTTTACTCCTACCTCACTAGAGCTCGGACTAGCGTACAAATACCGTCCATCGCTATCAGGGATCGCCAATTCGCTGTGCAGCGTACGGTGCTGCAGCGGTGCCCACGACGGACAGGCGGACAGCCCCGACGGGACTGAATGGAGCTCCATCACATTCCCACTGTGAGATCGGGTGCCAGCCAACCATAGATGGCCACACATACCACACGGCAAGGCACGGTATTAAGCACTATGAAGCACTATTATATGGCACTGTTAGCTAATAGCACGGTTAGCTAATCGTGGCGTACCAGCACATGCTGCCTCTTTGTTGCCCTAAGCATAGCACTACAAGCCCAGTTAACCTGTTACACCAATGCTAGCACTAGCACTAGCTCTACGCTTACGAGGTCTCGAGCACCTAATAACACGTTGTTATGATAGCTCAGTTGCCTTCACGCGTCTTGAAACGGGGCAGCGATAGCGGCTTTGAGATCGAAATGTGGGATTAGGGTTAGGTGGATTGATTGAGAAAGGTTATAAGTGGACAATGATGGAATATAAACTGTGCACTGTGCCGTGCTCATGCCAGCCCACCATGCCAGGGTGGCGGCACTTGGGCTTCATGCTATGCCGGCACTAGCACTATGTGAATCAGACCGTGCCACGCCAAAAACACTATGGGCCAGGCCGGGTGCCAGCCCATTTAGCACAGCCCTGTTGACCATCTATACAGCCAACCACGAAGACTTTCTTGGCAAATCAAGGACGTGCCTTCATCGTTCGTTGTTTTTATTTGTTTTCATTTCATTCGTTGCCACGTTGTCGTCGGGTGGGAGAAATCGAGTTACTGTTCCCTTAGTACCAAACTATAAAAGACTTTGTCTCTTTCTCCTACGCCACCCATAGTCACATAAATGTTGACAAATCTAAACTAAACCTTAAGATCATCGGAGGGTGAACAACGCTGAAAATAGTCGAGCGGAGTTGTTGGCTTGTGTTTCAGCCTCACAAGGAACACGCGTCGCAAACCTTCCCCCCCCCCCCCCCTTCCTCCTCCTGCCCTCCCGTTGATCTAGTCACAATGGTAGTATAGGGTGAGTGCATCCCTGCGATCGAGATTGCAAAGCCACCTTGTGAGTGGTTCCCTCCGCAAAGGTACTGAATAGATCTTCAGCAACATAAGCTATGGAATCGGATCAAAACCAAACTAACATACATTAGAAGTTACGACCCTTAGACAACTACAGGGTTGGAAAGATAGCTAGACTAGTCTGCTTGGAGAGAAACTAAACTATTGAGAAGGCTTGAGATTAATTCTACTCAAAACCCAAAATCCTAAACAGATGGAGTATGGAGTATCAGCCATTGGTATTGACTATTGAGAAGTTTTATTTTATTTACGTGGTTTTTACATATCACTAAAAATGATTCCACATAAACGAAGCCTACATTTTACATAGCATTTGATCGTCACAAATATAATTTGACGTTGTTGATGAATACTAGTTTCAATATATTTTAGTCTTAGATATTGTCGTCTAATTTCATCAACCCCCATCTCTTTTTTCTCATAAATACTGCATAAATACCATCCAACTAACCACCAACCAACCTAGCTGAAATGCAGAAACCCCTATCGCTCATGAACTCGAGCAGAAACGACCATCTCCTGACGGCTGACGCAGGCGTACGACGCCGCCCGTGCACCTTTCTACTCATCATTCGGTTCAGCGGCTAACGCGCGGTCAGATTCAGATCGGCTTCGATCCGGCCGCTCGCCAGGGGCGCCGCCAACGCAGCGGTGTGCCGTTCTCGCTGCGCTGGCAACAGGCAAGACGAGAGCTGCGACTGCGAAGAAAGGAAAATCCTGGGGTAACACGTCGGGATCGGCAGGCCAGGCGGACCACGCTAGAACCCTCTGTACGGCTCTACTCTACGCCGTCCGGGCCCGACACTTCTCCACCTCTGTCCGTTGACGTCGCCTCGGGGCTCCCACCCGCCGGAGTCCGGACGATGGGTGCGGGCACCAATGGCCTCAGCGACGGCGCGGCTGCGGCCGGCGAGCGGGCGGGCGACGGGACCGCGGTGTTCCGGGGCACGGCCTACTCGCCGCTGCGGACCACGGTGGCGCTCGCGCTGTGGCTCGGGGCCATCCACTTCAACGCCTTCCTCGTCCTCGCCTCGCTCTTCCTCTTCCCGCGCCGCGTCGCCGCCCTGTACGCCGCCCTCCTCTGCGCCCCATCGCTGCTGCCTTTTTGCCTCGTGCCGTGCCCGAGCTCTCAATTCATCCCTTGCGCTTGTCGTGCTGCAGGGTGCTGGCCACGCAGCTCTTCTTCATGTTCGTGCCCGTCAGTGATAAGAGCAGATTGGGCCGCAAGATCGCCAGGTAGATTCCTTCCTCTGCTAATCGACTAATTTGCCTCCTTTCTTGTACTATGTCGGCTTTTGGTCTCCGATGGATTCCTGAATCTTACATTCGGAGGGCGCGCGCGCCGCATCTGCAGCTTCATAAGCAAGTACGTGATTGGGTATTTCCCCGTCACTTTGCACGTGGAGGACTACGACGCCTTTGATCCCAGCAGAGCTTACGGTGAGGTCTTCTTAACCATCTCCTTTCCGTTTCTGGATGTTTGCGTCATCGTATCTAGCCTTTCAGTTGATTCGTAGAGCCAAATGGAAAAGGGCAAGGCCGGAAAAGGCCGGGGTCTTTTGTGCAGCCACTGGATTGGTGATTCAATCGCTCTGTTTTTCAGTATTTGGTTACGAGCCTCATTCTGTTTTGCCCATCGCTGTTGGGATCCTCGGGGACCTTGTGGGATTCATGCCACTACCAAAGATGAAGATTCTTGCAAGCAGTGCGGTGAGATTCTGAGAGAGAAGTACATTGGCAATGTCTTTACTGAATTCAGTCTGTTAGTGGAATAATGGTAGCTCTGTTCTCACCTTTCAGTTTGGTTGGTATTAGGTGTTCTATACCCCGTTCCTGAGGCAAATATGGACGTGGTTGGGGCTGGCTCCTGCGTCAAGGAAAAGCTTTTGCTCCTACCTTGGAGCTGGTTATAGCTGTATTATAGTGCCGGGAGGTGTCCAGGAAATACTTCATATGGATCATGATTCAGAGGTTCAATGTGGATTCTTCTTGCATTTTTATCACTATTTACGTTCTACCTGACTCCAAACAAGGGGCTATGTTAAGAGATCCAAAACCAGCTGGATGCAAAATAAGGGGTTGAGATTTGTTGATTACATGATTGCACAGGAGGCCTGATTGCATACGAGTTTTTTTCCCAAACAACATATCATATTAACTGAATAACAAACTATTCTTCCAATTTTCAGGTTGCATTTCTTAAATCAAGAAAAGGTTTTGTTAAGATAGCTATTGAGACGGGTTGCCCTGTAGTCCCCGTTTTTGCTTTCGGACAGGTAACACCATTCTGTTTAGCTTGTCATATGCAGTCTTGTGCTATCTTGTTCTTTACACTTAAGTGTAGGTGCAGAAGCAAGCAAATAGTTAAAAGTAGCTGTTATTGTTCAAAAAAAAAAAGATTTAGGTGCTAAAAACATAGAGCCATATGATTCCTAGTAATCCTATAATGTCCATTCCTAAAAACATTACCATGCGTTAATCCTAAAATGTCCATTCCATACTTTTGGTTCCTAGTAATTAATTCAGGAATTCAATTTCTGTTCATGGTTCTATTCCCTGTTATCAAGCCAGAGCTACGTATACAAATGGTGGAGGCCAGGTGGCAAGTTAATTGTCAAGATTGCGAGAGCAATCAAGTTTTCTCCAATCATCTTCTGGGGGAAATTGGGGTAACTCTATTGGCTACATATTTTTCTTTATGCTTGCTCCTGCATATCTGATCTATGCAAGTGTTATAAAGTTTCTGTGTTATCTTCATGCTGGTATTCACGAGTTTTAAGAGTATACTGCACAATTTATTGCAGAACTCCCATCCCTTTTGCAACACCAATGCACGTGGTTGTTGGAAGGCCAATAGATGTTGTAAAGAACCCTCAGCCTACTGCTGATGAGGTAAAGGAACCCTTTTGAGCAATCTACCTTGGAAAACGTTTCGGGAGACTTAATTAGTGGAAACATACCGAGAAAAAAATAACAGAGGTGTTCTAATTCTGAGTGCGCTTTGTTGTGGTGGTGTTTAACAGATAAATGAAGTCCACAAACAATTTGTTGTTGCCATGCAAGATCTGTTCCAGAAATACAAGACAAGAACCGGATACCCTGACCTCGAGTTAAGAGTTCTATGATGACGTGCTGTTCCAGCCAGTCAGTAGCTCTTACAAGCTGGGTTTGATGGGATAAAATGGTTCAATTGCACGTAGCATTTGGGCTAACGTGAACAAAAGATACATTCAAAGTAGCATCGGATGTATTAAGTTACTAACAAAAGCTTAGCTGGGTTCTCTGCATGATTCGTTCCTATCATCTTTTGGTACTCGTAGAATGCCTTGGAGGCTTGGATGCAAAGATATGCATTGGTTTGCATCAGTATCAGGATCACCAGACCTCTGGAGCTGGTACGAGAAACACATATCGTTGCAGTATAGTCTGTTGGTTACGATAGTGGTCACAAAATATATGAAAGAATGTTCTGTGCATCTTTCTTTGGCAAGGCCTTTCTACGCACCTGTTGCAATGACAGAACTACAGGGAAAAAAAAGTTTTCCAGCGCATTAATAGTTTAACACACACCACTTGCTCCAACAGCATGGGTCTCTCATCTGCTGGTCTTATTTTATTTTATTGAAAGTACGAGGGCTTTGAGCAACGAAATTAAACCACAATTTCTGACCTTCTGGGACATAGAACACTAGAAATTCGGTACAGATGTACCAGACACAAAAGACGAATGACCATCCCTGACCACAACCAGTTGGGCAAAATCAGGGAGGCAGCACAACTGGCTCCAAAGGTGGTGAAAGCAGATAACACGATGATGACTGCAGACTTGTACAGGACTCGATACACTTCTTGGGCATGAGGCCCGGCGTGTGGTGACTTGCGTGGTAGGCCACAAGCCCACACACGAACCTGACGGTGTCTCAGATGACCAATCATCTGAAGTCCGTGATGGCTAATCCCTCCTGGATTAATCCATCATACAAATGCTGACTCCGTTCCAGCATTGGCTATATCTCCATGAGCTGTCAGACACAGGATCAACAAGGCTGCGTCTGTCGCTTCATGCTCCAATAATAACAATCACAGACACATTGAGACATAAGATTTAAACTGAGCGAAACTGCAAGAGCAACCATTGCTCTTGTATCTTTTGCCCCACCCATAAGGGCAACTTCATGATTTCCAGGTACATCTGTTGACCATGATAACGACAACCTGCATGTTTTTTCATCACAAACAGATCCCTTCAGTAGTAATCAAATCGTAAAGAAACAATCTCTGGAAACAGAATGACAAAAACAAAGAAAAGGCACATCATAGTACAATATCTGCAGTCTGATGAAAAAATTTTCTGTTCTAGTGGAAACAAATTCATATAAACAAACTGATTTGTTAAGCTTCTGTTAGCTCCGCAGGTTAGCTATGGAGTAATCAGTACAGTTGTGCGTAATTGTATTTTAGATATAAAGAATGGGGTTTTGGTGTTTTTGGGTTTTTTCGTTGCTAATAAGAATTTTCGTCCCTATCTTTACTTCTGAGGAGAAACCCATCCCACTTTCCATTAAAAACGGAACAAAGATATCCTAAACAACAATAAGTTCAGTATCCTAGCAGATTATGGAGCTTAGCGACAATGACAAGCATGCAGGAAAGATATGCAAAATAATCTGTGTATGGCACCTCTGCGGTCTGCACAGCTAATAGGGAACTCTATGGTCTGTTCTGAAACTAGGTGCAGTTCAAGGACAGAAAACCAGAAGACAAAGTTGGTACCTTATGAATGCAAGGATGATTTCTTTCCAGGCAAGAACAAATGCTGTGAACACAGCAACACTGCTCTTTTTAGTCCTGCTGCAATCTAAGGGTACCTGCCAGAAACCAATACACTAGTGTGAATTGCCTGCTAATTGTCAAAACTCAAAAGGCAAATAAGATTATAACAGTGCAGACAAAGCATACCTCAAGGTACAAATGCTTGGATGCACATTCAGCTTGCTCTTTGGTCTGAATCACTTGCTTGTGTAAACTGAGGTGAGTGGGCTGGAATGATTAGGTGTGGATGCGCAGGAACAGGTGCTGCTGCAAAAGCCAATTAATGCAGGATTATTCGCAAATGAAGAAAATAAAGACCAGAAATATCCAATTGTGGTTTTGTTTGCATTAGCATGCTGATTTATGTGTAAGAGAATATATTGATATCTTGCTTACTGAATATATGTAGCTACAGAGTCACGTGAGTATGGCCTATTCCACTTAAAAAGCACTACCTACAGGTACAGATAATCTAAAGCACAAGGGAATGTTTTAAGAGGCTGATATCATATGGTACAGAACAAAATTCATTGGTCCTGGGGGCTGCAAAGAAGCCACAATGATCTTCCTATGCCAACCATACTTCTATGCTTTCTAGCTTTCTGGGGTTAATGATCTCATTTCATTATTTAGCATCACTATTAAACTCCATAAAGGTTGAAAGCAAATGAGCATGTTAAGAAAGCAAGGAGTTAAAGATCTTATTTGCGTAATTAAGGAAACAGAGAGTTTGTGAACAAACATAAAATAAATATTTCTAAAAAAGGTTTCTGGCCATAAAATGACACATTGTAGACAACTACAACTATCATCTCAGTTCCAACTAAACTGTACTCAAGCTCAAAAGAAATATGATGGCTACCGTGAGCACGGGTCATGGCATAAAAACTAAATGCTGTAACACAAGATGAGAAGAAAACATACCTACTAAAAAGGGAGTCTGAATAGAAGGTCGGGCTGTTGGTGATGCATCGCTTAAGTTTGATCCATTGAGCTGCACATATTGATTTCCAGGCATGCTGTAACCATGAACCGACAAATAACCGTTGCCCCCAACAGAAACCGATGGGCTCAATTGGCTAAATGGCTGGTTGGCTGCATTTGGTGTGGTAGAGACTCCATAAATCGGAAGGTATTGCTGGCTGATATATGGGTTCAATGTACCCTACAAAGAGAACTGTCAGGATAGGCCAATGGATTGGAACCCTCTTATTTTGCAGAAGAACATTAAAAGCTGATGACTTTTCACACTTCAACCTGTGGGTAGATGTATTCGGTCCCAAATGAAGTGTAGCTGCAAAAGGAAGAAACGAACAACTGAAGCACTTCTATGGCTTTCAATTCAAACATCTATATCATGTTCTATGGACACAATGGATGGGATTTTTTTTCCACCATGTCAAAGGCAAGATGCGACATGCACAAGCTAGGCTAATAGATAACTGTATTATCAAATATACTCTCTAAAGGAGTAAAGGTGCAGATCACTTCACTAATTTTGTTACAGAAAGAATGTTGCACTGGGAAGTTAACGAGTGATGAGTCAGATACATTAATTATATTACCCGTACTGTGGGAATCCATGGTAATACCCAAGCGGAAGTGGGCGGTGCTGGCCATAACCCCCTATATAAAAGCCCCTTGGAACTGGGACGCCAAAGTAGGACCCAGCTGATCTTGGCCGCCCTGTAATAAAAAGGCATATTGCCATTACCACCATTGAATCACACATAAAAATTGTCATCTCTAGATGAATGCCTCTGTGAAAGTGTGAAATGCCAATCATTGAAACACGTAAACATGGGAACCTCCAGAAGAGTGGCTCCTTAAATTGGTTAATATGCAACCGCGAGGAGTCAAGGAAATAACTCTACTCATCATAAGCCTTGGAGAAGCATGAATAACTAGTAAGAAATACATGAACACCACAGTCCACGGGCATGCATCAATCACAAGTCATATGTGCACTTCTGTTAACATAAACGATGTTCAGTACTGCCTTCTGCTTGATCTCAATGTGATTGTGGTAACCAAGGTGAGAAGGCCTAGCTCTTTCTCTACTACTAGTAAAAATGCACATGCGTCCCGCACATGACAATAAAAAAATATCGCATAATTAATAGTTTATAATATATGTATATTGAATTTGGTGTTTTATTTTTAAAATACATGTATTTTGAATATAAAGGCATAGCTTGAGCAGTTTGACTACAGCATTTCGAATACCTTGTATTATTATGAGAATATTTACTATGGATCATTATTTTTCATTATATACTTGCTATATTACTATGTGTTAAAATTTCATTTTAGTTTCCATTAGCTGAGTGTTTGAGTCAGTTATTATTTTTTCAAGACATTGTATTAATAAATATTATTAGTGTGATTCATGGACCAAACATACAGAGTTAGAGTAATTTTGAGGCTCATCTACGCCATATTTTAGTCCTTCAGCTAGAAGGGTCAGTATTATATGCCAGTAGTCCATAAAAACTTAAAAGTAAGAGAAAACGTAAGAGTTGAAGCGTTTGCATAACCGTGTATTACATCACCTTAAATTTAATATTTAATCAAAACATGTGTCATTTTTTCCTTTTTTAATGTTTTGAAATGGTTAAGTTTTGTTATAAAATTCATATAATTTATAAATTTTATATTGAACTAAATTTGATTCGTTCATGTTTGTCCCATTACATATAGACAACTATATAATAAATTATAAAGGTTAATCGAAGTTGTGGCCTGAACTCACATGCGGCAGTGCCCACACACATACGGCCCAGCTGCAGCCCGGATGCAGGAGCGCTTCAAGCCGTTGGATAGAGTTAACCTACTCAATCTCCCCACGCTTTCTCTCTATCACTCGGGCTTCCTTCCCTCACTCTCTCTGGCGGCGCACACACACGAGAGCACTAGCAGCCTCACTGGATGATACCGGCCCGTCCCGCCCCAATCCTTACCCGGCGGGCGCATCCTTCTTCTTTGCCAGTCAGGCGTCAGCGTGGAGGCGTGGCCATTGCATTGGGGCTTTTTTCCCCTCTCTGCCCGTTCTTTCATTTGACTCTTTCCTTTTTTTTTTCTCAAAGTGGTGGCCGAATATTTGGGGCTTGGCTCCACTGTTTGCTGATCCAGTCCCTCCCGCCTCCTGTCAGGTACTCACGCTCCAATTCGGCAAGCTTTGTAGGTCCAAGTTGTTCTTTTCCTTTCTATATTGATCTTCCATCAGCCTGGTTGTGGTGTTGTGTTATGGTTTATGAGCTGGATAATTTGACAACAACTTACGATGTGGCATTATATGATGTTTACCATGGTTATTGGGCCTTGCTGGATATGTTGTATTGGTTTTTTTTTGTTTTTATTGATGGGTTCATAGTTCTATTCGGATGGGCAACCATGTCATAGCGCTGTTAAGGGCTGATTGGGCCCAGCGGGGCTAGGATAGGTACGGTGTTTTGGCGGGTGCGGGTAAGAAAACTCTCACGTGAAAAAAAAAAAACTGGCAGAGACAGCAGGAACGCGTAAGAATTCTCTTGCGCCGCAGTACAAAAATCGATCGTCGTGGAGGAGTTGACCATGTTAATAAGGCCCGTGGGTCCTGGTTTGTGGGCCCAGAAAATAAATCGATGGCTACAATCGAAATAGTAAAGAATGTAACGGATGGGTATAACTTTGGGTAGATAAAAATTAGGTGTAAATTAGATTTAATAAAACTCGCTCTTTTATAGGGTAGATAGATAACTTGCCTTGCTTAGTGGACACTTGGATTCGACAGTCCACAGTGAGCAGCTAAGCACAATGTTACAGCTAATAAACTCGGTTTGCATATAAAAACACTTACACCAGTAAGCCACTAAGCCAGTGTGTTTGGCTTGTCAGCATGCGATACATTGACATGGTAAATTTCGAAATGCGCTTGGGAGAAAAGGGTCCAAAGTAGTGAGTAGAAGAATACCGATGGGAACGGGAATCTGGGCTCGACCAAGCGACGCCAGGTTACAATTAGCCCGCCTGCCGTCGATCACCGGCGTGGGGTCCTCGCATGCCTTCCTCGCCGACTCGGGCTCACGGAATGTCACCTTGCGAGGAGGAAGTGCAAAAAATCAACAAACACCACTCACAACCCCATCCCGCAAGCAATAACAGCGTAAAGGAGTATCAGGGCACCGACGAATCCGTATCCCTTGGAGCGGCCAGAGTGGCGGTCGGTGATGACGACGGCCTCGAGAATGTCTCCGAAGCGCTCGTAGAAGCGCCGCAGCCGTTCACTGTTGGTCTCCCAGGCTAGTCCGCCCACGAAAACCTTGGTGTGGGTGGTGTCACCGAAAGATGAGGGCGAGGCGGGCAGGTGCAGCCCCGAGCTGGAGCTCGACGCCGACGCCGACCCGGACGCCGAACCCGCGTGCTGCTGCTGCTGCAGAGCCATCATGAGCGGATCGGAGAGCCTGAGGGGAGGAGAGGAATCGGAGGGAATCTTCGCTCGCCGCGACCCCAACTCCTCCCTGCGGCGCAGGGGAATTGATGGAGGCGCGAGCGGAGTGAATCGGCGGGTGGGAGACGTGGGAGGGGTGGGAAAAGGCGGAGGGCGAGGCGGCGGCGAGGGGAAAGGGGATTGTGATTGGGGCCCCGGCCCGGGCGTTTTCGCGTTCCGCTGGCGGGCTGGTCTGCTTGATGCTACGGGAACCCGGCTCATTTTGGCTGCCGGGACCGGGGACGGAATTATTTTCTGCGAAACGACGACGGCGTGATCTCTCAAACAGATCCAAGGCGCGGTCTCCGGTTGTTGCAATATGGGAGTGCAGCGCGGTGGTGGATTCAAAAAGGCTAGTTTTGAATATGCAACAACGTAAAAACGTATGCATGTTTGGTTTGGTGTTTCATTTCGATCAATTATTACTAGGGAAAAGAATTGTGGATCCAAAAATGCCTCATTGGTACTAAGAAGAGGGTAATAGTAGTAACTTAGTAAGAAAAAAGACTGGGCTCACCAATCTGCCCATTTGGATGCCCATTGCACTGCGCGCGTACTGCGCTGTAGGCAGATGGGAATTTGAAACATGAACGGTGTAGTGGACATACCAGTGAGAGTAGACTAAGATAGTATCACCATCTTTGTCTAGCTATTAAAAGGCATTGTTATGTATAATGTTTTTAATGGAATTACTATATGTAAGGCCGCGTAAACTTTTCATTAAATATCAACTACAAGACAATGGAAGCCATGAACCGGATGGGACACAAATTAAACACTACCCGAAAGATGACGGCCAACTGAGAGCATCACTGTCAAACAACACTCACCAGAGACCCCGTGGACATTGCGCCTACACCACCCACTTGCAACTACATCGCTTCGCTTTCTGCACAACGAACATGGGGCTAAAGATGGTGTGAGGTACACAAGTCGGGAATTGTTGGATACAACTACCTCTCTTTACACGTTGGCAGTCCTCTACTCCTCTGTGGCACCTTCGGGCTTCACATGCTGCCACCCTATGCCGTACAAGGGGAGGAATCCCTGAAGGGGGCGGTGGAGAGGTGGAAACACCATCCGACATTTGATTTGGAACCCTACCTACACGAAGAGTGTGGATGAAGCAGATACGCCAATGGATGACACACTCTAAGCCATGGCAAAAGGCAACAAACTAGAGCTAGTTGCGACCTACGAGAAAATATCATTGATCCAAGACCACGTGCAAAACATGCAAAAGTGATCACCTCCCACATATCGGGCATGGATTTTTCGCTGGAAGGAACCTGACCAACAACCTACCCAAGAACATAGTTTTTACCCTATGTCAACAATCAAGGCGTGGTTATAAATTTAGGAGATGGGAGTTTTCTTTGTCCACCCTCTCTCTTACTTTTTTTTGTGTGAGGGTATTGGGTGGCCTCAATTCAATTTTGATATATCAAATTCGTAGGGCACCAAACATGCCTGAATGATTGTGATTGCAATGCGAGACTATAGATATCTACGTCGTCGTCGTAGCCTTCTTCATCCTTAGCACCGGCATGCGCCAGGTTCATTGGTGGATATAGAAAACAACATTAGGGGATGCTCTCTTTTTTTCATCTTCCACCTATCTTTACCTTTCAAGTTTTACACAGCTGCATGTTACAGGGGCTTATAAGAGGCTCCATTATATTGTTCTCATGGTGGTGGGAGGGGCTCGAAGCTCCTATCACCCTAGTGCTAGATTTGGCTTTGCTTGCAATTGGGAAAGCAAGCATCTAAAGCTCCTTTTGCATTACAAATCACAAATAAGGAATGGACGAATAAGGTTTTGAGAAAGCACTACATGTGACTACTCATAGCAAGTATAATAATGAACTTATAAACTGTTTATATAGCATTTATGATATAAAGCAGATGGTATGCAAAATGAAAGGGAATGAACTCTCATGTAGCACACCTCTTTGCGCGCTCTAAGACAAACGAGGAAAGAAAGTGAGATAAGATGACCAAAGTCTATCTATTATATGAATGGTAATAATGTTGGCTATGCGTGTGACATGACCGGTTTACGCGGAACACGTATGGTTTTATTATTAGGAGAGATCTTTGCAATGGGTTGTCTTCCAATTGCTACTGTGAGACGTCATTGTAGCCAGCTCCTAAGATGCGCCGTCAACAACATCGTCCACATCAACGTCAGACCTGAGCAATCCACTGAATCGCCTCTAATTACCAACTGTTACTTTCGTTCACTCCTAATCTCTTGTTTGATTATGTTTTGCGATACGATTAATTGTTCATGCTATCTAATATGCTAAAAAGATCTATGCTAGTTTTCTCGGAGTCTATTCACCATTTATATCAATAATTTTATCTAAAATTTGTCTAATTCCTCGACAGAATCGCTAGAGGGAGGTCTGTAACAGAGTAATGTCGTCATTTTTTAGGTTGCTCTGAAAAACAAGTCACGCGTCCAGCGCTTCCGACGGCCACCAACAGGCGTCATGTACGTACCCGCCGCACCCGCGGACGACGACTCGTGTAGGCCACGAGGCAAGAGCGAAACTGACGATTCTGACCAGACCACCCCGCCCTCTGCTTGCAAGGAAAGAAAGAAAACAAGTCGGCTCCCCGAGGCGGCGGCGCGGGCTCCGTGCCCGGCCCTTGTCCTCTCGTTCCCCGTCACGCCGAAACAACCCCACCCCTTCCGCCGCTGCGCCTGCGCGTTCCGTGCAGACCAAGCGCAAGGAAACCCGCGCCCCCACCGCGTCCGTCCGATCCCCCCGGGTCCCGCTCATCAACGAACCGACCACCCCCTGCACGGCATGCGACGCACCCTCGGCAGCACGCACGGCAGGCACCTCGGCACGACAGGCGACACACAATCGCCCGCGGACCCCGGCTCGTTCGCGCTCCGCTCCCTCCCGCCGACCACCGCAGCACCGGTGGCCGGTTAAGCCCGAGCGGTGGATGGACGTGCGCCGGGTCGGTGGCCGCATCGCGGCGGCGCGGAGGGCGCTCGCCGCGGGTTGCTCGCTGCCCCTCCCGGTGCGGATCACCAACGGCCTGGCGATGATCTCGCTCGTGCTCTCGTCATGCGACCTCCTCCGCCTCTGCAGCGATAGGGACCGACCGCTCCGGTTCCCGCTCGGGGGTCGCGAGTTCGCCACCGTGCTGTGCCAGCTCGCCTCCGTCGTGTACCTCCTCAGCCTCTTCGGCGTCCCCTCGGCGCACCACGAGGAGCCCGCCAGCGACGACGAGGGCGGCTCCCCCGGCCAAGCGCGCGCCGACGCCGAGCCGGTGCCGGCGGCAATGCATGTCGGGGTGGAGGGCGGGGACGAGGAGATCGCCGCCGCCGTGGTGTCCGGGGCGCTGCCGTCGCACCACCTGGAGTCGCGCCTCGGGGACTGCCGCCGCGCTGCCAGGCTGCGCCGGGAGGCGCTGCGGCGGGTGACGGGGCGGGGCGTCGAGGGGCTCCCGTTCGACGGGATGGACTACCAGGCCATACTCGGGCAATGCTGCGAGATGCCAGTCGGTTACGTGCAGGTGCCGGTGGGGGTCGCCGGCCCGCTGCTCCTGGATGGGCGCCAGTACCACGTGCCCATGGCTACCACCGAGGGATGTCTTGTGGCCAGCGTCAACCGCGGGTGCAGGGCCATCGCCGCGTCCGGGGGCGCCGTCAGCGTGCTGCTCCGGGATGCCATGTCTCGAGCGCCCGTCGTCAGGTTGCCATCCATCAAGAGGGCGGCCGAGCTCAAGGGGTTCGTTGAGGCACTTGCCAATTTTGAGACTCTGGCTGCTGTCTTCAATAGGTAGCCATCCTTCTCCATTAGTTTACCTGTAGATTTGCATCCTTACTTAAGATGGGATATGAATTTGCTTGACTACTTACAGGATAGTGTGGAGTGACACTGATAGCTGAAAACGTGGTTACCTTGGTCCATATTTTAGTTTCCTGTGTACTGTTTGACTATTATGATGACGTTGATGGATAGAACCACATGATATCAGTATTATTTAAGGTCAGGTGATTGCTGATTACCTACCAAAGCAAGTGTCCTCTTATTTGGTTGATGATAGGATGGAGTCCACAGCTTATTAGCTCATTCCAATTTCAACATGCATAGGGTACATCAATTTCCTCCTATTGTAGTATTGACGACGTTATGTATTTATGTTTCTCTTTTTTTCCGGGATTCGTTATTGGCCACTTGGGAATGATGCTGCCATTTTATACTCTCAAACATTGCCTGTTGAATTGTCTGTGTTGCGTTCATCCAACTGCAGGATATTTGCAAATGATGCCAATTTATACTTTGTAAAGGGCTGCCCTTTAATTGTCGCTGCTGCGTTTGTCCAAGCCACAGTAATGTCAACGGTCAATTTGTGGGTTGCCCTGTTTGTACTCATGGCATGTGGGTTCAACATCATATGGTTTCGTTACTTCCAAGTAACTGTCAGCATACCTTCTTAGAAGGGCAGTTGATCCTAGTAACTGGTTTTGCTGCTTCCTAGTCATATATTATTGTCAGTTTCTGCAAGTGAAAAGAAGATGTAAACATTTGCCATGTTGCGTTGTTCGAAAGCTCTGGTCAATTTTCTATTCATGTCACTAGAACCTTTTGATTTACTTGTTTTGTACATTTGATAATTTTTTGGTTCACATTACTCCATAATTTAGCACCTGATTTATGTCGTGGTTCTCTGTTGTTCCAAAATATTGAGGCTATTTTGTCAGTTCTCTCTCTCAAATTTTGTTCATATGGACACCGCATTGACATGGTCTTCAATAATATTGCTTTCTGTCATTCTGTGCATGAACATTCATGGTTAATCTGATGTTTCTGTAGCATGTAGTAATTAACTTCCTAGAAATGTGCCACATCTTTTAAATTAAGAATATATCTCATTCTTTCTAATGTTTTTCTCACATGGCTTTATGCCAAATAAATTATCTCGTTACGTTTTCCTGCAGTTCTCAATATTGAATTTTCCCTTGAGTTTTTCAAAGTATGTACCCCCCTCCTCCTCTTTTGAAGTACGAGTGTACGAGTATATATTAAAATGTTTCATTGTAGCTTTGCGCCTTTTGTGGATTAAAATATCTATTGGTCAGACGTTTTTACCATTCAAGCTCTGTTTTTTTACACTTAATATTGTTACAGCGTGGTTGTTCCTATATGACATATGCTGTTTTGGTGCTTACAGCAGACTTGTTTTACTATGAAGCTTACCTCCTGTTAATTCTCCCATTGTTAGTTCCTCATGTTACTGTTATCATACTTTTTTTTCACGTCATACTTTCAATGCTGCATGAATCATATGCATGCTTGTATGAGGGACACATTCCTTCGGACAATTTCTCAAAGAGGAAAAAGAGAGAGATAGTATATTGTTTAATTTGCTTACTTGTTTGCATCTTACCAATATTTTTGTCCCAGTGCCTGCTTTCTTAATAAAAGTAATGCGATTCATATAAATGTAGTCCCAGAAACAGTTGCCAATTTTAAGACCGGGCTGCTGTCTTCAATAGGTACACATCCTTGTCCATCAGTTTACCTGTAGATTTGCGCGCTAACTTAAAATGTGAATTGTCTTGACTACTTAGAGTATAGTGTAGAGTGACACCGATAGTTGAAAAATGCATCCCTTTGGTGCATCCTAATTTTTCACGTCATACTTTCAGTTCTGCATGAATCTTATGCATGCTTGTATGAGGAACACTTCCCTGGGCAGTTTTTCAAAAAGGAAAGGAGATGACTCGCTTGTTATTTATGTGCGTACTTGTTTGCATCTTCCCAATATTTATGCCCCAGTGCTTGATTGTTAATAAACCAATACGATTAATATAAAATGTGATCTTCTTTATCTGTTAGAGGTGACATCCAAATTATTTTGATGCCCACAGGTCTAGCAGATTTGGGAGGCTTCAGGGTATTCAGTGTGCACTAGCAGGTAGGAACCTCTACATGAGGTTCACTTGTAGTACTGGAGATGCTATGGGAATGAATATGGTGTCAAAAGGTGTAGAGAATGTCTTGGGCTACCTGCGGAATGACTTCCCCGACATGGATCTCATCAGCCTATCTGGTTTGGTTCCTCCCTTCTGTTATGGCAAAGAAAAACTAGATCTCCACTCTTTCAATAAAAGCTAGCATATCATTTTATCAGACAACTAAACACTGTGTCAGTTCGAACTCCTTACTAGCAATGTTAGACCTGAATTGCTGAAGTGTTTGATTGAAATATGGAAGATGCATTCTATTGGTTCTGTACTAGTGTCACCTAAGGCAAATGTGTTTGTGTGCCAGACTGTTTCACTAAATTTTTATCTCTAGAGGTCATGTGTAGAATACAAACTTCTCACAAGACAGCAGTGAATTTGCTAGTTTGCATCTGACTCAGTGACAACTTTAGTTATTATTTGCACCTTTTCTTATTCAGTGCAACTGTACCTGAATCTAGATTGTGTTGAATCTAGAATCTTCATGTTGCTATATAGTATATTTTTCTGTCCACTCTCTAAAGCTCAAGTATAGAAAGACAAATTGCTTTGCTTACAAAACAGTGGTGAGGTATAGTGAGTTTACTGGTTTCCATCTGGCATGGAGCAAAGTTGTTGTAATCATCATGAGCTTATCAGCACGCACATTGACGTTTTTTTTTAAACAGGTAACTATTGTTCAGACAAGAAGCCAACAGCTGTAAACTGGATAGAAGGTCGTGGAAAATCTGTTGTTTGTGAAGCTACGATTGAAGGACGGGTTGTGCAGAGTGTTCTTAAGACCACTGTGCAAAAACTCGTCGAGCTTAACATTATAAAAAATCTAGCCGGGTCAGCTGTAGCCGGAGCTTTAGGAGGCTTCAATGCCCATGCAAGCAATATTGTAACTGCCTTATTCATTGCTACGGGGCAGGATCCTGCACAAAATGTTGAAAGCTCACAATGTATCACCATGCTGGAGGCAGTGAATGATGGAGACGATCTTCACATCTCTGTGACTATGCCTTCGATTGAGGTACTATGATCTAGTATGTGCTCTGTGCAAGGTTACAGCACAGTCTATCATTAGTATAAAGTTTCGTTGGAATTATAAAATATCTAATTATCCTTCCAGATCATTCTGTTATCCTTGTGATTTTAAATCTGTGATTGATTCAATGTTGTGGCATTTTGTGTTAACAATTTGTCTCTACTCTGTCCATTCTCAGGTAGGGACAATTGGTGGTGGCACCTGTCTTGCCTCACAGGCTGCTTGTCTGAACCTGCTTGGCGTGAGGGGTCCCAATCGTGACTCACCGGGAGCAAATGCTAAGCTTCTGGCTACCATTGTCGCCGGCAGCGTGCTTGCAGGCGAGCTCTCTCTGCTCGCAGCCCTTGCTGCCGGCCAACTTGTCAAGAGCCACATGAAGTACAACCGATCAAGCAAAGATGTTGCAAGTGCTGCTTCTTGAGCATATACTATAGCAGCTCGTTGGATCCACAGGCTCCAAGTGACGTAGGAATTGCCCAAGTGAGATCGTCGACAAGCCAGTGAGATCAATAGAGATCGATTGTGCAGAGCGCTGAGAAGCGAGCAGGTCGTCACAGCAAGCGACACCTGTCCGAGTGTTCAGTTAACATTATGGAGGAAAGCACCTAACAGATTATGCAGCTTCTGACTGTAGCTTTTGTTTGTATGAGCCTTGGTATATTTATGTTCTCTTGTAACCGTCCAAACATTTAGCTTTTCTCTCTTTTCTTTGGATAGCAGATCAGATTAAGCTTTGTGTTTCTTTTGTGCAGTATAGTAATTTGCGTATAGTAACTGTGTGCATTCTCTGCTCGATATCTGCATTTCTTTTTCTTTATTTTCTTTTCTTTTTTTGCCTCCGTTCCTGACTCTCAAACTTCCAGATGCTATACTGAAATGCCACTGGAGGTTCATAACAGAAGTCAGAAGTGATTCCTGTCGCCACTTGCCACGCACTTGCTTTCCACGACAAGCCGAACATACTGTGGTTACTCCAGCACGCGGATTTCAAGAGGTCGATTTCATTCGGCCCACAGAATTCAAGAGGAAAATCTTATCTAATTTGATGCTTGGTATCGCTGTCGACGAAAACACACTCCCCACTTCTCTCAGTGTCCGTGTTCCTGCTCAAGGAGCACAACGAACAAGTTGAGCGGTCCTTCTGCATCTTTCCAAAGCGAGATAAAAAGAAAAGATAAAGTAAGAGCAGGAGTGCACGTAACTTCAGAATCAGAAGACACCGAAAGGCAGAATAAATCAAGCCAGGCAGGCTCAACTCAATCAGGTCTACTATCCGCGAGAAAGAATCTTCACGCAGCCCCAGAAGCCAGAAGCAACTATGCCTACTATGCTCATCCTTCAAACTTGGAATCGCACGACGGCCCATGTAGTGGGACCATGGTATTGCTTCCAAACAGGCCATCAAAAGTGCAGCCCATCAAAGCTGGGGCCCTTCTCCTAAGAAGTTGCAGATTTACCACCACCCACAAAATTAATACTCCCACAGTCCCACCCCTGAAAACTCTCCCTCCACCTCCATTTTAAATGCATGACAGCGGACACCGATAACTTAAAGATACGTATTTGACTATTTCCATGCTAAGAAAACTCATATGGATGTATTTTTTTTGCCGTGACTTGTTTTATCATTAAATACATTTTACACATGGCTTATGTCTTTGTTGTGTATTCGTGCAAAATTTTTGAATAACATAAGCGGTCGACGGCATTCTTTTAGAAAAGAGGCATTACAGTGGTAACAATATCAGCTCACAATTCCCTCTACACCAGACTGCGTGCTGTCTCATTTCGCCCGGAACCGGAAGGTAGTTGCGAAAGCATCAGGCCCGACGCTGCTAGTGCTAGTTCTCCCCAGGTGAGGCGAGTGGCCGGGTTGACCACGTGATCCTCGACGACGCCGATGGCATCAGCCCCCCGGCGTTTCGGTGCGCCCGAGTCTGAGTTCCTGGCCAGGTTTTCCGCGCACATGGAGCGAGCAGTTTGTTTATCGTCAGTACGTGCAGGACGGCAGGTCATCATCATCCGAATGCGACAGCCGAACGTTCAGCGCCCGCCCAAACTACTACTCCACTCCAGGAGCACGGAGGATCAGGATCACAGGCAGCGCCGGCAAGGGAAAACAGGCGTCGCTTGACGCGACGGGGCGCGAGCGAGAGCGACCCCTCCCCTCCCGGCACCGTCACGTGGCCGCGCGGCCCGCCTGGCCTGGCCTGGCCTCGCCCCGCCGGCGCCGCTGGCCCACGGCCCATGGCATCATCATCAAAGATTCGACGCGACGTCTCCCGGGCAAGGCTCCAGCACCGGACGACACTGCGCACTGCGGGGGGCCGGGGGCCCGCGCTCCCACGTGTGGGCGCGGCCCCTCCGCACGGCCCGCTCCCCTCCCCACGTGGCCAGACCGGGCCCCGCGCGCATGGAGCCGCTAGCTGGTGCAACCGACTCCTCCGGTCGACACGTGTCTGCCCTGGCTTTGCCTCAACAGCGCAGCGCATCATTGCATGTTGTTTTGCCCGTTTGTTATCACCATCAATCGGTCGTTGGAGTTCTTCGAGGCCGGGGGTATACTTTATCCCTACATGCAATACGCTTAAAATTATTAGTCCAGCAAGTCGTGAACGAGCGATTATATATAAGTACACAGGCCAGTGTAGCGTATATGATCCTAAATTAACATTGACATTTTCGGCCAGGGGATAACATACTTTATGAAACAACACTGGGAGCTTAGCACCGCGCACTAATCGCAAGTTGCGAAATAATGCTGCCTCAATCAGCTAGCTGATTGTAGCTAGCGGCCGGCGGATTGCATGCACCTAGCCCCGATTAG
This sequence comes from Paspalum vaginatum, assembly GCA_030272315.1. NCBI lineage: Eukaryota > Viridiplantae > Streptophyta > Magnoliopsida > Poales > Poaceae > Paspalum > Paspalum vaginatum. The sequence goes on from CM059015.1 coordinate 6,363,867, forward strand.
GTCACCGCAGATTAAGACCGGCCGGCGGCAGACAACTAGCTAGGAGAGCGCATCATATCATTTATCCCATCAATCGTCCATTAACTAAAGCGACGGGCGACGACGGAAAGACTGCTTACGGCGGGTGGGTCATTAATAATTGTTAATCCATCTATGTCCAAAGTCAGACAACGGCGCAAGGCCACCATCCAGCAGCCATGGGCGCGCGCGAGCGAGAAGCTCGATCGCTGATCGAGCTGCAGCTAGAGCTGGGAGACGGACGGAGGATCGGAGCCCGTCGCCGTCGGCGTCGGTCGATGGTGGAGGGATCGCAAAGCGACAAACGCGCGCGGGGACGACGCTCGGGCACATGCCCGGCCGGCGACGGGACAGCGCGCCGCTCGTCGGGGTTATCTTAATCATCCCCGGCTAATCTAATCTAATCTAATCTAATCTAATCTAATCTAATCGCGCCTCCCCCACTAGCATGCGCGCTACTTTAATCCGTCTTTAGCCCGCCACTGGTTTTTAATTAGCTAGACGGCCGGCCATCGGATGCTTTGCTTCACTGTAATCAATCATCAGCAGCTGCAAAGCTATAATATAATCGATCAGCAGTACCAGCACTGCAGCTAGTGTATAAAATAATCTCTTGCTGGTCTGTCCCTCTGCTCCGATCCGAGCGACCTGAGCTGAGATGTGTGGTGTGTATCATGAACTCACGCAACGCAATGCACCTCGCTGAAATTCAGATCCGTCTCGGTCGATTAAATAAGGCCGGCCGGCGATTTTATTTGCGAGAATATATATATATATATTTCTATGACGTCGTACGTCCTTGGTCTCTATGTCGCCAAGTCGTCGTAATTATCCCAAAACGGATCGTGTTCTTTCTTCCGGAAACGATCTAATCAGCCCGGCCGTGATGTCATTACTAGTAGTACTAGTACTAGTGTTTATCGTAATATATAGCTAAAGCCCATTTGCATCAGGTACAAATTCTCTGCTTGAGCATGCAAGCACACGTACGGAAGGAATCGGCCGGGAGACGAAGAAAGAGACGAGAGAAAGCTATGTGTTTCGCCTTTCCAAAGATTATTATTCTGCATCACAAGCTAGCTAGTGATCACTTTCTGGGCTGGCTAAACCGGAGGCATCATGACAAGCTTTCTTGATGCATACATGTTTTCATCGATTATTTCTACTACTCCAGTCGGAAAACTGCTACTTTAGGGACGGTGGTGGTGATGAGGCCGACAGTCTGTAAAGAATGGGCGTCCATGAGATTGAGGTCGAAATTATAGTATTAGCAAGACCCAACAGATCGAGAGCAAATGTACATCACAGATTACTAAAAGTAATATATATAGCTTGGGAGATGCAGATTATATAAATTACAACCGCTTGTCAAGTAGTAGTAATAATGGGCATGCATATTGTTGAGCACGAAATTGGGCAGGTTTGCCACAGGTTGCCGCCACCGGATAGTCCGGTGGTTTGTGTCGGATTATCCGGTGCCACCGGAGTCCGACCCTCGCGGGAGTCCGTCTCGCCCGACCTCGCAGGGGCCGGTTCGCCCGACTGTCGGGGGTCCGCTCGCCCGACCCTTGCCAGAATCCGCCTCGCCCGACTCTCGCGGGGGCCGATTCGCCCGACTCTGCTGGGAGTTCCACAGGTCGCCGCCACCGGATAGTCCGGTGGTTTGTGTCGGATTATCCGGTGCCGTCGGAGTCCGACCCTTGCGGGAGTCCGTCTCGCCCGACCTCGCAGGGAGTCCGACTCGCCCGACCTCGTCCGGAGTCTGGCTCGTCTGGGTCGGTCCTACAGAAGTCGAAACCGAACAGAGCTCCGGAAGTTTGGGAAGAGGTCTTTGGGATTCGACTTGTACAAGGGTTAAGACCACCCTCCTCTATAGATATAAAGAGGCTAAGGCCGATTGGGCAACACAATCGATCTAATCTACTATTTCATTACTTTTTATTCTGTTTCCCTAAACCCTAGTTCTCTTCTTCAATCCTCAACTTCGCCTCTTGTCGACTCTACGCCGACCCGAGGAGCTCTAGGTGGCCTGCCGACGCTAGAGCAAACCCTAGCAACATCCTTCCCTGACGGGGTCCCTCCCGGGAGGTTCGTTCTAGGTCGTATCTTTAGTGTTTGGCGCGAAAACGTGCCAACACACTTTTTGGCGACTCCGCTGGGGACGCGAGGCATAAATCTGAAGGTAGCCACCATGGTCAATCTTTCGGATGCCTCGGAGGTCTCCCAAAGCAACATCGTAAGGCCGTCTTTCGGAGAATTGCCGGCCGAGGAGCAAGAGAAGTTCAATCAGCACATGAAGCGCATAGAAGAAGAAGCAATGAAGAACTTGCTGGAAAACTTCAGTGTCGATCGTCACAAGAAGGTGACGAAGGAGCGGGAGATCACCTTGGAAGTCCTTCTACCGACGGCAACATCATCATCGGCTCCATCCGCGGCTCCCAATGTAAGTGATGCTCAGACTATGCAATATATCAGGGAGTGCGTAGATAATAGTCGAGCAGGTTTGATCGATGATATAACAACATTGAAATCGTCGGTAAACGCTTTGTTAAAGGCTCAAGGAAAGTCGGCTTCTATTTTCCCTTCGCATGATGTGGGGTCGGATCCTCCTAATACATCGGTGTCTAATGATCAACCGATGTGGGGCATGCCTCCAAATTTCTATGCAGGACAACCGACACCACCACCATCGCTCTTAGGCCGACCAGCAGCATCCACTGCTGACGCCGGATATTCCGGTACCATCACCGGAACATCCGGTAGACCATCGGATTATCCGGTGAGGTCCACCGGAACATCCGGTGCGCCTGCTCTCACAGCTCCTTCCCGCACTTCGATTCCTCCAGTTTCGGTAGATCCATACCGAAGGAGTACTTTAGGCACTGGTGGGGTAGAGTATTTTACATCGCCTAAAGAATTAGAAGGATTCATACCCCCATATACTACGGTTTCTTATGGTACGGGCATGATTCCGCCAAATAGTTCGGGAGTATCTAAGGGTCCTATCCCGAACAATGTTTACGATCAGGTCTGGGCTGCACAGAACCCCAATGCCGGTGTTTCTCATACCGGCAGAACCGATAAAACCATATCGGAAGCAAAAGAGGAAATATGGAGGGATCTCGCAACCATAATCAAGGAAAAGGTACGGATTGATGTGTCAGGTTCTACAAATTCCTACCAAACCCCATATAATTATGCTTTTGACGCATGTGCCTTCCCTCCACATTTTAGGGCTCCCGAATTCGTTAAGTTTTCGGGAAGTGACAACAAGAGCACTAGGGAGCATATCAGCCAGTTCCTAGCTCAGTTAGGGGATTTAGCTGGAACTGAAGCCCTCCGGATTCGGTTGTTTTCTTTGTCTCTTACTGGTAGTGCTTTTGCTTGGTATTCCTCCCTCCCTCCTAACTCCATCGATTCTTGGGTGGATATGGAGACAAGATTTCATGAACACTTTTTCTCATAGGAGTATGAATTAGAATTGGCCGATCTTGCAAAAATACGGCAAGGACGAGAAGAGTCGGTTCGAGATTTCTTTAAAAGGTTTAGGGATACTAGGAACCGTTGCTTTCAATTAACTGTTTCCGATAGGGCATTATGTGGGCTAGCTTCCGAAGGGTTAAGGCCACATATTAAAGAAAAACTCATCGGCTTACGCTTTTATTCCTTAGCGGTATTACAACAGCAAGCTTCGGCTGTGGAGAGCCGAAAGTAAAGAGATACAAAAGGCTGCTCGCCATACTGTTAACCTCGTAGACTATGATTCAGCTAGTTCCGATGATGGGTCTAGAGAAGTCTATGCAGCTCAATTTTCTTGGTCTAATAAAGACAAATCAGTTACTTGTCCTTCTTTGAAGCCAATGAATAAAAATCGGCAAGAAGAGGTTAAATTTACGTTTGATGTTGCCAAATGCGATAAGATTTTTGATGAGTTGCTCAAAAGTGGGAAGATTACTTTATCACATACTATTCCTTCCGCTGATGAATTGAAACGTAAAGCGTATTGCAAATGGCATAATTCTTTTTCTCATGCGACTAATGATTGTAATGTTTTCCGTCGACAGTTGCAATCGGCCGTAAACGAAGGCCGTTTGGGGTTCCCGGAAATGCAGGTCGACAAACAGCCGTTTCCTATGAACACCCTGGATCTGAGCAGCAAGAAGGTCTTGATTCGGCCAGAAGTGGCCGATAAAAGCAAAGGCAAAGCCGTCGTCATCGGCTCATCACGGCTAATCGATGAAAATACGAAAATTTTGGCCAGGGAGGTGATCAAGCAGAAAGATGCAAATGGCAAGGACACCTTGAAGATCATCAGCAGGTTCGTTGACACCGGGGAGCGACGGAGCAGTACGGAAGCTCCCAGGGCTGCGCTACCGGATAGTCCGGTACCTGTCACCGGAACATCCGGTACACCGGATTGTCCGGTACCCTCTGCCGGACTATCCGGTGACCAACAACAGATGCAAAGGACCTTCAAGCCGAGGCAGCCAGAGGTAGGACAGTGGAAACGACATCAAGTACGGGCTCCATGGAATGTATATCAGTCCGGACCAACTTTTGATCAGCTATTGTCTAAGTATGTCCGGAAGCAAAAGGCCGGTCCTTATAATCGGCCATACAAGCAATCAAGGCCCTTGACGCGGGAAGTTGCACCTGTACAAAATAAGAAACCGATAGAACAGGTTCGTCAGGTAGTCAAGCTAGTGCCACCCGTGCCTGTGCAGCCGCCTATGATGTGGGGTCCTCCGCAAGAATTCCAGCCGAACCCAGCTTGGAGTTCTATGGTTTTTTGTCCACCTAATGTTTATGATCCTCATTATTATCAGGGCTGGGGGGCACCACCACATATCTCTGTGTTTGACAGGTTAGCTTCACCATTGCATGACCAATTGAACTTCTCTCAATATGGTCCGTCGCCGCAAAATCAGCAACACTGGCAGAATTATCGGCCTCCAATGCCGACAAATCTACCACGGGGGCATGGGGGTCATCCGTTGCAAAATTCAACATCAGTACCACCTCTACAACAAGCTCCATCGCAACCGGTTCACTTATCACAAACACCGGTTCGGCCAATAGCTGCTGCTAATAATATAAAGATTGGAGCTAATGAGGCAGTGGTCAATAACAATTGTAAAATGCCGATGGTTTTCGGAAAATCGGCTAACGGTGAGCCAAAAGGGGCTAATGGTCATGAAGCAAGCTCCAGCAAGGTTACCAGCAGTTCGCTACCAGATCCGAAGTATTCCATGCCTAGATGGTGTCCTTCGGGTTTAACTCACACGCAGAAGAGGAATTTACAGCGATTACGGGCAAAGGAGAGAAAGGCTAAGGAAGCCGAGGAGACATTCAACAGAACGCATCCTACCTTTCCTCAGCAAAAGTGGAGGCCAAAAGCTGCAGAAGCTAATGAGCAAGCGTTGAGTCAAGACCAGCAGGCTTCACCGGATGTTCCGGTACTGGACACCGGACTATCCGGCACACCGGAAGATCCGGTGGCTCCCACCGGAGTATCCGATGATCAGAGGGCAGTGGCTCTTAAGGTAGGAGTAGGGCCGATGCTCGAGGAGGTGACCAGAACGGCTGATGTTGCAGAGGAAGAGTCACCAGAGGAGGAGATGGTCGATTATGAAGCTTCTCCTGAACGCGCAGGTATGGATGTTAATATGATCACTTTTTCCGCCGATTACAATATTATCGGTGATGATGAGGGAGTGATGGCTCAGTTCAATTTCGGACCGAAAGAGGCTGTGTTTGCGAAACCGACTGAATCGGTTAATCATTTGAAGCCTCTATATTTGCGTGGTCATATTGATGGCATGCCTGTGTCTCGTATGATGGTTGACGGCGGTGCTGTGGTTAACTTGATGCCGTATGAGTTGTACAAAAAGCTTGGCAGGTCAGACGCTGAGCTGGTCAAAACCAACATGACACTAAGCGGTGTGGGGGGCAAGAACCCCATTGAAGCTAAGGGAGTTGCCTCTATGGAACTAACCATTGGGAGCAAAACCATCGCCGCTGCTTTCTTCGTCGCCGAAGTAGAAGGTAATTTCAGTTTGATACTTGGGAGGGATTGGATTCATGCCAATCAATGCGTACCTTCTACATTGCATCAGTTCTTAATCCAATGGATCGGTGACGAAGTTGAAATTGTACATGCTGATTCATCGGCTTGTGTTGCTGCTGCCGATGCTCCGGTAATCTGGGCTTATGATAATGTCAAGTGTTTGACGGGGATTGACTTGTCCGATTACCAGTTTTTGAGTGTGACTAAGGAAGGGTTCGTTCCTGTGATGTTAGAACCGGTTGAGAATCGGTTAAATTGTATCCTGTGAATCCCAATGTATGTATCAACAGGAGATCAAGGTAAAAGGAGACGAGACGAAGAGAAGACCAGGCAGCAGGGGAGTTCTGCCCTGGGGTCGGACAATCCAGTGACTACCACCGGATGTTCCGGTGACACACCGGATTGTCCGGTGAGGTCCACCGGATCATCCGATGACAACCAGAAAGACATGCTTCATTGTGTTTTAAATTCTGGTTGTAATTCTTCTTCTGATTCTTTTGTAATAGAAGAGTTTAGAGACTTAGACAGGTTAGGGCAGGGGTTTACATCGGCTGATCCATTAGAAGAGGTAGATATAGGAGATGGAATTATTCCAAAGCCGACTTTTGTAAACAAAAACCTGAAACCCGATTCTAGGAAGAAATTGATCGGGTTGTTAAAAGAATATTCAGATTGTTTTGCCTGGAATTATACCGAGATGCCTGGTTTAAGTCGCGATATTGTTGAGCATCGGTTACCCAGTAAGTCGGGGTTTAGGCCTTTTAAGCAAAAACCGAGGCAATTCCGTTCTGATATTTATCCTCGTATTAAAGATGAAATTCACCGGCTTTTAGAAGCCAACTTTATTAGACCTTGCAGGTATGCAGATTGGGTGTCTAGCATCGTGCCGGTGGAGAAGAAGGATTCTGACAAGCTTCGGTTGTGCGTTGATTTTCGTAATTTGAATAAGGCCACGCCTAAAGATGAGTATCCTATGCCTGTAGCCGACATATTAATCAATAGCGCATCTGGTAATAAGGTTATTAGTTTTCTTGATGGTAATGCCGGATATAATCAAATTTTTATGGCCGAAGAAGATACATCTAAAACGGCTTTTATGTGTCCTGGCTTTATTGGTTTGTTCGAATGGGTTGTTATGACTTTTGGACTAAAGAATGCTGGTGCAACTTATCAAAGGGCTATGAATTTCATCTTTCATGAATTGCTAGGAATCATCTTAGAAATTTATATTGATGACATAGTTGTTAAATCGGTTGCTTTTGATTCTCATTTAACCGATTTATGCAAAACCTTTGAGAAGATGCGCAAGTATGGTTTGAAGATGAATCCAAGGAAATGCGCTTTTGGTGTGTCGGCTGGGAAGTTTTTAGGTTTTATCATTCATGAACATGGCATAGAGATTGATCCTAGTCGAGTAGAAGCTATTCGGAAGGTGAAAACTCCGATGTGTAAGTTAGATATGCAGAAGTTTCTTGGCAAGGTGAATTATCTACGGCGATTTATATTTAATCTTGCTGGGAAAGTAGATGCTTTTACTCCTATCCTTCGGTTGAAGAATGATGCGGATTTCACTTGGGGGGCAGAGCAGCAAAGGGCATTTGATCAAATCAAAGAATACTTGTCTTCGGCACCCGTCCTTAAAGCACCTAGGAGTGGAATTCCTTTCAGATTATATATTGCTGCCGAAGATAAGGTTATTGGTGCTGTTTTTACTCAAGAAACCGAAGGTAAGGAACATGTAATCACATACTTAAGTAGAAGGTTGGTTGATGCTGAAACAAGGTATACTTTTGTTGAGAAATTATGCTTATGCATGTACCAAGTTGAGGTTCTATTTGTTATCTAGTTCTTGCATAGTTGCTTGTCAAACCGATGTTGTTAAGTATTTGTTGCATAATCCTATTATGAAAGGTAGGGTTGGTAAATGGGCTTATGCTTTAATAGACTATGATTTGGCTTATGAACCACTAAAGTCCATGAAGAGCCAAATTCTAGCTGATTTTATAGTGGAACATCGGATAGACCCTTCTTGTGAACTAGACACATGCTATGTTACTTTTACTCCATGGAAGCTTTATTTTGATGGATCGGTTTGCCATGAGGGGAGAGGAATTGGTGTAGTACTGATCTCACCTCAAGGAGTTGAATTTGAATTTTCTAGCCGATTGGAATTTCATTGCACTAATAATCAAGCCGAATATGAAGCATTGTTATTCGGTTTAGAATTATTGCATTCCATGGGGATAAAGCATGTGGAGGCCTTTGGTGATTCTCAGTTAGTAATTCAGCAAGTGTTAGAGGAAAGCCAATGTTATGATGGAGTTTTAAATTCTTATTTAGAGCGATGTTGGGATGTCATTCGTTCTTTCGATGAGTTTGATATTTCTCATATATATAGGACTGAGAATTTCAAGGCTAATAATCTGGCATGGAGAGCTTCTGGTTATCGTGCTGCTAGAGGTAAATTTCATATTGCTGAAAAGCCGATGATCAGGGGTTTGTTAGAGAATCCAATGCAAACACCGGAATATCCGGTGGGACATACCAGAACATCCGGTGACACGCCGGAATATCCGGTGGGACAGGAGTGGGTCTGATTTTAGTTTTAGGAGGTTCGGCAGCTGGTGTATCCGATCCAGGTGATTGGAGGAAGCCTTTTGTTACGTATTTACAGGATCCTAATGCCAGAACGGACAGAAAAGTTCGGCGTGCTTCTTTTAAGTATGCTTTGATTAATGATGACTTATATCGCCGAACTGTTAGTGGTGTTTTTCTCAAGTGTTTAGGGCCTGATGACGCTGTGTTGGCTATGGCAGAAGTGCATGAAGGCATTTGTGGTACTCATCAGTCGGCATTGAAGATGAAGTGGCTATTGAGGAGGGCAGGATTCTATTGGCCCACTATGATTGCCGATTGTTTCAAGTATTACAAAGGGTGTCAGGTATGTCAGAAGTTTGGGGATATTCAGAGGGCACCTGCTGCTAGACTACATCCGATTATTAAGCCTTGGCCCTTCAGAGGTTGGGGTTTAGATTTTATCGGAGAAATTCATCCGTCATCTTCTAAGGGGCATCGGTTCGTGTTGATGGCTACTGATTATTTTACTAAGTGGACAGAAGCCGTTGCTTTGAAGAATATGATGCATAAGGAGGTGATTGAGTTTATTACCGAGCATATCATTCATAGATTCGGTATTCCTCAAACTTTAACTACAGATCAAGGAGCCTCTTTTGTGTCTAAAGAGGTACGTGACTTTGCCGAATCATATAAAATTAAGTTGCTCAGTTCTTCTCCATATTATGCTCAGGCTAATGGTCAAGCTGAGGCTAGTAATAAAGTGATTATCAATCTTATTAAGAAGAAGATCGCCGATCATCCTTGGCGTTGGCATGAAGTCTTGTCTGAAGCTTTATGGGCTCATAGAATATCTAAGCATCGTGCTACTGAAGTTTCTCCTTTCGAGCTTGTTTATGGTCAGGATGCTATGCTACCTGTAGAGGTAAATTTGGATGCATACAGGTTTGCAAGACAGAATGACTTAGAAGTCGGTGAATATTATGATTTGATGATGGACAATGTTGATGAAGTGACCGACAAGCGGTTAATAGCTCTAAAGGAGATTGAGAAGGACAAGCTTATGGTTGCAAAGGCATATAACAAGAAGGTCAAGACCAAGAGCTTTCAGATTGGAGAGCTTGTATGTAAGACAGTGTTGCCGTTGAAAGCCAAGGATAGAAGATTCGGCAAGTGGTCTCCAAGTTGGGAGGGTCCATATAAGATAAAGCGGGTGGTGCCTGGTAATGCTTATATTTTAGAAGATTTGCAAGGTGCTGAACTGCCCAAGGCGTTGAATGGTCGCTTCTTGAAAAGGTATTTTCCAAGTATGTGGCAAGATGCTTGATTAACAACCGATATGTTGCATCGGTAAATTAGATTGTTCCAAATCTTTTACAAATTAGTTCTGTAGATGTTTCTGATGCTTTTAGATCATGACCTTCACTAAAAGGCAGGGGGGCATGTGTTGAGCACGAAATTGGGCAGGTTTGCCACAGGTTGCCGCCACCGGATAGTCCGGTGGTTTGTGTCGGATTATCCGGTGCCACCGGAGTCCGACCCTCGCGGGAGTCCGTCTCGCCCGACCTCGCAGGGGCCGGTTCGCCCGACTGTCGGGGGTCCGCTCGCCCGACCCTTGCCAGAATCCGCCTCGCCCGACTCTCGCGGGGGCCGATTCGCCCGACTCTGCTGGGAGTTCCACAGGTCGCCGCCACCGGATAGTCCGGTGGTTTGTGTCGGATTATCCGGTGCCGTCGGAGTCCGACCCTTGCGGGAGTCTGTCTCGCCCGACCTCGCAGGGAGTCCGACTCGCCCGACCTCGTCCGGAGTCTGGCTCGTCTGGGTCGGTCCTACAGAAGTCGAAACCGAACAGAGCTCTGAAAGTTTGGGAAGAGGTCTTTGGGATTCGACTTGTACAAGGGTTAAGACCACCCTCCTCTATAAATATAAAGAGGCTAAGGCCGATTGGACAACACAATCGATCTAATCTACTATTTCATTACTTTTTATTCTGTTTCCCTAAACCCTAGTTCTCTTCTTCAATCCTCAACTTCACCTCTTGTCGACTCTACGCCGACCCGAGGAGCTCTAGGTGGCCTGCCGACGCTAGAGCAAACCCTAGCAACATCCTTCCCTGACGGGGTCCCTCCCGGGAGGTTCGTTCTAGGTCGTATCTTTAGTGTTTGGCGCGAAAACGTGCCAACACTTAGAACAACATCTTTTTTCCAAACGAACAGAGCACTAGATATAAGAAATGTTTATCATAGTACCAGAGTTATATTGTTATAGCGACTTAATTAGAGCTATTATAAAGACAACGAATAATATTTTTGGTAAAAAACAGAGATTCTCTCTTTATAATAATTGGAAAAAATGGCTTCCCCATAAGAATATGGGTTGACCGCTATCTAACCGGGGTAAACGGCCTCGCCAACAAAATGATGGTTCGCAAAGGGGTGCTGATAATTTTGGCCACATCATTGGGTGGCCAGTATCATTAATTGTTATATATACACAAGTCTGTCATCAAAACCATCCTTCTCTAGCTACATTATCCAGTAATGTTAGCAAACATAAGTATAAAAAATTTATAGATAATTTTGGAACTCAAAACTAATAACATACCTAATCTTTGTACTATCCCATCTGTTCATGCTATAAACAATATTTATATAAATATTTTTCTTATCTTTACTTGCTTATAGTATGGAATCTAGATAGTACTTTGAATTAGTTTTTCTATACTAGTGGAAGAAGACATAAGACAGATTTTGTCTTTATTCAATGTTTAATAAAATAGCATATGTTGTCACTTTAGGCATAGTTTTGAGATGGTGTTTTTAAACTATTTTTAATAAAAGCAACTGTGAGAAATTTACAAGTAAACTTATGGTGCTAGTGAGTCATATGGATAAGAAATTATAAAATGGGAATTATAGATAATGTAGATTTAAACAATATAGTTTACATTAATTTAACTTTAATGATGGCATAAGTGAGTAATTTAATTGTAAATTTATGAGTTACTTTATTTAGGCCTTTTCAAAAGTAGAAAATTCAAATAAAAAATATAGGGTTCAGGGGGTCCCACATTCCAAACAAGCCTTAAGGGTTATTTTAAATTATATTTTGTAATGACGATGGAAGATTTTTTTAGAAAATAGATGGCATTATTTTAAATTATATGTTATAATGACGACGGATTATTTTTTAGAAAATATATGACATGGATAGATAATTTAAATATTTAAATTAAAAATTTGGTGCCCATTTTAAACCATCTTTTGTGCAAGATGGATTGATGGGTAATTTCAGTGTAGATTTTAGGGAGATATATTTTAATTTATCTTTTATAATTGCTGAGTACTCCATTTTTAGTAAATAAAATATCCTACTACTACAATTTTCAAACGCAAGTAAACGGATGGTTAGATATTCTGAGGATTCATATCATACGACTTTTTTTTGCTAACGTGATTTATCTCCGTCAGCAGTAATAATAATAAGACAGGGAGAGGAGATGCCTGTAGTTATCGAGTCCTGACATGGCAGCATGGCACCACAGTCAGTGCCCAGGGTCCCATCAACAGATATGAAAACAGAGCAACGCGGAAACCGCGGATTTGCAATTTGTGATCAAGCTTTCCTGGGTGGACACTGCTGACCTTTGGCACCTGCTTGCAGTCAGAGGCTGACACATCGGCAATAGTTTTTTAATTAAACCCCGATGGAGTCATTATCATGTGACGCACAGTGTGAAACAAATTTGAATGACTCGGCCCTGATTGGTTGGATCTGGAGACACACAGGGCGGGCTTTAATATACTGCCGCAATCGCGAATAATGATCGGGGTAGATGGCGACAAATGAGGGTGAGGACAACACATGCAGTCATGCAGATGAGCTGTGGTGTGGTGTGTGTGGCTCGCCGTCGGAGCCAAGAAACTAAACGCAAATACGCCTGGAGCTCATCAGCCCATGATATGAGAGGGATTTAATTTCTTCGATCGCGTCGTCTTCGTTTACTTCTTTCCCATGGACAAGTATTGTATGATGGCTTTACCCTTTCTGGTTTCTTCCCCTTTCGTCAAAGAGGGACGTTGACATCGATCCATCGGTGACAACTTGATGATATACTCAAGGTGTAGGTGCGTTCCTGCTGTAAAATTTTTATGGAAAATTAAAGAAAAACAACCTGGTATGCCGATTGAAATTAATGTTGGGGATGATCGATTTGAAATTCTGGATCGATATACAGGCAGTGAGGATGTGGATGATTTGACCTAAATAAAGCTATATGCTGTTGCTGAATTCTAAATTTGGTCCGTCAAAAGTTGGATTTGATGCCTCGTGCCGCATGCAGGCGTACGATCCAGTGCAGTTATTAGTTGCACCTCGGCCTGACCCAAAGGGAGATTCATATCTCCTGCCACTTCGAAGCAATTATGTTACCACTACTGCACGGATGAAAGGGGTACGTAGGAACAAGATCTTTATCGAATTATCGCCTTCGAAGAGTCAGGCTGTGAACATAGCCTCATATGTGGTAAATACTAAGTACAGTACAAATTCCGTACTGGTGCTAATAAGGTCGAATTGTAGCAGATTGGTGTCAATTTACGCTGGGATCGCATGTGAGGAGGTATCTTTTGTGACAGAGGAGAGATGGAGCGCTCATCCGGATGGTCTTCGTTCTGCTGCCACCTGTACATGTCGTTTATTTGCATACTCGGCACTCCCTCGGGAATGCATACGCGACGCATGGACAGGCTGTTTTTAGCTTTTTTTTATTGATGTGTATAGAAAAGAAATCATAGAAGCCCTTCGATCAAAGAATGAACCCCCTGGATTTCTGTGGGATTATTTTTTATAAGGAAACTTTATTGATCTTAGCAAAAAATATGTAGCTAAGATGGTACATTCGGGCCTCTACACATCAGTTAGAGTGTACACCGCCCATCCAATTCCACATAGGGAGCTTGATGGGTTTTTAACAAAATAACAAACGAAGTCCAACTTCTTAGAAAAAAACTCCTTTACAATCCGACGCTACTAGTGCTTGGACGTCCGATGGATCCAATTTCATCGGACGGTCCGTGAAACATTCGAAATGTACATCTGCAATACCGAATAATAGCACGAGAAACATTGAAAACCAACCTTTGCAACAAGCACGTTTGGCCTGAAAAAAATCACCGTGACCCATCACACCTAGAGGAAAAATTCCACCACAACATCGGCCCATGTTTCATGCAACATTGAAACCAAACGGTAAGATCCGTGCAATATTAGGAATACATGTCTGTAACATCTAAAAATAATATATGCAACACTCGAATTCAACTATCGTAACATCAAATAGTTGAATAAAATTTAACCGATTTAAATAAAATTTTTAGGTCCGCAGACCAGCTCGATCTGTCTCATTGCAACATTAGCCATACATATTCACAACATTGAAAAATAGTATATGCAACATTAAAATTCACCTTTTGCGACATCAACAAAGTATGAATTAACTGATTTGAATAAAAATTTCGGAGCCGCAGATCCATGAAAAGACCGACGGAATACGTAAAAAATACAGTTGAAACATTTTAACATAAATATTGCAACAAATCATAGACACTGCGCAACATTTGGAAGACAACGTCCGATTTTTTCCTGGCACCGGACGCTTGGACTATAGCATTCCCGTTTTAATTCATGTATTTCCCTCTATGCTTATCCAGACGGTCATTCCTGGTGCTTTTTCAGCGCTTTTTCCGCTCGGTAGGATTCGGGTTGCTAGGGCACACTCTGAAATCCTTCGACTTTCCCACAAGCTGGATCAACGGCCGGTCACTAGTAGTGCTGCCGAATCCGACGGCGGGGAGACGCGAGCTAGGCGGCTACCTATAAGCCACCGGCCTATGCGATTGTCGTCCGGGTGTCGACGGTGGATCGATGATGGAGTCGTCTAGCTAGCACTAGCAGCGTCACGTGCGGTCAAGGGGGGTTTGGTTTGGCGGTCAAAGGCCGCCACCCTGCCGTACAGCTGTCAGACACGTGGTGGTGGCGCCGGGCGCGTGGAGTAGCCGCATGCAGCGGCCGGCCCCGCGATTTGATCGCAAATCATTCGCGATCTAGATGGATTGCCTCGCGCGCGCGCGGCAATTACACCCATGCCGCCTGCATTGATCTCGACGACGATGCGTGCATGCACCACGAACGCCATTGCTGCTGCCACTGTGGCATGTGATACTGATCCCTCTCTCTCCCCTCCGGCCGGCCGGCCCGCGCCCGGTGAGCCTCCACCACCATCAACTCGTCGTCGCCGCCGCTCGTGGTGGGCTCACTTCGATCGTCGTCTGCGCCGCGCCGCACCGCACCGCACCGCAGCGGCTAATAGCTAGCGCACGGTGTGAGAGGACGTCCGGTCAGAGGTCAAACGAACCTGACCACCTTTCTCTCCTCCTCCGCCGCGGCTCCGAGATCCCCCTTATCCCTGCGCCCTCCCATCCCTCGTCGCACCACCAAAAGCAGCAATGGAACTTGGAAGCTAGCTGTACCGGCGCCATATGCATCATCGCGAGCTGCAGCTCCACTCGGGACGCCTCCCTCTCTCTCCGATCATCAATTGCACCGCGCCCGCCCGCGCATGCATGCATGCATGTCGTCTTCCTCCCGCCGCTCCCGTCCCATGCCGCCATGTCTCCCGTCCCACCGCGATCGCCGCATCCTTGCATGGCCGGTCCCTGTATTCTGCCGCAACGAAGACAGCCACGCACGCACACACCTTTATTTGATCGACGATGATCCAAGAGCCACAGCCACTGCTGATGGATCGATCCCTCTCATCAGTGATCTGCAGTCCCGTACTCTTCATGCATCTCTGTGCGCGTCAGTATTTTATTTCTGCGCACACGTAGGTCACGGCACCAGCACAGCATAGCAGGTACGCTCTCAGTGATTAAACAACAGCGATCTGTGTCGGTACGACGTCTGCTCGTGGAGCGCTGCGAGCCCCGGCCCGTCCGGCCGGCCAGAAGGCGCGCGATCGAGCGGCGGCAGCCTGCAGCCTGCACAGCCTGCGCGCGCAGAGAGAGTTATTGCATGTAATAACAAGCTAGCCGCCGGGATCATATCGTCGAGAGCACAGCAAGTCAAAACGCAAACAGCAACATTTGGTTTAGTTACGTATTTAAGGGATGTTTGCCGGTGGCTAAATTTTAGCACGTGTTACATTGTATGTTCGGACGATAGTTAAAAGTATTAAATATGATTTAATTTTAAAACCAATTACATAGACGAGGACTAAACGACGAGACGAATTTGTTAAGCCTAATTAATCTATAATTAACGATTAGTACTGTAGCCTCAGTGTTAATCATAAATTAATTAGGCTTAATAAATTCGTCTCGCCATTTAATACTCATCTGTGTAATTAGTTTTATAATTAGACTATATTTAATACTTCTAACCAGCGTCCAAACATCCGATATGACGGGTGCTAAAATTTAGTCGGTGATCCAAAGGGCCCCTTGTATATAACCGAGCTCTTTGTTTCTACCCAGGTCGTCGTCGCCTTCGTTGTTTAATTAATTACTACAGTGCTAGACTACTACTTGTGCTTTTGCTCTTGAGTGGGTGAGATGAGCAGAGCTCAAGCAAAACTTATATTATCCTTGCATGCAGCATGCAGCATGCATATCTCTCCGCAGCTCCTGGCCTTGCTGTGGTTGTTGATTTAATTTGTCAAAACACTCAAAAGCTAGCTCCGACCATGCATCAGCTGGTAGCTTATGCATGCATGCAGCATATCTCTCTACTCTTTGTTGCCTTGCAGGCAAGAATTAAACTATGTGCAATCGTGCAGCTGATGATCATTCAATGGTTTGAAAATTGGTGCCCAGCAAATGGCAAGTAACAGGACACGGGTTCAGCAAACAAGAGCTAGGGGGCAAAAGTTTGGAAGTGGTAGTAGAGCTGCAAATGGTTGTCGCATAATATTGGCGGTGGTGGACAAAAGCGTGGGAACGATCCTCACTTCCGGTGGGCTGCCCTGCAGTAAAATATTGAGCAGCTGGCAGTTTGCCAGTTCCTGCAGATAACAGCATTAAGATATACGCGAGTCTGATGGTGGCGTTGGTTTCCTCAACTAATAAACGCCCATTTGTTTATGTGTTGAAACCTATGATTATGTTATCCAGGGGGAGTATATAATTGGTGCTGAGACGACCGAGCTACTAGAGGCTGGGCCAATTCCATCGGCGCCTATACACTTGTAAGCCCTTGATGTGACAGCAGGCTTTGGAGTGTGGCGACAAATTATGCCTTCCATGCCATGCCCTAATTCTCCTCGCTGTACGGTTGGTGGTAGTGCTGTGTACTTTGTGTATATGCTTGATGCTTATTTTGCTTCGTTATATTATTCCCTGCAGGTTCATGGGGTCAAGCAGAAAACAACTCGATCAACTTTGTATGTTAATCAACTCAACTCAAGCAGAAAACAACTCATCAGGTCAAGCAGAAAACAACTCAACTCAACTTAGAAAGGAATCCATACATATACAGGGACACTGCCATTTATACAAATGTAACTAGTAGATCAGGCAATTGAACGCGCATACACCCTGAAACTAGGCCTTATGGGGCATCTGCCTCCAAATTTCCTATACAAAAGCGACGCGTTGGTTCAGATATTGAATTAGGCATACTTGTCGGTCTAAGATGTAATTAACAAGCTCTAGTTGTTTCAATCAACAAACAGTTGTTCGTCAAAAAATCAACAAACAGTTAGCGGTAAGAGAACGCGACTGCTAGTTGCAACGCATATGTTGAATAAGCTGGAGGCAGAGAGAAGAGATTCATGAAATCTATCGTTGTCAATCTACTAACAAGTTGCGAGAGTTACATTGTACTCCTACCAAATTAAGCTGATAATAAGCATAATAGCCCCAAAATTGATATATGTGCTGGATATATTTGTAGGCTGGCTGAGAGGCCTACTGATGATTCTGTCTGTACGGTCCCCCTAATAAAATTCGCGAACACTGATGTACCAGATCAAAGAGTACTCCTAGCAAATTAAAGAATAGTGCATGTCACCGAGATGTCGCGCATGAAACAGTATATGCCAGTCAATAAGTTATTTATATCTAATCTTCCATTGTAAATTACTCAGCCACAAGAAATCATAACCAAATCCTCATCAATCGGAGGCAGGCCGTACTATATATATAGTTATACACACACAATTGATTAGAAGAAATTAAAAGAGCCCAAGAGGGTGTGGCGTACTGGCTAGTGTCAACAACTGTCATGCCGTGAACAGCTCAAGCTTGCACGTGGCAAAGGGCGCAACTTTATAACTGTATCAGAGATGCAGTCGTGCAGCAAATTTACTATTGAGGTTCTCTCCTAATTAATAAAGATGCCTAACTCTATGTTGGCTTCTTTTTCTGACGAATGATTGCTTTGCTAATGCTTTTCCAGGATTACAATCTATACATACGCGCATGACTTGGTCGAGCAGCTCAAAATGTAGTTTATACACGGTGGATGCATATATGTAGAAACTAGTAGGTCGAGTGTACGCTTCCAAATATAGAATCTGAAGTATTAAACGAGACTAATTATTCCTGGAAATATGTGTTGGCACGTTTTCGCGCCAAACACTAAAGATACGACCTAGAACGAACCTCCCGGGAGGGACCCGTCAGGGAAGGATGTTGCTAGGGTTTGCTCTAGCGTCGGCAGGCCACCTAGAGCTCCTCGGGTCGGCGTAGAGTCGACAAGAGGCGAAGTTGAGGATTGAAGAAGAGAACTAGGGTTTAGGGAAACAGAATAAAAAGTAATGAAATAGTAGATTAGATCGATTGTGTTGCCCAATCGGCCTTAGCCTCTTTATATTTATAGAGGAGGGTGGTCTTAACCCTTGTACAAGTCGAATCCCAAAGACCTCTTCCCAAACTTCCGGAGCTCTGTTCGGTTTCGACTTCTGTAGGACCGACCCAGACGAGCCAGACTCCGGACGAGGTCGGGCGAGTCGGACTCCCTGCGAGGTCGGGCGAGACGGACTCCCGCAAGGGTCGGACTCTGACGGCACCGGATAATCCGACACAAACCACCGGACTATCCGGTGGCGGCGACCTGTGGAACTCCCAGCAGAGTCGGGCGAACCGGCCCCCGCGAGAGTCGGGCGAGGCGGATTCTGGCAAGGGTCGGGCGAGCGGACCCCCGACAGTCGGGCAAACCGGCCCCTGCGAGGTCGGGCGAGACGGACTCCCGCGAGGGTCGGACTCCGGTGGCACCAGATAATCCGACACAAACCACCGGACTATCCGGTGGCGGCAACCTGTGGCAAACCTGCCCAATTTCGTGCTCAACACTAAGCTAGAATTTAATCATTTGACTCAGCATCTGCTGTAAACTCATAATTTAACATTATACTAAGATTTATGATTTTAGATTCACTACAACAAAATACTTTCATAACATGTAATTTCCTTGTCGTTAAACTATACTTTTTATAAGAATTGGTCTTGAAAGACGGAATGCTGATTTAGAACAACGGAGTTTAATTTCCAAAATGGATGGAATAATTTGTCATATACAATACACACGGAGTGATAGGCTGAGAACATTGATATTATTGACTTGACAGCGGCATGGTTACTGGAAAATCGATCGGTGCGGTGGGGATAATGGATCATCCAACCGCATCACTACCATATGCCCATATATCATAAAAATGGTGTATAAGATCGAGCGCGTCGTTTTACTTGCGCATGCGAAACGTCGTTGTCTTTGCACCAGCGCGTGGCCTCGTCGTGTGCAGCAGTTGCAGGCGGCTGCCAGCTAGGACGGTAGCTGGAGGCGTACGTTCAAAACCAGCAGGAACCGCAACAGCAAACCGGCCATCATTGAAGGAACGCCCCCCTCTCGCGCGGCTGTCTCCACCAGCGACCTGACGAGACGTGACGTGACGAGCATCCATCCTACACCGCCGCACCAGCAGCCGCTGTGTATTATGTACGACGTGCATCCGCCGCGAATCGATCGACGGCAGGCACCCGTACGCCCCAGGCTGCGGGCGCCGGCGCCTGCACGCACGCACGCTCTCGGTCCGCGCGGTGGTCCACCCGGTACCCAGTCGTACGCTGGTACGAGACGTCTCCCGCCCGTGTCCGCGCCGCCCCCGCCCCCTGCTCCCTCCGCGCGCGCGGCGCCTGCCCTGGCCCTGGTCCGCGCCCGCGCCCGCGCCCGCGCCCCCGGCCCTGGCCTGCCGCGTCCCGTTCGGTTCAACTAACGCGACAAACGAGTCCACGGCGTGTTGCTTTGGGCCCTCGTCTCGGCGCTGGGGGTCTCCTTCCTTGCCCCGTCCACCCGGCTGCGCTGGCCCGCCACCGCCTGCCCTACCCGTACGCTGCGCCGGGGCTTCATAGTAAGCCTGGTCTCACCGGGCTGTCTATTTGAGGTGATTAAAATACTGTTTTGTACTGTACACGTATTGTTGTTGCGTTGACAGAAAAAAATAGTTAGAATAGTATTTTGGACACCTTAAATGGATACTCCGGTGAGAAAGCCTAACAACGGAGGAGTCGGTGGGTAGCCGGGGGGGATTGGATCATTGGACCCGGACCGGAGTAGTACTAGAGAGATAGAGAGGGCGCGCGGAGGGGGCAGAGAGGGAAAGAGGCCGGCCGGCAGGCAGGGACCTTATCAGCAGCGCCACCCCCCATCCCTCGCCGCACCCCTCCCCTTCCTGCCCGCCTTCTTTAATTCGGGAGTGGCCGCCGCGCACGCCGCACGCTCGTCCCTCCCCTCGACGGTGGCTCTGATCCTCCCCGTGCCCTGCCTTGTAGGAGCAGCAGGAGCACCCGGCCGCCGCCACGTCCATCTAGACCCTTCTTCTTCTTGTTCTGCTAGATCCCGCCTGCGCTTCCCCTATAAACGCACGCACGGCGCCTCTCTCCTCTTTTGCCTACTAGCTGCCTGCCCTCTCCCCTCGCTCGCTCTAGCTCTCCGGCTTTCACGACGGGACCGACCGACCGCCGGGTTCTTCGGTGCGAGCTACGAGGCAGCCGGCGGCGGGGTACGTTGCTAAAGGCGGAAGCTTCTGCAGCACAGCGCCGTCGACGAGAAGCTCGCTTCTGCCCGAGGTAAAGAACAAGAAGCTAGACTAGTCTTTACCGGCCGATTACTACTGCATCGTCATCTGCAGCTTCCATCATCGCATCCATACCCCTAGCGTTTAGTCCTGTCAAAAGCTTGAGGAGAGGGTACATAGCGGAAAGGAAAATATCTCCCTCCCGTCCCGTGTTGTTCCGTGTTGGCCGGTTTCGCGCTTACAGTGAATCGGATGCAACTAACTGTGCCATGCAAATTGAGCTAGCTGCTGCCAAATGCTCGCTGTGTCCAGGTCCAGGCGGGTCGTCTAGCGAGCCGCGCTCCGTGCAGTGGTGAGGCGAGGAAGCGGACGCTGCGCGAGGAGCGCGAGCACGATCGAGACCGTGAAGCTGGCGGCCGGCAAGTGGTGGGAGCGGCCAGACGACACGGCCATGCCCGGAATGGACCCGGGCGGGGGCGCCAGCTCGCGCTACTTCCACCAGCTCCTCCGCCCGCAGCAGCAGCAGCAGCCCTCGCCGCTGTCGCCCAACTCCCACGTCAAGATGGAGCACCACAAGATGTCGTCGCCCGACAAGAGCCCCGTCGGCGACGCCGAGGCCGGCGGGAGCGGGGGCGGGGACCAGCCGTCCTCGTCGGCCATGGCCATGGTCCCCGTCGAGGGCGGCAGCGGCTCGGGCGGGCCCACGCGGCGGCCGCGGGGCCGCCCGCCGGGGTCCAAGAACAAGCCCAAGCCGCCCATCATCGTGACGCGCGACAGCCCCAACGCGCTGCACTCGCACGTCCTCGAGGTCGCGGCGGGCGCCGACGTCGTCGACTGCGTCGCCGAGTACGCGCGCCGCCGGGGCCGCGGCGTCTGCGTGCTCAGCGGCGGCGGCGCCGTCGTCAACGTGGCGCTCAGGCAGCCCGGCGCGTCGCCGCCCGGGAGCATGGTGGCCACGCTGCGGGGCCGGTTCGAGATTCTCTCCCTCACCGGCACCGTGCTGCCGCCGCCCGCGCCGCCCGGCGCCAGCGGCCTCACCGTGTTCCTCTCCGGCGGGCAGGGCCAGGTCATCGGCGGCAGCGTCGTGGGGCCGCTGGTCGCCGCGGGGCCCGTCGTCCTGATGGCCGCCTCCTTCGCCAACGCCGTGTACGAGCGGCTCCCGCTGGAGGGGGAGGAAGAGGAGACGGCCGCGGCTGCCGCCGGAGCGGAACCGCAAGATCAAGTGGCACAGTCGGCTGGACCGCAGGGGCAGCAGCCGACGGCGTCTCAGTCCTCTGGCGTGACCGGAGGCGATGCGGGCGGCGGCGGCGGCATGTCGCTCTACAACCTTGCAGGGAATGTAGGGGCCTACCAGCTTCCCGGCGACAACTTCGGAGGCTGGGGCGGAGGAGGCGGTGGCGCCGGAGTCCGGCCACCGTTTTGATCCACACGCCGATTCGCACCCACATCACCAAGACGTACATCGCAAATATTCAAATGGTGCAGAGAAGCTCTTGCGATCCAAAACCGAGAGAATTGAAGCTAGGCTTATTGGAGCTGCAACGACGACATGGACATGCATGTGCTGGATAATTCTTCCCCACATTACAGGCCTTTCATTCCATCCGGGTGATATAATAGTATAATGCATGCGTTCAGGATGCATTGCGTGCATTGGAAATCATGAGGTGTTTTAAAAAGGCAGTGGTGATTAATCAAGGGGACGAGGAAGAAGCTAGATCGAGTGGATCCATATATGCAAGAGCTAGCTCAATAAACAAGAGGTCAGTGAGATCCCATGTTTTGTGTTTCCAGCGTTTCTTTTTTTTCTTCTTCTCCATTTTCATTTGTAATGTGGTATTATATTTTGATTGTATCTTGATGCTTCTGTTATAACCATTTGCTTCTCTCCTCCACGATCGCTGTACTTGTGCATTACAGAGAAACTCTTTCACTGTCGCTTTCGCATGTGTTTTCAACTTTCGCCCTCGCAATTTCTCCAGGTGTCGATAACTTTTGGTCAAATATTGAAATGTTCAGCCTAGTTAGTCAATGTTTCAAGCAATCCAGCGTTACCTTAACCTGCTAGGTCAAATGTGTTAGCTCATTTCATTATATCTAAAACGTAGGTAAGTAGGTCTAAGACTTAGCTATCTCGGCATGTGTTTAGACATTGTGTTTTTTCTCAAGAAAGTGGCCTGCAGAGCACAGGGGGTAATATGAGCACTGGTGTTCTGAACTTGGCTGGCAGGACCGGACGCATGCAGGAGAGAGGGAC
This sequence comes from Paspalum vaginatum, assembly GCA_030272315.1. Lineage (NCBI taxonomy): Eukaryota > Viridiplantae > Streptophyta > Magnoliopsida > Poales > Poaceae > Paspalum > Paspalum vaginatum. Next base: position 6,386,856 of record CM059015.1, read on the forward strand.
CAAAAGACCTCTGTGTCCCTCCCTCTCTCTCTATATTTGTTTTACCTAGAGTATATTAATGACCTCTGGAGACTTATGTGTGTGAGTAGATTACATGTAGAGCCAGGGGACTGTGGGTAGCTAGCTGTGGGTAAAGACTAAAGACATATAAGTGGCAGTGACTCAGTGATACCGCTGCACAGCAGTGCAGCTCTGCTACTGTATCACAAGCCTGCAGTGGGGTGGGGGACACACGCCAAGCCCAAAATTGACGCTGCAGGGATCGCAACCATCTTCGACGTACGGTCCTGCATCTTGCACCCTTCCAAGTACAAGTGCACAATTCTGGAAAGGGGGGTCCGTTTGCTGCAGCCCCTTAAATGGAAAAGGGGGAGGAAGGGCTTTCTCTTTTCCATAATTTGTGGGGAGAGCGAGAGCGCCCCCAGCTTTGGAACTTGCTCATGGCTTTGTTACTTTTGTCGTTGGAGTTGCAGATGCCAATGCCCCAGGCCAGAGCTCCTCTCTCTCTCTCTCCTCTCTTTCTCTTGTTCACTTGTGGACCCCTGGTACACTTCACGTGAGTACCTCCCAACAGATGTGCAAATTTTTTCTAGCTAACGTAGAGTATCTCGTACGATGAATTGTTGACTGCTTTTCATCACTCTAAATTGATTGAATGGGTTAATGTTCAATTAAACATGTAATGTGTAAGTTGCGTTTAAGTAATGGGATCTTGTAGATAGTATATTTGTTGCCTTTGTAGATGCTACTGCTATAACGTACTACATCTGTTCTCGAATATTTGTTGTTAGCTAGGTAGTTTTTATTTTTTTACTAAGAAACGGCCATGAAAAAGAATGGAGGGAGTAGTTCCCACAGCCGCCATGTTGACCAGTTGGACAACAATACAACCTAATTTGGATACTTTTAGATTGAAGTGATTTGAGAGATTATATGTGTGTTTAAATCCACAATAGATCATTCAAAATCTCCCTCAATCACTCCTAATCCACTCAAATCCTCCTCAATCCAAGAGTACCTAAACTAGATCTATGTACAGAAAATGGTACACACGGTTGGATTTTTTTTATAATTTCGATCATTCGTTTCATTAAAAAAATTCAAACACACAACTCAAACTCAAGCTAGAAAATAAATCATAACAAAATAAATGATAGCTTGTAAAAAAATTTAAATATAAATAATGATCGAAGTTGTAACAAAATCATACATTTGTGAAAGAGTAAATGTGAGAGTACGTATGGCAAATTAAGACTGTTGTGCAGTATGACGACAATAACTTTCCCTACTTTCTCGACCACGTATGGCATTAATAAGTTCCCCTGTGACGATGCCAGTAGTAATAGGTTTGATTTTCCTCGCAGAAAAAATGATTTAATGTTCCTCCAAAGAGAACGGTTGATCTTCCCTTATTAATTTCAAACTTTGCCAATATGTATATTCTTTCATGAAGAAGTTATGGTGCTCTTTCTTAAATTATACTCCATGTTCGAATTTGAATGCAAACTAATGTTCACATCCATTTGAATCAGTAGCAAATATTACATGCAATATAATATAATAGTCAGTTTCGTCAGTAGTGTTATTTCCCCTCAGTGAATAATCAAATCCAAACAAAACTGATTGCATTTAAACTGAATTGACGGTTAGCTGGCTAGGAAACAAATAAAAGCTTAAGCGCCACAGAAGATATTGGGCCTAGTTTCTCTTGTTTTGTGAATCGGTTAACGTTGTGCCGACAACTACTGATAATCCATTTTTCCCGACTAATATACATATAGCAAGAACAAGAATTAAACATAAAATATCAATTAAAATCCCCATATAATAACTTCTTGCTTCCTAAATCAAAATTTAGAAGAACTTACTTTGATCAGTTTAGATTTCCTGCTGCCTGGAATATATTGTTCCCATCGTCTAGAGACAGAAAAAAACAGTGAGAGAAATATTCAAGAATAAGTTGACGTGTGCATCGGCCATTTCTTATTTTCACTTCATCGGTCAGCGGATACACGATTGCTCTAATGAATATTTGTTAAAGTGATTGATCAGGCGTCGCTTTGAGCAATACTGCGACTGCGATAGTAGGATAATAGGGTGAGTAGTGTCATGTCCCACGGCCAGGTATCTACAGTGTTCCTTTGCTTAATGATTGTGCATGGAGTACGTGCGATGTACTACTACCAATAATTAATTCGTGGACCGAACTATATCTATGACAAACTTCCGTATGGATTTCCGGTGGTGTTAAATCTAAAAGCGATCGAAATTAATAATCACTGTCGGTTAATTTTCATGTGCTTCCTGTTAAAAAAGAATGATGAGGCTAGCTTAATAGCTTGAATACTACCATTTCGATAGCATGGAGGTTTAGACTGACAGACGTTCGAACAAAGCCTATAAAGATTCAGATTCGTGAAATTTCTGAGCTACGATGTATCATACCCGTACCCCTTTGTCTCCAATTAATTGATATTTTGGTAAGTTTGTAGCTAACATAATATAGATTCGAGCATGAATATATATTTAAACATTTTAATTTCCTTTTTTTAAAAAATGGTGTGGTTTATGATTAAACGCTTTAATATCTCTGAATATGATTAGGCCTATTAATTTATGTCAAACTAGTGCCTTGCTTATTGTGCCGTTGTCGAAAACGACAATCATTTGAAGCTTGGACCCCAAATTGTAAAATTGACGAATACTTGCTTTTGTTAAATCCACTAGTAGTCAAGCTAGCCACGTGATACCACACGAGTACGTTAGAGAGTTTATGAGAAACATGTTTTCAAAGTTAAATAAATCTAATAGCGGCAGAAATTTTAATTTAGAAACATATGTCTATTTTGGTTACTATGTTGCTCTTTTAGATGTAGATATATGCGTTTTAATTCATCTTTATTAATGGCAAGATTTAGTATTTTAGGTATAGCCTTAATAAATTATCTTTAGGACATTATCAATCTAGTCAAATGTGATTAATTTAGATACAAATTAAATTTGTTTCATTTATTTTTTTGATAGGCAGACGGTTAGGTCTAAGGGGTTAGTTATCATAATTCATAACAAGAGGTTGGTAATTGTTTAGAAATTGGACAGATCTAATGTATATCAAGATTTCGGGTTACCAAATCGATGAGATGATGATTTTTGCTATTGTGAAAATTTTAGAATTATTCTCAAGCATGTTTAAGATTAACAAAATAGATGTTATCAGGTCCTTTTTTTTGTTAGGAGCTGTGTCTAGTGGCTATGGATTCTTACTCCTTAGAGTCTTAGAGATGAAAGCGAAATTGCCTACGATTTTTTTTACTTTTAGAGTTAAATATATGAGAAGTCTATAAGTTTGTAAGGCTGTGTAAACTCTCAAAATATATTTCTAAGCCACTTATGAACCTCCTAAGTGGCATATGCTTATGATTAGAAGTTTAGGGACCTTTTTTTCATGTATTGAACCCTGTTTTCTAGTATGTACTACTTCCGTTCTCAAATGTATGACACAAATTGACTTTTTTCACAATGTCAATCGCTCGTCTTATTCAAAAAATTTATTCAAAAATGTAAAAAACACAACTCATACTTAAAAACAAACTACAACAAAACAAATGATAAATTGTAAATTTTTTGAATAAAACGAGCGATCGGAATTTTAGAAAAAAATCAACCGCATCGTAAACAATTGACTCACGATGCTCTCAGTCTGACGCAACCGAGGCAATCCTTTCAAGATCAAGCAGGAGTAAGAAGCAGGCTTACATTTGGTCCGCAGCCGCCAGCGCCTAGGTAGGTCGATCGGGACGTGTCAAGACTGAAAAACAGAGACCCGGCCCCGAACGGACGACAGCACCAGCAGCAAGCATACCGACGTCGATGGCGCACGGCCCGCGCAGGGCGCCGCAGCGCCGTGCGGTTGCCAGGCCCACGAGCGAGGGTTGAGTGGCGGGGGCGTCCGCGCTGAAGCATGCCTCGGCCCAGTTTGTGGTCGATGCAAATATGCGATTTCGTTTCGGTTCTCGGCTAGGTTAAACGTAATGCAGAGTATTCGGTGGAAGTTGGAAACAACTAGGACAATGGGCACGTTGCCGCGCCCATGTTGAGACCTGAGAGACATAGTTCCCGGGCGTAGCACAGGCCGTGCGCACGACGGAGGTGGCGCAGACGGGCGCAGCGCAGGCAGAGGATGAAACGGCGGTGGCCGCACCGCGCAGGCGAGGGCGGGAGCAATGGCACGCCCAGGCGAGGATGGGGGCGACGGCGTGCGCACGCGTCGCAAGGCAGAGCGGGGGTAACGGTAGGCCGCAGGGGTGGCGGAAAGACCGGAGCGCGGCGCAACCGAGGGCGAGAGCAGGATGACGGCGGGCGCACGGCGTGGGCGAGGGCGTCGACGACAGCCTACCCAGGCGAGGTCAGGGGTGACACCCACCCCGACTGGGAGAATCCCGGGGACGCGGCGCAGGGGAAGGAGAGGGTGGCAGCAATGAACAGGCCGGGCACGCACCACACGGACGACGAAGGCGGCGCAAGCAGAGGAAACGGCGGCGGGCGCGCAGCACAGGCGAGGGCAAGGGCGGCGGAGACGACAAGCCTAGGCAAGGGTGGGGCGACAGCCGGCGTACAGCGCAGGCGAGGCGGGGAGAGGAAGGAAGGAAGCCCAGCCACGGTCCCGCTGTGCACGTGTCAGCTCATGGGAGGAGAGGCTAGGTGGATGCAGCAGGGACTCGGGCTTTTCACGGGCGATGTAGATAGTAGTATTCAAAAAACATATTTTGGTCTCCCGAAAAATTATGAAACTTTTACATGCATCGAACAAGGAACAATAGTGGGCCGCGTCAAATCTCTGTGCGGCGAGGGAGACTATGGGGTCCACATCAGTAGCCACATGGGCCGTATGTTCCGGTTACCGGCTGCCGGTCTGCGTGTGCGTTGGGTTGTACCCTAGCAGTCTCCACCCTTTCTCCTGAAATAAAGAAACTGACATGTAGTATCACTTGAAAGCTTAAAGGCTCGACAGTCGACACTGATGGAAACGATCAGATGAGTTCGTCGTCATCAGCAGCCGGCAGAAGCAATGGCAGCACATAACACGATGATACAATACTAAGCAATAGAGTTATCCAAAACAATACAAATTCATTCGTAGGCAAACACGAATCAATTTCCAATACATCAATAGAAGCTCGGGCATCTCCCTAAAAACAGCGTTCAGACTTCTGAATACTAATGAGAAGAATAGTGCGCTAATAGGAAGCAGCAGAATCGCCAAGTTACTTAAATCGTGACAAACCATGGCATAACGGACGTCAGAGAGAAGATTTCAGCTGTGGTGACTGTTTTATCGATGACCTGGTTGCTTCACCCAAAGATAGTCAGTCGGACTTGCCCTCCTGTGCACCGACTTCCTGCAGGTAGTGCTCAGCATCCAAGGCGGCCATGCACCCTGCACCACCCAGAAGTAGATACAGAATTAGAGTGGTTATACAATATACATATACACAGACATTATATATATGCCCAGCTGAATCCAGCAAGTGCCAGCTTCCTAGGATGATCTCAAGTGACGACCCTTGTAACAGAATCTGAACGCGAGCTTTGAATCACACTTATGAAACTGCCAGCAAGAAATCCTCACGGTTGCATAATTACATTTGTGCAAACACAACTTCGTGCAATGATGGTGAGCAAGGATCATGTAACATTAAAAGTAAACCCATGCATTTCTTTTTGGTTAAATGATAGCAACATCGTTAGTTCTTTCTGAGGTGCAGGTTTAACAAACCAATCTAGCATCAAGTAGATGTATTCATCTGTGCAGTTCATGAGCAGCATCAATGGGCGTATGTGCTCGTTTCCAAATGTTTCTGTGCTTCTCTCCTTTTCATGCTCCGTGTTTAGTGTTTGTTTCTAGTGTAAATGCTTTTCTTCACATTCATAAAATGTAAATACACGCAGTTCTCCTATGCGTTCTAGAAAGGCAAACAACATCAATAGCGCACTTTGCCAAGTAGTAATTCTAGTCCCTTGATAAAGCATTTTACAAAACCCAATGTATGTTTTTGTACAGGGTGTTTCTCAGCCAATCTTATACTTGCTGCAGTTGAACGCAGCTCTTAATCAGTTATGTCCATGACTCCGTATCTATCAGAGTTGTAAGTTGACAACATATGGAGGTTTTGACAACATATGGAGGTTGAACCTGGCACCTAACCCATTAAGCTCATACCTAAGTTGTGCCTTTGCTCCCAATGTGATTTGCAGTACAATTGTAGTACATACAGATTTCAAATAAGTGAACAGAAAGACCCAACTAGACATCCTTGAAAAAACTCAACTCAGCAACTATCAACAGTTATGACGAGTCCTGACAATAGGACTGTCATTGTACTGGGATCACTAACAGTTCCCACATACTCATTTGCTTCAAATTCAACAATCTCTAGGTTAGACAAGGCGATGGAAAGTACCGTGTACCCCTGTTTCTACTATAGTTGATGTCTTAGAACAATTATGTCCTAAGCTATAAAAAAAAGTCGACCAACGGGGGAAGAAACCACCCCCACGGCTTTGTAATTAAGGTATGATGGGATTTTTTTAACAACCTTGTTTAAATTCGCTCCCACGGGGAGCTGACCACAGGACCTCAAGAGTGTAATAGCCCACTAAACTACAAGCCCATGTGTTACCAAGCTATCAAGATAGGACGTACTTGAAATTATACTATAGCATTCCTATGTACTAATTATCAGAGTAACATCTTCGATATTGTAAAGTATCAATGATATCGAATAAAAATGAATTGAAGGAGTAATTTCATATGAGCAAAAACGTGGCTTTATTTCTTCTATGGCAAAACTGAAAACACCTTAAGTCCTTAAGTGACCTACACGAACAACTTTTAAACAGCAACAAGGCAAATTCTGACTAGTTGAACAACTTCATCAGATATGAATTCACAGTACACTAACCAGTGAAATGCACACTGCAAAATATTTTAGATTCTTTAATAAACCACCAACAGCCTTGCTTGAACAAATAATAGAAAACAGCAAAGTATCCTACATATTGAGTTATTCACATATTAACAGGCCAGCAGCAACCAAGCATGTTCAGCTGCAAGAAGTGCAGTTGTCAAATTCAGAGGAATGGTTTCCAAGACAGATTTGAAACTGAATTCTTCAGCGATGCAACTCATTATCTCACCAGGAAACAAATATAATTTCCATGGCACCTTAAAATGATAATTGCGTATTTACAAACATTGGACGCCCCACCCCCTGGCTGATCAATTCTTTTAGATTACATCATCAACAAAAACTCTTGGTCGTTTTTTAGATTAGAAGCAGCATAACAATACCTGATCCGGCAGCAGTAATGGCCTGGCGATACTTCTTGTCCTGCACGTCCCCAGCAGCGAAGACACCCTTCACACTAGTGTGAGTGGAGCCCGGCTTGGTTGCCACATATCCGTCTGAATCGAGATCAAGCTGCCCACCGAGGAACTTGGTCGCCGGCTCGTGGCCGATAGCGAAGAAGAGTCCAGACACCTGAAGATCCGATACCTCACCACTCACTAGGTTCTTGACCTTGACACCAGCCAACGGGCCACCGCCTGCCCCACCGTAGGCCTCGACGACCTCCGAATCCCAGACGACCTGTATTTTGGGGTTGTCGAGCGCCCTGGCCTGCATGATCTTGGAGGCCCGGAAGGTGTTCCGGCGGTGGATGATGTAGACGTGAGAGCCGTACTTGGTGAGGAAGTTGGCCTCCTCCATAGCAGAGTCGCCGCCGCCTATGACAGCGATGGGCTTGTTCCGGAAGATGGGGGCGGCGCCATCGCAGACGGCGCAGGCGGAGATACCACGGTTCCAGTACGCATCGGACCCGGGGAAGTGAAGGCGGCGCGCGACGGCTCCCGTGGCGACGATGACGGCATCGGCAAGGACAGTCGTGGAGTCGGAGGCGACGCGGAAGGGGCGGGCCGAAAAGTCGACGGCGGTGACGGTCTCGGTGAGGATGTTGGTGCCGAAGCGCAGGGACTGCGCGCGGCAGCGGTCCATGAGGTCGGCGCCCATGATGCCGTCGGGGAAGCCAGGGAAGTTCTCGACGTCTGTGGTGGTGGTGAGCTGCCCGCCCGCGGCGATGTCGTTGGCCATCCAGCCCTCGAAGAGCACGGGCTTGAGCTCCGCGCGGGCGGCGTAGATGGCCGCCGTGTGCGCGGAGGGGCCGCTGCCGATGATGCAGACGCGCGTGCGGAGCGGCGCGGCGGCGGATCCGTCCATGGCTGCTTCCTGGGGCGGCGGCGGCGGTCAGAAGCGCTTCTGAATTCTGAAATTACACTTCGCACCTCGGCGGTCGCTGGTGACTGAAATTACCCTTTCAGGTTTCGGCCTCAGGAAGCCCATCAACCAATCAGTGGCCGTGGTGTGTGAACGTCTGTCTCAGTGTGGCCGCCCCCCATTGTTGATGTCGTATTCTCGAATGCGAAAATAGATGCCAGCATCAAATTAACATTCGCATAAAATTGAATTAGTTTACTAGATGGTTCATAAAACTAAAGTGTTTTAAGAACCGGATTGGAAAGTGAAATACCACTAAAGGCTTTCGGATGCATGAGTATTGAAAAGGATTGAATTTGATTGAATCCCTCTCTAACCAAATTTGAGTGGATCCCTTTTGATACTCTTACATCTAAATACACCCTAAATCTTCTGTAATGTATACACTCTTTTCGGCATTTTTTCCATTTAAAGACGATAACATAGACCGTACTCCTACAATATACTTGTTCCATCTCCTTTTAACGTAGGATTCTCAAAACATAGAAATAGAAAAAACATCGGTTAGAATATCTATACAATTAGAATCCTACATATAACAATGCAAACACAAAGAAAATAAAACATGAGGGTGAACATCATACTTATTTTTCTCCGAAATTGCTTTTAAAAATTGGAGAATGTCATTCCATATGAATTCTAACTGAATTGGTATGTACAATCTTTTGTTCCAGAACCTCACATTGGAAAAAATTCATAGGAATTAAATCATTTAAAGTTTCTTTATTTTCCCTCCATTCCAACTGTGGCCCAAGGGATTTAGGCCTCTGCTCGATTCATTCGTTATTCCATATATCATGTTTGCGTGTTTAATATGTATCTAGATTTATCAATATTTATATGAATGTTAATTGATAAAAAGAGGGCTACAACCTTACAATTTGGACCAGGTGGAGTACTGTTTATTAGATTAGCATTAATGATTACATATAGACGTCTAAGACAATGGTTCTGTGTAGGGTTTCTTTCAGCATGCCGTTTTTTTCCACGTCGTATTGTCCTATGCACACTCCCTCGATACTTTTTATATGCACGCGCTCGCTAGTCCAATCAAATGTCCAAAATGAGCATTCACACACACAATTCTATGGAAAAACAACCTAATTAATTGTCACATTCTAGCACGGTGATGGAATGCAAACGACATCTTGGCCGCGTACACACTTTTCTTTCTTTCTTTTTTTTTCAAACATGGCAAGCCACGCTTCTATTAAGTAGATTGAAATTTTACAACTATTGGAAAAAACCAAAGCTTTACAAACCATGATAAAATGATACTACCAAGAGAACAAGAGAAACCCCTACACATTTGACCACCCAAACTAGCTAGATCTCTGCCACCTTTGTGACTGAAAAATAAACTAAAATTGTATATACAGGAGCTAGACATAAGCATCCAACCAGTTGAAGAAGGTGCCGCCAAAACAGTTGTAAATTGCAACGCCCCATAATTTGACCCTAAGAATTTTCTCTAAATCCCCCTCTAATTCAAAATTTGATTTTGAAGATCTTGTTTGTTTGAGTGTACGTTATGAACTCAACAAAATCCTATAAATCCTAGTTCTTTCCTCGCCGAGTGTCCCTCAAAATCTCCGCAACATCTTCCTCCAAAATTTCCTTCAAATCCCTTCTCCAAATCATTCAAATTCAGTCCCAAAATCCAAAAAAAAAACCAAAAAAGGATAAAATCTCCCACTCCTCATCTGGGTCGAAGCCTAACCCCTCCTCACCTCTCCTTCCTTGGGCCGCCGCCTCTCCCTTCCCTCTCCCCGGCCCAAGACGAGTAGCCCACTCCCTCTTTCCCCCTCTCTCTGACCGGCGGGACCCGCCTGCAAGGCCGTCTCCCTCTCTCTGCCAGCGGGCCCCACCCGTCTGTCATCTTCCTCCCCTCTCCCCTGCGTCGTCTTCTGCCCGGCAGCCCAACCGTTGCTGTGCCGCCCCGCCTATAAGCGAGCTCCCCAGCCTCCTCGCGGCCCCTCTTCGGCCACACACGCGCATTCTCGCACACACACCCACTCTTCCTCACCAAAGCGCTCGCGGTGGACACCACAGCGGCGAACTCCGCCCTTTTCTCCTCTCGCTGCCCCTATAAGAAGCCCGACGAGCCCCGCGGCCCCGTCCCCGACCACATGCGCACGCGCGCACTCGAGCGCACGCGCACCCACACACGCGCACACTCTCATGCACGCGCCTCTCCTCTCTCCTCCTCCCTCGCCGGAGTGCTCGCGCTGGGCTGACCCACCGAGGAGCACCTCACCGTGCACACCACCCATCTGCCCCCAAAATCCACTACCCTCCAACCACCTCCAACCAAATTGAGGTGAGCTCGAGCTTCGCCGCCTCCGTGCGCGCCTCCTCTCCCTTCCCTTTGGCCGGAACCGCACCTGCAGAGCCAGAGCGACGCCACGCCATGGCCTCCCTTCCTTTGCCGGCATGTGGTTAATCGCTGCCAAGCACACGCACACTCCCTCTCACCTCCACAGTACCCCAACCAGGTTTGCCACCCCGTCCTCTCCCTCAACCGTTCGGCCATGTCGCCGGAACCGGGCCACCGGCGGACCTCCGGTGAGCCACGGGTGTGGTGTCGTTCGGTTCGGCCGAGCCAACCGCGACGCCGTCTCCCTTCGAGCGGTTCCACGCTGTGTGGCTGACATGCGGGGCCTACCACCCCGACGTCACCACGTCGTTTGTCACACCTCTGCAAGTGCGCCGGCCCGTTAGGTCCCACAGGCTCATGTGGCAAAGCGGGCCGAGCCAGGCGGTGTGGGAATGGGCCGCGCACGCTGTTTTCCGGCCGCGGTGCCATTTTCCTTTCCTTTTGATTTATGATTTTGCTTTTCTAAAAAGAAATTCATATCTCCATCGTTCGATCTACGGTTTAGGCGATTCTTGCGCCTAAATTCTCCATAAATCGAGCTCTACACATCCTTGCACTCCCCACCAGCCTCTCACCGCTTCCACGTGGGTTCGTTTAACGGAGCTACACTTAACTCGTTAAACAAACCGTACGTGCAACCCGTTTCCAATAAAGCCGAGAACTTTCCCTTGGTCGCACCAGTGGTTAGCCGTCAGGCACCATAATCGCGATGGACAAAATGGTCTAGGCTCTTGACTAGAAAACCAAACCACCTGTCCTGTATCGATTCCGTTTCTGCTGACCTTGTGATAACCCGCCTCGCTCTTTAACCCTTGTTGACCACAGGAACCCTTCTCATTGCCATGCGACCTCCCTGCTCCCGACGCTTTCGCCTTCATTGCGGCCGTCCGTACCCTTCGCTGTGGAGCCTCGGTAACGAGCGCTATCAGGCCCGACGGTATGGTCGGAGGTTTGCCACGCAACGCCTCGCGGCGCAGCGCCTAGCCGTGGAGCAGCTTAGCTCGTTGGAGCCAGAGCCGCCGGTAGGATTCTCCGGTCTACTCTCAAATCCTTTACTCAAGACAAACCAAATCCTTGTCGAGCTCATAATAAGCTTTGCCTGTTTGTTTCTTCTGTTTGTGCGCTTAGGCCCTACCGGAGAGTCCGATTGGTCGAGCCTCGAGAGGTTCTACTACTAGCTCGGGATTGACACCAGACAGTTGTACGCGCTACCCCAACTAAGCGAAGGGAAAGTCCACTGGAATCCCCACTTGATGCATAAATTACCCAGTTTTTATACACACAGTCCATTGGCCTATTAAATGATAAAACATGCATGTTTTGCTTGCTAAGAAAACATGGTAGGATAGCCACCGATGTCAATCTTAGATGTAGCGCATTTAGGTGGATCGCTCACTAAATTATCTATATCAATCTTGTTGTTGGAAACACGGCGATGGGCACGGTGTGTGTGCGGGAGGGTTGTTTTTGGAAAACATGGGGCAAGACCCCGGCGGATGACTTCGGTCGACCATGCCATGTGTTAAGGGTGGAATGCTGTGGCGGAACCGCCGATTTAGTCCGGACTAAGCACATTTGCCTCCTCTGGCTTGTAATGTGATTAGACCAAACTAAACCCGGTCGTCCGTCGAGAGTCATTTGACTCTCGATATTACCTTTTCCCAGAGGAACCGACATCATACACATCTGACTCACGATGGAGCCACAACAGATACATCATCACAGGCAGTTCAATAGTATAAAATTAGACTTAGTTACAAACCAGTTTTTACATAAAATACAAGTCCAACATAATGTGATAAGGTAGCAAGTTCGAAAGTTTCTCGCAGCGGAATTTTAAGTTTCAGAGGTCATTATGATACCACCAAAAGATTTGCATTATAGGTAACAACATTGAGCCCACCGATGTTGCCCTTGTGCCACTCATGTCGTTTCATCCTAAATGAGGACATGCTCCGCCTCCAACACAAGTGCAGACCATGAATTCCATACCTGCGCTCAAAATATGGGGGCAAACCCTGAGTACTAATTACTCAGTAGGTCTTAATGGATTTGGCTTACGGCTGACGCGAAGCGGCTTACTAGCAAGTGGATCCTTAGCCCTTAGTTTTAAACAGTAACATGTGTAACATAAATAGCAAGTTTTCATCATTTGTATAACCTTCAACACAACTGTAACTTGCAGTAAGGTAAACAATTCAATTCACTCATGTGGTATTCCAAAAACCATGAGTATTAAATACCGAGAGTTTAATTAGTTACTACGTTGCCCGTGTGCATTATCAGCATTCCCACACCTGGTGGGCATCAGCGATTCGAATCGATTTTAATTCCCGGTAATAACTATCATGACAGGGGTATATGCTTACTAGCCATCGCGTTCCCACATATAGCCCCGATCTCCACCTGTCTTGTCCCAAGATTCAAAGCACCCCCACCTAACCCCCGGGTTGTGCCCCCTTAGGAGCGATACCACAGTTCTCTGGGTCAGCCCTCCCTCGAGTACAAGCGCCCCCGGGCCCATCGGCCTCCAGCGAGTGGATGGGTGGAGCCTCGAAAACTTCGGACAAAACCAGGTAAGACTTTACCGGTCCCATATCCCGGATAAGCACTCTAGCAATGTTATGCCGAACAGCAGCCGAACAGCGGACGGGCCTTATGCGACTCGGGCGGAGTCCAAAGTGCAACCTTATGAAAAGCATATGCTGAAATAAATCTCCGCCCGGTCTCCATTTAATTCATGAGCAACAATAATAATGACATAACTGTAAGCTTTTGTAACTTTGAAAACACCTACGTGACGAGTCCACACACTCGTGTCTACTCGTACCTAGCAATTTCTAGGCATACTCGTCCTACGAACTCTATGTATAGGTGCTAGGGCCAGGGCGGCCAGGGAATCTAATGCAATTGGTTTCAATCAACTCCTAATGCGGATGCATAATCATCAATCAAGATAATATTAGCTGGGAAATTCATGGTCCTGCCTACCTTCCTCGTTAGAGTCAGTAGCTGCCTCCTGAGCGGAGTCGGGCCCTTGCTGTTGGTTCTCTGGCTCTTGGTGCAGCTCCTCCTCGGGCTCCTCCACGACGGTTTGGTTCGGCGGTTGTTCTTCGTTCGCGGAATCTATATGCATGACATGGTGCAATTGGAGCATGTATTAGTGCAATGCTTGCTTCAGGATGCGAGTGCAATGCAAGGAATCAGGGTTTATGGAATAACATTATGTATCTTCGTGATGGAACTTGTTTAGCTTTAAGAAATCGTACAAGCCATCACCTATGATAACTTAGCTTGTCACATAAAACAATGTGGGGGCGTGACGGGGTAGCATCGATCCACATGAAACGGCCGAAGCTACTTGAACCCTACTTAACCCTAGCTAGCTTAGAGTTACCATCCTGCATTTCTAAACTGTAGTGAAAACCTACATTGCATTCCAAATCAACGGCTAAGGTTTACATACTCTTATGCTTCCAAATATGACCCATGGTGGCATTTATTAATATACTAGTCTCGCATTTCCTATTCTTTGCTTAAGTAGGCATTATATCTATCATTTTCAAAATAGGGTCACACTTTACATGCATGGCCTCACGTTTTCAACGATGAGCTACTTACACCATCTAGAACTTAAATGAATACCACCAAACCCCCTTATAGCTTACTTTTATCTAGAACCCTTTTTCCTTTGCTAATTATATGCTTAATTATTAGGCAAGGGTAAAATAGTAAATATACAGCAAGCATTTAAGCTATCAAATTCTTATACTAAGCTTAGGTATACTAGCAATGTTGCTGCCCAAATTCCGAAGTTTTTGACCCACATCTAAACCACATTTCCTATTTATTAATTTAACATGCATGAACTCATTAATTTCAAAACACTAACTATTCTTGACATGCATAGTACCCCATTTCAACAGTGAGCTCTTTATACTACAGGGAGCACAAATAAATTATGTAAAACTATTTAGAGCATAACTTCTATATAAATATCATTTCCTCATTTATTTCTATGCTAAAATCACATGTAGGGGCAAAATGGTAATTAAACAGTGAACATTTGAGCTACCAAAAATCATAGTGAGCCTACATAACCTAACAACACTGCTGTTCAAATTTGGCAATTTTTGGAGATCATTTAGTCCTTATTTCTTATTTATTAGGGTTTTTCATGCTCGCATAAAATCAGGGGCAATTTGGTACTTTACTACTCAACCATCATATTCACTAGACAGATCTATTCAAAAGGATTACAATGCAACTGATTTGGTATTTTTTTTTATTTTTATTGAATTTCCTAAGATTTTTCAAAGGTTTCTGCCGAAATAATTAATTTAAAAGGAAAATCATTAGATCCAGGGGCTAGATTGTGATTATTTCGGAACCCCAGGGGCTAGTACGCAAGACTTGCAAGACTCAGCGTACAGCGCGGTGGACCGATTCGCAAATATGGGAAAAAGCAGGGGCCGGATCTAAAATTTGCCCTGCCCCCTTCTTCTTCCTCGCGACGCCCGCGGCCGCGCGGGAGGAAGCGCGCGCACCGGCTAGCCGGAGCTCGCCGCGGCCGCGACACGGGTTGGGGAGGGTGTTCCCCATTCGGGGCTTCTACCTTGAGGTGACGGCGTCGTCGAGGAGGGCGTGGACGAGGTGGACGGCGGCGGTGAACCGGAGGTGAACTGGCGCGACGCGACGTCGAGGTAGGGGCTGATCTCGGCGCTCGGGAGGGGAACGGCGACGAGGTCTAGGGCGCGAGGTGCGCGGGAACGAGGCGAAGGTCGCGGTGTAGGTGTGGAGGCATGAGGAGCGACAGAGGGGAGGGCGCGAGCTCGAGCTCCGAGCTCGGCTCCAATGGCGAGCGCGCACTGCCGGGCGTGGGGAGCGAGGGAGACGAAGGCCGAACGCGTGAATGAGCTCGGGGAAAGGAGGCCGGGCCTCGCCCTCGCCTTGAAGGCGCGCCGTGCGCGCTGTCGGCGGGCGGCAGCGGCGCGTGGCCACGGCGCTCAGAGGGCCGGCGCCGCGTGGGCGCTCCTGGGCGGGGAGGGAGGAGAGAGGCGCGCGGGTGAGCTGGGTCCATGGACCGGTGAGGCTGACAGGTGGGCCAAGGCCGAGGATGAAGAACAAGGCGCATGGACCGGGTGCATGGAGCGAGGGAGCCGGTGGGGCCCATAGCTGCGGGTGTCGGGCGGGAACCCGCAGCCCTGCCAGGTGGGACCCATCTGTCATAGGCTCATGGAAAAAAGAAAATCCCGAAAAATGAAAAATGGGATTTGACCACTAACCAGGTTTCTGAATTTTGCAAATTTGACCAATTTACGTGCCGAATTTGAAAAGGACCCAATTGAATGAAATGTTGTACCCTTTGAGATATACAATTTTGTAAAAAGCACCAAGTTCAAATTCTGGCTCTAAATTTGATTAAAATTTGAATTTAACTATCAGCCCTCAATTTGGACTGAGAACTGTTTTCCTTAGATAATTCAAATGTCCTATTTCTAGCCATTTTCTCCCAAAAGTATTTTTGACAAAGTTGTTCAAGATTTCATGGCCTAAAACTTTCCCTATTGGACCTTTGCATGAAAAGGACTCTAGGATATAGAAAAATGAAGAAATCTAAATATGTCAGATTTGGAGTGTGTTTGTTGGGTAACTCCAAGGGTCCTTTTACACTAAGTTAAGCCCATTTTCCATCCAAGCTATAATTGACAAAGTTGTTTACCACCTTAAGACCTACAAGTTTGGTATAAAAAGTTTCACCTAAATCTCCATAGGATTTAAGTTATGCTCACATTTGTAGCGTCATTTTTGCAAAACTAAGTGTATCACTTAGCTATTTTCACCATGTTTGTTCATATGACTCAAATGCACATTAGCATGAGATGAGATGATGCTTATGAGAAGTAATTAAACAAAGTATGCACATGATAATGCTCGGGAGATGCCTAGGGCATCACAAATGCCCGGTACCGTTATCATGGTTTACTCGGGGTCCGACTTCGTAGGGAAGTTTGGACGGTGTGGCTCAGTTGTGAGCATAGGGGAAGTTTCTGCCCTGAAGGACCGAGTTGAAGTTTCATCTTGCCGAACTTTTTTGGTATAACCACTCGACGTTGTATGGAGCAACGCCTAGCTCGAGCCAGAATGGATAGTCTTGCAGTTGTCCGCAGTGCCGGTGGGGCAAGAGGCTAAGGACTGAGGGCTTGGGTCGCATGTCTGCTGGCAGAGCGACAAAGCTGTTCAGATCCTCTCGAGGCATTGCTTGATGATAAAGGGAAGGCAAAGGCTAGATTGGAATTTGGACGCTTATTTGGCCGTAAGCAGTCGCTGAGTCCAACTTGTGAGTCATAGTACAATATCTGATCAGAGTATAAAGCTATCTGGATAGCCCATTGTCCACAGGTATGGACGGGTTACGGCTTGGTTTCGACAACCAGATGTTTTATAAAATTGTGTGTGGTTGGTTTTGGTGGTTGTGTGTCTTGGGAAGCTTAGGGGGCGTGGCCCAGTAGCGTGGTGGAAATTTGGCTTGGTTCTGGTTTGAGCCACGTGGACCCGCGAGTCCTGTGGTGGCCCCCTTATTGGAAAGATCGTTTTCTAAATTAAAACTTGAACTACGAAATCTTTCATATGAAAATGTTTTCTGACAAATTATCCTGAGCTCCAGATACACCTTGCATGTAAGATAGTATTTACCATAATTCCTTTTGGAGGAAAGTGGGCTTGCGGAGTACGTTTCGTACTCACCCTTGTTTTGTTGTTGGTTTACAGAGAAGACGAAGTCGTCGTGATCGTGGACATATAAAGGTTGCGGCCTATCCCCAACCGGTGTCGTGGGAAGCTTGGGTCTATGTTTAAGTTCCGCTATTGTGTTTTACGGGCTGCGCCCCATTGGATCTGTTCCATTGGGGCGGATCTGTACTACTCTGATGTAAGAATGTGATTAGCATAACCCTAAGAGTGGTAATAAAGCACATTTTAGTCCCATTATGGACGTGGGGCGCTTCAACAGTGCCTCCAATAAGGGGTCAACGCCACAAGGTGCCACTATTGCTCTCGCTAGGCATGGAGGAGAAGAGGGGGCAAGGATAACGCCCCCAACAGCGTTTACTGTGTCATGGATGTAGCTGCTAACAGGACCATCAGAGTCTAGATACAAAAGCCTTTGCTCGAATCCCCTTAAATCCTAACCCTAGTAGTCTCGTAACCAAAACAAACGACGGAAGCAATTGTGGCCTTTGAACAAGAGGCAAGTGGTGGCCCATTGCGATACCCAGCAAAGCATATAGAGTGGCGGCAACAACAATATACAACTAGAGGAGCATGGATATGGACCTAGGACCTACTGGACCGATAGGCATTGGACCCAGTGACAACGGGGGAGGAACACTTTGGTGGTGAGCCAAACAACCTGATGAAGTGGTAAAGGATATGAAGGAGAGAGTAATAATGACAGGGAGAGGCGAAGCTAGGTATAAAATAGGAGGTGCATATGCACCAAAAAAATAAAACTAAATATTTGGACTAAATTTCTACTCTATTTAGACCACCTACCAATGATGTCTATGTATCCACGAGACAAACACACCCCTCCAATTTTGTTCTAGCTTTTCTTAGTTGTCCGGTTTAGGTCAATATACGTAGGTTGGTGGAGGGGGAGTGGAGTTGGGTCCCCCGTGCAACTTGAAAGGAACGAGTACAAGTGTGCCTTTTCCCCTTGTCTCTCACATGGAAACCAAGCAACATCAGCGTTGAGAAGCTTCCACGTTATGTGCGCATCATGGCACAAAAAGCTCCATTGTTGTATTATCTCCCTCGCGCACTTCATTATGGTAATGGTACACAGATTTGCTCGTTTTTGTTTAGTGTATGGTCTTGTCTAATGATGCCCTCTGCAACTGTGTTGAACGAAGAAGCTCGTTGAGCTTTTTGGATACGAATGGAAGAAAAGTGCCAGCACGCGCATAGGAACACGCAGCCGACTGCCCATCCACTCTCCTTTTGGCCCCTGGGCCCTTGTCGTTCAGTTTTTTTTTCGTTCGCAGGGAGACCGGAGACGGGATGATGATTCGGATGCCGCGTTGTGTTCGAATGGACCGGAATAAACAAGACGATAACGTGGCCCGTGCATTGGTTGATTTCGCCTAGCCTAACCCACGGTCAGAGCTTCACGCTGGGCCTTTTCTATTAGCAGTGGGCCTGAACTCGTTTTCTCCTCACTCACTAGCGTGGTCTAGTGAGTTGACTAGCAGAGTAGCAAGTGATCCTAAAAAAAAGCAGAGTAGTAGGTACTCCCGCTGTCCGAAATTCTGGTTTTTTTAAGTAAGCCATCGAAAGTTTGACCATATTTATTAAAATAAATTTAAATTTATGGTATAAATTGGTACTATTAGATTATTAGATTCATGGTGAAATATATTTTCATATTATATATATTTAATATCATAAGTATTGTTATATTTTTTATATAAACTCGGTTAAACTTATAATGATCTGACTTAGGACGAAGATAAAATTTCATTTCTTTTCCATGGACAGAGGAGTAGCATATTTACGATATTATCGCTTATCGTGGGAAATAGTCTTTGAAAGTTAAATTTATTGTGTGCGATAGCACTTCTGTCTACGGTTTTCTGTTACAATTCAATGGCGTCTGACCGGGTCGTGCCAAATTGCTAACCGGAATCATCATGTATCCGGGTGACCAATAGAGAGTAGCTAAGACAATTGACAAGCCAGCGTTATCCAAACACACTCCAACTAACCATTTACTTATTAATGAAAACCGATAAGAAAAATGGAGCACTGATTAAACTACTAGCACGTACTCTAATAGAGGGTATGACGCAGAGCTCTCTGTTAGGCCAGACTTGTTATTTGTTTCTGGAATTGGTCAGAAACCAGTCCATTTTCACCAATTTATGTCCCACATATAAATATAAATAAACTGAACTTGGCTCGATTTGGATAGGAGATCCATCTCCATTTTATCTCTTTTCCCTCTTATTTTTTAGCTTTATTTCAGAAGCTAAACAGTGTTATTTTTTCATTGATGATGTGTCTATGGATAAAGAGACGTTTATGATTTTTAGTGTATGTGTTCACGGAGGCAAGTACGAATGTAGACGACTGTGTCTGCATTGTGTTCGGGGAAAAAACATTTTGTTGAAGTCACTGTCGTCGTCCCTACCTTAATTCTTCTATTACGAAAAGAATGAACACAACTTGAGCAGGAAATTTAGAAAATGGGCCAGCGTCGATCCTATACCCACCTCTACACGTCATTGAGCAAATAAAACTTGCTTGAATAATCATCGATTATTCCTGTTCCGTCCTTTTTCTCTGAGATTCAATCCCCGGCCG
Organism: Paspalum vaginatum; assembly: GCA_030272315.1. Lineage (NCBI taxonomy): Eukaryota > Viridiplantae > Streptophyta > Magnoliopsida > Poales > Poaceae > Paspalum > Paspalum vaginatum. Next base: position 6,406,929 of record CM059015.1, read on the forward strand.
AGCGAGACAAGAACGGTCGCTCGCTGAACTAACCCTGTCGAGAATCAATGCCTACTGCTCTCTGATGACAATGGATCAAAAATACGGCAAATCTGGTAACGTGTGCGCAACAAACGAGCGTGTAAAAAATTTCAACATTTGCAACTCTAATTTCAAGCATCCTAGTACATCAGCGTGTACGTGTATGTATCAGATTCACATCTTCCGGCTCCATCTGGAACACAAGCATGGCAGGGAAATTGCACTGGTGTAAGTCTACGCCTCGCCTTCATCTTGTTTTGTTCCAGAAAACGTATACGGAGCCTCGAATGGAACAATGCCTATCTCCTGGCGCTGACGCTGCCGTAGTCTTCGACGGGCACGGAGTTGCGCTTGATGAACTCGAGGCAGTCGGCGATGGCCTGCGAGTAGAACGAGTTGGACCGCACGATGAACGGCGCCGGCTGCGGCTTCTTGCTCGCGGCCGCCACCTTGTCCCTCCCGCCGGCACCGACGAGAACCCTCCTGCTGACGCTCCTCGCGCAGCCGGCTCTGCCGCCGCCGGTCGCCGACAGCTTCCTCACGAGCAGGCGCACGTAGCGGCCGACGAGGCCGAGGAACGTGAGCAGCCCGGCCCGCAGGCGGCGCACGGAGAACCGGTTCCTCGGGCACAGCCGGAACCCCCTCGCCCGGGGCCGGGGCCGCCGCCACCGCCGGCCCTGCAGCCTCACGTAGCTCTCCCGCGACGGCGAGTGCAAAGAACCCATCCTACTGCTGCTGCTGCTTCTCAGCTTCTGCTCGCTTGCCCCCTCTCGCTCTCGATCTCACACTGCCGCCGGCCGAGATCGTGTGTAGTGTATGGGCACGCGGCAATGTCCCTGTGGCTCTGTCCTGTTCCTGGCTCGATCGTGCGGCTGGGCTGCTGCTGGTGGTGCTGGTCAAGTGGCCGGCCCCCGTCACCTACGAGCATATATAGAAGGGGCACTCGTGGCCAAGGGAACACGGCAGGAAGGTAGGTTGGAATCGGGCCTTTTCTGAAAGTGACGGCGGATCCCGGGACATGACAGGATTAATGCGACGGGGGGTGCCGGGGCGAGCGCATCACGGACAAGCAAGAGCACCGGACAGTGACCTGGCCCTGTAAAATGTGAATCGGGCTGCCACTCTGACACTGTGCCGCCGTCTAGCTCCTTCCGCGTAACTGGTTTGGTTGGGTGACGTCGAGTGAGTCGACCAACCCATGCAATGCAAGCGCTTGGCGGCAGTAGACAGCAGACAGCAGACAGTAGTAGTAGCAGACATGGTGCATGCCGGTAACCTGCGTTGTATACTCCTTGCTTTTACGTGCCGGCAAGCACGGAACATACTCCGTGACCGCGCCACGTAATTGAATAGTGTTATACGGCCTGCTCGGTGGCGTGGTCAATGGACAATGGAGTACCGTTCCGCTTTGAAAAAAAGTAGGGGAACTGAAGCTAACTACGGTGTACCCCCAGCGATCTGATGGCACAGCAAGTTGTTTAATTTGGTGGCTGACCAGACCAGTTGATATTTATAAGCACCCGATTTAACTGGTCGTACTAACCATTGGGTGATTGGGGGTTTGTCGCGAAATCGCTGGGCACCGGGTACACGAGGACGTGGTTTTGGCGCCGAGAAACAGGAGCGTGCAGTGCCTGTTTTGCTCGCACCGCCTGCCGCTGTGCAGCACCTGCCTCGTCGCAGCGCAGACAGCCCCAGATTCCCCTGGCTGTCTGATTGCCTCCCTCACGGATTGGATGAGAGAACTGGATAAATTAGAGGGCTTCATTAGCAGCGGCCGGTGAAGTGGTGTGTACGGAAACGCGCGCGATTTCCAGCTGGGGTGGTGGTGCCTGGTGCGGCCTTTGTCCTGGCCAGTGAACCAAAATATTTTGGTGAGATCGCCGGGGCTGCCCCTCGCTGTCGCCGTGTATATTCCGCTCAGCGAATTTTGCACCGAACCACGCACAAACACGCGCACGTCTCTCTCTGGCGCCCGAGAGAAAATCGCCTTAATTGACATTGGACGCCCGCTCTACAACCTTCAAACAAATCCGATGCTCGCTCGGCATTAGTCAAAACCGCCAATCCGGAGACGACGGGAGGCCACGGGCGCGCCGGCACCGCCCGCGCCAGCGTGGCCGCTCGCTCGCGAGCGCGGCTGGAATTGGCCACCGAGGGCGAGGGGTGGGAGGGGGTTAGGTGCAGCCGTGCAGCTAGCGTGGCTGGAACACATGGCGCGCGCGAGATTTTCTTCTCGGCTCCCTTGGGGTCGTCGCGCGGCTTCCCAGGCGCTGCGCCGGAATCTCGCGCCCCGGCACGACCGCGCGTGTCCCGGTGGCCGCTCACCTACGCCCGTGCGCGCCGGCGCGCCACCGTGTGAAGGGGACACGCCTTCCCGGAGGTCGGGGACGGAGACGGGGAAAGGGACAAGTTTAGCCAAGGGGCGACGACGCGTGCGGTGGTGGCGCGCCACGTTTGCCGTTCGTTCCACTGGGAGGTGGGTCGTTGGTGTGATGGTGTCTCGATGGATCAGAGGTTTTCGTTGTTAAACAAAGCACCACGTCCACGTGTTCTTTTCGGCACGTTGTGGTGTGAGATTAACAAAGACAGATGGCGGTACACGACCTTTTTAGGTGGCTTTGAGCCTATGACACTTTACGAGTAGTAGGCAGTAGCTGCTACGTCTTCTACAACTTGCATTCCTGAACGGCTGCTGAACGACTGGCCTACTCCACAACGGGCTTAACTTTTGCGGCGAAAATACTGAATATGTATCGTACTAAGTACTAAGGTCCCGTGTGGCTACACTAAACCAAAAATTAGCTGCTGAGAATTACCTATATAGTGTCTAAACATTCGAGCTAATAGCTAAAAATTAGTTGTCAGTAGCTAATGGCAGCTAATTGTGAAAAATGACATATCTATAATCATATATTAGCCGGAGTATCAAACTTGTCTAGTTATTTTTTAGCTAGCTAATTGTTAGGTATTTCATCCATCCTAATTTATAAGTCATTTGACTTTTTTACACTAAATTTGATTTAATCGTCTTATTCGAAAAATTTTATAATTATCATCTGTTTTCATTGTGATTTAGTTTAGCATATAATATACTTTACCCCTGACTTGTTTTTTAATATTTTCATAAATTTTTTGAATGAGACGAACCAATCAAATTTAGTGTTAAAAAAGTCAAAAGAGCTATAAATTGGGGGACGGAGGGAGTAGCTATTTCAGGCCTCGTTTGGGTGCACGTGGATTGAAGCGGATTGGAGCGGAATGGAAGAGATTGGAGGATATTTTGAACTATTAAGGATTAAAACACACACCACTCCTTTCATTCCATACCAAATTCATTTCAATCCACGAGTACCCAAACGAAACCTAATCCAAAAGATCACCATTGAAATGCCACTGCGTTGCGGGCGGCGCGGGCCATGCGCAAAGCCGCAAAAGGCGTGGTAGAGAGTACGAGTACTGTGGAGTGTCTAGTCGAGCGTCTGCATTCTGCAGTATCGTTGGACATATCGTACGCCTTGGTGAAATCAATGGGCTGGACTGGATTAACACGTCCATAAAATAACCTGGCGTACACACTATGGGCCTCTGGCGCCCAGCAGGCCATCACGAATTCACGATTCAAGCCCCGTCCTATTCGCCAGGGGCGGGAGCGGGGCGCCTCGCGCCGCCGCGCATTTTCACACCAGCCTTTGCGCCGCTGATTGCGCACATCCTGCTCCTGCACAGGCTCACCGTATTTCCGTCAATCCAAAATTCTGTTTTTCCTTTGTTTCGAATAGGTCCAGGGCGCCAATTCCACGGCCCATGGGCCCACTGTATTCGTTCGAGACCGGCACACTGCGGAGACCGTGTTCAGCGGGCCGCCAGCTGGCGGTGGCCCGTGGGGGTTCAAGCTCGCATTCTCCCTTCTCACCAGTCACCATTCCCTACCGCGGTGGCGGCTACGCGACAGAGATTACCGGAGGTGGAGCCGTGGAGGAGGCATGCTGTTTGCGCTCAACCGCCACCAGGAGCTCCTTTTCGATAAGAGGGCTTCTCGGTTTACCGTTTACCTCATCGTTCGATGATGGTGCACGAAGCATGGTAGCAGCGTGAGTGTAAGGAGTGAACACCCTAATTGCTTCTGCCCCGCTCTCCTGTCTCCTGCCTCGATCATTTCGAGCATAGTTGTTAGCTTCAAGTCACGGGAGCAAGATGTGCGCAACTTGGTCTCATGCCCCCATGGTGTTCGCCGAATTGCCTTAGCTTAGTGCACCAACACTTCGATCTCCTCTCCTCTCCTACCTCCTACCACTCTATCTCTGATCGATCATTGTTTACCTGTCCGCTTTCCAAATTAATCACTGTTGTTGGATTGATCATTGTTTATCTCTTCTCTGTCCTTTTAGAAACAAGGACCGGCCGTTTACCTATAAATATATTTTTTCCCAATTGCGCCTTGTTTATGCTTGTCCGTACCGAACTCTCTATTCTGATGCGGGGGCTATCAAAAATCGCTCTCGCGTGACCATATGAAATATAAATTCAGTGTGTCGTACTATGGCATGTTTATCTTATCTCTGCGCTGTGAGGTTGGTCGTGCAGATTGAGTCATTGACTAACGTCTTTGCGACTTTGATTCCTTCGACCTTCTGGGCTCGTCTAACTGCAAATTGACATCGACTTGTATGATATATTGATGTCAGATTGCCCTTTCTATTGGTCACTGGACCCAAAGTACCCAACTGCTCAGCTGTTACAGCGGACTGCATTCCTTATGAGACTTTAGGTAAGGTGACGTACAGCGCAAATTCGCTACTTGCTGTTACAATAGGATTCGATGATAACTCCTTTTCTATTAACTGAGACATTAGGTTATGCAGCCGCTAAATGCTATTGGGCCACGAAAGATATGAATGTTTCCTTTTTGTGCTAGAGTCGTGTCACTGACACGATTTGCTTATGCTTGCACCTCGCAGCTCTTAGATCACGGTACTGTCACTGTTTTTTTTCTGGTCAACATTGATTCGTTGAATGTTGAATGCATGTGCTTGCCCCATACTTCTCTTTTATTCTTCCACTTGATAGTGTTCAGTTTTTTTATATAAAAAATATGTCGATCTATGGCCCTTATGTGACTTTATTGTTCACTCGAACACCTTTCAGGTTTCAGCTAAAACAGACCACCATCCTATTGTAACCTCCAACACTATGTTCTTCAAATTTACTCACAGGATCACTTCGTTGTATCATGGAACGTTCATTATCCGTTGTAACGGAGTATTTTTGCAATTGCACCCTATATTTAGCTTCTCCGTAAGCCCTATCAGTTTTTCTAAAGGAGTATTTTGGTGATATGCATCTGTGCAATTTCACATATTCAGTCAATGTACATTTCTCTCTCGAAAAAAGAAAAGAATGTAATTGTTGACGCCTTTCGTTTTGTTGCTATGCTATTCCCTGATAAACATTTGTTTCAGAAAACACCTTTCTCGGTAAATGTCTGTCTGCTATCATCCCCATTATTTTACTTCAACAAATAACTTGTGGTGACAGGATTGCTGATTTTGTACCCTTCTGTTGGATGCCAAGTACTATATGACTAGAGCACTTGCTCAACTTGAATGCCACTTGTCGTTTAAGTATCTCATCTCTACAGAACTATTTAATTAAATATGTTCTACTAGCAGTTGTTCAAGTGGTCCCGGTCACCATGTCCATATCAAAATTTCTCAGAAACTTAAGTTGGACTCATGGTGGAACCTTCTGTTCAATCTGTCTCGTCCTGCATTGGGCATAACCAGTTGAATATAAGCATGTTAAATTTCACTTATACAACACAAGGAAATTGCTTCTATAGTAAGCAAAATTGATCGGCAAGCTGTTGTTTTGGGATGAAATGCAGTATCCACTTGAAAAAGGAAATGTTGATGTTTGTTGATCACAAATGATTGAGCATACAGTGACAATTAATCAATTAATTAGCAGTCGTCTGAATATGAATCCTCAGGTTAAGCTATTACTTATTACTGCTGTATTACAGGGGAAACTGTTTTTTTTTTCTCACTCTAATATGGGAAACTGTTTTTTTTTTCACTCTAATATGAGACATCTTCTGTGTTAGGTGCTTCTAGCTTTGTTAGATATCCAATCGCAAAGCACGTATTGTTTCTTTTGTCCATCTGTGAACTATTATCGTGATTCTTTTTATGGAAATGCATACATTTCCTGCTTATTCTAGAACACAATGGGAATGATTGCGTTGAATGGCAAATCATCTAGACACGTGTTGCAGCCAATTTGTTACTTTGCTGGTGCACAAGTGCTTTGAGAAAAGAATAGTGTTGCTTGTGGAAACTCTCTGCTGGTTATCAGACATATTAACTAAAGCTTGTTGTCTCAAAACAGGAAAAGAGAGGTAGAAATGTGTCTGATAACATGCTGTGTAGCCTGTGTTTGCCAGATAAACATGACTAGATCCGTACATCTTGACGTAATCGACCCCTCCTGATTTAAGGGGCTTGCTTGTTGGTATTGGACTATTGGTTGGAGGTTGGTTTGAGTAGACTATTAAAGGAACCGACGTAACTCTGAGTTGGCACTCGATTCTTATTATACAGTTGCTGTCATGCAGGCGAAAAGAAATAATTTCAGAGTGAGACCATTTGTATAGGAGAACAAGAAGCATCGCGAAATTCGGGCTGATGCAGTGATGCTTTCGTGAGTAATGGACAACCTGAAATATGATAGGTTTACAGAGGTGTTTGCAGTTTGCTCACCTCACCTAACCAACCAAATGGATCTCGAGGTACCTTTTAGCCCATAGCAAAACCTTGATCCGAATTAGATGAGTTTGCTGTGGATTTTTGTCAATGACAGAGCTTTCCTAACCTCCTCGCAGACTGTTTTTTTTTCCCTTTCCCTCGCAAAGAGTACTTTTTCAATGTTCAGGTCAATCAAATTCTGTGATTTACAGAATACTACCCTTAATATCGATCCACTCTATCTCCGTATGAAGTGGGCATGTGGTGGCACGCTGGCCTGTTGTGCAGTTGTGCTCTAGAATTGTGAACTGAAAGGTAAATATGTAATGGATTCGTTGGGAAAGAGTATAACGGGAAAATGGTTGAGTTCAGGTAAACACGGTGGCCGTGTGAAAGAGAGTCTGACGATGCTTTCTATGCTACTGTTGTTACCGTCTCCCTGGTTAAGAAATGGAAAGCTTAGGAATGTGGATAAGCAAGCATCTGTGGGGAGCTACGTCAGATTTGCAAATTTGTGTGAGGTTGTGCTGACGCCAGCGGTTAGCTATAAGCCTCTGCCGCCCAAACCCATGAAAGGAACCTGGTGCTGTGGGCCCGCGGCGAGAGCAACCTCGCAGGAAAATGCTAGCGCTGCAGGCTTCGCAGAAGGGAGCTTCCAGAGCTCAGGAGCTCCCTCTTGTCAAGTCTTGCAGCATATCATCCGTGATGAAGCCGTGATAGACTGGCAAATCGTGTGCATAACCAGTGTTTTTCCTGCTGTCGAAGCATCGGTGCCGGAGATTTCCAAGTCGTTACAGTCCAGGGCCAAGGATCGGCATAAAATTTTCCAATTCTTATTAGGGCATCATAACTCTCTTTTTTTAGTGAATTGCACGCTGAATCCTTAAATTTTTTCCGCTACATCATTTGGGTCTATATAGGCAGAGTTTGTTCGGTTAGTCTCTGTTGGACCCTTATAGTATAGCGAAAAAAGTTCATATATCTAATTGTGCATTTTAAAAATTCATACCCAAATAGTACAGCAGAAAAACTTCATAGGCCTAATTGCGTATTTTAAAAGTTTATGGATCTAGATGGTATAGCGGAAAAAGTTTAAAGACCTAATGTGCAATTTACTTTTTTTTTTCTCACTCCGGCGCAGATCTCAATCCAGACCGTTGCTTGCTCGCTCAACGAAACGCCGCTTTGGCGTTGAGGTTCCAGGAACAGGAAGGAAGACCGATTGCTCTGCGGGAGGGTTGGACCGACGGCGGGGGAAAGCGCTGCGCAAGGCACCGGCACCGGGAGCGGGAGCCATTCGAGTTTAACCGTTGACTAGGCCACCGGGGGTACGATTTGGCCATCTCTTCCGCGTGGGAACAAAAACACCGCTGGAAGCACACCTGCACCCCCCGGGCTAATCTTGTGACGATGTCTTTTTGGTGTGCAGAGAACGAAGGGGACGGTCCGCCTGCCGGGGCCCCTGCTCACCTTTTTCTTTTTCTCTTTCTCGAGCAAGCTTCTGATCCGCTCCGTGTTGCTGTGTATGGTTAACCGAGTATCGAAGGTCCTATTCGTCGCAGCTGTTTTTAGTTGAAAACACTATTCTATGGTTGAATGTTGTGAAAAAAAAATACCGTTGCACGGTTGAAAAGAAATAAAAATAGCTCAAACGATGAAGACGGAGAAAGTCCGAAGAGGAAATCTGAAATAACCGTGTGGAAATTACACCTTTTTCTAGCCCCTTCCATGCGTTCACAGGTTCCATTTCCATGCGGTCGCGTGGCCATATATGGTTTTGCAGGATCGGTTTTCGTTTCACGCAATCACGCTTGCAGCCACTGTGACAGGCGTAGCGACGAACCGGCCTGCTAACTTTGGCTAGTCACTTTCTAGTGGGTTACTGTATTTCGGTTCCGGCAGTTAGCGCGCTGGATGAGGTGAAATGGTCCACAGGTTTCATGGGACGTTTGGTCTGTACAGAACAGCTACACAGTTCACACTACTGCACTAGTCATCACGGATCATCCCAAGCTTGGCGCATGCATGGCGGCCAGGTCACAGAGTTATGCGTACAGAGAACCAGGTGTGGGGCACAACCGAGTAAGATAATGCAGAAACACAAGTCAAAACGTGGGAGCGAGTCCATTTATATAAGCCGCGAGTTCAAACTGAGGCAATCGATCCCTTTCGCACTAGCAGCCTGCAGGCACATTCTTCTCCCCAGACCGCACCAGCACCAGCGCCCCTCCTCTCTGCACCTCTGCTCCGATCTGCTCCTCCTGAAAGCTCAGGCGCTCTGCCCATGAGGTCGGGGCCTTGGCGCCATGGCGGCCGCGGCACGGCCAGCCTCGCGCTCCCCCTCCTCCTCCTGCTGTGCATCGCTGCCTGCTCCCTCCCCGCCGCGAGCGCCCAGGCCACGATGTTCACCGGGGTCGTCGACGGCAAGAAGATCACCAACTTCTCCTTCCCCTCGTTCGCGAACAACCTGTTTGGGCTCGAGGCCAACCTGACCATCCACAACAACGCCTCCATCGCCTCCGGTGCGCTGCAGATCACCCCCGACTCTGGCAACAACGCCACGGCCTACCTCGTCAACCAGGCCGGCCGCGTCTTCTACCCCAAGCCGTTCGTGCTCTGGACCGCCGCCACCGCGCCCAACGCCACCGCCTACGTCGCGTCCTTCTCCACGGCGTTCGTGGTCAACCTCTACCGCCAGGACAACCTCAAGGGCGAGGGGCTCGCGTTCCTCATCGCGTCCGGCAACGACAACCCGCCGCGTGGCAGCTACGGCCAGTACCTCGGCCTCACCAACGCGTCCACCGACGGCCTCCGCGCCAACGGGTTCGCGGCCGTGGAGTTCGACACGGTGAAGCAGTCCTTCGACCCGGACGACAACCACGTCGGGCTCGACGTCAACGGCGTCCACTCCAACGCCACCGCCCCGCTCGGCCCCTTCGGGATCGAGCTCGCGCCCTTCATCCGCCCCAACGCCCCCAGCGACGGCAGCAACTACGTCTGGATCGACTACAACGGCACCGCGCGGCACGTGTGGGTGTACATGTCCCCGAACGGCACCAAGTCGACGGCCGCCGCCGTGCTCAACGCGCCGCTGGACCTCTCCGGGATCCTCCTCGGGAAGAAGGCCTACTTCGGCTTCTCGGCGTCCACCGGCGTGGACTACCAGCTCAACTGCATCAAAGTGTGGAACATGACGGTGGAGGTGCTCCCCGATGACAGCGGGCCCAAGAAGCTGACCGGGTGGAAGCTCGGGGTGGCCATCGGCGTGCCGTGCGCCGCCGCGCTGCTGCTCGGGCTGCTCGCCGGCCTCTACTTCATAAAGAAGCGGAAGAAGGTCGGCGACGACCCCAGCTCCCTGTTCAACAACGCCCTTAACCTGAGGAGCATCCCGGGCGTGCCCAGGGAGTTCGACTACAAGGAGCTGAGGAAAGGGGCCAACAACTTCGACGAGAAGATGAAGCTGGGGCAGGGCGGCTACGGCGTGGTGTACCGCGCCGTCGTGCCCGGGGAGAACGTCCAGAGCATGGAGGTCGCCGTGAAGCAGTTCTCCGGGGCCAATACCCAGGGGCAGGAGGACTTCCTCGCCGAGCTCAGCATCATCAACCGCCTCCGGCACCGAAATCTCGTCAAGCTCGTCGGTAAGATATTTTTCTCCTTTGCCTTTGCACGCTTTGATTTTAATTAACGCTCTTACTGTTACTGTCAACTTCGCCCAATATTCCTTACAGTAATGTCACAATTAATTGCATCGATTTGCTAATGTAGACAGTCTCCGGAGTCTTGGTCTTTAATCTTCAAATTTAAAATCAAGCCTGGGGTTAATTTCTTCTGTGGACGGCTCAGCGAGATGCCTGGGTCCTGGTCATACCCGTAGGAGAGGCAGCAACTTATTAGTCGTAAATTGCAGCGTTTTTATCCCGGTCGCTGTTGTACGTGCTCATCAGCCATTAGTGCGTGAAAACGAAAGCCTTCCAGGCTGTCGGACATGTCAAACTAACGCCATCTGTAGATATTCGACAACCTACGCACCAACAGCTGAAGCCGCATTATTCTACGAATATTATAATATTTAAAGCTAATCGCGCACGTAGTCGTTGATAATAAACAATACCAGAATCGTCCGGTACATGGATTAGTTCGTGGTGAAGGGTTCGACTCTATATTATTTTTGTTTGGGATTTGTGATCATTGCTGGATCGTGAGCAATGTACCAGTATATTATACTGTAGCACGATAGGGGATAACATTTTGACAACGCAAATTTTGACCTGGCTCCCCACTGGTACATGGAGAAACATAGTATACTATTTGGTAGTAGTTGTTGAATGATATGCATATGCTGGTAGCCTGAATTTTCAAACCATTTGCGTCCCTCACGTTTCCGAACACATGCCCAGATTAGCAGTGATCTGATTTCTGAATTTGCAGGGTGGTGCCACCAGAACGGCGTTCTGCTGCTGGTGTACGACTACATGCCCAACGGCAGCCTCGACAGGCACCTGTTCGGCGGCAAGGACGCGGCGATGCTGGACTGGAAGCAGCGCCACAACGTGATCGCGGGCGTGGCGTCGGCGCTCAACTACCTCCACCACGAGTTCGACCAGACGGTGATCCACCGCGACATCAAGCCGTCCAACATCATGCTGGACTCGTCGTTCCACGCGCGGCTGGGCGACTTCGGCCTGGCGCGCGCGCTCGAGTCCGACAAGACCTCCTACACGGACAAGGTCGGCGTGCCGGGCACGCTGGGGTACATCGCGCCCGAGTGCTTCCACACGGGGCGCGCCACGCGCGAGTCCGACGTGTTCGGCTTCGGCGCCGTGATCCTGGAGACCGTCTGCGGCCGCCGCGTCGTCTGCAACAACCCGGCCGGGTGCAGCCAGCTGCTGGAGTGGGTGTGGAAGCTCCACGGCGCCGGGCGCGTCCTGGAGGCCGTCGACCCCAGGCTCGCGGGCGAGTACGACGAGGAGGACGCCGAGCGGCTGCTGCTGCTGGGCCTCGCGTGCAGCCACCCGAACCCGCGGCGGCGGCCCAACGCGCAGGTCATCCTGCAGAACCTGCAGACGCCCTCCGTGCCGCCGCTGCCCGTGCCCGTGTCCAAGCCGGTGTTCATGTGGCCCGTGCCGCTGGCGGACGGGGAGGAATGGGGGGAGGAGGAGTGGCACGGGCAGGAGGTCCAGACGTCGATGTCGCACAGCGGGGTCACGAGCTCCGACGTGACCTCGTCGTCGAACTACCCCTACGCGGCGTCGTCGGGGTACAGCACCCAGACCTACTCCTACCAGGTGAGCAGGGAGCTGCAGGACGCGGCGGAGAGGTCCACGGTTTGAGCGAGGCGGGATGGACGTCCACGCAGCCGCAGCCGCAGCCGCCGACCAGGACGACGAGTCAATGCAGCCGCACGTGGGCGGGAGGATGCCCGGCCCGGTCGGATTTGGAGCATTGAACAGTCAAAAGGCCGTGGAGCTGGTGGCAGGCTCGCGTGGCGAATGAAAACGAATCGGGGACAATAAACGCCTCAGCAACGTGCGCGCGAAATCGGAGAGCTTTTTTTCTCTTCTATTGCACTTGAGTGAATAGGTAGTCGGTCCTTTTGTCTGCAGGTGTTGCTTGCTTGGTTTGCTTCCTGGAAGGCGGAAGGCCATCGCCTCTGCATGTAAATAGCCGCCATCTCCGTGCTTGTCTCCTCGACAGGCGCTTTCACCATTGGCATTGGCCATTGGGTATATATGGTCTGCGCACTTCATGGTTGTGTTGATTTTCGTAAATTGTGAGCGAGATATGGTCTGTGCACATGTGTTTTGTAATTTCAGCCTGGGCAGATGTAACTACCTGTCCAGGTAAATATACCACCGTCTAGGTTTTGAAGGACCGCGGCACAGGGCAAAGTTTCCTGCAATGCATTGTTACCTCTCTTCCCCTCATTACCCGTGTGGATTGATTACCAGTCCGAGGGCAATGGAAATAGCTGTCGCTCTGACCTCGTTTCCTTTTTAGCACTCTTTCTTTTTTTGTCTGAAGAAGAAGAACGGTGACATATTATATTATATTACTCTCTACAACGCGCGTGAAAAGACCGGACGCAGGGTCTCTCCAACTGGTCTCCGACTCCCCACGCCGCCACGTCGCCGCCGGGCCCCATCCGCACGCGCCGCAGGTCGAAGCCGTGGCAGACCTTCCCGCCCCTCCCCCTCCCTCCCCCAGCGCCGCCGCACCCACGCCACGCGCGCCTGCGCACCTCATCCGCGCGCCTGCCGCGGGCCGGAGCCATGGCGGGGTCGCCTGCGCCGCCCTACACCATGGCGCCGGCGGACCCCTCTAGCTGGCTGCCCCTGATTCAGTGCCCTCTCCGCGCGGCGGTTCGCCGGTGAGGAGCCGTGCTGGCCCTTCGTTCCTCCCCGCACACCCCTGTAGCCGCGCAGTCGCCGTCTCCCGCGCCACGCGGCCTCCGTCGCCGTGGCATTGGCGCGCCTGCACTACCGCTCGTGGAATCGGCGACCGCCGGCCGCGTCGGCCTGGCCGGCCACTCCCCGCGCGGACGCGTCTTCCGGGGGGGCCGAGTGCGCCCACGGATCGGCCGGCGCAGAGCCGTTCCGGGCATCCCCCTCCCCCGTTCCTGACGCCACGCACGGTGCGGAGCGACGGCGGCCAATCTGCGATTTTCCGGCCCTTCCACCTGGCCGGCGTCCTCGGTGCCCCGACGCGTCATCACCGGCCCGCGTCGCCATGTGCGCCGGCCCACGAGAACGCCTGTTCTCCTCCAGCCCAGACGCGTGCCGGAAGTTCCTCCTCCACTGCTTTTCTTCTCCACGCTCATCCCTGCCGCCGCCTCCGCCGTTTCCGTCGCCTGCGTGGCGCGCCCCCGCCCTGCCCCACCACCACCCCTTCCACCCTCGCAGCCATCCCCATCGCCGGGCCCCTCCCGGCTGGAGCGCCGTCCTGTCGCTACGCCGGGCCTGCTGCGCCCCCACCGCCTTCGTCGAGTTAGCAGACTGCACGCCGCCGCTGGTCCTCCCGTTTCCCGTTCAGGCTTGGGTTGCCGCGCCGGTATTTGTCGCCCGCTGCCCTCGCCACAAACACGCCGCGCCCGGATTCTCCCGCTTCCCGGTGGTCCGGCCTTCCTTGCGTTGCCCGCTGTGGCTGTGTCGTGCCCCGTTCGTCCTCATTCGTCTCCTGCGCCTGCAGTCTTCCCCAGGTGCGTCTGTGCTGCTACACTTGTGCCTCCTTTCGTCATTTTAGTAGTTTAGTGTATTGTTCGCAGCCCCGGAATCGCTCCCGTGTACTGTGATGATGTACCGATTAGTGCTATGTCCGTGTTATAGTGTCGCTGATCTTTTGCGTTGGCCTCGCCTGTGCCTGTTCAGGGTCTCCTGATTTTCCTCCGCAACGTAGGTATCAACGGTGAAAAAGAATTTGCATTCAGGTCTCAAAATTCACTTAGCCAAAGTTTAAATAGTGTAGGATCTGTGACTAATGAAGGTAAAGACATGGAGACATTGTACCTACCTGAGCAAGGTTATGGGAACAAAATCCAAACATTTATGCAATGTAGCCAGAGGATATGGACCAATCATTTTGTTCCAAAACCAATTTAATGACAGCAACAGACTATAGAAGAATTTTATCAAAATTTAAGAAAAAAGTTAGCTTATTTTCGGATCCCATGGAAGAGGGAGAGTGCAATATTCAGTAGGCACATATAAGCCTTTTTTTCCTAAAACAGGTACTCAACTGCCCATGCTTCCATACGTAGCACCAAGATGCAATAAAATTGGGATGAGTTTCTATGACTACTAACTATATAGTACAGTCCTTTTTCTCATGTATGCTTAGCCCATTTTCTTTCGACTGTTTCAGTCCATTGCATGGACGAAGTTGAGCTACACTAGATTGTCTCTGTGACAAGGCAACGAATTGACAAGCAAGGGCGACAAGATTGGTGTAATTTCATTGACTTAGTCCCCTCTCCAATTCCCTACCAGAAAGTAAGTCCATTGGTGTAATTTCTTTGACTTAGTCCCCTCTCCAATTCCCTCTCCAAGTCCAACACCTAAAGTTTATTTTCCTTAATATTTTCAAGCAACCGTTGTACACTACATTTCTCAACAGTTTGTAGGATATATCTTGGTAATGGAGATCAACCATAAAAACTGAGTATATCTGTGGCTCTGTGCCAAAAATAGTAGTGTATTCCATCACTAAAATAATTTATTCGTGTAGGCACAAGCTCTTTCAAAGATTGGCAATACATTCTACGAATATGTTCTCCTTGCTTGCGTACTCACCGGTGAGTCTGAAAACGTAAACTTAGTTACAATATCTTTTTCCTATCCCCACCTCTCCCTGAAGGTGCAGTGTCGACCCTCTCAATGATCTGTGTTAGTTTCTAGGTTAATCTTTTTCCTGTCTGCTGCTTCATTAGTTCTTCCACATAATATTGGCTAAATGACTTTCTCTTGCGACATACTTGTTTGATTTTTTTTCCAGGAGGCTATTCAGGCTTCTTCCCTGCATTAGTTGATGCCATCCATGATCCCTATATATGATTCTTACTATTATTTTCTGTACATAATTTTGCCAAAACTTGGTACATATAAAGGTATGTTCTCCATGATCTGACCTTATTAGATTTCATGAAACTTCTGTTCCAGTTGCCATAGATCTGGAGGTTTCTTTTGTGCTCTAATTGGTACAAAAAACCCATTTTTTACTTTAGTAAGCGGCAGGTGTATTTTCTTGCTGTACATCTGAAATTCCTACTCTCTCATCAGGATGCGGGATAAACCATCAGGCTACAATATAGGGAGGTAATTTTGTTCATTCTCTTGCTATATTGCCTATCTCAAATTTGCACTTTACAATGGTCGGGATACGTAATGGATATGCATGACCAATGATCCATAACTGAAGTCAAGTAAATTACCTTTATATAGAATACATGGTTAAAAAACAGTGCATCTATAACTTATTGCACTTTTCATTATGCCCATACCTCCGACCATACTGAGACTATTGTGCGTCATTTCAATTTTTCCCTAAATTCAATCATTCCAACAACAACAACAACAACCAAACCTTTCAGTCCCAAGCAAGTTAGGATAGGTTAGAGTTAAAACCCAGCAAGAGTCACCAGCGGGAGGAAACAAGCGGGGGAACTAGGGGGTAAAGCCTAAATTCAATCGTTCCCCAAAAACTATTTCGTAATTTCCGGATACCCAACTATATATATATAGTACAAATTAGTTCAATTATAGCCACGAGAATATGTAACATTTTCTCTGTTCTCATTTTAGCTTAGCAATTCCTCATTTGTTCAGCTTGGTGCTGATACCCAATTGCTTTAACCTACCATACTGATTCTTCTATTGGACTTTGCTCCATCTAATTGTGGCACATGTATGTTATTACTTAGACGCCTTATTGTATTTTGCAGTGCCAGTGCCAGACTACCAGAGAATAAATTCAGCACTAGCTTCCTATCAAGAATCAACAATGCATATTTTGGTTGCCCGCAACAATGCTAAAGATGTGCCATTCTTACTTTAATACAATGTGTGATTTGTATTACCATCTTTCATTGAATATGTTTTGGATGGTTTGGTTTTTATCATAAACTCTACGGAGTACATGTAACACCTTGGTTCAATGTCATTATATAGTTAAAGCTTGATTTGTTCCATCCAATAGGTAGTGCAAAAAAAAGAAAAGTAATGCTACTATTGTCACTGTGGCCTGCTATAGTATTCTCGCGTAAATAAGACAATCGAAAGATTTGTTGTTGCACATCAGATGGATCTGATGGTTTGTGATGTTTTTCTATTTCATACATTGGTCACGTTGCTTAGATCAAATACAATATTTTGTCATATTTTAATTTTTTTTATCTTCCACCGATAATTTTATAGTTATAAGTATAACAATATCCGCGCACGAAGCCATGCACGGCGCGTGCAGCAAAGGAGGGGCGCGGCAACGCGCGCCACCCGTCCTAGTTCCTCCTCACCTTCCATAATTCCCAAACGGTCCAATATTGCTGCGAGATGGGCCTGGCTGTGAGAGAATAGGATATACATTATCTGGTCTTGGGCTGAAGATCTGGTAATGGTTGTAAACAGCTGGGCTGAATATAAATGGGCGCAAAAGGTGTCCCATTTCTGTTTGCTGCGAGAATTATTGGGATCCATAACTATACTAGAAACCTTGGTGCGGCGTTGCCGCACCTGCAATGAGATTGCCAGTGATGAAGTTTTTTTAATTATGGAATCAAGATGCATCTTGTTGAATAAGTTGTCATTAGAAAATGTACAGTAAGATGAATGCCCTTAGTTCACTTTACCTTAGTATGTCTTTATTCAGCTAAAGTGTACATGCAGGGTTTATTCAGCTAAACATTTTCACCCTATGTATTTCTTTATCCGGCTGGTTGTCATTTACTTAGCTCATTATATAAATACAGACAAAGATACTAACAATGCTCATCATAGATAGATAATATTATTTGGTGTTATTTTTCAGAGGCATATATTAAACTAAATAAGCATGACATTATATCAATTTTCCCCTGTTAGAAAATCTAGCGAGTGTTCATTTGGTTGATATGGGTTGCAGGACCAGGCCTTGATAAGATGAGTTGACATAACTCTAAATAGAGATACTCTGTTCCAAAGATTCAGGTTGGTGTTGATCATAAGAGAAATAGTTTTTTTATAGCCTAAGATAAATAGTTAAGGGTGTGTAGATGTGTGAGATACCAAAATAAAATTTATCATGGGCAAGACATTTGATCAAGCAATTCTGTAGGCACAAGAGAATGAGAGAGGAGTCCAGTCCAGTAGTCCATGGAAGGAGCTACCATCGCTAGCTGCTGCTGTTAGCATCAGTCGAGATGATGAAAGCCACGGGTACAGGTCCCAGGCACCGCGACGATGCCATACTACGGAGTATTTTGCTACACCAGCAGTCAGCACAGGTTTGCAGATGCGCACACCCAAAGCCTCCGCCAGTCGCCGCGACTCCGCGAGCAAGGTGCCCCTCGCCGGTATCCATGCGCCTGTCTCCCTCTTTGCTGGGCCGCAGGCCATGCCAGGTTTGGGTGCGCGGTGTCCCTCCGCGCCGCTGTCCTGCTTGTCGGGCCGTGACTTCGCCGTTCCACGCGCTGCCTCACTGGCCCCTACTGATTGAAGGAGTTGGGCGTGCGTGGCGTAAGAATGGAGAGCCAATGGCATCCACGAGGAGGCTCTCGAAGCTGCTCCAGGAGCAGCAGGAGCCGTTCCTAGTCGAGGTCGCGCTAAGGCAATGGAGGCCCCGCGCGCGGCCGCGGCGGGAGCGGAGGAGGAGCGGGAGGACTCGGCTGCTGCCTCGCCACCGCGTGCCGGTGGCTGCTCAGGCTCTTCAACCACGTGTTCAAGAAGCGGCGAGGCACCGGCAGCGCAGGCGCCGGCGCGGACGTCGGGAGCGGGCTCGGGTCCGCGCTGAGCAAGGTGCTTTGCAGCAGGGCCATGCGCTGGGTCGGCGCTGACTGCTGCTTCGGCGCCGACGCGTCAGAGCTCGGTGGAGCAGGTGGCAGCGCTTGAGGCCAAGTCCGAGTCAGCTAGGCCATGGGGCGGCGGCGCCCTTGTGAGGAAGAAGAGCGTGGGGAAAGACAGAGCTAGGTGTATCGGAACAGCCGTGATTTTTCTGGAACGCTCTGTCCTCCGTGCTCCAGTTGTACCGTTAATTATTAATCCAATGGCGGTGGAAAGTAGTCGACGTGGAGCAATCTGGTTTGAGATGGGATGGCGCAGGTTTCGCTAGTAAAAGATATAGGTCCAGCCCTGCACTCCTGCGCAGGCAGCAAAGAAGGCACTCCACGTTGCGGACCGAAAACGCGTCGTCGTCTGCTTCTCGCCTTCTCCTCAATGGCGAGCCGGTGGCTGAATGTGGATGGCAATCCAGCCCGAGCATCCCACTGAGCCCCCCCTCCCTCCCCCCACTTTTTTTTTGAGAACGAGCCCCCTGGCTTAGCAGAACCGGGGATCGAACCCGATCCCGGCCGACTAGCTTCTAGACTGGAGCTCGACCACGGCGCTACTGCGTCATCCGCGGCTACGGCGCAATGCAGAGGCAATGCAGAGATCACTGGCTGCACTTGCACAGTGGAAGCAACCTACTGTATCGCTCTGTAGTGGCAACTTTATTAACGGCTGCGGCAGGCGCTATGGCACCAAAGAAGAAGGCTGTTCATAAATCATCCCTAGAGTTGGCCACTGCACAATAAGGACGGCGGACGGCCTTGTCGATAGTCGATCTGATGTGTTGTCATGGATGGATGATCTCGCTGCCGCTAGCCCGGCCACCAGGCTCCAGTGAGAGCGCTCTGCGTGGAACGTCTTCGTGACATAAGGCTCAAACTCCTCATTCCATTACATACAACAACTCTTGACGCAAACTAAACAGCTCGGTGAAGTTCCATTTCTGAATCGGGTGATTTCTGGACGGCATTATCCCGCAAACAAACACGCCGGTAGCGTCCACGAATGATCGACTCATCGTGAACCCCGAGCGTGATTGTTCTTAGGCCATCTGTAAACACATTCTGTTTTAGATGTAGGGGCTGGAGTACTTCTTTTTGAGTGTTTTTTAAACTGAGGCGAAACTTTATTTCAGGTTTGATTGTTTGGAAAAATCACTGGACACCTTCATATTAGCTCATCTTGCTGCCGTGCCGTGGAAGGGCATGCATTTTTCCCAGGCTTTCAGCTAGGACTGTTACACATGCCTATACACGAGAGATTGGTCGTCTGCGCGTCGCGGCCTGCCCATCAGAGAGTGATCGTATAGTGATGCTACACAGACGTTAGACCGAGTCTAGCAGGTAAGGCAAATGGTCGTGTATAATACAAAACGACACTGCAGCGAGAGATGGATAGTTGAAACAGTGAATAAAGAGTGGATACCTAGCTCCAGAACTCCGTCTGTGCACCAAACCCTAGGCGTGGCAAGGTATGGCCGAGTTTGCACTTTGCAGCACGCAGAGCCAGGAAAATATGCCAAGACAACGGGATGGCACTGCCCGCTCTGGACTGGCCATCGAGATTGGCAACTGCGACGGCGCCCATCGGGACCCATACTCACATGCCGCGAAATGCAAGGCGCTGCCAATAGCCGTTGGGTCCGGCAGCTCTGGGCAGTAGCCGTGGCCTCATATTCCACCTTCCCTGATTCTGGAATTCATCCGCGTCTCTGCTCTGGTCGCGGCAGGCCGCCGAGGGCCCGAGGCCAACTTGAGCGGTAAAAAAAACACGAGCCATGTCCATGTCGTGTCGTCCACGAACTCAGTTACCGTGGGCAGTCGAGCGCCGAAACCTGTGATCAGCTCATGACAGCTTTCCTACTTGAAGACGATGGCTGGTTATGTTCGCCCAATCGCTTTCCTCCTCTCTCGTCCGGACGCGCAAACACGAAGGTTGGTGAGGCATCACGCATGCATACAGCAAGCTCTTCGGTTGCAGACTCTAGCAGCGCTGAACGCTGATGGTCCTGTCACTTCTGTTTCCTACTCAGAATTCAGAAACGCGTGACGTTTCTTTCCTTAAATTGCAACCTAAAATGAGAATAGCTCGCAATCGATTCAAGATCGAATAGCAACCATCTACTTCGTCGGTTCCGTAAGCCTATCTTTAACAGGAGTTGTCTGAAGGTACTACGGATATACTGTTGGACACGGTAGCATTACTGTATATAGAGATAGAGCTAGTTAGAATAGTGAAGGAAAAAGTGGATAGGCAAGCCGGTTGGGGATGGTCTAAAGCTGGCTCCAATGGGGTGCTTTTAAACCCTACTCCCTATCACTATTCTAACTACTCCTCTTTCTGTCTGCAATGCAGCATTTATGTGCAAAACAGATTATTTTTTAGAAAGGATTTGAGGCATTCCATTGAAATCAACGAGTATTTGGCCACTGCCCCGTGAGAAATATTCCATGATATTCTACCCATTAAAGGGTAGTTTGGCAAGGAACCATTTTTCTCTAAATTTTTTCAATTCTCTAGAAAAAGTAAAGTTGTCAAATTAGCGTTAAAAATAAAAAAACATATCGTTCGTGGTAGTAATAGCATTACAGTACAGTATATTCACTCGCTACAACTAATCAAATCGAAGACTCACGATTTGTTTGTGCAGTGCTGTGACATTTAACAGAGGAATAAATGCCCATTTTCCTTTTTTTCTCTTCAAGAAGGAATGGTCGTTTCACGTTGCTTCTGTCATGAAACTGCTAGTACTTTCTTAGTCTCTCTCTATAGCGTGACATGGATAAATAGTACTCTCGCTTCTTTGGAGCCAGCCAACTGGGTAATCTTGGATTGAATGGATTAGAGTAGATTAATAGAGATTGGAGCATATTTAAATTCATAATAGATTAAAATTTCTTTCAACGCCCTCCCAATCCACTCCAAACCTCATCGATCCAAGATTATCCAAATTAGGTCTTAGGCTTTGTTTGAATAACATCGGATTGTAGCGGATTGGAGGGATTGTAATGTGTTTAAATCCTTAATAGATCATAATTCTATTCAATCCTTTTCAATCAATTCTAATCCCTGTCAATCTGATGTTAACCAAACAAGATCTTAATGGGCTCCTTTTCCATTCAGTCAACCAGGTACATCGGCACGCACAAACATCCACCCAAATAATCTTGCGTGTCGTTTGTCTAGCTAAATCAACACACGCGCGCGATTAGGCTTTGTCGGTCATCCTTTCACCGTGTGACATTCCTGGTCTTTTTTCTCTACGATGGATCTAGTGCCTCGAATCCCCAGCTCTAGGGTGGATCTTGAGTCAAAGTGAGAAAGAGGGAAGGAAGAGATAGAAGGAACACCTTCAGAGCTGGAGATGGGCGTGACTAGTGCCGTAGGGGCAATGGGTTTTTCGTCCTCGTACTGGTCGTGTTCCTCCACTGCCTAAGACTGTTCCTCCACGTCCCCAGTGGTGTGCAAGGGTGTTGCGGGCATCCGCCATCAAGGAATCCGATAAGAGAGAGCTTCGGGCAGCGGCGATGGCGCAATGGCGGGCGTTGCAGGCGTCTACCATCAGGGAGGGTGAGCTTTGTGTGGCGGCGATGGCAGAGTGGCGGTGTATTGTGACTGGGGCCACTACCAAAAGGAAGGGCTGCGCCTCGATCAGGGCATGACTGTGGGACTTGACTCGATCTCTTAATCGAGCCCAAGATCACCTCTAACGGTTAAGACATAGTTTCTACTTAGAAGATTACGTCCATCCCAAACAATAAGTTTTAGACAATCAATTATTAGAAGTTTGGTCTCTTCTTCAGAACATTTATGTTAAAATGTATATCGATAAATATGGAAATATGCGGATCATATATGAATATATTTGGAACCCAAATAGAAGCCTCATATAATTTGGGACAAAGAGATTTAAAAAAAACACGGTAAAGTCTAGCCCTGATTCGCATTGTCCATAATATTGTCCTAGCAGCGAGAGGATCTCTGGTCTTCCTGCCTAACAAACAACACCGATTGATGAAAACAAAACCTGCTAATAGTCCACTCGCCCCTGCCGTAATTTGAACGCTCCAGTACTTGTGGTATTAGATTATCAGATTCAAGGCTCAAGGGAGGAAACACAAGTGGGACATGGGCGTTCCATCTCCATGTTTGTAGGTGCATGGGTTCACAAGCTGGTAAATGGACAACGCAGTTTGGGAAAAATGAGCCATCTGTTACGAATCTATCACTGGCAAAAGTCTGCCCATCTTGCTTTGCCGGCTCCTCTTGACCAGCAACGGAAAACGTACGCTCCTGCGTGGCTGCGTGACAGCGTAGTTGCAATAAGCTTGATTTTGATTCCTTGAATGGTTTCTCCCTTTGGAATTTGGACGATACGTCCCTCTCGACATGGACGCCAAACCCACCGTATCGCTCGGTCAATGTACGGCGAAGTTCATTTCTTCACTGTCACACACAACCGACTGCCTTGAATTCCACACTACGAGTAGGCCGCGACAGCAGTCCGTTCCGCAGAACGCGCGGAAACAAGCGAACAGAATTACAGAAACAGGCATGTGTTCCGCGAGCCATATCGACCCACGATTAGTCGATTCCTAGGCCAGTGTGGCTACACACAGAAATTAATCGTGGGTGTACTGTATGTACAACTACCGGTAGCAATCAAACACGCGGAGGCGGAGCAGTGTCTGCAGTTTGTTTGCCATGCGCATGCGCCGTCGGAGTTCGGCGGTGTAATCATGCAGTAGAACGCAGATCGAATACTGAACCGGACACGATTATCTGGAGCAAACTCTGCATGGCCAGGCGGTTACTCTACGGTGACGCCAGATGCGGCCCGCACGACGCACGCGGGCGCGCACACGTAGGCTGATACCACCTGACCACAGACTGTCAGCGCAGGCTCGTCTCAAGGCACTCCTCGTGCCGCGACCGCAACTGGGCTCGGCTAGGCTCGTTCGTAGAGGCTGTAGCCTGCAGGAAGGTTAGGTAAAAAAAAAGAGAAATGATGCTGGGCCGCGAGTGTACTAGAAAGGAAGAAAGCGGAAAGCACGGGGAGCCCTCCGGGTGTAAAGACGCGGCCATGATGGGGGAGGGACGAGAGCGTGCATGGTACACTGGTGGCGGAGCGCGCGGCCACGCATGGGCATGGGCTCGGCCGTCGGCCGGCGACGGAAAAGAAGATGGGGAGGGTGACGGTGGATGGATCGTCTCGCCTTATAGGCGGGAAGAGACGGTGTACGTGGAACGTGGGCCGCGCTCGTCTGACACGTCGAGCTCTCGGTTTGGATGGTATCGGGGGAGTCGTGTATGGGCGCGCGCGGGCATTGTTTACTCACGTGCCGCCGAAGGGACGCATCTGCCTGCGCGGTCGGGCGACACGTCCATGCGGCGGGCCTGGGTTCGTGGAGCGACGGGGGAGAGAGAGGTGGCTGGGTGTCTCGGCGGCGTCGCCGTCCAGATGAGATGAGGCCGCAACTGCACCGCATCCACGATCGCTTTTCCTGGAGCGGTTCCAAAGAACAGCCAGCGGGTAGATCACTGACTAGTGACTAGTCCCCGGTGTTCTTCTGTGTCGCTACAACTAGAAGGTCGGTGTCCCGTCTCTACCGAGACCGCGACACGAAGCTGGCGTCCATTTCGTCTTCCCCTTCGCGTGGCATGCACCGCCAGCCCCCCGCCACGGACCACGGCTACTAGTCATGCCACCAGCTACGCGGTTGGTGGCGACGCGTCTCGCATGACGCTGGCTGGCTGCGTACGACGTACCGCGCGAAGCGGCGGTAATCGGCAGCCCACCCGCCGCCATTACGGCTCCCATTCCCTTCGTTTCCCCTTAGAGCAGGCTGCCATAACTCGGAAGCCAACCAGCCTTGACTGCTGCCTCGCGGAGCGGCTCCCGTCCACCAGAGTACCAGACTACCACAGCGCGGCGCGCGTCGAGAAGCATCCCTCCCGTTCCACCCCGCAGTATCCCGCACCAACCGGCCGGCCGACCGGCCCGCCGGATCGATCCCCTCCGCACCACCCAGCCTCATCCAAGCTTCCTCCATCGTCAGGCGTCACCTCCCCGCATTCTTCGCATCCTCCCATACTTTCTCTCCTTTTATCGCCGTACGCAAGACGGTTTCCAAGAAAGATTGGGGCTGTGAAGGGAGTTCCAGTGAAGAGTGGAGGGCAGGGGAAGAAAGGAGAGTGCAGGCCCCGAGCTCCGGCCGTGCCTTATTAGCGCGTCCGCCCGGCGGCATAGCTACCGCGCGGCGGCAGAGGAGGAGCCGTAGGCGAGAGCAGAGGGGCCGAGGGAGGCTGACCATGAAGTATAACACGAGGAAAGACGCGGGCGGCGGCGGCGGCGCGCCGTTTGCCATCCCGTGCGTCGACATCAAGACGTTCGTGGCCTCGCTCACCTTCCTCACGCTGTTCGTGGCGTTCTGGCAGCTCCAGCCGTACGGCTCATTGCTCACAGTGGCGCGCACGTCCGCTTCGCCGCCTTGCTCGCTCCTTGCCACAACCGCCGCCGCCGCCGACACCGCCTCTTCTAAAGGCACCAGCGCCCCAGCCACAACCACGAGTCAGCCGGCTTCAGCTTCCGTCGCCGCCGCCTCAAATGCTGCCCCGGTGTGGTTGGCAAAGGCGGTGATGCCGGCGCGGCCGGAGGATCCGAACAAGCGCGTGCTCCGGCCGTACGGCAGCGCGGCGGCGCTGTTCGTGCAGATGGGGGCGTACAGAGGCGGGCCGCGGACGTTCGCCATTGTGGGGCTGGCGTCCAAGCCCACCCACGTGTTCGGCACCCCCTACTTCAAGTGCGAGTGGCTGCCCAACCCCACCGCCGGCGACCCCTCGCCGCGCCCCGTCCGGACCAAGGCCTACAAGATGCTCCCCGACTGGGGCTACGGCCGCGTCTACACCGTCGTCGTCGTCAACTGCACGTTCCCGTCCAACCCCAACGCCGGGAACGCCGGCGGCAGGCTGCTCGTCCACGCCTACTACTCCACCGCCACCCGCCGCTACGAGCGCTTCGTCGCGCTCGAGGAGGCGCCGGGCGCCTACGATGAGTCCCGCTTCAGCCCGCCGTTCCAGTACGACTACCTCTACTGCGGTTCGTCGCTGTACGGTAACCTCAGCGCCAGCCGGATGCGTGAGTGGATGGCGTACCACGCGCGCTTCTTCGGGCCCAGGTCACACTTCGTGCTCCACGACGCCGGCGGCGTTAGCCCGGAGGTGAAGGAGGTGCTGGATCCGTGGGTCAGGGCCGGCCGGGTCACCGTGCAGGACATCCGGGCGCAGGCGGAGTACGACGGGTACTACTACAACCAGTTCTTGGTGGTGAACGACTGCCTGCACCGGTACCGGCACGCCGCCAACTGGACCTTCTTCTTCGACGTCGACGAGTACATTTACCTGCCCAGTGGGCAGAAGCTCGACAAGGTGCTCGGCAAACTCTCGGGGTACTCTCAGTTCACCATTGAGCAGAATCCCATGTCCAGCAAGCTCTGCCTGCAGGAGCCAAGCAGGAATTACACAAGGTTTGTCTTCCTGTTCCCTCGTACAATATACCATTGGGTACCTAGGTTTGATTCATACAGAGGTAGTTACATTTCGCTTTGAAAAATGGCCCAGTTGCTGCGGTCACCCCCAAATTTACGCTTCTCGTAGGAATCATGTTCAGGCCTAGGAAAACTCTGGTTTCTTTTGGTTTGGTAGCATTCCCCATCTGATTAATTAAACATACATTCTAGATTGGCTAAGAAAGCAAGTCGGTGGCTATTTGTTTATGCAAGGTGTTGACTAATTTGGTAAGTGCTGTTTGCGACCTTGCAACCCTCACATGGCATGGGCTTGGTTAGATCCTCATCCAAATTCTATTCTCCTAAGCCAGATGTGAACAGGTCAGGGGCAATTTTTCACTTATGCCCAAAAAGTTGAAGCAAGGCATTGTTAGGTTTCAACTTTCAATGGACAGTTAGGAAAAAGAATAGCAAACTGGCCAGGAAAAATGAAATCTTTTTGACATATGAAAATGACATTATCACTGGATATAAAAATGTGTATTAACCTCAATGGAACAAGAAAAAAACTGAAAAATGCCTGCATAGGCTTCTTCTCATCTGCTGCACAACTTTCACTTGAATGAGTTGCCTGACACAACCACTATCATTGTAAAACAACTGCTGATCATTTTCTCTCACGGCAATTATTTGAGTAAAACTTTGTTCATGCCACTTTCCTGCAGTTTAAAGCATCTTATATGTGTGCCATTGATATGCAGAGAGTGGGGATTTGAGAAACTCGTCTTCAGAAACTCGATCACGAAAGTTCGCCGAGATCGCAAATATGCAATCCAGGCCCGCAATGCATACTCTGCCGGTGTGCACATGTCGCAGAACCTGTACGGGAGGACGACCCACAAGACGGAGAGCCTGATCAGATACTACCATTACCACAATTCCATCAACGTCATGGGAGAGCCCTGCCGCGAGTTCGTGCCAATGCCGGTGAATGGTAGCAGGACGATGTTCGAGGGTGTGCCCTACGTATATGACGATAGCATGAAGCGATTGGCTGGCAAGATCAAGCGGTTTGAGAAGGTAACCCTTGGATCAGTAGCTCAGACATAGTAGGAGCGTGGAAACTGAAGGCTGGCGGTACATATACATTTGACATTGATTCTTTGGGTGCTTGGTTCATGAGGAGCGGAGTGTGGAGCTCGCTCTTCTACTGATATTGTGCGGGGTCGCTACTGCATCTGGCTGGTGATGGCCTGTTGTGGTCCTAATGGTGTAAAGTTTTGGTCTTTATTGGCATGACCTGTCTACAGGGTCACTGCTGCAGCGCTGCTGCAATTTCTTCTCTTTTATCCTTTTCATCCTGTGCCCTGGTGTCTATTTATAGATCTGTGTAGTGACTGATGACTTTGGCTTCTAGTTTACTAGTATTCTTTGGTTCCTTCATTCCAAATTCAGGAAACAGAAGCATTTCTTATTTCTGATGCTTTGTGTGCGCGTTGAGAGGGCAGCCAAGGTCGAGTTTTTTTTTTTTTTTTTTTTGAATCGAGCGGAATTGACTGTCTGCATGACAGGCATGACACGCTGAAAGCTGAAACTAGAAAGTGCATGGCAATGTGGCATATGCGTTTGTTTTGTAGGCTGGCTGGCTGGCGGTATGGGCGCCTAGGCTGAGCGGCGCCTCATTGCCGTGATTGCGAATGATTATCGCGTCGTGCGTGCCGAGATGGGCTAAGCATCCAACTGATTGTGCGTCTTGGGAGGATGGTGTGAACTGGAACGGAGAGGGAGCAGCACTGCAGCAGCCAGTAGGGAGTGGGAGACAATCCAAGTGTTGCGCGTGATGGCTCATGGCTGGATGGCTCCTTGTGCTTGCAGCGTTAGACTTGTCTGGCGGGGTGGGCATATGTCGGCACTCGGCAATCGCTCTCGCCATCTGTTCGATTTGTGTACGTGGAGAGCCTGGCTAGCCCAGACTGTACATGGAGAGCCAAGCTCCAAGAGGCGGGTGTCCAAGATGCTCCTGTTTGGTTAGTTGTGTATACTCATATGGGCTAGACACCGATGTTGTTTGGTTCTTTACATCTAGACGTATATATAAATTAATATATTAATTAATTAAATTTTTATATAGCAAGAGTGTTCTAATTTGTTCATCTCGATGGTAGCTAGCCTGTTGAACACGTACGCAACTTATGCAAGAAAGAAAGGCGAAGCTAGCGTAGTCGCCTCCTAGGTGGCCCATCCAAAGCAAGATGTCCATGTAAACAAGTATAGATCTTTCTCCCCCTCCTTCCTCTAGTGCCCTCGCCGTCAGCCGGTGGCAGGAGGAAGGTGGGTCGGCTCCACGTCCTCCCCTGTTAACTAGTAATACTAGGTTCACTAAGTTCTTTGAGTTTGTAGTACTGTTGTTGTCGTATGGCATCCAAATAGTGTGAGGAGATCCGCCACTGCTCCCCTGCGGATGAGGTCGTTATCGTTTGCGAGATCCTCGTTTCCTGTCCTTTGCGGCCTCTGCTGTTTGGTGAGTTTCTACCCAATAAACTCCCCTCTCTTACCCACTTTTTGTTAGTAACTCATAGATGCCACCACCTCCGCGCCCTCGAGTTCCACACATCCTACTGTTCTTGGTGAAGCAAGCCCTGATTCGGTGATCAAGCTCTAGATCTTTGGGTCTCCAGCTTGGATCTGCTTGTTATGGCAGCTCCTCGCCAGATTCCACCATCCACAACTACCGAACGGCGGTTGCTCTGAACTTTCCATCTACAACAGCACCCGAGCTGGTCTTTCTCCCTCGTGATTCCGTGGTCCTTGCAAGCCGGTCGCCTTGGGCTTCAGGCGAGTTGATCATGAAGACTCAGCGCGACTACTTACAACTTCATCCTTGGTTCGCCGGAGGCAAGTGTCGATGACAGCTTCGAAGCCCCCTTCGAAACCTACTTTTGTTGAGGCCATTCTACCCTGGATCCAAGCGCACGTGTCGCCTCAGCTATCCCTCGACAACGATGAACTTGGCTTCAGATTCGCATTAGGCGACATGCGCCAGCAATGTAGCGCGTGTGCGCATTTGTGTTGCCATGTATGGTAATTTGGCCCTTCTTGAAGGGCCCAGGATATAAGATTTATGCTGCCATAACATATATTAAGACTATAAAAAAAACTAAACATGTGGTAAAGGTACAGATTCTGCATCCCACAAAATGCATGCAGCAGGTCATACGCCCAACCAACCAAACCTTGTATAGTTAGGGCCGTTTGGAGGGGCTTTGACCAACTTCCATCTTCTCACGTTGTTTTCAACCGGGCTAAGAACTAAGAGAATTGTGATTGGCACATTAGGTGGCTGATGGAAAGATAAAACAACGAAGATTAGCTCCGGAGCAAAGAAATAAGGGAATGAGAGAATTGTGGCTCCATGTGTAAAAGCTATATGTCACTTGAGTGACTGGAGGCTGTGCAAATGGTTGTGTAAGTGTAAAATATGCATGAACACAATAGTGGCACAATAGTTTGAAAATAAAGAGTGGAATGGGTAGGAGAAAGGCTTAACATTTTCTTCTTTTTCTAGCACATCTTTTCTCGTGGTGAGAAACATTTTTTTCTTTCACAGGAATTAGCACATGTTTGTTCTATTTGAAGAAAAATGTTTCTCGTATAAGAAAAAAATGCGGTTGCTGGCCGCATGCTTGAAAAATATCGCCTGACCTTGTAGGATACATAAAAGATTGATTTTCAGTCACGCAAACGACATGTACATTTGCATTTTCAAAACAAGCCCATGAGTCTAAGTAGTTGATCGAAACAAGGCGTTCCAGCCGAAATTTATTATAGCCAACCCTTTAGTGTATGGTGCGGACAGATTGATTTTTAGCTGGGTACGAGACATGTAATATCTGTGTTTCTAAATAACGGGGGATATCACCTGTTTTCTAGCAGTTTTTTATTCTTATCTTCTAAATGTTGAATGTGTTTTTTTGACAATGTCGATATAACATAAAATATTGAGTGCATATTTTTGAAAATGTTGAATTAATAGTCTTTTGTTTTGTAAAATGTTGATTGCGTTCTTTGGCAATGTTGATTATAGGTGTTGATAATAATGTTTTGTCTCTCAAAGCAATAGGGATGTGCACTTATACCAACATTTCTATTGAATAGAAATAATTACTTACATGAAATGTATACCAACATTGTCATAGAACATGCTTAGTATTTGGAAGATACAAAGAAAAAAAAACTTATTCTGGAAGGACTGTGTGTTTATTTTTTTTAGAGTACAACCATTTTATTACATTGTCACATTGTAAGAGATACAAATGCCATCCGGCGGATTAATCAACCACAAATGCCAACCCGTAGAATCAAGCAGGGCACTCTTAGCCAAACGATGTACTTCTCCATTTGATGCTCTTCCAGTCTTCGTGTTCCTCCATGCACAAAATCAACAGCTTGGAATGCCTTTGCTTGATCAATTATCTCCTTTACTACATGGCCACATGCATACTGGTTCATAGTACCTCCCCTTAATATCTCGATCACATTGGCACAATCAATTGCCGAACGTACTTTCCGTAGCAGCATGTTATTTACGAGTGCAGAGATCATCCCTACACACAATTGCCTCTAAAACTTCAGGGTCTGCGGCTCCTCTCATCGCGCCATGCATGGTTGACGCACCTTGGAAAACCTGTCATTCCTTCCACCCAATCTCGTTACTGTTTTACCGAACCAGCCCATGAGGCCATGAGCCCACGGCCTGCTTAATTTAATCGGGCCTATACCGCGGCTCCCGGGGAAAATATCTTCTTCGCCTCCCACACGCACACGGGGCGCCTGACTTTTGGTGGCAGTCTTCCCCTTCCGAAATCTCTTGCGGCGGCCGGTACTGTCGCACGCCAGCCAGCCAGCCGCAGCGCAGCGCATTCACTCCACCGGCTCCATTTCCAACTTCCGCTGATCTCACGCTCACCCCATCCGGCCACCACAGGCTTCACGTCGCCCGCGTGATCATTAGAATTCCTCCAAATCGGAGTCTAACCCGAGCCCAAAACCCTAGCGGCCGCCGGAGAGACTGTCCTTGCCGAGGCCGTCGGACCCGAAACCAGATCGCGGCTGGCGATGGAGAGCCCAGCGAAGGAGGAGGCCGGCGGCGGGGAGCTGGCGATGGAGATCGAGTCATCGGTCACCGCGGAGGACTGGCGCCGCGCGCTCTCCCGCGTCGTGCCGGCCGTCGTCGTCCTCCGCACCACCGCGCCGCGCGCCTTCGACACCGAGGTTGCGGGCGCCAGCTACGCCACGGGGTTCGTCGTCGACAAGTCCCGCGGCATCATCCTCACCAACCGCCACGTCGTCAAGCCAGGTAAGAAGTGCCACCTGCGTCACCGATTCCTACGTCTGCGACTTGTGAATGATTCGTTTACTGTTGTTATTGCGGCGGTTCTCGCTTTGACAGGGCCTGTGGTTGCGGAGGCCCTGTTCGTGAACAGGGAAGAGATCCCTGTGTACCCACTTTACAGAGATCCCGTGAGTGTCTATTCTGCCCGATTCCATTCTCTTATGTCTCGTTCTGGTTTCCCAATGCTAATGCCATTTTGTTAACCCAAAATTTCCCCCTCTCTCAAAACAGGTACATGATTTTGGTTTTTTTCGCTATGATCCAGGTGCCATTAAGTTTCTTAAGTATGATGAGATTCCGCTGGCACCTGAAGCAGCATCAGTCGGGCTAGAAATCCGGGTTGTCGGAAATGACAGTGGCGAAAAGGTACTCGAGTTTTATCTTAATCTCTGACTGTTACGTACCCCCTATAAAGTGCACTGCATTAAATGTCCTTCCTGGATATTACAGCCCGAATCATTTCCTTATTTTTTTTGAATTGTACTCGATCAAACCTTGCCGCCTTAGTTTTTCCTTTATCTGCACTGTGAACA
Source organism: Paspalum vaginatum (assembly GCA_030272315.1). Classification (NCBI taxonomy): domain Eukaryota; kingdom Viridiplantae; phylum Streptophyta; class Magnoliopsida; order Poales; family Poaceae; genus Paspalum; species Paspalum vaginatum. The sequence goes on from CM059015.1 coordinate 6,438,639, forward strand.
AAGCTTCTGCACTGGCAGTATCCAGATCTTATGGAGCTAAACTTCCATCCATCGTGCACTGCATGAAAACCCATTTAGTTAAATCTTAATTACTACATGTTGACATTTCAAAGAAAGAATTAGGGAATGCTATACATAATTTTTGTCTTACGAATGCTCCGCAAACAATGACGAGGCACATCATCATTAGATCCTACTTTACCTGGGAATTTGTCTGATAAATTGAGCTGTGTATTGCCTATTGCAATGTTTTCTTATTTATGTTTACTGGTTGCAGGTTTCAATTTTGGCAGGAACACTGGCTCGACTTGATAGAGAAGCACCTTACTACAAGAAGTATGCCCTCTTTTTTGTATTTACTACTCCTTCCGTCCCAAATTGTAAGGGTTCTAGCCCTCATTTTTCCGTCCATGTTCATATGGATGGTGATGAATCTAGACACATACATTGGAAACTTGCATGATTCTATTCAAAGCCTAGAACCCCTTACGATTTGGGATAGAGGGAGTACAAGAAGCATTTCCCATTGTTTTTAATATATCAAAATCAAACTGGATGCTTTGGGCTCAGATTTGTGTTCTCTCCATCAACTTGGAGCTGCTAGCCATGCAAAGCTTGTTAATGATATAGGCATATTACATTATCCCTTGGTGCTGATATTCTTTTTTTTTGTCAGGGATGGGTATAATGATTTCAATACATTCTATATGCAGGTAACTTTCTTTATCTCCCTGTGCATGCATTTTTAGTTAGGTCATATTGATCTGCTGATCTTCTATTGACTTAAGTTGAATAACCTATTGATTTTCATTTTCATGTTACTAGTGCTTGTAAATTAATGGGATCATTTGTTTTTTTAGGCTGCATCTGGAACTAAAGGTGGCTCTAGCGGTTCTCCTGTTGTTGACTGCCAAGGCAGGGCGGTTGCCCTTAATGCTGGAAGCAAATCTTCCAGCGCTTCTGCCTTCTTCCTTCCATTGGAACGTGTAAGTTGTTTATAAATAAGCATTAGGAGATTATAACGTTAAAAAATTATTGAGGTGGTGTTTGGATACACCCAACTATAAATTAGCTGTTAAAAATTAGTAAAAAGTAGCTATAAAGTGTCTAAACACCCCTAGCTAATTGGTAGCACCCCCTGAGTTTAGTAGAACTGCCACAAAAATGAAAGGCTTGTAGTGCATAAAATCTGAGCCTTACCCTTTACTGAGACTACATGGCGCATTAATACTAGGATCATCTGGTTCTAATAATACAAGTGTTTACAGTAGGCAGTAGCCATATGAAGTCGGACAAATCACAAAACTAGACTAATTGGCTAACTAGAAAATTTGATTCCAGGGTTCATTAGTAATGCATTACTACATCTTAGTAATGAATTTTTACTCCAATGGGTGTCCTTTGAAAATTAGGCAGCATAGAGGTGGAGAGAACATGTAGCAGTTCTAAATTACCAAAAATATATGATCATAAAGATGGGAACATCACTACTATTTGAGATCCGTCCATGGATTGGGGTGCCATTATTTGTTAAAATTATGGAAAACTCTTTCCAGGTTGTTAGAGCATTGAATTTGATACGCGATAGCGGGGATACATTTGGTACCAAGCCAGAATCTGTTTATATTCCACGTGGTACACTTCAGGTGAGCATGCTATGTAATGACCCTGTTTTTTTCGTCATATGATGTAGTTTTTTTGTTCTTGTGGCGAGCTTCAGAACAAAATCAGCTAAATATTCAATCTCTCTCAAATATTCTTGCATTCAACCTTGCAGATGCAGTGCTTCATATTTTCTTGACATGTTGGTGATTTATCTATTCTTTTTTCTTTTGCTTTGGAAGGTGACCTTTCAGCACAAAGGATTTGAAGAAACTCGGCGTCTTGGTCTCCGGAACGAAACTGAGCAGGTATATTCTTGCATCATTTGTTGCTTGCTAATTGACTGTAATTTGTGATTGCTATGTTTCCATATCTCCAACAACTTTTTCTCCAGCAACTTTTTAATCTTGTTTCTCCATGGTATGATGAGAGTATATTTTCAATTGTCAACCTCCATGCTCTAGGTTTAAGAACTGCATCTTGCTTTCTCTACAGATGGTGCGTCAAGTTTCTCCAGAAGGCGAGACTGGGATGCTGGTTGTTGATTCAGTGGTAATTTCTACTGCTTACAATTCTATGCATGTTTTTTATGTTTTACCTCCTCTCGTGCTACTTGTTGTATCATGGGATTCTATAATTTGCTACTGTTGAAACCGGAAGGCTGTGTCCATGCAGGTACCTGAAGGCCCTGCATACAAACATTTGGAGCCTGGTGATGTTCTAGTATGCATCAATGAGGAGGTGAGAACTGCTTTTAGTGACTAGATGTATTCGATAAGTATTTAACAGCCATTGCATCAATAACATAGCTTAAATTTCATGCCCAGTTTCTGAATACCTAGTTCAAACAGTTGAAGGCAATATAGAGGACTATGTTCAGTGCAAATCTTGCCCTGTTTCCTGTAAAATTTTCTGGTTTGGGGTGCTGCTAGCAGTAGTTGATAGTTAGATTGTAGCCTTTTGGCTGTTGGGTAAGAGCCTTGTGCGCTCTGTTTTGGTTGGTCTTTGTGGTGGGTCGGATGATCTAGACTGAAACTGTTCTGAACTGTAGTTCATTTGAGGTAAACACAACCAGGAAGATAGTCGGGTGGATTCGGCTTGGAGGGAGACTAGACTACAGTGTTCGAAAACATGTTATTAAACGTACGCCTAGGTGCGCTTTATTAGTGCGAATCAGAGCGCCAAGCCACCGACAGAATGTTTAAGCCCTAGGTGTCCCATTAAATGTGGGGGCTCAGGCAGGCGTCCGGAGCGAGCATGGGCAGGCATCTATAGGAGTGAGCGCGCCGCCGGGTGCAAAGAAAAAAGAGCAAGCAGGAGGTTGGGAGCACGAAAAGAGGGTTAGGTGAATGAGCCCCTCTCTCCTTGCGTTGCTGCTGGGTGTGAGAGGGGGGGGGGACAGGACTGAGGGAGTGAGTTTAATGGTTGGCAGTGCCATGAGAATAGTCCAGTTATTCTTTTGTTACCCACTTATTCTTTTGCTAATATATTCCTTGGACCCTGCGCAAGCGGGTGCACATGCACCGGGGTGCTCCCCCATATACTGTGTAACATTTAAGCATATTTAATCTATGTTTACGCATCATGGGCACTATGCAGTGCCCTTGCGCCTGCCTACCATTTGCTGGACTATCGGGGAGACTTGGGATAATTCTTCATTGCTTGCCTCCTAATCGGTGCAGCCCCTTTAAATAGACAGGATACTTGACCCCTAAGATGGATCCAATCAAATCCTGACATATCATATCTAATCACATCTCTAATTGATCCTATCTCTCTAATTAATGAGGAAGGATTGGCTGGCTGCCGTGCCATAACACAAACGCTTGTTGCCTGAGACTTCGTAATTTCATTGCTTACAAGTCATGAAATTCAGATGCACCCGTTGTGGGTTACGCTATGGGTAATCAGTTGAGAACTTGAGATAAAAGTGTTTGCTTATGTTCAGAATGTCTAAAAAGCTGCCAATGATATGCTAGCAGTATCAGTGTTATATCTTTCTACTAGGAATGTTATATGAAGGAAATGTTATTTCTAATTAAGGAAAGACAGGCTCTCACTTTTTATGCACATGAGTGCATGACTAACTATATATTACTTTTGAATAAACGTGGGCCGTGGTGTAAGATCTGCTGCATTAAATGTGTAATTTCCCGTATAACCAGAGGTTTTTGTTAGGGCTAATCTGATTACTGAATTAGATTATAAAAGTTCCTACACGTTGTTGTCTATATTTGGAATCAATCTCTTGATCTCATCACTACCAATCTCTATCACACCATTTTCTGATATCCTGTGATTTCCTTGATTAGCTGTGAATTCTCATTTTGCATGCAGCAAGATCCTTTATTACTGATTTTTACTAATTCTCCTTTCTTTTTTTGTTTTTTGTTTTGGACTTGTACGTGGGTATTAAATAAATGCACAAACTTCTACTAAACATATACTGATTAAGTTAGTTTATCTCCTTAACCACCCGCGTTGGCCAATTAACAGAGGAAGAGCTGAGTTTTTGAAAATATGGCAAACAATAAATGATCTAAGGCCTATAGTTACATCACTTCTTCGAATCCTATAATGGAAAAACAAAAAGGGGCACTTGTCACAACTCACAAGCTAAAATTGCAAACAAGAATATGCTAATATAAATTTCCATAGCTGATAGCACATATATTTTTGGCGCAGGGATGCTGGTTTCTTAACCATTATTTTGGCTAATTGCAGGTTGTAACTCAATTTCTTAGATTGGAGACTTTACTTGATGATAGCGTTGGCAAGGAGATTGATTTGAAGATAGAAAGGGGTGGAGCTCCTTTAACAGTAAAGCTGCAGGTATTTGGCAATTTTGGTTCATCATATGTTATTTTTATAGTATTATTTATGTTTCTCCTATTGCATGACGTAGTGTCTGCTCATTGCCACCTTTACTTTCCATATATTTAAGTCAGTATGCCACATTTTTTGAACCCTTAACCTTTACCTGCCACCCTGGTTCTGCAGGTTGAGGATTTGCACTCTGTAACTCCAAATCATTTCTTGGAAGTTAGTGGTGCTGTCATCCATCCACTTTCATATCAGCAGGTAAAGTTTTCATATGATATGATCAAACCTTTCATATTTACCATCCTTTTGAAATAATGTGATTACATGAAAATATGGACAAGAACAACTGTTCCCATTATTCATAGTCAATAGATTCTTTTGTACAATCTGAAATCATCATCATGTAAGTTAATCGAAATAGTTAAATACTCCCTCTATATTTAAATATAAGTCGCGGTTGACTTTTTTTTTCAAAAACTTCAATCGTTCGGCTTATTCAAAAGTTTTGTGTAAGCATATAAGAAAACATGTGATGCTCAAACTCTCTACCATAATAAAACAAATTGCAACAAAATAAACAATAACTTATAAATTTTTTTAAATGAGACGAACGATTGAAGTTTTGGAACAAAAGTCAACCGAGGGACTATAAACTTGCAGATGCTTGGAGGTGTCTACCAAAGGAAAACAATTTCTTACAATGTAGGATTGATGTCATGCTCATTTTATAGTATCACTGCCTGATAAAGGCATCGATGCTGAACTTGTGCTTATGCATGTAATACCTCTAGCTTGCGGATTATGCAACCATTTAAGCACCTACAAGAGGTGCTCATATTACATGATAGGGGAATCTTATGTGGGTACTTGAGAAAACTATCTGAGAGTCCAAATGAGGGCACATTGCGGCTTAGTTTGGCAACTCTTCGATTGAAGTGGATTGGGGGGGGGGTCAGATCTAGATCTAGATAAAAATCCCTCCCAATCCACTCCGACCCCTTCTGATCCAAGAGTTGCCAAACTAGGTCTGCATTGGAAGTGTCCTATAAACAGGTTGTGCTTTAATTATGGAAACCATGATCTCTCCCATGATTATGCTTGTAAATCCCTATAATAAGTTAATAACATTACTAATGTTCGCTGGATTGTAAGACTTTTGCTAGAAATGGTTCTCTCACAACTGTATCTCATGCTACATTCTTTTTCATCATCATAATAATAAAGAGTGCTGGCTTCAGCTTCCAAAGAAGCACCAGCCCACTCTCAATACAAAGTTGTAGTCATTCTCACGAGCACCAGGCACTTGGCGATATATAAGAAATCAAATGACTACAAAAGTCCCACAGCCGCCATTCTTCCATCTCTCTTCAGCTTCCAAAGAAGCACAGTGTTACCTGGACACGGGTGCGGGTGTCCGACTCTTCGTGTCCAAAAAAATAGGATTCAGGGACTCGCCGAATCTGTTTGTTTTCTTAATTTCTAAATAATATTTTAGCTCTTCAATTATCATCTTCTATAATCTAAGTTCAAATATACTCCATATAACACAAACTAGAAGGCCACAAAAGATCCACACTTGAGCACATGGTGCACAGCAGACCTCAAAAGCTGTAGCAAAGGCAGGCAGGCAGCACTTTAGACCATCCCTAGCAGACAGACTAAAAAAGACTATCTATCACTTTTCCAACGACTCCTCTCTCTGTCTACAGTAGCACTACAGTGTCGATTTGTACTATAGACGTTACCTTTACTCATTCCGCTGGGCATAGCCTTATCTCTCTCTGCTGTACACGTCACTATCCTGTCAGGCAGAGGCAGCACTTATCTCTCTCTGCTGCTGCTGTACACGCCACTATCTCTCTACTGCTAGTCTGCTACAGGCCATTATACTGTCCTCCTTTTGACTTTCATGCGCAAGAGCAGCATCTCTCCCTCTGCCGCTTGCAGCAGCAGTGTCGAATCCACGTCCAGCAGCGTCCGATACACACCGACGCGGAGACACGCACTGACTCGTGAAAAATTTTTTAGACTCGCGAGTCCATGTAACACTGAAGAAGCACCAGCCCACTCTTAATACAAAGTTGTAGCCATTCTCACGAGCACCAGACATTTGATGATGAATAGGAAATCAAATGACTACAAAAGTCCCACAGCTGCCATTCTTCCATCTCTAACATATTAGTTAACAGTCTACAAACTAGGGGTCTCATCTTTCTCTATCTCTATTTTTCCCATTTTCATGCATACATCAAAGCCCAAAACATCTCAAGGCGAGGTACGGGACCTCTGCCTAGTGCCTAGACAGCATGCTTAAAGCTAGGCGAGGCCGCCTTGTACCTAGGCTAGGCGCCACTTAGGTGGAGTTAGGCATCGCCTTTTTAAACAAAGCTTTTGTTACGTTGAATACAATCAGTCTTACTCATGTTTGAACTTAGATTGGCACATCAATGTCTACAGTTATAGTACATGTTGAACTTCCATAACGTCGTTAATCATGGTTGCGTCTTGTTTCAGGCTCGAAATTTTCGATTCAAATGTGGTCTCGTATATGTTGCTGAAGCAGGGTAAGAAATCTAACTGTAACGTCTGCTCCATTCTTGCCAGGCTTTCATTTATAGTATTGTCAAGTCCTTTGGAAGTATTCTACTCCGTATTGGAATTCCCTTGTAGTTAGACTACATTGAGAGGAATTGTAGTTAAAAATGCATTGTGAGGAATATTAGTGGCGATTGACAAATGACCTTTTTAACCTAGAGGTTTGAAGATGTACATCGGTGGCAGTTTGTTAAATGTTGATTTCCTGCCCTTTGCATAAGTTGCATTTGTAATCCTAAGTTCCTAACAGGTCTCCAACCAGCAATTGATCATAATCTTCCTATTGAGGTTTAACAATACTAAATGCTCTATTTGTTCTTTGGGTCTTCATTATTTTTTACCCTCACGTTTTCACCCTCAGTTTATTAATTGATATATTTTCTAATGTATGTGATTGATACGGAAATAAACTGGCTGTTTTCTTGACTTATTTAACACCATGTAATGCAGGTACATGCTCTCTCGGGCATCAGTTCCACGCCATGCCATTATTAAAAAGCTTGCTGGAGAGGATATAGCACATCTAGATGACCTCATTGCAGTCCTTTCAAAATTGTCTAGGGGTTCACGAGTGCCTCTAGAATATGTAAAATACACTGATCGTCACCGGAACAAGGTAAGATTCTTAAGTAACAGGCTAATCAATGCCTTGTCTCCTCCACATCCTAGTGCAAATTTGAGCTTTGTTTTCTAAGGAAACTAATCACTTTTATTTATGTGAGCAGTCTGTACTAGTGACAATTGATCAACATGAATGGTACGCGCCACCACAGTTATATATCCGAAACGATGCAACTGGCTTGTGGACTGCTAAACCTGCTATGCCACTGGAATCTCCATTTTTAGCTTCAGCTCACCACGCTAGTCATATGGATACAAAATCGAACTCTGTTTCATCTTTATCTGAATCTAGTCCTATGGATCTCAAGTGCCAGTATGATTCCGAGAACTTGGCAGATGGATGCATCAAAATGCAAACTGATGATGAGATTGTTGTAGATGGATCTCACTCTGGCGAAGATTCTCTTGTTGAGAAAAAAAGGCGACGTGTGGATGAGGAGATAGCTGCTGAGGGAACTTTACCACCTTATGCAGATCTAGAGGACGCAAAAGGTGGTACTTTGAGGCATCCTTCCAATGCAGAAGGCTCTGACCTTGCTCGAACAATATCAAGTAATGCGTCATTGGCAGAACAAGTAATTGAACCAGCCCTTGTGATGTTTGAGGTGAGGATAATGAATACCTTTTAATGGAACATGCAATTTGTAGTCATGGTCTGTCAATTAACATTTTCAGTGTGGCTATGGTACCTATATTGCCTTGACATATAGGGTAGAAGCTGCGTAAGCTTTTCTGTGTGTTACACAATACGCGGTGAGCAACATCAAAAGGGCAAAAGCATGCTTAGCCTAGATAACAAAGTTAATGCATTTAACCTTTCATGGTATGCTGAAGTCAAAGTTACCAAATTATAGGCCCACTATGCTTTCTTCACTTTCGGTAGTACAGACCTATGAATAGGATTTTGGCATTACTGTTAGCCTGATAACAATGTATATAGGGTAGAAGCTGTGTAAGCTTTTCTGTGTGTTACGCAAAGCATGCTTAGCCTAGATAACAAAGTCGATGTATTTAACCTTTCATGGTATGCTGAAGTCAAAGTTACCAAATTATAGGCGCAGTATGCTTTCTTCACTTTCGGTAGTACAGACCTATGAATGGGATTTTGGCATTACTGTTAGCCTGATAACACTGTACACCCACATTGGTGGAACATGTCTATACTTTGGTCTGGGGACAGGTAAAGAGATTTGAAGTTCTCAATAATGAAGTATGCTTATTTTGGCTGTACCGACAGCATTGAAGCCAAAATAAGAGCTTATTCTTATTGTCACCAATTCATTATGATAATGGGCTGAATATATTGATAATGAACGGATGATATCTACTTGTTTCATGAAGCCATATATGTACTGGGAAAGTCCTGTTTTCGCTCTGTGCTGACTGTTGGACTATTTCCTATATAACCTATTTCGTTCACTCCCATATCTTGTCAGCCATATGCTTTGCGAGCAATGAATTTAGTACTACTATTAATTGTTGAATCATCTTGCAATCTAGCAACCTGTACTAGTTGGTTTTGACTAGCTTTTGTGTTTCTTGCTCAAAATGATGTCTTACCTCATCTTTTTTCAGGTGCATGTGCCACCCGTTTGCATGCTTGATGGAGTGCACTCTCAACATTTCTTTGGAACTGGGGTTATAATACACCATTCTGACTGTCTGGGTTTGGTTGCTGTTGATAGGAATACAGTTGCTGTATCTATCTCTGATATAGTGCTTTCGTTTGCTGCATACCCCATTGAAATACCTGGAGAGGTATGTGTTTGTTCTGTTCTCCATTTTAGAAGCTCGATGCAGAATTTTAAGTAATATATTCTTATATGTATGTTGTTTTAGGTTGTTTTCCTGCATCCTGTTCACAACTTTGCACTGGTTGCTTATGATCCTGCTGCACTAGGAGTTGGAGCTTCTGTTGTCCGGGCTGCTAAACTTCTACCAGGTTTGTTCCTTTTAGTGTCTCCATTATTATCTGAAGAAACTGTTGCGGGCTTCATTTCACTTTATTGAATTGATGTTGAAGTTAATCACGTTATTCCCCTGAATAAGAGTAGATAGTCGCTGAACTTTTCATTTTTCCAGTCAGCATGCCTTACTTTATTGTATTAATGATCTTAATCATGTTATACCAATTAAAAAGTGTAGTTATCGAATATCTCATTTTCTAGTAAGCATTCATTTTCGGCTTTTCCACAAAGAGGCCCATTTTCATTTTTATTTAAAAAATGTTTTCTGTGCAGAGCCTGCTTTGCGACGAGGAGATTCTGTCTATCTAGTTGGTCTAAGTAGAAGCTTGCAGGCAACATCAAGGAAATCAATCGTAACCAATCCTTGCACAGCTGTTAACATTGGGTCAGCTGATTGTCCACGATACCGTGCAATAAATATGGAGGTCATTGAGCTCGATACAGGTGCTCTCTATGGAATTTTTGCTGTGCTGTATCATGTTTTAGTTTTCCAGTTTGACTATATTGCAATTTTTTTGTTTTAGATTTTGGTAGCACATTTTCGGGTATATTGACTGATGAACAAGGAAGAGTCCAAGCACTATGGGCTAGCTTTTCCACTCAGGTTAGTTAGCATGAGTTCTTTGCTTTGTCTGTTTCTTAAGTAATGATGGTGGCATGCTCCCAGGAACGTATACTCAAAAGAATAAAGAAAAGAACAAAACGGCGGCTTAAACGCAAGGTTAGCTGCGTCAAATCTCTAATAACAAGAAGTAAATGTGCTATAACATTAAACTTATATGGATCCCAAGTAAATAATCCAAACTGTTTTACATGTTCTTGTAACTAAACCAGATTGACATTGTTAGTACCAGTTTCTTCTACTCATAACCTTCATATGGCTTTTATTAGTAACTAACAACCAGTACAGGTCTTAACCTAATGATGCATCTAATTCAAACTGGTCGTTCACTCATTGTTCTGTAATCTGTATACTTAGTACTATCTGGAATACTAACTAGTGTATTACTCACACTTGTTTTCTCCAGCTGAAATATGGTTGCAGCAGTTCAGAGGACCATCAGTTTGTTAGAGGCATACCGATATATGCAATAAGCCAAGTACTTGAGAAGATTATCTCTGGCACTCAAGGACCTTTTCGACTTATCAATGGAATGAAGAGGCCAATGCCATTTTTCAGACTTTTGGAGGTGGAACTTTATCCAACTTTGCTATCCAAGGCAAGAAGTTATGGATTGAGTGATAACTGGGTGCAGGTAATCTATGTTTTTTTTTTGTACTCTGACTGAATTGCAAATATGATTATGTTGTTACCTATTATCTTCTGAGTCTCATCGTCAAGTACCATCACATATCTTATTCCAAGATGAATTTGATCAACTACTACGTACTATGTTTTACTAATCCATGTGCAGTTTCAGTGACCTATTCAAGTACTCCTTCCGTCACAAATTTTAAGGGGTTCTAGCCCTCATTTTTTTCTGTCCTTGTTCACATGGATGCTGATGAATTTAGACACATAAAAACACATATATGGAAAATTGCATGAATCTATTCAAAGCTTAGAACCCCTTACAATTTGAGATGGAGTATTTGTAAGATTTGCTGTATGGTCATTTTTGTTCTGTGTTACCTGCAAATAGAGAAGTTTTTGCTCTCATCAACTATAGATATTCCATTGTGATTTTGCTTCCAGGCACTTGCGAAGAAGGATCCTGTGCGCAGACAAGTCCTGCGGGTGAAGGGTTGTTTAGCTGGATCGAAAGCCGAAAATCTTCTAGAGCAGGGAGACATGATTCTTGCTATCAACAAGGAGCCAATTACATGCTTCCTTGACATTGAGAAGGCTTGCCAAGAGTTGGACCAATCCATTGGGTCAGATGGAGTGCTTAACATGACAATATTCCGTCAGGTTAGGATAACTTTTTTGGCAATATTCGATGAATAAATACAATTCAGCAATATAGATTGTAACTCTTTCAACAACTGAGCAGGGGAAAGAAATTGACCTTATTGTTGGAACTGATGTTAGAGATGGCAATGGTACAACCCGAATGGTTAATTGGTGTGGATGCATTATCCAGGATCCTCATTCAGCAGTGCGTGCACTTGGCTTTTTACCAGAAGAAGGTCATGGAGTTTATGTTGCTAGGTGAGATACCCTTAAAAAATAGCGTATGCGATACAAAAACGTCTTTAACCATTATTAAAATTCTTTTTCTATATAAATCTGAATCTGCAAACATTCAGCTACTAAAGATTTGGATTTGCCAAATTCATTCTAGTCACTGCTTGTATCTGGCATTAGAGTTAGATTTAGATGAAAACTTGTTGCTCATCGAGGCATCATGATTTTTTATCAGTCAATGCAGAAATGCTGCGTGCCATTTCATATAAGATAGAAGACCCGATAGCGTAAACAAGTGCCAGAGAGAAGAGCTTAGAATGAATGCCATGTAGTTAGCGTGAAACAAGTCTATCTGTCATTTGGATAGAAAATTAAAGGATGGCATCTGATTTATCATTAGGGTGAAAGCACTTGAAAAGCAACCAGCATGTGGAAAATACTTTCTATCTCATACTTTTTTCTATGGTTCATATTTGTATCTCCATGTATGTGGTCTGGTGGACAGATTCTATTGTTTACATGATTTTATAGATGTTAAACTATGAGCGATAGCACACTTAGATATAACTGGGGCTATGCACTGAGCAACGATGATTTTATACAGATGGTGTCATGGAAGTCCAGTACATAGATATGGTCTCTATGCTCTCCAGTGGATCATTGAAGTTAACGGGCAATTAACTCCGGATCTGGAAACGTTTATACAGGTGGTAAAGGTACGCACTAATGCACTATGCATCAAGTGGCAAATCCATCCTTTGTTATTTTCTAGTCTTTTCTTGTTTGCTTATCACTATGTTGCAGTACATTAGTGTTTAGATACCACTTTAACATTTTCCTACACTGTTGTTTGAGTTAACATGGCTGAACTTTGGTTAGGGCCTCGATGATGGTGAATTTGTCAGGGTGAGGACGGTCCATTTGAATGGAAAGCCTCGTGTACTTACTCTGAAACAGGACCTTCACTACTGGCCAACCTGGGAGCTTAGCTTTGAACCAGAATCTGCCATGTGGCGGAGGAGAACAATAAAAGCGTTGCAATCAACTACGGCATGATCTTTCATGTTTTGTTCTGACCTCATGCTTACAGCGGTGCATGGAAGCGAGGAAATTAGAGATTCATGCCTTCGTTTGGTAAGCTAAAACCCTGCATTATGCAGGATTGATCTACCCTGCATTTTGCAGGATTGGTGATGGGCATTAGCATAGCCGGTGTTTGAAGATTATATAGTAATTCATAGAAATATATGGATTCATTGGTTTTTGGACAATTTGACCTCGGGGTTTGCCTTTTGTACATCATATATTCCTATATTTTGGTAGAGAAAAATAAACTGTTTGCCTTCTAGCAGTCATCCCTATTCACTACTACCATGCATTAATAACTTGTGTTAGCGATCAAGTTTGCACGTTCTTATACCACAGATTTCTGGGTATCTGGTTCCAGGACCAACCCCGGTTGAGTACGTTCTTCGTTATACTGTCACTGGTATTATCTTGATTACATAATATCGTAATTATTGGGTTACCTACCGACAATTTCATTAGTTTTGACTCCTGTTTAATCGCCTAGTTCTTGTCGTCAGTTCATTGCTTTCTGCGCCCTTGTTTCTCTCAGGCTAACGGATTGCTGGTTTTCTCAGTACCAAGCAGCTCAAAGTAACTGTACTTTTTGCAACCTACACTATAAAGCTTGGAAGGGACGCAAGTAGAGTAGATGTGTAATAGCCCAAGCAGCTCAAAGTAATTGTACCTTTTTGCAATCTACACTATAAAGCTTGGAAGGGACGCAAGTAGAGTAAATGTGTAATTGCCCATGTCCCTCTGTACAAGCTCCCCGCGATATTTTGTGCTGTGCTTGACAAATGTGCGCCATGCAGCCACCGTCTTTACCTATGAAAGGCGGCGTTTTCTTCAGGAATATATTCGGCCACCACTTGTTCGCTCAAACTTGTGTCCACGAAAACGAGGACCATCCCTTTGCATGTCTTGGGCGGCTGGGCCACTTCAGCCGATGCCTTCCACCGATGGAAAAAGAAGCGTGCTTAGGTACCAGATCATTGTTGCTGGATTCCTTCTTTCCTCGCAGCGGCACCACGGCAGCACCAACCAAACACACGGCCTTCTATAAGGCCCGTCCGTCCCCATTCCCTCGCCGAGGCCTGGAGGAGCTAGCATGTATCCCGCACGCGAACGCGTACCGGCACGCACGCGCCAACGGCACCGCTACCGGCAGGCGAAGTAGGGAGGCAGAGACATGGGTTGCTATCCACCCCTGGTCAAGATCGTGTGTAAAGCGCTCGGAAAATGCAACGGTGCGTGCAGAGCTCTCTTCTTGGTTTCGTTTTTGCTTCACTTGTTATAGTTGGTAGTTCTTGTGCTCGTAGAGTCGTAGTCGAAGGTGGGCTGTTGGTGAGAACTGAAGCTTGCATGGCTCACGGTCACGGCTTTCTGCAAGCAGCTGCCATGAACTGCGTTGAGCGCTTAATGCTTACACTCGACAGTGCGGCTTTATTTCTTCGTCGACAGCTCCTTCAATTGAGCCCTCGCTATTCCTAATCATGTCTGGTCAGTGGCCACTGTAATAGTTGATCGAGCTACCTTCCAAAAAGGAAGAAAACAAAGTTGACTTGTAGCTAGTATCATCTCTGGATTGTGGCAGTTATCATGTCGAAACCAACCGTAGATTATGCGTATCGCAAAGGTTCCGAGTCGTGATAAATTACTACTTGGTCACGTGCAGGGCGCGAAAGATGGAGGCAAGAGAGGCTGGACTACCTGGCGTACCCGCCCACGGAGATCCACTACATGCGGCCGGTGGCGCGCACAGTGACCTTCGCCAGCAACAACTCCGTCTACGTGATCCCACCGTCGCCGCCGCCGCAGGAACCGCAGCAGCAGCAGCAGCAGCAGAGCCCACCAGAGCCCCAGCAACCGCAAACACCGCCGCAACGCGAGCCCGAGCAGCACCAGCACCACGATGCACGCCAATCCCAGCCTCCCCAGCCCGAGCAAGAGGCACCCGCGCCCGCGCAAACGCAAGACGCGCCGCCGCAGGCTGAGCCGAAGCCGCCGAAAGGACCGAAGCGAGGAGGCAAGAAGAAGCAGTCCGGCCGCGTCCGGTTCGGCCCCGAGCCTCCCCCTCCGCAGCAGCAGGAGCAGGAGCAGCCGCAGGAGGAGCACGCGCAGGGCCACGGCAGCGGCGGCGACGCGCCGGGCCAGCAGGGGCCTCACAGCGCGGCGCCGGCGCCGGGTCCCGTGCAGCAGGGGCAGCCGGGGTACCTGCTGCGGTACACGCCGTCGCCGCTGCCGAGGTGGGAGGCGACGCCGCGGCGGCACGAGTACTTCTCCGGGGAGTACCGGAGCTACTACCCGACGCCGGTGCGGGAGGGCATCTACAGGATCGCCACTGACGCCAACAGGCTCACCACCATCTTCAGCGAGGAGAATCCAAACGCCTGCACCATCGTCTGACACTGAGAGCGACGGGGAGGAATAAACCGTTCCATTCGTGCAACCGCTTTTCTCTCTAGTTCTTTTTTCTTGGTTGATTGGTGATAGGGGTCATGACTCATGAGCCAAGAATCAGGTTCGTCTTGTAGGTGTTGTAGATAAGGAGAAAACTTTCGGTCCGGCTGGTATCACGATGAGATGAAACATTCCTTGTGCGGCTTTGCATTGTCGTCCTCTGCGTCTTGCATTCTTTTTTTCTTCACAAAATAGCCCGGTGATTAGTCAGAAATTGCTGTGGCCGCCAAAGAGTGACGAACTGACGATGAATAACGACAGGATTGCGGTGTCTGCGACTGTGGGTGAGAAAGTGCTTTGAAAGTAAAACACATTCCATGATCAACCCTCGCTTTCTTTTGCTTCTTTTAGGATGTCACCATAAAAGAGAGAAAAAAAGAGAGACCCCCTTCGGTACCTTCGGAAACAGCAATGTACTCTTTATTCCTACAAGCTATACCATTATCCAGAACCAGTTTGGATTATGAACGACTAGTAATAGTTAGCTAACTAAGGCCATTTCAAGCGGTCCGTACAAAGCATTGTTCTTATATTGTAACAGACAAAGTTGGGTTTGAAATATAGATAATAGGATGAATAGTCTGCTAGTCTTAATATCTTACACCAAATACTACCTCCATCAAGAGTGATAATCTAGTTTGTAAACTTTTCCATAAAAAATGCCAATCTAGTTATTTTAGCCTGTTATTTTCTGTATGTCACCACTTAATGTACAAGAACCAATGAAAATTGAGGAACATGTGCACTAGTCTATCTTAAAAGGCTAGAGTGACACTCTTAACCAGAACGGAGATAGTATTAACTATAAAGTGTTTGGATCTACTCGATTGTATAAAAATCTAGAATACACCCGTTGCATTATTGTGTTCCACCGCTGGAAGAGAGTGTGATCGATGGCAGAGAAATTCTTTCAATTAGTCACCTATTGCCGGTTGTTAGCTGGGTTTTGTCAATTAGTAAGATAACCGATAGCTAACCTATTAGTTGAAAATGTTTAAATCCACCAAACTGATTTCAGAAGCTAACTGTCAGGTGAGCAGATCCAAACGTACCCTGAGCAATAATACTCTTTTCACGGGAATCAACACGTTGGATTGGCAATCAGCACATTTGGCGTGAGGACATACAGGTGGGAAAATCAAAAGCCAAACATTATTAACAAGTTCATCTAGTTTGTTAAGCTGATCAGCCGAGAAGAGGATGGCCCCATTGTTGAAACCGAAACAACATTACAGAGTTTTTATTCTTCACAAAGTCTCATTGTTTATCAAATATTGCTGACTGCTGAAGGGAAATGAAGAGTAGAAGCCTAGCAAGCATGATTGTCTGTCAACAGTCGAGGCGTTTACTTGACATATCTCTTTCGTTTCCTCTTTTAGAGTTGCTAACGAGAATCTATTCTCAAGCAAGATATCTCCGTATTATCAGATTATGACGAGCACATTTCACCCTAGCTTGGATAACATCCTTTTCTTTTGTAGTACCTTGGATAACATGAATTCCGGTATGAACGGAGAATAGTATACTGACAACGTTCTGTAATCCCCTGGCAACTGCGGATATACATTTTAGTGTGAGACGAAGAAATATACCTAATATATATATATAAGGTGTCAGTTCTAACAAATTCAGACTATTTGCAAATGAATGCATGCATGGAAGCTACATGAAAGCGATTGTCTAACGACCTGACGTGGTGCGTGCCTAATTAGTAGTAGTAAATGTCACTTTATTCGGGAGTCTGTTTGGAAGCAATGTAATTTTATATTTTCAATGCAATACCATTATACCATGATATGTGAAGGTTCTATGGTATTTTGTTAAAATGATGTTTGGTTGATCTTGAAAAAAGTCTATTTTCAATACCATGATACTTGTCAATATCATAGTATTTTTAGAGTATTATAGACTGCACTCTATACCAAAGTTTTCTCATCCATGTGACAAGAAACTAGTAAGACCATGGTATGTCTATGGAACCAAATAAGTTCTAAATTATTATGGTTTCGAAGCTAAATACTTTGGTTATTTCATGATCAATATATACTATGGTAATTTAAAACTGTAGTGTTGAAAAACTTTGCTCCAAATAGACTCTCAGATTGTGAATTAGGTGTACCTCGGTTGGCTTTTTTTTTGGCGGAATATGCTCATCACTTTCTAATTATGCTTTCAGTATTAATTAGACACCATTATATGAGCATTTGTGTCTGCTATAGTGGTTGAAAAAACAAACAAACACTTCTGGCTGGTAAAGCTCCTTCGTAGGGATAATCACTCAGATTATCCCTGTGATTACTCACGTCGTCAGCTTCGATCTCACCGGCGGCAACGGGTGTGACAGTGTTATCAGAGACTCGCGGTTCTCGGCTTGTGGTGGCGGATTTGGTGATTTTTTTTTTCGGGCGGAGGCGACTGGCGGCGGTAGACCGAAGCTGGAGGAGTTTGGCGGCGGTATACCGAAGCTGGCGGTGTCTTGGCAGCGGTAGATTGCCCGGACGGACTCCGGCGTGAGGCGGCAGCTGACTCCTCCGCACTCGACGTGTGTGGGCAGCGGCGAATCGTCATCCTCGACGTCTTCTGCATCTGCGGATGCTGCATATTGGGTGACTACATCAGCACCAGCGGCGGTGAGCTCTTCTCACGCACATCCAGTGGAGCCATTCCTTGGTATGGATTTGGTTGGGTTTGTCTACGAGTCTTTTGCTCCAAGGGTGCCTGAGGTGGTTGCCTGCAAGGTATTCGATGATATGCCTCATTGGGACAGTGAGGTGTCATGGGATAAGCAAGTCTCATCCGGTGCTCCAATAGTGTCGATGGCAGCAGGACATGAGTGGTTTGATGCTACACCTCTGGTAGATGTGATCTGGGATGATGAATTGCAGGATGGCTTTAAGCCATATGCCTTACATGTGGCAAGGATGGATGAACAGGTTCAGCACAATCCAGGCATATTCAAGGCACCAATGATGTCTGCAAGTGATGTCCGAGAAGTATTCGATGCAATTCTTAGTCAGATTTTGTGGGATGATGAGCTGCTGCAAGGTTTTGAGTCCCATGACAGCTAATCGAGACATTTAGATCATGGTGATTGTTCGGTTGGCAAAGTAGCCATGGATAATGATCCATATGACACGGCAATGTGGGATGAGGGAATGCCTTACAACTCTATCTTTCATGAGGGCTTGTTACATCGGCTAGCATTTGGCAGTACGAAAACAGATGACACAAAAACACGAACTGATCAGCTAGCTCAGGGGATGGATAATCAGCTAAAGTGCAATCAGCCTCAGGAGCCAATGGTATC
This sequence comes from Paspalum vaginatum, assembly GCA_030272315.1. NCBI lineage: Eukaryota > Viridiplantae > Streptophyta > Magnoliopsida > Poales > Poaceae > Paspalum > Paspalum vaginatum. The sequence goes on from CM059015.1 coordinate 6,457,210, forward strand.
TAAGATGGCATTCGTGACCAAGATGTGTTCCAACCTGGATGGGGAGAAAGCGAGTAGTGTCGGCATGCTATCTCAAGCTGGATTGCTGCAACAACTAGCTCAAGGGGGAGAATGCTTGGATAGTGAGTCGGCGACAAGCAGCAAGTGCACTCAGTTACCAGTTTATCTGGACAGCTGGGACATGATTGGAGATATCTCAGAGGGATGCGGCTTGGGACGAGGATATGATGTCTGGAGTCAACACACATGATGTCTTGTTGCTGCATCCAGCACAGCATGCCGAGGAGTGGCAGTCAATTGCAGGACAGTTCAGTAAGGACATGCTCCATCAGGACATCATCAGTACATCTCTTTTAGAGCTTGGCATGGATGCTAGGACTTAGGGATGCAAACGGATCGGATCGGAGCGGATAATGCCTTTTCCATATTCTAATCCTATTTATTTCGTCGGATTCGGAGCGGAGCGGATATTATTCGGTTACGGACATGGATACGGATTTTTTAGGATATCGGAAATGGTAGCGGAGTTAGATCGGTGTCGGAGCGGAAACGGATTTGAAAAACATCAGATAATACATGCTTACATGTAGTTTTTTTACAATGATCAATAATTCATAAACTTAAGTATAATTGTTCACATCATAATTTACATATCGGTAATAAAAATAATAGTGACGGTATTTTTGGCACAAACTAATCATCGTTGACCCTTATGTACTTGCCAAACTAATCGAATATTATTCTATTATAAACATCGGATAATCCGTGTTCAAATATCAGATACTCCATATCGTGTCGGATTTTAGTGATACCATATTCTACTCCGCATCCGCACGTAAGTTAGATTTGGATTATCCATATCCGCGTAGATATGAAAACAATTCATCCACGTCCTTATAATTAGGATTCGGATCGGATTGGTTCAGATAATTATTCCACATCATTTACACCCCTACTAGGACTGCAATGTTTGATGCTGAGCTGGGCATGACTGTTGTGCATAAGGTTGCTGATGAAATACGTCACATGGCTACGGTGGGGGATGAGGTTTCAACTGAAGTGGTGCATGATGGTTTATTGCAACAATTAGTTCAAGGTGTTGAACTTTTAGGAAGACAGAAGAGGATCCCAGATGATGAAGCTATCAACAGCGTGATCCTCCATACTGATAACTCATCATGGGGTTTCAAGTTTGGAGTATTTGGTGCAGACCATGCATTTGATAAAATATTTGATGAGGGGTGAGACCAAGAATTTGAAGAAATGCATATGCATCTGTCTCAAATGTGAGTGTTGGCAGGCCAATGACTAGGAATGCTACTACTGCGCACATTAATATTTTTAGGCAATTGTTCTTAGATCTTGATCTGGCGGAGTCAGAAACTTAAATTTTTCATTGCTAGAAGAGACCAATAGTACAAATTTTTTAAATTTTATTTGAATCTGAAAAATTTTAGTGTAAAATTTCCAATCATAGGGGGGGCGGGGGGTGGGGGGGGGGGGGGGGCTGGCCCCTGTCTCCGCCACTGCCTTGACGGGATGGATAAAGGCCATGTCAGGCAGTTGTTTTTTCAATTGCTTGTGGATAAGTTCATTGAGTCAATGGAGTTGCAGCTGGGTAGACTTGAAAAGGACAACCTAAACTTTAAGATAACAGATATGGAGCTTCAGAAACATGATATGCGTCAAAAGTTTTATCAGCTTCTACTCAATATGATTGGTGTCAGCTGTAGCATTTATGCTGTACAGCAAGTGTTGATTGCTGCTGTCCAGGTTTTCAATTCAATCCCACCATGGATAAGTGACATTAGCTCTGGGAAGTATAGAGTAGAAGCTTCTGGTTGTTTATATCTAGGTGCAGTATCATCTTGGCTACGAGGTGGATTCAGTCCATGGATTAAAGTCACCCAAACAATGCTCGAGGCCACTTCAACATGGAAACATGGTTCTCATGGTCAAGTAGTATGTGAGTATCACCCTATATTACACATTACTGCTACAAGACACTTGGTTCGTCCAGGCAGTGAAGTGCCAATAATTAAATGTGGAATTGTCATAAGCTTTATCTCGCATTATTTGCACGAGAGATTCCAGAGATTGAGCTTTCTGAAAATTCAGTGATGAAGCAACTGAGGTTTGATTTTCCTTGGACCTGGCAACTTTTCATATTTCAAATCTTCACTACACAGAGTCTGTTTGGGAATTTTGTTGCTGGTCTGTGCTTCAGCTCATTTGATCTTGCGGTACAGTCATCTTTGCACTTATATGAGGGCAAGCAATCTCTTGCATTATATTTACAAGCCAGTCTGGTGATTACTCTGGCAGTCTCATGCTATATACGTGCTGGTCATAAAATAGTGAGTGTCAATGAATTGCAAGTTCCATAGGACCCTGGTGGTACGAGTTGCACATATAAAGTTACAAAAGCGTCAGCTTGAGGACAAGCTGAATTTTCAGGGGGCGATAATGTCATGACCGGCAAGTGCCATAGCTCATTTTATTGGGCCCATCAGAAGACAACCCATTAGTCCAAGAGCAAACCAAAGAGAGGAGTTAGTATATACAACAAGGGCAGCAGCAGACATGGGCCATCGACAGAAATAGAAGACAGAACAGAGGGGAACAGAAGGGTTCTTACTTCTCCGTATCGAGATCGATTTCACTCAGATTATCCTGTGATTGCTCACGTCGTTGGCTTCGATCTCACCGGCGGCAACGGGTGTGACATCTACTCCCTCCGTTCTTTTATATTTATTATATTTTAGTTCAAAAATGAATTAGGAGGCGACAAATATTCGAAAACGGATGTAAGTATTTACTAAGATTCGACTTTTAAACTTAATTATTATACGAGCGTTTGTATCTACGGTAAAATTATTCTTTCAGCTAGTGATGTGCCTGTCAGACGTGTCATGTCAAGATCAATGTTTCCGTTCAGTATTTCGGAGATGCTCGTACAGGCGGAGTGCGTGTGTAGCTAGTATATTCGCTAGGATGGGTCTTTTAGCGAATAGAGAAGTATGGAAGACGCACACGCACGGACCATAAAGGGCTGTTCTACTTTGGTCCGGAAAAATAAGCCCACGAATATGCATCGATCGTGCACTCACTGAATCAGTGTTAAGAAAGGTCACGCGAACCCGACGAAGAGAAGTGCCGAATTCGAGACGACCCGAGAGGCGGAGACGGACGTTTCAGTTCAACCGGTCAGCCGTTACCAACCACTCGACAAGAAATAATGTTGTGGCCCACAGCGTACATGAATATAGTAGGACTGAAATGGCACGATTTGACTTGGAGCACCACCACCGATCGATGAACACAGCCAGGGCAGACAAGCCTGCCAGATTTGATCGCGACTCCAGCACCGTGCCCGGTCATCCGCCACTGGCTGGGATCCCCACTGCCGACGAGTCAACGCCGGCCGGCCCGGCCGTCCCTCCATGGCCAATGGCCATAGTATATCAGAAACTATAACTGATCTAGTCGGAGTAGTAGTAAACAAACACCCTCGCCACCGTCTATCCGTCGCCAATTTAAATCCGCATCCGACTTTTCCTAATTGCTGCGCGCACTACGGCACTAGCAGTGGCTCGATGCGATGCGATTAAACCAGCCGTGCCTCTGGCCGAAAGGCAGTCAAATTAAGCCACTAGGGTCTGTTTGGCACCCTTTCTTCGTGTGGCTCGGCTTCGGTTTGTGGCTAGCCTAGAGCTGCTGAGGCTACCGTAGTGCAGGAGGTTTTGTTTAGGTTGCATTGTCCACATAGCGCGTTCTGTACGAGATCTTGTTTGGTTGTTTTCAGATCTCAACCGTCCCTCTTCTCCTCTCCTCCGCTCTCTCGCTCCTCCAAGCGCACCCATCGCCACCGGAACCACCGCCGGCCCCTCCTCCGCCAGCAACCTCGCCCTCGCTCCACGGCCATGCGCCAGCCCGTGTTGCCCTCCCCTCCCCCGCGGCCGTCGGTGGCCTCGCGCTGGTCGCGCCGCCCTCCCCTTCCCCGCAGTGCACGCCGCACCTCGATGTCGGCCACCGACTCCTCCGCAGCGCTGACCGCAGTCGCGGCAGCCATCCCCGATGGCCCCGACGCCGTGCGCCGCTACGTTGTGCCCCTCGCTGCGGCCATCACGCCCGCGCGCGCGTCCCGGACCCCTCCACCGTGTCCCCGCCGCCGCTCCCGTACCGTCCGCATCGTTGCAAGCCGCCGCAGGAGCCCCCTCTCGCCCCCGCCGCAGGAGCTCCCCGCGGCCGTGCCGCAGGAGGTCCTCCTCGCCCCTCGCCGCAACAGCTCCCCGCGGCCGTTGGCGAGATCCAGGCGGTGCTGCTGGGCTCTCCTCCTCTTCCTTCTTCCAGGCGCTGCTGGGCTACGACGCGGCGAGGACGACGAGGCGACGTGTTGGTGGGAGCCCTCGGGAGCTCGGCGGGGGCAGCGGGGGCCTGGCCAGCCACCTTCGAGGCTCCGGCTGCATTGCGGTGGCCTGGCTAGGAGAACGAATCAGACAACCAAACACTGAGTCTCGCATTACGGTGGCCTGGCCAGCCCCCCTGGCTCACGTACCAAACAGCCCCTAGACGACTAATCGACAATAGTAGAGTGTGCTGTGTGCACATCATTTTCCCTGTCGCATCGCTAATCCTACGACGCAGCCCCATGGCCGCACTGCACGCTCGTTAATTAACCCGGATGCCTCGGCCGGCTTCGGGTCGGGCAGCGGCCAGCGGGCGCACTGGCGGACGTCTTCCAGCAACTAACCTCTTTCGTCTCATTACGAATTGATTACTAGCTCGCTCGCGCAGTTTTCCTTCTCCTAATTAATCAACCATTCACCTCGTCCTATACGATACGTACGTAGCAGGAGTATATATCAATGGCGAAACGCTTGATGATGATTCTTTGTTTTGTTTTTTTTCCTTCACCAAGCGACATGATCGACGCCATGGACGAAAGCAAACACGCACCGAACTTTGGCCATTATTATTGCTACTACTTGCACGCACGCACACGTACATACGTACTCCGCTTTATTAGATATGGATGACGACCGGCGCGGCGACGACGGCGACGGCACCCAAGAATCTCCAACAACGGCAGCGTGGTCGAGCGAGCGAGACCTCCATTCAGGAAGCCCGCGGCCAATCGCGAGTCGATCCATTCGATCGGTTTACTTCGACCGGCCGATCAATTGGCAACAGTAATTTGGTCGTTTGGGTTGTGCTTTCGCCAACAGCTCCTATCGTTGTTTTTCAAACACAGTAGGAGTACTAGTATATGTTCTTGTATGTACGACGGTCGGTGCTGCGTGCTATCGCCTTTATACTCTTTGTGATTAGTATAGTGCTGCATATACATGCATCATGCTATACCTACCAGTTCTCTGACGCCCGGGCCAGAGAGGACTCGTCGCTTGGTCTTCACTTTGGGATTTGGGATCTGATCGATGAGGGCGATATGTGTTAGGCTTAAGTTGGCGACGCCGACGGACCACCGTACCTCACTGGTTGCTGCTGTCCACACATGCACACGATGGTCGATGGTTACGTTCGTACTGCACTACTGCTGCACCACACAGCACCCGGCCGCCCGGCCGGCCGCAGGAACGAAGACTCTCCAGCTCCGATCCTATAGTACTCCATGTCGAAGTTGCGGCCACGCATGCCTCACAGATACTCCATAACCAGGTCGATCCGCATATATCAGCTGAAAAAATATCATCATCCTTTATTGCTTGCCCCGTGCTTTCACGGTCCAGGTGGTGCAGGTGCGAGTGCGAGCAGGTTAGGCACCACGTTGCATGGTGCAAGTGGAAGAAGTGGATCGCGGGAAACCACAGTGGCAGCTGTCACTCTTGGCACCGCCACCACCCACCCGTCGACGATCGCCGCCACTTAGAATTACCTTGCTCGGCGGCGCATCAATAATGTGGAGCAGCTAGCCTAGCTATAGCTAGACAGTGGCAGCCGTACGTGATGTGTCCACTTCCACCACTGGATCGACTACACTGCTGCTAGCTCGCTGCAGCATGCATGTGCACGGCGACTCATCGCTTGGAGGCGCAGTTCAAGTCGCACGCACCTAGCATATTGGTACACTAGCTCTCCATTTCATTTCAAGCCGATTCGTTACTCTGGCGATACATATACATGTTGACGATCATTTTTTTTGTTCTTCCTTTACAACCAGCCGATCGAAATGATGGCCATATATAGCTAGCTAGGGCCCTGAAGACGGCGACGAAAACTTGCCAAGATAACAATAATGGTAGTGCGATGAGCATCTCAGTGGAATCGATCATTCCTCCACCACCAGCAACGCCGGCCGGCGGGCCAACTTTTCTGCATGCCGCCGAGCATTTGCGACCCGGCGCTGCGCCCGCAGCGGTAGTGGCCAGGCAGGCCGTCGCATGGCGCAGGCAGGCGGGGCCAGATCTGCTGGCGACGGCGGCGCCACGCTTTCCGCCCCGTCGCGGATCGGACGCCCAGGCCACAGCTGGTGGCTCGTTCATTGTGGTGGGTGGTGGCCAACACCGGCCAGCCGGGCCACTAGCACGCACACGCATTCTTGTCCAGCTCCCGCCGGGCCGGGAGTGGGGGGCGATACTATGCTGCACGGCACGGCAAGCAAGGTCGCCGGCCGGTCGGTTCACTCCGGCGGCGCTTAAAAATCCTAGCCGCGGACTCGCGGCAGGTAGGTAGGCAGATCTCGCAGCTGCTTATTAGTATTAGCGCTGGATGATGGTACGGTGGTCCATCTGCGCGCATGCGGTGGTGGTGGTGGTGCGCTGGGATTTCAGGGCTGACGACTGCCTGCTGCCTCATCATTGGTCAGTAGCTAGCTTTGGCGTGCCGCTGGTGTCACTGGACGTACACGTACTGGCTGGTTCGTGCTGAATTGATCCTGATCAACGTTGGCTCGCTGATGCTGTTTGCTGTGCCCCGTGTGCCGTGTCAGCAGGAACTCGAGACTATTATGCTCGGGTCGACGGTCCGCTCCTTGACCGCGCCCGCCCGCTGTTTCGTACCAGTATCATATTAGTATTAGTCCGGCCGGTGCTTCTGATTGACCGATCTGAATTCTGATTCCCCCCCTCCCAAGTCGAGTTCTTTCACAGCTAGCGTGTGGTCTGATGACGACGCCATACATACAGCGCCAGGGCGTCGTCCCCAAAGGCCAAAGCACACCTGACACGTACCCGAATTCCTCACGGTCGCCATGCAAGCGCCTGTCAAGTTATTTTGTTGCTCTCGCCATCTTTCGCAACAGGGCAAATCTTCCCGGGACAGGTTACACATACATACAGTACAGCGATATCCTACCCGACGCAAGCAATCAAAAAGCATGCGCCTCACTCTCCCGTCCGCTCCCCTCGCCCATGTCTGTTAATTTGGACATGTGTTGTGCACAAATAAACCGTCACGTTTCACAGCACCACTGCCCAGTGCAGCGCGCGCTTGCCTCTAATTAATTTCGACCGCCGTGTCCCCGTCAATCAACAAGGGTCGGTTACTAGTTACACACTTACACGTACGGCTCATCAAGCGCGCGCACAGCCCAACCGCCAACGGCCCGAGAGCACGCAGCTACCGGGACGTACGGCCACGTGTCGCGCGCCATGAGGAGGACTACGATTCCGCGCGCCACCCCGTCACCCTCGGCGTCTTCAATACGCTCGCACCGCGGCTTGCGTCGCGTCGCGTGCACCCCTTTGCGCAATCCCACTCCCCACCACGCTGCGCCGCTCGTCCATCACGCACCCAGCCCGCCAGGGCAACAAGCTAGGCGAATCAACTCGGATGGAGGTGTGATTAGTCGGCTAACTAATCCCATCCCATCCATCCCAGCCAACCAACTGTTCCCGACCCGTCCGCCCATTCGGCCGGCGCTACAAATACAAATACCCGCGCGGAGCCAGCCAGCCAGCCAGCCGCAGGGACAGACAGGGGAGCGCAGCGCGCGCGAGGCCGTGGAGGAAACAGAGCCTTCCTCCATCACAAGAAGCACAGAGCAGAGCGAGCCATGGGGATGAGCCTCGCGCAGGCGGTGGCGGCGCTGGTGGGCACGTGCGCGCGGAGGCTGTCGCGGGCGGCGCGGCACCTGCAGCACCTGCGCCCGCGCGGCGGCGGCGGCAGCGTCGCGGCGTCCTTCTCGTCGCGCGCCATCGTGCCGTTCCTCGGCGGCGGCGGCGGGTTCGGCGTCAAGAAGGCGGCGCTCTCCTCCTCCTCCTCCTGCTCGTCCTCGTCGTCCAGCGGCAAGTCCAGGTGGAGGAGGAAGGCGCCGGCGGCGGCCAAGGAGGAGGCGGGGGGCGACGGGGTGTGGAGGAAGGAGATCATCATGGGGGAGCGGTGCCAGCCGCTGGACTTCTCCGGGGTCATCTACTACGACGCACAGGGCCGGCGCCTCGCGCAGCCGCCGCCGCCGCGGTCGCCCATGCGCAGCCCGCTGCCGTCGTCCGTCAAGCTCGCCGCCAACGCCGGCGCTGCGACGGCGTACTAGCTACTACTAGCAGATTGGAGGGACTCCTCTGCTTTTCTCTGATACTAGTGTACATGGTTTTCTTGTTCCTACCAGCTGTTAGTGGTAATAATACCTCTTCCTTGCTCTCTGTAGTGTCCGAGTCTTCTCTCTTCTGTAGTGATAGTGAGTAGAGCACCATGCCAAATTTTCACCCTAGCTTTGCATGCTTTTCCCTGATCGATCGCCTACGCTGTTACTAGCTGTTTTGCTTCCACTGTCCAACGTATCTTTACCCGCTGTAGTGCAGTTCTTGTTCCTTGTTTTCTTGTTTCATGCTGTAGATCCTTGTAACCAAACGGTGCCCATGGTGGGTTTTTGCTGTGTTACTGTTGCCAAGTACGCCGACGACCAGCCAGGAAAGGACTCGTTCACCGCTCCTCTGCGTTAGCCTGAATGGAATCGCACGACCTCGCATACTCCCCGTTCTAGATAAATAATCTCATGGAAGTTTGAGTTCAGAAACGCTGGCTAAAACAGACATCAGCTTAAGTTTCCTCACCCTCCACTATCATGACCTTCATTCCTTTTTCCCCCCGGCCAAAAGGGAGCAGCTTGACTTAAACGGGAAGAGTTGGTTGACACAACAACTCATCCATCAGTTGGAGGAACTTCCAATGCATTCTGATTTTCTGAATGTTTGCTGTGGCTCACCACAAGGCTCAACTGGTCAGAAAGCAATCCAACTTTAGCGACCTGAAATTATGAGCACAATACCACCGGCGGGTGTCCCCAGACCCCAGCATTCCTCATCTAGAGCTATAGCTTCCTGATGGGAGCAAACTGGAGTAGTACTGTTGTTTTGATTTCGATATATGCGCTACTTGAGTTGACACTAGGTAACTTACCAGGATTAATTTGTGTGTGGATCTCCTGGGCACACACTGCCTTTAAGAACACCCGACTTTTACTTTACACAACCCAAAATCACACATGCATCTTGAGTGTGAGCGACAAGGAACTATCTTACCGAATCAAGCAGACAAGCCAAACGCTGTAGATAAGGTAATGCCTTCCACAGCACCCCGGCTTTCACTTTGCGCACAACACAAAAAGCACACATGCATTGCTGTGATTGTGAGCTACAAGGAACTAGTTTCACATTTTTAGTGATGAATCAAGCACCATGTATGAAGACAATCACATCGGCATCATCAACATAGAAGAGTGCAGAACAATTTCTGAACATATATAAATTGATTTTGTTAAAATGAAATGAAGATCGAATTCTGAACACATATAGATTGACAAAAAGAAAAGAGGGGACTTGCGATTTAGTACGAGGGCATGTGCTTTCGTGCTCCTATTATGAACAAAAGCTGCATCTAAATCTGCATTGCAAAGTTCCAAAAAAAAGATGGATGGCATTTGCAATCCTCAGAATTCATGCAAATTTTAAGACTGAACGAAAGCTTGAGGAAAAAGACACAAATGTGCGGGGGTGCAATTTGCTCCCTGCCCCAAGCCCTGGCCCAACCAACCTCCAAACTCCAAAAGCACCACGGGCCGATGGCGGTGGCGAGAAGATCAGCACCAGGCAATGATTTACTATGTTTACACATAGTTTAGTTATACGTTAACACTTATACTATATGTTTTATCATTTTTATATGCTATGCTTTATATTTAGTTATATGTTAGAGTTTATACTATGTCTTATCATTTTTATATGCTATATGCTTTAACACACACACACATATATATATGCTCATATGCCATGCATCAAGTGTTTTAGTTAGAATATGTTTTAATAGCATCAAGTTACGGAATCTATGCGTCACCTGTTTCAGACCGACACGTCTCCCGCGAGATATGGCTAGTTTGGAAAAAAAAATTTTGACAGTTTTAAGTTATTGATACAGCGTGGTATTTGACGAGCCACGGGTCCCAAGCAGCCGGGGACGACCAGAGCCAGACCGTAGTGCCCAACTGCCCATGCGGGCAAGCACGCGGCCATGCCATCCGTTCCATTGGTCGCCCAGCTCGCCAGGGAAAGACTAATCAAATCACCCCACGCACCGGATCGATCGTAACTGAGTGATTAGTTGCTTAATTAATCCATCCTCCCCGACCGGCTCGTCTGCGTCGTCCTCCACCCGCTGGGCGCTACAAATACACGCGAACATGGCGTGCGCAGCCGCACAGTCGCGACAGAAAAAGCCATCCAAGAACGGAGCAAGCGAGGGAGAGGACAATGGGCATGAGCCTTGCGCAGGCGGTGGCCGCGCTGATGGGCACGTGCGCGCGGCGGCTCTCGCGGGCGGCGCGGCGGCTGCACCTGCGCCCGCGGCAGGGGCTCGCGGCGTCCTTCTCGTCGCGCGCCATCGTGCCGTTCCTCGGCGACGGGAGTCGCCAAGAAGGCCAGGTCGAAGAGGGGACGGAAAGGGGACGACGACGAGCTGAGCTTCGAGGCGGAGGACGGGGTGTGGAGGAAGGAGATCATGATGGGAGAGCGGTGCCAGCCGCTGGACTTCTCCGGGGCCATCTACTACGACGCCGAGGGCCGCCGCCTCGAGCAGCCGCCCACCCCGCGCTCGCCGCTCCGCAGCCCGCTGCCGGCGTCCGTCTTGCTCACGGCCAACGCCGGAGGGCACTAGCTAGATACAGCGGCACCGGTTTAGCTACTTCTGTAGCCGCTGCTCTGTTTTTCTTCTCCTTTGGTTCTTCTCTCTCTGTTGTTTGGCTTGCGATTTGCGAAGCGAGTGCCATGTGTAATCTTTTGGAAATTTGGCTTCCTCTTCTCTACAACTTGGCGCGCATCCAGCTTTCGCTCTGGTCGATCGATCAATTCCTACATTACTTGCCATATCTTACTTTAATTTTCTGTGAGCAGCTTTGTTTTGTTCTTTTATTGTCTGTTCGTTTGGCGATCCGAGTAAAAATTGCAGTTTTATCCATGACTAGTGACAGCGCAGAAGTATCGACTGTCGCTGCGATAGCTACGACGGCAGTAACAATACAGTTAGTGTAGAAAGAGGCATATGCTCCAGTACTCCTTTCTCCAAAAAAACTACACGAATCTTAAACATGAATGGAGTAGCACACAAAATTTGTAGAGGAAGGGATACATTTTGTGCCGTTCTCAGTTGCATGCTCTGCCAGAGCCGAAGCTCACTGCGGCTCAGAAGTCGCGCTCATCTGCCGTTATACTAATGGAATAGCACTGCCTCACAAAAACAGCCATTCTAACCTCACTATTACTGCCCAACTCCAAGTTGACCTATCCTCCATCATCGCCTCTTCCCTTTCCACTAAAGCGAGGGTTTAACTTAAATGGGACGAAGAGGTTGGCAGAACCATTCATCAGGTGGAACTACCTCATGCATTCTGAATTTTTGTTGTGGGGTCTGCAGGTTCAGGCAAGCTGCGCCAACGTCTGAGGCATGAAATTATTAGCACACTTCGACGACTTGCTCCCAACATGCTTCAGATAGAAAGAATTATAGTATAAGGTTCCTTGGGGGAAACCAAAATCATCTGTAGCCAGGAAGTCCATTGTGCTCTTCACAACTAATTTAAAAAGGAGAACAATGCCAAACTCTCACTCACTATGAAAACAGCTGTTTCTTGGAGTAGACATTGCAAGAGCTCGAAATCACTAGGTAAGCTCGACGGGACGCATTGGCCGGTGAACCGTGGGCGCATATGTGGTCATTTTGGCAGTCTGGAAATGGCCAAGGAGCAAATAATTAAGAAGAACACGATGGCGCCTCTACCCCTCAAGGATCTCGCACGCCTGGCGCCATCGCCAACCGTTTCACTGTCACGTCAGTCGCTCAGTACGGTGGCCAGAGCACCTCCGCTGCGCCCAAATCTTGCCTGCTTGGGGCTTCCAGGTCGCCGCCTGCGGACGAGACGTCAGTGGCCAGAGCCGGAGGCGGAAAGCAATCGAAGAACAGCGTTCAATGTGTCACCTACGAACGGCCATCATTCACTTCAGGGCTCTGCTCCTCCGTCCTCTCCTAATCGTCAACTACCGTACGTGATTCTGATTTCGACATTCAAGCGACTCGGAACTATCGAACTCTGGTGGTGGTAACACTGATATCATCTTACTGTTACTAATTAAAAATTATAAAATAAAAACTAATTACGGTACCGGAAAAAATCCTAAAATCCACACAAAAAAAATTAGAAAACATCTTGTTCCGTACTCTAATCCATAAATTTACATATAAATTAACCAGTTGTGCGATTATGAAAAATAAATTAAATTAACTTTCTTAAATTTGAATATAAATTATTTATCAGTGCAATTATGAAAGTATCAATTAAAATTACCTATAAATTTATATATAAATTATCTACCATAAAAGTCTAAGAAATGAATTAAAGTAACTCTTAAATTTGCACTCCGGCGCACTCTATCCACCCCGTGCATGCAGTTTTCCGCCTTTCCTTCCTTTTGGCGCTAATGGCACCGTCCGCTCATGCGCATCCCCCTTTATTCCGTCTCCCACTCGTCAACATGGCCTGATGTAATGCCCAAAATTTAACACCCGAAATTTTCTTCTAATCTCTCTCTAAATTCAAAATTAATTGGTTGTTGCTTATTTGTTTTGAGGGTGTTAAATATGAGCTCCACAAAATTCTAAATATCGCAAATACTCTCCACCAAAATTCTTTCCAAAATTCCTTTCCAAAAATTTAATTCCAAAAAAAAATATCCCTGCGCCACTTGGACCCCCTATCTCCGCGCCACTTGGACCCCCATCTCCGCGACACTTGGACCCCCGTCTCTGCGCCATGTGGACCTCCCATCTCCACGACACATCATCGGCCTTCTCCTCCATCGGCTATAAATAGCCCTCCACCCCCATACCTCCATCCACACCAAACTAAGCTCACCACCGCCGCGACTAGCCCCCGGCTCACCCGGGCGTTGCCCGCTGCGGACATCTCCTCCCTGCCTTCCCCCTCCTGCGCACGCGCAGCTCTCTGCTCCTCCTTCGTATTCACCACCATAGCCACCAAAGTCCCTGCCTACCGGCTACCATAGCTCGATTGCTCCGATAGTGAGCACCTCGCCACCTCCCTCCACCATCCACAAGCCATGCTCTCCCATTCTGCCTGCCTGTATCGAGCTCCCCACGAGCTCCTAGGCCGCCACTAATGGCTGCCTGCGGCGAGCACCTCCACGTCCACCACCTCCACCGCGCTAACAACCATCGGAGCTAAACGCCGATGAGCCCCTGCCCGTTGCTCACGGCGGCGCGAGGCAAGCAGCCGAGCAGAGGTGTTGCTCGGGCTTGCTCGTACCCCTCTTCCTGTTATAGCAGCCCCTCTCTCCTGCGAATGACAGGTGGATCCACCAATTATTTCTCCCACACCAACCACCAGCCATCGGTGATTAGCCCATCACTAATCACGTGTCATTCGAGCTAGCAGGTTGTGGGGGATACATATCCCCTGGCTCCTCATGGCATGGATTCAGGACATGGGCCAATAGTGGGCCTGAGTCGAGGTGAGTGGCCGTTCCCGTGGGACGAATGCCAGGCCCAGGCCCTATCGTGGTCGCAATGGCTTGGAGTTTCAAGGCAACGATGGCAGCAAGCTGGACAACAAACAGGGAAGTATGGCTTGAACTCTAGTTCCTGAGATTGGAGGAGATTGACGAAGATACGATGGAAACTTAGATTCAGTTTGATTTTATGTAATCTGAACCGATTAGGAGATATAGAAGGAACTCGACTTGTAACCCAAGATTCCGTCGGTTTATATAAGGTGGATGAGGGAACCCTACAAAAGTTAGTTACTCCCATCGCAATCCAGCCCCAACCCTCATTGTAACCTCGAGAACTCGCAGCAATACAACCAACCACAAACAGGACGTAGAGTTTTACGCATCTCGCGGCCTGAACCTATATAAACCTCTGTGTCTTCATTGCTTTTTCGGCGAGCCATCGAGCTACGTCGATCCCGCCGAGCCACAAAAGCTCCACGCGACCCGTCCCGTGGTGCACTGCCGGTACTAAACCCTGACAGTTGGTGCGCCAGGTAGGGGTTCGGCGGCATCGGCATCAAGCTAGCTCCATGGCCAACCTCATCAACAACGTCAGCAAGTTCGCTCCGGGCAAGATGATCTGTTTCGGATCCATCTCGTTCATCGCCGATCAATCCGGCGATCTGCACCGCCTCATCGGTGCCACGGGGGAGGTGCGTGGCTGCAAAGCACCATCGCCGACTCCGAAGCTCACTTTGACTTCACCGACATCTGGGCCCGCTCAGCGCGCGGCCGGCCAGCAACCAGCCACCTCTGGTGTCGAGCCAGCTTGTCCTCGGGCGTCGACACACCAGACCACCAGGGCCATTCAGCCTCGGTTTGTCCCACCCTGGCGTAAGGCACCAGGTCACACCCCGATCCAATCTGGGTCGGGACCTCGACGGGAGGTCGAGGTGACAGTCGGGCGCAGATCTGCTCCCACCCCCTCCACAGCAATCGGCGGCTCTGTCCTCGCCGACTCGACGCACCGCGCTCTCCACTTCCCCAACTCGGGTCTGGACTCAGATGAGTCGGGAGAAGAAATCGCGGCAACCGGTGACTCGCCGCACGTCCTCGACTTCTATACCAGCAACCCCACCTCGCCGGAAGACCCTGATCTTGCTCCCGACTGATGGCCGAAGCAGCAAAGCCACAGATCGCGCGCAAGATCGGGCCCCCACCAAGCTTCCCCGCGGCCCCTGCAATGCCGCGGCGGCTCGTCAGTCGACCTCGTCGCATCTACGGTTCATTCCTCGTGCCACGGTGCTCCTCAAACATGATGAGGATGCGTGATGGGAGACCGCATGCCCTCGCCGTCAGCTGAAGCCTCAGCCGCCTCGACTCAAGGAGGGGTGCGGCGAGAAGACGACAAGACCTCCCTCTGGTTCAATGTCCACACCGCTCGTGGACGACGACATCTATCACGCGGTCGAGGAACCGGTGACCGGATTCCGTTTGGGCCTCGTCATCAACTCTGCCCCGAGCGGCAGAACCGCCACATGGCGCAGCGCGCACACGGTGGTAAAGTCGGAGATAGCGCTTCCACAGCAGTCGACTCGGCCACCTCTTCCCCGAGAGGGCGGCGAGCCTGCCTGCATTAAGATGGTCTGGAACCTGGAGTCTCCCTCCAAGCCTAGAAGCGAGCAATCTCAAATGACTACGGTATCGGGATCCATGCTTCCAGACTCTAGGCTTCACTTGAAGGGGTCGTTGACACTCCTCGACGATCAGGCTAGCTCGGAGGTTGAGACGCACTTCTCCGAAGTACTCGTCATCGGCATGCAGGTGGCAGACGACCCTGTCTCTGGTGATGAGCCTTCTGTCAACGGAGAAACGCCTCAACAGCGCGACCGGCGGCGACGCCGCAACTGGCAGCGCAACATCCATCGTCACCATAACGGGGGAAATCAAGACCCGACCCTGGCCGTCTCACAGGATGAGGCGACCGATCCAGACGAGACGCCAGAGCAAGATGAATTCCGTCGGCAACGAAACAGTCGGCGGCGCAACCGTCACCACATGCAGGACCAACAATACCAGCGGGATCACAGGGGAGCGGCGCACGACATGGAGAACCACGTTCAACCCCAACCACCTCTACCGGCAGGGCGTAACCTGCTGCCTGACTTCGCCGCGGCCATGGGCACCCTGAGTCAAGTGGGGGGAGTCATGGCGCGGCTAGCGGACACACTCCCTAAGACTCCGGAGGGGGAAGTGTATCAGCGGATCTTCGCGCAAGCAGCTCATCACCTCCTTCCAGCCGCTCCTCCAGCGGCCCCCGACGCCCATCAAGCCATCAACGAGAGGTGTGACGCAGCCACAACATCGAAAGATCGCGCGCGGAACGACACGCAGAGGAGCTCCGACGTCGTAACAACTACGACCGTGACTTCGGGGCGCCACACCAAGAAGACCGGGTCAGAGCTAACTCGGCCGGGGCATCTGTCAACAGCCCGACAGCACAGCGTTCAGTCCGCGACCGGTTGGGGGGTAATCGCCCTCGGTCCCCCAACACCGCGATCCAGTGGCTCAAGACGGAGGTCAGTATGAACCAGCCCATCGTGGCGTGGTCAGAGTCACGGCTTTCACTACTCGGCTCCACGGAGTAGAGTCACCACAGAACTTCAAGGTATCCAACGTCGACAAGTACGAGGCAAAGCTCTACCCCACTGGCTGGCTGGATGTGTACTCGACAGCAGCCAGCGCGGCCGGCGCGAGTGAAGACATGATGACGGCCTACGTTTTGATCGTCCTGGGGCAGGATGCGCTACTGTGGCGGAACCGCCAATTTAATCCGGGCTAAGCACACCTGCCACCTTTGGCTTGCAGTGCGATTAGATCGAACTAAACCCGGTCGTCCATCGAGAGTCATTCGGCTCTCGATATTACCTTTTCCTAGAGGAACCGACATCATACACATTCAGCCCACAATGGAGCCACAACAGATACATCATCTCAGGCAGTTGAATATAGCATATATAAACTTATTTTACAAACCGGTTCGAAATAAAAATGCAAGTTTCAGCATATTACCATACGAAAGGCAAGTTTGAACCAGATAGCGGAAGCGAATTTGAAAACATCTCACATCGGAACGAAATACTTTACTAGTCTTCACGCATCGTTGATCGAGGCGAGCAGCACCGAGCCCACCGGCACTACCCTCCTCCAAGCAGTTGTCCAGATGTCGCCGGTACCTGTTCTCAAAAGGTAGGGGCAAACCCTGAGTACTAATTACTCAGTAGGGCTTAATGGATTGGCTTACGGCTGACGCAAAGCTTGCTTTCTAGCATGTGGATCCTTAGCCATTGATTTTAAACAGTAGTATATCAACATAGAGTATCAAGATTCATCTTTTGCATATAACTCCATAATAATATCTTGCAAGAATGTAAGCAATACAATACAAACATGTAGTACTTGAAAACATGAGTAATAAATATGATATATTTAAGTAGTTACTACATTGAACGTCAATGGTATTGGCATTCCCACACTTGGTGGGCATCAGCGATTCGAATCGATTTTAATTCCCGGGAATAACTATCATGCCAGGGGTATATGCTTACTAGCCATCGCGTTCCCACATATAGCCTCAATCTCCACCGGTCTTGTCCCAAGATTCAAAGCGCCCCCACCTAACCCCCGGGTTGTGCCCCCTCAGGAGCGATACCACAGTTCTCTGGGTCAGCCCTCCCTCGAGTACAAGCGCCCCCGGGCCCATCGGCCTCCAGCAAGTGGATGGGCGGAGCCTCGAAAACTTTGGACAAACCCAGGTAAGACTTTACCGGTCCCATTCCCCGGATAAGCACTTTAGCAATGTTATGCCGACCAATAGGCGAACAGCGGACGGGCCTTATGCGACTCGGGCGGAGCCAAACGCACACCACATAATAAAATTATTCTCCGCCCGGTCTCCATTTAAATCATGAGCATAGTATTACTTTCTCAATAGTAAAAGTTTTGTAACCTTTGAAATCACCTACGCGACGAGTGACTCCTTTCACTCGTGTCTACTCGCACCTAGCAGAGCCTAGGCAACTCATCCTACGAACTCTATATATAGGTGCTAGGGCCAGGGCGGCCAGGAGATCTAATGCAATTGTTTTCAATCAACTCCTAATGCGGATGCGTAATGAAACAATCAATCATCATATTAGTTGGGAGAAATCATGGTCCTGCCTACCTTTCTCACTAGGGTTAGTAGCTGCCTCCTGGGCGAAGTCGGGCCTCTACTGTTGGTCTTCCGGCTCCTGGTGCAGCTCCTCCTCTGGCTCCTCTACGATCGGTTGGTCCGGCGGTGTCCTTCACTCGCGGGATCTATATGCATGACATGGTGCAATTGGAGCATGTATTAGTTCGATGCTTGCTTCTTGATGCGAGTGCGATGCAAGGAAACATGATTTAGGGACTAAAGTTATGCATTTTCGTGATGAAACTTGTTTAGCGTTAAGAAATCGTACAAGCCATCATTTATGAGAACTTAGCTTGTCACACATAACAACGTGGGGGTATGAGATAGGGTAGCACTGACTCATGCGGAAAGGCTGATGCTTACTTAAACACCTATTTTCCACCTAGCTAGCTTAGTATTCCTAGCGTGCACTTCTCAACAGTAGTGAAGACCTACATTGCATTCCAACTTAGTGGCTAAGATTTACATACTCCTAAGTTTCCAAATATGATCCATGGTAGCATTTATTAATATACTAGTCTCACATTTTCTATTATTTACGTAAATAGGCATTATTTCTACCATTTTCAAATTAGAGCCAAAACCTTACATGCACCACCTCCTACTCTAGCAGTGAGTCATGTTCATAACCTAGAGCTCATATCAAGCCCCTAAAGTCACATGGAGCATTTTTCACCATAGCAACCTTTTCCTAAATTAACATATGCTTAAATACAAGACAAGGGCAAACTAGTAATTAAACAGTCAATGCTCGGGCTACCAAAATTTATACAGAGTCTACACAAGTTAACAATGCCTCTGCCCAAATTTCATAATTTTTGAAGCTCATTTAACCCACATTTCCTATTTATTAAGGTTTTTCATGCATGTACAATAACAGGGGCAAAAAGGTCTTTTCATACCCAACCCTCATATCCATTCTGTAGATCTACTTAATAGGAGTACACTGCAACAAAGTTTGTATTTTTTTGATTTTTATTTGATTTATTACGAATTTCCAAAGTTTCAGCTTAAGAAAATACATTTAAAAATGGAAACCCTAGATCGGAGGTCTTGTACGCAAATAATTGTAGATCCAGGGGCTACCTCGTAAGTTCTGCAAGACACATACAACAGCGCACAAAATAGAGCCGCAAAAATATAAATCGACAGGGACTAATTTGCAAAGTGGGCTGAGTCGTCTTCTACCTTCAGCCCGGGAAAAGGCCGCGCGCAGGGGGTGGCGGTGCGGGCTTACGCCGGCGGCTGTGCGGCCGGACTTGGAGCCGACGTGCTTTGGGAAGGTGTTCCTGGCGATGGGGCTTCTTTCCCCCAAGACGGCGTCTCGCGAGGTCGAGCGAGTGGGCGAGGAACGGCCGTGAACCGGTGGGCGGCGACGACGCGCAGAGCTCGGTGGCCGGGGCTCGATCTCGCAGCACCGGCGGAGGCGGTGGCCAAGCTCTACCGCGCGGGCTGCACTGTGACGAGGGGAGCCCGGAGGAGGCGGATTGCAGGCGCGGGGACAGCCCAGGGGTGGTCCTCCACGGCGAGGCACGGTGAACCCGGTCACCGCGTGGCAGCGCACGCGGACGAGGCCGTTAGAGCCAGTGGCGGTGGCCCGGACTTTGGGGAAAGGGAAGGGCGGAGTGAGGTGGTGGGAAGGCGCTTACTGGATGAGAAAGAAAGAGGCGGAGATGGCCGGCGTGTGAGCATGACAGAGCTCGAGCTCCGCGGCCATGGCGGCTCGCGCTCTGGGCGTGCACACGAGAGGGAGAGAGGCAGGGAGGGAGCGAGTGAGGTGAGGATGAAGGAGGGTCGAGGCCTCCGCGCTTGTCCGGGCACGGGATAGCGCGGCAGGGGTGAAGGCAGGCCGGGCACGGGCAGGGCGGCCAGGGCGGCGCGTGGCCATGGCGGCCAGGGCCGGTGCCGCGTGGGCGAGCGGGAGGAGAGGAGAAAGAAGGCGACGCGCGGTGGACGCGGTCCATGGACCGTGGGACGCTGACAGGTGGGACCGGGCTGGGAAAAAAGTATTACGGTGCATTGGACCGAGTTCGGGGAGACGGAGGAAGGCGGGACCCACCGGTGCGACGTGTCCCAACCGCGTGAGCAGGAATCCGATGACCTTACAGGTGGGGCCCACTCGTCAGCGACTCATGGAGAAAACAAAATTCGAAAAATAGAAAAACCCCTGTTGACTGCAGGAAAACCTGTTTTAAACTTGAGTTTTTGGGTATCCTAGATTCCGAATTTGAAAATGACCCAATTGAATGAAACGTTGTAACTTTTAGGATCTACAACTTTGTAAAAAGGAGTAATACCAGATTCTAAGTTTAAATATGATTAAATTTGAATTTAACCTGCTGACTCCAGTTTGACCAAGGTTTAATGCAAACTTAGAAATTGCTAAAGTCTATTTTATGCTCATTTTCAGAGAAAGAGTATTATACCAATGTTGTGTAGTTTTTAATTATCTACAACTTTCATATATGATGTTTTGCATGATAGGAACTTTTGTTCCATTGAAATTTGAATTTGCCTTACCGATCAAGTTTACGCAGATTTCTGCTTTTTCATTAATCGACTCAAAACTCCACCTAAAACTTTGTGCATGTTACCACACTCAATACCAAAGTTGATCCACATAAAATTGTCTACAAGTTTGTTATAGAGAGTTTGGTCCAAAACACATTATATTTTGAACTATGGTCACAAGTGTACTCAGGGGTTTTGCAAAACTGCAACTTCAATTTATGTATGGTCTTTCTTGTTTCAAACTTTTGAAGTATCAAACGGAGTCCAATAACTTTGATATTAGGTTCATTTGAAAGGTGATAAGTTTAATTTCATTTCATAGAAAGGAAGATTTTGAAGTTGTATAGTCAAATCGAAAGTAACTTCAGAATGAAGTTTGGGAAAGAGTGTCAGCTCCAGACTTGGCAAAATTCCCTGAGTGTATGTTAACTGAGCTTGGTTCGAACTTTTGAGTCCCTTAATATCTGATTTTGAAAAGGGTCAAGATAGCACATTTGAAGGAAATATCTTGAACTAAAACTTTTGTATTGGATGTCTTGTACGAAAATGTGTAAGTGTTCAACTACTCAACCAAACTACACAAAGTTTTGCATATTCAACTTGAAATTTTCGACTTAGTGGTTTACTAGCCTAGTTGTTGCTCTTCTCTAAGCATCATTAAGCCAAATCCTTGACTACCGCTAATCTAATCGCGTGTTAAGACTTTTGAGATGCCGGGGGCATCACAGCTACAGTGGTTACGACACCTCAGGCACGACTGCATCGACAACTGGGACGACTTCTGTCGGCGCTTCATCACCAATTTCCAGTCGCTGTCAGACAAGCTGGCACATCCTTGAGACCTCAAGTCTATCAAGCGCAAGGATGGCGAAGGTCTTCGACCGTACCTCAAGCAGTTTCAGTCGATGCAGAACAGAATTCCCAACATCGCTGATGCGGCAGTAATCGACGACTTCTTCTGAGGCTCCAGGGACAATGCTTTCGTAAAAGCCCTCCAGCAAAAGTCCTCGGTCACGTCCGAGCAGCTCTTCCGCAACGCTGACCGATACATCACCGTTGGGAGAAGAGACCATGGGAGGAAGTCCAGACTGTGGGGCCATCGCCCACTGTTGACGCGGCTTATGTACGAAAATTATACATCATTTTATATGGTTTTTCATTGATTTTATGCGTCAACTATATCTTTCTCTAACATTTATCACCGATAATTGTGGATTTTGCAATATTGTCTTGAAAATATGCTACATGTGATTTTTATAGGTTTTAGACCAATTTTTCGAGAAATTCACCATGATCCACTTCGAGTAAGAAAAGACCGCTAGATGACATAGATTGAAGATGAAGAACAAGGAAGACTTGGTGTACTCATAGCCCCTCTGTGTGGATCAAGCCTTCCTAATCAGAAGATTCAATAAAGTGTCCAGAGCTACAAGAAAATAAAGATATTTATTCATTAAAGATGTCAAATATGTCAAAGGCTAGAAGAATCCGTCAAAGCTCGGCCCATTACGAAGATTCCAGAAGCTCAAGAGTTCGAAAGACCCCGCACAAATATTTCTTAGACGGCAAGCAACGTCCCCACGAAAAATGGAAGAAAACGGACGAAGGAAGAGCTGAGGTCGGCCGAACTTAGGCCTTCTGGTCGACCGACCCCACCCAACAGTGGGTCGGTTTCCAATTCCTTTTCCCCCCCATCTTCTCCAGACTATATAAAGCGAGTCTAGGCCCTGAGTCGAGGCATCCAATTCATTATCAAGGCGACAAGATGTAGAGAAGAGGGACAACAACTAGAGGAGAGCTGAGGGTCGAGATTCTAGGCTAGGATTAGAGTTCTTCTGGTTTGTAGAGGTGATTAGATGCCTTGCATGGTGCTCTAATTACCTAGATCCAGAGGTCTAATTGTATCATCAAGGGAGGTATGGCCATGGTTGTAAGTATGATACAATTTATTAATGAAAGCATTGTTCTTGTCTAATTATCATGTTCTTGTTCTAATTATGCATGTTCTAGCTCTAATTAGATTTAGATCTAGATGCTTGTTGATTAGACCATGTCTTTAAGGGTTATATTCATCTAGCGTTCTTGATTGTTGATCTAGCTTACTAATGATATAGTTGTATGTCTAGTTCTTTTGATCATGGAGATTAGAGGTTCTAGTTGTGCTAATTACGTTATTAGACCACATAAGGTAGTTGGAAGCTAGTTCTCTGATTACGTGCATGTTGAAAGCTTTTCGTCGATTACCTGGTTACCAGTGACAGTGGAGCCCGGGGAAAGGTTAAGCCGATATAAGGGGTTAGGTTGATTGATCTTGATTTAATTATGCTATGATGAATATGCTTGAACATGCTTGTCTACCTTGAGCTACTTGTTATCTCGTTGATTTTATCTAATTGTGGTACCCTTATCATGCTTGTTTTGGATCCAATTAGAGCTTAATTAGAATCTAGTTAATACCCCTTAATTAGTGTTCTAGTTCTGTTCTAATTATTTATCTTATATATTAAGTATAGTTTAAACGTAGATTAGACATAGTTTAGAGCTAGTTTAGAGGTAGATTAGAGCCTTGCTTTTTACCTTTAGTTTTCCATAAACTCTTGTTAATTAGTTCTCAATTAGTTCGTTTCCTCGATTGACAGAACCCATAATACTCATCCTGGGGAAAAGCTACCACGATACTGTCGCTTGCAGTATAAGGTTTGGCGTGGTTAATTGCCGTCAACACCCACGTGGCAGCGCGTTCCGCCACGGCAAGAGGGGCAGAGGTCACTCGACCAGCTCCTCGACGCACCGTGTCCCTACCACAAGGAGATGCATCACACCCTGCGCGATTGCAGGGTCTTCAAGGCTTCGATCACTAATGGCAGGCCTTTCGTGGCTCTGCCTCCTCCACCGCCACTCCCGCGTGATCAGGGGCCCCTGCCTCAGCAGAATATGGGCAGTGGTGCCGGCTTCCCCAACATCAATCAGCACGTCAACGTCATCTTCGAGGGGCATGGCTCCCTAGAGAGCAAGCAGCAGCAGAAGCTCGACGACCGCCAAGTCTTGGCAGCCACCAAGGAACCTCCGGAGCCATACAGCTGGTCGGACCTAACGATATCCTTCAATCAGGCTGACCAGTGGCTCAAGTACGATCACCCGGGCAAATTCCCCCTGCTGGTTAGCCCGGTGGTCCATGAGAGCCGACTCATGAGGACCCTGATCGATGGCGGCAGCGGCATCAACGTCATGTTCCCCAAGACCTTGCTGTCTCTCGGCCTCTCCATTGACGATCTAGAGGAGTCGGATAGTTTGTTCTTCGGAATCATGCCTGGTGAGAGGGAGTACCCACTGGGGCACATCAGTCTGTCCGTCACCTTCGGAACGGAGGAAAACTTCCCCACCGAGACCGTGCGCTTCGAGGTGGCTACCTTCGACTCCGCCTACAACACCATCATTGGGCGACCTAGGTTAGCCAAGTTCATGGCTGTCCCCCACTGCTCGTACCTGGTCCTGAAGATGCCGACCCCACGTGGAGTTCTCTCCGTGCGGGCGGATTTCAAGGCCTCTGCTCTCTGCGCACGAGAGGCTTTCCAGACGGCCTACGCCACGACCACAGCGGCGGCTGAGCGCCGACTCGTCGGCGATGTGAACAAGCTCCCGAAGGAAAACCAGGCGATCCCGACTCATGAGCAGATCCCCACCTCGGTGATCCAAGTGACTGTGGCGACCAAGAAAGTGAGCCTCGACCTCCCCGACGCCTCGAAGACGGTGACCATCAGCGCAATCCTACCTCCCAAATAGGAAAGCGCCCTTGTTCGGTTCTTGAGGGACAATTGGGACATGTTCGCCTGGAAGCCTACTGATATGCCCGGAGTCCCAAGAGAATTGGCCGAGCACAGACTCAAAGTGTTCCCGACCGCCAAGCCGATCAAGCAGAGGCTGCGTCGCTTCACTTCGGATAAGAAGGAGGCGATTCGTGCGGAGTTAACCCAGCTCCAAGCTGCCGGGTTTATTAGAGAAGTCATGCATCCCGAGTGGCTTGCAAACCCTATTCTTGTTTTGAAAAAGAATAAAGTAGACTGGCGGATGTATGTTGATTATACCGATCTCAACAAACATTGCTTGAAAGATCCTTTCGGGCTACCTAGGATAGATCAAGTAGTCAACTCGACGCCGGATGCTCTCTCTTGTGCTTCCTCGACTGCTAGTCGGGCTATCATCAGATCAGCCTAGCTTTGGAGGATCAAGAGAAAACAACCTTCATCACACCATTCGGGGCATTCTGCTACACTTCTATGCCTTTTGGGTTGAAGAACGCCGGGGCCACGTACCAGCGTGCGATCCAGACATGCTTGGCCAAACATTGAGGCAAGCACATCGAAGCCTACATCGATGGCATAGTGATCAAGATGAAGAAAGCAGAAGACTTCATCGACGACATCCAGCAGGTCTTCAACAGCCTAAGAAGGTTCCGCTGGAAGCTTAACCCGACCAAATGCGTATTCGGGGTTCCAGCTGGACAGTTACTCGGGTTCGTCGTCAACAAGCGGGGGATCGAGGCTAATCCCGAGAAGATCGACGCGATTATCAGGATGCAGCCTCCCAAGTCGCAGAAAAAGGTGCAGAAGCTCACCGGGTGCATGGCCGCGCTGAGCCGATTAATCTCACGACTGGGCGAGCGCGGCATGCCTTTCTACAAGCTCCTGAAGAAGATGGACAGGTTTCAGTGGATGCCAGAAGCTCAGGAAGCGCTTGAGGCCCTCAAGCGGTTCTTGACGAATCCTCCAGTATTGAAGTCACCAAACCAAACCACAGCGGATTCCCCTGCCGAGGATCTGCTGTTATATCTCTCTTGTGCGACTCATGTGGTCAGCTCAGCATTGGTGGTTGAGAGGATGGAGGAAGGGCATATTTAGCCGACTCAACACCCGGTCTACTTCATCAGTGAGGTGCTCAGCCTATCCAAGATCAGGTATCCTTAGGTTCAGTATGCGGTCCTCATCACAGCTCCAAAGCTCCGTCATTATTTCGAGGAGCATAAGGTGGTGGTGGTAACTTCGTTCCCCATCAGCGAGATCCTGCGGAATAGAGAAACTACGGGGAGAATCGCTAAGTGGGCGTGCGAGCTGGGAGCACATGACATCGAATTCCGCCCACGCACCGCTATCAAGACCCAAGCTCTGACTGATTTCATCGCCGAGTGGACGGAGAATCAGGTACCTGATAACCCAGAACCTCTGGAATTCTGGAAGATGTATTTTGATGGGTCACTGAAGATAGACGGCGCCAGGGCAGGCGTTGTCTTGACCTCCCCAAAAGGCGAGAAGCTTAAGTATGTACTTCAGATTCTCTTTTCAGTCTCCAACAATGCGGCAGAATACGAAGCTATGTTACACGGCCTGCGCATCGCGATTTCACTCGGCATCAGGCGCCTCATGGTCTACGCGGATTCCCTAGTGGCGATCAGTCAAGTCAACAAGGACTGGGATTGCACCACGGAAGTCATGGACAAATACTGCGCGGAAGTTCAGAAACTGGAAGACAAATTTGACGGCCTTGAATTTCATCATGTGGAGCGCAGCGGCAACATCGACGCGGACTTACTGTCCAAGCTCGGATCGTCCCGGGCTAAAATTCCCCTAGGAGTATTCGTCCAGGAGTTGTCTCGTCCATCCATTGATCGCGACCTAGAACCCCCAGAGCAGCACGTTTTGAGCCTAGAGGATGCTCGGGCTGACTGGCGGGTCCCAATCATCAGGTACATCAGAGATGAGGACGAGCCTGACAACAAAGCAGAAGCCAAGCGACTCGTTTAACGTGCGGCCAGCTACACATTGATCGGCAACGACTTGTTTAAGCGCGGCGCAGCTGGAGTTCTGTTAAAGTGCATCGACGAGTCTCGGGGTAGAAGTCTACTAATGGAGATTCATCCTGGGCAGTGCAGTAATCACGTCGCGTCCAGGACGTTGGTCGAGAAGGCATTCAGGGCCGGGTTTTACTGGCCGACAGCTAAGCAAGACGCCACAGAGATCGTCAAGCGGTGTGAGGCATGTCGGTTCTTCGCGAATCAACATCACATGTCGGCTCAACAACTGCAGAATATTCCTGTCTCATAGCCCTTTGCATGCTGGGGGCTCGACTTGATCGGCCCACTCATGAAGGCTCAAGGTGGTTACACTCACGTCTTGGTAGCTATCGACAAGTCCACCAAGTGGATCGAGGTCAAGCCTATCGCGTCTTTAACTTCAGCAAAAGCAGTGGGCTTCATCCAAGAGATTTTATTCTGCTTCGGAATTCCGAACAGCATCATTACAAATTTGGGTTCCAACTTCACAGGCTCGGAATTCTTCGACTTTTGCAGTGAGAAGTCTATACTCATCAAGTACGTCTCGGTGTCGCACCCTCGTGCTCATGGCCAGGTTGAGCGAGCTAACGGGATGATTCTGGACGCTTTGAAGAAGAGAGTCTTCGATAAGGATGAGAAATTAACAGGAAAGTGGATAAGAGAACTCCCATACATTGTCTGGAGCCTCAGAACATAGCCAAGTAAAGCCCTCAGCGGGAACACACCCTTTTTCATGGTATATGGCTCGGAGGCAGTGTTACCTGCTGACCTGGCACATGGGGCACCGCGGTTGGCATTCAAAGATATCGCGGAAGCAAAAAGTATGCGGCTTGAGGAGATCGATCTACTGGAAGAAGAGCGGCTTAACTCAGTGATTCAGTCGGCACGATATCAGCAGACTCTACGCCATTATCATGAGCGTAACATGCGTTCTCGCGCTTTTCTCGTGGAAGATCTGGTCCTCCGGAGGGTCCTCAAGGGGGTTGGGCGCCACAAGCTGTCCTCCCTTGGGAGGGGCCTTACATCATTACAGAAGTCACTCGGCCAAGATCCTATCGCTTATTTGAGATGGATGGCACTCCGGTCGGGAATTCGTGGAACATCGAGCATGTGCGCAAGTTCTACTCTTAGGCATCATGCGACCTCGGAAGTCATGTCCTTCAGTCTGTACTGATGCTTAGTCCTGATTTCAAGTGGGCTCGTTCTCTGTCATGTTCAGTCGGATGTACTTAGATAATAAATGAATGCATGATCTCTGTGCATTATTTCTTCTCCTCATAACATGAATGCATATGGCCTTTGGTGAATCGTGTCTTTATACTCAGATAATCAGGCAATCGGACATGAGTCCTAACCCGACTCATGGTTGGTGTTACATGCCTACTCCTACTCAAGCTAGGGTGCAATCCGAACCTAATCACGGGGCAATCAGCCTAGGTCATATGACCGGCAGCTGGTGTTACATGCCTACGCTTACTCAGAATAGGGTGCAATCTGACCCTCCTTATGGGGCAATCAGCCTAGGTCATTGACCGACAGCTGGTGTTACATGCCTTCGCGTTTTCACAAAAAGGGTACAATCCGACCCTCCTCATGGGGCAATCAGCTTAGGTCGATGACCAACAGCTGGTGTTATATGCCTTCGCGTTTTCATAAATAGGGTGCAATCCGACCCTAGCCACTGGGCAATTGGCTTAGGTTGTGGACCTACAGTCAGCGTTACATGCCCTCAAGTACTCGTAACAGATAGGCACGATCTGGCCTTGCGTTTTGCGTTCTTCGATAAGTTTTCGGTTCGATTGATTAAATTCTGTACTCGTTAGCGCGTTTTTCAATTTCGAGCAGTCCGCATGCTAAGGCTAATTCAAGGGCCCAGTTTTTCCTTTCACAGAATCGTATATAAGGACGAGTAGTCATTAACTGACATTGTTTTCCTACAGACTAACACTCATGACAGGTACAATTAAATTCTAACAAGGAAGTGTTCAAATTTACAGTTCGAATTCCGAGATTATTTTCTCTGCTATGGATTGAATCGCTGAGGCATATTGATCAATGGTGGCATCACTTGGATTAGCTCCAACTTTCGCTATCAGCTCGGCTAAGTTTAGCGCTGGCCGAGTTATCTTCAGCATCAACAGCACGTGTTGGAGGATTGATTTCAGTCGCCTTCGAAGATGTCTCTTGGTATCATCAGCTAGGGTAGCCACCTGATCTGATAGCGGTCTTGATGAGCCAACCTCTGGGGCGTATATGTTCAGCATGGTGGTCAGCGCAGTTGTCACAGATTTCAGCAGTTCCTTGTTCTTTTTGTAGACCGCCTTCAGTTTGTCGCAGTTCTTATTGACGACTTCATAATTTCGTACGGAAAACTCCAAGTCATGTTGTTGTCTCTCTGACAGAAGCTGGGATTCCTTGAGAGCCTGCCTCGTTGATTTCAGCACCTTGTCCAGATCTCTGTTTATGCATTGGATTTTGACCCGGATCTTGTCAGCTTCCATTAGCTCGGCTATCTTCTGTTCAAGCTTTGTCCGAGTCAACTGGTGGCTCGTCTGAAGTACCGTCAAAGCACTGGACGTATTCTGGAATGACCTTTCAAATCCATCTCATGACTCTCGAAGTTCCTGGATCTCTCTTTTTAGCCGCAGTGCCTCATCCTGTGGACCGATTCAACTTATAGGCCTCTGTAAGTAAAGAATATGCTAAGTGGGTTTCCTGACGAGTTGCCTCATATTGCTTTCGCTCTAGTTCAAGTTTGCGCTACAGATTCCTAGCGTTGTCTCGAGCTTCGTCACGCTCAAGCATAGCGTTATGTCATGAAACATCGCGTTAAGCTAAGGCATTTTCCAGATCAGCAATCCTCTTAGCCGCAGCTGCACGTCAGGGTAGGAGTCCGTCAGGATATGTCGGATGCTAGGTTACGTGGGCGAACAAAATAGCAGGCACTTACCAGTGCTCTCAGCAGCACGGTTGGCTTCTGACTCGGCCAGTTGTTGGCGTACCATGATCACATCGCCCCTAATCTCTGGAGCAAGCCGTTCACGCCATCGTGCAGCTTGGTCAAGCTAGTCCTACAGCAATAGATTCAGCATATTAGTGATATTAATATTAACTTCAAAAATCAATTGCAATCAAAATAGCGAGTTACCTCAAAAGCTGCGAATGGTCTAGTTTCAGATGGGCCTTCAGCAAGTTGTAGATTTGGGGTCACCAAGTTGAGTGAAGGGGCTTCCTCAATCATGACAGTGTCATCCGCTAACTTAGGATCTTCATCCTGAGGGCTTGGTGCTGGCAGAGTGATTTCTAGAATATCTCTGGTGTTGGTTGTCTCGTCACCAGCAATTGCATCGTTCTCATGCTGAGGGCATTGTTCACCCATGGCAGGCTCTTGGTTCCTTGAAGTGCTTCTTGCTTCAGGATGGATGAGCGCGTCGTGCCAGTTGAACATAGGTTCCATGCCAGTGTCATCTTGGTGATCTTCCGCACTCTTCAGCTGTCCTTCAGTCGGACGCTCCGGGGCCTCACGCTCTGGCACTTCAGTCGTATGTTCTGAAACCTCAAGCTCGGGAGCTTTAGTTGCTTCAGTCCCGAGCTCAGGGCTCTGGCCTCATTTGTCTCTAGCTCGGGGGCTTTCTTTGGTTCACCATCGGACCCAAGAAGTAATGAACTTTGTTCCGCCGAAGGTCTGCATAGTAGTTCGATGCAATCAGCATGTTGCAAATTAGATATGAAGAGAATGTTCAGTCATACCGTGATGATGTGGAGATACTGTCACTTGGGAGAGGGAAGGACTTCACAAATTGTGCTAATTCTGGGTCAATGTCTGATAATTCTAGTTCCTCTTCTACTGGCATATCTGGGTGAGTTGGAAGGGAGGTTGTGACCTCAGTTTCTTGCGCTCGTTTGGATCTCCTTTCACGACGATGCAGTGGGACCTCTTCCTCCTCCTCCTCCTCGTCAATTAAAGAACTCCAATCAATACCGCTGAGGGATGAACCCGTACTATGGTCAGCTGTCTCTTGAGCTCTGAATTTCTTGCTAGGTCTCTTGGACGGGGACATTGGATCAGGTCTGGCAGGAGAAGTCTTCTGGTTGTTGATTTGTTCCCTAATGGCTCTCTTTCTCTGGGGAACATCGGACTGTTCTGTTGCTGTCCTGGCTCGGGTACGCCTTGACATCCTGGAGGCGACATCACCTTCCTTTGAGCCTGTAGCATGCTCGGGGGCTTTTTCTTCTTCTTGGGCTGCATCTTCTTCTTCAGTATTTGCATTATCATTAGGACGTGGAATGATGATGAATGTCGCAACTTCATTATTATCTCTTCCTTGTGTCGCTGCAACCACGGCCTCCATCTCTTCAGCAGTTAACTGGGATTGCCGCTTCAACATCTTGTCTGCATTATGTTGAGGAGGGTCGAACAAAAACTTTGTAATATTACTCTGCAAAGATAAAGTCAGAAATCTATTCAGTATTGAATACATTATCAGAACACACCATTGAATTGGTCGGCGAACTACCATGCTTATAGTGGGCGTTGGATGCCATGCAGAATAAGCCTGTGGGGACCCTTCGTTGTACACGTCACCTCTTACCATCAGGCCACTTGATTTCTTCTGCAGATATGGGTCGGCTGATCTCTCGAGTGGGATCACTGGCCCCAACATACAGATAGGCTGGATACACTCGATCCTTCATCGGTTGAATGCTTTGGAAGATGGAATCTATAACTATGGCATAAGCAGTCAAACCGCTATCTTTCAAACCTGAGATGTCATTAAGTAGAATTTCTACCTCTGCCATTTCCTCTGTGGTTGGTGCCTCCTCCCAACTGTTAAGCTTGGAGTTCGGCTGACGTCATGATCTTGCTGGCAGGGGTTTGGCGTGCTTGGTCATGTAGAACCACTCGGAGTGCCATCCTCTGTTGCTGTCCTTGAGAGGGATATCTATGTACACTGATTTGCGTCCTCTACGCAGTTCTAGGCTAGCTCCGCCAACTACTTGCAGCACTTTGTCTCGGGTGCCGGGCTTGCAGTGGTACATATACTTCCAAAGACCAAAATGGGGAGCCATCCCAAGAAAAGCTTCGCACAAGTGAATAAAGATTGAAATTTGGAGAATTGAATTGGGATTCAAGTGGGACAGATCAATGTAATAGAAGTTCAGTAAACCGCAGGCAAAAGAATAGAGGGGCAATCCTAAGCCGCGGACAAAGAAAGGGGCAAAAACTAAGGACTCATGGGTATCTTCTGTGGGGACTTTTTCACCTTCGTAATCTCTCCATCCACCCAACTCCTTGGGAGGAAGAACTCACATCCTTACAAGGTGATTCGGATGAGATTCAGAAATGGATGACATACGGAATGCCAGAAATGGCAACAGGATTGGTCGGTTTTCGTCGTGTGGAAGCCCTTCGCTGGTGTTTCCATGTTCACTGTTCGTCTTCTTCTTTGGGGCCATGGGTGCGAAGGATTCTGGCGCTCGGTTGGAAGTTTTGGGACAAGGATTTCGAATCTGGTGATGATGGCGGCGGAGTAAATGCAGTTGTTGAGAATGCGGATTCGAGTGGGAGGATTCGTTAGGGTATTGGTCTTCTTTAATACTCGACGGCGTTAAATTGAGGAGTTTTGTTTTCTCTAAGGAAGATCACGGCGTCAACATCCTATCAGCCGGCGCGAATTTAGTGGGAGTGGATTTTTCATGGACCACATGGAATTCAATCGAACGTCATTCAGTCGAATAAATTGACTCGGTTATTAGTGACTTGTCGATATTTAGTGGCAGTTATATTCCAGATGATTCGTTTGGCTCAGGGGCTCGCAGTTTTCATTCGATGGTACGGATTTCAATACGTAGACTGTTTCTAAGCAGTATAACAGGGATTGTTCATAGAAAGAGTAGATTTCACTTTGGAAGACCAAATTCATGAGCAAACTGAAACTTACAAGCATTCATTAAGAAAGGCGAGATTCATTACAAAGATAGAACTACAGATACATGAGATTCTTCTACGGTACTACATTGGTAATTAGACTAAAATCCTAGCCTAATAGCCGACACGGCGGCGCTTCTTGGGGGACAGAGCAGCATCCTCGTCGCTACTGCTGCCATCATCGTCGTCGCAATCATCGTCTCCGTTGTCGCCGTCGTCGTCGTCGTCATCGTCGTCGTCATCCTCCTCCTCGTCGCTATCCTCGTTGCTAGGGCCGCCGAGACCGGGGTAGTTCAGGCCTCAGAGCATTGCCTTCTCCTTCCAGTTGTACTGGTCAGAGTCGGTGTCGGAGTCTTCGCTTGCTTCCTCCGGTGGCGCCTTCCCTTTGACGTCGCCGTTGTAGTCGCTGTCGCTGAAGGGCTCAGCGTAGCTGGGAGGGTCCTCTTCGCCGAGACAGCCGGGGAAGATCTCGTCCTCCGAATCGGAGAACTCAGGGCGGTTCTTGCGAGGGCCGGCCATGGGGTTCGTGAGAAAAAGGGGTTTGGAGCAGTGGAATCTTATGCGTTTGTAAGGCAATGGAAGTGTGATTGATGGATGGGTTTTGGCTTCAGTTATATAGCAGGCGAGGTGCCGCTTTGGTTTCTGCAAGTCCGCGTATAATGATGGCGTTTGGTATTCGGATGGACACGTGGAGGTGATCCATAGATGAGACGAATCAAGAGGGTAGGATCCATGAGACGAATCAAGACGTGGAGCTCTTTGGACCTTCAAGATGATTGTTACTCAAGTCAACTTGAAGCTCGGGGGCTACACCCATTGAAACAACGCAGTGATTGATTCGGGAAGGAATGTGTACTTTCAAAATTTCAGATTGTTGGGACCTTCAAGTTGATTGTTACTCAAGTCAAGTTAAAGTTCAGGGGCTATACTCATTGGGTGCACCTAGTCGGTGCAACCAATGATTCGAGAAGACAAATGATCTAGAGATGGAGTTGTCAAGGGCAATTGGTTCTTTCTGGATCTTTAAGCTGATTGATGAGCTCAGAGGCTACACCTAATGGGTGCACCTAGTCGGTGCAACCATTGGAGAGATACGAAAGTTGACTCAGCGAGACGCTTCACTCGGATCTCTAGTTGGTTGTGGGAGTCTCGAGTCAATTGACCTCTGAATTGACTCGAGCCTCTGGGGCTTGTGGGGGATAGATATCCCCTGACTCCTCATGGCGTGGATTCAGGACAGGGGCCAACAGTGAGCCTGAGTCGTGTGATGCCCTGGGCATCTCCAGAGCATTAGCATGTGCATCCTTTGTTTAATTACCTCTCATAAGCATCATCTCATCGCTTGATAATGTGCTTTTGACTCATATGAACAAGCATGATGGAAATAGCTAAGTGATGCACTCAGTTTTTGCATGTGTGACACTAGTAAATTGGGTATGGCCCTAGTTGTGTTAAGATTTAGGTGAAACCTTTTATACCAAACTTGTGGGTCATGTTGTGATGAAAAACTTTGTTAATTGGAGCTTAGATGGAAAATGGACATAGCTTAGGGTAAAAGGCCTTTTTCTCCCAGCCAAGAAACACACTCAAAATCTAAATTTCATTGAAATATCACTTTTTCTATAATTTACAATCATTTTCATGCAAAGCCCCAATTTAGGAAGTTGTAGATCTTGGGATTTGGATCAAAGTTGGTATAAAACACTCCCTGAGTTTTTGGTCACAAATAGGACTTTTGTTTTTTCTTTAAAAAGGCTGGGTAGGGCAAATTCAAAAATCTGAGGAGAAATTTAAATATAAATCATACTTAGGCTTGGATTTTGAACTTGAGCTTTTTGACAAAGTTGTATATATGAAAGAGATCAACATTTCATTCAATTGGACCTTTTTCAAATTCAGCTTCTAAATACCCCAAAATAGCAATTTTCAGAGCCTTACCAAAAACATAAAAAGGGGGCTTTCCTTTTTGGGACCCCGGGCCACTGACGGGTGGGCCCAGGGATCCGTGGGCGCGGCCGGTGCCGAGCCGGCGCCCGCCGCGTGGACGCCGGCGTACGGCCGGCTACGCACGCCCATGGATCGGCGTCTCCGGTCAGCCTTAAGCGGAGGACGAGCTCCTCTACCCGTTCCCTTCGCCCACTCACCGTCCCGAGCCCTCTCCCTCGCTCCCCGCTCTCGCCAGTTCACGTCGCCATTGACGGCCGAGCTCCAAGCTCGAGCTCGCGCCCTTCCCTCTGCCGCTCCCCGAGCCTCCACACCTCCACCGCTGCATCCGCCTCGACCCCGCGCACCTCACGCTCGCGTCCCCATCGCCATTCCCCTCCCGGACGCCGAGATCCGACCTCGCCTCGACGTCGTGCCGCGCCGGTTCACCCTCGGTTCACCACCGCCGTCCGCCTCGTCCACACCGTCTCCGTCATCACCGTCACCTCGAGGTAGAAGCCCGGCACGGGGAACACCATCCCCGACCCGCGTCGCGGCCGCGGCGAGCTCCGGCTCGCCGGCACGCGCGCTTCTTCCCGCGCGGCCGCGGGCGTCGCGAGGAAGAAGAAGGGGCCGGGGAAACTTTAGATCCGGCCCCTGATTTTCCCATATTTACGAATCGGTCCACCGCGCTGTGCCCTGAGTCTTGTAGATCTTGCATGTTAGTCCTCAAAAGCTACGGATAATTGTGTATAGGTCCTGGATCTGTAGATTTTCGATTTAAAATGCATTTAAAACTGCTGAAACTTTGAAAAATCGTAGAAAAGTAAATAAAAATCGAAAAATTAGCAAACTAAGTTGCATTTTGACCTTTGATATCAGATCTATCTGTTGGTTATGATGGTTGAGTAGGAAAAGACAGTTTTGCCCCTGTTATTGTGCATGCTTGATAAATCAATGAAATTAGGAAATGTGGACTAAATGGTCTCCAAAAATTGCCAAACTTGGACATCAGTGTTGTTAGGGTATTTAGGCTCACTGTGATTTTTGGTAGCTCAAATGTTCACTGTTTAATTACTATTTTGCCCCTGCATGTGTTTTTAGCATAAAAATAAATGAGGAAATGATAACCATATAAAGATTATGCTCTAAATGGTTTTACCCATTTTATTTGTGCTCCCTGTGGTATAGGTAGCTCACTGTTGAAATGGGGTACTGTGCATGTCAAGTATGGTTAGTGTTTTGAAATTAATAAGTTTATGCATGTTTAAATTAATAAATAGAAAATGTGGTTTAAATGAGGGTAAAAAATTCTGAAATTTGGGCAGCAGCTTTGCTAGCATACCTAAGCTTAGTTTAAGAATTTGATAGCCTAAATGCTTACTGTTTATTTACTGTTTTACCCTTGCCTAGTAATTAAGCATATAATTAGCAAAGGAAAAGAGTTCTAGATAAAAGTAAGCTATAGGGGGTTTTGTGGTATTTATTTAGGTTCTAGATGATGTAAGTAGCTCATCGCTGAAAATGTGAGGCCATGCATGTAAGGTTTTGGCTCTGATTTGAAAATGGTAGAAATAATGCATTTTTACGTAAATAATAGAATATGTGAGACTAGTATATTAATAAATGCCACCATGAATCATAGAATATGTAAGACTAGTATATTAATAAATGCCACCATGAATCATATTTGGAAACTTAGGAGTATGTAGGTCTTAGCCACTAAGTTGGAATGCAATGTAGGTCTTCGCTACTGTTTTAGAAATGCGTGATAGAAATGTTAAGCTAGCTAGGTGGAAAAGAGTTGTTTAAGTGAGCTCGGCCATTTCGCATGAATCGGTGCTACCCCGTCACACACCCCCACGTGGTTATGTGTGACAAACTAAGTTATCATAGGTGATGGCTTGTACGATTTCTTAACGCTAAACAAGTTTCATCACGAAAATGCATAATGTTATTCCATAAACCATGATTTCTTGCTTTGCACTCGCATCATGAAGCAAGCATTGCACTAATACATGCTCCGACTGCACTATGTCATGCATATAGATCCAGCGAGCGAAGGACAACCGCTGGACCAACCAATCGTAGAGGAGCCAGAGGAGCAGCTGCACCAGGAGCTGAAGGACCAGCAGCAGGGACCCGACTACGCTCCGGAAGAAGCTACTGACCCTAACGAAGAAGGTAGGCAGGACCATACTTAACCCAGCAAACAAATTATACTTGATGATTACGCATATGCATTAGGAGTTGCTTGAAACCAGTTGCATCCCTGGCCGCCCTGGCCCTAGCACCTATATATAGAGTTCGTAGGACGAGTATGCCTAGAAATTGCTAGATACGAGTAGACACGAGTGTGTGGACTCATCGCGTAGGTGCTTTCAAAGTTACAAAAGCTTACTATTACATCAATTATTACTGTTGCTCAGGAATTAAATGGAGACCGGACGGAGATTTATTTCAGTATATACTTTTCATAATGTTGCACTATGGACTCCGCCCGAGTCGCATAAGGCCCGTCCGCTGTTCGCTTATTGGTCGGCATAACATTGCTAGAGTGCTTATCCGGAGAATGGGACCGGTAAAGTCTTACTTGGGTTTGTCCGAAGTTTTCGAGGCTCCGCCCATCCACTTGCTGGAGGCCGATGGGCCCAGGGGCGCTTGTACTCGAGGGAGGGCTGACCCAGGGCACTGTGGTATGGCTCCTGAGGGGGCACAACCCGGGGGTTAGGTGGGGGCGCTATGAATCTTGGGACAAGACAGGTGGAGATCGGGGCTATATGTGGGAACGCGATGGCTAGTAAGCATATACCCCTGGCATGATAGTTATTCCCGGGAATTAAAATCGATTCGAATCGCTGATGCCTACCAGGTGTGGGAATGCCGATACCTTTGACGTTCAACGTAGTAACTACTTAAACACTCTGGATTTAATACTCATGATTTTTTGAATACCACATGTTTGAATTGAACTGTTTACCTTACTGCAATTTACTATTATGTTGGAGATTATACAAATGATGAAAACTTGCTACTTATGTTACACATAATACTGTTTAAAACCAAAGGCTAAGGATCCACTTGCTAGTAAGCCGCTTCGCGTCAGCCGTAAGCCAAATCCATTAAGACCTACTGAGTAATTAGTACTCAGGGTTTGCCCCCATATTTTGAGCGCAGGTATGGAGTTCATGGTCTGCACTTGTGTTGGAGGTGGCGCATGTCCTCACCTAGGATGAAACGGCATGAGTGGCACAAGGGCAACATCGGTGGGCTCGATGTTGTTACCTCTAATGCAAATCTTTTGATGTTATCATGGTGACCTCTGAACTTATCATTCCGCTGCGAGAAACTTTTGAACTTGCTACTTTATAACTCTATGTTGGACTTGTACTTTATTCAAAACCGGTTTGTAACTAAGTCTAATATTATGCTATTCAACTACGTGTGATGATGTATCTGTTGTGGCTCCATCGTGGGTCAAATG
Source organism: Paspalum vaginatum (assembly GCA_030272315.1). Classification (NCBI taxonomy): domain Eukaryota; kingdom Viridiplantae; phylum Streptophyta; class Magnoliopsida; order Poales; family Poaceae; genus Paspalum; species Paspalum vaginatum. The sequence goes on from CM059015.1 coordinate 6,495,070, forward strand.
TGTATGATGTCGGTTCCTCTGGGAAATGGTAATATCGGGGGTCAAATGACTCTCGACGGACGACCGGGTTTAGTTTGGCCTAATCACATTGCGAGCCAGGGGTGGCAGATGTGCTTAGTCCGGATTAAATCGGCGGTTCCGCCACAAGTCAGGTGAGTGGCCGTTCCCGTGGGCCGTACGCCTGGCCCAGGCCCGATCGTGGTCGCAATGGCATGGAGTTCAAGGCAACGATGGCGCAAGCTGTACAACAAACAGGGAAGTATGGCTCGGACTCTAGTTCCGAGATTTGAGGAGATTGGCGAAGATAAGATAGAAACTTAGATTCTGTTTGATTTTATGTAATCTGAACCGATTAAGAGATATAGAAGGAACTCGATTTGTAACCCAAGATTTCGTCGGTTTATATAAGGCGGATGAGAGAACCCTACAAAAGTTAGTTACTCCCATCCCAATCCAGCCCTAACCCTCATTGTAATCTCAAGAACTTGCCGCAATACAACCAACCACAAACAGGACGTAGAGTTTTACGCATCTTGCGGCCCGAATCTATATAAACCTCTGTGTCTTCATCGCTTTTGCAGCGAACCATCGAGCTACGTCGATCCCGCCGAGCTACAAAAGCTCCACGCGACCCGTCCCGTGGTGTACTGCTGGTACTAAACCCCGACACAGGTCCAATCTTATACCATTCTCTTCTTCTATTCATTTATTTCTGAATTAATCTCTCGACCATATGAGCTCCAATTCCATTGTTTCTTCTTTTTAAATTCATCAAAAATCAATACCTACCATGCACATTAATTTCATGATTTTAGGAGTTTTCAGAACGGCCTACAAGCCGGTGCCACATTCGACACTGTAGGCGTGGACCGTCATCCAAAATCCAAAAATACGATTTTATTCTCCAGTTTCCAAATATTCAGATTTTAGAATATTCCAGGAATATCCCTTTTTCCTTTTCTTTTCCCGATTTAGGTGATTATTTCGCCTAAATTTCATCTAAAATCAAGCTCTACCTATCCATACACTCCACATAATCCTTTATCCTGGTCGGAAGCCGCCGTCATGCTAGCATGACGCCGTTCTACACCCAGTTAGTGCTTCACACCGGTCCCACAATTTTTGTGTGCCTGGTGATTGATGCCGTTATCCACCTATTCCACATAAATCCTAAAGATTCCTGTTTTAGCATGTCCCAGCCCTGAATTCAGATGACGACGATACCGAAAATCATCTGAACGTCATTGCTCTCTCTACAACTTTACAAAAAGATCTTCTCCAAAACACCAACGTGCAACCGCCACCCCTTCGGCATTGTCGACCCCGCATCTCGCGTCCACCACATCTACGTTGGCGTCTCTGTAACTGACGTTACCGATCCCGTCAACTCACCTGAAAACTCGCTACACCCCAACCACTTGCAGTAATACCACCAGTAAGAACCCAGCAGACTCTCATCTCTGCAATCCAAGCTCTACACCACCAAACCCTTTGAGTTCATATTATGCTTCGTTTGTGTGTTTTCATTGTTTGTGCACTGGGCCTTACCAGAGAGTCCGTTCGGCCTACCCCTCGCGGTATGCTACGCGATGGTCTACGCCCAATACGTCCAGAAACTGTTATATCAACCGCCTCAACAAAGTAAAAGGCAAGCCAACTGGAATCCTCACTTGATGCATAAAATTTCTATGTTTCACAACCACAACCATTGGCTTGATAATCACATAAAAACTTGCATGTTTTGGTTGCTAAGATAACCCAACTTAATATACAGCCACCTAAGCGTATTTTAGAAGTAGCGCGCGTATGTGGGATTGATCATTTAATTATCTATCATAATCTTAACGTTATGTTCGATTATGTATGTGGAATATGTTGGGTATGGGAGAGTGGAAGTGTGTGTGGTTTTTGAAATAAAATGGGGAAAAACCCCGGCAACAGACCTTGTCGGAACACGGCTACGCGTCGAAACAGGCATAAGGGCAGGATATGAATGGATAATTTAGCTACTTGCGGTTACCCTTTGTCCCGGGATTCATGGAGAATACTGGGTATGTAGATTGCTCGCGCTATCGAGCATTGAAAAGTTGGAATGGTTCTACCTGAGCTCTACATAAGGATCGTTATGATTTTCATCTTGCCTAACTCTTTTAGTATAACCACTCGCTCTCTATGAGGCATTGGTCAGGCCTGAGCCGGAGTGGATAGCCTAGTAGCTTCTGTGTTGGTGCACAAGGGGCTAGGGGATGGGTGGTGTGCCAACGGGAGTACCGCGGGATACTAGAGTGGCTCGGAGGTCCGAATCCCTAAAGTTCTGCTAGATGATGAAACAAAGGCAATGGCTTGGTGTGAAATTCGGACGTTTACGACGGTAAACTGTCGTTGATTCCACCTTGTGGGTCATAGTACAACCTCTGATCAGAGTAAAACATATTCGAATAGTCCGTGTCCACTGGTATGGATGAGTTACGGCTTGGTTCTTCGGTTAGCAGTTTTCATAAAATAAAATGGAATTGGTTTGGGATTGGATAAAAATGGTTTTTGGTTCAGCAGTGGATGCTGGATGTATGGAAAATATGTTGGCTGGAAAGCCATGGGTCACTTTGGATCGGAAAGTCCAGTGGCAAACCTTTTTGGAAAAAACTTAGTTTTCAGAAAAAATAAAACTTGACAACTATCACAAACCCTGCATACAAATATTTTTCTGCAAAACTATCCTAAGCTCAAGATATATCATTGCATATACTGTTAGCCTTCCCAAATTCCTTTGGAGGAAGGTGGGCTACTGAGTATGTATGTACTCACCCTTGCTTTGTTGTTGTTTTTTCCAGTGCAATGGACATACATCGGTCTGAGAACGAGTAACGGTTACGACCTGTTTCCCAACTATTGCGTGAGGAAGATGGACATACGTTTTATATTCCGCTGCTTAGATTTTCAGGGCTGCGCCCCTTGCTGTCCAAGCCGTTTAGAGCGGATCTGTATCACTCTGATGTAAGAATGTGATTACCAAATACTGATATGGTAATAAATCACATTTTTAGTCCCATTATGAAAAGTGAGGCGTTTCACCTGACAGGTGGGCCAAATGCCACGTTGGAGCCTCTGCGCCACGCTGACAGTCCATGTGTGCAAAACCACCGGTGGAAACTGCCTTGGGGTGTTTTATATGGTTTGACAAAGTTTAGAGTCTGTTGGTTTAGAGGTCAAGGGTTAACTAGACACCCATTATAAACAAAGAGGGTTATTTAGACTTTTCTAAAATATCCTTTGGAAATTTGGCTTGCACTTCTGCACACTGGCGGCTTGGCGCTTAGCTTTCCCTCTGATTGATCATGCCTGAAATCTTATAAATATACATCGTGCCGTACACAGAGTGGGTACATGATTGATGTAGGGAAAGAGCACAGAAACACTAGATTAGGTGCTCAATTGGACCATATCTCTATTTATTTTTAGCTAATCACGACGCATTCCCACCCCAGAGACAGCTAAAAAATAGCTAGCTAACAATTAGAAACAATAGCTAGGAATGTTTGTATACTCGATCTAATACATGATTGGATTCCCAGTAGATATGCCATTTTCCACAATTAGCCACCATCTCTCGGCTAGCAACTCAGTTTGAGCAGAACTATTTGAACACTCTATACCTAAATTTTAGTTAGATGTATCTAAATAGGCCTATAGTTTGTGTCATTCGGTTGCTCTAGCCAGAGGCCGGAGCCGAAGTTCACTGCGGCTCACAAGTCGCCCTCCTCTGCCGTTATATACTTATACTAGGTGCGGTCGATCCTAGTGTTGTGCCTACTGTCACTGCAAGTTAAGCGGTGGCTGCATCTTAGCCAACCAAGGTGCAAGCAACTGGTGAGGATTCAGAGCCTTTGTTTTGGCTCATTATTAACGCACATTTTTCTATCAAACAATTATGTCCTGAACCAAATTTTTTCATCACAGAGCCACTACCCTAAACCAAAATTTGACCATATCAAACATGAACCAAATTAATATTGATCACGAAACATGACAGACTACAAATGGTAGCATGAGAGGAAAAGCATGCTGAATCATGAATCATTTCTTAGACATAGAGGGCATGACTATACCCACAATTTTTTTCTGTCACCCACTACTTCATCTAACAAAAACTAAAATCATGTATGTATTTTACTCTAAACTAAGATGTGTTTAATTTAGAAGCTGTCAGCCACAAAAACATATGCTTCTCATGAACTAAAGGATCGCTGGGTGAAGATAAGGAGATCCTATGTCATTGCAGTGGAAGTTGGCGCTAGGACCCGACAATGTGTGCCTAGGCTCAACCAACACACCGTCGATATGGAACATGTGGTTTTCTCAATAAGTATATGTGCGCTATCGTGGTTTGTTTGTTTGTTTTTGTTAAGCATGTGTGGGTTTTGTTGGGTCGAACGCGAGCCTTTACAACCAGTTGTTTTGAGCCATCTAAACACACAAATTTTGAGTTATCCATTTGTTTTGATAATTGTTGCATACGGTGTCTGATTTCGGAGCTATGGCCCTATGCGAAGCTGCACATTTATTGACTACCACATAGTGCCACGCCTGAGTTTGGGGATGAGAAAAGCGGGCACCTAGAAGAAGTTGTCCTTTCTTTTCATTGCAATCAGTTTATAATGGATAGGGATTGAGCATGTGTTTCATTTCGCATGTGTTACAACTGCTAGTAGAAGGGGATTTGATTTGTGAATAGGTTTGTAGTGTTTGAACAACGAATCAACTCAAGTTTTGCTCAAACTTTGTTTAGGAATATCATTCAACACTAGGTGGTTATGTAATTATTAGTATAGAGTTTTTTTAGAGACAAGCTGCAGCGAAGAAGGGAGGGAGAAAATAGAAAAATGGGATACAGTCATCACCTTTTACCATTTGAGACTCTTATATAGAGAAAGAAGGTTATGATAATTTATATATTTTTCTTTGACATGTCTAATTTTACATAGAAATCCATGGCCCTACAATGGTATGAACATTTTTCACAAATGAGGGTAGCCTAGGCTCAATGCCCAACATAAATTGATGTCAGAATTACGTGTAATTGTTGTGTTGTTGCGTAGTTTTTTAATCAATCAACTTCTTTGCAAAGCTCTAGGATCTCCATAAAGATATACACTAATTAACTAAATGACATTACCAATCATGATTTACAAACACAAATAGCCAACATAGAAGAAAACTTTTGGTATTCACTCTTGATGTGGGTTTGCCATCGTTGGATTGGTTGTTGGGAGTTGAATATAATGCTGCCGGATGCTTATTGCTTGGTTCATACTGAGTTATTTAACATTCCACCACATTTTTTAGATTCTGTGCACTATCCAAGTTTCCACCTCGTTTGGCTGCCCTCATTCTCCACTGTAGCACAACTGCTACTACAGAAGATACTGAGGAGAGGCAGCTGCAGCCGCAGCAAAAAACAAGGGGTCTGTTCGGTTGGCTGGCAGCCGCAGGCTGCTACTGTCGCTGCTTCATGTTCGTACTTGTCTACATATGGATGCTAGTTGATAGGCAGCTGCAGTTACAGCCGTTGGCAGCTGTAGCCAGCCAATCGAATGGGGCCAAAGCGGTTAAAGACAGCCGAACGAGCCGCATAAGTCTATGCTCACCGGTGCCATTTAAATGGATGGCCAAGACAGTGTAAGACATTATATGCACGCCGATGATAATAGGCTAATCGGTTTAGAACCAATTGAACTTTTAGTTCATACATCGTAAGCTGACCCAGCAAAACAAAAAGTCAAACCACAGTCCGATTCTTGCTACACAGGAAGCAATTGATGTTCCATTGTACAGGTCACAGCTGACAAATCCAATGAAAGAGACCAGAAAATGGTTCACTACGAATGTACAGGCTACGTAAGCACGCGAATTGAACTATGTACAAGCAACTGGCAAGCAAGCAAGCACGCACGTAAACACACCTACCAAACCATGCAACTTGACAGAGAGGCACACCAAAACGAATAAACGACGATCATACGGCTTACGTGCTAGAACGTCCGGCCAGATCGTCGGACTCGCTCGCTGTTGGCCGCGTACGAGTCGATCGCGTCAGGGCCAGAACCTGCAGCAGACCGGCTTGTCGCCGCCGTGGTGCCGCTTCTTGGCGCCGCCCTTCCGCTTGGGCACGGTCACCGTGAGCACCCCGTCCGCCATGCCCGCGCGCGCCTCGTCCGCGGCCGCGTCGTCGGGCAGCCGGAACTGCGTCTCGAACGCGCGCGCGGCGGCCCTCTCCCTGCAGTGCCACCTCACGGCGCCGTCGCCGCCCTCCCCGTTCTCTTTGTCTCCCTCATGGCCCGCAGCCGCGCCGCCGCCCTCGGCGCCGTCGCCCTGCTTGCCGCCGCGGACGCGCAGGATGCGGCCGTCCACCAGCTCGACGGCCACCTGCTCCTTGGCCAGGCCCGGGACGTCCATCCGGAACACGTGCGCGTCCCGCGTCTCCTTCCAGTCCATGGGCGGCCTTGCGTCGCCGTCGCCGTCGCCGGCGTCGGGGAAGAAGAACCTGTCGAGCAGCATGCGAGACAGCGCCAGTGACATGCTCTCACTTGTTCGTCTTCTCGCTGGAGTGGAGTCGTGTAGAGTGACTAGCAAGAGGCGATCTGGATTAACGAGTGCAAGTGGCTTGGTCTCTGTGTGGGTCTCGCAGGAATTTGCAGAGTGCTCATTTTATAGGGGCCAGCGCAGAAATGGCGGGAGAAAGATCGGGAACGCGCGCACCGGCTTCTCAGGTCTTCTGGTTGTTTCCAGAAGGGCGATGGCACATGGCAGCGCAAGTCCGCTGCAGGGCACAGTCCGCGCGGCGCGCGAGTACGAGCTTCTTCTGGAACCATCTCATCCCGTTGGAATCCAAGCGAAGCCGCCGCATCGTGCGGTTTCACTTTGCTGGTGACACACATTTGAACCGGTCTTTTTTTTCCCCGGTCCAGCCCCGACCCCGCGGTCTGGCTCGTCGCTTTCCCGTTTCCCCTTCCTCCCAGTCCCACCCTTCAACGTCTCCCTCGCTCCAGTCCATCGCAACCCTACGTCCGCCGCCGCACCATCCTCGCCGCCCCTCTCCTGCACCAAGAGGAGCCGCTGGGCTCCCCATCCGCTTCCCTTCCTCCGTCCTAACCCTCTCTCGGTCGTGCCGCCAGCCAAAGGAAGCGACACGCCGGCGTTGCTGCGGTCTCCCATCTCCGGCCGAGGGGCGTGACGGCTGAGCAGGGCTGTGTCGCTCCGACGCGCCAGCGCGCGCGCGACTCCCGAAAATTCGCTCGGAAGGTTCGCCGTCCCCTCTTCGTATGTCTCCTGATATGTTGCTCCCCGGTTTTGAGGAGGATCCTCCGTCTGCAGAAATGGAAGTCCAAGATACATCACTTCGGATGGATCACCCAGAAACTTCTTTTCAATAGCCATTTTGTTGCGTGTCTTCCACAGAGTCCACGCACAACCTGCAAATGTGAAGATACTCAAACATTGTTTTTTCCTTCCCTTCAAATTAGCCACCATCTCCCACACCTCCACCTCCACCCTTGAGGTGGGGAGAGAACAACAACCAAAGATATCTCTAATACGACTCCACTGAGAAATAGCTATCGGACACCTGAAGAAAATATGATCTGCCGTCTCCCTTTTTCCACACAAAAGGCAACAAGACTTCCTTTCCTACCGAGTACAGTCGCCGTTGGCAGTTTATCATGTGTCATCTGCCAAACAAAAGTATCCCTGTCAGTCACAAACGACAAACCTATATAAAGATTTTGTGGTTAATTTTCTGGATTTACCCAAAGCCCAAAATATCCCATCTACACCTTTATTGGTTTCCATCACTTTCCAATTTATCCAAAGCACCCATGCTTCGTCTACAACTCACCTCCCATCACCTGCTTGTGCAACAACCCCCCACCAATTCTTCAGGATTCAAACATATTATAAACAGCTCAAGATATTCAATTCGAAGAGGGGTGTCCCCTACCCACACATCATTCCAGAAGCTTGTTTGCTGCCCATCTCTCACTTGATAGATAGCACCCCATTTAAAAAAGTGTTTGACTTTATGTAAACCTTCTCCGAATTGCAAAGATCCATTCTGCTTGGAGTTGGAAAAGTTCCTATTCCGGCATATATATTTAGCCTGAAGAATCTTGAATCGGAGGGCATCCTCGCCCTGAACCAACTTCCATATCCACTTAACCAATAAACATTCATTCATAATTCTGGTGTTTATAATCCCCAAACCCCCTTGGTCTTTGTCCCTACTTACACATTCCTATTTCACTATGATATTTATTTTTCTCACTGGTCCCTTGCCAGAAAACCTTACTAAGGACAGAATCAAATTTGTTGTGAGTGATATGTGTCAATATATAGAAACCCATCGTATAATGGCAGGCCACTTAAGCAATTATTGGTCAATGTCAACTTCCCTCCAGATGATAGCAGCTTCCGTTTCTATCAATCAAGTCTTTTATTCATCTTCTCAGACAGAACGGAAAAGGCCTCAAGCCCCCAAATGAGATCCAGACATAGGGATTCCCAAATACTTAATAGGCACCTGTCCCAAATTACATTTAAGCATGTTTGCCATCCTAAGTTGTTTCTCATGCTGTACCGCAAAAACATAAACCTCACTTTTGTGATAATTGATTTTCAGACCTGACAGCCATTCAAAACAATACAGAATGGACCTGCATACCTTGTTAGGATTATCTGTGTCTGTTGCATGTATTTACTAATACCATACTGTTCTCGTGATTTTAATGTTCTCTGTTGCTTGTGCAGGCTGTCACAGCTACTAGCACATTGAAAGCTGGCCTATATTCTGATGTCATCCAATCAGAGATTAAGAACAAGAAAATCCATGTACATGTGAAACCATACTCTGACCCATATGTAAGTGCTCTTTTTATGTATATACACCTGGACTGGAAATGCATGAGGTGCCCAAAACGGTCCTGCGATATGTATATGTTCATTTGTTATGATAGTTGCAGTATGCCATAGCCATACTAGCATTAACATTTCCATTTGTGGTGGGTCCACAAACAGTTCTCTGACTAATTAGTTGCTTTTACCATATTCCCTGCTTCGTATCTCCTGTTGATTGCTTTCCTTGATGTTTTGTAGGACAGTGCTGCTGTTACCTGTTGATTAGATTGCAACGCCAGGATTGAAGACCTTCCAAAGGTAGTAAATCTAATTTATGTTGCTACCCTGTCATCTGTACATGTGCATGTGTACAGTCCTATCCTCCGACCTCTGTCATTGTTGTGATGATCTTCAATTTACAGGATGGAACCTAGGACTCCCGTTGACTCCGAAGACAATGGTGGTGTAGACGACTTGGAAGAAGAAGAAGAGCTCCTTCTCCTTTTGTGGTGGTACTACCACCATGTCTGGCTTAATCCTCGATGCCTTCCTTATCGGCAGCAGTCATACTCTGGAAACGCATGGGTTCAACACATTCTGGCACATGAAAAGGACTGCTATGACACCTTCCGCATGCGGAAGGATCAGTTCCTGCGTCTACACCAACTACTTGTCGATCAGTATGGACTACGTAGCACAAACAACGTAAGTTCTGAGGAGTGTCTAGCAATATTCCTTCATATTATCTCAGGCCCTCGCTCAAACAGGACAGCTGCAGTTACTTTTGGGCACTCTAAATCTACTATTAGTCTTAAATTCCGTCATGCACTGAGGAAGGTATACAATCTTGGGGTGGACATCATAAAACCTGCGGATCCAACTTTTGCAAATCCACACCCAAAGGTTGGGAGAGGTGGTGCATATTATCCTTGGTTTGAGAATTGCATTGGTGTTCTTGATGGGACTCATTTTAGACTTAAAGTAAGTGGTGAGAGGAATACGAATTTGATTGGGCGCCACATGGTTCCAACTTTTAACGTGTTAGTTGTGGTTGATTTGGATGGTCGATTCATATTTGTGTGCTCTGGTCGTCCTGGATCTCTGCATGACTACACTGTATTGCAAGAGGCATTAGTGCAGTACCATGATCACTTTCCACATCCTCCCCAAGGTAATACAACTAGAAATAACCTTGTAATTATGTTTGAATGTGCTGATTTGTTTTATCCATGTGCCTTCATTGTATGTTACATTTGCAGATAAATTCTATCTAGTGGATGCTGCATATGGGAACGTTCCAGGGTTCCTAGCACCATATAGGAACACCAGATATCATCTCCAACACTTTCATCATGGGCACTTGCCCGAAACAAGGGAGGAATTGTTTAATTATAAGCATGCTCAACTTCGTTACATCGTTGAGATGGCTATTGGGCAGCTGAAGAACAAATTTAGGATACTTAAGTGTATACCTAATCATGGCCTGCATGTATCTAACTGTATCATTATAGCTTGCATGGCGCTGCATAATTTCATTATGGAAAATGGAGGTGACAGCGGAGGTGATTGGACGCAAGCTTCAATCCAAGCTGGAAACAATGAGGAGGGTGTTGAACCGGGCCTTCCCGACTTGATGGAGGAAGCAGGTCATGATGCAGACCATGCTTACATGGATCGATTGCGAGACATGATTGCTGCAGGCATGGCATCCGAACAAGATTTGCTGCAGCAATATTAGCCTTTTTTTTATCGTATGTGAAGTTTGAGGATCATATTTTGGTGCCACGGACTCAAACTTGGTGGCTGGATCTAGGCTTCCTCTTGATTTACGTATAACCACTTTTGTACACCCAGATATTGATGTAAGATTTCTTTTGGTAATGCGATCAGGCTAACAGCCTTTCCCTTCCTGAATATATTGTGCAAATAAATTGATTGTTTTACTTTTTGTGTGATGTTCTCTGCACACATAGGAAGAATAGAGCAATTTGTCACAGAAAACAGGATTGTGTGTGCTCAGTACAGAAGGATTGTGCAATTTAGATTCGGTCCATCAAATTTGATTACAATGTTCACTTCAGATTGAATTTTACCCCTCATACTGGATGTCCCCCTTCCAATATTTGAACTACAAACGTGCACAGAACAGCACGAGATGGGCATAGTGTGGATCGTCATTTGTCAAGCTATTACCTTCTAAATGCAACTTGGAGTACTATGTATATACACACATCATTTTAATGGGCAGTGTTGCTGCTACTAAACATTGTTGCCTTGTGAGATAATATGAGCTTAATTATATGTATGCCATTATGGATATGAGTGCAACTTATATACTGTGCGAATTAAAGAAGTGATAACAATGTCAGACTGGCACTGGCACCGGAAACGCACAACTGAATGGAGCCTCAATCAAACAACACAAAGTTGAGGACTAAAAAATCCCAGCCCATGCCGGCGACTCTGGTAGCTATCGGATACTGACAGTGAGGTTTCTGTCCACGAACTTGGCGCCTCCGACTTTTCCCTGCATCGCAGATGGCAATTTTATGACGCGCCTCTGGTCTCCAGCTTCGATCAAGAGTTCTGATCCACCTCTATACTGTATTTTCAGATAAGACAACATATGAGTAACTCTTCAGCATCAGCAGGAATAGCCATAAGCAATTAAATTCATGATTGCTGCTCATGGTTAGTTTTTGCAGGACATGTCTAACACGAAAGATGGTCTTTAACATCACAAGTCCACTTCAGACGACTATCAATGGATGTTCCAAAATGCAGATAGGATGCCCTAGGGTAACCACTGACCACATGAAAGATCTGTTCAAGACCATGCTAGCACATGCAAAGAGGACTGTATACTTTCCCGTACCACTTCTAATTAGATAGGCAGATAGCAAGATTGCAGCAACTCACTAAAATTCTTGTTCATGAAGATACTGTGAATGCAGATGAAACGCATGAAGACGATGTGAATGCAGCAAATGTAGGTCAACTTCTACACAAACCAGAGACACCTTTCACCAACAAAAATTGGGTTGGTCATGTGACTTCCTCTAAATATTATCAGGAAGTTCAGATCTGAAAATCTTCTTGTGTTTTGTTATTTTTTATGTCTCTACATTTGTATCTACAAAAAGCCACGACTGGAGACTAAAAATTTACATCAGGCAGCATATCCTCTGGATAATTATAACTACGAGTTTTATTGGCAGGCAATTCAACCTAACTAATCTTGACGACTACACAACAGATGCAATAGAAATATAGATCCAGTGTCTTACTTGATATAGCTTGATTTCAGACTTATCAAAGCCTGGCATGAAAAGGGTTACTGATTTCTGAACAGAATCAAAACTAACTGAAGGATACACCCGGGTGGATGTATTCTTCAATTGTTCCTTTGTGTTTTGGCTCAACGAGCTTAGTGCTCTGCTCCAATCTGCAGAAGAATCATTTGGGAGAAATGGCAGAAGCGAGAAGGACAATGGCAAGAACTTTTGAGCAACTTCTTGGAGCATTTCGGAAGAATCTTCAGTATAACCAAATGCCCCACATATTTGACCGCCAGCTTGAGTGGTACAGCCCCAGTATCTTAATGCAGAGGATACAGAGATTGATTTCCTAGGATCCATGATAAGGAAGCACGCAAGTTTTGAAGGGTCGGCAAACCAAATTGAGACTCTCTACAGGATTTGGCAACTTTTTAAGTAACATCAGAAAATAAACGCAATGTGATCTAGTTAAATTAAATCAGGAAAACATACCTCAAGAAGTTGTTCAATTTCAATCCATATCTCTGTACTTAGTCTCCCCTCACTAGTTTTTCCATTTGGCCTTGCAGAATCATATATTAGTTTCAGTAATGAAGGGGAAGCCAGTCTTCCCATATCAGTCTTCTCAGCTAGGTCTCTCACATACCTCAAATAAGACCTGTCTTTTGTAGAGCCAAAAAAAAATTGTGATTACAATCAGAATCCTGCCTTTTTTGCAAGAGAATTCAGAATCTTGAATGAATGAGTCAAGGTTATGGCCAAGCAAGGAGAAGCTATACCTTGCTCGGTCAGTAGCACCTATCAGCCGCAGAATTTCCTCCGTATTGTTGCAATCATACACAACCACATCAAATTCCGGTTGTGAACTACTCCTTCCAGTTGAAACGAAATTAAGGAGCTTCTGAAGAGCCAAGACTGAACATATTGCATCCATTCCGGGTAAAACTCCAAGCTCCTCTCCTACAATCTATCCCAAGAAAAACAGCAACCAAAATGAATGCCCTATCCTCACCAGGCATATTATAGCAGAGTTAATCACCTACCCCTTCAAGAACTCCTTGAGTAAAATTGACTTGGGCATCGACCTTCTTCAGTCGGTCCAGGGGTTCAAGCAGCGTCTATGATTTAACAAGAACATTATTGAACATCAAGACGTATTCCAGTATGTACCAAGTTTAAATCTTAAACATAAGAGAACTCTTTAAACAATGCATTTTACCTTACTAGTCTCCAGCTTTATGGTCGAGAGATTGGGCACACATTCAGTCAGGGAGTTTCCAATTTTACATCCCATCAATTGCTCCACGGCAGGATCCTGGGACTGTGCAACCAGGCATGTCCTGAAGCCTTCGCTCGCATAATACTACAACATGGGGGGAAACCGAAAGGGAATTCGTTCATGAACCAACATAGTGGCGAGATGATTCATACAACATAATCCAAAACCGATCTCCAACCTATGGCCCTGAGTTGTGATGTTAGAATATGTTCAGCATTTCAGCTCAAAGCTGTTACCCACAGCAACATTGCAGACTTGCATTCAGGTTTTTAGCAGTCAGTCAACCCAGTAGCAAGCTCATACCCAAACTACGATTTTTCCATCAACATAATGACAAAGACAATCACGTGAGAGGTCAATTTGTCACCTGGGCAGCGACGGCGGCCGCAGTAGTCTTGCCGGAGCCGCCCTTGCCGAGGAAGGTCACCAGCTTCGGTGGCAGACCAGCGCCGCCGGAACTGGCCATGACCATAGGCCGCCTACGCCCTCTCCGGTGAGCCACGGCGTGAGCATGCCTCGCCGAGACAACCAAGGACGGCCCCATCCGCGGCTAGCCTCGCGTCTCGCGATTTGTTCGGTCCGGATTTCTCAGAGGTTCCAGCTTGGGCTTGACCTCTTTCGCTGCAGCTGTCTGTGTATAAGGTTAGGAGTTCATAGTTCAGATAGGTATAGGGCTCGGGACGTCCGGTAGCAAACGCGGAAACGCCCCACCCCACCTCTGCCCCCTCTCCCTCGAGGGAGGGCCCGACACCACTCACCACCGAGTTGCCGCGGCGATGTCCGACCACCGGACGAAGCGGCCGTCAGACGGCGCAGCCGTGGCGGCATCGCCGGCAGCGAAGCGCGCCCGCGACCCCTCCGCTCCGGCGGTCCCCACTCACAAGGAGTCCCCCGAACAGCTGCCCCCCAAGATCCGCATCCTCTGCGACATCCTGGCCAAAGACGACTTCGAGGAGGCCAAGCTCGACGAAGCCGATGTCAGCGTCAACAGCGCCGATGTCGAGCAGGTGCTCCGCTTCTCCTACGCGCACCCGCGCGCCGCCGTCGCCTTCTTCCGCTGGGCGGGGCACCTGGCACCTCAGCCACGAGCACTCCCCGTACTCATGGAACCTCGTCGTCGACATCCTCGGCAAGAACCGTCTCTTCGAACCCATGTGGGACACCATCAGGTCCATGCACTCGCAGCGCCTGCTCTCGCTCGCCACGTTCGCCTCCGTGTTCTCCTCCCTGGCGGCGAGCCCCGGCGGTTCCCCGCTCAAGGCGTTCATGGACATGAAGCGCTACGGCATGACCCCCGACACGCCGGCGCTCAACGCGCTCCTCTCCGCACTCTGCCGCGCCAACCGCCTCAATGACGCACGCGCCGCGATTCCCGTGGCTCGCGCCGAGGCCGGCGTGCGTCCGGACGCCGACTCCTACGCCATCCTCCTCGAGGGCTGCGAGGCCGCCGCCGATCCGCGGGTTGCACGCGAGGTGTTTGACGAAATGGTACACCCCCACGCCATTGGCTTTGATCCTAACAACGTGCCTGCCTATGACTCCTTCCTCGCCACACTTGTTTCAAGTGACTCCCCCACGGCGCTACCGGAAGCAATGGAGTATCTGGCTATCTTAAACCGGCGCGGGTGTTCACCATGGGAGAAGTTCTTCCGTGCTGCTCTCTCCGCACACCTTGAGGCACGCGAATTGGACAGTGCAAAGGTGCTTTGGAATGACTTCGTCGGACGTCGGGGACTCGTCCCAGATATGGAAATGTACAGCACAATGATCATGCTGCAGGGCAGTCTTGGGGATGCTGAGGTTATAGTGGATTACCTCGACGACATGACCTTGAATGGAGTTTTCCCTGACACCAACATATACAATGTGGCCCTCCAGTGTTTGCTGAAGCGAAGGAAGTTCCGGGAGGCCTCGGCAATATTTAGGGAGATGGTCAAGAATGAGTGTTGGCCAAATGAGGGGAATTGTTCACTCGCACTTCGCATGTTCTTAGATACACGTGATTGGGAGACGGGGATCAAAATCTGGAACTGCATGGTGGAGAATGGCCTGCAACCCTTGGAGGAGAGTGGGAACATGCTTGTATCAAAGCTTAAGGATGACAGGCTACCTGAGGCATGCAAGTATGCAGAAGACATGATTGATCAGGGTATCAAATTGGGTTCATCGACACTGGCAAAGCTGAAGCATTGCCTACAGAAGATTAATAAAGGAGACATCCACGATCACCTACTTAGAAAATGGAAAGCACACTAGTCTGTTGAGCTCTCTTGTATGTGTCAACATGATTCAAGACAAGCGAGATATTTTTCTTAGCATGTTGTTGTGACCATCTGGTTACAATTAAGGTATCTTTAGCGTGTGTATTTGCAGAAATGTCGATGGAGGCGTTAAACCTAGGCTTAAAAGTACAAGTAGAAGTACAATGTAATGTACCAGGTGGAAATCATTTGATCTCTTGAGATTTCCAACACCACTGGATATTTTTTTCCCATTGGCATGGTTTTCTTCCTTATGCATTTCATTATCTTCTTTGACATTGAGTTTCAGTTCTCTTTCCCCTGTTATGATACGGTATGATTATCGACACAGCATTTTGTCCATTGGCAAGAGTGATCAATGAGCAACGAATTAACTCTAGTTAGATTTCAAAAATACACGAATTAACTGTAGTTAGATTCTAAGACAATTTGTAGTCGATTGGTCGATGTTACTTGGTTGATAGGAAGGGACCTCTATGCAGTGGAGTAAGGACCTATTGGTATAACATGCCGCAAGATCATTTCAGTATTGGGTAGAATGGCATCAATCAGTCTGATAATATAATATGAATTCTAAGGATTGTATGTGCAGACTGCAGATTGCATTACCATTCGCCAAAGGGTGTTGCCGATATTTCGTCTGCCTGCACGACGGCCTTGTCAGTGGGATTCAGTTTGAATCGATTCGATTTTAGAGCTTGCAACAAGTTTGTTTAGCAGGTCTATTTGGGCACATCAAACTCAATGACAATGTGCATTCCAGGCACTAAACATATTGCTCGTTTGTCGTGACTACCAGTACTTTTTATCTGATCTCCGACAAAACATCCTCCAGCAGCGTTGCAAACCCTGTAGTCTGAAGAGCCGCCATGCTGAATCTATCCCTCGGCTCGCTCGTCACGAGTGGCTACCGCCCCGCGGGCCCGGCTCCTTTCTGTCAGATGACTCAGATGAGCGATGGCGATCAACCGAGCACGCGAACGCGAAGAGATGAACTCTAGCTCCTGAAACAAACAAAGGCATGCTAACGGAAAAAGTAAACACTTCTCGCTACCTCCGTTCCAATTTATAGGTTCTCTGATTTTTTACACCAAAATTGATTTATTCATCTTATTAAAAAAATTCATAATTATCATTTATTTTTATTTAGATTTAGTTCAGTATATAATATGCTTTTAACTTTGACTTGAGATTTTCTTAATTTTCGCAATTCTTTTGAATAAGACGAGTTGTTCAAATTTGATGTGAAAAATTCAAATGATTTATAAATTGAGATGGAAGGAAGGAGTAATTCACATGTCCTCCAAAACTTGACCCTGAGGCTACGAATTTTTCTCAATTTCTTCTTGCTTGCCCTCATCAGTTTCTTCTTCTCTCGTTTAGTCTCTTTGCCCTCATCCAGTTCGCCGGCAACGGTGGAGCCTAGAGCAAGTCCGACCGGACCTGCGCGCGCGGCCGCGCTTTGCAAAATCAGGCACTGTCTCCAGGACCGCTGCGGTGTGCGACGCGAGCCCGCTGCCTTCTGGTGGCCGCCAACGCTGCGAGCTCACCCTCGCGCTCGCATTGGCCGCCTCGCCCCGCGCCATCGACGTGCTCCATCTGGCCGTCCAGTTCCCTCCAGTTCCCGCGCTTGTCTGGAAGGCTCGCCTTACCACCTCGCGCGGCTCCGAGTCCGACCCCGCCACCGCGCGCCATCCACGGCCTCCGCCCTCTGCCGCAGCTGTACTGACGACTGGTGGCCACCAACTGCTATTGGCTGGTACGGCAGGTGCTGTCCTCCTCCGCTGCTTGCTTGATCTGCTCATAAGTCATACCACGTGTGATCTGCTCATAAGTCGTACCACGTGTGATCTGCATGCTCTGTGTTGGCACTGTCTCTTTCGTTGCATGTCTGCTCTTCTTCTGCTGCCGCTATTGCTCTCTACTTAGTTGGCACTGCAGATATTCGATGAAATGCTAGTTCGGGTGTGTTAGAGCCCAATCAGCTCGAACACGTTTAATTTATTTAACTGTTAGATTCCTGTTTCAACATTTCAAGTTATACATCATGGTCACATACTCTGATACTCACATAGACCATTTAAAATGTATTGTTGGAATATAGTGGTTGCACATTTAAACTTTGAAACCACTGCCGTTGTAAAGTAGCAATTAAAAAAATCGTTTGCAAATAATTTGGATGCTAATAAATAATAGTATAGATCAACAGGATAGGATATGGAGCACGGGATTTAGCTACTGTCCTGGAGTATGAAAAATATGAAGTGAACATTTAAATGAAGATAGAAGACACAGAGAGTCAAATTTGGCTAATCTGATGGAGATGTTATCTACCATTTCCTTTATTTTATCTGCCATCACAGGGTACTTGCTTCGTTTTTATTTAAAAATTTTCAGAATTCTGAACCCTATGTCCCCAAGATTTGTTTTGGCTTCACTTTGTTCATTATTGTTCTAGGCAGTTATAATAGGAAGTATGCACCATGTAGAATCATACAGCTTCTTGCTGAACATGTGCCTTCGTCTTTCAGTGCATGCCAACAGGATGTTCTAGCACCACTAGACCCTATTTAACGTGTACAGATTCAAAACAAAGAGAGTAGGCAACAAAATGGAGGTACCACGGGGATGAAATTCTGGAGGAAGACGATGAGTTGACGAGTGTGCACAAAGATCCTGTTAGCACCTCATCCCTTTCTACTGGAACAAGCAGAAGTATGTTATCTCATTTCTGGCATCTCCTGTTACACAGATAATGTTGGTTCTGAACTTTCTTGTGAGCGAAGGAGGACTTTGTTTTGTTAAACTTTACCAGGCAAATATTCTAATGTGGGTTTTCTGTTTCCCCACTAATGCAGGGAGTAAAAGTGAAAAGAAACCTAGATTCTCACTACGAGGATATAGTTTTGCTCCATTAGATGTAAAGACAGAAAACTTGTGCATTGGAGGGCAAGAAGGTACCTCTGGAGTAGCATCAACTAAAGCTTCACTAGCTATGGTGGCTGAACGTTTGGAAAATGTTGAGGAACAAACTGAAGATTTGGCATCAGAGTTTGCCCTTCCAACCAAGAAAACAAGTACTTCAGTTTCTGAGCTTCTAGAAAATTTACAGCGTAGAAGCAATTCTTTTCTCAGGACACCATCTTCGGTGCGTTTGTTTAGTGTTCTTTTTTCATTATTCGGAGTTCTCACACACACTTATGTTGCTTCTGAATATTTGAATGCAGCTACACCAACATGCTCCAAACATTGCAATCAGGGAGCAGGAAGGAGTGCCATCAACTAAAGCTCCACAAGTTTTGATGGCTGAATTGTTGGGAAATGTCAAGGAACAAACTGAAAATTTGCCATCTGGGTATCTCCACCCAACCAAGAAAGCAAATCTTTCAGTTGCGGAGCTTCTCGAAGATCTACAGGGTAGAAGTGGCTCTTCTGTTGAGAAAGCATCTTTGGTGTGTTTCCTGTGGTCTTATTTCATTATTTTGGTCTTATTTCATTATTTGGAGTTCTCAGACAACACTTAGCTTGCCTGTGAATATTTTTAATTTTATTGCAGTTGCGACAACACACCAGAGCTAAACACTGGAAGCCAAAATTCCCTGCTTCCGAGAAGAAAACACTCGCTATCCTAGGAGATAGGAGTATTGACAGTGAGGATCCCTTGGAGCATGTAATTGATGGAACATCCAGTGAGCAGGAAGTGTGTTAGCACAAACATTTTATTAGTCATTGCTCACATTCAACTATTTGACATCTTTTTCTTTTATCCTGGAATAGGATGTTAATCAAAACCACTTGACTTTGGTGAGCAAAGATGAGAAGCAGCAAACTATGGCTGACCTATTCCACGAAGTTTTCAATCCAACAAACATGGAGGATGCCATGCTTCCAATGAGATCAATAGGGTATAATAATCTTGAATTCATGCGAATTCATATTGAAATGTTCATTTACATCTCTCCGGAGTTGCTTATTTGTTTGTTTTGCACTGCGGCAGATCTGGAAACTATGGAAGAATGCAACAGATTATGCAGATGGAGAAACAAAGGCATGCAGAGTTCTTGAGACATTATAATAGAGAGCAAGGTTATTTAGTTGGTGCTATTGGTGCCACGTATATGCTTTTGGAATAGGCTTCATCTGTTTGTATGCATGTATTTCAGAGATAGTGACAGTTCAAAAATTTGTAGGCGATATAAAGGGAACTACTGTTCAGATTATGTCAAGGTCATTGGAAGGAAAGCTAACAGTATGTCGCTGCTTGTTCCTCGAAAAGAGTAATGTCCGTGATCCATGCCTCCATCTTTTAAAAATTCTTATTTGCTTTATTTTATTTGGTCATGTGACAGTAATGGTATTAAAGTAGTAACACTTTCGCTTCTTATGCTGTCAAGTTCAATTTACATCTTAAAAAAAAGGATAATATTTCCAGATTATTCTCTGTTAGTTGCTTATCAAGAATAGGGTGCTATAAGCAAAAGTCATGTCTGAATTGACCAGTTATGTGGTGCTATAAATTAAAGAAGAAAATTATTGTGCTGCATTTAGATAATTTTCTTTTTCTCTTTTACCATCGAGCCAAAAATGTATCATTTATTGTAGACAAATTTCTAATTAACTGACTAGTTTTATGTGAACATAAATGATGTCTTACCAGAATTTTATGACAGTGATGTTTTCACGGTACTCCCAATTCATGCAGTTTACCGTTGCAAGCAATGCCTTGACAGAATGCGCCATGGATGAAAGCAGAACCAGGAGAACCATTATATTCAGTCCAAAGATATGTGACAATGTGGATCTTCTGGTTGGAAACATCATCCATATCTTCCCACCATGGTATGCTTCTCTGATTCGTTTGTTTGTTTTATTTCCCAATCCCTGCTTCTGTTTTCTGGACTCCCTTTTCTGTTCCAAGAAGCATTTGTACCTAATGCTAGATTGTATTTTTTTTCAGTTGCTTAAATTTTTTTCTTTAACAAATGTGAACATGATTAATCGAAGAGGCAAGAATGGAAATGATGCTAAATGATTTTATATACTACCATAGTACCATAAGTGGAAGACTGCCATAGTACCATAAGTGGAAGACTGGAAGTGTTGAGGGACTAGACTCATGGACCATTCCGTAGAAAATATACCAGAGTCGACATGACAGTATTGCTACGTTGTCATGTAGGAATGAAAGGATTAGGGAATCATTGAAATTTAACATTATAGTCTTATCTGCTATTTGAATTTTATTTTATCATTGGTTTATGCTACACAGCGACCTGGCTTTTTGTGTCTTCTATCGAAGTAAAATGGGAGTTCAGAAAGTTAACAACCTCATTACCTTGACAGGAAGGAAGTTAAAATACAAGAGGAGCAGGTGATTCTTTGCACCTATTTCTCGCACCACACGGGTCGTGATACTCAGGATTCTTCTGTTCAGGCTGCAAGCTAGAGGCAGACCGCAAGCATAAGCATGTTCTAGGGCCTGTGTTTTAACATGCAAGAGCTGTTCTGTAATTGTTCTCATAGCAGTCTGGTGATTGTTTGGGGCCCGTAGGGGCAAAAGTCCCTGTAGATTATTTTTCCTTTAACTGCAAGGCAGAGCTCCTGCCGTAGCTCTTTGCCTCTTTCAAAATAACCGTGTAACCGTGTGGCTGGCAGCTTAAAATCTGATGTTGATATTGATGTACTGGCAATGTGTATGCTGTTTGTTTTACAATCAGAGTTTCTGAGTAGGTTATACCTGCTGCAGCAGCAATGGCAAGAAAGTAAAACGTTTTCATCTCACGGAGATTTGGGGCTCCATTGATGCCAATTTCGTCTTTGTTCTTTTGGTAGGATGCACTGACAGCCAGAGTGTCAAGCCAGCCACCGACGGTCGACAGGCGCAGCCGCGCAGGAACCACCGAGCCTCGGTGTGAATGATTGTTAAGCCCGTGATTTTGATATTTGAATATACGCCTGTGATTTTTTTATTGTAAACTCCCCTTCTCCACTGTACACCTCAAATTCACTCCGGGAAACAAGTCCATCCGAGTGCTCCAGCCTCAAGGGGACATCCATCTGATGTGTTTATGTCTAATCGTACCAAGGATTGGCGTAAAATCTGTATAGCATTCCTCGTAGACAAAAATCAAACGAGTTCAGTACAAAAATGCAATTCTGGATCCTGAACTACGCCTTTGAGGCGCTAACGTACATTACCATATAGCTGCTATACAGTGATTAGAAACTATGGATCAAGTTCTGTGGCCTACAGCATCTAGTGTTCCTTGAAATCCTACATAGCCTCATCTCTTTTGGTTGTCAAATAAAAATTGGGAAAAATTGATCAACCCAAGCATTATCCTTCTCAAACTGCTTTCTTTGAGTATATGAATCTTTTGGACCTGTTTCTACGGACTCGGGTACTCACAACTCATCATGCGGTTCAGGTTCTGTATCACTAGCTGTGGCTGATGCAGACTGATCCTCTTCCGGGGCCTTAGGTTCCTGAGACGTTTTAGCGGACGCAGTCTCGTTGGACGCAGATTCCCGATGAGGCAGTTTTTTCCTTATTAGCAGGCTCTTCCTCCTTTGTTTTCTTCTCGATCTTGGGTTTTGGTTTTGGAATCCTATTGATACTCGAGACCTGCACAATGAATGTATACATTATCATTGCAACCAACAGCACAAAGCCTTTTATTCCCAAACAAGTTGGGGTAGGCTATGGGCAGGGGTAGTTAGCAAGCTGGAGATGAAATGGAGCAGTTAGCAGACAGCTGCATAAAATTTCATAGGATGCTGTACCAAATTACTAACCTTATCTTGTAAATCCAGAACTTTTTCAATAACTTCTTCAGATGTGAAGAGTGGTGGGCTGTGGGCAGGGGTACTACAAAATGCTCAACAGGAGTTAGCCACTTAAAAGACGATAGGGAAAAACAAGAAGGCTCAAAAGGTATACCTTTTCTGCAGGCTCTCCTTCTCCTCCAACCAACCTTTCACTTTCTCTGCTTCACTTACAACCTGCACCAGATCATAACACGACCAACAAAATGAAGCATCACACATAATCAACAAAATAAAGTCTCATTAAGCTCACATATTTACCTCATCTACTCTCTTTTTTGGAAGCCATGGTTTCTTTGTCTCCCAGTTCTCGACAATCTGGAAAACCAAACGCACACTGAATTGAGAACAAAGTAACACATCAACCATGCACTTGAGTACTCAAATTGTTACCACTGAGCAGTTATGTACTCAAATTGTTACTACTGAGCACTTCTAAACATTGGATAACATGGATGTTAAGCTGCAGTTTTCTGAATTGATGTAGAATTCAGTGTATACTAAACTTAAGCCTTTTTCCTGCTTCCGAGAACAGATCGGAAGTTGTGCCCAGTGGTGTGCCCGGCCACCCTATCTACACTGTCCAATGCATGGTATATGGATTTGTGCTGCCGGTGGAAGCTGACGCAGTTAGTGGGTTTTAAATTTTACATTGCTCTGCTTAAATGGCAGTTTAATGTAGTACACATCGGCCGCAGCAGGTTCCTCTTCCTCCGCTCTGTTCATGGCTGCCGCCAGCCTCTCGTGGTCCATCCAGCACAGCCGCCACTTCCTGCTGGACCTCCGCCACCCATGTCTCCCTCTTCAGCAGCTGGAGCAGCATGGGCAACAGGAGCCACCTCTCTGTGCAAGCAGCCGGAGCAACATGGGCAACAACAGCCGCCAGCCCGCCACGCAGCGCAGCCAGAGCAGCATGGTCCACAAGAGAGCCACCTCACCGGAACAGGCGCTGCTGCCAGTCGTCTCGTCAGGCAGCCAGAGCAGGTGCCGCCGCCAGTCATCTCGCCTCGCCTCGCGGGCAGCCGGAACAGGCGCCGCCGCTGGTCGCCTCGCCTCACGGGCAGTCGGAGCAGGTGCCGCCGCTGGTCACCTCGCAGCGCGGGCAGTCAGAGTAGGCGCCGCAGCTGGTCGCCTCGCTGCACGGGCAGCTAGAGCAGGCACCTCCGGCCTGGTGATTTGGGCAGCAGTTCGTCATGGGAGGGAGCAGGTCGACGCCCAGGTGGAAAGATGTGGGTGGTGGGGGTTCGGGGTTGGTGGGAGCCGGGGACGGGGGAGGGGCTGTCATTCATTGGAGCAAGGGGGCGGCGCCCATGGCATGCAGGGAGATGGTGGCTGGGCTGGGGGAGTGGGAGAGGAAAGAGAACAGAGGGGAAAGAAGGGACGTGGCCTAATAAAGAGCAGACGTGGCTTTCCCTGTATGGTAAAAATCCACTAGTTTAACACCATTGCCCGCTAACGGCAGCACATACCAGACAGAAAGGACCCAGATAAGGTGGGCGCGCACCCTCCTGGGCGCCAAACAATTATCGTTCTGAGAAACTATCAATCAATAAATTTTGCAATATAAGGCAAGCATGTAGCAGCCATGCTGGACGGCTGGAGAAGCATGGTCAGCATACTACTTTAGAACAATTATACTTTGAGAATAAAGCAAGAGTTTCACCAAAAAAAGAAAGATATGAGAGGCAGACAACATTCAATGAGGAATTTATTTAGATCATCGCAGCGTCAAGGAAGGGAGCCTTGGTGCAGTGGTAAAGCTGCTGCCTTGTGACCAGGAGATCACGGGTTCAAGTCATGGAAACAGCGCAGGAGCACATGCATTGGGCTGCCGTTGCAGCGTCAAGTTGTGCAACTGTGGCAAAGCCTAAGTTTCTTGTACCATTAAATATTAGTGTTGAAAAACATTAGTAAATGCCTTGTCCTCAAAGTGTACAGACCCAATGGAACATTATATGATGAATTTTTGAACTATCTTGTTTCCTATGTGATGAAAAGAAACTCTTCAGGTGCACTAAAAAACAAAAAATGTTATTAGATACCTTTTTCAGCTCAGTAAGATACAATCGAGCATTTTCACAGGCCGCTGGTCGGGCTTTTAACTCACTCAATCTGGATAATGGCAAAACAAAAACAATCTTAATCATTGGCCGACACGAATAAAAGGGGATAAGCAATTAATTACCTGAAAAGAATTGGATCACCGATGGCCTTAAGTTGATCAAGGCGTTCTTTGAATTCATTAGCTTGAGCATCTTCACCATCCATATATAACCAATCCTGCACCTGTAAATCTCAAACAAACAACTTCAGCAAATAACTCAATAATCATTACTGAGACTAAGAGCAAAATAAGTTTTTAAACCAACCTCGTTAAGTTTCTCTGAAAAGGATTCCCTCTCCTGTTCAGTTGAGACAGTCAAAATATCTGCGCTTTCTTCCAGCTGTGATATATCAAATGGCAATCAGCCAGTCAATATATAACTATATAAGTAAGAAGTGATGTGTAACAAAGAGTGATCATGCACCACATCAAAACTGTTGCAGTTGCCTAGTTTATGTAGACTAGCATGATAGCTTTGAGTTTCAGTGAAAAGTCCACACCTAACAGAACTCGTATACATATCGAAAAAATAGAGGGATCACCCAGTAATATGGGGTGCCAAGTGCCATGACCAAAACACACGCGGTATATTAGTGTTAAAAAACAAGTTGAAAACAAAACCATCTTACAGGTTTCCAGAAATGCGGAAACAAAGAAACCATAAAAGAAAATGTACCTTCTCCTTCATAGAATATATGTATGACTCAAGGTTATTCTTTAGTTCAGCAGTTTTCTTCCGTTCAGCATCCTTCTTATCGAGGGCCTCTAACCTACTTTTTGCTTCAGAATACAACTCCTTTGAAAGAACTGTTCCAGCACCAGTCGTTTTTTCCACAACCTATATATAATTAACATACAAATTGAAGAATGGTGTGCAAGTATTAGCACCAGATTACAGAGCAACTATAGCTTACCTTTAATGGAACCCTAAATGTTCTTTTCTTTAGAACTTTCTCTGTAATAATTTCTTGAGTATTACTCTCATCAATGGGAGTGCTGGAATTACTATCACTGCCAGAACTCAAATTCTCCTTACTATCTGTTGTACCATTAGTTGTTCCTGCTTCTGAAGACGAATTTTGGTTGGTGACGTTACTCTCTAGTGTCAAAATCTTCTTTGGAACTTCAACCCATTCAGTTATCTCAATCACAGCTTCTGCTCTATCAAGAGAAATAATTCCACTTCTACTCAAAGAAAAATGTAGATTTGCTTTGACGGGTGCAGATAAATTACGGTTTGCATACCTGGTTGAAAAAGACATTTGCTTAAGTTTATGAAATGTAGCAGGTGGGTACAAATAACAGGAAAGTAATAACCTTACCTTATTAAAAAAATCAATATCAATTAATTCGTGATAAAATCAAGCATTTAGTTTGAATGATTTGTCAGTATGGCAATACCATATATGGTTTGCATATGAGGATAAATTACATTCAGGATATTGATGTTATGATCAGGACTTGAAGTTGAAAAATGCACAAAGAAGCATGCCCACTTACTTTTCACTGGCATCTGTCAGGCCTGAGATGGAATACTCGGCAAACTTATGTGATGGAATGCCAGGAGGTAGTTCATAAGCTTTGTCATAGTTGAGAGCAACATCAAAGTCCTTGGTATGTCTGATGGACCTAAACATCTGTAGATAACAAATGGGTATCAAGCTATTTTAGATATATCTTTCCAGATACGGGATGAGAAGTTCACCCCACAATTTGAAGATAAAAGGGAAAACAATTTTACTAACCTTTATTGGCATTTTCTTCATCCTCGGCACCAAAATATGATCAATGCTTTCGTCCTTTACATAATCTGGGCCATCTATTTCAAGAACCAAAGCATAAGTAGAGCCGTCAATCATCCCCAACTTACGATTTAACTTAATCCCATCACTTAGGTTAGCAGCATGAAGTGAGGCTCCCAGAACGATTGCTTCATCAGCATCAAGATGTTTATCCAGCTCACGGCGACCCAGAAATTCCTGCAGCTTAGCCTGTAGCAGAGGAATAATTTTGTTGTCAGTGAGCAAAAATGTAAAAAAGCTGTACAGAACACCCTATTTGCAAAGGTAGCATAATCAGGAATTTTCTGGAAAAAGATAAGGCGGGAAACCCTATTGCAAAAGATATAAACTAAGTCCTACATGTGACCAGAAACGGTTTACAACTCTTTTGAGATCACAACAAAAAGGGAGACGTGCAAACAGTTACACGAATTTAAAATGAAAATTATTAGTTCATATAAGAAGGCAAACATATAAAGCAAGAGTTGAAACTGTTCCATCCCAGTCCTGCTAGCATTTTGTTGCAGGAGCGAAGGATGGCTGCATGCCCCCAGGCAAATATTCCTTCCATATTCAGTATGTATGCATCCCAAGAAATTCCCAGGATGAGCTCGTCCCACGTGGATAGCATCTTGCGCCATGACGCAGGTGAGCACCTTGGCCCCGTTGCGGCAAGGGCAAGGCACGAGGTCGGCGCAGGCAAGTGGCCCTGATAATGGTGCTGCGCACACAAGTAGGGACGCGCAGCAGCGCGAGGGCAGTGGTGGAAATGAGCTGCAGGCGATGGCGGTGCTGGTGAACTGCAGGCAGCAGAGGCTGTGGCCTGAGGGATGCCAGCGCGGGCTGTGGCTGTGGGATGCCGATGCAGGGTAAGCTGATGGCAGCGGGGCCATGGGACAACAGCACAGTAGAGGTGCAATTTGCAAAATGAAGGGGGGGTTGGAGACTTATTTGGCTGACAGGTGGGCAGTGTTAATGGAGCATAGATCCCTGCCATCCTCATCACACCAACCAAACAACAAAATAGAATAATTCTATCCCTTCAACCAAACACTGGGATAAAATCATCCTGTCCCTAAAACCAGGGATGGCTCATCCTATCCTACTTCGCTTTCCACCAAAGCAATTAGTTTCTACGTGTGAGAAACAGTTTAGGCAAAATGCTCAAAAGACTAAACAGTCCAATGATGCTGATTGCTGAATGCCATGACAGCAACTAGCATTAAGGAATGTGGCTGCTCAGCTGTGCTGCAGAATCTAGTCTTTTATGAGAATAGTTACTAAATTTTAGTACGGTTCTTCTGTTACTGGCCCTAAGAAGATGCTTCTAAGCTCTAATGTTATCATTATATCAAAAATTGTGCTTTTGAAAAGCACCGGGATTAGCTGACACCAAACAGAGTTCAAATAAAAATAAAATGAAATGATAGCCAAATTTATCAACCTGCAATTTTGGAACCCGGGTAGCTCCACCTATTAGTTCTACAGCATAGATATCATCAATCTTCATGCCAGAATGTGTCAGCACTTCTTTAACTGGAGTTAGAGCTTGCTCCCATAAATCTTCACAGAGCTCCTCAAATTTCTCGCGTGTTATGGTGCTCCTGTAACAAAATAAAAATAAGTGTGTTAGCTCAGTGGGTAACACAATGAAGATCACCCCAATCATTTTTAGGGCCACAACCGCACTATCCAAACAAAACTGAAAGCAAGAGGTGGGGAACAACTCAGTCGTCAAGACTCCTATAATTGCTCTAAATATTACAGCACACAATGTTCAAATCTCCCCATAAGAAATCAACAGCGGGCACGGAACTTCCAGTAAGTTAGGAACTAGCCCAAGTGATTTAAAACTGTTACAGCCCCTGTTTACAGCTCAAGTAATCTTTATTTAAGCCCTGTTTGGAACAGGGGAAAATTTCCTATTCTATTTCCTATGAAATTCCTACACGATTCCTGTAAAATTCTTGCGTTCCAAACAGGCCCTAGATGCAATCGCATCCATGTACTTCAGAATTCAAAAGCAACAAAACAAGAGAGGGATTCAATCAGGTACACGTCAAGACACTTGACAACAAGAGATCTGTCATCCATGAAACTCCAAACATAGTAGGTTTGCATCCGCGCCATAATGATCAGATGCTTTAACTAAAATATCAATTCCATTCTTTTCAGAATAATTTTAAGTTGACAAATTAGGTTAGACAGTTAAATTTTGCAATGGTGGGTGTATCTTCATTTATCTTGAGTTCTAATATTGCATCCATAATTCATGACCAACCATTATGCATCAGATAAAAGTCATGTACCTGAAATCAACATCATCATACAGAGATTCAACTGAGATTGGAGCAGCCGTGTTTGCACTCAGAATTTCTTTAGTGCGCTTAACTTGCTTTTTCAACTTAGCCATTGCCTTGGGAGACTGACGGATATCAACTCCATTACCGAGCTGTTTATTGAATTGATCAGCAAAATAGTTGACCAGGCGCATTTCCATTTCGACGCCTCCAAGTTTGGAGTTCCACCTAACATCCTTAACCTGCAGAGTGCAGACAATTAGTGTTGGTAACATATCCTGAAGTCGTCGCTCATCATCTCGCGATAGCAGCACAGCTAAAAAAAAATCATATTTTCATCAGATCTATCATTTCAGTCATGAGAAATCACGAATACCAGACTTTCCTCAAAGACTGACAGCATACTTCTGAGAGAGGCGCAATTGAACAGCTACCATGAGAGAAAATTTTACCTGGAATTGGTTAACGGGCACAGTCTTCCCGAACTCCTTGGCGTTGTATGCCGAGTAGTACACTAGCGCGGCGTAGGTGCTCCCGGCGCCCATGTCGTAAAAGATGACATGTCGCGACGCGTTGGAGAAGTCCTTGTCGATCCCGTACTGCAGAGCGGCCCCAGCGTGCTCGTTGATGAGAGCAAGCACGTTGATTCCAGCCAGCTGCGCGGCCTGCGTCAGCGCCCGGCGCTCGGCCTGCCCGAAGTAGGGCGGCACGGAGACCACCGCATCCCGCACGGGCAACCCAACGTGCGCATCGGCGAGGCCCGCGGCGTAGTGGAGGACCATAGCGACGATCTCCTCGAGGGAGTAGACCTGCCCGTCGTCGGCGCGGACCGCGGCGGCGCCGCGCGCGTCGGGGACGAGGTCGTAGGGGAGGAAGAACGACTCCGCAAGGGACTGCACGTAGGGAAAGGGCTTGGCCAGGAGGTCCCGCGCGCGGGCGAACACCTTGGACGGGTGCCGCGCCGTGATGCCCGCGGCCTCCTCCCCCGCGAGGCGGTTGCCGTCGGCCAGCGCGGCGAGCGCCGGGGACTTGCGCTTGGACATCTCGTTGATGGCGACGGCGATCGGCGCTCGGCCCGGGGCGAGGTGCACCGCCGCGACCTTGAGCCACTCGGAGCCCAGGTCGATGCTGGCCACCGCCGCGGTGGCCGGCGGGACGGCGACGGCCGCCGCGACGAGGACGGCGAGGAGGATCCCCCATGTGCGGGGCTGCGCCATGGCGTGTGGCTACCGGCTACTGCTCAGTGCAATGGCATGCGGGAGGGGATAGGGTTCGGAGATCTGGAGTGCGGAGTGGCTGGAGCCGGGAGGAGCACGCGGGGGAAGGGGAGCGGAGGGAAGAACGATCTCGAGGACGGGAGGGAGGTGGAGAGGGCGTGCTATATTTCCGATTCCAAAATTTTCATTTTCTTTCTTCTTTGCAATTAAAGAATTTATGTTGGGCCGTTTTGTGTTTCTGATATACAGTATACGTACTAGTACTAGTTACAGAGAATAGTGCTACTACAGAATTAGTAAATTATGAAGGGTGCGCATGTAAAGTTTCCAGAAGTAGAACGGAGCAGGACCGCGCGAATTGAGTCACCAATCCAATCAAAACATGCCACGCGGAAAAGTGTCCACGTGGCCTGCTTGTGGTGAGCGCAGTGCGTTGGACGCGCGCGAGGCGAGAGGTGTGCCGTGTGCCCCTGCCGGCCTGCGGCCCTGCCCAGTGCCCACTGCCCCACTGCCCGTCCACTGCGCACAAGAAATATGGTGCGCTTTCTTCAAGTCACTGGCCGAGGCCGGCCATGCCTGTGCTGCAGTCTGCAGGTGGGGCGTGCAGTGAAGAGTAACGTCCATCACCCACGAGACGGATCGTCAGCAGACAACCTTGGCATTGGCAACGAATCATGCTACAATTGTGTTTTCTTCTCTTGTTATTTTGAATAAAAGAGAATTTTTTTAACCTAAATTTCAAACAAATAAAAGAGTTTTTCGGTCTATTGGTCAGGTCATCGCAGAATACTTGTACTGGTCAGAGCAGGAAAGCAGTAGTGATAATTTTCCAAGAGAAAAAAGCATCCCCCCGTCTTTGTTTATGCATCATTCCCCAAAAAAACTACTCCAGCCCTCTTTGGGTGCAGGTTTTTTAGTCCTACATTGTTCCTTTGAAATTGAAATAGTTCCTACGAAATCTCAACATTCCAAAAGGCCCTGGTTAAAATGCGAATCTTTTTAAAATTTTCTATATTTCCCTATAAAACTTGAACTATTCATTGTGAATTTCCTATATAATTTCTATGAAATTTCTACGTTCCAAGCATATCATGAAATTTATTGCGTTGACTTTTCTTCACAATATTACAATTCGTCTTATTCAAAAAAACTTGTAAGTTAACATTTTTCTTGTTATATCATTAAAGGCAGTTTGGGCATGACTTGTATTTTTATAATTTTTGAAAAAGACCGGTAACTAAATATGTCAAAATATTTGAGAATAGGGAGAGTACAATGGCCCAATTCGGGTCAGCTAATTTTTCAGTTGCTAAAAATCAGGTAGCGCTAGCTGAAACCAATGAACCAACCAACTATTTAGTGCTAATAATATTAACTAATTATTAGCTAAACATGTTTAGACCTAAACCAGTTAATTTTCCATAATTTCACATAGCTAATAATTAGCTGGGTGCATCCAAACGGAGCCTAAAAAAACCTAGGGTACTACTTTTGTAGTTAGCTAACCAGTACACGCCTTGCTCATCAGATGACATGCCACATTTGCCAAGACTACGAGCAGTTCTAAATATCTATATCTACATGCAAACTAAGACTGCCTTAGAAGACAGGATTCACGAAGACATCTCTTTGAATATCTCACGGTGGCACATGTCAATCTCCAAGAATGCACAATGGTTGCCTCATGCTGAGCTCCACCTTCAGTCGTGGATACAGCGCTAGGTCGTTGCTTGCAACCAGCACTTTCTGCATTGTAAGTAATCCAAAGGATGTTACAACAGTCTGCTCAATATCAACGAAAACACATCTACTAAATAACTTTCTTACACAAAGTGCACAGGAAGAACTTACCAGAGCGGCAAAATGTGCCTCTTGCAAAATACCACCATCGATCTCCAATCTAGCTATTGGAAAATCTGGAAGATGGCCAGACTGTTTTTTACCGAGTAGATTACCAGGGCCACGGAGCAGCAGGTCTGCGTTGGCCAGGTAAAACCCATCAGAAGACTTTTCAAGCACCTTCAGCCTTGGCAGCGCGCTCGAAGTGGAAGCCAGGAATATACATCTGGATTTCCTTTCACCACGGCCTACTCTCCCTCGCAGCTGGTGCAGCTGAGCGATTCCAAATCTCTCGGCGTTCATGACAATCATCATGGAAGCATCAGGAACATCGACCCCGATCTCGATCACTTGTGTTGAGAGGAGAATGCGCGTTTCTCCACTTCTAAAACTGCTAAGAGCTTCATCCTTCTCATCGCTCCTCATGCGGCCATGCAATAGCCCACAGGGATAGCCCTCAAAATTTTGTTTTATGGAATCAAATTCTGCCGTTGCAGCACGGAGTTGTGGCAACTGCTCAGACTCGTCTATGATAGGATACACAAGGTAGACCTTGCCCCCATCTATCAGCTCATCCCTCATCATCTGCAGACCGCAAGATCAAAAATAAAAACAGAGCTTGCTGCAACTACATAACACTAAGACACAGAACAAACACAAGATTTAGATCCAAAAGAAGAGACAAAAGGCAAAATCGTGTCATCACCTGGAAGACAGTTTTGAACCCTGCATCATTTCCTTCAAGAGCAAGGGTTTCAATAGGTTGCCTTCCTGGAGGCAAGTCCGTAATCTACAAGAAAAGTGGATGTCAGTGGTGAAAAACTGTAATACCAGTAGACGAACTTTTTGCATAAGCTTCCAAATCTGATATGCTCTGTTTTTAGGTAGATGTGTCCCGACGTCCGGATGAGGACAGAATATGCTACTAATTGTTTAATAACATAGGAGTATTTGGATTATGATTTTTGCTGACAATGTAGTGCTAGTGGATGAAAACCGAGCGGGAGAAAATAGGAAACTAGAGCTGTGGCAGCAGACCCTAGAATCGAAAGGTTTCAGACTTAGCAGGATAAAACTATGTTCATGAGATGCGACTTTGGGACTACTAGACATGAGGGAGATGTGCGTTTGGAAAGTCATGCAGTGTCCAAGAAGGATATGTTCCGATATTTGGGATCGATGCTTCATAGTGATGAAGGTATTGATGAAGACGCTAGCCATAGAATTAAGGCACGATGGGTGAAATGGTGTCAAGGATCCGGCATTTTTTTGTGACAACAGGGTACCACAGAAGCTAAACATCAACTTCTATAGAGTGACTATTAGACCTGCAATGATGTATGGTGCAAAATGTTGACCTAAAAGATTCCACGTTCAACAATAAGTGTGGAGGAGATGCGTATGTTGTGTTGGATTTGTTGTCATACAAGAATGGACCAGGTTCAAACTGACGAGATACGTGGTTTGCTGGGTAGCCCAAATTGAAGAAAAACTTGTCCAATACCAGCTGAAAGGCACCAGTGCGTAGCGGGCTAGCGGCATCATAAGACATGACAATAATGTGAAGAGACATAGGTGACCAAACTTGACATGGAAGGAGGAAATCAAAAGGGGTTTAAAAGGATTGGATATACTAGAGAGTTGGCTTTGGATAGAAGTGCTTGAAATGCAGACGTGCCTGAAACTTGATTAGGCTTTATGCTAGTATTTTTATAATTTTATAGGCCATGTTCTCCATCCTCATCTCTCTTTCTCCTTTTACTGGTGGCTCTTATTGGGTTTCAACTCTAGTCTACCCCAGCTTGCTTGGGACTAAAAGACTTTGTTGTTGTTTATTGGACTAGTCAAGAATTAGTCCAGCATTATATTTATATTGGATCTGATACCCCCTATGTACTCCCGATAATCACATCCAAATTCCTATATGTTACATAAATAACCAACTTATCTGCAACAGCATACCTGAGTAAGAGACATATCACCATATAAAGCAAGTGCTAATGTTCTTGGAATTGGAGTAGCTGACATTGCAAGAACATGGGGAGCCATAAATGTTTCAGAATCACAAGCCTCACTGGAACTTATATTTTCATCACTCAACTTTGAGGAAGTATATAGCTGTGATAAGAAGCAAAAATTTGTCTTAATAAACAAAACTTAAGCCTAGTCCAATTAGCTAATTAGCAGTTTGCTTTTGACAAATGATGGTAATAATAAATGCATGTTCACATGGCGCAAAAACCAGAACATTGTATCCATCAAATCAGGTATAAAAGGACAACATGAGAATCCTGATAAGACCAGTCCTTAATAAGAAACTTCTCCCTAAGTATGTCGGCAAGTATTAAAGTTTTTGTTTTTGTGTCAGTAGTCAGCACTTGGGAAAAAATACAGGAAGGAAATGCATAGTTGACATTCAATGTGAACAGCATGTGATCAGCAATTTACCTTACTATTAAACCTGCCTCTCTGTACAACTCCAAAACGCTGTTGTTCATCTATAACAGAGATCCGTAAAGCCGAGAAATTAGTTTTATCAGCTATTAAGCTGTGTGTTCCAATGACCATGACTATCTCTCCAGTTTTGAGACCCTGTGATAGAATAACGATAAAGCAAAGATATTAAAGTATGCATATGGATCTTGAGAGAGAATGAAAAGAAAAGGGATAAAAGCTTGCATTTCGAATTATCCTTGACTCCCTTGTGGAAGTTGAACCAGTTAGCAAGGCAATGCTTGGTTTCTCATCTCCATCAAACTTATCCAGCAACGAAGTTAGGTGTTCATAATGCTGGGCAGCAAGTACTTCTGTTGGAACCATGAAAGCAGCCTACAACGAAATGTGAAGTGTCACAGGGACAATGATACTTTGTTTTCTCATAGCTTCTGTTTGCAGCAACAATTTAATGTAACTCGGAAAGATAGATTTCATTGATGAAACCTTTCATATAGAGCAAACAAGGCAAGAATATTAATGTAGAGAACTATGATACCTGAAATCCTGAACTAATAACCTCCATACACGCCAGGAAAGCAACAATGGTCTTTCCACAGCCAACATCCCCCTGTTACCAACAAATAGAAAACGTTTTGTAAGCTGATAACAATATTAATATAAGCCACAATGAATATGAGTGACACATTTGCAGACAGTGTATGCCAGACTCCAATAGATCCTCAACTGGCAAGCTACAGTGGG
Source organism: Paspalum vaginatum (assembly GCA_030272315.1). Classification (NCBI taxonomy): domain Eukaryota; kingdom Viridiplantae; phylum Streptophyta; class Magnoliopsida; order Poales; family Poaceae; genus Paspalum; species Paspalum vaginatum. Next base: position 6,530,038 of record CM059015.1, read on the forward strand.
GTTTTTTTTTTTTTTTGTAACAATCAAAATGGATGCAAACGTTCTGTTATGCTTCCCCAATCTTTATTAATCATAACATGCCATCAGCCCACTAAAGCTGGGTTTCTTGATAGCTTTTGAAATTCCTTTGTTCCCAAACCCACTAAAGTTGTGTTTATAGCAAACTGCAGTGGATTTTTTTTTTTTTGGTAATGATCAAGACAGATGCAGACATTTTGAAATGCTTCCCTGATCTTCGTTAAGAAAAAACACAGCATGACACCACCTCACTAAGGGTATGCTTCTTGCTAGTTTTAAAATTCATTTGTTCCTCAACGGTATGACCAAAGAACAAAGAAACTGCATTCTGTAAAATGTAGAGCACCAAATGAACTAAGTTCTATAGGAAAGTGTAGCTAAGTCTCGCATTGAACTATTATAACAACAAATAAAAAAGGAACAAAAGTTAACTCCTACAACACCAAATGAAAAGGTAGAGGAGATGTCTGTCTCCCCCTAATCCTTGTGCTTCTCTGCACTAGATTTGGCACCTCAGAATGGTGGAGTACAAGGGCTATTTAACAGCCGGGGGGGAGCCACACCTCAGAGCCACGAACTCCATGCCTGGCCAGCTCGCCATGATCCGCACACTGCGGTCTTCACATCCTGAGCGCCGCACGCTCGTTCCCGGACGACCCGGCCTTCTCTTGCACTAATCAGCTCTACGTAAGCCACCTTCTCCTACCTATCCTCACGACATGGCGCGTTCCGCCATCACAGCAACACCGGCTCCTCATCGGCACCGGTCAGGAGCGCCCCTTCTTCTCACGGCAATACCTGTCAAGGTGGCCGTGCTCGCCGCATTCAAAGCAACGTCCTCGGTAGCGGCTCCCGTCATGCCTGCTGAAGCCCGTGCTCGTGCTGCTCGCGCCATCGTCGCGCTCGCCATGATCGCCGCTGCCACCACCGCCCTTGTCGTCATTGCCACCCCTGTGTGCCCGCTCCTTGCTGCGTTGCACCGACGCGCCTCCCACTGCTCAGCGAGGTACAGCCGCCCTGACGTCCGCAGCTTCTTTACCGTCGGCTTCCTCCGCCACGCGCAGCCGGCCAACAAGCTCCTCCACAGACATGGTGTTGAGATCGAGAAGCATCTCGATCACCACCGCGACCTGCTTCCACTTCTCGGGGACCACGCGCAGGATCTTCTTCACCACGCGGCTGTCCTCCATCGTCTCGCCGAGCTCGCGTAGGCTGCCGACAAGCCCGTTGATGCGCACTGCAAAGTCGTCGATGGATCCCCGTCACGGAACGCAACGTTCTCGAACACCTTCATGAGGTGATGCACGTTCACGGATTTCACGCAATCCTCACCAACCCTCACATCCTTCACCGCCTCCGACGCCTCTTTCGTCGACTTCTTCACGGCGAGCCCAGCCTTCAGCTCCGACAGCACCTCGCGCAGGATGGCGGCAAGCACCAGCCTGTTGTCATGACACTCAGACCTTGTTTGACTCCTTCGTGCCCCACAACCCCAGTGCCTCCCAGCTCACCTGCATGACCAAGGACCACTCATGGTAGTTGGTCTTGGTCAGCAGCGCCAGCTCCACCATGCTAGAGTTGGTGACGACGCGCTCCACAGCGTCACTAGTCTTGGAGTCTCTCCTGATCTTTGGTGGCGGCGACATCAACTGGCTCTGATACCAATTGTTGGCCCCGGCCTTGCCTTACAACCCGCTCACCCTCGCTCACTTGCCCACGAACGCAATGAAGAAGATGGACGGTGGATTTTCCTACGACGAACACCGCGGCGACAAACATATTCACTTACATGGTCTCAAAACCACAAACTCTAGTTACATACGAGGGGGTACGTCCGTACATGTCCTTTTATAGGACTCCCAAGCCGGTGCTACAGTGACCCGCTACAATAACCGAGATGCTAAGGTACTACGCATCTGTCTACAGCTGCCTACAGCACAAACCTAAAACAAATTTGCCTAATCCTACCTGCTATCTTCTAGCAGCACCTACACTATTCTAACACAGGGATTATTTCTAACAGTCAGATCCAGAATTTTCAAATAAAATATATAATATTATCATACATATTGTTTTCAGAATCATACGATGTAGAGATGTCAGATCTAGAATTTTCAAAGAAAATATATAATATTATCAAACATATTATTTTCAGAATCATACGATAAGGTGGGATGCATATTGGAAAGCACTTCAACATTTCTATCAAACACCTCCAAACAAATTTTTTAACACAAACAAGACTAAGATAAGAAATAAGTATACAGCAAATTGCAAGCAGTATGATGACCATATTTAATTAGAACCAGATAGAACATCTACACTGATGAACAAAGTTTAGAAACAATAGTGAAATGTTTGGTTAACAAACTTACCTGCAAGAGTCTGTTCATGGGAACTGGTCTCCTGAGATCCCATATAATCTCTTTAACAGCATTCAATTGACTAGGAGTAAGCAAATAAGGAAGAGCCTTCAACAATTTCTTTGTAAGAGGAGACCAGTCATCTACAGCAACAGTATTCAGCTCATGATTTTTACACTTATATAGCAATTCCTCTTTCTCAACCCGCGTACCAACTGCCTCAAGCATTTGAAATAGTCTCCCCAACTGAAATAATAATCAAGTGGCACATGTTATTTGCACAGTTAAATAACCAACCAAGATAAGATTTATCAGGATTATGAGCTTGAAGAAATGTAGACATGGCATGCCCGGAAATTTACAGTCCACAAAAGGTATTGATATATGTCGACGGGTGCGACACTGAGACACCGTATAGGTACCTCAAGAGTAGAGAAGAAGTGTAGGAACGCGGGCACTATTGTTGAGCCCAATGGAGCTCTGCAGACTCAGGAGATTTAGAGAGGTTCAGGGCCACCATGGTGGTGTAACTCCCTACGTCCTCTTTAGGTGTATCACTATGAAATGGCGAGCAAAGTTACAAGCCAAGCGTCCATGGACCTGGGCGCCTAGGCGAGCTGTAAGGCTAAGCTCTATCTGTTGTGTATGTTGGATCAGGATCGGGATCCGCTTGTGCTGAAACCCCCCTTTTGACCCCCCGTGCCCACTGCATTTTATGTGGCGGCAGGCGCGTTCCTTCTCCTGGAAGGATACCTCCCCAGGGTTGACGTGTCTAACCCCAGAGGCATCCCAGGGCTCGGAACCCCCGGCGCAGGTGGCGTCCGCCAACCCCGGGCTTGGCTACCCTAGGCTGGGCAGCTGGCCCGGTCTTCCTTGGTGTGGGCCCCATGGGCCCCCTTGCTGAGGTAAGCCAAAGGCCCACGCGGGCGCTTGTTCGAGACGAGGAGGCGCTTGGTAAGCGACTCGATGGTACGGGACCTTCGGGGCGCTAACAATATCCATGATTTATTAGGTCAACATAATCAAATCAAACATGTTAAGCAAGCATGTTGCCAACTAACAAGCATACACCATACTGTGAAATTTCTACACATATAAGGGAGCTCTTGCACATATGCCACCCAAATGTGCTAAAACCCTTAATATATCACAGTTTTATAAAGCAAGCGGCTGAAAGCAACAGTGATACCTGGAGGTAAAAGAAATCATCAAATATAAGCCTTCTTCGAGCAAAATCAGCTTCATCGCGATCCTTAGGTTTGTGAATTCCCATGTAAGCCTAAAAAACCAAAAATATTACTGAAGACATCATTTAAGATGCATAACTGTTATAATGGAATATCTCAGCCATCACTGGACTGATTGCAGATAAAATTTGCATGTAAATTTGTAGCATATATTCAGTAGGCTAGATTAGAGGATATTAGCATGTACTCATTAGGCTAGGTTAGAGGACATTAGACTCTTCAATCCCAATGTGTAATACACTCACGAGTGTATAAGTACAGCACATATCAATAGAGAAAAGTTTTTGCCTTCTCCAATTTATCTTCCATAAATCAGAAAAATGCTATGCCTCTGAGTTCTGACTGCCTCAAAAAGGTCAAAATGTGCAACTTTTGACAAACAATTAGTCAAATTATATAAATGTTTAGCAAACAAGAGTTGCATCGACATATTCACATTCAACAAACTTTTAAGATGATGTTGATTTTTTCAGCAATTGACATTATATTTCAAGAGTTATTTAAGGTCAAAAGGTACACCTTATATTGATGGGCAAAGTGAGTATTGAAAAAAAAAATCAAGACAAAATATAGTCATCTACTCATCTTTGTCATGCCCAATTGATAAATTCATAGAATAAATTGGTTGTCAATAGTATTTGACTGCCAGAATTTTAACAATAGTTGTCTCATATAGCTGTATCAGTTATTGCTTGGAATCCAGCAGGAAATCCTCATAAGGCATTTTACAGTCTACAACAGCAGCGGAGGCGAAACCCGTTAGTCCCAAGCAGGTTGGGGTACATTAGTGAGGAAACCCCAACAAGAGCCAACAAGATTTTACCAAATGATAAAAAAAACTACTAGAGATAAAAAAACGCACGTCTTGAGTTAGTTATTGATGAACATTCCTGATACGGTCATTCAGTAACAGAAATCAGCGCACAGAGTGGTTAGAAATCTAAAGGTAATGAGCAAAGTTTCATAGTATCTACGTGCATAATATAGTTCAATAAAAAAGGCTCCTACTACAGTTGATTCAAGAAGAACAATTACAAAGTGAAGTATAATTCACGGTATTTCTTACATCAAAGAGATTAGGCAAGTTGAAGTCAATGAGAACATCGGGAGGCATAGGATCAACATCTGGAGTCAGCGTCTTCAAGGCCCTGTGCATAGTTACAATTCCTTACATAGCTTTGATGGAACATAATAATGTGTAGTAAATAAATTGCAAATAAGGGGAACGTCTTATGGTTTGCACTTTGCAGTCATCCCTTAAAATGCAGGCATGGTGTAAAATGAGGGCCATTTTGATAATCCTAGACTTGTTCAAAAGTTGAGGGCGTAAAATGGAATTGTTCCTTTTAAATTTAATCAGGAACTTCAAGGACATGACCATCGAAACTCTGCATTTCCTTTTTCCATTTTAGTCGATTTGAAGTTTTGGCTTAGTAAGTGCAGGTGGCAGAACCAACAGCTTCATGGTTTACTTACAGCAATGAGAAAAACAGACATCATGCACCAACCTAGAGATAGAGAGGCCCAGCAAACTTGGTTTTAATCCTGCTTTTGATGGGTATATGGGGAGTGGTTTCCTATCAAGCATAGTGCTTTGTTCCCCTTCTCCTTCAAGTCCATCAATAGTGTACTCCTTCAACTCATAATGCCCAGAAGCAAGCGCCTTTTTTATCTGCACAGATGGAATCAGTAGGTTATTCATCTAGATATATGCTGTTGAGCAAGCCTAGTTCCTTATTGCCCGTTCTTTACAATAGACTGCTATTCAAAAAAGTACCACTATGTGATCGCTTCAGCATGCTAAAGTGCTAGGCGAGAGGCTACTGTGGCGCCTTGGGGTATAAGCGGTACCCTAGACCATTGGCTCCCTGTGACACTGCTGCTGCTGCCACCTGACCCCTCCAGCGGCTCATGAATGCTCCGTGCTCCCTTCCCCCTCCTCCCTCCTATACTTTAAACATGCTGAGATATAAAGGCAACCGCCACTGAAGAGGACTGCCCGGCACTGGTGGGCATAACAAGAGGAGAAACAAGCACTGGCACAAAACCAGTCCCATCTCCGATGAAATTAAGAACACATGAGAGAAGAGCACACGGCCGATCGATTTTAGTAGTTCTTGGTGCAAGGAGTTGATTGGTGGTGATTGATTTGTGACCGGTGGTGCTAGGGTTGCCTGAGAAGAGAAAGAAACAAGGTAGACGAAGAGGTGTCTGCAGCGTCAAGTGATTCATAAGAGCAGAGACATGGTTAGGGTTATGTCGGTGGGTAGTAGGCTGGATGGATCATCATATGGAACCCAAATGATTTTTGACTTTATAACTTTGCATTGATCTTCTGAAACTATGAGACACGCTGGTGTTACAGAACTGCCTAGGCGCACCTAGCAAACGCTTAGGTGTGCCTGCTCTAGGCGAAGGGCCACAAGATCACTTAGCGCCTAGCACCTTTTGTAACCTAGTAAGAGACAATACTAGCACAATAAAGCTATATTAGGGTAATTCTTACAGGTGCACTAGGACAAAGAACAAGTTTTACAGTCAAATATCACTTTGCATCGTAGCATTACCAAACAAATATCACAAATAAATAAAGAACAAAAGGACCATCTTGCAGGCATGCCTCATAATAAGGAAGAACTGCTAGAAAGGGCCAAGAAATACATCTTCCATTTCAAAATATAAGGCACGGTTCAACTTGACAGTGTCTCCTAAATTAGAGATGTCCTACAATTTCTACTATGCTATAATGTTTATAGCAAAAAAGCAATCATAACCATAAGATGGTACTTTCAAATGTGAAATCAACCATATCACTTCTGTACATGGTATATCAAAAACTCAAAATCCATATCTTATAGGGCTACTGTTGGTCAGATTACAAGGTTTGAACCTTGAAATGTGTGTGCACCTTATAAAAAAATAGGAGTAATAGCATACTAGCATGCAACATATAACAATATTGTAATTCACCAACCTTACCACTGACATAAACAAGATCCCCCTCTTTGTGCTTTGCTGCAATACAGTTAAGAAAATACTGAGAAGAGAAACGTGTGCCACTGAAAAATTTCTTGAGGTGCAAATGAACTGTCTTCTGCTCTGCCCCGGAATGACTACTCATAACTGAAGAGCTCGATTCAGTCTCCACTAAGGAACAACCAACTACTACCTCAAGAAAACCTAAAGTGGACTTGACCTTGATTCCCCTGAGAACACAAAATCACAAACACAGTATTACAAGAAAGCTTTTTAAGTTTTTTTTGCACTTCATACTTCAATATGGTAACTATTTTAAGTTTTTTTTCAATCAAGGGGACATGAAATTTAAGAATATTCAATAAAAATGAAAAACCTTTCAAAAAAATTCTGCTGGAATAGACTGAACAGCACTAACTGAACAAGAACAATGCTTTGGGATATTTTTGAGAAATGTGCTATAGCATAAAACCACTGTTTCCTCAAGGCAGTCAAATGAGAAAAAAAAACTTTTGAGGAAATATCAGTGGGATTAAGTAGTGATACGAGAATTATGACCAACTTCAAAGTTTAAAGTTCAGGAGCTGGCAGCAAGACTAACTAGTATTTAACTGCCTTGGCAAGTCCAGTATCCAAATAATCCTGGAGGAAAAAGTCCCATGAAATTGAAGCAACTAGATAAGTGTTCAAAAGATTCAAAATTTATTTCATAAAAGCATATTCTTCATATTATAAACCTGTCACAGATTATTTGACTAGAAATTATAGCAGCTTTACATATTCATTTAAGTTTCTGTTATAGATCTGAAAGATCTGATAGGTTTAAATGGACCATTCCCTCTCTATTAACTTTGCATCTTCTTCATGCATTGTATGGCTCTAAAGCTCAAATGCATACTACTTAATTACCTGGAAGATATGACAGTACCAAATAACATAATGTACTGCCCATCTTCTATGGGACCTTGAGGGTTTTGTAGATCTGCATAAGTCCGAGGAAAATGCTGCAATAATTTGCGGACCTATAAATGGGGGAAAGATGTGACGACTTTTATGATTTTACTAAATCAAAGGACAATATGAAAGAGGTGGCTTGACTGCTGATACCGTATGGAAACCACCATCCTCTAGCTGGCGATATTGCCTACTAGTTGTTCCAGGCAAGCACCTGATACTTTTATCCAGTATACTATTGTCAGAGGTTATAGCATCAGATGATGACTCCGGACTAGCCTCCATATCAACAGCTGGTTCCTGAGAAATATGTTGTGTTATGAGAGGGATCTCTTCACTGGTTGAAAGATCATCAGCGGTTGTGGGTATCTGATTCAATGGATGACATTCATTATCACATTCATAAGCTGTCTCCAAATTTCCAGAGCCTCTGATGAAATCTGTAAGGTTTTCAGAAAGCACAGTTTCTTTGCACTTCATTTTAGTGGAATCCTCATATAGTTCAATAGGTGATGCATCACCAATTTTTATGCATGGAAACTTGGCAGAAATTTCTGGGAAGTCAATTTCTTTGAAGACACTAATCAACTCTGTAGCGGATTCTTTCTGGGCTCTTTGTTGCTCAACTAAATTTTGTGCATTACTATAACCCATCAAAACAGACACCTGTAGTAGTACATATTTCAGAGTAAGCTCACTGTTTATAAGAAGTAAAGATGAATAACAATAGCTTGTTGAGTTTGTTGAGTAATGCTTCTATGCTTCACACATGAAATGTGAGTTGGGCAAATCTTTAAGCAATAACAGGGATTAATAGCTGCAATTAGCCATTGGATGTGCTTTAAAAATTTTGAGACTCCTATAGGATGAAGCATGCCAAAACCTCAAGTGAAAAACAGAAACATGCACAATATGTAAAACCTACATAATTGTTTAGCTTAATCCCTTAGACCTGAAACAAAACTACAACAGAAACAAGAGCAATAACAAAAACAGATAGACATGGCAAGCAAAGAACAAACTATTCTTTTCTTCTTAGATGTAGATCTGATACATTGTAGCTAACATCTCCCGGGCATTTGCACCAAAAGCTAAGGATCAATGACAGCTAGTATACTGCTAGCAAACCACATACCTTTTTAAGTAGCTTTGATCGCTCCGACATGCCATCGACCTCCAACAGCTTCCGAACAGATGTGTGATTCTCACGTGAACACCACTGAAAGAGCCTAGAACCGAGAGCATTCCTAAATCTACAGCACAGGACATTCAGTATACATCCTTATTACTAGTTTCTACTCACAGATAATGTCTCAGGCACAGCTTTGCGGAAAATAATGGGGAAATTCAGTTAACCCAATCCTAGAGGGCTAACTCTCCCAACAAAACAATACCTCATTTTGGAAACGGTCCTTCTACAGCGCCCCCTCCGAAACTCCAAACAGATGACCCTTGCTAGGTTATTATCACTGCCACACTGAAGAGAAACTACCTCACTTCAGATACGGGAGGGGTTTAGGGTTTATTAGAGTTAATAGGCGACACAAAGCAGAATACCTTAAGACATGATTGCGAGGAGGAGGAGGCGAGCATGGAGCTGTACGGGCAGGGGATACCTTTCCCTATTATCCGGTGCAATGAATTTGCCAGGCGTAGACAGGAATACCATTAAATTCCAAGAGCGCGAAGGATGTGGAAAATCACGAGCGACGTGCGCACAACCTCCGCAGGTCTGGAGAGAGCGCAGGGTGGCGCAGACCAGCTAAGGCAACGGATGTGTAGCGGAACGGGGCGAGGAGGCAGCGAGGCGGCGACGCCGTCCGCGTCGAAAGGAGGAGCCAGAGCTTCGAGCAGCAATGGCGATGGCGGATTGGCGGGTAGGCGGCAGGGGCACGCTGAAGGGAAGGGTCGGGGTCTGGCACCGCAGGAGCTTTGTCGCTGTGGCCTGCGGCGGAGGAACTATCCGTACATGGTATTTCCCTTCGTGGCCTGCAAATTCGTTAATTGGGCCATCGATTCTTCCGTTCCCCATGTTATTTTACGTTCGAGACTTAGTCCTTTTCTTATTTTTCACCAGTTTCTTTTCTACTCTGAGTTTTGTTTCTTTCTGTTGTGCAAGTTTATTTTTTATTTGTTTTGTTTTTTTTTGTTCCGTGTTTTCATGTGGTGTTTTTTATTTTTTTCCTTCTTATTTCTTATTTTATTCTTTCTTTACAAATCTCATTTTACTTTTTGTTTAGTTTTCATTCTTCCCTTATTTTCTATATTCAATTTATTACATACTTTTGTTCCTTGGATTTCAATAATTATTATATTTATATAAATATGTGATCTATGATTTGATATAATTTGTTCCAGGTGTATATCTTTGCTCATGGTTTTATCTTTGCTCCAGGTGTATATTTCTGTCTAGATGTAAATGTGTTCCAGGATGTCATGTTCCTAATTGTTCCAACTGTACATATAGCTTGTAGTGAGGTCATATAACTTTTCTATGTGTGTGTAGTTTTTTATTGTAGGTATAATTTTTATGAGTTTTTTAGTGTATAAACTTAAATATTTTATCTTGAAATATTATTAAAAATGAATAAATATATTTAATTGGAATCTTGTTATGAAGACTTCATCGCAAGAAAAAACGAATGACACGATTGGAATTTAATCTGGTTTTTCAGATTAATAGACATCTATGATTTTTAAGTTTATATCTTCAGTCGGTCTACGTGGAAAAACATTTTGTCTAGTGCAACAAAATACATGTTCTACACCTTCATATATGGATATTTTTTGCACCACTCCAACACTTTGAATATTCAAAGCCCCGTGTTTGAATACAGGTCCTAATCAAGTTCTATATATATGGATTGTGTCAAATTAATTTCAATCGAATGTTTGTGTGGCCTATAGAATACTTTTAATGGTATAGAAATGATCAAGTATCTTGTAATACGTTGGTTCTATCCTTATTATGCGTATATAGGACAATTCATTATGCATTCAGCTCGTCTTTAAATGTTGGAGCAGCCGACTCCCTCTACGTTGAGTTCCACAGATCTTTTCATATCATCATCATGTCTAACACAAAAACACAAACAAAGACAAAAAAACAAAAATCTAATGACAACAAAGTTGATGGGCTAGTCTAGACACCAGAACGACGAACGAACACAAGAACAAGGATGAACACAAGCAGAAGTGAAGCTAGCAACGAAAACACCCTGGTGCCCCGCTTTAAAAGAATACATAATCTGACAAATTTATTTGGTCAACATCAATACAATTAGTGGTAAAAAGAAACATTACCCTGGTGCCGGTGCACCAGGTATAGTGAACCTGGCGTCGCCCTTGAACACAAGAACAAGATTAGAGCACACTAGACAATTAGGGATAGCACAATTCGTTACAGGTGTGGAACAATTCATATCTAGTATAGTATCAATGTGTTTGGCACATTGATATGCTCTTATCCTAAACGTTAGACATAGATGGACGGCCACTCTCATACCTAGCATTCATCTCGACTAATCGTTGTTTAATGGATGTAATGGTGACTAGACGCTAAACTTAAAGGTCTTTAACTAGTGCCTTAGATTGGGTCACTAGAGTATGCAAAACGACATACATGTGCGGAGTAAAGTTTGACATGCTGATTCTGAAAGACTGGGTCACTAGAGTAGAGTATGCAAAACAACGTACATATGAGGTGGGATAGACGTGGCGGTGACCGGCAAACGGTGATTCTGACATGTTTTTTTGTGGCCGCATGCTTTCGTATCAGCGCATCGCATTTCTGCTCTTCAAATTTATCCTCGCGCAGCGTAGCGCGCGTATGTCTGTAGTTGGTCGCATAGCAGTAGCTCTCATGATACGTAGTACTCGGTACTCCTACCATGTTGTGCAGAACAGAGAATGACTGAATTTACGGGCCGGGGCAACACGATAGCCAATATTACAAAATTAAATTCAATCGCAAAAGGTGCTACTGCGAGTAGACGGAACGGAAGCTCAGAATGGCCATCAGCACGAGCAGGCGGAAGCAGCGTGCTCCAGGCGCGCCGCTGGCCCCGTTGACCTGCGCGTACTCCGCCGGGAGGGGCATGTCGTCCACGGGCAGGGAGCACGCCGCGGCCGGCCCCGCGCCCGCCGCCACCGCGACTCCCGCGGCGGACGCCTCGTCCACGGCCATCAGGGCCTGGATCACTGCCGTGGCCGAGGCACCGTAGCGCGAAGCGTTGCGCTGCAGCAGCCACATGAGACCCATGAGCTCGCAGTCCCGGTCGCTCTCGCTCGACCGGCTGCTGGCCAACTTCTTCTTCTCCGCGACCTCCGCGCCAGCGCCGCCGCCGGTATCGTTGGCCTTTATCTGCAGTGTTAAGTGACTTGCATGAGGTCTATGATCCAGGCACGTCAGCAGACGGCATCTCTAGGTTTATGATGATGGATACAGGAGGGGACAAGTCAGCTACTGTCAGGACATGTGGATTCAGACGTGCCAAATACGTTGCGACACAGACAACCTTTGGATGTAGCTGTACGCTAGCAGTACTAATCTTCATGTGGCATACGACAACATGCCTCGAAACCCAAACCTAACTCGTGGCGCCGTTGTGAGCTGTGGCCACTGGCCATGCATATGGATGGCTCGATGAAGCTAGAACGACCAGACGATCAGCCCACAAAGCATATGACACCGAGACGAAGAAAGGGGGCCGGGGGTGTTCGTCGAGCATCGCTGGGGTCAGATGCTCAGGCAGAGGCAGTGCAGGCATGTTCCAGCAAATCATTATCCATGCCCTACCCGACAGGCACGGACTTCAGATCTCATGATTTCTGGCAGCAGCTCAGCTCACGCAGTCACACCCCAATCATGGTAACAACTAACAACTAGATAGCCAAACACAGAGATTGTAGACAGGGACACTAGCTACTGTAGTCCCGTGAGGTGCAGTGTCGATCCGTCCAAGACTTGCATTCGACGCCATGTCGTCTCAAAAGCATGCCAGGCAACAGCAAGCAATAGAATATGGAGAATGCGCAGCGTGGTAGTGCGTCTGGTAATCTGGTGCTGGGATCATTGAAGCTAATGTCCTAGCGTGTCCTACCTACCTACCTGCTGGCTACTGCTATAGATCAAGCTTGCAAGACGATCGCTAACCCTCCGTAGACCCTAATGACGACTGATAATCTGAACTCGAGATGGAAATGGATGGATCATTAAACGAGTAGTGACCAGACAGAAACGGAAACTGTCCAATGTTTGTGTCCAACTACTCTCATGTTAACGGTAATGTTCATGCAGATGATCAAGTCAGCTGTTCGATCTCACCGTGGTAAGAGCACGAAGGCACTTGGAGCAGGCGGGGACGCCCTGCTGCGCGCAGTCCCTCTCCATCCTCCTCGCCGCCGCGTCAGGAGGGGACCACGTCCCGCCCTGCGCCGGAGGGGCACCGCACGCCAGCCGCCTCAGCCTCACCCCGCAGTAGCAGAACGCGACGTCGCACGTGCCGTTGGCGCCGGGGGGCCGGGGCAGCGCCGCGCCGGCCGCGCGCAGCGCGCGGTCCGCGGCGCCCGCGCACGCCTCGGAGTCGTCCGGCGGCAGCGGCATGTCCACGGCGGCCGCCGCCGGGGACCTCGCGGCGGGGCGCTCGGCGAGCGCGGCTGGCGCGTAGGCGGCGAACAGCCACGCGGCCAGCGCGGGGCAGCAGCGCAGCCGCGGAGGCAGCGCGCCGCCGCCGTCGGCCGCGGCGCAGGAGGACCGCACTGCCGGGAGGAGCGCCGGGGGACGGGGCGAGCGGGCACGTGGACGACGGCCCCGCCAGCGAGTCCGACTGCTCGGGGAACGGCCGGGATCGTGCCGCCGGCGGTGGCCGCCGCGGGCTGCACTGGCGTCGCCAAGGGGAAGACCAGTGCCGGGTCGAGCGGCGCAGGGTCCGGCAGTGGGTTCCCGGCGGCGCGTTGGATCGGCGAGCATGGCAGGAGGTGGGAGGCGGCCGCGTAGTGGAGGAGGAGGATGAGCAGGAGAGAGCGCCCGCGGTGAAGGGGAGGCATTGCTCGTGGCGCGCGCGCGCGTGCGCACGCGCGTGGTTCGGTTGGGTCTCTCTCAGAGAGTGGCGGAGGACGAACGGGAGAGAGTGATCGCTGATCAAAGATAGGAAGGAGGTCTATATGGAGGGTATGATGAGAGTAGAACGCATGATGGCGTGGCAGCAATGATGGCTCTTATAACGGCCTCCCGGACGGCAAACCAGCTGCAGCCTTTTGCAAAGCTCGTCCCGATTTTCAATTCCTTCAAGAAATACAGTAGTAATAATACTTACATCAGCCATCATGTATCTCTAAGCGTAAGGTTAACGGCTAGAGCCGGCATTTCCGCAACTTGATTTTTAGTATTTCACTTCCCATTTGCCAATCAGCACTATCTATCACAAACGGCTTTTGGGGCTGTTCCTCATCCCACTCGTCTGCAATAACAACACACGCTTCTCTCTTATTTTTTGTGTGAGGATCAATGTCCATTTTGTCATTGTTAATGATCAGATCGCGCTGTTTTAGGAGCCTTTGTATCTACAGCTGAGCTCTTCGACCAGCCTGGAGGCGCTCGGACCCTGGACCGCTGGACGTGCAGGGATCATCATGGGACGACACACTATGCTCATGTGTGACAGGATATGGTTGTGGATAGTATAAAAGAAAAAGGAGGTTCAGCAACGCGTCGGCGTGCCTGTTTTCAGTGCCTGCGGTATGTAGACGAGTATACAAGCGGAAAGCTAGAAGCCCAGAACAATGCCATCATGCGTGGCTAAATACCTAAGCAGACAAAAAGGCGAGGGGTACTAGAGTAACCTCTGCCTTTCGCTACTTTGAGTAATACCCTTCTCCTAATGATGACACCCATCATCTACAATTCTACTCGTTTGGTACAGTACGTACTAGGGTAGAATTGTATTCTGAAATGCGTATTCACCACGTCTACGAAGATGAGTAGATGACGTCCTCCAAGGACAGCGGAAAAGGGGGGCTGCAACTGCTAGCAAATGGAACCATGCAGCGACTGGCAGAAACAAACAGGAACCAGGCAGTCGCCGGCCGGAGGACAGAACGCGGCGCCATGACGGCAACGACGGGAACGCGCGCGGGGTCGAGCGTGGTGGAAATGTGGAATCAGCAAAGCAGGCGGCACGTCCAGTAAAAACTGCTGCGCAGACAGGCGGCGCGCCTGGAGCGAGCGAGCATGGAATGGAAGCACGCGTGCGGTGCCCGAGCGCGCGTGGCTTCGGTTGATCCCTCACACTCCCACCCGGCGCGCGTGACGGCGTGAGCGGGCGCCGGGACGGGAGGCCCAGCCGAGGCGGACAGGCCGTCCGGCGGCCGCGTAGGCGGGGCCAGCTCTTCTTAAAAGCAGCACAAGCCACGTCGCCGGTCGCCCCAGGCTTAAATGTTGTGCGTGGACGCCTGCGGCGGCTGTCGGTCACGGGCGCAGGCACCGGGCGCTTCAAGCGAGACGGGACGACGAGGACGCACGGAATGTTTTTGTTGGATGTTGCGCACCTCCCTCCCGCAGATTCCTTGGACTTGCTTGTTGCTTCCATCATATGATGATACGACCGGCGGCTCCCCTCCTTGGATGTACACTATGTACTAGCTACACACCAGTACACCAAGGCTCCAGTCCCCGGCAACAGCAACATGCCGGGGGTCATGTGTATTGCCTACTCCATTAAGAACGACACGGGTCGTGTGGGTGCCTCTTCCTTCAGGTACTGTTTGGTTCATGCCACACTGCGGTAACGGGAATGGAATGAGTTGTCGCTGCTAGTTGTTACGGTGGAACCGAGAACGCACTTTGTTTGGTTAGCTTTGTTAATCCTTTCTTCCTTTTACGGTGTTTGGTTATGAGAAAAATTACACCCGCCAGCCGGTCACACCAGAGAGGGAGAAGGAAAGGAATACTGGGGAGGGACCTCACTGGCGTGATGTGGCAGCAAAGCACACATGACATCCAAGTTCCATCGTTGTGGATTGCGAGGTCTAGGGTTCGTAGAAAAAGATAGAGTGGAGAGGGAGAGGGAGGGGACGACGAGGGTAAGAGATCATCACCGGCCACGATGTGGCGGAGGAGCTGCAGCTATCTGCCGGCGGGGATGACGAGGGAAGAGATGCTCACCGGCGACGATGTAGCGGGGGGCGCTACAGCAGCTGCGCATGAGGCGCGGTGGAGGCGGCATCGCGAGGATGAAAGGCGTGATGGCGCGAGATCGCAAGGAGAGGCAACGAGCAAGAAAGGGATCGGATAACGCAGCTTGGGGAGCGATAGCGAGATTCTGAGGCCCAGTATCTCCCTTTGATCTTCCCCCTAGCATATACTTTCACCGTCAGCTCATGGCAGGATCACCTCAAATTGGAACTAAGGTCTGCGAGGATTAATGCCATCTTAGCACTACATTTTTGCTAAACAGAAGGAATCACACAAATTCATGTCATTTACCGAAACTCTTCCATTTAATTTGATTTTCAATTTCATACATGTTCAGGAAGAATCAATGTAAATCAATTTGTAGAGTATGGCTACTTTGTAGTATAACCAGGTCTGCGGAACCTAACTTTTTTTTTGAAACGGGCAGAACGTAACTTAAGCATGACTCTTTCGAATACAAGCAAGCATAGGTATGCATCCACGCAAAGAAAACTAGCCCGTCAGTTGACTTGCTACTATAACTTCTCCATTGCATTCTTTTCGGTTTGTTCATCAGACATCTAGCAGAATGCTTACTTCCTAGACAGGCTAGAATTCGTGTCATCTGAGTTCTTAAGTAGAGTCTCTCGATGGAAATAGGCCACTTAGTGCAATGGTCCTCGATGGAAAGAGGCTATTTATATACCATCCCACTATGCAATTTTTCTTCTACAATTTTTTTTTGTGTTTCATGATATCCTGATCTGAAATGGTCTTTGCAATTTATATGATTTTTCTCAATTCATTCTATAATTTCTAATGCAGGTTTGTGGCTGAGACTTGTCAAAAAGATTAGAACAAGTTCCTGTCAGGTGACTGAAATATAACGGTCCATCAGTCACCTTCTAAACTATACAATTTGCATCCAATGGATCGGATATGTGATTGATGGAAACTTATGCATCAGTCTATGTAGAACCAAAAAAACCGCACAATTTAACACACTTCGTTGAATCTCCATTACACGCCTCAGAAATTCAACCAACACACAACCAAAAAATCAATCGCCTGATGAGAAACAAATCAGTTAGAAAAATTCCATGCACTTATTAGCTGAGGACTACCATATATGTACCGTTTATAAACTTGGTCTATCCTTCTTTTGTATGAATATGATGTAATAGTCAAGAATGTATAGGATCATCTGTTTGATGTTTCTTGATATGATTGACCCGAGATTTTATAGCTCTATCTGACGTGCACGAATGGCACAACCGTGTGTTATTTCCACACTCTTATCTGACCCTGGTGCATGCATCAAGAAGTGTCCCTAGAAGTAGATGAAGCCTATTGCTAGCACCTAGCGCCGCTGAGCCTGTCAACCCAAGTTCCGGGGAGTACCGAGTACCGATCTGCAGCTGTATTGACGCCAAGGAGGAGGTGATGCACGCGGATGAGCCGAGGGCCCGAGGCTGACGGGGAGGAACTTGCCGGCAGTTGGCCGGCGCATTGAGAAAGGGAGGAGGGCGCGAAGAGAGGAAGCTGATGGACCAGGCCCACTCTCTCTCTATTCTTTGTTTGATTATAAATGATTTGTTGATCACGCTTGATGCCATACAGCTCCCATGCATATTCTGTATTTGATTATAAATGGTTACACTTGGTGCATGATGAGTCTATCAGGTCGGTTACTCAGCTCACAACAGCAAAAACCACGATCAAAACAACTCAATGGTCAATTTTTGGACCTCTACATAGACCATCAAGCTGGAGCACAAAGAACTCGACCAAATCCATTTCATACGCCACAGGCGATGGACTTGTTTGATCACCGCCGAATGGGCGCGGAAGGCGGTCCATGACCTTTTCCATCACCTTCTTCTCGAGGTCGAGGATGAAGACAGCGCCTCTCATGTACGCGAGCATTGATCCCCTGTTGAAGCCAAACCACTGCTCATCAAGATGGGACCTCGCGCGTGGCACCGTCGCTGGTATTTTGAAGGCAGTGCAGGGCCACGCCGCAAGTGTGTCGTCACCTCCATCTCCGGCCGGCTGAGTCCAAGCAGTCAAGTGCAACGGATACACGGAGACGACCGCAAGCCTGCCGTCTCCGGTGAAACAGAGGAGCGGTTTGCCTCCGCCACGAACGGGGAGCTTTTTCAAGGAGACGAGCACTGTGCCCACCTTCACGCTAAGCTTGCACAGTTCATTAACCATATCGTGATCTCGGCCAACACCAATGCACAGCCAATGCGCCGCTCCCTGGTGGACAAGTGCGGATCTCTCACCCACCAGGGAGAAGTGGTTGTCCAGGCAAATGGTGGGCGCGCTCCAGCTGCGCGTTGCGGCGGAGTACGAGTGGAGGTGCAGCTTGCCGGCGCGTTCGGTGGTGAGGAGCAGCTGCGAGAGCGAGAAGCGCCCTAACGACGACGATGGCGTCTGCTTCCCGCCGTCAAGGACAATATCGGCGGCCGTGATGATGGCGTAGCTGCACACGTCGCGGTCGCGATCCCAGGGATTCCATTCCGGCACATAGATCCAATTGGGAGGTGGGAGAACGTGGCGTTCGCCAGTGATGGGGTTGCAGACGGCGAACGAGGAGGTGGCTGCGGCGACTGATCGCGTACATCCGCTCAACTGTGCGTGGGACGAGCTGCATCAGGACGATGCCGCGGCGTGCTGCCAGGGGCTCGGCGTAGTTGAAGGTGCCATCGTCGTCGGCGACGAAGGAGGTGAGGGCACGGCCCGTGGGGCCTAGCGGCGACCCCGGCGCCGGCAGGAAGGTGGGTGCGACGGCCGAGCCGTGCTGCTTCGTTTTCGTCTGAAACATCGTACCATGACAGCCAGCGAAACCTGCCATCTGCAAGAAGAAGCCTAGGAGACCCGCGCGGTGCCCCTCGCCCTGGCCCGGCCACAGACCGCGGAGGAAGTCTGGATCGGTGAAGCGACGCAGCCACCAGCGGTCTGTCACGGCGAACCTGAAGAGGTCTTTGACGTTGCCCACGCGGGACAAGACCTGGCTAGAGGACGTCCTCTGGCAAAGCCGCGATGCCGCTCCAGCATCTCCGTCGGCTCATAGCCGCGTCCGCCATCGCGCGTAATTTCCTGCTAGATCGCCCAGCCTGGAACGAACGGACGGACCCAAAAGTAAGACTAGGAACAGCGATCGAATATAATCAGCCAGCTAGGAGGGAGGGCTCCTCGAATACGGTACCTGAATCTTGAGGCGTTTAGGATCCGGACGACACACCTAGATGTGAGAACAGAATACATAACGCATTGTATATGATCTAGTATATTGATTGAATCATGCATGGTCCTTCTTAATTCGCAGTTCTGTAGAAAAGCCCGAACCATTCTTCATTTAGGAATTGTGCGCTGTCCATCAATTTCGAAGCATAGCCCATCCGCCATAGGCCGGTATCGGCAACGCTGGGCCTGGCCTGGCCAAGCACGTCTGAATACTGAATCGAAACCTCTCATTGCTTCGCGCATCGTACGAAACCAGTCAGCCAATCGTCAAACCTTTGGACTTGCCACAGTGGAAAAGTACTCGTGCTCCCGGTCTGTTGCCCTTCTTCCCTTCCCCTGCTCCCGGCGAAAGGGACATTTGAAGACGGAGCTCTGTGCTCCGGCCTCCGGGCCCGCTCCGCTAGGCAGCCTGGGACCCTGGGTGGGTCATCATCGTCGAGCGCGGCAGACTGGCAGTAGCAGTGGCCGCCAATCGCGCACCCATCGGCGGCCACACCAGACTACTGGTCTACTGCAGATGTCAACCGGCAATCATGTGGGCGGCCGCCCTGACACGCCGCCACTCGCCACTCTCAATTTCTCAAAGGCAAGGCAGGCGACCAGAAGGCCGCCGGAAAAAAGATGAGGGCGTGTGATTGTCGAGGCCACGTAACGCACACCAACAAATATATAATTGTCGTGCCATCGATCACGATCTCGCAGATCGACGGGCCGCCGCGGGTAGGTGTACGGGCGGCCAAACTGTCCTTACCGTTCACATCGTCCCTCCGCCTTTTGCGTTGCATGATGCCTCGGCTGGCTGTGTGTGTCCCTCCCTTCCCTACTCGTGCCCGGGCCGGGCGGCCGGCCTGCCCCGAACCCGCACCCCTGAATTCCCGGCCGTGTGTTTGGAAGAACACAGAGCTGGCCTGGGAGACCTGGCTGTGCGAGAACCCGGGTGGAATGGAATCGGTAACGAGGGCGAAGCGCAGTTAAGGCACACAGCGGGAGAGAACGTGCGAGGTCCCTCTCTCGCCTCGGCGTCCGGTCCGGCCGCCGGACACTCCGGGGGGCGTGTCGTGAAGCTTCCACGGCCGCGCGCGGAGCGACATATGTCTGAGCTCCGAACCATCGGCGACTGCACGAGCGCGAGCACAGGATGGAACGGCGCTGCGGATGACTCGGGTCGCCGTCGGACGCATGCGCCAAGGAGACGCCGACGCCGACGCCTGACCTGGCAACAGATTTTTATCCACCCGCCCCTGCTAGTGCTAGCTTTTCTATTGGATTTATTTACACCGCGGGCGGCTTAGTTGTAGTTGGGTTGGGTTAGGTGCGTGTTGGGTCGTCATGACTCATGAGGTCGTTAGGTTTAGTCTCGCTCGGTGAGCACGAGAGGTGCTCGACCTCGACTCCTTCGATTCTAACCTCGCGGATGGCGCGGCCGCGCGCGCGTGCTTGGATGCTTCCGGGTTTTCCTTTGACGAAATGCGGGAAAATAAGGCCGACTCGGCACCGGTCGCTTCCCCCCCTTTTTTTTTCCTTCATCCTTCGGTAGCGGTGAGCATCAATCGAAGGGCCCATCGGAACGGCGGAAAAGTAAAGGAAAGAGGTGTGTCATGTGTGTAATGTCCTCCTCGCCTTTGCCGTGGAACGAGATGCTCCTACACGGCTACTTTTCCCGAGGCGTTGTCTCGCTGAATATGTCACGTGGTGGCTGCATGCAAAAATTGAGTTTCCAGGATTTTTTGCAAGGGGAAGAGACCACACACACACGGAGTATTTACAGAAGCGTTCCCTTGTTGCGCATGCCAACATTGCTCAGAGAATGAAGCAATCTTGCATGTTCGTTCCCAGCGCAAGGACTTGTTATGTCGTACTCTTTCAGTTCTTCTCATCATCGCCGTGCTTCAGCACACACCTCTCGGCTTTCGCCATGAACTAGACTTAGCGAGAGAGATGAATGGAAGAAACGAAAAACAAAACAAGGGAGCCCGTCAATAATTGTTGCCCGGCCTCCCTCGTCGACTAGTCTCATCGCGGCTCCACCATGGAGATGGAGACCTCATTGACGGAGTGCGTCTTGGTCGTGTCGCTCTTGATGGCCAGCGAGAATTCGGAGCCGGACACCCTCTTCACCACCCTCGCGAACAGCGGCGGCGCCGCGGGCGCCGGCATCTTCATCTGGTCGCTGATGAGCATGAGCACGGCGCTGGACATGGTGGGCCGGAGGTCGGGGCTCTCCTGCACGCACAGCAGCCCCACGTGGAAGCACCGCCACGCCTCCTCCCGCGCGTACGACCCCGCCAGCGACGCGTCCATGAACTCCGCCGCCCTCTCCTCGTTCCACAGCTTCCACGCCTGCATGATTGATCAAGGCCAACATTTATCGATTTATTAAGCACGCACTGAGATCGAACACGGCGTTTGTTTGCGAGAGGAATTCGTACGTCTTGGATCAGGGTGTGCTGGTGCTCCTGAAGGTACATTGAGCCGTTGCGCTGCCCGCTGAGGATCTCCAGCACCAGCACGCCGAAGCTGAACACGTCTGATTTCACCGAGAACACGCCCTCCATGGCGTACTCCGGAGCCATGTACCCGCTGCCACAGGAAAAAAAATTTGACCTTCAGGCTACTGCCGCTCGGCATTCGGCAAGCTTTGTTTGTACTGAACCTGACGAGTCAGTCACTGCACTTACTATGTGCCGACCACGTGGCCGGTGCTGACCTCGCTGCTCTCCTCCTCGAAGATCTTGGCCATGCCGAAGTCGGAGATCTTGGGGCTCATCCTGTTGTCCAGGAGCACGTTGCTGGCCTTGAGGTCCCTGTGGATGACCTTGAGGCACGAGTCCTCGTGGAGGTACAGCATGCCGCGGGCAATGCCCAGGATGATGCTCTGCCTCGTCTTCCAGTCCAGCTGGCCGCTCTTTCTAGTATCTGACAATCGATCACAGCAAGCTCTGTCAGGCTATTAGTGATTTACAATGCTATATACGTAATTTCGCACGGTTACGAGTTCAGGATTATTATCCGGTTGATTATATTGATCAAGGGGCATCTGTCCTGTGAAACCGATTATAGCCACCAAGTCCAATCACTTCATTACTCAGAGAATTCTGACCGGGGTTGCACGCATGGGGCACATGATGCTACACAATTTTTCATGCCAGTGCAGGACAGCAGGAGTAGTGCCAGTAGTGCTTGGCTTCCCATTGACCTATTTCGCATCGATCTAGTAGCGTGATTAGACCTAATTGACTCAAAACAGTAATCTACGCAGAGTTCAGAGCCCAAGAAGCCAAGGGCGAAGCATGTGGTGTGACCACGTGCATCTTCCATGGGCATGCGCATCGGATTCAACCAAATCCCTGACAGTCTGTGCATTCTGTAATACGAATCAAGCCAAACTCAACCATGCACATTCGTGTTCCACCACGACTCCAGACGCGTAATATTCTGAGGACACGACAAATTCATGGAGGAATTGGCGAAAAAGAATAGGGAATTAATACTAACCGAAGAGGAAGGCGTCGAGGCTCCGGTTGGGGAGGTACTCGTAGATGAGCATCTTCTCGTCCCTCTCGACGCAGCATCCCAGCAGGCGGACCAGGTTGCGGTGCTGCAGCTTGGCGATCAGCTCCACCTCGTTCCGGAACTCCGCCGCGCCCTGCCGGGACCTCGCCGACAGCCGCTTCACGGCGATCTCCGCGCCGCCGCCAAGAACACCCTGAATCGAACGATCACATCCATCCAAGACGACAAGTTCAGTCAGCGCACCAATCGCGATGTCGGCAGTCTCATGCGTGCACAGATCGATCGATTACCCGATAGACGGGCCCGAAGCCGCCTTCGCCGAGCTTGTTCTCCTTGGAGAAGCTGTTGGTGGCCTCATAGATGGAGGTCAGGTCCATGAGGGGCAAGTCTGAGTTGGACAGCGGCCTCAGGCTCTCTATCTGAGCTCTCCTGACAGCTGCGAATTTAAGGACCCATGCATGAGACGTACGCTCTCGCCATAACTAGGCTAATCCTAACATGACAGCAACCGGTAGCACAGCTGTAGGTCGTAACAATTGCATCATCATGCATGTTCTACGAACCGCTTGATGATGATTGGGAAAAAAAAAAGCCTAGATAGCTCACCGTTGCGCTTCCTCCATCTCCAGCAGTAGATGCAGTAGCAGAGAGTGCAGACGATGACCACCACCAGAATCGACACCATGATGGGCATCCCATTGGAGTGGCCGGAAGAATGTCCTGGAGATCGAACCAGCCAGCAAGAACACCTGAATCACCTCTGCCCCTACACCTTAACTGGAGCAGCTAGCAATGGCACATCTGCCGCAGAGCTGCCTACCTGAATCACTTGCGCCTGCAGGCGCTATGTCCATCAGCCGGCGATGTCGAAGGCGGTACATCGGCCCAGCCATCGTCCCTCCTCCCCGGTCCTGCATATGTCGAGATCTTGGAGCTCTGCGAGGGAGAATTAATGGCAGCGCCTCAGCTACCTCTGTATGGGTATCTCTCTTCGTTCTCCCTGTGCTATATACCTCTGTGGTCGTTGGATAAGTGCTGTAGCTAGGTAGAGTATACCTTTTGTATTTGATATATATAGTGCTACTATTGTGGTGGCTCAACCGCAATTATGCATGATGAAGGCATATATGTAGCTCTGACTGTCTGTGACTCTGTGCAGGCAGTTTTTTTTTTTTTTGACAGGGGACACTGTGTGCAGGAAGTTAAGAGGGGAGGGATGGGGACGGAGGGAGGGGGCGCTGATGGCTGCCTGCCTGTCTGGATGGATGATCTGCTTGCTGGTTTTCAAAAAGCTGCTGCTCATATTTCATATTTGTCCTCTCAGGATTGCCAAATATCCCATTTGACCATGTACTATAGCTTTTGAAAACACACACACACACACACACACTTTCTTATGTCTGTGGGGGATCGGAGGCTTCTCTTCTGTTTTCTGATACGGGACGGCAGTGGTTTCGCTTGATCCCTACCTACTGGATGCTTCTCTTTGTTCTTGGCTTTTGTTCCTGTCCCTTGCCTTTCAACTCGGTTTTCTCTTTCAGTCAAACGGATTATTCTCCGATCCGGCTGCATAATCTAGCGACGCACTTGCCGTGTGACGTTAACCTGTATCATTGTTAAAGCACCCCTCCCAAGTCCCAACAAAAAGAAACCCTCTCACGCCCTTGTCCGCAATTTGGTGAGGCCAAGCCGCCAAGGGGGTCCGCACCATTTCTTTTCCACCCCCCACGGCCACGGGCGTGTGTTGAGACGACGTGCGCGTGTGAACTGCGCTCGCTGGAACCTGATGAAAGCACACAGCACTAGAGCAGCACAGCACAGCAGGGCCAGGGTGCGCGAGGCTCGCGCGCCACCAAACGCCAATAATGAAACGCGCCAAGTACAGGGACGCGACGCGAACGCGAGTGTGTTTTGTTCCTTTTGACGAAACAGGATAGCTGATGGCGTGCATATATATCATCACAGTCCACAGCGAGCGAGCGTCCCGGCATCATATGGTGGTGTTCGGTAACCAGTACGTGTGTACGCGACGAACAGGGGCCCCGGCCCCCAGTTGGAAGCCACCTCATCGGCTCCGGGGGCCTTGCGTCTCGAATGGTCAAACCAGCTTGGCGTTTTGTATCCGTTCGTGATTCGGCTGGTGGCGCTGGCGCCTGGCATGGCGGTGGAACGTGGTGCTGCGCTGCGCGTTCCGCGATGGCCGGTGGTGGGCTCGGCGGCCTCGGCTGGGGGCGTGGAAAAACGGACGCGGGGAGCCGGGGAACTGCAACTGCAAGAGCGACGTGGAGCCGGGCGGATCGGTGGGGCCTATCTGTCGGTGGCCTTGTGATCGAGCACTGGAGGGGATCGAACCCTCGTGGTGGTCCACGCAAGTCGCGCGGAGTAAACAAGTGGCCGGTGCTGACAGTGTTTTGACGTGGGCGGAGGCGGGCTAGTTTAAGTTTAACCGCACGTCTTCTAGACTTCGGAGCGCAGGCACGCTAGCTGATCTTTCAGCGTCACAGTGGTTGCAAGAGAGGGGCTTCCATGTCCCACTTGCTGCGAAGCGCCAAGAGATCAGTGCTTGACAGGAATGGACGCGGTTGGCTCGCTGCAGACCTACGGTGGTTGTTGTTGCGCTGCTCAGGGTTGCGCCGATGGAGAACTACTACTGTCCGCACTCGATCGGCTTGGTTGCTGCCGATCTTGGCTCCGTTCGTGGTTGCGGCAGCGGCAGCGGGAGGGCTACCGCACGCACGTCAGCACATACGTCCGGTGCAGGCGAATCGTATGACGCCAAGATACCGCGGGACTGTGGGAGGGCTGCCGCTGCTGCCGAATCCGTATCCTCCAGAAAGATTGAGCGAAGACGGGCCCTCGTTCGGCGGAGCCATCCGGTCCAAACGCTGGAATCCTGATGCAATGCAGGTGGGTGGGTTTTGGTCGGCCCAAACGCTCCGCTGACCTAGTCTGCCCAAGTAGGCCTAATTTTTGGTGCTGGATTGGTTTGGATCGACCCAACCCAGGACAACTGTGAGTTTTGGGCAGGCGGCAGGCCCAAGAAACAGGTACGTGGCCGCGTTTCCGTGTGCTCCTGCTCTGCTTCGTCGTCTCCTCCTGCTCGACCTCGCTGCCGCCTTGCGGGCCACCCGGCGATTGAGCCTAGAAGCAGTGCGTTGATTGATAAAACCGATCTACAACTAAGCCTGCCTACCCAAGCCGGCTGCGGCTAGCCACACGCATTTCCCTGGCAAAACCGATCGAACAGCGACGGAGGAGGAAGATATGGGATATCGTCATATCGACACCCATCTGAAATTGGTGGAGCGAGGGATCCAGAACGACGAGTGCAGCGGGTTGAATAGGTGCCTCTTCACAACCGATGGCTATGCTCGTTTTTTTTTTTTTTGGGAAAGCTATCTGAAGAAAACCCTGTTGTCCGAAATCCAGAACCCCGCGGAGCGGTGGCAAGTGTAAGAGATGATCAGTCTAGCTGGAGCTTTTCTAGACGGCTAGACATGGGCGTTTGGATCCGGAAGTTAAATTTTAGTCTCAGTCACATCAGATATTTAGGATATTAATTAGAAATATTAAATATAGTCTAATTATAAAATAATTACACAAATGATGACTAAACGGCGAGACGAATTTATTATGTCTAATTAATCTATAATTAACAAACGTGATGCTACAGTAACCATTCGTTAACCATAGATTAAATAGGTTTAGTAAATTCGTCTTGCCGTTTAGTCATCGGCTGTGTAATTAATTTTATAGTTAGACTATATTTAATACTTTTAACTACCATTGAAACATCTGATGTGATATGAGCTAAAACCCTTTGAAATGGGCATAGAACGGTGGATTGACAGGTCTTGGATTCTCGCTCGTGATGAACAGGGCAGTGCAGTTTGCTTCGGGGCAGCTTCCATTTATTGCGTTGAACCTGAGAGCTAGGCAGAATCGGTGGCATCAAGGAGGAGTTGCAGGCTTGCAGCTGGCATTGCACATAGCAGTGGCCATCATCCAGTGACGACAGTAGAGACCGATTGTTTGTCAATTATACCGGAGAAGATCGCCCCAGAACGTGTCTTCATTTTTGTGCAAAAATAATGTTTTGATTTGTGCTCGAGTGGTTGCCGCTCACCTTTTTTTATTGGTGGTGGAATTTAGAGTCGGGGGGGGGGGGGGTGGTGCTCGGCTGGTCGCTGGGCCTTGTAGTGGTTCTTGATGTTGCTGTTCTTAGGATAGGCAGAAGGCAGCGAGTGAGTTGTATCTGTTTTCTCTCTTTTCCTTTTTTGCTTCCATCTACTAATATAATTGTGCAGCAAATCTCTTACCGCCCTTTTAGAAAAAAAAAAAGGATCGCTCTAGATTGGCGCTGCAGCTAAGAGAAGTCAAATTGCTCGGAATGAGCTACGACAGGTTGAGTTTGTGCATTGTTAATTTGTTAGACAGGGAATAAAGGGACGGACTCTAGCCTACCGCCAATCCCACCGTCTATTTTCAAACTCCAATTTACAATGTTGCTATAGCGTAAATTCCATTCTTTGCGCTTTCTGCTGCACACAACCTTAGCTACTTTGCTTGTAGGGAGATGTTGTGGACCGTATGGCTTCAACAACCTCCGTATTTTGTTGCCTATCTTCTTACCAGTCGATTGTAAATTGCAATCCTATTTCTTCTTGATAAAAGCTCGACATTTCATCATAGTTATTTTTAGAAAATGTAGAGTTCTGGCATCTGTAGGCTAGGAGATATGTCTCCACAGGTTGATGCTTCAAATTCAGATGATTTTAATCATCTTGCACGAAACTTCAATCGTCTGCTAAACAAACAAAAGATGGAGGTCCTGATGGTTCTGATTGAGCAGTGGCACCCCAAGAAGGCAATTGTATCAGAGTTTTACGTTAGGTTCTCTTTTGTTTTGTTCTCGTTCTCTGTTAGTGTTGGTTTTGGTCAGTAGTGTTCGTCAGAGGAGTCGGTGGTTATTAGTTTTAGGTGTAGCCTGCTCGGGTGTCACTTGCCTGTAGTCGCCATGGTTGCTGTGTAGTTGGGCCTCTTATTGCAGGTTTAGCAAGTTTTTCCCTTGCTGGAACTGTGCAGCTGTTTTCATTTGTTAAAGCCGCCCATCTAGTTGCGGGCTTCGTCAGCTACCCACTAGGCCACTAGCGAACCGTGCATTTGTGCGGTTTTTGAGCCTGTCCCCCCCCCCCCCCCCTAAAAACTGGACAAATTCTCTCTCTTTTCATCTCATCAAATTTGGGGCAATACTCTTGCCCCTCCTCAGGGAATAATAAAAAGGAAAGATGGCAGTGCAGAGGAAGAGAATTACAAGGTTTAACAGAATGTTAAACCCCTGTTCTTCATGTAGCATTTCCCCTAAAAAACGAGTACATATCTGTAGTGCTAATGATCGGTTGGTAGGAAAGAGAACAAGATCGAAGCTAGTACTTATGCATCTGCCTCATTATTAGTACAGTATTTATCTTCGAACGAGGTGCCTGCAGAGATAAGCTGTTGAGATGCAGAATGAAACCAGAAATGCCTGGTTCGTTATTAGCAACTCCTATGCGTTTTATGTCTTCTCTTCTAGCTACTTTCAGTTGCTCCTCTGCGACGCCGACGACAAGATGGCGTCGAGCGCCTCCCGCACTTGAGAGATCTCCGGCGCCTTCCCCCCCTGGGCCGGCCAGAACTCGTCTGTTGCAAGAACCTGCGATTAGTCAAGCACACAGTTGGTCACAACACTGCACATGCATGCACTTAATTAACACCATGTGCCCGGCCTCTAACTCTTAAGTCGTTATGAAGCACGCATGCGTTTATGTATAGCAGCACCGTACCTTGACTTGCAACTGGAGGAGCTTGACGTAGCTGATGGCCTTCTCGAGCATGGTGACAAGGTCGACCTTGGTGCCGTTGGGCACCAGCTCCTGCAGGGTCCGCAGCCGCTCGCTGATCCGCTCGCGCCGATTCTGCAGCAAGAACGGCTCCTGATCAGATCAGCGGAGCAACGCGAAGAATTGACGCGATTCATTCCATGGACGGAGAAAACTTGTATTCCGGTGGTCACCGCCCAAGCTAGTTACCTACCTTGGCCGCGAGGCTCTGCGGGTCCTTGGTCGGGACGGCGGGCGCCGACTTGGCCTTGCTCGTTTTCCTGCCCGCGCCGCACGGCTTCTTGGCATTGCCGGACTGCGGATTCGCATCCTGCACGCGCGCAAACCGTGAGGAATTCTGTACGTGCGAGCTAGGAGCATCATACCAAGAGAGATCGAAGTGGGCGACAAGCTGTACAGCATTGTGGTTGCGCGAGCACGTACCAGGTAGGCCCGCTTCTGCGAGGCGCGCTCGGGCGAGCCGCTCGACGACGAAGTGCTCGGGAACAGCAGGCCGAACGGACGCCCCGCGCCGCCTGACGACGACGCTCGCTCCGTCAGGGTGAAGCACCCGGTAGACGCGTCGAAGCCCACGGACGCGGTCAGCTCGCGGCGCGCCTCTGGCGCCGCGGCCGAGGCGACGTAGCTGACGATCTGGTCGTCCATGGCGTCGATCCACGCGTCGCATTCCTCCTCCTCCCCCGTCACCGCCGCCGCCGTGGCGCGGTCGAACGCGAGGACGGACGATGGAGCCCACGTACCCGGCCAGACATTGTTCCCGCCGTTAGCCACGTAGCCCGCGCCGGCGCCGGCGTATGACCCGGCCGGCGCCCCGAACAGCGACGCCGCGTCGAAGCCCAGCAGCGCGTCGTGGCCGTACCCGAGCGCGTCGAAGGCAGACGCCGCCGCCGCCACCGCGCCGTCGAAGCCGCCGTACCCACTGTGCTCCCTCACCAACGCCATGATCACCGACCCCGATGGCAGTTAGTTGCCTTGGAGACGAAAGATCAGGTGCTAATCTGCACCACGGTCCGTGCGCTTCTACTACGCGCCAACAGAAGGCTGCTACGCTGGTGTGTTGCGGCTGTCCTTGTGGAGAGTGTGCTTCGGTTCGCGCCATGGGCGCCGACTATATATAGACGCGCGTGGCTTGTAACGCCAAGCACATGGGGGGCCAAGGAGGATTTGCACAGGTGCAGCTAGGTGCATTAAATGCGTGAGTTCGCTAGGCGATTGAGCTGCCGATCCTTGCCGAAGCCGTGTCCCCGGGCGGGGTGGAGTGGATGGGCGGGGGAGGAAAAGAGGAGGCAAGGAGCAAAAGCCGCGGCGGAGCCGACGAGGGCGCCCACGTCTCAAGATTCTGAACGCCTCTCCGGTCGCACGTGGCCGCTTGCATTGCAGTGTAGATGCCGCTTCGCCTTGCCGCGCCATTATGGCAGGCGTGCAAAGTTTCATTATTTTTTTGAAATGTTGATGGGATATGCAGAGCTCTGTGCAAAAATATCAGATGTCTCTGGAAAGACTCTCTGCAAAATTATGATTGTATTATTTGCTTCCTTGATCTTGTAATAGCTTGTGTTTTATAATTCTTCTATCTAATTATGATCCTTTATCACACAATGGATGCAATTATAGAAAATTAATAAACTACAAGGAAAATTGACATGCATTACTCACATTTGATCGATTGATTATGGATATCTAAAACATCACTTATACGCGACGAATGGAGTAAAAAACAACTGTTTATCTAGTATAATGGTGTATTTATCCCTCAAAAACAAGTTACTATAGACTTAGGACCACGTTCTCATTTACTCTCCTTGTTAGGCCGTTCTCACCGGAACATCCATCCCACTGCCCAATCTCTATCTACAATATGTGTATAGTATTGCATATTGTTTGGGCACTCATTTGGACGACACTAGTGAGCATAGTCCTATATCGATTATCAGCATGCAACCATGAACCATTCAATTGCACGATATAGTAGTTACCAAGAATATTAGAAGTATGTCTCTGGCATAATCGAAGAGTCACAGGTACATTTGAAAATATAAAAACCTAGACGTAAGATTATCCGCATGAACAAGAAATATTATTTGGATACTACTATTATACTTCTTAGATATTTTCCAAGGATATTAAAAATACTGTAAATCTGTGTTAGCTGCACTTAACGATGGATGATATGGATTTATTGTATGTAGGGATACAAGCGAGCCTACTTGCGGACATAAAGGGAAGCCATTTTTCTTCGGGGCTCCATGGAAAAATGACTTCCCGCTATACCTGTGAGTAGACCCGCTTGCATTCATAATACGTATGTTGAGATTGGTACACTAATTGAACTGACGGGAGATGTATGATATAAATGCCTTGTATGTTGGGTTTGAAACACTAATTGAAAATATTTAGGAGTGCATGCTAATTGAGCGTAGCAAGGTTGATTGTGAGCATATAAATGTTTGCATCTGCATTGTTCTTTACAAAATCACTTGCATGTTTGAATTTGTCAGTTGGTTATGTGTATACTTTTAAAAAATAGAACAAGATTTGTCCTACGGAGACACACACAATCATTTTTGTTTGGTTTTTGCTGATGGGTTTCAGGTAAGCAATTAAGAAAATAAAAGTAGAACTAAGTTTAGCTAGCTCTTCACTTGCCCACCACACCACCTACCAATATTTTCTCAAGTGATGATCATGATGTGCATTTTCTTATAAACTTGTGGCTACAAGTTAATCTATATAAACTACATATATACATCATGTTGTGCATGCATCATGAAATGATATGCCAATTTAATCAGATTGCAGTGAACAACTTGTAGCTGTGCTAGAAGTAAATCTAAGGATGTCAACAACAGCATCGCCTTGGTGGTGTTGAACATGAGGATCTTTTTGCTGGTTGTCCTTGTCCATGTCCTCATCTTGTGATTGGGGTGCATGTTGTGTTGTTGTAGCACTAGTACTGAGCCGCAGCCCACCAAGTCATCTGAGGCCAACAGCTCGCCGATGGGGCCCAGCTCTTGGCACTCTTCATCCCAATTCCCCATATCACTTGTAATCGTGCCTCTGTTTCCATCGACCTTTCCTCCTTTGCCCACAATGAAGAGTGAGAATGTACCCACCATGGAGCTCAGTGTGTTTACCATCTCCACACCATTTCTCACGTACTTCTCTATGTATGATACGTGTCCTGGAGCCACAAACCTCCCATACATATCTGCCATGAACTCCTCATCCTCCATAACCTCCTCTATTACCTCTGGATTGACGATTTGGTGGCCCTTTTCGCCTGGATGAAGGAATCTGCACACGGTGACCCTCATGATCGACTGCATTGCAAGCCGTGCTGCATAAGCAACTGCTTCCCTATCATCTGCCCCACCCAAAAACAATGCCACCACATGATGGTGACCTCCCGTGACCTCTTGTGCGAAGCAGCGCTCCACAAGGACCCCTACCGTGCATGGAGCCCTATGTAGGATCCGTTGGTTTAGTAGGCGTCGTCCCTCACGTCGGCACACCATGCGCCCATCATACCTCTGCTCTTTGTGGAAGGGCATGATCACTAGTGATGCACGAGCATCCTCCACGCTATTGCGTACATCTGTGTCCATGGAAACCAAGTTGGAAATAGCTGTCATTTGTCGCACTGGGATGGCATTATCGTAGGTAAAGGTAGCCACAGCAGAGGCCACTTGCTCAATCTCACGCGCATAGCCCCACTCGTCCTCATCTTGGCCGCCATCGCGAGCATGGTATAGTTGGTGCGTGATGGCATATTTGTGTGATGTCACGAGCTCAACAAGGTGTAAGAGATACACATAAAGTGGTGCATTTCCCCTAGAGAGGTTCGCAAGCGTGAGCATAGGGTGGATACCAGCGGCGCCATGGATGCATACAAGCATGCGAAGCTCATGGTCAACCCTGAGGTGTTGGAGGCAGCGTGAGCGATACCGAGAGGCATGGCGTTGCTGGCGAACAATGGCAGCAGATGCAGGCCCAGCCAAGAATGTGTTAATGATTGATGACAAGAGAAGCACCACTTGTGCTGTCTCACTCCATACATGGACTTTGTTCCCAAAGTTGATGACAAGTATATCAGAGTAGCCCTTGACATTTAGCAATGCGCCTAGCACGATGGCCTCCCGTGTTGCTATGCCTAGTGCCCGCCCTGCTAGAACTGTTCCAACCACCTTTCCCAATGCGCTCAATATTGTGGTGAAGGTGACAGCCACAAATAGCTGGCTCATGGTGAAGTGCTTGATCTGAGCAAAATCTAGGCGAGCACCAATGGCCCCAAAGCAAAGTGGCATGATGAGTTGGTGCACAAGGTAGGCAAGACGATCCATGAGTGTTCGTGCTGTTGGGCCTTCACGTGGCATGGCGAGGCCGATGAGGAAGGCTGTCATTGAGGCACTATAGCCCATAACTTGCTCTACTAGAGAGAGGCCAACAATGAGAAGCAGCATGCCACATAGTTCATACTTGCTTATGTATTGTCGCCCACACTTGAGCCTATTTAATAGACGCGCCACCCACGCTGTGAGGCTCACGGTCATCCACACTGTGAGTGCCATCCAAGCCAACACTGCGATCTTGACCAGCGGGGAGGACTCCTCATCCTTAGGTACAGTTCCATACACAGTGTGGGTGACAATAACGACACTAAGGGTGGTGAAGCTGGCCATGTCATTGGCAAATGCAGCACCAATGGCAAGTTGTCCGATCTCAGAGCCCGTGAGCTTGAGCTCAGTGACAATCCGGATGAGGACGGGTGAGGCAGTGCTGGTGAGTACGAGTGCAAAGAGTGCAGTGGAGGCGTAGATCTTGCTAGGTTGAAAAGAGCCCTGACCTAGATGTAAGATTCCATAGGAAAAAGGACCAGCCAATAGGGCGAGGATGAGGCAAAGCGCAGACCCACCACATGCCACAATAAGCGAGCGACGCAAATTGTGTCGCAGGTAGAGTAAGTCCAACTCAAGGCCGATGAAGAACATGAAGATTATGCGGACGAAGTAAATTGTGCCACTGAGGGCACTCCCTGCATCTTGCATTCCTAGTTGATGGAGGTCCATGATACGGCCTAGCACTGTTGGTCCAACCATAATGCCGGCCTAACATTGACCAATTAAGAAAAATAATTAGCATCACAAATTGTGAGATGAGCCAACGAATCAAAAATATGCGTACATACCAGAATGTGGGAGATGATGCTTGGTTGTCCAACGCGTCGAAGCACAAAATGGAAGAGGCCAGAGAGCATGAGGACGGTGGCCATGATCCCGGTGACGGCCTATGATGCTGCCCATGAAGTAGGCGCCCTCGCCCACATCGGCGGAACATTTTGCATTGCCTTCGTCCGCCATTACATCGAATTAACCGATGAGGGATCATTGGGCTTTAGTCGTCCAGGCCTTTCGCACTTCTCCTCTTCCCCCTAGCATGCCACCTACCTATATTTGCTCAAATGATGATGCGTTGGAGTTAAGTGGTGCATGCCCTTACAAACTCGTGGCTACAAGTAAATCTGTACCAACTAAATATATACATGGTGTTCTGCATGCAGGAGATGCGGTGGATAATTAATTTGGATGTGGTGGATCATTTTGGATGTGATGGATAATTAATTGTTGTGTTAGATGAAAAATAGGAGGATGACAAGAACATCGACATCGGCTACACCAAAATGGTGGTTTTGATCTTGAGCATACTACCATTATTTGTACTTGCTCCTAGCAAGAAACCTTCCCAACTTGGAGGGCATCGTTGATCTCGTTTTGCATTAACCAGGCACTCTTCTCTAGATTGTAGTATTTAAAGTGATGGTTGAATTGCGTTGATTCGTAACAACTAATTGATGGTACACTGCAAACCAAATAAAGGTCCATACAAACTTTCAGGACTCTCCTAACCATAACATCCTATAAATAACGAAGGAGGGTTTTCAAACAATTTTGGTTTGGAACCTTACCTGATAAATGGCCTCCTTAAAGCAGTACTTACATATGACACTAAATAATCGTTTTATATTGTAAACTAGTTCATGATAACATATATAAGATGTGAAATTGGATAAATGTATGCATTTAACTAAAATACTACATTGATATTGTTGCCTAGTTTGTATAAAAATATGTTATTACCACATAGTTGTTTGATGGAGAAAATTCATCATTTTGAGTGTCATGGTGCAAATTGAGGTGACTATTTATGCTATGGGAACTTCTTTGCCATTGAAAATTGTTGTGGAACAAGGAAGCAAAGCTTATTTTGCTTTGGGGACACCCGTTTCATTGTTGTTGAACACCTCCTAGTAACCTATTACTATTTGTCCCCATTTACTGATAAAGAAAAAAACAAATCATATAAATACTCAAGATGCCTTTCCAACTCCAATTGGCATTTAGATCTAGCTAGTTTTTAGCCTTCATATGCAATCTTTGCACCATAGCCATGAAAACTATACTAAGATTCAAGATAACCGTGAAAACATGTCATTATGATGTAATTATTTTTGTCATTCTAAAACACATGTTAGTCACAATGAGCATGGTGCCGTTAATCACCAAAACCTGATTAGGGGCCTAAGAGTGCAATCTACAACCTATAATCTATACTTTTAAATTTTAATATAACATAAATGGGAGGGTTTTCAATACAGGTACAATAAGCACTAGAGTCTCAACTTAATGCAAATAAAAATTGTAACAACTAATAAGATCAAAATTTAAAAACAAAAAACTAGCTAGATACATGAAGATTATATTCTCTTGAGCACCGATTTGGATCTTTGAGTG
Organism: Paspalum vaginatum; assembly: GCA_030272315.1. Lineage (NCBI taxonomy): Eukaryota > Viridiplantae > Streptophyta > Magnoliopsida > Poales > Poaceae > Paspalum > Paspalum vaginatum. The sequence continues at coordinate 6,565,204 of CM059015.1, forward strand.
GTGTTGTTTTCATGTGCAATTTCCATGCACTTTAATTTGATTTGATCGAGGGAATGCTAAGTTAAGCACTAGGGATCCAGATGGTGACGTACTTAGGGATTAAAATAGCGAGACAATGTGCTTCGGATACCGTTAATCCCCTGACCTTGACGCTGGACAATGTGCTTCGGATACTGTTAATCCCTGGCCTTGATGCTGGCAAATCAAACGCCGGAGGCAATTCCTGCTGTTCTTGAGCTGCCTGGTGTTTGTTTGTCTGCAAGATTAGAGACTGTATGTTTCCTTGCTTTTTTTACTATTACATGCACACGCTGTGATTAATGCAGCATCCATGCGCGTCATTAATGCTGTTGATCTGAGAGCAACTAGCAGCTCCTTTAATTGCGAGTCAAGAGTTGCTAGCGTGCGTGCACGTCGACGTGTCGAGAGCGAGCTCGATCTCCCCCCGACCGATCATGGCTTTGCTAGTGCATATTGGGACTGTGTTCGGCACGGATACCACTCTTTCGAAGCCAAGTTCGGCGTGCATATTATCTTCATCCGATTCTGTGCTGGTTTAATTCGCACATGATATTGTTAATCTGCATCTTAAGGTACCGCCTTTATCCTACATGAGGTGATCTATTTCTGAGCCCCGTTCATATAAAATTTGATAGGAGAACCCCACCCCCCACCCCCCACCCCACACACACACATATTCCTCATGTCTATACTAACTATGAAATTGTGAGTGATAATACATTACGTACATTCCAAAAAAAAAGTAAAAAAGATGATGCATCGCCCGCGCCTCACAAGTCACACCCTACGTACCCAAATAAACGTCCTTACCTCCGGTCACAAGTTATGGGGTACGTACAGGTATCTCAAGTTAACCATCCTAAACTTTGATTACCTGCTTCAATCTTGTATCGTTTAAACATAAGTCTTTGGTTGGCTTTTGGCTCAGGCTAAGATTCTTACTGCTGATAAATTGATGGAGCGTCAGTGGCCTTGCAACCCGATCTGTGTGCTGTGTGATCAACAGCCTGAAACGGCGACCCACCTGTGCTTGCATTGTCCTTTTGCACTTGAAGTCTGGGAGTTACTTCAGCAGTGGATTGGCAGCGATGTCTTTCCCCCCTCGCAACATCTGCAGAATATTGGCGATTGGTGGAATTTGTGCTTGCAAGGTAAATCCAAGAAGCAGAGGCGGACCATGGCTGCTTTCTTTTTATATACTTCGTGGAATATTTAGAAAGAGCGAAATAGACGTACAGTTGCAGTTTTCAATCTTACCAAGGATGAAATGGCGCTTAAGAGGGCGGCTTGTGGGCAACCTTGGAGAGTATGATTAGACCCCTGTGTATGTGTTCTTGTTCGTCTGTTTTACGATGAGTGTGTGTTTTTTTGTGGCCTATGTAATTTTTTTGTACCCGAACATTTTGATTTCCTCTCCTTAATTGAATCGGCAATGCTCCTACCTAATGTTTCGGAAAAAAAAAGTTTGCACCATATAATAAAAAAAAGGAAACACAATTTTTAGTGAAATATATCTACAAAAAATTGTAGCAAAATTATGTGTTTTATGGATTTTTTTCCAAGCTTTGAAACTTAACACATGAAAAATAATTTGTGGGCAAAGTTTAAAATAGTTGAATTCAGACAACCAAAGCATCACTTCTTTATATGACTAGCGGGGTAATTAACTCTGTTAGTTAAGCAGCTAGTGAAGCTCAGTTACGGTTACGGTTAGTGTTGCCAGCTACTATGTTGTCACGTTTAAGAGCCTGCTTAGCTTGGATTTATCACAGATTTATATATAGTCATATAGAAGTTGGTATTTGCAATCTCAAGTACTGAGCCGTAGCTGCCTTAATCCGGCAGACCTATATAGTAGACGGCTTTTAACACTGCCTTAATCCTCCCGCCCCTCATGCAATTTAGGGATCCAAATAGCACCCTAATTCTTACAATCGAGCTTTCTACGAGATTACGATATATATGGATCTGTGTTGCTGAATCCTTATAAGCTTGAGTGAGTTGGAAACTGACTTTTACCGGTCAACTAGTAGCCAGATAAATCCACTCACCTAAAGAAAATTGACAAATCCATCCCGCCAATGTGTGGGACGATTAGGCAATTAATGCGGCAAGATTACAGCATTAATGGCGCCCGTACCAGCCAGGGCTGCTCAATTAATCCATGCATGTGGAGTTCATTAATGAAGGCAACTTGCTTTACCTTCCTCTCTTCCTGAATCCTGACCCTCACTTGGCAGTTGACGTGATCGTCCATGGTTTGGTACAACTGCGCAAGCGTTCTCTGCTCTCCATCCATCTCTAGGATTCCACTTAGGACTACTGTAATGGCGCGTGGAATAGTGACCACTAGGAAGAAGAAGAGAGGCTAGAAATGACGAACCGACCAGCTGACACAAAAGCGTGCAGCTCGGAGCGTGCGGCATATGCTGCCTCAGGGGGTGGCCGAGATGCACACGTGCATAGCTGACATTTGAGGCTAGCTGGGAGCCTATACATGACACGCACGCACGCGTGAAAGATCTACTGCACCCCATAGCAGTCGGTAACGGGCTAACGGCTAACGGCGGTTGTTTGTTACTAGTGCTAAAGCCACTTCGTTACTACATCTGTTCGTTAACATATAACGTTTTTAGGGTAAATTATAAAATATATATATATTAACTGATAGGAGAGAGTACCTGTTTAGGTTTGTGAAATATCTCCGAAGTACGGTATGGTTTTGATAAGGATATTGTATTTTGAAGGGTCTAATAAAACATAGAGTGAAGGTAAAAAATTTAGGGTAGACGCTGAATGGGTTTCGGGGTAATATAACGGAGATGGAGAACATAGTTATTAATCGAATACATGATTATCACGTACGTTCGCGTGATTTAACGGTTTTGTTTTTTCAGTGGTAGACGGCGTTCCCGTCGACAGCAAGGCGCCTGTTGTGTCTTCGTGAATCTTGAGATGCCGGCTCAGCTCAGTTCCATGAAGGTGCTCGTAGAAATAATATGTGCGTGTGTGCGTTTATAGGGGTGAGTGTATATACATGTGAGCGTCTGTGTTGTACTGTGTTTTGCACAAAAAAGTTATTGACTTACCTAATTTGTGCGTGAGTTATAGATTTAGATTTGATCTGTCTCTGTCTGAAGCATAATTCATTTCCTAGAATGTCATTGAAGCATATCATTTTTATTAATGCAGCATCTTGCTTACCGGTACTAATGTAAGTTCTACATATACTTAGTGTGATTTATGAATATAAATGGCATTATTGCCTGCTAATCAATAGGACTAACTACATATACTTAGTGTGGAATCTAGCGGTTGCTCCTATTTTTAAGCTCTGCACCCGGCAATAATATTCTCTTATTCAGCTAACAGTGGACTGAGCTACTGTAGATAATAACTACGATCATGAGACAACATGCTGAGCACTTGTTAATGTTGGCTCAATTGAATCGTCTGATAAAAATTCGCCAAAGCTTGATAGAGTAAGCTAATTCCAACAGTTAGCTAGCGGGGCTACTTAATTCGGAGCTTGATTATTGATGCATCATCTATGAAGCTAAGAGCCTAATATATATATCGCTGGTGTAATCGGTCAACTAATATAGTAGTAGCCGCATTATCATGAGTTCATATCGATCGGCCAAACAAGCTAGCTGATCGGAAATCGGCATGAAGTGTCACGGCCACAGCTTCTACCAGTCTATCACCATTAACTTACTCTTTTTTCTCTTATCACATTTTATGTTTTGCAAGGTCGGCAGATCAGAAATTAATGCGCAGCGACTCTGAAAATTCTGTCCTCGTAGTTATGCACATTGAACGACAAACTGCATAATTTCTCGATGAGAGAAGGACTAAAAAAAGTTTGCACTGATACGTTTATATTGTTGTGTAGTAAGTTCCTTTCAGTTTCAGGAGAGGAAAAAAAGGAATTGTAATAAGTTTTTTGAAGGGCCGACAGAACGGACGCCGCTCTTGCTGTTGCGCGGTTGGCTTGTTAGCTGCAACTGCAGTCCTGCACTCGTGTCGAGTCCTGGAGTATGGACGACGAATTGAAGATGCATGGTGCCCTGAAAAATTGAGGAAGCAAAGGCAATGTGCCCTTTCAGCCTAGCTGCGGAAATGGGCGCCGCACAATGACTGGAGTGGCAGTTCGGAGGGCTCCATCTCCATTCGTGTGCGTGGGAATTTATACGGTTCCTGAGGCTAAGACCCTTATCCCTTTCAATCCCTATCACTATTTTAACTATTTTTACTTATAATTACAGTGCGTAACAGTGTCAGTAACAATACATGAACCTCATTTTAGAGATATCTTTGGACTTAGCCTGAGACCTACTGTGAGCGTCAATTATTGCTGATGCTGATGGTGGCGGCCTCCCGCCCGACAGTGAAAGCTGCACTGGATCGGCCGCACACTCGCACGTGTGCTCTTTGCTGCCGTCCGGTCAGAGTCAGCAATTGACGGCTAAAGCTAATGCTTCCATACAAATCCCATAGGAACTCTTATGTTAATTAGGACACTTATATTAAAGCTTGCACTCCATTAGCGAAGTAAATGAGCATTGATTCAGTCTTACTACAACTCGAACCCAGCTAGATGGAGAGATTAGGTATCCCCTAATTGCCTGTTATGGTTGATTTCGAAGTCATTCGTGGAGTATAATGCATTTCATTAGTATATTGCTTGTTTGCGCTCAAGACTTATGACAAACTTCTAGCTCATCCATTACAGTCTTCGCGGGACAACTAACTGGATTATGAGCCGATCGTCAATCTTCTACTCGCATCTGTTATAGATAGAGAGAATTACTTATTTAGGTCTAAAAAATTTGGCGCTTTTTTTTTAGCACAAATTTTTTTTTCTCTATTCGACTTAGAAATGGACGGAAATACCAAAAAAGGAATGAAACAGAATTTCTGGATCGAGTAGGGAACAAAAAAAATTTCCGAACCAAAGAAAGCCCTAAAATTTTTTTGGACCAAATAAGTAATTCTCTCTTATAAATAAGCGTATGTACATTTTATCATAACCAGAGAGTATAGTATAGTGCTGCATAAAAGAAATGACTGTAATGTGAATGCATGGCGGCTATAATTCAGGTGAAAAAAAAAATATATTGTTATTATGGAACCAGTCCCCATTGCAGTATTACAGGAGAACAATACAATCATTGGTCATCAAAGGTTTGGCATGACAAAGCTCTTAAGGAGGAGTACAAGGAAAATGCCGTGTGAGTTGTGACAAATTACATAGGATCGTCAAAAAAGTATTGCAATTTCGATGTTTCACTGACTATACTGTTCCATGAAGCACCCTTAATCGGTGAGCACTTCAGTTTCATATGAGGAGGGAAAGGTTGTAATAATCTTTATACAGTTGTATACCGCATGATGCATGCAGTCTGGAACTCTGGATCCGAGCGACAATCACTTTAAAGGCAGATTCCATCTGATAATTAAACGAATATACAGGATATTCAGATGCAGAGCTCCTGATCATTTTGTGAGCACTTCGAACATAAAAGCAAAAGATAGTGCAATTTGCTTTGTATCCCGGAGTTAAGTAATCAATATTCAGATTACCAACCACTACACACGTACAAGCAACTAAAGGACATTAATGCGAGTCCTAATTATCATATGATGATTGGTCTAATGATTATTGTAAGCTGATTATAAGTGTTTTGCATCATTGGCAAATGCTTTTTCCAGCTCTACAGGAGGCAGATTCCAATAAAAAAAAGAAAATCGGTTATTGGTTGTGTCCAAAGGCAGCTATCATCTCCCTTGTCAGGTCTTTGACCGAAGGAAGAAAAGGAGCTGGTACTTTATCTGACTCAGTAGTTGAAGTTCTACCTGACGTCCTGACTGTAACTTAACACGATGAATTTTATTGGCCACACCCCTGCTATCGGCAAGCAAGTATATCCGCAGAACTTGTACCGCCTCTGGTAATTCCTCGTAGTCGTAGGTCTACGTAGTAAAAGCCAGGTGTCTATCAAACCGATAGGAGCACGTTAAATTGGGTCCCTCATGTTCAGACAAATCAGTCATGCACTCTTTGATTTCCATTTCCTACAGAGTAGTTAAGAGCTTTAATCATCCACTTGATCGCTGAAGAAAGATGACCACTCAGGCGAACAGCGAACTCTCTAGGTCTCCGTGCAGATGCAACCATGAACCATGCAGCTACTCAATGCAGTGCGTAGTTCTTTAGAGAGAGCAGGGGAAAAAAGTGCCACATGAAAACAAAACATAAACAGTATAGTCAGATAAATAGGCAGTTCACTACGAAGCACAAAGTAATGAAGAATGAAAGAATACGTGACCGCAGTTTCGTCAGGAAAAAACACATCATCCCTCTGTGGACGGCTTTACTGCGACAGTCTGGATCCAAGTAAAAATCACTCTAGTTGCTGAAGCAGATTCCCTCTATCCATCTGATGATTCAACTAATATACAACACATCCAGAATCACGGCAATCATTTCGTGAGCACTTCGAACTGCAGGCAAAAGATACTGTCATACTGCAATTTGTCTGGAACCAACAAGTTAAGTGAGTTGTTAATCGTAACAAGTCTTCAGATTAGTAACTCCACGTAGAGGCAAAGAAGAGGACACCTGATGCAAGGCCTAATCAATTGAGTGCAGGTACTCTGTAAGTCTGTATCATCTGTAAGTGCCTTTTCCGGCCATGCTGAGGGCAAACTCCAACAAGAAAATGAAAAAAAAATAAAGAATCAATAATTGGCCGTGACCAAAGGCCCAAAGGCAATTGCCGTCTACTGTGTGCTGCGTCCTGATCAGCGCCTTCACTGCAGGAGGAAAAGAAACAGATACTTCTTCACGTCTGCTTCAGTCTATCTGACATTCTGACTGTGGAGCGCAAGCTGCTTAGGCTAATACCCTTGCTACTTTAATAAGCGGCCTGCATTGATCATACCTCAGAGCTCGGATGTCGCCATGTCGGCAAATGAGTATATTATTAGTTCCACGTACTTGCAACTAAGAACGATGAGCATGGTGCACGCCCCTAATCACGTTCCCCGGAGGCCGGAGCTGGCTCAAGCCTGGCAGGAGGCGTTTGGGTAAGGGTTTTAGTATGATCTGAATTTCCCTCGATCTAGCAAACCTTGTGTTCGGAATCTGGAGTAATACTGCACTACTGCAGCCATAGGCCACACAGCGATTTTATTTGGAACTGGAGATGGACTCGTGGCCTTAGTTCGTTGTGTTGATTTGCTTTCCTGATTCCTGTGGAAATCTAGCTAATTGTTTCTTTGAGAATCCTTATCCTGTGTAACTCCAAATTGCTTCGCAGAAAACTTTAGGGGAATGAGCACTTGAGCAGACCTCAGTTCATCAAACTTTGGAATCATGCAAGAAGGAGCCAAAAACAAATGAAGAAAAGCAACAATAAAGAGCGAACTTTTGGTGAAGCAGACTCTCTGCATCTTTTTCCCTGTTTCGAAATTTTGCTTTCGTGAGGTCAATTTGTCAGGGCCGTGAACCCATGGCCCATGTCCTCCTCGTTTAGGTCCTTTGTTTGGGCCGGTACGTCTGAGTCAACCACACTTGGGAAGTTGGGAGCGCACTCTCACTGGGCCTCCCTCCCGGCCAAGAAAAGCAAAAGCCCATTTGGCTCCCTCCGTGGTTCGTTTATGCTCTGTGCTCCAGTACATCCGGAAAGGTGCTTCCGGCTTCTCTTCTCAGAATTCAGAAATCTCACTCGTCCAGAACCAGAATCTACCTGCGCCTCCGTGACATCATTTGTAGGACGCACGCTCATCTCTCATCCAAGGCATCCCTCCACAGACGAGTAGACGACGGGGCCACTAAATAGCGAGCGCTCCTCCATCCCTCTCGTAGTCTTTTTCTTCCTCGCGCCGCCTCTCGCCCCTGCCTCGCGCGCCGTCCGCGGCCGGCGCCTCGCCGCTCTGCTCCGCTCTCTCCGCCGCCGGCATGTCCGCTCGTCCCCTCCACCGGCCCTTCCCAACCGCCATCCACCGCAGCGCACGGCGCCGCCGGTCTCTCCACCGCCATCTCGCCCGTCGGCCCCCCAAGCTCCCCTTTACGGCTGGCGGTTTAGGAGAAGAGGGGCGTCGCCGGAGAACCCAACCCCAACCCAAAACCCTAACCCCTGCCGCCCGCCGCCACCCAGGAGGCCGCCGGCGCCTCGGCACCCTCGCCGCGGCCTCCACGCCAGCCCCCTCCCCTGCTGCCAGGCTTCACTCGCTCGATTCGAATCGAGCCAACCAGACATTGCGGTAGATGACAACTCGTTGTACTGGAGGTTCGTGCTGTTGTACAGGTCTAAAAAAGATCCTCCTTTTCCGTCGCCTTCCCTGGAGATGCTATTAAACCGACTTCAGTAGATCGGCTATCCACTCCTCTATCTACTGTTTCAATTACCTTTTTCTCTATGAATAGTCTCGTTTTGTACTGTACCCGATTTTTTATCCGAACCGCTGAACTCAGTCTTAATTGGTATTGAGAGATCTTCACGGAGAGGAGGATACTCTGCTTTACACCTAGATTGAGAGCCGCAAAGCTTCTGCGAGCTGCCTGTTGGTTGTGCTGTTGGGGGAAAGTGCTCTATCCAATCGTACACAGGTACAGCTAACAAGCCTCGGTTTTTTCTATTTCATATTCACAGCCCGATCGGCCCATCGAGTTCGCTTTTGTTTGTTTCATCAGTGGAGCCATTTCTGTAAAAACAACAACAGGAGAGGATACAAGATTCTTGGTGGTGTTTCTTTATGCTACTAGCACTTGAGAATAGGAAAACTGCGAGGTAAAAAAAACAGCTAAAGAAGATTGAAAGGGAGAGTAAAAAGTGCGCTTTTGTTTGGTTTGCTTCTGTCTCCGTTCACGGTACAAATACCCTTGTTTTTCTAGTACCAATACCCACCATTTGCTTCCAAAAATAGTCTGCATGATAATGCTCTGCCGCCCAAGAAAGAACAGGGAGCCAGGGAGGGACTCAGGGAGTAGGGAGGGCGAAAAGGTCATCGGAGCCAGGTACAGTCTGTAGCCAGCCGGCCAGCCGCCAGAGCCTAGTAGCCTCCCAACACCCTGGCGCCTCGGCGCACCACGCTGGAAAGTTTGGGATAGGCAGAGAGCCGGGCCCGCGCCGCCTCGCCACGCACATCGGCACATGTCACCACCATTAACTAAACCGTCACGACGAGGCGAGCCGATGAGGCAGGCACGCCGGCCGGCCTTCCCGTGGTCCACAACTCAGCGAGGGGGCGGCGGGTGAATTTAGTACCGGCGCCGCGGCGGCGTCACGCGGCGCAGCGAATATTCGAAACCCACCCCCCGCCCCGGGCTGCCTAGGGAGGCCCCCACGACGCACCGCCGCCGGGCGGCTGTGACGGTTCTGCCCCTACCCGCTCGCCAGGGAGCGGGGAGCTCGCGCGCGGCCCTCGCGGTCATGGAAACCGTTTGTTCTGCATCTACGGGGAACAAAACTTGACCGGTGTCCGCGTAGAAAAGGAGCTCCGGCCGGTTGGTGTGGTGGCTCGCGATCGCAGCAGCCAGCCCAGCACCCAGCAGATGTTTTCCAATGAATATTATTCTTTTTGGTTAGTGTATATATGTTGCTTGTCCTCGCCGAGAATAAGCCGTCTCACGGCCTTGTTCGTATTCTTTAATGTCCGGACCAGCCAGCATGTTAAGGTTGCTGCGTAGGACGGGAATAATGGAGTCTCCGCACCCTGAGTCATGCGAGGCATGTCGTGCCATGGAAGTCCTGCTTAATTATTGAGCTGTCTGGATTTGTCTGCACCTCTCTTTGCCAATCATGGGACTAAGTACGTAATCTGCCGTTGTTTAATTGGAGGTTGTTGGGATTATAATTGTACCTCGCGGTTGATCAGTTGATGGCGCCAGGACTATGGGTCATTTTCATTGCTACAATTATTTAATAAGGTCTCTTTAAAAACAAATGATTTTCAAAACATTGTATGTACAGAGTCATGTCCCTAATAAGCTCTGTGTGTTTGTGTGGTTGATTGTATACATTCTGAGCTTTTAGTAGTGTATTTTTTTGTCTAGGTACGTGGTTGACTAGGCTCACGATTCACGAAGACTCTTAGCTCCGCCGCTAATGGAAACCATATGTAAAGGGTTGATAGCAGGAGTGGTGGTAGAAGGGCATTGCCACTAGGACTAGTCATGTAAGTATTTGTAGCGTTAGGATACCGGCACCCAACAAGCTATTAGCTATATGCCGAACGGTTCAGGTGTAATAGGAGCCAGAGCTCCACTCAGAAGGCTTCAGTCTAACATCGGTTGTGCTTGTTTCGGTGGGCTCATACCCATAGCCCAGAACTACAGCTGCCACGTTGTGCGATTTGAGCAACATAGGGTCTATATGCTTCACATAGCCCGCGGAAAAACAAGCAGTCCCATACATACCCTTTGTGTATCTATTCTAGATGACTAGATCCACTATCTTTCTACCTACAAGCTAGTAGAATTTGTAGACATACATCCATACGTATCTATTAATCGATGGAGCCGTGTGTTTGGAGCATCTTGTTAACTAGCTTGAACTAGTTAATAGCAACTAACGGCTAAAATGCCCTTCTTGATGTTGTCTATTTCACTCATACCCACACAGGCGACACCAAAGACACCATGACAACTTAGTTGCATACTGCCTCCAAAGTCAAAATAATCCCGGCATCCTGGCGGCCATTTTAGTTTCCAAACCGAAACCACTATATTTTTTCTAGCTCTGCAAGAAAGTTATGTTTTCTTGACCTCATTTAAGTATGACAAACGATTAAGAGATAATTTGGTATAGAGTTTAGACCATTGTTTTCTTTCCCAATAGTAATCGAGAATGAGACCGACTTGTTTCGAGAATCTATTGCGTTTATCATCCGTTTCTTATTTTCATCTTGAGGTGCGAGCAAAAGTGGGCTCTAATTTCGTGTCAAATTAACAAATTTCCTAGGGTAGAGTTCCTACGGCCACTACGGGAGTGTTTGGTTACCTGCTTTTGTGCGTGCAAGCATCAGCGGATGCAGCCTCCTGCTGTTTGGTTGATGTGAGCCAGGCTCTGTACGTGCAACGCAGGTGTTTGGTTGCCTGCACCGAGGAGGGGAGCCAGACTCGCATGATGTTTAAAGCACCTCCGGCCAGACTGCGCGGAAACGAGCAAATCGGTCGTATCTCGGGAGCCAGGCTCCGCTGATGCTGGCTCACACAGCCTGGCTCGTGGGGGAAGCGAACCAAACGCGCGGTACGCTGCGGCAAACTCTACTGCACAGCACTTCCAAAACTTTGGCTGTCCAGGCTGACGGTCAGATGAATCACGCATCCATTCACATCCATGTCCTCGCTAAACCTTCAAATAATAATCCAATGAGAGCACTCCAAGTCTAAGATTCAAATGATCACAGAAACACAAAATCTGGGGGGTATCGTGGTCATTTGTCGCACCGCACGCTCCCTCGCGAGCACCGCTTTTTAGCTAGCCGCCGCGTATTTTACCAGGCTACCCCTCCGCCCCTCTCCCTCTCTCTCTCTCTCTCTCTCTTCCCTGCTGCAGCAACCTTTCCCAAATCTGGCCGCACGACGCTCCAGCCACCAACCGAACGCCCCAACTCGAAGCCCAGCCCGCCCCGAGGGCCAGCGCGCTCACCCGCCTTGCCTCTGCGCCGCGTCCGGCCGCCGGGAGCGGACCGGGCACATCCCGGTGAGCTCTCTCCCCGCAGATCCGTTCGGTTTTCCTTAGCTTGGTTCTTGGGGTTCTTGGGATTTCGAGGGTTTCTGTGCCGGGGTTAAAAAATTGCGACTTTTGTGCCCCTCGGTGGGCTGCATCTCGGTTCTTGGTAATGCTGGAATTTCTTGTTACTCCGGGCGAGAACTTGTTGGGGGTTTCTTGGTAATTAGGGTTTCCTTGCGTGGTTTTCTTGGTAATTAGGGTTTTGGTGGAGGGAACTCGGTTTCTTAACCCGCGTGGCCTTCTTGTGTTCCAGGCAGGGAGAGGCGCTTTGGTTCTTGGATGAGCTGTGAAGGAACAGGAAGCAATAAGGCGTGATGTTTACTCCGCAGGCGAAAGGATGGACCGGGTGGTCTACGCCGACCCCGGCGAACCAGCGGAGCGGTGGTGGCGCTCCAGCTGCGTCGGCGCCCCTTGGGAAGGGGAAAGGAAGGGTCGTCGAGCTTGAGCAGGAGGTTTTGCTCAATCTTTGCATTTTTGTCCAGTAGTTGTAGCATTTGAATCTGGTTTATGGCTATGTTTCTCTGCACCTTTTGTTACTGTTAATTGTTTTGGAACCAGAACTCTGAAGTAGGTTCTGCTGTTTACCTCGGCTGTTTTAACATCATGTGGCCAGTCTGTAAAGATGCAAAATCGCTTTAATTTGTAGACATCCAATTTTTCAGGGTAAAACCAGGTGCTTTTAAAAGCTGAGTTTGCTGTCGCATGAAGAAAAATAGTTACATGGAACTGTTGGAATTTCATTTCTGAAAAACAAGTCAAATTTTAAATGGCCCAACGAAGGCATGATTGATTAATGCAGCAGTTTTCTTAGGGCTCTATGAATTTTTTTATACCTCAATTTTGTTTTGGCATGTTGGTATGCAATGATTTGAAATCTAATTAGATTGGGTTTTCTGTCGTAATAAGAGAAATGTAGCAATTTATGCCTTTAAAATGATGACATGACAATATCTTGTGGTTTTGCTTCTTGTTTAGTGCAATATTGATTTTCCATGCATTTTGTTATGTTCCTCATTGGTGGTTATTTGGTATCATTGGTAATTTTCTATCACAATAGTTATTTTACTCCTGTGTTTTCAAATGCATATCTGCAGTTACATGAATACCAGTATAATATGGGGCTGCTTTTGATTGAGAAGAAAGAATGGGCGGCAAAAATTGAGGAAGTCAGCCAAGCGTTGGCACATAAAGAGGAGATATTAAAGCGGGAACAAGCTGCACATCTGAATGCTATATCAGAATACGAGAGGCGGGAGGAGAACATGCGGAAAGCCCTGGGTGTTGAGAAACAATGTGTAGCAGATGTGAGTTGGTTTATGTCACAATTCATTTATTCTTGCAGCTCCATGACTGTTTTTCTGATCAATAGAGATGCCTGTAATGAAACAGCACATAATGTGTACATACACTTCCATGCTAAAATACGGGACAACTGATTTTTTTTTGAATGAACAATCCTGGTCATGTTCCATGTTGTGATAATTATGAAGGTGAACTTTAATAGACAATGATAACTACTAGGTAACAATTTACTCGTATAGCACTTTTTTTATTGAGCATCTGTAATTCTATCCCAGGTCAAGCATTATGTTTATGTTCAATGGTAGTATTGCTGTACATGGATTATATCCTTTGTCTTTCCACCCTTATAGCTGTTATATTGGTACCCTTACCTATACGTGATACTTTGGTGCCATTTTGCTTACTGGTTGTTCTGTTGAATGCTGCAGCTTGAAAAAGCCTTGCGTGAAATACGCGCAGAAATAGCTGAGGTTAAATTTACATCCGAGAAAAAGATCACTGATGCTCAGTCTCTTGAGGCTAACTTGGAGGAAAAATCCTTGGAAATCGAGGGAAAACTTCATGCTGCAGATGCCAAACTGGCAGAGGCAAATCGTAAGAAATCACAAGCTGACCGGGATTTAGAAGAGGTTGAAGCTCGTCAACGTAGATTGGAGAAGGAGAAGCTGTATTTTGAGACAGAGTATGCTAGTGTTTCTATTTTCTTGCAAATCTATGCTTTGTTGTGTTACTCGTATGTTTGACTACCTTTTCTTTTACCTTTTTCATTTCTATTCATGTTTAGGCGGAAGGCTCGGGAAAAGCAATTTAAGGAGCAGGAGGAATCATTACTAGAATGGGAGAAAAAACTTAAGGAAAGCCAGAATAGACTTAACGATCTTCAAAGATCTATAAATGACCGAGAGGAGAGAGCAAACAAGAATGACCAACTTTTCAAGGTAAAACAGGCTGAACTGGAGGATGCAAGAAAGACAGTGGAGGCTGCTAAAGTTACTTTGAAGGTCAAAGAGGATGATATTACTAGAAGACTAAATGAATTGCATTCACAGGAAAAGGTAATTAATTCCCTTTTTTTTGTTTTTCTTCTGTGTGTGTTGATTTTAGCAGTTCCAAGACATTTCAGTTTGCTCAATCCTGATTGATTTTGCAGGTTGCTGTCTCTAAGAATAATGCATTGGAAGAGCGAGAAAAAAAATTGGCTGAGAGAGAGGAAAGGGTCACTATTAGAGAAAAGGTAAGTTCAAGAGACTGTGTTCGCCAGTTTGTTACTACCAACTAATGGATACCCTTGATTTTACTGTCTATGCTGATCTTGTATCTTATTGCATATAGGAATTTTTGTTTTCTTTGTTGTGCCTTGTTCAATACCATGAATTAATGATTTTCTTTAAATGGTGTAGTCACTTGCTGGCACCTTGTAGTGTATGATTCTTCAATTGGGTAGTATTTTGTTTTGCCAACCAGTGAAGTCACTATTCTACTGTAGTTTTCACTCTGTTGTTTCTTCTGTCATCGCATGTTGTGTCTATTTGCTGAAAGTCTACGTCAATCATCGGAATATTTTGAGTGCACTTTGTTCTTCACTATAGATCCCAAGTAGGTCCGACCCTCGGGACCCGTGCAAGTGGGAGCTCATGCACTGGGCTGGCCCTTTGTTGCTCTTCACCATTTTTCCTCTTATTCAGTAGACTGATCTAGCCCTTATGTTCCAGGAGGGGCTTCAGAAGCTGCTTGAGGATCATCAGATGGAGCTTGAATCCAAAAGACGGGATTTTGAATTAGAATTAGAGAGGGAGAAGAAATCCTTTGATGAGAAAATAGTACAGAAGCAAGCGGATTTAGTGAAAAGGGAGAAAAATGTTAAATCTTTGGAGGCTAAACTTTCTAAAAGTGAGCAGGCATTGAATGATAAGAAGAAAAAAATGGTAGATTTGCAGAATGATCTTGATGCAAAATCTAAGGCTCTGAAGGGGTGGGAGGAATCATTGAAAAAGGATGAGAAAAGGTTGTTAGAAGAAAAGCAGCAAATGGCTCTCGATAGGGAGAAATCTGAGACATACAAATCAGAGCTTGAAAGGATCAAACTGGAAGTAGAAGCTGAAAAGGAAAAAATATTAGAAGAGCAGAAAAATCTGAAACTCACAGAGCAAGAGAGGCAGGAACATAACTCACTCACAGCAAAACTTAAGAAGGAGATTGACGAATACAGAAAGCAAAGCAACTCTCTCTCTGAGCAAATTGAAGATTTGAGGAAGCAGCGGCAGAAGTTTGAAGAAGAGTGGGAACAACTAGATGAAAAAAGAGCACACCTAGCGGAGGAGGACAAAAAGCTGAGTATTGAGAAGATGAATTTAGAACGGTGGCGTGACACTGAAGTGAAAAGGTTAAGTGATGAAAAGTTTGAAATGGAAGAAAAATACAATGAGCGGCTAGAGATTCTTGAACGCAAGGAAAAGGCCTTGAAAGATGATATAGAGCACAAGCAAATGGAAAATGATGAATTTCTGAAGGGTGAACGTGCCGATCTTGAGCGTAAATTGCAACTCCATCGTCATGAATTAGAGATGGAGATGGAGCAAAAGCGAGCAAGTAAAGAGAAGGAACTGGAAAACAAGGAAAATGAGTTAAATAAGAAAATTGATTTTGTCGAGAATAAGCTCAGACATGCAATTGACTTGAATGAGTCCAAGATTCAAAAGATAATATCGGAGAGAAATGAGCTGGAGATGGAAAGAAAAGTACTTCTGGAAGAAAGAAAGAAACTGGAAGCTGACAAAGCAGACATTAAAAGAGATATTGAGAGTCTTCACTCGCTGAGCATGAGTTTGAAACAACGTCGAGAAGCATATAACAGGGACAGGAGTAACCTCATTGATTTATTCGAAAAATACAAGGCTTGCAAGAACTGTGGGGTTCCTATCTTTGAGGGATTAGATTCCCTGGCGCTTAAAGAAAGCACTGAAATTGAGCACCCCAGTTTGGCTGTTGAGGGTTCCTTGAATGCTGACACATTGGCTCCAGATACAGGGGCCCTTGTTAATTCAGGTGGCCGTTTATCTTTGTTACAGAAGTGCTCAAGACTTTTCAAGTTCTCTCCTAGGAAAAAAGGTGAGCAATCATCAGAAGCAGCTGAGAAGAACATCCCTTTTGGTGCAAGACTGGATGAAGCATCACAGAGCGATGGAGATTATGAGCCAACTCCTGTCTTTGAGGTAGCACATGATTCTTTTGATGCAGAAGACGACCTCCCTTCTGACAGTCGAGCCAGGGAGAATGAAGAGTCTGAACGGCACGGCGTAGCTGATGATGCTCAGATGGAATCTTCTGCTGGTGTAGCAGATAATAGTATAGATATTCTTGGATCTCAGTCGTTTGACGGCACTAATGACATGGCAGTTGATGCAACGGTTGCCTCTGTTGATCAAAATGGAAAGGACACTGCAGCTCCTGCTGAAGCAGTGCCTGAAACATCAAAGCAAGGGCGGTGCCAACAAAGCAGGAGAGGCCGAGGAAAAGGTGGTGTGAAAAGGACACGGTCTGTTCGTGCTGTAGTTGAAGATGCCAAAGCGATACTTGGCGAGACTTTTGAGAAGAATGATGGCGATGGGGACACAGTTGTGGTTGGTGCCACACGAAAGCGGCGGTTTGCTGGAGCTACAATATCTGAACAAGATGAAGAAGGCAGCCGAAGCACATTCAGACAGTGTTTCGCTTGGAGGGCAGCGGCAAAAGAGACGGCAAACTGCTGGGGCAGTGACAGAAGCCCCAGGAGAAAAGCGTTACAATTTGAGACACAATAGAGTGTAAGTATCTTCATTGATCCCTAGCTCAAATCTATTAGGTCCTTGTTTCCTGTTTCTGTGTATTGAACTGCTACTTTTGTGTCGTTGGTCTAAAGTGCAAATGCTGCCACCGCAACACCCCAACCCGACAAAAGGAAATCTGCAAAGGCTGGGAATAAACATAAGGTAGAAGCTACTGCTGATGACACAGAAGGGACCTCAAAAGCTGATGAGGAACCTGCCCCTGAAAGCAAGAGGGCCTCTGAATCTGCAGACTACAGCGCACCCCAGTTGCATGAGTTTTCCCAGGTAATACCCTTATTGTGTTTGTGCTCTGTGCTGCTGACATTTGTCGCTGTGGGCGTAGCACGTCTAAGGATCATACTCCTGATCTATCTGTAAAACTTACCTTTGTTTCAGACTGAAGTTGGCGATGCCAATGGCCCTGTAGATGGCGCTGGTGAGGAAGACGTTGATATCGTGGATGGCAATGATGCAGTGCCTGATGTCCCGAGGACACCATCTGGAAGTGAACTTGTGGCAGAACAGGATGACGAGGACGACGATGATTCTGAGAGGCGAGACCAATCAATCAGCAAAAAGCTATGGTCTTTCTTCACTACATGACGGCTGAGGAGGCCACTGAATAGGTTGTTTCTAGCTTTTGTGCTCCCGATTCATGATATCTCATTCTTGGAACCGTAGGGCGTGTGCTTTTGGTGATGTACTACTAGAATTTTCCACTTAGTTGTGCCTCTCCCGTGTAATTGAAATATATTTGTAGTAGACATAGCGTGATGGCGCTCACAGAAGCTGATGAGATGTACAACGGCGATGATGCCCGTAACACCAGTAGCTTATTTGTAGGGATTTTCCCCAGTTCGGATTACTTTGTTGGCCTTGCAGAGTGTTGTAACGTTTGTTGTCCGTGGAAATTTTTTTACTGCTGATAATCTGGCATGTTTCTACCATCTTGAAACGTTGTATGAACTTTTTAGAATGCCAAGAGGCTGCCTAGTGCCTAGTAGTACTGCAGCGGAACTGCTTCCCTGCGGCTTGAAGTCTGCACTCTGCAGTATTCGGGAGTCGGGAGTCGGAGTCGACCCCTGCGATCCTGTCTAGCGTCTATACTGGAGCTGGTCGGAGTAATTTCTGTAGGTCTACGCGGCTAAGGAATTATACACATGCCGATCTGGTTTCCTTCGTTTCGAAGGCATGGACGATCTTTTGTTCCTTCTCTGGGGAGAAGAGGCTAGGTTGCTATAGGATAACCGCCAATTAAGGCATGTACAATGCCAATGCATCATTGTTTATAAAAATGTTTAAAGAGAAAAAAATGCTAAGTACCGTTTAGAAAATTAATTTTCTATCATGCAAGGAAGATATTTATATATATGTGCAACCATCTCATTAGGCACTCATTAAACACCAAAAATTAAGTAAACACCTCATACACCTTTTAAACACCCAGTGCTAGAAAATAAATCGGTTTTTATTACTAAGCATTTTCTTTAAACATCTCATTGTACATGTCTTTAGAGATGAGTGAAACGCCTCATCCTTTTTATATTCGTTTCCAGTGGATGTACAGGAAAGTGACCCCGGATTTGGTATCTGCCGTGTATACCGTGTATCTGCCGTATATTCGTTTCCAGTCGTTGCGCACGGGCGATACGCGGAGGCGGAGACAGTTGCCACATACGTACAGCGATTCTAGTACTTGCAACTTATAATACGAAGTATATAGATCATGCGGAGTGCGTATAATTATATTTTCGATTATTAAGCGCACACGAGTATTTTGGGAGTGCCGCAAAAAGTGCACCGGAAGAAAGAACAAAGTGCCTGTTTGGTTGGAGGCCAAAATTGGCCAAGCCAAATTTTAGCTAAATTTGATCATTTTTTAATCTAGATAAATATTTGACTAAATAATAAATTTCTAGTTTGTAGGTGTTGTTTGGGACTCAAATAAGGTCTACGGAAAAAAAATTCATTATTTAGCTAAATATTTCTCTTAATTCAAACGTAATCAAATTTAGTTAAATTTTGGTTTGGTAACTTTGGCCTCCAAGCGATGAGGCCCAAAGAGAGAATTGCCGTTATCGTCAAGGCAACACGCAAACACGGTGTTCTCAGGCACGCCATCATCTCAGCTTCGGCAGTAAGAAGAGTTGGTTGGTACTGGGCAAAAACCCGAGATCCCACCTCTGACCTCTCCGCGTGGCGATGCGCGGAGGAGACGCAGCAGCAGCAGCGGAGGAAGGGTCCCCGCGCTCACCGGACCTCCACGACCTCTCCGACGACTCCGACTACGCCGCCGCCGCCGTCGCCACCGCTTCCGACCACACGGTACTGGCCCGCCTATCCGCACGCCTCCACCCCCGATCAACTCGATGCTACCGTCGTTTTTCTCGCTTGCTCCCGTGCGCGATTTGGGAGCGAGCGGGAATATTCGATTAGGTCACTGGTTCCCGTTCGGGTTGGGGGGTGGGGTCTTCGATTCTCTTGGTTGAGGCTACTCACCGCAGCAGTTGATGATTGGAGCGGATAGTCCTTGGTAGAAAATTTCTAGGAATTTGTTGGTTTCGTTCATTCGTTGGGTGTGCATGCTGTGGTGATGTATAGCCTGCGCTTTCTCTCCGGATCGAGCTCATGTTTGTTTGGTCATCGAAGGCGATGCGGACCGATTCGGCGGACGCAGGCTCAGATGAGACGGCGAGGATTGACGTGGTTTATGAGAAGGAGCGTGTGACTATCCACCCAACGCAGTATGGCTCCGCCCGGATCAGTGGGAAGCTCCGCCTGTTTCTGCAGCAGGGATCCTTGTTCCTGGTGAGGCAATCCAGCTCGTGTCCCGGAATCATTAGTGTTTATATGCATAAATGTTCAGTAATTCATACCTGTACATGCACTAAGAAATGGAACTGTTTGCTAAAACATAGTTTATAGTAAATAATCAAGTGGAGTTCATACCGTAGCTGCGTAGCAGCATAGCAGTCACGTAGTCCCCACACCCTTCTATGAGGACCGAACTATTTGAATTCCTTAGTATGGAAAATAGCATTACTGAATGAACCATATACTATTTAACTTAGGTTATATACTATTTTTGGTGTATGTTACCTGTGCTAGCCACATGTTTCTATTTCTACCTGGTGTTTCCTTTTTCGTGTTTTCTGGTGTACAATATCATATTGCACCGGGAGAACTAAAATTTTGAGAACCAACAGGGATATTACTTTATGGATATGGATTTAGCAATGATTTGTGTGATTACATTTCTTTTGCTAATGTTTGGATCAATATTTATTGGTAGAGTTGGGAGCCGAATGAAGGTGGTGGTTCTTTGTCAACCAGTTCAGTCACTGTGGAAATAGACAAATGTATGCCAGTACAGTATGTTTCTTACTATTGTAATACTGGGATTTAGCAGTTCAAGCATAAGTTTCTTACTCTCTTTCAACCTCTCAATCCTACGCAGATAGAAATTTGTACACTATTAAGGCCTTGCCCCTAAGTGATGTACGCTTCATCCGTAGGCACACCCCAACCTTTGGATTGGACTACATAATAATTGTTCTCTCATCAGGTGCGATGTTCTAGACATGTAGTTCTTTTTCTTTATACTACTATTTTGAAACTCCAAATGATTACATTTGTAATTCTGATTTACTTTCATGCTCTAGCTTGCTGACAAGTAATGGCATTTCTGCTTCTTCTATCTAGATAAAATCAACTGAAGCATACTCTGTTAGAAAATTAGAGAAAAGGGGATCATGTTTGGCTATTTTACCTACTAACTTTTGCAGGCCTGGCTTTTCCTCCATTCTATTTCTACAATGGTGGAATTCGTGAACTGTTTGCAACACTGAAACAACATGTCTTCATCATCAGGTTTTCTTTTGTGGTTTAATGGTTCTAAATGCACAACATTATAGTGGTCCACTATTTATTAATGTCTAAGCTAACATTTTGGATTCACATATGGAAAATTTATGTTACTTGCTCTAAAATACTCTCAGTGCTGTTTATGCGCAAATCATCCATAGGATAAGGTAGATAACACACTGATACCATAAGGATCTACATACAGTCAAGGAGATAACTACATATCTTAAATTAGCAATCTATGTATGAGAGTTCATTTAATAATGAATCTCTACTACCAAACCATTCCATTGAAATGTGCTTAAGTTGTGAAACATCTAAAATAGCAACTATAGTGACCAAATCCTGATTGCAGATTGTGTACCCCTGTGCATTTTGTTTGGAAGAATTCTCTTCCCTGTATATATGATTCAAATGTTCTCTCTTCTATTTGAAGGTCGGATGACGATCCCAATGTTTTTCTTGTCAACGACTTTCAAGATCCTCTTCAGGTGTGTTACCATATTCTAAAGTCTTTCTGTCCAACTAAACCATTCTCAACTCATATTGGAGTTTGATCTTCTCGACCGAAAGAGTTTGTAGGCATTATCTATCAAATATTTGTATGATACCCGCCCTGTTCGGTTAGCACCCAATCCAGGCCTTGTTTGGTACTTGTGGATTGGAGTGGATTTGGTGTGGAATGGAAGGATTGGTGTGTGTTTAAATCCCCAATAGTTCAAAATCTCCTCCAATCCCTTCCATTCCACTCCAATCCACATGCACCCAAACAAGGCCTCAAGGGGATTGGGTGGTATTTTGACTTACAAGGGATTCAATACCACCCAATCCCTTGGATTGGGTGCTAACCGAACAAGCCCTAATAGGAAAACTTTCTTGCCTTCATTGGTTGCACCAACTATCTTTTTGAATCTCTTAAGTTTGAGCTTCAGTCATTCTATAGCATCTGAGGTGTAACCTAGTCCATCTTCTAAAAAGTTTGCTTTTCTGAACAAATGTTTCCAGTGTGAAGGCTGACCTACCTTGCTCCATTTGTGTGGTCACATTGCAGAAAAGCTTGTCGTCCCTTGAGCTTCCAGGAGTAGCCTCTGTGGCAAATGCCATGTCGCGACAAAACTCACTCAGTTTCACTGGGTCAGTTGATGAGACCAGACATGCAGATGATGGCAGTCATGGGGCAGCTTCTAGCATGTCTCAGTATAGCTCAAAGCAAAAGCCTAAATCAAATGACCCAGGTCGTGATCTTTCAATTCAAGTCTTGGAGAAATTCTCATTGGTTACAAAGTTCGCACGGGATACTACATCAAGCCTGTTTCGGGACAATATTGGCTCTCAAGCTTATAGACGGCAACAACACGGATATGTTTTGGATAATAAAGCAAGCGATAAGCAAAAAAATCAGTATATAACACCAGAAAAGGATTCTATACCCTCAGCTCCAGTGGAGGTAATGCAACTTGCATTTAATTTGGTAGTATGTCATTCAATTATGACTTCTGGAAGAAGCTGTTAACTGCATACAAAACCAATACCAAATCTTTGAATATATTGTGGTATTAGAATCAAAATTTGGCACCATCACATTGGCAGGTAGGATCAATGCTACTTATACCGAGCTGAAAATTTAGGCTGCATGGCCATCTGATATTTTCTATTCTAGTTCAAGACCACTATGGTTTAATCAGGAAAGTAACTTCCTATTGTTCAGGTCGTTTGTAGTTTTATGACTAATATAAATTAGAGAATCAACTTTACGATATATTGGCTAGTTGAGGGTATTTCTCACCTGGCCAACCAGGCTTCAGTTCTCACCTTCTTCATGTTAACGGAAGGGTGGACATATCAGCATTTCATCTTGATCAAGTTTTGAACTTCTATAGATATAAATTATTTAAGCAACATTTGTTTACAGTTTAGTTTGAAAACAAAAACAAGTTAACAAAAACTGTTAAATGAAAACCATTAGTCACTTGGTTTTGTCTTCTAACCTTCCATTATTTGAAATTGCACATTCATCAATTTACATCAGCTTCCCCACTCTTTTGGCAGTCAGATCCAATACCTCTGGTATGGGGAAAACAAAGAGATCGCCCATTAAGTGACGAAGAGGTAAGGGCTCTCAATTTCTGATATATCTTTTCGAGTTCCTCAATGTTCAACATATTTATGTTTCTTTAAATTTAACTGATTCATAACATTAAAAATACATGATTACATGCTATAGTTAATTCTATGGACTAGCATGAATTTTTAGTTTATTGCTAGATCCATAACTGACTCTACGCTTGAGTTGTGAGACTTGTGACTATTTCAATGAGATGAGTCCAATATGAGATTAAAGTACTATGACCCACAGGACAACCAAGTTTCTGTTTAATCTCGATATACATGTCTGCAGTTTCACCTTATGCTCAGACTCTAGGGATGTGCACCTTTATTTGTAACTTCTGGCCTGCGTTCCATGTAAACCTTTAGGACAGTGGTGCTCTTATTGAACTGTCTCCCAGTAATTTCTAAATTGTGTTGTTACTGGCAGAAGAACTAAACCTTTTGGATGAAGTAGCGAAATCGTTGATATGAAAGATAACTTTCTAAGATACTGATAGATAGGTACATTGGTTCAAGCCTTAAAGTTTGTCTGGAATTTTCAACCTTTAATACTTGCCTCAGTTTTAGTTGTATATCTTGGTTTTTTATACATAACCACCAACCATCTAGCAATATTCCTTTGTTAGACATGTTTTCAATACCAGTTTCCCTCTCTGAAAAAGTGAGATCTTCTGTACCAGTTCTGCTCCCTAAAATTTGAAATCTTCTGTTGTTTGTCTGAAATATCTTTGAGCAGTGGACAACTTTCTTAGATCCTGAAGGTAGAGTTATGGATTCAAAGGCACTGAGGAAAAAGGTTTTCTATGGGGGAATTGATCATGTTTTGAGAAAAGAGGTTTATGCTTGACCCCTCATCTGACTTTCTGTAACTTGTGGGTACTGCTTTCTAGAAAACTATTCTGATATTGGACATATAGGTCTGGAAATTCTTGTTGGGGTATCATGAATATGATTCAACATATGCTGAGAGGGAATACCTTACTGCCATGAAACGAGCAGAATATGAAGCCATAAAATCTCAATGGAAGGTTAGTCAATGTTCATAAGTGCCAATGCTGCATTTTAGTCTGCTGTGCCAGCTTTTAATTTTGCCATGTAAATTATCAATGTTGGATGGTACATGCTCCTTCAAGCCGTATGTTGGTATTACATGATTTAGTACTTATCACTTATCACATGGTTTCACTTTAACTCTTGATGAATTTTAAGAATCTGGATTCTTGAATCATGTGCTTCTGTTTCGGGAGCCTAGGCATCAATGGCCACCTTTATTTGGGTCTTTTGTACTCTTTGATCACCAACTATGGATTTCTCAACATATCATGTCTGTGAAGTAGGGCTTCATTTTTCAGAGCGAGTGGGTGCTAACTTTTGGCAGCTTATTTGTGATAGGGATTTACTGCACAAACTTTCACATTTTCAAACATACATTACATTACACTTCGTTTAGACAACTATATACATGTTTTTTTGTAATACCATTTGCAGAGTATCTCAGCCACCCAAGCTAAAAGATTCACCAAGTTTAGGGAAAGAAAAGGCCTTATTGACAAAGATGTGGTATAAATAATTTTCCTGTTGTCCTCTTTTAGTCTTTACTGATCTTCTATTTGCAAATATGTGCTACACTATTCTAGCTTACACTGATGCTTTAGAATTTTCTCTATCAAGGTGAGAACAGACAGGTCCGTTCCTTATTACGAAGGAGATGAGAATCAGAATGTTGTGATTCTACGTGATATTCTGTTAACATATTCCTTCTACAATTTCGACCTTGGTTACTGCCAAGTAAGTTTTCATCTTTGCACACTGTCCATGTGAAATGATTAAGTTTTCCTGTTGTTTAAGTGGGAAACACAATTATGCGATGTCTGCTAGTTTTCTTCTATTCGTTATTATTAGGAATTGTATATAAGCTGATTAGGCTAACCATGTATATATGATAGGATACCATATATGATTAGGCATGTAATCTTATCTTGTACCTTTCTTGTACTGCAAGCCTATTCGGGCTATATATATATATATATAAGACAGCCACCCCCCATTAAGGGTGTGAGGTGTTTCCCTAATTCTCTACGTGGTATAGAGCCTAAACCCTAGGGCTGCCTTTCCTCCCCTCCCACCCCGAATCACTGTTCACGCGTGAACAGTAACCACGCCCTAACCCTAGGCCGCGCCCTCCACCTCTCCTCCGCTGCCTAGCGCGCCGCCTCCCCGGTGGTGCGTCTCCTCCACCACACCAGCGCCGCCCTCTCCTCTGGGCGCCGCTTTCTTCAACAGATCCCATATGTTGATGTCCACAATTACCCACGTGGACTCCTTCGCCGGTGATAGCGACTCCGACTGCTCCGTCGGTTTCTCTCTCCTGTTCGGCGACGACGTCCCTGCGCAGATCGATCCTCTCATGGCGCTTCCCTACGCCACCATCTATGTGCAGTCCTGCGTCCCCATGAAGCTCGACTTCCGCGCCGACAACTTCGCCAAGTGGAAGACCTACTTCGAGGCCCTGTGCGGCACCTTCGGCCTGCTGTCCCACATCGACGGGACGGCGCCCCCCAACCCCATCACCACGGCATGGCTCCAGGAGGACTGCTGTGTTCGTGCCTGGCTTTACGGCACCATCTCCGACGCCGTCCACGACTTCATCATGACGGTCGACCCGACGGCCCGCAAGCACTGGGTTTCCATCACCACCCGCTTCGAGGCGAACAAGGCGCCACGTGCTATCTTCCTGAGCCAAGCCTTCATGACCTTGACTCAGGGCGATTTGTCCGTCGAGGCCTACGGGCAGGAGATGAAGAAGGCGGCTGATCGTCTACGCGACGTCGGCAGGCCTGTCGATGATCCCACCATGGTGCTCAACCTCCTTCGCGGCGCCAATCCTCGCTTCAGCACCACCTGCGACATCATCGCTGGCGATCCCACCATGGACTTCTCCGGCGCGCTCGATCAGCTCGCTCTCAAGGAGCTGCGACTGGCCGAGGAGGCCAAGATGGTCAACTCCACTACCCTCTCCGCCTCCTCCACTTCCTCCTCGACGTCCTCCGCCTGTGGATCCTGCTGCCGCTTCTCCACCTCCGCTTCCACCCAGCAGTTCCTGGCGCAGCAGCAGCAGGGTGGGCAGCAGGGCGGGCAACAGGGAGGCGGCGGCGGCCAGCAGAAGCGGAAGAAGACCTACTACCGCAAGGGCGGCGGCGGCGGCAACTAGCAGCAACAGCAGCCGCGCGCCCCCAACCCTACTGGCCCGTGGATTTGCATCAATCCGTGGGGCCAGCAGCAGGGTCAGGCGGGCGGCTCCGGCGGCGGTGGACAGGGCTGGCGCGGCGGCTACCAGCAGCGTGGGGGTCCGGGTCTCCTCGGGGCCAACCCCCAGGCCCACACCGCGATCCAGCAAGGCAGTGGCCAGCAGTCCTTCGACACTGCCGGCCTCCTAGCGGCGCTACAGCAGATGTCAATGCAAGGCGACGCCTGGGTCATGGACACTGGTGCCTCTACGCATATGCACTCCTCTGAAGGTATACTTCACTCTCGTCTCCCAGCTGCTGATTCTTCGATCCTAGTAGGCAATGGTGCACATATCCCTGTCACGGCCCGCGGTTCCTCAATCCTTGACACCAATTCTGCCAAATTCCTTTTGAACAACATCCTTGTCGCTCCCTCCTTAGTTCGAAATTTGCTGTCTGTTCGTCAGTTTACTCGCGATAATGGTGGCTCTATTGAATTTGATGCTTTTGGTTTCTCTGTAAAGGAACCCAGGACGGGACGCGTGATTCTTCGCTGCAATAGTTCGGGCGACCTCTACACTATCTCGCCAGCCGCTCAGTCTACTGTCAGCGCCCTCCTTGCAGCCTCATCCTCCGTGTGGCACCGTCGCCTTGGTCATCCTGCTCCAGCCGTCTTAGCTAGTCTCAAGAAAAACAATTTGATTTCCTGTACTAAAGTAGACCGCAGTCTTTGTCATGCGTGTCAGCTAGGCAAACATGCTCGTCTACCTTTTAGTTCATCAAGTTCCCATACTGTTTCCCCCTTTGAGATAGTTCATTGTGATGTTTGGACATCCCCGGTCCCTAGTATCTCTGGCTGCTCTTACTACTTGGTTTTCTTAGATGATTTCACTCATTTTTGCCGGACGTTTCCCCTTAAGCACAAGTCTGAGACTCGTCAGCACTTTGCTGATTTTATTCCATACATTCGTACACAGTTTGGTTTTACCATTAAATGCTTTCAGGCTGATAACGGGAGAGAATTTGTTAACCATGCCATGCACAATCTCCTCGCTGCACACGGCATCGTTCTTCATCTTTCATGTCCCTATACTTCTCAGCAGAACGGTAAGGCTGAACGCATTCTTCGCACCCTCAACAACTCTGTGCGCACCTTGCTTCTCCGTGCGTCCATGCCACCCAAGTACTGGGCTGAGGCCCTTGCAGCTGCCACATACTTGCTCAACCGCCGTTCCTCTTCCTCCATCCACAACGACATCCCATACACTCGTCTGTACAAATCCCCACCATCTTATGCGCACTTACGCATCTTCGGATGTCTCTGTTACCCTAATCTCCAGGCCACATCTCCGCATAAGCTTGCGCCGCGTTCTACCGCCTGTGTTTTCTTGGGGTACCCTTCCAATCACAAGGGATATCGTTGTTTGGATCTCTCCACGCGTCGGATAATTATCTCTCGTCATGTTGTCTTTGATGAGCTTAGTTTTCCGTTTGCCCGTGATTCTAGACCTCCCACCAGCTCCTTTGATTTTCTGCTACGTCGCGACTTGGATATTGCACCTTGTTCTATTGATCATGCAGCTGGTGGCCCCTTTCCTGCGGATACTCATGGTGATGAGCACTCGCGGTCCTCGCTTGGTGGGCGTGGTCCTGTGCCCCTGCCAAGCTTCGGCGTCCCCTCGCCGGGAGAGTGTGGTTCCGTACCCACATCCGACTCTTTGGATGCTCCTCCTCCGGGCGGGTGTGGTCTCGTGCCCCCGTCAGGATCTGTCGACGACACAAGGACTGCTGCGCCAGCCGCCCCGTCTTCATCGGCTGCAGCTTCAGCTGTTCTTCCGGCTCCCCGTGTCTCACCGGGCTTCCCTCCGCGCCCTACTGACCATCCTGGTCGGTTTAAGGGCACCATCTACAGTCGTCGCCCGACGTCTACGCAGCACAGCGAGCTGCCTGGTGGCTCGCCCCTACGGCTCAGTGAGCCAACCGTGCCGGACAGTTCATCACCGTCTCCTGTCCTGCAGCAGTTTGCGCCTCATCGTCCACTGACCCGCACACAGTCTGGGGCCATTCCCCCTGTGCGGTACGTGGGCCTCTCCACTACAACGTCGACACCATCGCTGACTGCTTCCCCGATTCCTGCCAACTACCGTAGCGGTTTATCTGATCCAAACTGGCGTGCGGCGATGGCTAAGGAGTACCAGGCCCTCGTTGACAACGGCACTTGGCGGCTAGTTCCACGGCCGCCAGGCGCCAACGTCGTCTCCGGAAAGTGGATCTTCAAGCATAAGTACCACTCCGACGGTACTCTTGCTCGGCATAAGGCGCGTTGGGTGGTACGCGGCTTCTCTCAGCAGCACGGCATCGATTACGATGAGACGTTCAGCCCGGTGGTCAAACCGCCGTCCATTCGCACCGTCCTGAGCATCGCCGCCTCACGCTCATGGCCGGTTCGGCAGCTGGATGTGAAGAATGCTTTTCTTCATGGCCATCTTGAGGAGACTGTCTACTGTCAGCAACCGCCTGGCTTCGTCGACCCTGCTGTTCCTGACCATGTCTGCCTCCTCCAGCGCTCTCTCTACGGGTTGAAGCAAGCTCCGCGAGCGTGGTACCAGCGGTTCGCCACGTTCATCCGTCAGCTCGGCTTCGCTTCCACGTCATCTGATGTCTCCCTCTTTGTGTACAATGAGGGCGACGGGCTTGCTTACTTGCTGCTGTACGTCGACGACATCATCCTTACAGCCTCGTCGCCTGCTCTTCTTCAGCGCTTCATCGACCAGCTTCACTCCGAGTTCGCGATGACGGACCTTGGGGATCTTCGTCATTTCCTCAACATCTCCGTGACGCGTTCTTCCGATGGCTTCTTCCTCTCCCAGCGGCAGTACGCTACTGAGCTCCTGCAGCGAGCGGGTATGTCTGAGTGCCACTCTACAGCAACTCCTATTGACACTCGACAAAAGCTGTCTGCTACTGATGGTCCTCCTGTTGCTGATCCTTCTGAGTACCGGCGCATCGCTGGTGCCCTTCAGTACCTCACGCTCACTCGACCAGACTTGGCGTATGCGGTATAGCAGGTCTGCCTCTTCATGCATGATCCTCGTAAGCCTCACCTGGCATTGCTCACGAGGATTCTTCGCTATCTGAAAGGTACGCTCTCCGCCGGTCTTCATCTGGGAGTTGGATCGCTTCAGTCTCTCACCGCGTACTCTGATGCGAACTGGGCTGGATGCCCGGATTCTCGACGCTCCACTTCCGGCTACTGTGTCTATCTCAGTGACAATCTCATCTCTTGGGCGTCCAAGAGACAGACCACGGTCTCACGCTCCAGTGCTGAAGCAGAGTATCGTGCAGTGGCTCATGTTGTTGCCGAGTGTTGCTGGCTGCGGCAGCTTCTTCAGGAACTCCATCTTCCTCTCGAGAAGGCTACTGTTGTCTTTTGTGACAATGTTAGTGCTGTTTATATGGCTGCTAATCCAGTTCACCATCGACGCACAAAGCATATTGAGATTGACATCCACTTCGTCCGTGAGAAAGTTGCCTTGGGCGAAGTTCGTGTTCTTCATGTTCCTTCATCACAACAGTTTGCTGACATTATGACTAAGGGTCTGCCTGTACAGTCTTTTACTGATTTTAGGTCCAGTCTTGGTGTTCGTGATGTTCCCCCTGCGACTGCGGGCGGGTATTAGGAATTGTATATAAGCTGATTAGGCTAACCATGTATATCTAATAGGATACTATATAGGATTAGACATGTAATCTTATCTTGTACCTTTCTTGTACTACAAGCCTATTCGGGCTATATATATAAGACAGCCACCCCCTATCAAGGGTATGAGGTGTTTTCCTAATTCTCTACAGTTATGATAATCAAAATTTGGGGGGGCTGATGCTTGAATAGATGCTTCATTGCATGCTCTTCTCAGCCAATGATATTATACATAAAAAAAACTCGATCCACGAGGGGATACTCCCCTGGGGCATAGCCTTAAGGAGGTACAAAGATTCAAACGTGGAGCAGAAACATGGGTTTAATCGAACCCTGTAGTTCAACGCTACACTGTTGCACTGCGATAATCTTTGGTTAATGACATCATATATATACATGAAATATTTATGACTTCTCAGATTTATTCATTGTTTAGGTATTCCACTTTTGGCTATATCACTGCTACTGCTTAGTTGTTCAGTCTTAACTGTTCTATCCTAGAAGAATTTTTCCCTGCATGAGATGTAATTTCTGGGTTATTGACCTATATTTCTGTTGTACTGAGTTAAGACTCATACAACAGCTCTGTTTTTGGCAAATTGTTGTTTGGTTTTGAAACTAACCCTTTTATCATGCTGTTTTTTTGTCATACTTTATATGGTCTGATGAAATGATAATTTGCAATAAAAAACTGAACTTTATTTTTTTGCAAAAAATTATTCTCGTATTCCGTAAATGGTATCCATGCTTTTTTTATATATTGTCTTCCTGGAAGTGCACAGCAAATCACCATCGTTGGTACTTATGTTTCAGGGAATGAGTGACTTTTTGGCTCCCATACTTTATATCATGGAGGATGAGTCTGAATCATTTTGGTGCTTTGCCTGCCTGATGGAACGGCTAGGAGCCAATTTTAATCGTGATCAAAATGGCATGCACGCTCAACTACTTGCATTATCAAAGGTATATATATTCTGATATTCATCCTGCCAAGTGCCAACTAATTAGCTAGTAAGCAGCAGCATGTTACTCCTTTTCTATTTCAAATGTTATGTGACAGATTCTATATAAGGAGTCATTATGATCTCAATAGAATTTTTGCTTAGTTAATAATAGTGCAATTATGCTCTCTGTCGAAAGTCTTAGTTGGCTGTTTAGGTGCAGTAATGTGATGGGATGTTTTGCTGCATGGTTAGGCCGTTAGGGCCCTGGGTGCCTTTTGGTCGTTGCCAACCGTTGCTTTTCTCTGTAAAATGCCAGAGCCTGTAGTGCCTTTAAGTAGTAGGAGATGAGAAAAACTTTGTATTTTCATTGCCTGACAGTAAAGAAATTTGGATTCGTCCCCGTTATGGAAAAAACTAGTGCAAGTCTGCTGGTTCTCCAGGCATCTAATCATTTCGTTTATTGGTTGTATGTCCATTTGTCAGTTCCTTCTCCAATATTGAGCATTCATCCAGGAGACACATGCTGCAGCTTGGCACAAAATTTAATTAAAATGCCAAGGAGCTCTATATATACTTTAAAGTCGTTAAGATCTTAAACCTTTTTTTTAAATCTCAGTGGTATCATGCTATTATTATTCATTGTACAACTGTTTTTGTGGAATGCTTTTCAGCTTTGGGCGCATAGAAGATACTTTTTCCCAAATGCGATGCAATGCTAATTTTTTTATTGTGCCTCAGCTTGTGGAGATTCTTGATCCTCCATTGCATAACTATTTTAGGCAGAACGACTGCCTGAACTATTTCTTCTGTTTCCGCTGGGTTCTTATACAGTTCAAAAGGTAACATTTTCTTCTCTTTTTAAGTTGCAGGAGAGCTATATGTGTGTTTGTATTAGAGGTAGGAAAAAAAGGAACCAATCCATGCACAGAGCCTCAGGAGGCATACAAACAGAAAAGAAAAGAAGGAAAAAAATGGCTTCAGCCACTCGAAAGAATCTACCCTACTCAGATCTTGCCAGACTTCCTAGCCCTCTGGCACCTGCTGTAATACACAGCTGTGCTTCATCGACAATCTCTCTGGCAACGTTTGAACTCTAGGGAAGGCAAACAATAAACTTACAATCATTATGATGATGCTACACTTTGCTCCTAAGAAGTAGGGTTACATTTCACCAAACAGCCCAGCATCATGTCGTCATACTTCATATCAGCTGGGTGGGATGACTTGCATTACCTACCTGCCTACTTGGACCCTCCTTATCTGGTCAAAATATTTTTGGTAATGCCAGTGCCTTCCAGCTACTCTCTCAGTCCTCTTACCTGGCAAACCAGCTTAATTTACTAAAACCTGCTTGGTTTAGCAGTAGCCCAGCTTAAAACTGGGTTAAAACCTGTTCTAAGAGCATGGCAGTTTATTAAAAAAAAGAAAGGATAGTGTTTTTGTTCCTTTATTTTTCCTTTTTTTTTTTTTTTTGCTAGTGCTGGTCTATGTCAAATGCTGTGATTGGGTAGATTGTAGACCACAATCTAGCATTTTCACCATATGTTATAATTTTATTTTAGCAGAGATGAACTGTACGATAAATTGATTTAATCTGTAAACCACATGCAATTTGCCAGTTACAAAATTACTTGAATTGAAGAAAATGTGCCTTAATATTCAGTCATCTGGTCTCATTTTGTAATTCTAAGACGACCGCATTCTGTATGGATTGCAGGGAGTTCAGTTTTGAACAGATCTTGCTCTTGTGGGAAGTTCTGTGGACACACTATTTGTCAGAACACTTCCACTTGTACTTGTGTGTAGCAATCTTGAAAAGATATCGTCAGCGGATCATCGGAGAGCAGATGGATTTTGATACACTTCTCAAGTTCATTAATGAGCTCAGTGGCCAGATCAACCTTGACCGGGCAATCCAGGATGCAGAGGCATTGTGTACTATTGCAGGGGAAAATGGAGCTTCCTGCATTCCACCTGGAACCCCACCTTCAATGCCCATCGAGACCGATGGTGGCCTGTATGTGCAACAAGACGAGGTCTTGTGAGATATCACCGGTTACCATAGAAGATAATAGTAGCACAGAAGCACCACATCATTTGTTTTTATCCTGTAGTGGTTTCGTTGATGTCATAATGTGACCGGTTGATTATACCAATGGAAGAACCGTGAAATCCTAGTGTTGTGTGTATATACACATACACCCCTGACTCTCGATAACCTATATCGACACTCACTTTCCTTCACTTAATGGACATGGATTCTCTATGGGATGACTGGTTTTGCATCAGCTTGTTTGGCCAATACCTGTGTTCCAGCTTAATTGCTTATGGGATCCTTTTATTACTTGGTGCAATTCACGCTCTTCTATATAAAGGGAAGATTATATTATAGTCTGTATTGCAACTCTGTTCGCTCTGGAATTATATAAGTGGCCGTGTACCTGGTATATTTGAATATTTGGGTGTTGTATTTTTAAGAAACCGTGGTATCAAAAAATT
This sequence comes from Paspalum vaginatum, assembly GCA_030272315.1. NCBI lineage: Eukaryota > Viridiplantae > Streptophyta > Magnoliopsida > Poales > Poaceae > Paspalum > Paspalum vaginatum. The sequence continues at coordinate 6,598,420 of CM059015.1, forward strand.
GTAATTTTACTATTCTAGAAATAATAGATGTGTAAAGTATGGTTTAGAAAAAAAATCTAAAGTAGAGTCTAAAACTATTAAAGAATACAATTTGAAAATACCATGGTTTTAAAATCACAAGGATTGTTGTATTAAAAACACTTCATATATTTTTAAATCAAAATATTTGGTAAGATTGTGTTCACTAGAGAGCCCAAATGGAGGTGCAAAACATTGTATTTGCACCGTAGATAAAGAGAAGTTTCAAATATAGACGTTGGGATAGCCGGTCTGGAGAAGATAGCCTAAAACTGGATATTTCTCTAATATTCTAAAAGTACTCTGTATCCAAACAGTATATTTGTCGTCTACTAGTTTAGTTTTGAATTAAAATGCGATAAATAAAAAAGAACGGAAAGAGTAGATCGTAGACCTAGCCTGGGCAGCGACCTGATGACACGAGCTTGGATGCTTCCTTCCACCAGCGCTGCGGCAAAATTATGTGGTCGCGAAATGCGGCTTCGCAAAGAAGGTTGCAATGATGATGCACGACTCTATTGGGAAACAATACAATTCGGCGTGCTCGTGGTCGCGAGTAGGGACACAGCAGTTGGGAAAGATTAGTAAAACCTAGGGCTTTAGGACCTTGTGGTCTGCTTCGGTGCTAAGTGAAACTTCGCTTCAAACCTAGCGCTTTTGCCTGCAGTAAATCCCGAGTGAGACCGTAGCAAAAATAAACCTAGCCCGGAAAGGCGACACACGTGTTGCGCAAAAGGATCTGACGCCGAAACTTGTGATCAGCGTGAACAACACCATACACCAGGCCCACGGCCAAGGGCAAAATGCCGCGCGCGCGTGGTTTCAGGAGCAAAGTGGAATCCAGCGCTGGATCTCTCGGTCTGTCGAAGTGACTACACTGTAACTGTCCATGAAGTATGAACCCCAGCATCAAGAAGCAATCACGCACAAGGCCAAGACAAGATTAGACCCCCTTCGGTCCCACGAAACATTCTCTCTGCGGTCTGCGCTTGGCCTGTCGCAGTGTCGCGCTAAACGAGGAGGAAAGCAAGCGGGCATCCCATCCCAGCTGATCCCTCCCACCTGCGCAATTCGCCTTTTTTTATTATTTTACTTTCGTGAAAAAATGGACTTTGTGAGGGAGAGGGAGGCTGGTCGCCATGGAAATGATCAGAAAAGCGAGTGCAGGCAAGAACTTCCGCCCATGGCTGTCTCTTGTTCGCTCTCCATTTCGCTTGTCCGTCGCCGTCGGCCGGTGAGCGGTGACCAATGGCTATCTGCCCTGCCGCCGTCGCCGTCGTCGTCAGATGAGCTGACGTGCGTAGAGTAGGTCGTTCAGGGAGTAATGATAGTGTTGGATATGTTGCAAACCTGTAATGAATCCACAATGGCGCTCAAAAGATAACACCACCACTCAAAACCTGTAACGAATTAGTGGTTTTGCTTGTGAGCTTCCACATCGAAAGGCAACCGTAGTTATTAAAATACATCCAAAGACAACTATGATTTCGTTGCTTGTATATATAACTACGTATATCCACTACTGTGGATAAGAGAGAGTGTTTGTGTGATGAATGATGATGATGCACATTCCAAGGTAGTCCTTAATCCAAGGACCGAGGTGCGCACTCGTGCACAAGCCTGTTCTAGTAGTAACCGAGAAATTCTACTTTCTGAATTCCGACAGCGCCATACTTGTACGTACAACTTGCACCAAAAAGGTACTGATCCCAATCATGCATGCCTCTTCTGCCGGCCTACACATTCTCTGAAGTCTGAACCCCCAGAGCTCTTTTTTGCTGAGCAGCAGCGTCGCCCAAACGATTCAGCCGGCCAGTGCTGATGATATTCTTGCACGCAGATGAGCATTTGATGATTGGATACGACTGGACATTCCATGGAATCCATTACAGCAGAATGGCTAGTCCACTTCAAGTCCAACACGAGGATTAGGGACGAGACTAGAGTAGTAGGGCGCAGCGCAAGGTGAACTGTGACGACAGAGGCCATGAAAACTGCTGGGTACTAGTGGGAATGGCGGAATATTACCGCCTCTCTTTTCTTTCTCGTCCGTCAAGAATGTGAAGACAGGGTTGGACGGCGAGGTATAATGTTGCTGCATGTGCAGAATTCCACTTCTGAAAAAGCGAGCTACTCCAAAGTCGTGTGATTGTCTAGTGGCTACTGCTAGCTAGTTCTTGTCTCTCTGGGTTTCGACTAGGCTGCGACGACGGCCAGGCCTACCCTGATGTACGCTGATTTGAACCCCCTGTCGGCCATGACACTACATTGTGCTGTGATTTCTGAGGTGGCACAAGACAAGCCCTTGTGCACACCTGCCGGCGTTCGTTCATACTCTGCATCCTTCCCAACTTGACTAAGCCTATGCGATCCTGCATTCAGGCCGGTTTGAATTATAGTGGCCGCTGGCACACATCCATGCTGGATTATTCAGCAGGATACTTTTGAGTGTCTCGATTAAAGGTTCCAACTTCTCTGAAATAGAGTCAGGTGTAAACTTGGACTAATAGGAGAGTCCCGTAACTGGTTTCAAATCTTCCCCATCCAATGATCCGAACTGCGAAACATACCTCGAACAAATTCTCACCGAGAAAGAGCTCCCGTTTCTCAGCCCGACAGCCGTGCATACGTTGCGTGCGGTCGCCGTCGGCCCGTCGCTCGTCCATCGGCTCATCACCCCCATCCCCAGCTCACCAGCGCCCCCCAATGCGCTCCGTCTCGGCGCAACAAGATATGACAGGCGGGGCCCACACAGCCGGGGGGGAACGAAGCAAGCGTGCAAGCGAGGCAGCCTTTGCGCGCTGCGACGCAATGATGCGTGCGCGGGAATATCTCGGCCGTTGGCGCCTTGTTTATTAAGCAACGATAATCACTTGGGCTCCTTTTAGGGAGGGCTAGCAGTTTAAAGATCCAACTGGTCGCTCCCTGGCCCAACAAACCTGGGCGCCTACTTGGCCCATGCCACTGCCCAATCGCCACGCACTCGCCTGGCCCACCGCCCCCGTGGCCCCTTCCCTTGTGTGTGTGGCCCACCTGGTCCCCCGCGCTTTCTCGCCCCAGCCGGCGGACGAATAAAGCCGGCAACGGCATGGATGAAAAGGGCGCTTCCATTGTTAAGCCCTAATGATGGGGAATGAGTGGGGGAATTACTTGGGATTTGTAAAATGTAAAGGACCCTTTCAGTTGAGCCTGGCTTTATCAGAATAAACTAAGAGGAGTATATATATGTGTGTTCAGACTCCATGGTCTCACACAGCCCCTGAGCCAAGAGGTGCATTTGTCCTTCAGAATATTGCACTTCGGTTGGTGCAGAGCTTTGCAACCTGCCAAATTATTTGAAGATATTATTGTCTGATTTTTGGTTCCAGGTCAAGTCAGATTCAGCCGTTCTGCGTCATCATTGGTTCTACTTAGTGAAGTCTGATGATGATAAAGGAGTGTGTAGTGTAAATTAACAAGGACAAAGGAACGGAATATGCTTTTTCTCGTGTCACTCATGATTCAGGAATAGGAATCCATTAATGAAAGGACCCATGGCTCAGCCTTGGTACATCAAAAACTCGGAAGAAGATATTGCCAGTTGTTCTTCAGAGATCGAATAAGCATAAATTCTGTACTACAGGCTGCGCCGTAATCAAGTATAGGATCGTAAGTTAGTAACTGATGGCTTCAGTATAAAAGGGGAAACAACTGCAGAGAAGAAGAGACGCAGCGCAAGTTCAGAGCTTCTCACGTCTATGGGCGTGAAAGGATTTGATTAAAGGAACGGAATCTGACTCAACCGGTGCAATGCAACTGTCCAACTTATAGACGCATAACAGCAGTACAGTGCTAAGATATCAGGATCAACAAATCATTCTCTTAGACAGAACAAAATTTAAGCGGCCAGGGCCAGTCGCATCACATTTATAGCGTACAGTATTTGACAGTATACTCTCTGTTGAACAATGAACCCATCAAGAGCGTGCACTGCACCATCACGTTCTCGTTGCTAGCACCTGATCATGCAGACTGCAGAGCAGCAGCTGAGTATCACTGATACTATTATTCTGCAGTTCTTCAAGGAAGCCGTTCGTTTTTATCACAGACCAAAGAGAAACCCTTCCAACCTAGCTAGCTAAAGCTAGAACCACACCACTACACCAGCACACACCAAAAACCAATCACCCGAAGTAATTAGCCCTTAGCCATGTAAGTGATCAGTAATATTGTACATACACCATTGCCAGGACCTTCCAATTCTCCAAATTACATGAAACACAACTACACAAGCCCAACCAAATTGTGCGTGCATGCATGCCGTACATACAAAGGCGGAATGCGAGCTGAAGCATTTCTTCATCAGCGACGGCCGGGCGTCCGGCGGCGGTCAGACCCGTAGCAGGTAGATGCTGAGCTCGGGGCCGCCGCTGCCGTCGGGGTTCATCATGTAGAACGCCTCCGAGTCCCTGGAACCCACCACGCGCTCGAACCTGGCCCGCATGTACATCAGGTCGCCCTCCGCGGCGCCGGCGCCGGTGTCGTCGTCCGGGAGCACGCCGGCGCCGACGGACACCGGCTCCACCGCGCCGAGCACCCTCCACTCGTCCGCGCCGCACTCCCGGCGCACCGCGAACCCGCACTTGCGGCCGTTGCAGTACGCGCGCCACGTCGGCTCCTCCAGCAGACCCCGCCGCTTCTCCCCTGCATTATTATTGTTATTAATTTTTTTTGCGTGCGTCGCGTCATTGATTGATCACGGTGCAGAAACAGTGTCCGTGCGACAGACACACGCATGCAGTACGAACGTACGTACCGGCGGCGAGCGGCGTCTTCTCGCACTCGAGCGCGAGGCGCACGAGGCCCGAGGACATCTCCCTGACGAGCGCGCCGGTGGAGTAGGCGGCCATCTCGACGAGCAGCACGGGCGGCGAGCGCGGGTCCGTCTGCAGCGCGACGTGCACGCGCCCGCGCCGCCGGCCGAAGATGGTGCCCGTGACGCACGACCCCAGCTGCCGGCGCCGGCGCCGGTGCGTGATCGCGGCCAGGAACGCCGCCCGCAGCCGCGCCAGCGCGTCCGCGCGCTTCCTCGACGACGACGGCGCCGGCGACTGCTCGACGGCCCCGTCGGTCGCCCCCTCGGGCTGCTCGTCACCCTTGCCCTCTTGGCCCCCGCCCCGCTGTGCCCGCCGGCTTGCTGGAGCCCTTCTTGGTCAGCCACGGGAAGTTGCCTCTCCCGTTCCCGCCGCCGCCGGTCGTGGCGGCGGTGGCGCCCCTCGAGCTTGGCAGGGGCAGCGGGGAGGCCGCGCGGAAGGCTCTCGCCATGATGGGACGGATAAGCTGGCTGGCGCTAGCTCTAGAGCTCACAGCTCCCCTGCGTGCGCGCGGCGCGTGATGGCAATAATAATGGGCGCGAGTATTTGATAGGCTGCCGGGCGGCTGCCTTCCCTTCCCTTCTCTTCCGCTTGATGGAGGCGGAGCCGAAGTGGCGGGACGCTTTAAGAGAGGTTGGCAGGCAGCAGGGTGGTGCATGCGCGGCGCGGCTCGAGCGCTTTTGGCAAAGCGGCGGGGAGCGGGGAGCGCTGGGCTGTTGGGGACGCCTGCCGGCGTCTGCGTAATGCACTGGCACGGTCGTGGTAGAGAGGACGTGCGCGAGTCCGGAAATGAGAGGCTGCACGGCACCGACAGGGCGACCGGGCGGGCAGGGCGCGTACGAGTGCACGGGCGTGTGTGGGCGAAACGGGCGCGGCGCGCAGGTATTCGTGAGGCGGCGGCCGATGGGAGAGAGCATGGGGCACTGCCGGTGGCCGGCCGCACGGGCCGTGTCGCCGTGTCTGTCCGGCCGGATGACGGGTTCTCTTGGTTGACGCAGGCACAGGTGACGCTCGTACGGCTCCAATTGGCTTGTCGCTAGTACTGGAGTTCCATAGACGCATCGTGCTCGGTGTGTCAGTCTGCCGCCAAAGAGCTACCTAGTTACAAAATGCGCAAACGTATACAACTACTGTCTCAGAATGAAATGTGGAATGCCAAGGTTCGTTCTCGGCAGGCGGGGATTGGATGCAATCCATACATCAGCGTCGCATATCTATCACTCCATCACTTGTTGCATCACATGCAGGGTGTTAACTAACAGTGTCGCCGTTCCAGGCTTGTGCCGACGAAGAGTCCAACTCCTGTTCGCCTGCAGGTGATTAAGCAGTGACAGCCGAGAGTTATCCAGAGACGCATCTTTCAGGTGAGATGTCGGGACATCCTTCAAACTGTGATCGCCCGATGAGAGGCAGCGCCGGCGCGGTCCCCGGATGCATGCATGTACCTCGGCCGCCAGAAGCCGGGTGGAAATGTGGGATGGACCGGCAATGGCGCGGGAGGGGGCAGCGCCAGCATAAATGATGGCCGCCGGCTTTAGCGGCGCCGGATAAGTGTTCGCCGTGGGATCGCCTGCCAGCGCCAGATCAGTGTTCGCCCACGTAAAAGCGGCGACCGGCGAGCACTAGCGGCCTGTGAACTCATGCCCGGCCCTGAAGCTGTGAAGCAGGTTCACGGACAACCAGCTGCTGCGCGTCTAGCTATTCCTTTCCGCTGCTGCCACTCCACTGGGTCAGCGCCGTGTCCAGTCGATCGACGCCTCCCTCACATGATCAGCGTCAACTCGGCAGCAGTGAGAGTGAGCTGTCCTCGATCCGGCGCAGGCAGAGGTCGCCGTCGTCTCGTCACTGCTGCAACTTGTGTGTGGTAGTGGCGGACAGTGCTATGCCGGCATGTCGTGATGATACTCCATCAGGCTTCAAGGCATGAGAGGAAACAATAGGGGATATTATTACTGGTGGCAGCATCGAGCTGGGGGCTAGGCGACTAGCACAGTGACTCCGCGAGACGTGAACTGTGACCGCAGCAGCCGTGTGTGCAGTGTGCGGCTGAGCGTTGATCGACGTCAGACGCGCTGGACAATGGAGATGGATGAACCTGGAGGCCACGACTCGGACACGCAAGAGACTGACGCGCGAACGGTGCCCCGGCGAACACGCCGCACCGCGGGCGCCGCGGAACGCCGGAGGCGGGTTTGGCGCGGAGAAAAGTGACTTTTGGGTTTTCAACGCTCCTAATTTTTCCACCAATCCGCGAACGCCACGTCACCTATCTTAAGAACACTGGCAAGACTCCGGCGAGGCTAGGGGTGGGATTAGGGTTCGGGGTTACCTGTGATCTCCGAACACTAGTGGAGGTGCTTGGGGAGGCCAGCAACCCAGCGGAGGTGGCGGATCGAAGCCGGCGGGGCGGCGGTGGGGGCATCTTCTCTGCCTCACCACGCCCGCCTGCCTTGGTTAGCTGGTGGTGGGCGGTGGCGGAGGCGGCGGGGATGTCACCGCAGCCGAGTCGGCGTTGGAGGCAGGGCATCGATTCACGACCCCGGAGAAGCCGGGTTAGCGGGGAGGGCGCGAGGGCGTCATGGCGGCGAGGTGGAGGCACACGGGGTCAGGGCGGCGGCGACGCGAGGGGAAGACGGAATGCGGGGCGGAGTGGAGACGGCACGGGGTGAGGGAGCCGCGCGTGAGCCGTCCGACTGGGGTGACGTGGAACGTGCTGTGGACCGTCGGATTTCGGGTGATGGAATCCATCACTCGGGCGATGAGTAGACAGACTCTCGTGCATGGTGTTTTTAGGATTTACTATATGAGTACTCTTACTATATTAATATTTGAGCACAGTACACTCCATTTACACACATGTCTGTGCAGTGGAGGACATGAAATCGTAAGAAAGTGCATGTAGACATAACCTTGTTTTAGAAAAAGGAATTTTTAATTCGGTTTTGCCTAAATATGTGGGTGTTAAGTTCGCTAGCATTTGTAAGAAGAACAATATAGGTAGTGACTATTGAAGATAGTCACCGACTCCAAACACGAGCTTGCCGGCGCTCAAGCACGCTACAGCCTCTGGCTCGCCTCTTTGGGCTTTGCTGTGGCAGATGTTGGGCCGATCCTAGCTTCTAGTCCTGTGACTGTGAGGCCCAGCAATGCTTCCCAGCTCCCAGGAGCCAATGCATTAACATTACTGGCTGTGCTCAAAAAAAAAAAACATTACTGGCATCTCCACGTAAAGAAAACATGTCGTTTATTTGTGGAACCCTTCTGCAGTATTTTTTTTATGAAAAAACCGTGCCCGAACAACCTCGGGGAAAGAAAAGTAATAAATATAGACGACGATGACGCCCAAAGATGGAACCACGTAGCTGTGTGCTGCTTTAGTTGTTGTGCGATCACTGTCAGTTACCCTCTCAACCTGGTATTTATAAATTCTAATCGATCTCGACGGCTCGACCGCATTTCCGAAGACCGAAGGCTTGCGTACATGCGGAAGCAACCGTGAAAGACCCCAACAGCAGGAGATGGTTGTTGGTGGTGGGGGGTAGGAACAGGAAGGGTAGGACCGTAGGAGTGCCTTCTTTTATTGTCGTCACCGAACCATGCCATGCGTACCTAACTTTGCGGCCCGATTGGCCTGCGATTCTAATACGAAAACAGCAAAGAACTAGTATCATCGCAGCCACTGTAATTGTGTTGGCTTACTCTTCAGATCAGGACTCGGATCGTCACCTCGGTCTGCACCTTCAGGGTTCAGCCTGATATTATTTTAGGGATGTCAATCGAAAGGTTTTTTTTTCTTACTGTATATATATGAGTTGAAAGGTTCAAGTCCACTGAAACTGTCAAGCAGTTGCTATCTATCTTCAGCTCGATTAATGTGATGGATTGGACGTCGTCCAGCCATGTAAGCGATCAGAGTACAGACAATTGGGACTTGGGAGGATTGGAATCTAATAAAAGGTATTCTATCCCATGCAAAAGAATATCGAAAGAAATTCTCATCATGACGAGTGACACGAAGAACAGATGATCAAATCAAACGACATAGTATATATAGAAAAAAAATCCTCATAATGACGAGTACCTTCTTATATCGATTATGGCTTGATTATTTCTCCTATCAGACTATATCCTACTATTATGTAATCGTGACTCAGAACAGAACGGAGTAAAACTGCAAAAGGCCATGGACCTCGGCGGCGGCAGCGGTTTCTTTCTTTACGGCTCCTCAGGCTGTGGCAATGCGGCGGCGGGCACCTCCACCTCCACCACCACGGGCGGCGCCTTCGCCTCCCGCTTCACAGCGGTCCGGCGAGGCGCCCGCCACCCGCACCACCGGCGCGCCAGCCTCGAGCAGTCGAACCGCTCGTCGGGGCCCTCGGCACGGCCCGCGCACACCCGGCCGAAGACGCAGGACAGCAAGGTGAGCAGCAGGACCGCCGCGAGCACCCCGAAGAACGTGCCGATGGAGCCCGAGGAGCTGTGCGGGGGCGGCTCGGCGCCCGCGGCGGAGCCCTGGTAGCCGTAGCCCGGCACGGGCGTGACCATCGCCGGCATCGTGGGCGTGGCGGTGCTCGCCGCCATTCTTGCATTCAGAGCACAAGACGATGGAACAGTTGTGGGGACTGAGGGAGTGAGGGGTGGGTGATTACTGAGCAGCTGAGTTGGGCTATTGTGTGCTTGACCTCGACTGCACTGCTTTGTGGAGGCTGCTTTGCTCGCGCACCGCGCACGTAGGATGGGCATGGGCTGGGAGGCGAAGGCAACACGAGGGTTGGGCAAAGGCGTCCAGCGAGCTGCTTTTGCGACCCGGCGATGTGTCGAAGGACTAGAGGGTAGGCCCGGACGCCCGGTAAAGTTCAGAAGAAAGACTGCGAGGTTGGCCTTTTTTTTGGATCGCGGGAGTGGACACCAACATGGAAAGGGCACTTGGTGGCGACGTTTCATGTACGAGAGTAGCAGAGGGAAGCTACAGCTACAAGAACGCATCTGAATACTCTGAATGCAGTGTTTTGGATAAGCGGTGGAGTATGTGAGAAAAAGGTAAAGAAAGTGGAGCAATCTGCAAACATCTTTTGGGCCATGTACTGGTATGCACAATCTAGTTGTTTATTTACATCGCTTTGCTATGGGTGAATAATGCCTTGACGACTTCCCTATCCCTAAGTATAAAGGGAATAGGGTCACGCCCGGGGCTGGTGTACTGATGTTTTCTTAACACATGCTAGGCTATCCATGAAATATTTCTCGGCATTGGGAAACATGGAAAAATTGTTTTTTTTTCTATCTTGTGAACTGTTTTATTTGAAATTCATGTAAATTTTTGTAAAAAACTTGAGTTCCAAAGGACGCCGTATTGTGTTCAGCATCGCCTCTGTGTGCCTAAAGCTCTGTTTGATTTCATTAGCTTACTAATAGTTTTTAGCTAATAGTAGTTAGTTAACTGTTAACAGGCTAGCTAGCTAACTTTAGGAGGATTGTGTATGGTTCTGGTAGCTAATTAATACACTGCTAGCTTAATAGGCGATTGAGGCTAGGGGTGGATATTGAGGCAGCTCAACTTGTTATGGCTGGTCTTACTAACAAGTAACAAGCTAGCTTGGTTTGGCTCGTTATACTAGCCAGTTGAAAGTTTGGTAGTTTGGTTCGGCTTTGGCTTGTTAGCCAGCGCAATAAAACACAAGGACCCAAGTATATAACATCAAAATTCTGCAACAACCCCTAAATGCATTAATACATAACATCACTTCATTCCATCCTGTAGTCCCAACCTTCAATATTAAATCAAACAAACAAAATGTAGCGCCTTGGCGGGCGCAGCCACACTGCCGTACTGCCACAATGTGCCGCTAGTGCTCTCTTGGTCGTTCTTGGTCGTTGGCTCACCACTGCATTTTTTCGTGCAACAGCTTAACCGTAAAAGTTTCATCAAACATGGGCTGAACCAAAGATCTGCCGTAAAGACCCAGGTAGCTGAAGTACAGCCCATGGACCAAAACGGTTAAGAAACTGGGCTCGCTGGGCCGCCTCCTGGCACTGGCAGCCCTGACGCCTCTCAGGCATCGCGTCGCCTCCTCTTTTTCCTCGCACTCCGCAAGGTCACCTCGACAGCCTCCTCCTCCCCGATCTCCCCCCGCCCGCACCCAAGGGTTTCGCTCTCCACCGCCGCGGAACGAGCCAGCAATCAGGGATGGCGGCGGCGCGGCACCTCAGATCCGGCCTCCCCCTCCTCCGCGCCCACCTCGCGGCCACCGAATCCGCGGCCGTCGCCCAGGTCCTTGCTCCTAGCCCCACTTTTGTGTCCGAAACAGATCCATTTCTGTCGATTTCGAATGGCCTTCCGCGTTCCGTATCTGATCTAGGACTGCCGTATCTAATGATGTCTAAGGGTATTTTGCGCGGTAATTTTTAGTTATCCTCGTATTTTTTAGGTTCATTTTTTGTGGGGCTAACGTGTTCGTTCTGATGCAGGGTTCGAGGTGCTTCGCGTCGCAGGCTGCCAAGCCCACCGGGAAGGAAATCAAGGTTACTGTATTCCCCATGATTCGCGAATGTAGTTAAGAAATGGGATACCAATGTTGTTTTACTGCGTCTGTGATTGTTGATGAGTTACTGTTACCAATGTATTATTTCTATATAATCCTGCCTATTGTTTGGAAGCTTAATGCCGTACTAGGGTTTGGTACCATTTGATTTTACAGCAACATAATTATACACACATCAGCCACTTATTTCAAGTGGTACACAGAGTGGATTACTGAATGCAAGTTACTTTTTCTTTGCCTTGGCCATGCAAAGCTTCTTCATGTTGGACTTGGTTATGTTGTTTGGTACAGAAACTTAAACCTTAAAGACAACTAGACACTTAGTTTTGTTTCGTTACCTGTCTTGGTTTTCTTAATATCTGTGTAGTTTTATGTTGATTGCTGCATGGAATATTCTCCTTTTACTGTTGATTCGTTGTTAGCGGCTCGAGTTCTGCAACATTTGTCTGTGCATGTCACTGGTAATCTTATTGTCTGTCCTAATCTATGTCTGCAGGTTCCAGAAGCTCTGTATGGTGGCACAGGCAACTATGCTAGTGCTCTGTTCCTTACAGCAGCTAAGGCAAACAAATTGGACAAAGTTGAATCTGAGATTAAAACTGTTGTTGAGGCATCCAAGAAGAGCCCGTTGTTTTCTCAATTCATAAAGGACTTGTCAGTTCCAAAAGAGACCAGGGTGAAGGCTGTAACAGAAATATTTTCTGATGCTGGGTTTTCGGATGTTACAAAGAATTTCTTGGGTATGCTTTCTGCCCTACTCATTTCTATGCGCCTAACCGAGTCAGATATAGTTTCTTGTAATGAATTAATCACTGAATCACTCTGATTACTCTTAGGAAAAAGTTAGTTAGGGAGCTTTTGTTCTGTACATGACTTACTGATGAACTGTGTAGAACATATTCTGCCATTCTTTTGTGCTTTTGGTTCCAATTTTTTTCCATGCAGAGTAAATATTTTTGGTAGCGTTGATCTGCATGTTAATTTGCCAGCGCGTAACTATATTTATAAATGCAGCTACCAAACGCATTAATTGAAGGCTTTCTCACCAGAAATTGTCTTGGCTTTTGAATTTGGTACTTTGTATGATTGTCGATAAATGCATATAATTTGTTCCATACTTCCCATGTATTGTCAGTGCTTAATTTTGTGTTGGTTTTTGAAGCTGTCCTGGCGGACAATGGCAGGCTGAAATTTATTGAGCGCATTGCGGAGAGATTTGTTGAATTGACCATGGCACACAAGGGGGAGGTGAAGGTTGTTGTCAGGACAGTTATTGTAAGTTGATCCTCCATCCCTTATTTCCTCTTGCTACAATTAATACAATATCTGGTCCAATAGCTCAGCCCCCTTCACATACTGAAAGGAATTTTGACTATGCATATATAGTTTTGATTTGCTTGACTGTATGACAATATGAGTGAATCTCTTGGAGTTTCTTGTCTGCTCTTTCCTTTTTTTTTGGCATATTTAATCTTCCAAGCTTAAATTAGAAATCCATTAACCATACAGACCAGCGCTTCTCAATCCAGTTTACACATGGAAAATTGCCACACATTGAGTCAAATTCATGGCTTCGAAGTTTCAACCTAAAGAAAGCATCTGTACTATTCATGACTGGCAATGTTAAAGTCCTATAGTGCAAAGATCTAACTGGTCTTGAGTAATCCATATCGTGTTTGACATGCATATGCTTTTGGAGCTGACATGCTTAATCATAGTCAACCAATTCGAGTGGCATACCTTGGCAATTTTTATACTGCATTTATAGCCAGCAAATATAGCACGGTTGCCCCTTCTCCTAGCTGTTTTGTTTGCTTTCTTTCATTCTTAGCCATGAAAGATTGAGGGTATTGTGAACATATTTTGGTGGATTGGGTTTGGTTGTGTTGATTTTTTGGAGCAAGGGGGGCCATCTAAGTGATGTTTGCATTGAAGGTTGGCAAATTGAATTTGAACCTCTGTGCTGCTCAACATAGCTCTGTTTACTGACGGCTTGAACAAGCTACATCTCTTAGACTCTTACCATGGAATAACACTGCAAATTATGATAAACTTTCGCTTCTACAAGTTGAGGATAGATCATTTCAGAATTTTAGATCAGATCACCCATAGGTCAAGGTGTCCTTGGGGCAACTTCTTTTATTGATCCTCAATTATGTGGTAGCACTTTTCTTTTTTTTTTTTTGCTGACACATGTTTCTTCTGCTATTAGCCACTTCCTGAGAAGGAGGAGAAGGAACTCAAGGAGGCATTGCTAGATATCCTTGGGAAAGACAAAACTATTTTGGTTGAACAGAAGGTAACTATTTGATCCACGAGCTTCATGTTTAGCCTCAAAAGTAATATCTGAGGGAATGCTTCTCAATTGTGCTCTCTCTGCAGATTGACTACAGCATCATGGGAGGACTAGTGATTGAGTTCGGGCAGAAGGTGTTTGATATGTCTATCAGGACTAGGGCGAAGCAAATGGAGGAATTCTTGAGGCAACCCCTTGACTTCTAACTGCGTTTTGGATAAAAATCATCATCAGAATGCAGTGGCTGTGCTGCTGAAGGTTCCTCATGTCTGCAACTTTGATCTGGCCTTTGAATAAAATGTTTTCGCTAACAGTTGAAGGGCACTGTTTTTATTTTTTTTTCTTGTGGGCTTGAGGCCTGCTGAAGATTTTATGTTCATTTCTTTGTCACTGAAAGAATCATGCACCAAAACCATGAGGGATGCCATGAAAAGTTTTTCTGCTGCCTCCAAGTCATTGGAATATATATACTCTCAAGAAATGCCCATTTTTCTTATATTCATTGGCTTGTGTGAAAATGGTCCGATGATATAGAATTAAATAGTTTTTTTTTAGTTGGCCACGACAACAGGCCACAGCTTCGGTTGACTAATTCGATGTTTTAGATATGGAGCACATCTTGTTTCTATCTCGCTCGGAATGTACTATCTGAATTGGATAGCAAGTTTTGATCCATCTTGTTTCTGCACAGCCGAATAGCAACAGCTACATCTTTGCTTGGAGGCGCTGCCTTTGGACACAAATTGTCTGGTCGCTTAATATTGTGCTCCCTTGTGATTGAACTCTTTCTGAGAAGGGGAGCAAACGAACGCTACCATCCACGTTCCACGCGACTCACGCCTCTGCCTCTCGCACTTCCAATTATTTGGTATAGTTAAGTCTTAGGAGAAGTTATCAAACGGCGCTGCGGCGCTCCCTTTTGTTTCTTGATGCTTATGCGTTGCGCGTTCTAACAGAAGACATGCAAAACGCACACACAGCATGTGTCAGCATGTGTCGTAGTCACAGAATGTGTGCTTGCCCTGACGCGTGCCCTTGCTTTCTTCCCTGTCTTGGGGCCAAACTTGAGAACAAGCAACACCTAGCCCCTAGTGACGGGCCAGGGTGAGTTGCCTTCAAAGAATCAACAAAATCAATTCGGCAAGCCACTGCTCGCGCGTAGCAGCTCAAGCAACCTTAACCTCTGTCTCACTCTTCCAAGCAAGGAACCCCTGCACCTGCAGCTATGCTAAGCACCCAGCTGCTTCCTCCTCCATGCCCTCTGTACCTCGTTTTGCTCCCTCGCCATCACCACCTCCGCCTCTCCGGCAATGTCGTCGTGCGCGGCGGAGACCGGGCTGGTGGCCATGGACTGCCTGGTGGTGTGCTGCTGCTGCCCTTGCCTGGTGCTGCAGGTCACCGTCTTCCTCTTCGTCAGGCTGCCCAAGAAGGTGGTGGTCAAGACCAAGCGGATCATCCTGAGGAGATGGCACAGGCGGAGGCCCACGTCGTCGTCGCGGGGAGTTGGCTGCGCGGCCTCAGGGCTGAAGCTGGCCGAGCTGCTTGACCTGGACGACGCCGGCTTTGAAGCCGCGTTTGGGGTCGTCGGAGAGGGGTGCACCGACGGCGGCGGCTGGAGAGAGATGTGTTTCCCCGTCGTCGACAATGACGACGGCGACGGCGTGTGGGCGTCCATCATCGAGCAAGAAGGGCTCTTCTGGTTCGGGAGCTTCTGGGGCCGGCCGGAGCAGGAGGGGTCGGGCGCTGGGGGTGACGATCGGATGGATGGAAGTTTCAGGTTACCTGTGGCGTTGGAGAGGGTATGCGAATAGAGGCTAAATGGCTCGATTCACACGACGATGTAAATTAAATGAGAGTTTTTTTAGCCAAGTATTTCACCTTCGTCCTCCTTTTGGTGCCAGAAATAATGGCATGGCCATTCATGGATGAAAGAACAATTACAGGTAAATTGAGACATAAATTTCATTGGGAAATAGTTTGAGATATCAATAGAGCCGCATGATGTCTGTTGACAAGGTCGGTGGCGGTTAGCCGGTCAATCGGTCGAGTACTGAGATCCCGACTTGACAAGCGACGACCTGTAACTTTATTCCTGATGATTGGATCACGTCAGTGTGACATCGAGGAATCGAGCAGTGGCTTGTCACACCAGCAATCATACATGACCCCAAAATGGCAAAAATCGCTGGAACACAACAGACACAACGGCTGATCCAGGCGAATACACACTCCGGACGAAGTGGATCCTGTCTGCGCAAATTTCACTTGCTAAGACAAGGCCAGCAACTAGGATAAAACCATATCTATCCAATATTTCAACTATCTTTTCTTCCGTGAACGGTGTCGTTTTGTATTGTACCTGACCTCTTACCCGGACTGCTGGACTCCGTCTAACTCTAAACGGTACTTAGATTTTTTTTTTTTTTTTGCTTGCACATGTTGTCCTGCTTGGAAAGGAAAGCAACTGCTCATTTGCTCCACACATAAAAATTGCTCGATCTCTCGAATGTCGATCCGTGCCCGCGCGAATCCTAAAGCGCGTCCAAAGCCGCGCCTGTGGACCCCGGCGGATCTCCTCGGATCTCTCACAGTCATCAAGTCATCACTCATCAGACACCACTAGGCACTAGGCAGAGCACCCGGCTCGGGCGGCGCCGCTCCGTTGATGGATTGTCCCACCCGGGTCCGCATCCGAAATCCGTGGCCGGCGTCCTCCCGCTTTGCTGGCGAGAGGCGGTGCCCAGCGGACAGGGTGTTTCTCCGGACCATGGCCTCGGCGGCCCCGGTGGAGGAGCCTGCGGCGGCGGCCGAGGCGAAGTGCCGGCCGACCGGTGAATCCTTCATCCGACGACAGTACGACACCTCATGACCCTCGCCCCGTACCAGCCCTTCGAGGTACGCCGCCCTTTGTTATGCTCGCGTGGTGCTCGCGGAAATGCCCCGCTGCGATTTTCACTGGCCTTCGCTGAGAATAGAATGCGGCACTGGCAAAGCTCAAGTCGCTGAGCTGCAACAGTGTACTTGTTTGTCAAGTGTGCTTTTGATGTTGCTATAATATGATGCTATCATCATTCATCGATGTGTGATGGTTTTACATTCGCTGAGAATGAAAGCTCTTGCCAGGTGCTATCTGCTCGGCTTGGGCGTAGACCAGAGGACATAATCAAATTGGATGCAAATGAAAACCCATATGGTCCACCCCTGGAGGTGAGCTCTAGTTCTATAACCTAGTATAATCTAGTGCCTCAAAGGATCTGTTTTTAACAATCAGCAGATAGACAAGGGGAGGATGAACAAATTCTGAGAAGGTATCTAGAACTTTAATTCAAACAGTAGTGCACTCCCTCTACAGGTGGCTACAACATTAGGTAATCTGAAGTTCCCCTATGTGTACCCTGATCCTGAAAGCCGCCACTTGTGTGCTGCTCTTGCTGAAGATTCTGGACTTGAATCTGAGTACATACTTGCTGGATGCGGTTCAGATGAGCTAATTGATTTAATTATGAGGTCAGCGTCTAGCTTATTTATGTCTCCATTTTTTACATCTTCATGTGAGTGTTTCATAAATTATGGAAATGCAGATGTGTACTTGAACCAGGTGACAAAATTGTTGATTGCCCTCCAACTTTCACAATGTACGAGTTCGATGCTTCAGGTCAATGGTGCACTTGTCATCAAGGGTGAGTAGTTAGTCTTTTCTTGATTTTTACTTATATTTCTTGAACCTTTCATGATTCTTTGGTTAATTTTAGCTTCCCCTTAAATTGATTTTGACAATTTGACTACACTATACACATCTTCCCATCCTGATCATTTCTTGGCATGCCATTCACCATTCTCTAATGTAGTTCCAAGACTTCCAGGATTTCCCTAGACGTTGATCGTATTGTCGAAGTGGTTGGATAGGAAAACCCAAAATGCATATTTCTGACATCGCCAAACAATCCAGATGGCAGGTATATCTTTGTCATTCATAAGTGGAGCTGTTCTATTAGGCTGCTGTCCAGATTACCATATTTACTGAATACTTTGATTCTATTTGTTCAGTGTAGTCAATGATGAGGATCTTTTGAAAATACTTGATCTCCCGATACTTGTAGTGCTTGATGAAGCTTATATTGAGTTTGCACGCCTTCAGTCAAGGTTGACGTGGGTTAAGAAGTATGATAATTTAATTGTTCTCCTGAACATTTAGCAAACGAGCAGGTTTGTGAATTTCTTCTGCCCTTTCTAGATAATATGCAAATATTGATGTGTTATGGACAAACCAATACCTTCACTACTACTATGAGATATTGAATTTGAATAATTTTCAAGGGCTCATGCACTGCCTTTTAGATGGCTGAATGGTTTCTGTAATTTGCTAAGGAAATTGACAATTCAATCAGTGATTTTACTAACATTACTTGCTTTTAAAAAACATATGAAGACAGTTTTACCACGCAATTATAGCATGTTTCTCCTGTCGTCGGTCTCCCTCCACTAAGGCTTCCTCCCCTTAATGGTCATTGGCGGGTGATGATTGCATCTCAGATATGCTCACAAGACGGTGCAATCAAAGGCAGTCGTCTGTTGTTCCTAGCTCAATGCTTTACAGTCACGTGTACTAGGGATCATCAGAGTTTGGGTGCTTGATGGTTCCATTGGCCAACGGCTTTTGATGTGCTCTCGTTTTGGGTCATTGCCGGTGACTCTGCTGTTGTCTCCCTTTTGTTGGGCATATGATGGCCTCCTCGAGATTCTGCTGCTAGTGATTCATCTAGCCATTCTCCAGGTCCTTGACCAAATTGTCTCATCAAATGATAGGTTTGTGAGACCATGGTCCCCTTTCCTAGAC
The DNA here is from genome assembly GCA_030272315.1 of Paspalum vaginatum. NCBI lineage: Eukaryota > Viridiplantae > Streptophyta > Magnoliopsida > Poales > Poaceae > Paspalum > Paspalum vaginatum. The sequence goes on from CM059015.1 coordinate 6,616,966, forward strand.
CTCCTTGTTCTCCATTAGGTGATCCTCCCTCCTTGGGGGCATCGTCCCCTCAAGGGGCGTCGATGGGCATCGACTGGACCCTGGATGTGCACTCCTAAGACGATGTAGCCATGACTGTCGTCAGTCAGATTTGACCTGAAGTGTAACAGATGCGGGGGGGGGGGTGGGGGGGTGGAGGTTGATGAAGTGTTGTCGCTTGGTGGTGGTTTTGATTGGTGCCATCGTTTTGCTTTGGCTTTAGGTTTTTTGAAGGTTACTGCATTGTAATCCTACAGACCGTGTTGGACCATTGTCGTTGTTTCTCTTCTTTTGTCTCTTGTAATCTATGTTTTGCTTGTTGTAATATTACGGGCCGTGGTGGGCTAATGATTAATGAAAATTCAGGTGGGGATCCCGTAATCGTAAAAAAAAATGCTTAAACAAAATACAGGAAGGAAGCTGTTGGAAGATGCAACAGGTTCCATTCATATCTGTCACGACGACAATGCGTGCCCAGATTTTATTATGGTGAGACTCATAAATAGTTTCAGGGGACGCTGTGGCAGCGGAAGGCTTCACTGCAGCTGCGTCTTGGCAGATGCTTACTGGTATTGGCTGGCGAGCTTGCCTTCCTTGACGATGTAGTTCTGCGCCGGCAAATCCTGGCCCTTGAAGTACCTCTCCAGCATGTCCTTCACCCCTGCAGCGTACCTCAGCTGCAGCAGTCGTAGCGTACAGATTCAGCACGTTTAGGTACATCAGATGAGTAGTTGACTCTTAAAACCACAGCACGAGGTGCAGTGCAGCAGCTGACCTGGGCATCAATGGTGGTGCCGGAGATGTGAGGGGTCATGGCGTTGTTGGGCATGTAGCGCCACGGGTGGTCCTTGGGCGCCGGCTGGGGGTGTCCACACATCGCCGCTGTATCCTGGTAATCAGCAGATGTTTCAGTCTTCGTTCGTTGGCATGGCGTGTATGCATCTTGCCAGCGCTAACCGGCGGAAACAGAGCAGTGCTCCATGTGCGTACCAGCGATGTGCCCGGTGGCGCAAGCGTCCGCCACCGCCTGCGCGTCCATGATCGCGCCACGGGCGTTGTTGACGATGATGACGCCTTTCTTCATCCTCGCGATCCTCTCCTTGTCGAACATGCCTCTGGTCAAACGCGGCAAGCGATTGATGAGAACCATGCAGGTTTGCATTTGCTTCACCGTATAGCTAAAGCTAGCAGGCCTCTCACCGTGTCTTGTCAGTGAGCGGCGTGTTGAGCACGACGACGTCGCACTTGGGCAGCATGGCGTCGAGGTCGGGCTCGAACTCGGCGCCGAGCTCCGCCTCCACCGCCGGGTCGATCCGGAGCCTGTCGTGGTAGAGCAGGGTGCAGCTGAAGGGCTTGAGGCGCTGGAGCAGCAGCCGCCCGATCCGGCCGGCGCCGACGGTGCCCACCGTCTTCCCCTCGAGGTCGTACGCCCGGTGCGCGACGGCCGCGACGTCCCAGTCCCCGCTGCCTGCCTGTCGGTGGCCAGGCAGGAAGTTGCGCAGGAGGACGAGGATGCGCATGAGCTCGTCCTCGGCCACCGACACCGTGTTGCTGCCGGTGACCTCGGCGACGGTGAGCCCCGCGGCGGCGGCCGCGGGAAGGTCGACGTGGTCGGAGCCGATCCCCGCCGTGAGGAGCAGCTCCAGGTTCTTGGCGCGCGCGATCCGGCCAGCGGTCACGTACGCCGGGTGGAACGGCGTGGTGATGAGCACGTGCGCGTCCGCGATGTGCTTCTCCAGCTCTGCATAGCGCCAAGCGTCGCGTGCACAGCGATTACCGAGTGCCTCAAGTAAACAGGCCTGGAGTAGTAGTAACATGCTCACCGCAGTTGGGTCCGTCCTTGTCGTCGGTGACGATGTACTGGTGGCCCTGCGCCTCGAGCCAGCCGCGGATGCCGAGGGCGTGCTCGGCGCAGCCGACGAAGTTGGGGTTGCGGTCGGCGTACTGGCCGCCCTTGTAGAAGACGCCCACGATCTTCTTGCCCGAGGACGCCGCCTAGCAGCAAGCAGGACACGAACACGAAACAGAGCAACGCAGCCCGTATTATTACTGTATAAGTGTTACTGTACTGATGAAACGGAGGAGTTTTACAAACGTGGCGTACATGAAGACCCCTCGCGGCGGACGCATCGTGCAGGGCGAACCGGGCCGCCGCCTGCTGCGCCGCCCTCCTCATGGCCATGGGATGACCGACGGCAGTGGAAGTCGTCAGCACCGGCGCGGATGACGAGACGAGACGACTATACTGATACAACTGGATGGACCTCGAGCTCAGCTGCTGAATTCGATTGCTGCTTGTGAACTTGTGGTACTGATACTTCTGTGACTCTGCGAGAGAAGCGTGGAACCCGGCTGGCATATATATTGCGCGGCGCAGGAGACGTGGCGCGGCGAAACCCACCTGCTTGAGCTTGACTATCAGTTTGCCGGGTCCAGAAGCGCCGTCGGGCGGGTGCATCCGGGCAGGAAAGAAAACAGCTGCGCCGCGCCGAGCACATGTCGCACATCGGTGAGGCTGCGAAGGGCGCGCGAGGGCCAGGTGAACCGCTCCCTGCCAGGCTGCCACTGCCATTCCGGCCGCCGGGTGGGTCGTCAACGTCATGGCCTCACGGTCACGGGTGCACGGGCCGGGGGAGGTCGCTCTCGTGTTGTCTGTGTCACGTCCGCGCGGAGGTGGAGGCACGCGCGGCGGCGCAGCCGGTGATTGTTCCCTTTATGCGTTTACCAGCTTTAAGTCGGTCCATTATTAGCATGTTTGGTTTGCCAGACATAGTCATTCGGGTCATCATGGCTTCGGACGGGGTCGTCCGTTGGTTTTTTGACGGATCAGCTAATCCGGCGGAATGACATGTGGTCTTTACCTAGAAAGGACGACAGGACTGCCGGACAAGTCCATTCCGCACCGTGATCCAAACAAAATACGGCGTTGCTGTTCGATCCTGGCGCAGCGCGTCTGACGGTGGACCCCGTGGACGCTGAGAACTCCTCTCTCGCGAATTTGCTGCGCCCCATGTTTGCGGGCCCGTGTCCTGCACTGCTATAGCATGTCTAGACCTTGTGCCGCTACGGTCTCTGCGTCAGCCATATCCCTGTGTTGAAGAGACATCCATGCCTATTCTAGCCTATAAAATATCCAACATATCGGCAACAATGTTATAAAAAAATATCGGCAACAATAATAAAATTATTGTGTGCATCGTAAAAAAAGATCCCAGAGCCTAAACAAAATGGCGTCGCTAGCGGCCGGACAATGGCTGTCCAGATGATCCGTGAAACATCGAAAATACGTAACCTCAATGTTGAAAAATAGTATATATAACATTGAAAATTAATTTGTGCAACATTAATGCAATCACTAGCGCCCGAACGTCCAATGGAAGACGTTCCCATCGGATGCTCAGTGAAACATAAAAAATGAACTGCTGAAACATCAACGAAATACTAATGAAACATTAAATTTATACTATTGCAACATGGATGTTTAGGGAAAAAATCCGGACGCGACGCGTCGGACGGTGCGTGAAACATGAGAAAATAACTACTAAAACATCAACTGAACAACTGATAAAACATTGAAAATACACTATTGCAACATCGGTACGTGTAAATTAACTAAATTGAATGAAAATTCGGGTCCGCGATTTAGAGAAAAATCTGGACGCGACGCATTGGACAGTGTATGAAACATGAGAAAATAACTACCGAAAGATCAACGAACAACTGATGAAACATTAAAAATATACTATTACAACATCAACATGCATGCAAGATGGGGCCCGCGTCCGTTTTTTGCCTCTGCGTCAGACGTCAAAGCCACATCGATCTTGAACTTTTGCAACATCAATGCTTGGGATTAAAAGAATCACTGCATCCATCCAATTCAAGAAAAAAAATCTCACCATAACATCAGTTTATGTTTCACACAACATGAAAAAACAAAGTAAGATTCATGAGCAACACTAGAAATGCATATTTTCAACATCAAAAAAATAGTATACGCAACATTCTAATTCAGCTATAGCAACATCCATAAATCGAATAAAAAACATCGTGTTCATCTAAAATTTAAGATTCATGGGCAACACTAAAAATACATATTTTCAACATCGAAAAAATAGTCTATGCAACACTCAGCTATCGCAACATCCATAAATCGAATAAAAAACATCATGTTCAAAAATTTAAAATAAACTACTGCAACATCCGGTAGCAATATTAGAAATAGATAAATTAAACACTGAAAAATACTAATTTTATTAAGAACAAGGCACAAGTAAAAACACAACAGAGAAGTACTAGTACAGGGAAGCGGCAGTGGCATTTATTTGCTTGAGCGTATTCTACGAGATAAGTGACTGTACGTGGTTCAGTATTCGCCACGTAGGCGTCCGGAGGGAGCGACGCGCTCGGACGTCTGGCGGAGAGCGTTTCCGAACAAAATAACAGGTTCGGATAGGGCCTGATTGGATACCTGCATTTGAGTGAGCCAGGTTGGTTGAGTGCAAAGAGAGTTTGTTTGGTTGGTCTTGCTTGCATCTAGGCATCAGTGTGCGGGTGTTTAGTTGTCTGCTGGATGGTGCTCACTCGCATGGTGGGATGCAGAATCAAGTGATGTGCCAGGCCCATGGGAAAACGAGTTCCATTCTCGTTTCTACGGAGACCGGCTCGCACGGCCCTGTCTTGCGCATGCACGCAGAGCTGGGAAGACAACCAATCGCGCCCATAGAGGTTCGGATGGCTCCGGAGCCACTCAATCTTGCCATCCAAACACGCTGATATATTTAACAAACGGAGATAAGTTCCGGCGTGAAATAGACTTCACTCTTCTTACAAAAGGCTTTAGCTTAAAAAGAAAGCTATTTCATTACCGAGAGAAGAGGACTGTTTAGGAGCCATGGACCTGAAGGCACAAAATGATGCTCTCCTAATTAAACGCCTGCATAAATTCTTCAATAAGGCACGTTTACCATGAGTAGAGCTTATCACAAGGTTTCACTATGAGATCTGCTTAGTTTGGTGTCAAAATGTGCCAAGCCAAAATTTTGTCAAGTCAATTTGGCCTAATAAAATTATAGCACATTTTAACAACAAACCAATCAAGCCTTGAAAGCTAGAAATAAAGCCTCCTTCCAGTGGAGAGATATTCTAAAACTCCTTGACAGATATAAATTAATGTTTGAGATGTACTATTCGTCGATCGCTTGATTTTTTCCTTACCGTTAGTTGATGGCCCGCCACGCACCTCCTCCAATGCCACCACCAGCTCGCAAGAGAAGATAGGGAAGACCTCGCCATCGATTGCCTCTTCAAGTTCAGGGTTGGGGGTGTGGGCCGCGTTGTCTCCTCCACCTCCGGCCTTAGAGGGAGGGCCTTGGGTGGCGGGTGGCCTGGCAGTGGTGGCGGGCGACTGAGATCGGTGGCGATGGTGCCACTGGTCGAGAAGGGGAGGATGACGACGGGGAGGGTTGGTGGCGGGGGCGAGGCGTCGGTAGGTTACTTGAGGGCGGTGGCGGTAGCGTGGGGTGGGGCGGTGAGGCGGTGGCCGCTGTGGCGGTGCTGATGGCTGGGCAGGTGGCAGCGTGAGAGGCGGGGCGGGCGGCGGCAGCGGGCTTCGCTTGGCCAGAGGAAGAAGAGAGGACTGCGGGAGGAAGAAGAGAGGGAAGGAGAAAAGAGAGGGTGGGTGGGAACCGTCGGATCTAAATCCAATGGATAACAGACTGATGGAACACAAAAAATCAGTCACTCGACAAGGAGACACACCCTAAAGGTTTAGCCATGCCAATTCCATATAAGGGTGACACTGTTTTATTATGGGAAGACCTATGGTTTAATCAGATGCCAAAGAACCTCCACCCTGATCTTTTTTCTTATTCCAATGCTAAGCATATTGCACTGGAATTGGCAAAGGCCAAATCCTATCATGATTTTTGTGACTTTGTTTCACCTTCCCCTTTCAGTTCAAGCATTTGAACAAATAGTTGGATTACACTTACATCTGGATAGGTTCATACCATCAAAAGAACATAACCAATGGACATATATCTGGGAATCGAATGCATACATACCAAGCAAGGCTTATAGACATCTCAAAGGGCACTTACATGTTCATAGTTCTTACAAATGGCTATGGAAAAGTTGTTGTCAGTTAAAACACAATATCTTTTTTTGGTTGCTCCTGAAAGACAAAATTAACACTAGAGATGTTTTACAGGAGGAATATGCACCTTGAATCCACAAATTGCGTGATTTGCCCAGGAACAACCGAAGAAACATCTTTTCACCTCTTCATCTCTTGCGCTTTGCCAAGTCTTGTTGCTCACATATAGGTATTGCATCTGACGATACAAGATCTACAAATCAATTCCTAGAGTCCATGAGAAGACAAGTTGGATGGCTTGGAGCATCCGGATCTCCAGAAACTCTACTCCCTACATCCCACAAAATAAGGCGTGCATATATTTGGCGGTCCTTAAAGCAAAACTTTGACCATTTATTTCTTTCAAAATATAACATCAATAAATACTAAAGCATCATCATCTTAAAGTACTTTTGAATACGAATTCAGATATATAACATGCATACACTAAGAGTTTATATATTTTTACTAAACTGTTAGTCAAAGATTTTAAAGTTTGACTTTTCCAATTACATACACGTCTTATTTCATTGAATGGAGGTCTCAACCCAATCTTTCCTTGAAATTTTCTAGAAGAAGTATCTACATTGGTTCATAGAGGTAGATCATATTTGGTTGACAAACATGTACAATGGATTGATTTGTTGTAACATGACTTATTTTTTCTGTTTAATATATTCTCAATGTTATCCTAAACGAAAACATTAAATAGTCAGTCGCCCTCCGTGATTAGTTCGGACTATATGACCGTTTAAACAGACTAAGAAAATGAATTACACGGGATTATGCGGATTAAACGGACTACACGGCCAACACAATTGATGAGTGAGTATTGTTAAAACTACGTGTAAATGGTCTAATGGCCGTTTCTCTAATACAGGTGCTTTCTGCCCCTCCTGTTCCCTAAAAAAATATAGATGAGCTAAACCCTCCCATGAAGGACTAGAAGAAAACTACCAAAAATGGCTTGGAGTTTGAGATTCATTTTTGTTGCAAATGTGAACCATGCTTTCCTCCTTTTTTTTTCTTTTCTTTTATTTTTTGAAATTTTTTGGGCAAAAACTCCTACTGCAAACGTTCAATTTAGAACCGCCATATTTGTCGAAGTTAAATACTCCTACTTCTCTGAGACTAGTTCCAACACCTTTTAGTGATTTCACCTAATGAAATGCCAATGAGCATTAACAAGTCACCGAGTTTCGCGATTTGCAAAATATGTTTCAATACAATAGATAAATAAGTTTAGTCCAAGAAATTGAAAACAAAACTTGACTCAACCAGCTTAATCTTTTGTTGCATTGTGGTCACAAATAAATCTAACATCAGATCGCACTGTGGTCACCAACAAACGACATAACACCGGCGTGAGGTCTGGTCAGGTAACCTCTCCTGCTTGTTGCGAGTTGCGAGTTGCGACATCAGCACCTGCGGCGTACGTACAGATACAGCCGTGCTGTACTAGTGTACTTGCAGTCAATTGTCCACATTCCTGCATGCTGCAGCTCCACACCCACGCCAGCACGTCCTGACGGTAACCAAACGGCTGTGACCCTCTGTTCATCATAGATCCCGTCACCGAAACGATCTTCCTGCCACGAAACACCATCGTGCCTTGAGCACGCACGCTTCATGCATGCCCGCCAGCACGCTTCATGCATGCCCGCCAGCACGCATTAAGTCCATGCACATGTCACAGACTCCAACCACCAGTATGGCAGTATGCGACGTACGTGCACTCATGCATCCATGGCTCCATGCAGAAACTTGCATGGCATGCTTCATCCACCGCCTCGAAGCCGTTCAGCTGTGCCGCTGCCCAACTCCAAGCCACGCGTGTGACAGCAATTTTCTTATGATATTAGTTATGCCCTTATCTGCTATACTTGGCCTTGCAAACCGGCCATTTGCATGCACGCTGCCCAACTTCCGAGTACTAGCTAAAAGTTGTAATTTTTCTATCCTCTAAATAAATGGCACGTTCCTGAAAAAAAAAACTTCCGAATCCGTGCCAAATAAAAGGACGCAAAAAAACTGAAGAAGGATTTTTTTTCCTTTTCCGATCAGATCAGCAGCAACATCGTTCTGAAGCCTTTAATCTACCTCTGCAGTCTGCACTATAAAAGCGAGTTTCCGTAATACTCCACCGATCCCAGCAAACAAGGCATTCTACAGATTCTCGAATAGACTAACGTAGCGGCAAAATTATCTTGGTACCCCTTATTTATTTGGTTGTTTTGGTTGAGGATGGCAAGTCAACATGCAAATTTAATCCCACAGTTTATGCACATGCATAGAATGGAGATGGAGTCTGCATCTTTTTTGGGAGACCATTCCCAGGATGCCTTGTTTTTGGGACACCCAACAAAAACATCATCGGTACCCATCATGCTAGTCCTATTATACACGTTAAAAAGGATTGGAAATGGTATAAAACTGATAAAAGAAATTCTCACCTCATTTTATACTCATACCTAGTTAGTTTCCTTGTCTTGAAATTAATAAAAGAAAACACGTCAAACAAGTGGATCTTTTTTCCTTCTATTCTAATTCCTTAGTTCTTGTTGCCGTGGAAATCTAGCGGGCAGACCACTGAGGCAGAGCACACGCATAATCGGGAGTGCTGCCGAGGGCTCGCTCCTTCAGAGATAGTACCAAAACACCTTTCGATCCGTGTAAGTGTCGATGCACATGCGCACCACCTAGCATGACTTTACAACTAGAGAGGTGTCGACTCGATAACTGTTTGTTATCCTGCACATAGACAACAATAGTAGTTAAATACTTTAGACCATCTCCAACGGCAATGAGTAAAAGCATTGCCTATCCCTATTCATCCACTGTTCTAACTATTTCTCTTTTTGTCTACAGTAGCTCTACAGTGTCAAACAGTGTTATAGTCAGTCTATTTACTCTCTCCATTGAAAATAGCCTTGTAGCCGGCTTTACAAACCATGCTAATCGACTATCGAGCAATCGTTGCACGGAAACACAGGAGAAATGCCCTCTGCCATCGTGATATAGATAAAAAAAGTCGCTTCACGAACAATAATCTAGCTCTATGGACGTAAAACAGACAGATAGTAAAATTTCAAACAGGAACATCTCAAGATAGTAACACGTGTGTCGACCAAATATGAACATTCCAGGGTGCTAAATAAAAAAATTAAACGAAAAGGTATAAAACAGTGCAGAACCAAATACACTTCAAAAATTGATGGATCTAATCAACACAATATGAAAAGTTAATAGACCAGCATTTTACTCTATATTTATGCTAGCACATGAATTATATAAATCTATTCAAAATCTAGAACCTTCACAATTTCGAACCGATAAACGCAGCTAATTTTACATGATCAAGACAATGCAATATTACTTGCACGTCATGCGGTCTCTCCATCCCTAGTCAAATGCTCAGGTTGGTACTTTCGAATGGTGACATACTAGACTGTATTTCGTAATTCCACTACTAGAGTTGCTATTTTCGATCACAACCTGTGGCCAAAACAGGCCAAAAAAAAAAAGCATTCATCCAAAAGTGCTCATATTTTCGATCAGTACTTTTCGTGCTGGTGACGCGAAAACGCTACACGCGGCCCTCCTGTGCTCATATTCCATCCTTCCTCGTCATGGCGCTTCATCCAAAAGGCAAAGCTTTATTCTCGCCAAGCTTCTTCCAAATCTCCCCCCAAAACCCGTTGCCTTCGCGCCTCACGCAACAGTAATGGCAGTATCGATGCATGGTCCGCCAATTTCATCCATCAGAGCCCCTAGCAAAATCTTCTTCGTACAAAAAGATCCGTCCCCGGCAGCGGTAGCGCCTACCGGATGCGCATGCCGCGGCTGCCCCTCCTCCTCAAGATAGCGGCGGCGGCGGCTGCCGGGGCGCTGGCGCTCATTGTCGCGGCGCGCCTCCGCAAGGAGGACGCCGTGGCCTCCCTCCGCCGGGAGATCCGCGAGACGCTGGCGGCCCTCGGCGCCGACGACGAGGACGGCGGCGTGAGCGACGCCGAGGGCGCGATGGACGACGCCTCGCCGCCGTCCATTCTGGTCACCGGGTTCCGGGCCCATGGCAAGAGCTCGCTGGTCAACACGGCGTGCCGCGCACTGGCGGCCGAGGACGGCCCGCTGCTGCTGCGCGCCGAGGCGTCGCCGCCCGGCGGCGGGGCAGACGGACCGAGGCGGCGGAGGAGGGTCAAGGCCGTGGTGTCCGGGGCCGACGGCGACGGCGCCGGGGACGGTGACGTAGTGGAACTGCTGGACGCGCCGCCGCTCCAAGAGGCAGGGAGGCTGACGAGGGACGAAATCGAGGCTGCGATCAGCGGCGGCGACCCGGAGTGCGTGGTGCTCGTGCTGCGCTGCGACGCGCCCGCCAAGGAGCGGAACGCCGCCATCAAGAAACTGCCGGAGATCTCTGCAGCCGTCAGGAACAAAGGTTTGTCAGCTTCCCGAAATCCGGAACGTTCAGGACTCCCTTTTTTTTCCCCCTCGGTGGACTGGAATTCTAGAACTTCTCTTAACACATCGTTCTACCTATACACTGGGCCATCTGTTTTATTATGGATGAGGGCATACGGCCCAACCCACACAGAAACAGTGGCCAGCATCAAACGACCTTTGTGGAGCTGGTGCCTTTGGTCCCTCCCTTGATGGAGGCCCTTCCTTCTGGGTAGAAACACCTGACGCTGTGTCACAAAATTAGATCCAAAACATTGACAAGGATGCAAATCTGCATCATGTAGGAAAAAGATCTAGTAAATTTGCCTGTTGACCTCTGCAAAGAAGGCTGAATATCTGATTGTTACTTGTATGTGTTAACAGGGCTTAATCTCATCATAGTACTGACTTTTAAGAAGGCCATGAGATCAATTAGGCAGGCTGAAGAGCTTATACGGGAGGTTTCGTTTAGAGCCAGAACAGATTGTGTCTACTTCATCGAGAACTACACCTGGAGCAACAATGGCCCCAACCTCCGCCACCCTCCTGTCATCAAGAACGACTTTGAGACGCATTTCACAGTTCTGACGATCATTCGGCAGTGTCTCGAGTTCATCAAGCTAAATAGGACCCAGTCCAAGGACAAGAAGGAAGACAAGCAGGCAAAACCCCCCGACAAGCAAGCAAAACCGCCCGAGCCCAAACCTAACAATCCCACAGATGCTAAGCAGTACCGGAAATTCAGTGACTCAAGTGTAAGACTTTTCTTCAACGGTTCAGAGACTTGAATCTTCACCGATTTGCACAGGTATGGTCTACTGCAGGATAATGCAGATATACTTGTATAGCACCGAGATAGTCTCATATGCTGCACAAAATGTACAATCATCCAATATCCATTCATTATGTGCGGATACATGTCCTTTTTATCTGCCTTTGACCTATAGTTGATGTATTGCTGCTTTTCTTAATTTCTGTATTCATAAAAGCAATGTGGAGGAAAACCTCTTGCCATATAATATCACTAATGGTAATATCACCTCTTACAACTCTACAATTCTACATCACCAATATTATATGAAAGCATTACATCTATATATAATAAGTTATAATTAACCCCATTACAGTCAAACCACAAACTACTTGTACATAGAAATATTATTATCATAGACAGAATATGAATGACCCAACACTGTTGGTCTGCCTTATTCGCTTTGTAGCCAATCAATTTAATAATCCAGGCACCAACAATAGTAGTCTGATGCTGAAAGTGCCAAGAGGTCCTCTGGGCTCATTCTCTCCAGCTCTCTCTGCCTCCAGGCTGGGTAGTTGTTCTGTACCTCACCTGAACCAGAGTTGTAATCTCTCAGGTGAGCTTGTGATCTCATCCTGATGTACAGCCTCATTGCTGCAACACAGTCCTCGTAGGGGCTCTGAACGCCAGTATGAATATCATACCTACAATGGATATAAAGACAGTCTCCTTAGCATTATTAGTTTATTACACAGATATTTTAAATAGTAGTCTGATTTTATAGATCGCACAAGGAGGGCATACCCAAGATATGCTTGTGTAAGGTACTTAAGGGAGTTACTCAGCTTGCTAGTCTTCATCAACGGTGGGTATTTTGCAGTATCCCTGCATGTGCATAAAAAATTATGTCAACAAGACAGATCATTGTGGCAACTGACTCCTGATTCCTCAACCATAGCTCAGCAAGCAAGATCCATAGATGTTAGAAACAAAAGTATTATACTGAAATTTGTTTTCTTCTCCTCACCTGATCATGAATGCCGGGTAATCCAACCCAAGGCGCTCAAGATCATGATCCAGGCCATGGCCAACTAAAATCTTTGCCCTTCCATAACTCCTTGGGCGTAACTTCCACAGTGGCTCCCCGTTGCACAGGATGTCCTGGATCCTCCTCTGCGCAACCTTCAGTGGCATTGCATCCCTCAAGTACTCTGGCCGTATTCCAGTTACTTCATACCTGGACACACAAATCATCAGCTTGTCTCATTTCAAAAGTGGTCTATCCAAATATCTTGATGTCCAGTTCCAAGCATAGTGTTCACTGGAAGATCGCTAGGTTTTGCTAGTCTGATATGGCAACTGCATAAGTAATGTTACCTGTAGTTGGTGACAGGAACTGTAGGTTTGACATAGGTCTGGAAGATGGTGCTCTCATCTTCTCCAATGAGGCACACGCTTGCACAAAGGTCCACTGAGCCGTCACTCCCTCCCCCAACCATTTTACAAGCCAGAGCAACTGCACGACCAGTTATGCCACCCCTAGGCATCTGGGACCACATATTAAAGGGAAGGGGTATTAGAATCTAGTACCAACCAAAAGTCACAACAAAATGAACAAAAAAGTAGAGATCAACAAAGATTATTACCGGAGCAGCACGAGAGTATTGGCAGGAAGCACGGTGGTATCTGACAGTGGCGTTGCTGTCGAAGATGTTGAGACAGATGCTGCAGCCGCGGACGCTGAAGACTCGCGCGCACTCCACCTTCGGCAATGGTCCTGAAGATGGAGAGCAAGAACTGTTAGAAACCAGGCTCCTTCAGCTGTAACTGTAAGCTGCCATCTTTTCTTCTCGGTAATAAGCAAAGACTTTGCATACCGATGAGATGCTCCCTGAGCGACTCGAAGGAGCGGCAGTGCTTCCCGCAGACGCCGCACTTGGGCTCATGCACCGAGTGGTAGGAGACCTTCATGTGCTCCACGAGGTGCTCCATCCTGTTGTACTGCCTGAAGCAGGCGGCGCATTTGTTCCTGGTCATGCATGGACGACATGAAAGCATACGCTGATCAGATCATGATGTATGGATTCTATATCCTTTGACAGTATGGATATATGATCGAATGGAGGAGGTGAAGCTGATCCTTGCATGAAATGAGCTGTTAATGCATGAACGGGCATAGCTCGAAACCGCAGTCTGGCAGGTTTCATGGTTCCAAGAAATGGACACGTTTCAAGCGTTATACTGACCAGTGAGGTGCCTTGATGTTTTATTAGAATGGAACAGTGTTTAAGATACTGATACTGCATATGCCTATAAAGGGTCAGGTGCAGTGTGGCATGCGCACTTCGATCAGTCTTTGAGTGCACTGCCATTCGCAGTACGCATATCATCAACAATGGAAGTGAAAGAAAGAAAGAATAGCATCTCTTATCATCTTACCTCAAGGTCTCCGAGGTCTCCCTCCTGCCGTCCATCACTCTACTCAGATTCTTACAGTTGGGGTCAAGGTCCCTGAGATCGATCTCGAGGCTGGCGAGGATGCAATGGGCGATGCCCGGACGCTATTTATAGGCAAGGCCGGGAGATAGAACCTTCACGAGGGAAGACCCACTGCACTGCCGTTGCGAGAGGCATAAAGTTGCAGTTATCCTAAGCAAAGTGCATGCCTGCAGGTATCTCCCCTTTCTGATCATGCATGCTAATAAGCAGTAGCTAGTGCCTGTCTTACGTTGTCACTTTCTTGTGTTTCACTTTATATATAAGGTCGGTGGTAATTTAATCAAGAGATAAATTAATACATCTGTTTAGGAGTGATGTACGTAGCTAGTGAGCAGCAGCATTTGCAGTACCAAAGGTATATATTATTCTAGATATACGGATAGTGCTACCTCGTCAGAGGCTCATCATCAGATACTGTATATATCAACTAAGGATGCATGTACAAAAACCGTCCCACTGTTCGTCTTACCTACGCAGCAGTGCTTCTTGTGCCTTGTAAAACAAAGGTCTGAAAGCTGCATAGTTTCCTTGTCTGCATCAGTCGTTGGAGGCTCAAAAATGCTGCCTGCCGAGGACTACCCGTTTTGCTTGTCGAGTTCTTTCCCTCCATTATTCACTGTAGTTTTCATGCTTTACATAGCACCGTGTTACGAGGCTGCCGGCGATGGTGAACGTCAGTCAGTCGGTTAATATAAGTCTGCTTGCAAGCAACGCTGGCTGAGATCCTGGGTCGATGGAGACAATAGTTGCATGGGATGGGCCCGTCTGTCGGTCACTGTGTGCAGATTCTAATCCATCACGATGAATGAAGCTGAGATTAGTAGATTATTAAAGCCGCTAGCAAAGCGTTCGTTCATGTATATCCCCCGATCCGGCTAGCAGAGATGCAATGCAAAGAAGAGGAGCCGTACGTGCATGGTTGGGGTGGGTGACAGGGACATGCATTCTTCTGCTAGAGAGCTTAGAGTAGAGGCCTAGAGGGTTCGCTTCTCCGTCATGGGCGAGAAGTTAAAGAGATTCCCGGTCAAAAAGGCGTCCGTGGAAAAAGGCGGGATCGGAGTCGAGTGGATCGGAGGAACGAACGCCGCGCCGAGAGGGCAAAACCGGCAGCGGAGCCGGAGGACCGGCCGGAGCATGGTCAAAGGAATGAAGCCGGGGCGGACGACGGCGACGGCGCCGGATTCCCTGCACGCCCGGCGCCTGGTCGATCGGCCTCCACCGGCACGGCGGCAGCCGTGGCGACCGCGACCGCCGGTGCAGCCTCGGCTGCGCAGCATCAGCATCTTGTCTACCTCTCCAACATATGCACGCCACGCGTCTGTCTCCTGCTCCTAGTCCGATCGATCCTCTCGCGCTGCTCCGATCTTTAATCTTTTGCAGCAATGGTGGTGTGTGTACAGGAGGCAGTAGGCCCCCTCGCCGCCTTTCCTGCCACTCGTGTCGATGCACGAACGATTCTTGCATTGCATCCGTGGCTGGGAGTTTGCAGTTCCATTCCATGATGCCCCTTTTCGACGATGATTATATATTGAACTTTTGCAATCTTCATCTTAGTTCTTGTTAATGATGGGTATCTTCTGCTTGTCTCCACTCCACCTGCGCATGCATACCATGCCAGAGAGACATTCGCTTGCAGTAAGTGGTATGCGTCCACTTGTAACATGAGTTCATAGGCAGGCTAAAAACGTAGCTGTTTGAACAGATAATTAGTCTGAAACCAATTAGAACAATCTGGCTCATCGGCTAATAAATACCTCCGATCTTCGTGCACACTACTTCATCCTCACATCGAATCAGTGTGGTCATGATCATCTCATTGTGCTGTGCTATTTTAAACGGGTTCCTCAGTTCCTCACGGCAGACCGCTTAAAATGTGGTGCTCACCATCGGTTGACGTTCTTGTTCTATCCCTTTTCGGCCTTTTTGCTACTGCGAACCTGTGACCGCTCACAAGAATACAAGATAGCTTACGACGCAGAATGTGCTACAGTGGAATATATCCTATCGTAGATGTTGCTTCCTGGTTTACGAGAGAACGAACTTGCAAAAAAAAAAAAAGTCCGAATTCTCTCTTTTCTAGAATATAAGAAGCGGTAGTAGAAACCGATGCTCGATCGCAACATTGTTCTTTACCCTAACTTTTACAAAAAGACCAAATTTGTCAAGGCGCCTCTAGATCGATGCAATGCAAATAGAAAAATCTCACTACTTCAAGGTAGCCGAGCAGCTACTTGCAACGATCTCTCCTTAAAAAAAATACAATTATAGTTTTGTTCTAAGTAAAAAAACAAGTTTGATGAAGCTTATACAAAAATATCAATGGCGTTATGGTGCCAAAATTTTACTATACTAATTAGATGTCATAAAAGAAGCACGAATTGCGAAGCGTGCTAGCAAAAAAAGATAAATTCTAGAAATCTCCATAAAAATCAGAAACATCTGACCTTCCATCAGGTAGTATCCAATAATACTAGGATCTATTATATTTTCTAAAAAATTATCCACCGTGCCATTATGAACTACCATTAAAATAACCTCCTAGATTTACATATAAATTACCCACCATGCCATTATAAAATATAAATTAAAATAACCCCCTAAATTTGCAAATAAATTACCCATCATGCCATTATAAACGATGAATTAAAATAACACCTGAATTTACATATAAATTAATCACTATGCTATTATGAAATATGGATTAAACAGTTTCTTAAATTTGCATATAAATTACCCACCTTTCCATTATATATAAAGGGCCTGTTCATTTGGATTCCTTTTGCTGCGCTTAAACTAAAGCTGCACCCAAACAGTAGACCATGCACTCTCATAGAACTGTAGCTGCAGTGAAAATCGCCGCCGCAGCCCGCCGTCTGCATCGAACCGAACAGGCCCAAAAGATGAACGTCATGCCATTATGAAAGATTAATTATAATAATCACGTCTAATATACTACATATAAAATAAAATAACATAAGTATGTTGTTATAAAAAATAAATAACTCTCTAGCCACTTTCAATATATATACCTTCTAAAAATCTAACCCGTGCGAGAATACGAGTTGATGGACTAGTAAATATAATTTCATCCACCATGAAACATATCTTCATATTATATATGTTCGATGCATAGATGCTGATATATAATATATATTCTCTACGAGTTTAGCCAAACTGAAAAAAATGGTTTAAGATAAAACTATGGTTGTATCTTTAATGACCTCACTATGACACTATAGCACTATTAAAGAAAGCAAGCATTTCCTTGTAATTTCGTCCTAAGCAAGGTGACTAACAAAATGCTGCGTCTTAATATGAAGTACTAGTACAGTAGTAGCATCCAGCTTTGAGGGGAGTCCTTGAAAAGCAGTGGAGATTCATATTGAAGCTAACAGATATGCAAAGCGCGCGGGTAACGGACGAGATTCCTCCGGCCGCTACGTACGCCTCCTTCCACCTTCGTAATGATGCTTTGCTTATCCTGTCATATAGTCCCTAAAAGCTCACTGCCAGTCTGCTATTTTAGGATTTGGGCCGAGCCATCGCGAGATTTAGCGAATCTCACGATATGGCAATAATCCAGGCCAGAAACTACCCACTCCGGTTTTAAATATATGTTTCATGTTAATTAGGTTATTGTTAACTAAAATACCGCATATATTTAAAACCGGAGGAGTACTATCATTATTGTTCTGGGAGGTTTTCTTCACTGGTGCAGTGCTTTTGGATTTGTTAAGTGCTCTCTTCGAGCGCAAATGCATTCCGTTGGGACAATATTAGGAAACGGTCAATTTTATGAACACAAAACAGTTTACAGCGCCTTTTTGACGACTATATTCTACTCCGTATTTGTTTTATATATTCCATATTTTGACCAACAAGTTTGGCACGTGGCTGTTCCCGGTACAATGATCTTGACCCGGAGCATCATTCATTCTAGAGAATGGAGGCAGCACATTATATTCGATTGACTTACTATCCCGGACTTTCCAAAACAGATATCAGATTAAATCGACACTCCTATTGAAATTTATATTTCTGTTTCTCCTGGCTTGTAAGGGTTGTGTTACGGGTTCAAACTTCTAAAATTGTAGAGGAAGTGTAGTGTACTAATGTACAAAATTATTTCAACATGAATTTTGTGATTGTTTTCATCTATCCGGAAAATTTGATATGACTTTGACCTTGATAAATGCATAAAAATTAATTGAAAATTTTATTGATATATTTTTCTAACATAGGTCATGGTGACACATATACCATTTTTGCCAAGTTTTGATCCAAACGCAAACTATACAAGTGAAGTGTACTAATTTAAGTAGTTCTAAGAGAAAAATGAACTTGATATTATAGGAGGGTGGACAAGCAGAATTGCATGTCAGGGTAAACAACTAGACATGATTATATTTAATATAATGCACTTATATATCTCCACTTTATCAAATGTATAAATATATTGCTACAGAAGGTAATGGTTGCAATTTTTTTTTAAAAAAAATCGTTATTGTTGATCAAGACGTTGGTCACATATGTATGTAATAAACAGCATCAGCACGTCGTAAGGCTGTGTGTGCACCCACGGATCGCCATATTTTTTTCGTGCTACATACACATTCTTCCTCCAGCTGCATTGTCACACCCATGTCCACGCTCTAGTATAAATTCTTTGCTAGGTTGCTTGCCGCATGGAGTCCATGCATGTGTTTGCTAATGGGGAAAAAAAAAGGTTGGTCAATGGGCATCGGAGCCGACCGCTTTTGTTCCATCTCCGATCCCATCATGTGCTTTTATGCAGCGTCTCTGGCCGGCGCTGAAAACATGCCCGTCCAGCATATGCATGGATATCCAACAAAACAAAAAGGTATTATAAGAAAGGGGAACAAAAGAGCTTAGTCCTCAGAAATGGAATAAACTAAGATAGTAACAAAAAAGATTAGTTAGTCCTCAAAGACTAAAGAAACTTGATAAATGGACTGAACTTATTCAGGTTGACAGTGCTCTGTTGTTGGGGCGACAGATTGTGTGGAAGTCTCACTCTGGCAGCAGAACCACACAAACACATGGTGGTCGACTCGTGGACCAGGAAGGAGGACGCCCTGCGCACCATGCGCGCAAGCGCAACGCAGCGCGGCTTTCTGAGGCCCAACCCAAACCCCATGTGCGCCGCCGAGCCGTACCGTACCGCACGACTGCGACATGCCCCGATCCAATTCTTGGCGTGGCCACCGGGCAGCTCGAGATCGTTCCAAGAGCGTTGAGAGGACGACAGCGACCTCCACCTTTGTTGACTCGTCAAGCTAGCATTGCATCCTGACCTTTTTTTTCTGCGTGACTTCTCTTCAGCTATTCTCTGTGCGTGGTTGGAATTGCTGCGCCCGTGCGCCACGAGGAAAGGTGGTGGTGGTGGCGGTGGGAGGGGAACACGGACGTCCGGTCCGCCCGCCGCCTCTGGGCCGGTGACCCGACTTCTGCCACGGCAATTGTACGGGCTACGGAAGCGGCGCTGCAAACCCGAGCGGCGCCTTGCATTTCAGTCCATGGGCCTGCGCCTGCTGGCCGCCCGGGGGGCGATGGCTCGCTTCAGTGGAGCCCGCCGATGGTGCTCGATGGGTCGGGCCGTGTGTTGATGGGCCGCTTAAGAGTTGTTTCGTGTCGATGCTATCTATCTTCACCGCACCAGCTGTCAACGGCACCTCAGATCATGACGCGGGCGGCTGCTTTCTCCAGTTGCTGGAAATTTTGAATAGGCGCCAAAACAGGCTGCCGCTTGCCAGATTCCCCGGTTCTGAATTCAAACCGCGCCCAGTTATTTCGATAGGCTGCCACCATGGCAGATTCTCAGCTTCGAATTCAAACCCCGCCCAATTATTTCTCAACAAGAAAAACCTTATCCCCTCCGCCAAATTTCAATCCAAACCAAACCGGTTTCGCTGCCTGGAGGCTACGCCTACACCAAACCTAAAAACACAAATCACCAATTACCTGCAGGTACAAAGTACTAAGAAGCGTCGATCCAAATATTCCAATTATGAAACCCAACTGACGAGATTTTCATCCTTCGCCAAGCACACATTCAAAAATAAAAACAATCAAAAAGGGCGGCACATCACGAAACGTACGACAATTAGGCACTAGCATTGGATTACCAGAGATTCATCGATTGACAATAGCGTTCCACAACGACCATGTGTCAAAGGCCACAGCAACACTTACACAAGACACCAGCCAAGTCCCCAAACTACCGTATATAGCCTATCAAATGGCCTAAGACGAGGTGAACTTGGTGACGGCCTTGGTGCCCTCGGAGACGGCGTGCTTGGCGAGCTCGCCGGGGAGGACGAGGCGCACGGAGGTCTGGATCTCGCGGGAGGTGATGGTGGGCTTCTTGTTGTAGCGGGCGAGCTTGGCGGCCTCCGCGGCGAGCTTCTCGAAGATGTCGTTGATGAAGGAGTTCATGATGGACATGGCCTTGGACGAGATGCCGATGTCCGGGTGCACCTGCTTCAGCACCTTGAAGATGTAGATCTTGTACGTCTCCACGCTCTTCTTGGCCTTCTTCTTCCCCTTCTTCTCGCCGCCCTCCTTGCCGGCGGACTTGCCCGCCGGGAGCCGCTTCTCCGCCTTGGGCTTCTTCCCCGCGGGGGCCTTCTCCGCGGCCTCGTCCTCCGCGGGCTTCTTCGCCGCCGGCTTCTTCTCCGCCTTGGGCGCCATCGATGCCCGCTTGGATTTCTCTCGGCGACGGGAAAGGAGGGAGGATTTGCTCGGTTCGGATTGTAGATGTGTTGCGAAGCTTGGGGGATTCGTGGTGCAAGGGGGGCCGGAGGGCGTTGCTTTATAGAGGAGACGGTGGTCCGCGCTGATTGGTGGAGGGTCGATGCTGCGGATCGCTGACGTGGAGGACCGCGAGGCGTTGGTGCTTGTTCGATTGGACGGCCGATATGCCTTCCCGAGCGGATCGCTGACATGGCGAAAGTGTGGGCGGGAGCCGGGAGCAGACGGGCGAAACAATGGGTTTCGGCGCGCGCGCGCGTTCATGCGTGACGTCGTGGGTGGTACCATGTAGCTTTTGAAAAAAAAGGAAAAATTCACAATACCTCCCTCAACTTTTTTCAAGATCCAAATTTCAACCATAAACTTTAAAACCGTTCAAACCGTTTAAGCAAGACCCCAAACTCTTGAAACAGTGCAAGTGACTCCTTCGCTGCCCCCCCCCTTCCAACCCGGTATTCAACCACACTGGCTTCCACGTCGCCTTCGAGCTCAGTCTCCCTCTCCTCCTGTGAGGTGACGCCGTGCTGCTTAGCTCCGCTGGAGGCCGTGCCACCAAGACTAGTTTCACAGGCACAGCTAAGTGCAAGTTGCAAGCAGCAGTGGTCTGGAGCTTGGACTTTTTTTATCTCTGATTTTCTGAAACTTAAAAAACAGTCACCCCGGTATGAACTCCCTGTCCAAACACAAACAGTGAAGACGAGCAAAGGCATTCCGCTCTCCGACGCCGACTGCGCACCCGTGGCTGGAGTCGCTCCGGGACGCCATCCACGGGCGGTTGGACGCCGGCGAGGACGTGGCCGTCAGCTGCTTGGCGTTGCAGCTCAAGTACAGGGACATCCTCCCCGTCGCCGCGGGCAGGCGGGCAGACGCTCCCAAACGAACTGTCGCCGCGTCGCAAGCCACATAGTCCGCAACCACGCATCCTCCCCGTGGCTGCCCGCACTTGCTCGCGGCCGCCCCGCCATGCCACGCCTGCACAAGGCCGCCACGCGGCGCCGGCCTCCATGTCGTGGCCGCCTGTGCAGCCTCCGACGGAGCAGAGCGGCGCGACGTCACCTCATAGGAGGAGAGGGAGACGAGCTCGGAGGTGACGTGGAAGCCAGCGTGGCTAAATACCGGGTTGAAAGGGGGGCGAGGTGGTCACCTGCATGGTTTCAAGAGTTTGGGGTCTCTAGTTGAACGGTTTTAGAGTTTAGGGTTGAAACTTGGACTCTGAAAAGAGTTGAGGGGGGTAATGTGGACTTTCCCCTTTTTGAAAAAAAAATACAAACACAGCGTGTCTTGAACCAAGATCACAGAGGAAACGTAATCATCTGGGATTTGGTTCCCGATTGCCACATCACATTTGTGGCAATTTTGATAATATTTGAATTTAAACTAAAATTTGATTAAACAATAATTTTTTTATTTCATATGTTTTTTTTGGGCTACGGAACAAGCTACGTGAATAAGAAATTCGCTGTTTGACCAAATTTTAATCTAAAATCAAAGATGGTAAAATTTTGATACAAATGTGGCGTGGCAAGGCTTTACCATACGAATCCAAAACCAAACTGCAGGCGACCATTGGGCCACGTCGCCTTTTTCTTACCGCCTGTTAGATCTCGAGATTACTTCCCTCAACCGTTCATCACAGGCTACCGCGGTCCTTGGTTTCTCGCTAGGTTCATATCGGCATACAACCCGATCCATCACGAACTTTCTCGGTCTGTGCCGCCTACGCCCGCCGCCTTCCTCTCCTCCACCGGCCACCGCTACTCCCCTTTCCCCACTTCCCGCCCTCTTCTCCGCCGCAGCCACAAACGTTGAGTTAGAGACTGCTCTCACTTTTCCACTTCATCGGCGTCCGTCTCCCTGACTGGAGCTTAGTGCTTCTAGATCCCACACCCTCGTGACCCGCGCCACCGCCCCACGGCATGACCAACTCTGACTTGGGCCCCGACACCAGCGCCGCAGTCCCGGGGAGAGGAGTGGCGTCGCTCATTTCAGAGGTGTTGTGCGACGTGACGAGTCTGACCACCGCGAGCCACCCACGAGCTCTGACCTGCCGACGAAGCGTCGCCGCGGAGGGCCACCTAGATGTAGAATCGTATGACTATCCGGAGCCTGCTCCGGCTCCGGCTCCGGCACCTACGGCGTGCTAGAGCTCAAGTCACCTGCGGTGGCCTTCTGCTACGTAGTACCGTAGGAAGTTGGTGCTGCTGCAGCCATGCCTCTTGAGCATAGCTGCTTGCACTGGGCCGTACAAGACTGTTGTCCTTCATCGCCGGCATTGCTGACTCTAACTATATCCCGTGCAGATCGACGCTTTCCATGCCCATGTAACCCTGCTGTCCTCTTTTTGACCAGATTTTCCTAGCAAATCTCTTGATATAAGACTATCTCTAGCTAGAGCGTCTATTCTTTTTCTTATAACTATTCCGACTACTTTTCTCTTTGTGTACAGTAGCACTGCAGTGACTGTTTTTTACTATAGGACAGTCCTTTTAAGCACTCCACTTAAGACAGTCTCACAGCCTTAATGCTCACACAACCCTTCAGGTTGACACAACGCAGAAGCAACGGAGGCAGCTTCAATGGAGGGTCAGAGGGAGCTCGCAAAAATAAAATAAAATAAATTGCAGCTGCAGGAGGCCATAATGTGAGATAATAACACATTGAAGACGAAGGCCAAATGAAGCCCATGTTCTACTACAGACACAACAAGGTATTTAATGCTATCCTGAATGGGCACACTGATTTTTACTCAGACCCATGGCCTAAGATATCTGAAAGGACAATGAATCTTAAAACAAAAAAGATGCTCAGCCCTCAACCCAAAGTAGTATCATATACATAATAGGTCACTCTACAATCACTGGTTTCTCTGCTAACTGCTGAATTGCTGTTCATCTTGAACAACTTGGTATATTTCAACATCAGTGATGCAATCCTCTTAAATTTGTTAATTTACCAAGCAGTGGCATACTGACATTTTGCTTCTATCCATCTTGTTGGAATATGAAGAGTAAAAATTATAGTGTTGAATCAACGAAACTGACAAGTGACAACCAATGATAGCATTTCTTTCTTTCTAGCCATTCTCAATGTTCGGCGGTTCCATCTTCAGATTTGCTCATCTTTTCTCTCCTCACCCCCTTCTGAAGAAGTCTCAATTGCTCCTTTTTTCAGTTGACTGGTGCAGACATACGAGGTGTTCATAATCATACTAGACCGCAAGACACTGAAGGCTCAATGCCTCGAAGTTGAAGGTTCAGTGCTGCCAGTATTTAGTTGTTCCATCTACAAAAGTGTATGTCGACGCAATCACGTAGACACTGACATATCTTAATGTTTCATTCCTCTCATGGATGCAGCTGATTAATCCATTCCTAATATTAGCTTCATAATTTTTTTCTCAATTGCAGTTTATATGTCAATTTCTTAGTATGTAGATATGGTATTACTCACAGGCAGTATCCCCATTGAGCTGGTGCATTGGTGGCTGATTCACTCACTATTCCATTACTGAATGTGGCAATTAGAAACCATGGATATTATTTTGGGTCCAAGCAAAAATTTGTTGAATGGATATTTTTCAAATTCATGGTAAAAAATCATTTCAGCACAGTATCATAGCTTCTTTTTATTAACCGACTATATTGGAAACCCAAGATTATATATGTATATGACCTCTAAACAACTTGTTTCCATATACGTAACAAAACCTTGAGTGTTCTGGCATCAAACATTTTAAGATGATTGAGCAAGGTTTTAGGTTAGAGTTAAATAATTTAGAAATATGAATCGACTCGGTCAATACCAACTGTAGCATTCTTATAAATAGAAAACTGGTCCATCTAAACAGGTGTGAAGCGTGGTTTCTAGTTGTGGCCAAAACCAAACAGGCGCAAAATACAAAATTGCGCAAAAGAGAGGAGGGAGAGAGAGCGCAATGAAGGTCAGAGTTCACAATTTCGTTCGGAAACCCCGAAATTTCGGTGGAATTTTTCATTTTCGGACCTCTATGAAATTAAAATTTCGGTCCAGAATTTGATATATTTTGGTTCCTTATTAAAAATACAAAAAAGAAACTTTGGTCAAAAAACGAAATTTCAAAAACCCTAAACAAAATTGTGAACCATGATGAAGGTTTGGAAGGTCGTAGAGAGGTATAAAGGGATATAAATACCCATGGGCCATGGTCGTAGAGTGCTGCAAAACGAGACCGAACAGATACACACGATCTGCCACGACTCATGCGCAGAACAAACGCAAAATTGGATAACAGATTTAATTCACTTCGACAATGGTGCTTATGAGCAGTAAAATTTGAATGAAGGTATTTTACAATGATAAAAGAATCCTCACCTACGAGCAATGCAGCCTGAATCACTTTCATTTCAAGCTACGTCTACCAAACAATCAGTTAAGCATGACAGTACACGACTAAAATCAACGCTACGGTGTTGCCTAATGCCTGCCTGTAAGTCCTATAATGATAGTCCCTATTGGTTGCATGAAGAATGAGATCCTACCCCTGCACTCAAGCTCTAGGAAAAAACAAAGCTAGATCGCTCAGAAGCCTACACAACTGTTGAAGCTTAGGATGATCTGCAACTGAGCATTCGACAGTTACTTATTGTCTTCCTGCAAAATCAATAGACACGTCCTCGGCAATTGGTAGCTCCACAATGGCAGGGGCAGCCATCGCCTGATATAAGTTTTTGTCGGTAATCATATGCAAGTTCATCTCCTGCTGCAATCTGAAGAAAGGTCAACATAGAGTTAGTCCCTGATAGTCAATATAAAGTATGTTAGAAAATACGATAAAAGATTCTTACGTCTTGATTAGCAAACAAGCCAATATGAGCAAGCTGGCAATCTTTGCTCTCTACCAAAACCAAACGGGTACTGAGATTTGGGGAACAGCTGTTATCAAGGCAACAACACAAATGAGGATTGGTTCCAGAATAAGCCTGTTCCAGTGTTGGATTCTCCTAAATGTGATAATATAATCCAATTACCTGTGATTAATGAAGCGTGACACATTTCCAGACCTTGTGGCATCAATCATGTATTCGACAGCTCCTGCAGTTTGAATTCTTTCCCTATCAATCTGAGAAGCGATATCAAATAAGTAACTAGACCCAACATTAGACTCCCTGAAATTAAACAAAAAGACTCGTTAGTTCCAAATAACAGATAATTACACAAGAACATAAATCCATACTATTTGCCGGTGTTTTCATAGAGGTCTTGTATGGGGAGAAAAATCAATGAGATGCATCACATCAGTACAAGAAAAGGAAGACATTCGAAACTCACATATCAATAGTTCAAAACCACCTAGCTACTGCATTCAACCATTCAATGATTACATGCAAAACTAAAAAAACATGAAATGGAAGCTGTTCGGTGAAAAATTGAGCATTTAGCTACGTATGTGTTGTTCATGAACAAGATAATGTGAAAGGTAACCATGGAAAGTTAGATGAAGCTCATTTTGTGCACGCCTTAACTCCCTTTCAAGAGTTCAGATAAAAATAAAGCATAGGAGAGAATGCCAAACCTTTCTGCACTTTTCATGGCCTCATCGACCTTCACAACTTCACCCATATACTCACAGACAAAGGTGCCATGTGGAATAGGTTCCGCAGCTCTAATAGCCCAACCCTGCAGAATTTGACAACATTAAATAAACTGCAAGGGGCAGACAGGTGCAAGCTAGGACCAGAGGCCAGGAAATCCATCATGGGGAGTACTTCACCTTATTCTCGGTTCTGAAGAGTTCCAACTTAACAAACAACCCTTTCTGCAATACTTTATTCTGGCAGGATGAGTCACAAGCACATGATGAATTGCACTCATATATTGGATACCCTTCCTGACAATCAATAAGATCAAACACTATAAAATAACGAAGTGGAAAATAATAATAAAACATGGCTAGCGAGTTATTCTAACATAACTATGAACAAGGACTGAAAAAACATAACCGAGTAGTTAAATTAGATCTACTACCAGATGCGCGGACCAAGTCCACATCATTCAGGATCCAATACAGAGACAAGACACATTTGTTTTAACATCAGTTTCGCGTAAAACAATATTTTGACCATCCTATTTTTGTATTATAGTAAGTGCAGAACAAGGAAAAAACAGACTTATCAGACTGCTGTTTAGATAAGGACAGTAATTTGGTGCCCCTTTTCCATATGGCAGTAGAAAAATCTAAAAATAAATAAACGTGCCGATGCGAACATATTACCTGCAAAATAATTTTACTATCTTCGTATGCAAATCTGCCATGCATTGGTGTTCCATGAATATCCACCAGGTTACCGTAGACACCATCAAAGAGACTCACATGATCACATTTCTCAGGGGAGCATTCAGCGTGAGAACATGCACACCCAGGCATAGAGCTCTGCAGAAACATGACCTGTTAGAAAACTTTTTTCCTGAAGATGGACAAAGCAATATGATAGGTCGATTAAAATATTAAAAAGAAGATCCAAACAAGTACCTTTGAATCAACATGAGACGAATCCATCAAACGTGTTGTGATATAGTGGAAATCTTGCCAAGGCACAGAACTGCCATGAGCCAGAAGTTCTTCAGGCTTCATACCAAGAGAATATTTTGCATTGACATCAATGACACAGACAATTGGAGATTTCTCCCTGCCAAAACTTATGTCTTCACAGAGAACAACCCTCTCATTTCTAAGCTTCCATCCAAAGTGCTTTGAATCAAGAACATAATGGTATTCATCCATGCCCCGCATTCCATCGTCATTTGGAAGATCGATCACAGAAGGAGCCTCCGGAAAATCAGCTGATGTGAGCTGCATAGGAAGCAAACCATTTGAACTGTATCTAGACTTGCAACCTTTAGGGCATTGGAATTCCTCTTGGTGCCAATCAATTTGGATGCCATTGTCACTACAAAGCTTTGCAGCTTTCACAAATATGTTCTCAGGTAAAGATCCATATTTAACTTCCAATGCAGCTAGAAGGCTTGTCTTGCAGCATACAGTACGGGCAACAGATAAAATATCAAGGTTGCTTGGATGGGGTCTTGTCTTTTTAATTTTGGAAAATAAAGTTTGCGCAACATCTGAGCACTGGAAATCCAGTAATTTACCAAGGCTGCCTGTTTCAGATTCAACAATTTGTGATGTTGACATAGATATGCCAGAGCTTTGGAACTTAAAGTTTTTCTCGATTCCAGAGCTACTTCTCTTCTTTAATGTACTAGTTGGCCGTAAACTTTTCTTGAAAGCAGAATAGTAATGTCGACCACGGTTAAGTTGATACTTTCCATGGCTCGGTGGAATGTGGTCAACAGCATCCATATGAGCAACTTGATGGTGGCGGCCAAGATCTGTAAGAAGATCAAATCTAAGCCCACATAATCTGCAGGTGAACTTCTGTGAGCCATCATCCATCTCAACGTTGTGGTTATCATGAAGGGGCACACCACTTGTTCCTTCTGTTTGTCGAACAGAACGGCCATTAGGTCGTTGAGGGACATCAAGAAGCCTGAACTGTTGGGCATGATCTGAAACAATATGAGGGTACAACAGATCTGTGTTCAAAAAATTGCTGTTACATGACATACATCGAATGAGAATTGAATACTGGATATATTGAGCCCCATGTATATCCTGCACATGCCTTTCAAGAACCTTTTTGTTGGTAAATGATTCCATGCATGCAGCACAAGAATAACCTCTGAATAGCCACCGGGTTTCCTTTTTGTGGACAGATGTCCAATGTAATCCAAGAGCTTGATCATCAGAGAACTCGTGAGCACAAATTTTGCACTTCAGACCAGATGAAAGATTAGTTCCCTCCTCATGCAATAACACTGCAGATCCTTCTTTGTTTTCGGAATATATTTGCTTAGATCTAATTGTACCAAAGCCCCAGAGATTTGCCAGTTTCTCTCTCTCAGTAGATACCAACTTTGACAAAAATTCTCCAACATCTGGATTCTTAGAGACCTCAGCTAGTAACTGGGGCGTATAGTCACTACTAAGACCAATGTGTTGGTGAGGAAGGTTGTTCCTCAATAACCAATAAAGAAATTCACATGCTTGGTGCAAACATATTTTATCTTTCCTTGATGTGCAACCCTTCAGTAGATTGACGAAGACATCTTTAGAAACTAGTCGACTCTTTCCATTCCTGGCACGTTTAAGGAACTTTGGAAGGTGCTTCTCACAGTAAAGGGTATGTCGCTTGGCATAATCCTGGCATTCAACAATACTGTCATGGGAGCGAATTCCAATACAAAGAGGAGTATCGTCAGTACTTGTCATGGAAGTTGACACAGCACACATATCAGTTTTCTCCATTACACAAGCCTTCTCCCCTGAGATCTCTGTAGCCACAGCCGGCATCAATTTCACTCGCGCAGCAGCCTGGACATTCTTGTCCATTTCCGACTCTATGCTGTTCATTGCTTGTGACCTAGAAATTTCATCTAACCACTTATTTGGAGAATCTTCCGCCATATGCTGAGCCTCAGGTGGACCCAAAAGATTTTCAGGGTGCATTGCGTCAAAGTTTGTCCGGAGACGGTGCTTTTTACAAAAAGTAGAACCATGCTGAGCTCGATGCTTGCATTTCCGACCCATATTAGTCACACCACTGCACAATGGAGCTTCAATAGTAAGAGCCCTGTCCTCCCTAGAAGATTGGTCAAGAAAATGCATACTTTGATGCACGCAACAGTAAATATCACCATCATTTGCCCACCTACCACACTGCCTTCCCTTTGCTTCAATGTATGCAGAACACTGCCGAGAACTTTTGAATGAATCTAACTCAAGTCTAGCATTATGTAAAGCTGCATTGGCACTACCAGATGCATTGGTCCCATTGGCACCAGAATTTCCGGGGTACATGACAGCATTATTCTGGTTTATTGCTCCTACAGTTTCATGCATGACAGAGTTCCCAGGAAGGATTCTTTTGTTTTGGATTCTCGGTTGGAGTCCTGCAGTCAGCTTCACCCATGTGTGGAATTTGTGTCTCTCCTCTGCGGACTTCAAGTTTTGGACGCTTTCTACTAACTTGCTGATTTAAAGCTGGATCATCAAAACAGTTGTTTTTCTCGAAGTTGCCAACATTGCCAGCAGGATGTAACGAGAAGTACTGTTTCATGACTTCTTGTTTCCATGTTTTCCACTCAGGGACTAATTCAGGCTGCACTGACTGCATTCCATAATTCATCAACCTTGCTCCAATGAACAGACTGTCTAAGTTCCTGTTAAAGAGAAGAAATAATAATGGTTGGGTACAGTTTAATCGTAATAAGAAAACAAGCATATAAAATGTAATAGAAGAATAACCAATATTAGACACCAAAATTCTGGAAATAGTGCTGAAAAACATAAAAACTATCTATCAAGGTTCAGCAGTGAAAAATCTAGTTGCTTCCAAGAAAATCAAACTACATAGCAACACCAACAGAGTCGTTAACATACTTAATGACACTAACGAGACATCAAGTTAGAGCATGTAATTTGAGAATTTGTTGCTCAATAAATAGCGTTCTACTTGTTATCACCAAGCACAGAGTGAGAATTTCCACATTGTGATTAAAAAAACACCCTGCAAGTGAGTAACAAGCCATGACGTTTAGAAACAAACAATTGGCAGAATAACCAAAATCAACACAAAGAAAACAGAGTTGCCAAGCTCTCCTGTAGCACATATATGCATACAAAGAGAAAATACTAGGTCAAATCTTAAAGTGTAATATTTTAATCTTATGTTATCGAAACATTGTTTCTTCTACATGTATAACAAGGTATAATCCCCCCCCCCACCGGGTGCGCACACATTACCCTTCTGAAATTGTCACATGCACTGCTGCAGAATTAGTATGTTTGAGATGACTACAAGGGGAGAAACATACCCACAAGACACAGAAAATGTCTCCGATGCAAAAATTACAAATGTTTCTATGAATCTAGTGTAAGAAATTAAAATGATTGTTAACACACCATCAATGTTTAACTGAATAATTAGGTTACCATAGAGAATCCATATACCAAGAAAACAACTTAGGCATTTCTAGGCATGCAATGAAATAACAAGTCAGAATGTATGAATCTAGATCCGCCCCGGTATTTGCACGCATGGGCAGAACTCATTTTTCATGGAACCAGATAGGTCTTGTGGGCACAGATTGATGATAATCCCTACACAGCAGCCAATAGGCACTGACCAAAGAGGAAAGATCTCTACCAGCAGAAAGGAATTTAACTAAGCAAGAGAAGATTAGGCAAGCAATTGTGGAGAATCCATGAACAAACTAGCTGTCAAAAAGAAAATTAATCCAGGAAACAAAGGCTAGGGAACTCCACATGAACAGGCTACTCTTAACACACTCTATTCCCAAAGTGAACCCATGGCTACTCTAATTTACTCCCCTCACCTATGCAACAGAACAACTAAGCAAGACGCCAAGAATCCATGGCTGCGTACAGATGCAGATCCGGCTTAGTTGTTTCGACGCACTATGGCTGCGAATAGCTGCAGGCCACAACTACCGTCAGCGCCCCTAATAAAACATTGTGCTGCATACCTCTGCTTGCGCCACTATCTCTCTATGAGCTTGGAACCTCTACGCACATTCCCATGCACCGCCGTGGACAGAGTCTTCCAGATCTGGATGTGCTAGAGAAGAAAGAATGAGACGGCGGCGACAAATAGCGATAGAAAAGGAGGATTTAGGTCTTGTGAAGGGATCCCGTCTGCAAGTGTGCAACGGATGGTGGGTGAGGATATTGGGCTCCATGGGCCGGCTCACACCTTTTGTGCCCCCTGACTCTAAGGGCCCCTATTGTTCACAGTCCACTTTGCAATAAACATAGAAGAATCCGGAAAGAAATTGGCAGCCAAAAATGAGGGAACTTAGTAAAGGAAGTTATCTAGGAATGTCGATTAGGAGGCTACGGTAATGAATCTAAGACACATGTAAGGGGTGATATTATGACATGCCACAGTTGTGGCAACAATCCATGTACCTACCTAAGAAAGCGCGGTGTGTATGCCTAGGCTTAGGCATGGGCAAGTTAGGCTTAAAACTGAACACCCACCTCAATCACAATCACCCAAACAAAATAGTCCATCTGAAGGAGAATACAAATATATAGTACCTCATAAAGCACTTCAATAGTCTCAGCATCATGTGCAGCCATACACTTTTGGTTCCATATGTCGAAAGAATTTTGTAGCCACTGACAGCTTATGTAGTCAGGAAGAATCATCTGAAATTAAACGATTAAGGTGAAACAATGCCGAAACATCGCGAAGAAACAGTTGACAAGTTTGATAATAAAGAATCAAACACTGTTCACATCTTTGTAAGACCACCAATAATGCAAGTATGCGGAAACCATAAAGCCCTAGTGAACATCTAACCCAGCTTGATACAACACATACTGGTTGATAGTGGAAGATCTATTGACCTCAAGGCTCAAGGAATGAATGAATATTCCCATATTGAGTTGTCCTTTTGCAAAGCTGGACTAAATAATAAAATGTCAAGATAAAATATCCTCGAGCATGCTGGGCATAAATCAATCTCCCAAACAACTGCTGATAACGGTAATTTAATTTTGCATACAAAGACTTTAAACTGAACATAGCTCAGGTGGTAATTTCCGAGTATTAGGAACTGAGCCTAGCTCAGTTGGTAATTTTCTCAAGATTTGGAACTGAGCCTAGCTCAGTTGGTGGTAGGTGTGGGTTTACAACCCAACCGACCAGGTTCTGAGTACTCTTCTACATGAATTTAGGGGTCTATTGCTTGTATTGGCAGCGCTGTCTAGTTCCTCCGAAGTTGGTCAAGTTTCTTTATTTATTTCATCATCAAAAGAAGTATTCCCCAATAATGTTATGTGAAAAAATTTGCTCTTAGCCTCTTAGTATTGCGTCATATTTCACCGATCTTTAAAGTAAGCTACAGGCATTTTTTAAAAAGGATTTAATCTCCTAGGATAAAATTATGATAAATACAAGATGTCGGAAAGAAGGCAATGTTTTCTCTCTTCCATTTTTTTATCTGCAAATTTGTGTTGCTACATACTTACTACTAGTACTAAGTTAGTATTTTTATTTTATTATTATCATTACTGTATTGTTGGGTTTCATCTCTAGCCTATCCCCGACTTGCTCAGGGCTAAAGGATTTCTTGTTGGCGATGATGGTAATGGTAATTATTATTTGCAGGCTCTATTTCATGTTATGTTGACTGTTAGCAGAATTCTGTGATACTGTCCTAGATAAACTAACCACACACAGTACACAGCAATGACTACGGTTCATCCAGTAAAATCAAAACAAAAAACGATGTATAGGCAAAACTCCGGACGGAAATATACTACCTAATTTACTGCCATTGTGGATAGGGAGTGTGTAGGCACGTAATGTCATAAAGAGATAGATCATTCTCAGTTAGTCACATGGAAAATCTTCCCATAATAGTAACAAGGTTCTCGGATTTACATTTTTAAGTTTGAGGAGCATCTTCCCAAGATCAATGTAATCTCTACAGCAAGACGCTTCCAGAGCAAATTCTTTCCAAGTTGTGGCCTTCCGAGCATTATCAATGACAGCCTAGCAAACATATAAATAGTGTCAACAACAATGGAGGCCAAGGTGTACAAAAACATGGGAGAACATAACCAACCTCAATATGAAGCTCATCACTTAAATTGAGCATTGAAATGGCAAGTTTTTGCATGATGAATCGTCGAGGAACGCTCAAGTCCTTCACCATCTTTCTCCATTTACGATGAGTTCCATTAACTAGTGGCAAAGGACATTCCTCTATTGGAAGAACAAGTAGCATGTCTACCCAAGAATAAGTTTTTGTTCGTGGGAAGAAAACAACAATATAGCTCTTCCTGTCAATTGTCGGTTTTGCCTTTAGAGTGGCTAAAGGACAGTCTACTCTACAGCATCGAATTCCAGTTTGCCATTTTCCTCTCCACTGTTTTCACATGAAAGGGTAAAACGAGTTCGAAGAGGAGGTATTAGAGAAAATGAGAACTCTTGATATGAAAAAAAAAAGAAGGTAGAAAAATTATGATCACAGTATTAGTGAATGCTTAAGCTCAGATCCAATTGTTGATCTTGCAGGTAGCTCAGCAAATAGAAGCTTCTCCTTTTCAATTTGGGGTTGCTAGGAAAAGGTATCAGAATCACCCATATTTTCACTATGGATGAAAGGAGAACGTATAACAAAACTTCAGTATGTAGAGAAAAACATATGCCCTATTTTTTACTTAAATACACAATATTTAGCTGAATAGACAGAACAAAGTAAGTGTAGCACTTTCAGGGAGAAAATCCAGAAGAATGTCATACTACAAAATTCCATTAGACTCATGAACTACTAACAGAAAAAAAATGTTTAGGAGACCATGGGAAGGTATTCTAAGACTGCATATGAAAAGAGTCAAAGGACATCCCATCTAATCATTCTAGTCAAGACTTTGGCCTTCTCAGGTTACTTCTCAGTAGGACTAAAAAAAAGAGGGTTTTCATGGACCACTCAAATGTAGCATTATTTAACTGAAGCATGACTGTAACTGAGGTTACAATTAGAAAATCATAGCAGAGCTATGAGTTTGCCACCCCCCAGCAATACATGATGTACCTATTAACTTCACAGGTCTGGAACCTGAAACACGACAGGTATTTCCTCATATAAGTCAAAAATGAATTTACAGCTATAAGGTTAAGGGAAGTTTACCTTCACCCAAAGCGCTACAACATGATCTTCATCTCCAGTGTTCGGCATATTGAGCTCTTCCCCTTTATAATTGGTATCACCATTACAACTATTGTTACCGACATTATGGCCTGTGTCATTGAATGGGGAAACAGATGTCTTGCTTCTCTTCTTGTGGAGAAGATTTATTATGTACTAAATCAATACTGCAGGCTATTTCTGATAGATCTTGAAGCGTGCACTGCAATTCTTTCTGCCCAGCATGACATCCTACCAAGTCAGTTCCGACTTCCTTATTTACTGCATCAACATTTCCATCCACTTTGGCACGCTCTTCTGCTATTTTCTCTTCTTGAGAAGGCATGGTTTCTCCATTCAGTTTGCATGAACTTGGTAATGATACTGTACTGGGTGGAGGGTGTATTTCTTCTAGAGGGTGATGGATATTCTCCTTGTCAAAACTCTGTTTATTAGAGTTGACATCATCACTTTGCAAGCCATTATTATTTCCAGCGTTTACATTCAACTGAAGTTTTAAATCATTGGAGTTCTTTCTTAGTTCTGTCACCTTAGATAAATCACCCGAGTTAAGAGGCGGTTTTTTGGAAGAAGAATCTAATACCTCATCTACGCCTGTTTGACAAGCACTAGTTAACCTCAACAGGGTTACAGATTACTGCATCATTTCTTGGGTGGACATCAGAGCCTGTCCACCCATAATCATCTTGCGAGATGGTCAGCTTCCTATCATAGGCAATAGATGACGTTTTTTCCACATCATTTTGCAATTGGCAATCCACTTGCATAACAGGAGGGTCCATCAGCATTGCTCTGGCAGGTTCTGGTCTACCAATCCCCTATGAAAAAAAGCAGGACTTCCAAAAGTGTTGCAGGGATTATCCTCCACTAGCATGAAGCCCATAAAAACTGCTGACTTATATTTCTACACAGAAAAAATATGCAACAATTCAGAAGAAAACATATTAAGGGGGAAAAGAAGAACTAAAGAACTCTGAAAATCTAACAGTGTCGCATTTTAAACACAAAAAATAGATTATACTTCAAGATAAAAAATCTATTTAACAAATGTGTGAAGTGATGACTGCACTGCACTACCCATCCAAAAAACAATTATGTTGACCCCATGCTTTTAAAAAATAGAAAAAAAAACATTGTGTTCTAGAAAGTGCTACACTAGCAGGACAGCAGATTGGTACCTAGTGCCTAGTCGCTGATTAGCTGGGCTAGGTATTCACCATGGTTGGTTATGAGGAAACAGGAAACTAGGTGTGCAAGGGTGGGGCCTAGCGCCTAGGCAGGCCGCAGAACTTTTGAAGCAGTGATGTAATGTTAATAGTTCAATTCAAGCATAAATAAGAATCAGAGAAAGCAGTTGCGCTCAACAGTTGGCAGCACGTAATAAACAACTGGAGATGTATGACAGCATTATCACACAGATAATCAAACTAGTAACAAACATTTGAATTAACCGAAAGTTAATTACATGCTTTCGAATCTGAAACGAATAAAATAACCAACATGCCACATTTGACTGCCACCGTGCAAGTAAAGTCCATTTGAATTGCATGCATGAAATTACAGTGTGGTATTCTTCTTCCTCTGCAATAGCTACAGCAAAATTTCAACCAGAGGGTATGCCCCCTGTTAAGCATGCAAAACTGCACAGGACATAGTACCGTTTTTGTACGGATACCAGGACAATTAAATACGTGTCATAAAACCCTAACTGTCTGTTTCAATGTGAATAAAATTGCCCTAGTGAAAATAGAGTTCGCAGGGTGTTTGACGTGCCCAGGAATTAGGATCCATGATGCGATTTCGACTATGCACATGGGCCCTAGATTTGCCAGAATGCTCAACGGTCCAAATCACAAACAAGCCGAATGTGACCGATCCTTAGGGACAGCGAGATGAAATGGAAAATACCCTCCGTGAAGTCGCACCGCGAAGGAGGCGGCGCCGGCTCCCGCAACAGGCCGCGTCCCGGCTCCGGCGAGGGGCGCTCCGCCAGGCCGTCAGCCAGGGCAGGGGCACGCGGCGGAGGCGACAGCAGAGTCCCGAGGACTCGGCGGCGGGAGCAGGTAACCGGAACGGAAAGGACAGGGCGAGATATGCTGGCGGTGGCGCGCGGCGGCCGCGCGAGGAGCGGAGCCGCGGCGGGAGGCGGTGGTGGCGACGGAGGGTTTGCGACGTCCGGGGGAGGGAGATGGGGGAGGTGGGCGGCGTGCGCGATTCGTCCCCCGGTGAGAGAAAACGGCGAAAGGAAAAAAAAAATCCACCTGATTTCGGATTAACAAATTGGGCCTGTTTGGGCCTATCAGAACAGGAAATCGACCCGCGGATTAGCCACTTGGGCCAGTTCCTCTCAAAAAAACCAATTGGCCCAGTTTGGGCCAATCACGTTCATATGTAACAACATACATCACACAGAGAATTTCAAATATTTATATTAACCCCCCTCAACTATGGTTCAGATATCAGCGCCCCTCAACTTTTAAACCTATTACAGTTGAACGAGGCAAAAACAAAGCATATTCTGCTCCACGCCAGCGAGGCAGCTAATCCCCTCAGCCTCCTGACGGAGGCGGCTCTTTGGGCCTCGGATGGAAGGGGGGCCTACAGTTCTCTACTTGGTGTAGATTGGGTCCTAGTTCTTCTAGGTTAGTGTTTTCAATGGTGGCGGCGAGGCGTTGGCGGCGACAACGCCATGGAATAAGTCCTTCCTACCTTGTCTCCGGCTTGGTGGTGCTGGCCCCAGTGCTTTCCTGTGATCGTAGTTGAGGGCCAGTGCAAGGGCTTGCGGTTGCTCGTCGTGTTTGGTTCTTTTGGTGCCAGCGGTGAACTCCTTCTCGAAAGGTGAAGGAATAGTTGGGTTCTCAGTTGGTCTCGTGGTGGACGTGCGGGTGATCCTTTCTTATTGCTTGTTGGCGTGGAGCATCGGTTCATGACCAGCGAGATCTTGGGTGTGTCCCCGACCGATGTGCTACCTTGGAGTTTTTCTTTCGCGGTTCTCTCCAAAGCCTGTGCGCGATGAGGTTTCTACTGGCCTGGGGGGTCTTCACATCTTGCTTCTTCTCTAGTGATGGCTTCAGCGATGGCGGAGGACGAAGGCTTTGGGCGTTGAGCTTGAGAAGCATAAAAGATCCGAAGGACTTGATTGTGATTTTCCTTTTTCATAGGGTCTTTTGTGCTTTAGGTTGGGACAGTTGCTACTGTTACTTTGTAAGTCTGCCTTAATGGATAATACATGTCCTGTTATAAAAAAGGGCCAACCCATTATGTCGTCACCTTTTTCTTTCAGAACTACATCTACCTTGGCCAAAAATATCCTTAACCCCAAAACAAGAAAACATGGGGTAAGCTAACAAAACATAGCCATCGTTTGCGGATACAGCTATCGTGTCTCAGAATCAATCTGAAATTGTGGCTATTTCACCAGATTGCAACGTTAAGAACAATGCCGGAACAAACCTTTAGGGATTTTATGGCCAATAAGCATTTCGCAAGAACCATATAACATGACATTCGTTTTTTGTTTTTGACAATAACATGACATTCGTTGGTCTTCGGAGCACGCCTCTGCATCCACCACACCAGTCCATCTCATACCACAGAGTCACAGACTCAATTCTTCATGTCCTGAGTAGAGCGCCAATCAGTGCTAATTGGCTGCCAACTTTTCTTGTCTCGTTAACCATGAGACTTCGACCCACACCCATCCGCACTCCTGTTCCAATCAGTATGTTTTTTTTACGCATCCAATCAGTATGTTTATGTAACTAGTATGTTTGTTTGTATTCCTATTGTTTAGAAACGGCGGGATACAGGGCGCACGGTTGGTAAACCGGACCAGTCATGTCCGCTTCCTGCTCTTGACATTTCTCGTTTCTCAGATTGGACACCTCATCTGCCGACCAGGTTTAAGAAAACTAATTACGAGTAAGACGGACATGGACGTGGTGATCAAGTGATAAACTGATGGTGAAATAATACAATACGGTGGATGGTCTGGTCCTGCTGTGGAGGGCGGGTAAGGGGGCTGGTGCACACCTGTGTGTGTCTTAGTGGTGGTGGCGAGTCGTAAACATAAAGAGATACTGTCTGTCGGCACGGTTTTCATTTCTTGACGGAAAGTTCCAGTTTTCCAGACCGGAATTTCGTTTCCGGTATTGATCGGGAAGGGAATTTCGATCCGAAAAGCGATGTTTTCTGGTTTCGAATTTAAAAATACCGAAGTCAAAATTTTTGATCAAACCGTAATTTTTGCTATGGTAAAATGAAATTGCGAACCCTGGCTGCTGGCTGCTAGTGGTGTCTATATCGAATTACATCTATCGCTAGGCTGCTCATTTGCTCAAGGATGCACCAATCAGGCAACCAATCTGTTATCTGCTCCAAGTGCAACGTTGTTTCTGCAGATTCTCTCGTTCTTGTACTGTACGCGACGGTACCCTCTCGGCTCGGCTGTGGAGAAAAAGAAAGATTAGGCCAGGGATTTGGACGATTTGTCTTCCGACCCGTTCGGTTGTCTCAGTTGGGAAGAAGGTGGCCGCGGCCTGCCAGAGTGGACGATCGGTTGGTACGAAAGCGACGGGGCGGCGGAAGCGGAGGTTGTCATGCGCCTGCAATTAGCGAACGAACCCATACGCACTCGTATCAAACACAAATGTTCTTTTTTCCAAAGGAAAAAAACGCACTCACCCGCTGCTGCCAGTTTGCCGTCGCGGCGAGGACGAGGACAGGATGGCCGCTTCCTTCAGGGTAGGCGAGACTTGCTCGTCACCCATCGGCCGCCGCTTTTATCTGTCTGGCTGGCCGGCCGGGTGGCTTGACGGAACGGGTGGCTGGATGGATTCCCCTGAACCACCCAGGCCACACAAGACGCAACCGGCGCCGGACGGGCGGGCGGACACGCGTAGTACGTGCTATTCTAATCGGCCGCAGCCCCGCACCGTGCTGCGATTGTTGTGTGAGTCCGTCTGCGAGCTGCGGTGGCCGTGGCATGTAGTGGTTGTGGGGAAGGGCCAATGCAATGCCTGCGATTCTTTCTTGTGCGCGCCACGGCTGGCCCGTGACGCCGGCCGACGACAACCTCGTTGGTACGAGATATACGCACGGTTGGAAAATAGTGTGGTTGGTCTGCCAGTTCGGCAGCGGACTAGTGGTGCCACCGTGCCAGTACAATACGCAAAACACCGGCGGTTTCACGGGGTCCGGTCACCGAGCGCCCGTTTCACACAGTACTCCCTTCCCTGCTACTGTACGCTGGTAGCACGGGGCCCCTGCGTGAATCCCGATGGCCTGCCCGCCTGCCTGCCGTCCTGCCCAGCGCGGGGATCGCGCTTGGCCGTCCACTCCCGTCCGTCGTGCCTCACTAGAAAGGCTCGCGGATTGAGTCCCTTCTCCTGAAAACTCTCGCCGCCGCCTGAGCGCCTCGACCGCCGTCCTGCCGTCCGGCTGCCCTGCGCCCGCTCCCCTTGCATTTCCGGCCGCCTGCGTCCGCTCCCCGGCTCCCCTTGCATCTCCGCGGCCAGCGCATCGGTGAGCACTTCCTCCTCGCATCTCTCTTCTCTTTTCCTGACCTTTGCTTCTAAGGAAGTCGATTGCAAAGCAGTTACATGATGCAAAATTTGGTGGATCTGTTGTATTCCTGACTCAAATTACAGGGTGTTCCTGGGAAACAAACAGGAAACACTGTAGATCCGCCCCTGCGCGGAGGAGGTGCCGAACGGGGTGAATTCCGCTCAAAGCGACGAGAATCTGTCCGCCCCGAAGTCGACGGCAGCTTCAGCGATGGTGGAAAGCACGCAAAGCCAGGCGCTTGAGATGCATGTCGAGGGTTCGGGTGCTGGGGAGCCCTCAATCGAGCAGCTCTACAACAATGTGTGCGAGATGGAGAGCTCGAGCGAGGGCGGTTCCCCATCACGCGAGAGCTTCGGCTCGGATGGGGAGGAGTCAAGGATTGACTCGGAGCTTCGCCACCTTGTCGCTGGGGAGATGGAGGCCATGAAGGTGATTGAGGAGGAAGAGGAGAATAATGGGAGTGTTGCCAATGCGGTGCCTCCCGCTGACAACGGGACTCCTGTCAAGACGCAGTCTTCCAATTCGTCCAAGAAATCGAAGAAGGCCTCCAAATCACAGCTTGACTCTGATGCCTCTGCTGGCCCCAATGGCAAGGCGTCCACTGAGGAAGGCGAGACTGAGGTCAGCAAACCAGCAAGCCGAGCTGGCCGTCGCCGGAAATCAAATGCCAATCCACAGAATGGGACAGAAGATGCTGGGCTTGATAACCCAGACCTTGGCCCGTTTCTTCTCAAACATGCAAGAGATTTGATTGCCTCAGAAAACCCACGCCGGGCCCTGAAATACGCTCTCCGTGCCACCAAGTCCTTTGAGAAATGTGCTGGTGGAAAGCCGAGCTTGAACTTGGTGATGAGTTTGCACGTTGTTGCGGCAATCTATTGCAATTTGGGGAGGTACGAAGAGGCTGTACCTGTGCTGCAGCGTTCCCTTGAGATCCCTGTAATTGAGGAAGGCCAGGAGCATGCTCTCGCAAAGTTTTCTGGTTGCATGCAGTTGGGGGACACCTATGGCATGCTAGGTCAGACTGCACTCTCACTGCAATGGTATGCTTCCGGGCTTGAAATTCAGAAGCAAACATTGGGAGAGCAAGACCCAAGGGTTGGAGAGACTTGCAGGTACTTAGCTGAGGCTCATGTGCAGGCCCTACAACTTGACGAAGCACAAAAATTGTGTCAGATAGCCCTTGACATCCACAGGGAGCATGGTGAGCCAGCCTCCCTAGAAGAAACAGCTGATAGGAGGCTGATGGGTCTAATTTGTGACACCAAGGGCGACCATGAAGCTGCCCTGGAGCATCTAGTGATGGCTAGCATGGCCATGGTGGCCAATGGGCAGGAGACAGAGGTGGCCTCAGTGGATTGCAGCATTGGTGATATCTACCTCTCATTGGGTCGGTATGATGAGGCTGTGTTTGCTTACCAGAAAGCTCTTACAGTATTCAAGACAAGCAAAGGAGAGAATCATGCAACCGTGGCTTCAGTTTTTGTGCGTCTAGCGGATCTGTACAACAAGACAGGGAAGCTGAGGGAATCAAAATCCTATTGTGAAAATGCTCTAAAGATTTACCAGAAACCTATTCCAGGGACTTCTCTGGAAGAAATTGCCACTGGTTTAACCGATGTTTCAGCCATATACGAGACAATGAATGAGCATGAGCAGGCGCTCAAGTTGCTTCAGAAGGCCTTAAAAATGTACAATAATTCTGCAGGCCAACAGAGCACAATTGCTGGAATCGAAGCTCAAATGGGTGTCTTGCATTATATTTTGGGTAATTACGGAGAGTCCTATGATTCCTTCAAGAACGCAATTGCAAAGCTCCGCACTTGTGGCGAGAAAAAGTCTGCCTTCTTCGGGATTGCCCTAAACCAGATGGGTCTGGCGTGTGTTCAAAGGTATTCAATAAATGAAGCTGCGGAACTGTTTGAGGAAGCTAGAACTGTACTGGAACAAGAATACGGGCCATATCATCCAGATACTTTAGGAGTATACAGCAATCTTGCCGGAACTTATGATGCAATGGGAAGGTAAGCTCACTACTTGCCCTAACCTGGTATTGCCATCTCAACTGGGTTTTGATGACTTGACTGTGTCGCCGCTTGCATAATGATTCACATTTCCGTTAGTGATTTCCTGGGAATAGTAGGTGGTATGTAAGGTAAAGGTACTCTTGCAAGTGGGAATTCTTTGGTCTTAATCGTCACCTCTTCCAGCTAGGCAAATGTTAGCATCTTTACCGCTTTTGCTACTTGAATTAGTTGGTCAGATATTTATTGCTAATAAAGTTGGATCAATTTAATTGAAGTAGGACCATCTTGCATCATCTTTAGTTGCTTGTCGCTGGCTGTTCTGTAAAGAAGGGTTGCACATACTTTATCCTCTCGCTTTATCTTTTTTTTTATTTGTTATTTTTTCTCCCTGCTGTTCGTATGGAAACTTCGTGCTGCTTTATGAGGCATGTGGACTGTTAGCTTTATAGTCTGAATGCAAGGGTACGACAACTGGCAGGATCAGAAATGTCAACAGTACTTAGCTGGATAGATCAGATATCTGAAGCAATGGCTCTACCTTCCTGAGTCACTTTCCCAAATTAACCCAAAGGAAATAAATATGACACATCAGGACCCCTGTGT
This sequence comes from Paspalum vaginatum, assembly GCA_030272315.1. Classification (NCBI taxonomy): domain Eukaryota; kingdom Viridiplantae; phylum Streptophyta; class Magnoliopsida; order Poales; family Poaceae; genus Paspalum; species Paspalum vaginatum. Next base: position 6,659,555 of record CM059015.1, read on the forward strand.
CCTGCTAATATGAAATGTCTCTCTTTCGTTTTCACCTCAACTATCAGTTAACATTGGCCCTTTATTTACCAGACTGGATGAGGCCATTGAAATCTTGGAATATGTTGTTGGAATGCGTGAGGAGAAGCTGGGTACTGCAAACCCAGATGTCGATGACGAGAAGCGGAGGCTTGCGGAGCTACTGAAGGAGGCTGGCCGGGTGCGAAGCAGGAAGGCAAAGTCCCTGGAGAATCTGCTCGAGACCAACCCATATACCGTTACAAAGAGAAATGCAGTTGCAGCATGAATCACTTCTCTGAAATGATAAGGATTATGACGAAAGGCGAGGATTGTTACCAAGGTATTCGATTGGTTTGTTCAGATGGGGTAATGGGAATAGTGTTGTTTACCTATCTAGAAATATGAAATGTTCAAATTGATTGCTGTAAAGTTTACATATGCTATCATTGGTTACTTGTTCATTGCTCTTTATATTGTCCTTGTGAAAGCTGAGTGCTGGCCACTACTGCTCTCATTTTCTGACTTTATGATGTACGAGCTGATCTGGCAGATCCTGCGAAGTATAGAGTATTATATATATCCATCACGTTTGTACCTGCACTCATGAAAAAGGAAAACCAATGCCACATCTCATTCGATGCTGTTTAATTGCAGAATCAATTCGCCAGCGAGAACTTGCTGGTGGATCATTAATCAGTCTATCGTTGAATGCTAATCCGTATATAGCAAAACCAATCATCGATGCAGGCCAGCTGTTATAGCACACCAGTTCTTTTTTAACGTAGTAGCAACACCAGTTTTATTTTTATACTCTGATTTGCTGAAGCTGAAGCCGAGATCTGGAATCAGGCCGTCGACCCCCTTGCGTCAAACATAAGAAAAAATAAATAAATCGGAGTTTGTAGAATGGAAGGGTAAATCAGGACACCATCATAGTAAAATTTTATGGAATTAAGTTGCTGTACATTATTAAGCTAACCATACCCTTGTGACTTGTGAGGAATAGAGGGACAATTTTGAGGACAATTTTTCATCCATCTAGCAGCGCCTAAAAAAACAATAATGGCCTAGCAATAGGGGCACTCCAATAATTCCAAAAAATCATGGCCTTAAAAAAAAAAGAATTCTAGTCGCTTTGGATCATCTGGAATTAAGGCGTCCATTTTGAGAACAGTTGTAAGTCTTCAATTTGTTCACATTCAAAATGAAGTTTTGGAAATTGGAAATGAGTTTTTTTTTAGCACAGTTGAAGATGCTCTTGGTTGCACCGATAGCCATTCTTACAAGAATAGAAGGTTGATGTCATCTCACCGTATATAAAAGATCGAACTCGCATAATGGAAGAAACATCGCAAATTCACGACTTCGGGTGCATATATAGTTAAGTGGATATCCACACATTGCTATACCACCAAATGTCACTTAATTTCTGATGAGTGATAATAGAGATATACCTCTACAGATTTAACTGTTTATAAGCAAGGAAGAGTTGCTGAACAGTGCCCTAAGGTGCATACAGTTTAAACCAAACTAGAGCTTCAGAAACATTAGCCATCCATGGTCTGTTCTTGGGAACGACCAGTTACCACTACTGCTGAACTACGAGAAACATGAATCAACTTCACGCCCAAGCCAGGTCTGTCTAGTGACCATACTTCTGGAACTCCCACTCGCTGTTGTCTGCAATGTCAAATACAACTTAGAAGCAAGACCAGCATTAGTAACAATCACATTGATCAAGACAGAGAATTGCCATGGCTACCGACCTAGAGGGCACACTTGCCGAGTCTTGAGCCAGCGACTGATGCAGTGGAAGTGGAATGCATGGTTGCAAACACCTGACAAACACAAACAAATTATCGATTTTTTGCGAGCCAAGTGACTGGTAACTCCTCCAAATTCCAATATTATGCAAAACACAATGGGCAGTAAAGCCACAATCATAACTAGTTTAGGGATACAATTACTACCTACACTCTCGAATATTTGTCACCGGCTAGTTCATTCTTGAACTAGGAAGTGTCAAATAAAAAAAACGGATGAAGTAACAAACAAGAGGTAGGATATTCATCATTTAGGACAGAAACATTACAAATTCACAATACAACGAATAATCACAGAAGTTCCATTATTCCTTGAACCATAAGCCATTTGAATAATACCATAATCTTTCAATAATTTCGTGTGGTTGAGGAAGATAAACTTACAGATCATTTGTCTACAGTCTACACTCTACAGAAAATGGTTTTGTTTTCTTGAGGGAAACTAATATCACTATGCATACATATTTGCAACAAGTGTACAATACCAAAAGAAGCAAGGAGTTCCCAGATATAAGAATAGCCAAAGTATCAAAAATGCATCACACCCGCCCCTTATATCAAAGGATCACATATAGCATTATGATCTACAATGATGCAAAATGCCAAATGAACAATGCTAGTTATAGCTGTCCAAAATTAAGAGGCGCTAACATGCAAAAAAAGATCACAAGAGTAAACTGTATCCTACTGGAAGGAGCCTTTGATGAGGATACTGCAGAAAATTTACCTACCCATAGATTTTTCTAACACATTTAATATCTGTCTTCTAACATGGTATTAATGACTTGTGGGAATTGGTAACACTTAGACCTAGTTTGGGAAATCTTGGATTGAGGGGGATTGAAGTGGATTGAGGGGGATTTTGACCAGGGGGATTGAAGTGGATTTGAGGGGGATTTTGACCTATTGGGGATTTAAACACACTCCAATCCCTCCAAATCACCCAATCCAGTAGTACCCAAACTAGGCCTTAGGGCCCGTTCTGTTGGGCGGATAAGCTGTGGAGGAAAAAAGCAGCACAGCAGGTTCCAGAGGCTGGATTTTTAAAACGGACGGTGCTGAGCGTTTTGTTTCCCAACAGAGGTAATGTGCAGAGTATAATCTCAGCAACCTCCCAACAGAGGCAGTAAGACGAGGCCTCGCGAGCCATCCCCTTCGAATCACCTAGGTGACACCCAGGCAATTATAAGGTGAGGTGATGCCACATGGGAGGAAAAAGAAAAGAAAAAAGCAAAGGAAGAGGAAGGACAAGGGATTAAGAAAGACACAACCCACAAACAGGAAGATGGTTCATGGTAACTCACTCCCTCCCTCCCTCCTGTACTCCACATGCGCTGCTGGCACTGCTGCCTTTCCTCTGGTGCTGCCCCTTCCAGACCCCCCTCTACTCATATGCAGAATGAAAGCTGCCGGACCACTGAGACCCCTCCCAGGTCCCTGATGGCACAGTAGCCGGTGAAGAAAGCTGTGATTGCCACAGGACCTGGAGTCTATATGGGGATGGCTGGAGATAGGTCCTCCTCTTGTTCTTCCTCCCTCTTCTCCCTTGCCTCTCTCGTTTTGCTGCCTTTTTGGCAAGGCAAAGGGATGCCCAGGTTTTTCTAGATGCCATGAAAACCATACACTGGATAACTGGATTCCTGATGCATACATGATATAAACTTGAACAGGGAATCTCCTAACCAGTCTATCAGATACCTATTCTTGTCAAAACTGACCTTGGCTTTTCATATTTAAGATCAATAGCGCCTCAATCCAATACTAGAATAGTTAAGGCATGCAAGGGCGATATGATACATCACTTTGAACTGTCGTCTTAAATCACAGAGTTATAATTACAGGTACAACTACAATTAAAGCATGTGGCACAACATATCCGTATTAAAATACTTATACTGGAAAATAACTAAGCATAGATCTGCTCTCAGTAACATTAACTGCTCTCGTACAACAGCGTTCCTACCAGGATCCTAGTTCCAGCCAAGCCCCTTCAACACACCCCAGGACATACTATAATCAAGCGGAGATTACGCTCAGAAATATAATCAAGACATAAAACACACACTAGTCAGACAAAGTCCAACATGTAAACCAATGCTGATGGTAGCAGGTATATGTCAACCTGTACCAATAGCTCACTACCGTACATGAGTTAGGAAACCAAAACCATCACCAATAAGGGCCCCTTTGGAATGTAGGAAATTTACAGGAATAAAAAAACATCAACAATAAGGGCCCATTTGGAACGTAGGATAGGCAGGAACAAGAAAACAACCCCGTGTAAGATCAAACACGGTCCATGGGTCCCAATTCCCAACTAAACATCCAATTTCACTGGACAACCATCACCAAATCGAGAAGCCACTGTAATGCTACTAGCCACGGCACCACAAAAGCACGCTGGAGTAAGCCCAGCATCCGGGAGGGTAATGTAGAAAAACAGCGAAAGCAGATTGGAACCGTACCCCAAGCGACGGTGCACTCCTCGCTGGTGGCGCTCGCCTGGTTCGCCTGGCACTCGATGCCTGCACCACACACCGACGCGGAAGCCCACGATACCGCGAGGTCAGATCAACAAGCACAAAACCAGAACAAATCGAAGGGGGGAGGAATAACGCGAAGCGGCTTGCTCACAGAGGTCCATGATGTGGTTGCGGCAGATGGCGCAGTTGTCCACCACGATGTCTGGAAGCGCGCAAAGGAGGACAGACAAAATCAAGTCAGATCGCACGGATAATATTTTTTTTTTAAAAAAAAAAGAGGAGGAGGGAAAGCCATGTGGCGATGCATACGTACCCCAGGCCCAGAGAGAAACGGCGTTCCACTTCTTGATGTCGAAGCGCTTGGCCTTCTTCCCGGCGGCGGCGGCCGGGGTCGGGGCCGGGGCCACGGCGACCTCGCCCTTGTCCATCGCGAGACGAGGAGAAGCAACCCTAGCTAGGATCACAGAGAAGGGGGGGCGCACCGGAAAGAAGAGAGGAGGCGTCACTTGACGTCCAGGTGACGGAGGGACCAGGGAGGACCGAGTCAGACGAGGCCCTGTATTTATAATTGTGGTCTACGGGCTCATCCGTGGGCCGTAGCAATATGCACAGTGGGCCATTTCAAAAGCCCAAAACTATCCGTTCGCTTCGACCGCTCGGCTCATCCGCTCACGTTTTTTCCTGCGACGAAGCATTTTTTTCCCTTTTTTTTATGTGGAAGAGAATTTTCGTGACGATTTCTTTAAAGCGTGCGGGTGCAGTAGCAGTACTGTGATGATTATGGATCACTACAGTACTACTCCCTCCTCTGTTCCACTGTTCTAAGTAAACCTTGTCAAATTTGTTTTTTTTTAAATTATATATTACAAGTATGATACTATTTCAAAAGAATAAATAATGGCAACGTTTCGTAAAAGCGTGATGCCTGGATTCAGATAGCAGCACTGCAGCAGACTTGCAACCAGACGCAACAGCAGATAATGTTCGCACTTGGTAAGCCAGAAATCATGGCGCACGACAATTTTCAGCAAAAGTGCCTATGATTTCACATAATTTCTTCGAAATCAACTGAGGATTACTATCATAATCATCTCCAAAATTTATTGGTACTGGGGGCTGCCAGTATCCGTTACAGAAAAATTATATGCCTCTGGTATATACCTATGTTTCGAGTTTTGGAGTACTGCCCTAAAAAACGAAGGCGTTGTTGCTTGTGCTGGTATATTGAGGTTATCTGCTTTAGGGCTTTGTAAGCTGTTAGATATGTCTTCCTGATGTAAACGGTTTGAGGGCTATCTTTCTTTAGCTCACAGTTGAGAATATCAGTATGACAGTCTGGACTCTGGGGTGTTGAAGATCAGTTGTGAGTTGTGACGGTTGGCTTCCTTTGGTTTCGCCAAAACTCAATGGTGAACCTCAGAGCACATGTTTGGGCCCATTCATTTTGGTCAGCCCCGACTGACACCTTTGAACATGAAGTATCCGATGCTAGCAACTGTCAGGCAAATAAGTGGACAGATGACTGTGTCGATATCCAGCACTCGGTTCCTACCGGCAGCATTTGCTTGGCGTGTTAAGACCAAGTGCTCATGAAGCAGATTGGTCAGATTGTCAAGCTGATGTATAACTTGGCGCTGACCTCTTGATGTGTTCATAATCTGCATGGGAAACAAAGCATCAAACATGAAATGTCAAGCCAAGGCACAAAAGAATGTGCTACAATAAGATGGCACAACCAGTTACGGTGAGGTTTAAAATGAATAACAAAATAACTTGCATATACCCCAAAAATTTAGCAAAGACACGTTCGTTCAACCTAGGGTCTGCACAATACATATCTAAGAAGAAGGAAAAATCGTATGCACATTGGAAGTCTCAAGAGGTCTGTCATGAAGAAGCTTTGCCGGAAGAACATGCCAGATTTTTTTATTTTCTGGACAGAAATACCTGCAATTTTAGCTGGACGTTGCTGAAGGTGTACATGAGTTTCAGTTACATATCTACTAGTAGTTGACACAAGGCAGTTTAGTTTCTTCGACTTTGTTAGTTTATGCATGAATAGTAATAGTAAATAGTACATCAAACAATACTACGAAGCCATCAATTAGCACAGTGTGTACATTTTGCAATCAAAATATGGTTTGACATTCATAGATGTAAAGTTACAAAGTTTTTAGTCATTGCTAACCATATTGTGACACCACCTGTACTAAGATGAAACTGGATTACTAACTTTTTTTATTTACTTTAGGACTAGATAAACTCAAGAGGAGCATTTGTGACCCGCCTGTAATTCTCTACTTAATTTTAGGACACCCATGGACCATGGTAACCCTGATCCTTTGCTATTTTTCTCAAATCATTATGATCCATCTCTGAGGTCTCAAAAATCCTCACTGAATACTGAAATTGTTAAATAAACTGATCCTCAAAAAATGTTGACAGCACCTCTGCATATAAATCCAACAAGCTATGAAAAAGGGAGGGAGGGAGAGACCTCTTCTATCATCGGGGAATCCTTTGAAAGTTGGTTTGACGATGAAGAATGAGGTATCAAAGTACCATTGCCTAACTGAGAGACAAAGAGATTTGTAGGTGTGGAACCATTACAAGCATCATTTGGGAGAGCTAAATTCTGCTGACTTGGTAAATGTTTTTTCACTGTAAATTTAGAATTGAGCTCTTCAACTCGAGAGGTAAACTCATCCATCCTTTCATTCAACGTTGATATCTGTTCTGAAAGCTGAATGATTGCGCCCTACGAAATATATCAGTGTTCACATGTATCAAATTTAAGCTTCCAAACAATCATGCTAGACTGCAGTTATAACTCTTTACAAAATCAACCTGGTTGATGGCAGAAGGTTCCGGGGCTCGCCCTCCACCAAACCTCCTGTTAGTTTCTGTCAGTTTACTTAATTTCACAATATTTTTGTCTCCATGAGTTGAATATGAATGGGATAGACCACTGGACAACACGGCAAGAAAAGGTCAGCTAATTTCATTCAGGTTTAAAAAAATCAAGTTTTGACAAATAATTCAACTTCACAGGAGCAACAGTATAAAATGGAAAAAAGGATTTATTATGAGACCTCTTCATAAATTTGTTTCTCCTATCAGCAGAAACACGGGAAAAGGCTTCCTTTGGACTTGAGACTAGCTCATCATCAATGCTGAGCTTTGTCTTCAAATCTTCTGGTAATGCCTGCATAGCAGTAAGATCCAATTAATGAACTTGAAGTTATGCAAATGTACAATGTGAGTGCATAACTAGCAAAATACATACCATAACATCATTTATTAATTTCTCTAGCTGAATTTGTTCAATGTATGTGCGCGGTATATAAGAGCCATCCAAGCCTAACTGCTCCGCTACAGATTTAACATAAAGCCGATCTCTTCCTTGCACCTAACAAAAGAAGCAATGTTACAACATTTGCACATCTTGAATAGTCATCAAGATACAAACGAAAGTAACGAATTAAATAGTGCTCAATAATTGAGACAACAATGATATTTGAGAGAAACTACACCAACCAAACAATAAAGATTATGCTCACTTGTATATACTGCCGGTTAAGTTGCTCCAGCCAGTCAATTTTAACAGTTGCCTTGCCATCAGAAAAAACACGACTGCTTCTCTTCAGTATAGCTGCTATAGTATATCCCAGTGCCATCAAACCACCAAGAAGACGTACACTGACTTCAAAAGTGATCCTTGGTGATATGATAAAAGCATTGTCGGTCACCCATTCCTTCAAGTACAAAATAACATAACAGAGCTTGTGAACCCCAATGCCAACAGCTAGGATTTGTTTATTACATGCAATCACAGGATAATAGAAACAAATACAGGTAAAGGAGGGTAATGTAAGCCAACTGCAGCGAAGACTGAGCAAACGCTTTAAGTTAACCAGCCCAAGTAGACAAAAAAAGAGATGTACAATTAAGAGTCTGACTGAGATGAAAATTGAACTCAGCTACTGTGCCATGTTGCAGCAAAGATTCCTGGAAATATGTGTTTGGAATAAATTATATAGCATCTAAAGAGTGGACTTAATCCAAAAGAACCCTTGCAATATTAACATCAAAACATGAACAACCAATAATATCATTCAAAATATAATGTTTTAGCCATTATACATTCAGCTGAAATTCATTCACAAGAGAGAAACATACTACTGAAATTCCATTAACCATACCTCAAACATTAGGTTATATTTCCCTTCCCTATTCCGCATTCTCAAATAAGATTGGCATGCTTCTGGGTCTTCACCAGGTGGAAGTAGATATATATCATAAGTTTCTTCGTTGCTTTCTGTATGATCGTCACCAAGCACAGCTTTGATTTTCTCAGGTGCTAGAGACCTTGGTGACTGTAAGTGCAGACAACGGACAACTAAGAGTCAGGTTATCTTGGTTAATCCTAAAAAAAATTGTTGTTCGGACATGTGATTGGCGCACAATTCAAGAAATTTGTTGGCCCTCTGGCCATGCACCATTTATAGTTTTCCTCTTTTTATTATATAAATATAATATATGTACCATACCCCCCTAATTTCCTTGTAATTAAGATCGACAAAGACTCAAAGAGAATCAGGATTGGTAGGACATGGATTATAAGAGAGGGAGGGAGGGAGGGAAGTGCCTACCTTTAGAATGTACATAGGATTTTGGAACCCAGAGAATGGGTTGAACTTGTTGATGATCTTAATATGTGCAGTATCCAAATCTGGTTCAATGAAAGCCTTGTACATTGGATAAACCTGAAAATGCCATCTTTTATGAAACCACGCGAATTGCAGTAAGATGCCATCTTTTATGAAACCACGTGAATTGCAGTAAGATGTAGTTTACATGTTAACATGAACCAGAAGACTGCTCACTGAAATGTATAGCCAAGTTCGAAAACTCAGCCTACCGTTTCTGAGATCTGATGAATTATTTCTTCAGGCTCCTGGCCAGCTCGTTGTATGTCCCTTAAAACCCTCTTCACCAGGTCAAAATGAACACCACCAGTGACAGAAACACGCAAGTCCATCACAGACCGCAACTTCTCACTCAGTGCATAGATACCTTCAATGATAACGATCCGGGATCTGGGGGCATCTACTGTTCTGTTGCACATAAGAAATGATAGTACTAAAAATGAAAGTTGAAATATGGACATACACTTCCAATACTAAAAGATGGCGGTGATTATTTACCTATAACCAATCCGGCAGCTCGACTTGAAATCATATATTGGAACCTGAACTGACCGTCCTTCCTTCAGACCATGAATATTTTCCAGCAATGTGTCATAGTCTGTTAGACGTGGATCTGAGCAAGTTTCAAGAGAAGATATCAACATTACACATTAGATCACACAGCTTGTAATGACAGAGCTCTCTGATACTAGCTTTACGTCAAATTGCTTATACGATAATAGTTATGTCATTATCAGTGCAGTGGTATGCAGTTTCCAAGTGACAAAATGTACAACAGTACAAGACACGGCTCAGATATAGGAGTATGTAACATGGATTTCCTATCGCATACATATTAAATAAACTATAAGACAAGGCGAAACTGATAGGTGAATAGGACTACCATCAAAATTGCCATCAACTATGCGAGTTGCATCATTGTAGTTGTCCATTGATATCACAGCAACGTCAGGCATGAAATTGACCACCTTCTCAGTAAAGACCGTCTTCCCAGCACCAGAGGGGCCGGCAACACCCACAAATATTATCCCATCATTGTGCTGCACCAGAAGCTGGCAGGCACGGATCACAACAAAGAAGCCTTTCTCAAAAGACAATGGTTCTTGAAAGCGGACGATCTCATAGCGGTTCGAGTCCTTCCTTTTCACCAGTTGGACCTTGTCACGCAGAAGGTTATTATGCCGCTTCCTGGGCGAGTCAGCCATGGAATCATTTTGCTCCATCCCAATGTAGTCTTCAAGATACAACTGTAGACTGGGCATCAGACGGGAAAGAAAGATTAATAGAGATATAATAGAGCTATAGAAATTCGAGATTCCCTAGAGACCCAGGACACAGAACAGATTGATTGGCTTCAAAGTTGGTGTCACCTAACTGCTGAATCTAATGTTTTCCCGGCCTCAGAAATTGTCCTACCTCCAGGCCCATTTCCCCTATTTGTAGACCTCACAAATTGTACCTCCCTTTTCCCATCTTTCTCCAACTTTGTACCATACTTTCCTGTAACTTTGTACTCGCACTTTACATTTAGCGCAAATTCCACAATGCAGGGGGAGCGGTCGGCTATTCAGTGAAGAGCATTAATTGGCATCAATGGAGAATATTAATTATCGATAATACTGATAGCAAGGCCAAAGAAACGGTAGGCTATTCATTTGGACCGCCAAACTTTATGGAAATAAAAACTGCCCCACGCGCCTTACAAGTTATATAGCACATGGACGCAACTGAGATCAATCTGGCACGGGCACTAGAAAGAGCCAACCAGAAGTCCAGAACCGTGCATGCTGAATTATACGAGCGAGTACCCCCACCATGCAGCAAGGAATTCAGCTGATAACCGAAAGAGATTTTGGAACTGATTTGTAGCAGCAGGTCACACGATCCCCTCGAAGCGCAGAACAACACCCACTTAATACAGGCGGGTTAGTGTTTCCTCACACAAATCAACCACAATTCCCAGGCCCGGATGGATCCCCCACTCCACGAGCTGGCCCGAAACCGGCGGCCAGGGGGCGTTGCGTCGGTAGAGAAGAGAGGGAGACGACAACGACGACGACGGAGCAGGGCGACTTACCCGTGCCTGGGTCGGTGCTCGACTTTGCGGCGAGTTCGACTTCGTCGGCGCTGGCTCGCCGAATATGAACACGACGGCGTGGGCGGAGGATGCTTCGAGGTCAGTGCCGACCTAGGGGCCGCGACGGACGTGTCCAAGCCCAATGGACGTGGCCAAGCCCAAAGGCCGATGTAGATTGGATGGGCCGGCTAGGTGGAGGCGCGACAGCAGATCGGCGGCGCGACACCCTGCCCCTGGCCGGGCAGCGTGCTGGATTGGGCGGCGCCGGCGGGCTGAGTCGCTGCGTCGTGAGCCAGGGGTGGCTCGACGGCTTGGGCAGCGGGACGGTGGCTGGAAGGCACCGATGCCTTGAGGCCGCGCTTCGCAAAAGAGCGTCTAGTCTGTGCCCGAAAAATCGACCGCCCCTATGGTTGCTAACACGGGTGATTTTTATATTCGTTTTGCTCTTGATGAAGCAGAGGAAAACTGTCAGCGCTGGCCGCTAAGATTGGAAATCCGTGTGGGGTGCGATTATTCGTTTCTCTATTACGAATACGATACGATAAAACTTGCTTCACCCTATTCATCACCTCAGCAAAATGTCTCAGACCCTCTCGCTTGCTTTTCCTGGAGAGTGATGTGCTTACAGCCTCTGACCAAACATCTGCAAAATGCGGATACAGACAGATGGCAAATGCCCAAGTCGTGTGACTTTGACAATTGCGAAAACAGACGGTGATCGATAGCACAAAACCTCAACTTCTAATCGAGACGTTCATAGCAACACCAACAGCAAAATGGAAACCTAACCCCTTTTCTCCTCCTAGTAGCACCGTCGATCTGGTCAGACAGAGAATCTACTAGTGCGCTACGGATAGACGAGAAAGTTTCAGATGCACATCGAAAGATCTCCGCGCGCAACTTGTAGACGCCAAAAGCCCGATGCTTTTCCATCAGATATTTAAAAGTTGACAAGAACGTTGTGCATATCTCTTTATCTAAAAAAACCCAACGTTGTGCATATCTGATCAGCCTGGAGCGACAAAAGGTAACAAAAGTATCCCGTAACCAGCCTTCGTTACTCGTTGGCCATCCTTCATCCCTACTGGTGCTCGTCATGACCAGCTTTACTTGCCGGCATGAAATTCAAGAGGCAGCGTCCCGTACAATTTGATAACATGGAGCATCTTGTCGTAGCAGGAAATTCAACCAGGCGGTTTCATTGTACAAAGGGCAAAGCGCCTTATTCTCAAGTCCTTTTGACCCCAAAAAAAAAAAAAATCAAGCACCAACGTCGAAAAGACAAACACTACAGGTACAACAAATTCTTCTGAGCTTCTTGGTGCACGGGGGCACCAATGCAGCTATTGACCTTTTCATGTGCTCCTAACACCTCACAATCTGTTGCTTTTCATGAGATCTATAAATTCACCAAATGCTGTAAAAGATGAATCAGGAAATCAGCTCAATCACACTTAAGATAGCAATGGCATGCTGTATCTACTCTATAGAGTCTATCGCTCAAAGAAATGTACCTGTGTCAGAGTCATGCGGGCCTGGGGAAGACTCAGGATGGTACTGGAGAGACATAAGCTTCATCTTGGGGTACTGAAGGCCAGCGCAGCTATCATCGTTGAGATTGATGTGAGTTACTTTTACGCCTTCTGGAAGTGATTTTGGGTCAACTGCGTAGTTATGGTTCTGCATGGAAATGAATCACGCTTTAGGACAATGCAGATCACAGAGACAAGCTAGGAAGCATCACAACAAAGAATAGTGATTTCAGACTCTCAGAAATATGGATCAGAGAAAAGAGAACGAACAAAACCATGCTACTAAGAGGTAAAACATAGTGATTTTTTTTGGCAGGAACCCCACTCGTTTCAACCTATACCTATTCGATATCTCAACTGATTTGTCATATTTTAATATCTAGCAGGCTGTACAGCCTTGGATATAGCCCAGATTGCCTAACAAAACGACATTACAATTTTTTAAGAAGTCTGAAAAAACAACTCATCAAATTTACTAAAGGAACGTGTGAAAGAAGTGCAGAACATCTCAACAACTGGTCAGACAGTAGTGGAGAGTGGAAAATACAATGAGCATTAACAAAAAGTAGCAATTATTTAAACCCCGCTCATTTTTCAGTTGAATGAGGAACTGAGCTTAGCTCAGTTATTTGTGGGTGTGGATGTACACCCAGACCACCCAAGTTAAAGTCTATGCCTATTTTTTTCTTAATTTCAAAGCCGCCTAGTTCCTCCTCGGAAGTCAAGTTTTTTTACTGGGAATTTATTTTGAACAGACATGAACCAGATCAAGCATAAAAGAAAAGAGGTAGAAACAAACCTGTGCACTTATGTCTACACGTCCACTTCGGAGATCACAAACAGGGTGATTCCCGCCATGATGACCAAATTTCATTTTAAATGTCTTCCCACCAAGAGCTTGGCCAATCAATTGGTGGCCCATACAGATGCCAAAGACAGCAACCTTCCCAATTATTTCTTGTACTGTCTTCACAGCGTAGGGAACTGCAGCTGGATCTCCAGGACCATTGCTAAAAAGGAACGCCATCAGGCTTCAAATTAAGTACCTCCGAAGCAGGCCAATTTGCTGGAACGACTGTTATGTTGCATCCATATGATGTCAAACGTCTCAAAATATTGTGTTTGACACCGAAGTCATAGGCAACCACCTATAGAAGAAAATGGAGCCAGTGTCAGTACAAGATTCATTTCAGATGTGTAGAAAGAGAGTGCTAGTACTGACATGAAAAGTTCCACTTGATTGATCCCTCTTGAACTCCCATTCTGAATCAGTCTTGTCTGACCATTCATACGGAGCATCACATGTGACACCACTAATCAAATCAACTCCTGCATAACGTCAACACGAAAGTTTCTTCCATTAGAACCAAGAAACCAAAAGTTTAAACACCATTCAAAGGTCGTACCAACAATTTTCCAGTTTTGGGCCATTTTCAACAACTCATTGTCTGTACGGGATTGATCAGTACTCAAGACACCAATAAGACTGCCATCTTCTCTTAATCTTCGTGTTATAGCACGGGTATCGACGTCAGTCTGCCAAAAACATAAATCCACAGAGATTTCAAAGATGTTTTTTAGATGTGTGTGAGTGCATCTCCATGCGCTAGGGAGGTCTCAGCTTCTATCACTTACATATTCCCATAATGTTCCTCTTAATCAGATACTCTTCAAGTGTTTCTGTGCACCGCCAATTGGAAGTGCTACAACAAAAAATCATTTTAACAAATAAACCGGGGGGCGTTCTCTTAAAGTGTCAATTAATAACAAAACAAAACACTTACCATATGCTTAGATTTCTTATGATCAGGCCACCAAGGAAACATTGGTTTGATTCTTCATCATCTGCAAGAGCATTATACTTCATGTCACTCTAAATTGTTTAAAAGGCATCTTATATCTCTCAAGAGGACAAGTAACGGACCAGGATTAATGCCAGTGTTTCCAATATGGGGATTGGTCATCAAGACAAATTGACCAGCATAGCTTGGGTCAGTCAAGATCTCCTGATAGCTGCAACCACAGATGTGGAACATAAGTAACAATTCTTAGTCCTACATAGAACTACGCATACATACCAATAATAACCACCCATCACAGTGAATCAAAGCAAATAATAGAACACACAGAAAGGTAGAAAAATCTTGTTCAATAGTACAGAAAGCTTTTTTTGAGGAGGTGTGCGTTCTTTATGGCCAAACTAGTATGATCTCTGTGTCAAACAACCAACCAGATAAGCCTAGCTATTATCATCAGCCTAATTTCCAAATTATTTATCATCCTCAGTTTCTTCAGGCTCCAGTGGCTTCGTCAAGGTGATAAATGATATACCACTAGGTTTTCTTTTTTTTCTGGCTGTGAGAACTACCATGATTCAGCAATTCATCCCAAATGGTTCTGTTAGCACTGAAATTTTCAAGCACAATGAACCAACTGGAAGCTGGAACGTACTTTTGAATGATTTGTGCTCATTTGTTTCATATATATAAATATAGGATCCAATATACAACACAGGTACAGAAAAATGAGAGAGATTTGGTTAGCTAGCAGTAGGAGGAGTAACTGCCAAGTAGTATCGACTGTCAACTGCCCCAGTCAAACATCTACTTAACTCTATCTTCAGGCTTGCCACGGTAAGTCAATAACCAACCAACACATGCAAAACATGCCACCGCTCGGAGATAAAGTAGAAGTTCTAATGGTTTACCCTGTCAATGATGTGTTGAAAACAACTTCACCGACTTGAGTTCCTGAAGCACCAAAAGACTTGGCCCTCCACACCGAACCATCTTCCAGGACAAGGCGAGCATCGCTCAGCTTCCACGGCCTTTGCGCTGCACGAAGATTACAAAAGTGGTGAAACAGAAATCACCGAGCCCTCAAATCGCACCACAGCATGAACGATGAGTTGTGCCACAAAATCCCTATAGCATACTCCACGTGACGAATGCAAAACTTGCAATCTACCATCAGCGAGCAAAAGACAACTCACCTCCATCATCCACCACGCTGGCACTCTGCACGCCACTGGCAACCTGCGTGGAGGAACACAAGACAAGTCAATTCCATAGGGGGTAAAACAATGACCAACAGACAAATAAATAACGGATTCAGCATGGGGTATCATGAGACGGGAACATGTTTTTTTTCTGGAAGCGCTACAGAGGCCAAACGAAGTCAGCGACGATTAGAGTTACAGAGCCAAAGCTGCAGAAGCGATAATCTCGCCTCATGCTCACCTTGACACGGACGCCAATGGCGCGGCTCCCACCTTGCCGGAGGCTAACCGAAGACGCCGCGACGACGACACGGATGGGGCTCGGCTGAGCAGCGCAGCGCGACTTAGCGCCGGACAGACACCTGGAAGGGCGCGGAAGCAGTGGCCGGGGACATTGTCATCGGCGCGATACCTCAGCGCCGCCGGGACTTCCTCAACGCCGCCGCCGCCTTAGGTTTTCACGAGCCGGTACAGTACCTCGCGATATTTCCGTTAACGGATCTTCTCTGCCCCTTGTCGCCCAGCCCACACCGGTGTGGTTAAAATCTGAACGAACGAGGCCCGACCCAGGAGACAGAGCGTGGCCCAATGAGAAACACTGGTCCGGATCCGCCTCGGTGGATCGATGCAGTTCGGCAGGGCTTCGGCCAGGACAAAGGAATTTTATTCCACAGGCCCACGCGCATATAAGCCATGACCAGTAATCTCTTTTTTAAAGAAAACTATTAGTATTTTGGTTATGATTTGGCTACCAACACACCCTAGAATTCTAGGGGGAATCCTTTTCACCACCTTTAATTATTGCGTGTAGTCCTATTTCTCTCCCACATGTATGAAACTCACTCAGCCTTTAATCTATTTTGTTTTTTTACCTTGGATAGTTTAGAAAGCAGTTAATACCCCAGCCGCATCAGGATAAGTTGAACTATGCTTGAAAGTTTAAGGGAGTCAAATGGGCATTATAAAAATAAGTTGTACAAATATTTTTTTCTTATAGAAGTTATACAAATAGAAATCCTAAAATTTGGTTTAAAATTTAAAAACTATTAGAGGAATATATAGTTTTGGTTTTTCTCTATCACTGAACTCTATATTTTTCATGCCTGGTTTGTAGTTATTTAGATTGTATTATGATATTTTTTTGTTAGTAGTTGCTTTTGTAATTTATTATTCCGTGTATTATGCCTTCAAATGATCCAAAGGACAATGGAAAGCGGGTCAATACGACCAAGTTGGTTTAACGATAACGTAGGTTTCACCTTGTTAGACATCACTACAAGAAACTCAAGAAAAAACGTCAGTTGATTTAAGTTCGTAGGTTTATACCTTCGTTAGTTTCTCTAGCGCCCGTTGAAATAACTTAGGCCACCTTTGGAACAAAGGAAAATTTTTCTGTTCCTGCGTTTTTTCCCGTGTCTTTGAACTGATTCATGTGAAATTCCTATGTCCAATCCTGTGAAATTCCTGCGTTCCAAAGGGGCCCTTAGCTTTGTCGGTTTTTGACAACAGAGCAACACACTTAGTTGGAGCGGCCACAATAAAAGATGAATAATTTCGTCAGGCTTCTAACTAATGAAATTGGTCATCTCAGACACTTGTTACTACACCAATGAGTCAAGTAATTTCGTCAGTGCAGTCTAGGATGACTAATTTTGTTGGCCCCTGGGTCTAGGACCAACAACATTAGTCGGGCTCATCCATGCATGTGCAACTAATATGGCCAGTTTTTTTAACATCTACATAGTGAAAGTTCATGCGGACAAATAAATGGTTTCCACTATCAGTTGTGCATGTCTAAATACAGTGGCAACACTTGTGTTGTACTCGGAGTCACTTATCTTCTATATAGTATTTTGTATGGTTTATTTAAGATTGAACCAATTTTAATTTCTTAATTGTATGCATTTATGAGGAAGATAATATGAAATTATAACATATTTTCAATAAAAATCAGTTTGATCCCCTCAAACAATAAATATGTGAAGCTTGATGAAATTCAAAATCTCAAAGCTTAAGTTCTTCTTGTGGAACTATAAGTGTGTTTCCATACAACACTAAAAAGTGAAAGATTGTAAACCCGACTTCTCTTCATGGATTTTGGTGAGTTGATAACACATCACTCAAAGTCTTTGTGAGATTGTTAAGCGCGTAGGTGAAATATGTGCAATATCACATGGCACAATAAAAACTAGTTTCGTGCATCAAATAGGCCTAGTCTAAGCGTATGTCTTGAACGCATGTATTTCCATAAAATAGTTTAATTTTATAGAAAAATATAGAAATATGAATTTAATCCCTCTTTCCAAACAAGCGCTATTAGCAGGTGAGCTCTCCACGTTCCACAAAGCCCATGGGGCATGGGCCATGGCTATACGGGCAGTCGGGCGCTTGTAGTTGGTAGCAAGACCCACGTGGCCACGTGTGGGCGCTGCAGCAGACAGAGCAGCCTCTACGTGGAAACACTGACGTGTACCCCGGGCCCAGTCGGCCGCGTGAGCGAGGGACTAGCTTGTTGCCACGTTGACCCGTGAGGACCACGCGCCCCCGGGCAAATGAGACCGCGCAACCGCTGCACGTATCGAAAGTGCGTCCGATCACAGCAAGATCGGTATCGCAATCAAGCGATAGGTAGCCGAAAGCACTCATCGCTTCCTGCACCCCAAATGAACCAACGAAATTTGTGCGATGGTGGACTGAGTCGTATCTTTTGCCGACTATATACAGGATATAGTAGCATATACAGCCTCTAGTTTTTTATACATGACGCTCAACAAATCATTTTTGACTTGTTTGACGACAAAAAAAAATCGGAGGAAGTACTACTTTTTTGTTATGCTACTGGTACTGCAAGCATGTTTTTCTAATTAAAAGTCAGGAACCGCAAGTCACTAAAAGTTGTTTGAAAGCATATTATTTCTATATGGTTTCTAGTTAATGGTACAATTTTTAAATACTATAATATTTTATACCGTAAGATATTTAGTGCACTTATAAAAACTAGTATGTTTTCTAAACCACGGTTTAGTAGATTGATATTTTTCAATTATTTGAAACCCTATCGTATCCAGAGTTTATTTCTTACCTTTCGGCTAGTTTCTGTCTGTTTCCATTAGAATATCATAGTTTGCTATGTTATATCCCAATAATTAGTAGTTTTGAAGAAATGTTGTAGTTTTATTTCCACTGAAATATCATGGTTTGCTCGATAGTTTTGAAGAGATACTATAGATTTAACGGAAATACGAACACCTACCCATGTGTTCATATTTATGACTAACTTATTACTTTTCAGTGTTAATTGTCGTGACGCATGATAGAAAAAAGAAAGATAAATATATATACCATCGTAAATACCTAGCCATGCACTCATTCGGCGATTTATTAAAAACATTAGCCATACGATCTTTTCTATTTTCTAAAACTTGCCTAGCCCGCTCAACCATTATGAAAGGCTTGATTCATAGAGATCTTCATTCACAGCTGTCGGACAATCTGGAATCTAAGAAACTGAAAGATTTGAAGGGATGTGGGTTCGCAGTACAAATTTGGAAGATCAAATCAGAAACTTAGTGCTCCTTAACCCTTGTAGGCTTAAGGATGGTCACAAACAAGCTGTTTCCTTTTGGTTAGATTCGGTGATGTAACCTTCTCTTATTCTCTGTTGTTGACATGTAAGTTTTCTCCTTTCCTGTAACTCTGTACGTTGTCTCTTTTGCTTCTATTAAATCATTACTCCCCACCTCCCCCAATCTTTCTATTTCAAGAAACCCATTATGAAAGACCAAACTTGCATTTAAATTAACTACAAATTCTATTATAAAGTATGATTTAAAGTAATTCTCTAAAACATCATTTAATTACTCACATATGTCATTAAAATATATAATTTGCAATTATAGTAGTTAAATGCGTACCCTCTCCGTCCCAATGAAAAGTCGTTTGATTTTTTATACTAAGTTTGACTCTCTTTTCTTATTCAAAAAAATGTGAAAATGAGCACACAAAAAATCATAACTCAAGTATATAATATACTAAATCATAATTTAAAAAAAAACGACGATTGTGAATTTTTTGAGTTGGACGAGTGGGTCAAAATTGATGTAAAATGTCAAATGACCTATGATTTAAAATGGAGGGGTAATCATTAAGTTTGCATATAAATTACCCACTTATGCAGTTTAAAAACAAAATGTTCCTTAAACCTATGCATAGATTACATAAATTACCAACTATTACTACTATAAAAAATCTTATAAAGTTCATTTAACACATTGTAACATATATTGGTTTGCTATTTTTAAGTGAAAAATGGCATTCTATTTCAGGTCTCGGATGGGGTCGTTTATTTTTTCCATGAATGCATTTTGAAAAGAATTATATATAGGATGGAAGGAGTACTATTTATCCCTCAAACTGCTAATACTGCTAATATTCTAGTCTATGCCAAACAAAACATGCTTTGGTGAACCAGTTCTTCCATTGGTAGATGACATGTGCCAATTTTGTTAATTTTAACGTTCGCATCTCTATTGTGTTTTGATTGCCTTCACGCCCTCGCGAAACAAATGAAAGGCGAAAATTTATGCGGGTTTGCTTGGTTGATGCTTAGACAAGTCCCAATAGACCGTCTATATGGTTGTATATAGTATGAAAATGGGGATGTTTAATTATTTGCCATCTCCTTACAAATGACAAGTAACGGTTTGACATTCTTATAATAACACCTACAAAATTGCCATTCCTACGAAGAAGTATCTAATTATTTGTCATTTTTTCCTACGTGGCGAGACACATAGGTAGTCCACGGTGGCAAAGGCAGAGGAAAAGACTAGCATGCCCTTGCCATTGGAGAGGCCGACGAGGAGCAGCATTCTCATCTCCCTATGACATATGGGCCCCGCCTGTCTTCTCTCTCCTCTTTCTCTGTCGCAACTCGAGACCATTGCCGCCGCCCACCGTTCCCATCATCGCGCCTCCTCCTGCGTGTGCTGCTCACCGCTGTCCCTCCCCCTCACATGCCACATCTCGCCTAGCCGCCACCGCCGCCGCGAGATTCCGTCTGCCAACACCATGGTCGTCGCCTCTGGCCTTGCGCTGCCGCGAGTGGCCGCACCATGACCGACGCGCACTGCGCGGTGGCCTCCGCCCCGCCTTCATCTGATTCACGCCGCCCGCGGGGCTCCGACTCCCTCTCATGCTGCTTCCACGCATGCGCACGTCGCCATTGGAGAGGCCGACGAGGAGCTGCAGCCGCACCGGCGGGCAGTGGCTGTGCAAGTGTGTGGCGGCGTTGATGCACAGGGACGGGCGGCAAAGACGGCAAGGGTGGTGTGGCGTGCGGCAGCGCTGACGTGCGGTATGGGTGAGCGTGGCTGGTGCCGGGGGCGCAGCGTGGCGGCGGTGGGCGTGGTTGGCCGCGCGTGCTCGGAGAAGGCCGGGAAGGTTTTCCTGGACGTGGGAAACCTTTCCCCCTTGGTCTTGTTGCGCGGGGTGGCCGAAGATGGCGAAGAACACGCCGTGAACCGGAGGTGGCGACGGCAGGCGGAGCTCAGCGGTGGTGGCTCGATATCGCAGCACTGGCGAAGGAAGGGGCCACGGACGGGCGTGCGGGCTGCGCAGGGACGAGGGGAACCAGGAGGACGGGGCAGAGGCAGCCCGAGGCGGCGGCGGCGTGAGCTCGCCGCGGGAGCTCCAATGGCTAGCCATGGCGGGTGCGCACTCATGTGTGAGAGAGAGGAGCAGAGGAAGAGCAGCACGGTGGGGAAAAAACTAGGATCAGACCCCACCCGTCAATGGCTAAGGGAGGAGGGGCATTCGTGTCTTTTCACATGCATCAGCCAGTGTGGACGGCCTAAGTGGGCTGCCATATTAGGACAATGTGGCAAATAATTTGCACTTTGCTCTATAAAATAGCAAAAATGTTATTGTCATTATAAAGATGTCAAATCGTTACTTGCCATTTGTAAGTATGGTAAATAATTAAATATTCTATAAAAATGATACTACATCTATACTGTAGATAGCAGTGGAGTTTTAATATATGTAATGAAACGCATGATCTGCTGGACTCAGTCACTCAGCCTTAGCGATGGCGTAGACTTAGCAAAATGAGGGGATCTCGTTACCGATATAAAGAAAGAAATACTAGCACAACGCCACAGCCTGCCTTTTGTCCTCTGCTCAAAATTTCCCCCAAAACTTCTCTTCTTGCCAAGGAAGCCAGAGGCCGAGCGAGCTCAAGGAACACCCGCTGCAATGGCGGACTCGTCGGCGCCGACGCGGGTAATGATGGCGGTTAACGAGTCGTCGCTCAAGGGATACCCGCACCCCTCCATCAGCTGCCGCACCGCCTTCGACTGGACGCTCTCCAAGCTCGTCCGCTCCAATCCCGGGGGCTTCCACTTCCTCTTCGTCCACGTCCAGGTCCCTGACGAGGACGGTCCGTACACTAACTTGCCCCGTGCCCATGTGACCTGCTCGCTATTATGCTTCGCACGTGCTGCTCGACGAAATCATGAGAAATACGTCTCGCGTTCGCGTTGATGTCGATTTGATATGTAGATGTCAGCATGTTTATGTGGGTACTACTAGCTCTGCCACGCCACGGGTAGCTATTCGTGCCGACGGTGTTCGAGCAAATGCATGGTAGTAGTGGTTAATGTATCCTTACTGCAACCTCACTGTTTATGCAGGCGAAACTGCGAATTATTGCAATTCATATAGGGCCTTCTTATTTATAATAGATAGCGGATTTCATCTCCTGATATGTCTGAGTCTTCGTCTTTCCAATTCTACCTACATATTTGGCTTTTTGCTCTACGTCTAGGTACCTTTTGGGTAACTTGTTCTGTTTCAGGACTAGCCAATGTTTTGAGACGCTCTAGGCTGCTCCTACTTGGTTGTGATGGTTGTTGTTAGGTGTCCCGGCATCTGAAATTTTGTATTAAGCATACTTCGATCAGAATTGGTGGTGGCGTATCGAGTATCTCATCTTCAATGGCTAATTTCGTCATGTGATTTTTCAGTAAATGAGACAAAGTAAATTGGTTCTGATAATTTACCTGGTCCTAAATGGTCCACCTCTTGTAGCTAACGTGGGAATGGGATGCTGGTGTATCGGAAGTTTTATACTCTGTATAGCTGTAGAGTTTTTTTCTCTCTACCTGAAATGAAATATGCTGGGCTAGCCTGTTGGTTGAAACAAAAAGGGCCCACTCTTAGGTTCAAGATATGTAACTTTTTTTTAACAAAATGTGGTGATATTGTACTAGTATTTATTTTGCGGGAAATGATGGCATTTTGACAAATAGTGCTTTTATCACGTGGAAGCTTATGTTACTTTGGCTCGATACTTTGTTATTAGAACCATTCATCTAGCCAAATACTTAGATATTGCAAATGTAACTCTTTCATACAGGAGCATGTTTCTTTTTTGTTCGTGATAGACCTGTTCAAGCGTCGGGTTGGGTCGGGTTTTGGGTCAAAAAACATGGCCTCTGCCTGGGCCGTCAATTGTTGTGGGTCAAATAATACGGGCCACGCCCATCCGGTGTGTTGCTTGGGTTGAACTGGGTCAGGGTTTTTTCAAACGTGTCGGATTGTGTGGCCCATGATTAGGTCTTCTGATTGGGACAGCATTACCATGCTACCGTTCGTGCTTGTGTGTGTCTGTTACAGTGGCAGAGCGTGAGTGATGCCTGCTCAAATTGCTGACTGCTGTCACTACTCACTAGTTGCTTTTACCAGCTTCACCACATAAAAAACAGGCATAATTGCAGATTTCTAGTTCACGCAGCGCAGAGGAAGCAGGGGCCATAGCCCTAGTTTCACCTCCACTACCCTCCGCCCCTGTCTTGTTATGCTCTCTCCAAGTGCATCAATTATGCTTTAAGTACAGTCTTCCATTATGAATTCTGATTTATATTTACCCCCTTTAGGTCGCCCCTTTGTCATCAAATCACATGCTATTGACCAACTTGGATTTCGACAATCTAAAGCTTACACTTATCTATTTGTAGACTTTATCTACCATATCACTTAACTCTGTTTCTGCTATAAAAAAAAATTGTTAGCAATGAAATTTTGTTAGCAACTCGTTGCTAGTTTATGTCTTTTTGAGGATTGTTACTGCTGAAACTGCATAGTCCTTGTACTATCTTTTCAACTCGTTTTGAGTTCAATGGCTCTGTGTTGAAAATAGGGTATGTCAGGATTTTTCTGGGGTATCACGATGCACTTCAACTGATACCAGAAATTGACCAGAATATTTTATGCATCTTATTTTGCTTATATGGCACTTGTCTTGACACCTTAATTTCTTGGCTTTGTTTGTTCTTATATCTTTCTTTTGTTGTGCTCTACCTTCTTTGTCTAGACTTCAAGGTGATGAAACTCAGTGATTATGACTTTACAAGTGATCTGGATAGAATTATTCATTTGCTCGTACAGGGTGTTTTACGTTACGGCATAACATAGCTGATATAATAAATTTATAAAAGACATATTTCATGGTACGTGGGTTCTGCTTGGCAATACTGTTAGGGTTAAGGCTCATTTGTTTTGCATACTTGGCTCTGAACTTCTTAGGAGTACAATACTCATTATGAACTTAGCCAGTTTGAGATTGATGCTGTATGAGATGGAAAGTTTCATATGCTACAAAGTGTTCTGTTTGCTGGAGTATTCTGTTAAGGCATGACGACACGTCAGATGAATTTAGCTAACCTTTTGTATTGTTCTGCGTGTTTGAGAAAACATGTTTTTTGTATTGTTCTGATGTCCAATATATGAACTGAAACAAAATTTCTTTCTTTCTGCTTTGAAATATTTCCCTGGTCTATCTTTCTGTACAATGGGCGAATCTTGGCTACTTGCTCAAAATTCGTATGCATCACTATTTTTTATGTCTTAACATGAAACTTTATTTTTGTCTTTGATGCCAATCAAAAGGATTTGATGACATGGACAGCATCTATGCATCACCGGAGGACTTCCACCAAATGAAGCAGAGAGATAAGATAAGAGGGCTTCATTTGCTTGAGTACTTTGTAAACCAATGCCATCAGCTAGGGGTAATTGAGCTTAGTCATGACTCGGAAAAATACTTATTTTCATCTGTAGTGCAGGCTCCATCTGGTAGCAGTTGTGTTTTTGGTGTATGATGGTCTTTATATCTAATTTTGTGTTTCAGATAAAATGTGAGGCATGGATCAGACATGGGGATCCAAAGGAGGTTATCTGCAAAGAAGTAAAGAGAGTCCAGCCTGACCTTCTAGTTGTGGGAAGTAGGGGCCTTGGGCCATTTCAGAGGTAATATATGTCAGCTGCATATATGTTTCAGCCATACAGTACAACAATTTATTCTGAATGGCATAGATAGAAAATGCATTATGTGGTAATTCAACCTCTCACATTACCTCCCTGCTTCAGATATCTTTCACTTTCCTTGCTCTTTGATTATCCAAGGATCTATGATTGTGTGTGTTTGTTGTTGCCTGGCCACTTGATTTAATTGTATCTGGCAGGCCCAGCATGGTATTTCCACACTCAGGCCTGTGTATCTGGATTGTCAGGCGTTAGGCCTTTTCCATCCCGAGAAACAGTAAATAAAATGTTTAAACTTTCAATATATTCTGTTAACAATTATGCAAATAATAACATTTCTTTATCTACAACTAATAACATATCAATATTTTTGGGCTCTTGCCAGGCCACAAGCTTTAGTCTAGCTGGTCCTAAGAAGGCTTGGGCTGGGCTCAGCCCATCACACGGACAGGTCTCATGGAGACATGGACCATGGCTACAAGCAGTGATGTTCAACATCTTGTTTTTCTCTGCCTCTATTATTTTGGCACCTTGTTGTAGCACTAGGGAAATCGTGCTAATTTTTTATGACTTAAAAATATGGCTCTGTTTTGAAACAGGATAAACCTGTCAGTACTCATATAGCCTCTCCTTTTTTTTTCAAGATGTACATAAACACTAGGAGTAACATTTACATTGTTCGAGGATTATATTTCTTAAACATCAACATTCATTAAAAACCTGTCAGACACTTAACTAGTTAGTCTCTAGTTCTAGTATTCTGCTTATCTAGTTCTAGGGAAACCTAGGAAGTGGGTAGAAATAACGGAGCTTTGCATTAAAAGCTTCAAGCTACATAGAGTGATGAGAAGTGATCCATCTAATGGAACAAAAGATGAAAAACGGAGAAAAACGGGCAAGAGTTTGTCCTTTTTTTTCTTGAACTCACAGGAGCCCTGCGTATCTTTATATTAAAGAGAGAAAAAGGGAAGGAGTCCCTGAAAGAGAATATGGCAGGGAAAGTTAATAGATTGATTAGGATATTGTGGGGAGCAGTAGCAGAGATATTGGGGTAGCAAGCGCAACCAAAGACACGGAGGTGCTCATAAGAGGGATGAGAACCAAAAAGGGCAAAGTGTGTTGTGGTGAGATTAAGGGTCTTGGTTGGCAGAAGGTTGCGAAGGTAGGTGGCAGTGTGAAGTCCCTCAACCCAATAAGACAGAGGAAGAAAGGCTTGGAACAGGAGAGAGCGGATGATGTTGTTGAGAGAACGAATCATACGCTCGGCTTTCCCATTTTGAGGTGAGGTATAGGGACAAGACATGCGAAGATGAACACCATGGGAAAGAAAGAAAGCGCGAGTGCTGGAGTTATCGAACTCGCGGCCATTGTCACACTGTATGGCCTTGATAGGCGTCCCAAATTGGGTGGTGACATAGGCGAAGAAGTGAGAGAGAATGGAGGCGGTGTCAGATTTGAGGCGCAACGGGAACGTCCACACATAGTGAGAGCAGTCATCGATGATAACCAAATAATACTTGTAACCAGAGATGCTAGGAACGGGAGACGTCCAAAGATCACAATGTATAAGCTCAAAGTTGTGTGAGGCCCTAGACAGCGAAGTGGGAAAGGGCAAACGAACATGGCGACCAAGCTGACACACATGACAAACTGAAGTAGGTTTATTACATCGAGGAATGACCGATTCAAGTTCTAATCTAGACAAAGACTCGTGCCTAGGATGACCAAGTCGGCGATGCCATAGGGAAGCGTCGGCAAGGAAGGCAGAGGGCGATGAAGCTGTGGCCGAGGGGTGGAAGGGGTAGAGCGGTCCGGAGCTATTGCACCTGGCGATCACGTTCCTGGACTGCAGATCCTTCACAGAACAACCGAAAGGGTCAAATTCGATGGAACAATTATTGTCGGTAGTAAAACGGCGGACAGAAACAAGATTTTTAATGAGATGTGGAGAGACAAGGACATCAAGCAGACGTAGACGGTTAGAGAGAGATGTACTGCCCATGGAAGTAACTGGAAGAGAGGAGCCATTACCAACAATAATAGAGGAAGGAGAAGAGGAGGGTAGGGGAGTAGAGTGGGAGAGGATACCGGAATCAGAAGCCATGTGAGAAGTAGCACCAGAGTCGAAGAACCACTCCTGTTGTGGGGGTGGCTGGGACAACGTCATGGTGTTGAAAGACTGTGCCAGGGCATGCTGATCCCAGGAAGGAGTGAAGGCGCCCATAGGAGTCTGAAGGCCAGGCGCCATAGCCACCGGCCAGCAAGGCGTGTGGCTGCTGCTGGACTTGGGGAGCAGCCGATGCCTGCTTGGTGCTGTGGCCGAGGAGCAGGGATTGGTGCCAGCGGAGGACGAGAGCCCGGCCACATCTGGATGGAGCCTGTCCAGGGGTTCCAGATGGAGGGCCAGGGCACGCCAGGGGCAAGGGTGGCGGATGGACCTCCCTGTCCAGCGCCACCCCGGCTCTTCTTCTCCTTGCCGGAGGAGGTGGAAGGTGCCTAGAGCGGGCGGCCTGCTGGGAGGGGCGGGCGATCCAGCAGCAGCGCCCCAGGAGGCAGAAGTGGGAGCACCCCCGGCGCCGGGACTGCCCCCAGCAGGAGCAGCGGTGGTGACGAACGCGGTCGATGGCGTGGAAGTACGCTTGGTCATCGTCATCTCCTCGATGAGGAGTTCGGCCCGAGCTTCCAGGAAGGAGGGAAAGGGCTTACTCCGCTTCAGGTGCAGGCCGATGGAGTCGTACTTCTCGTGCAACCCACGGATTATGTTGAGGACGAGAATCCGATCTGGAACAGGGGTGCCGAGGTCGCCGAGAGAATTAGCCATGCTCTTGAATTTGCGGCAGTAATCTAAGATAGAAAGATCCCCCGGGAGAAGTTTCTAAACTCAGCATCGAGAAAGAGAGCACGCGTCTCGCGGTTGCCAACGAACTGCTCTTCGAGGGCAAGCCAGACTTGGCGTGCGGAGGCGCCAGGGGACATCACGATCTCTTCGAGGTCTGCAGTGACCGTCCCGCAGAGCCAGGACAAAACAACGCAGTCCATGCGATCCCAATCAGGGAACTGGGGGGTCAAGGATCGTCGGAGAGGACGTTAGTCTTGAGGGAAAAGCGCCTGAGGGTGAGGAGGATTTGGCTGCGCCACCTGGTGTAGTTGCCTGAGTTGAGGTCAAGGACAACAGGGACTAGGGAGCGGATGTTCTGAACGCCAGCAGCTTGAACATGGAGATTGATGACAGCTGCGGCTTCGTGAAGAAGCATGGTCTGATGCAACTCATCAGAGGGGGCTTCGACCTTGGGAGGCTGGGCAGCGGCACGTTCCTTGGCAGCCCTAGCGAGGGCGGCCTCTTCGCGTGCAGCAGCAGCCTCACGTTCGAGGCGTGCGGCTGCAGCCTCGGCTTCAGCCTCCTCGGCACGCTGGAGGGCAGCAACACGTGCGTCAGCGGCCTCCTTGTCCAGGGCGGCTTGGCGCTCAGCAGCTTCCTTCTCCAGGGCGGCCTGGGGAGTGGTGGCGTCAGAGGGAGAAGCAAGGGAGCCGGCCATGGGAAGGCGGCGGCTAGGGTTTGAGCGGAAGCAGTAGGTTGAGGATCAACCCTCGTGATACCATGAAAGAGAATATGGCAGGGAAAGTTAATAGATTGATTAAGATCAAAGGAAGTTACATATATATATACAGCCGAGGTTGCCTTAGAGTCCTATACAAGTAAGGAACATCGGCTGATCCTAATCCTAATCTATCTATAGAGTCCAGGTCGGCCTGGGCCTACAGCCCAACCGAACCAGGCTCCCTGTCAAGGGCTGGCCGAATACAATCAGCACTAGCCCAAATACATATACAGATTCTAACAGTCCCAAACAAAGCAACCTACTTGCCTCGCCTAGGAGGTAAGGAGGGGTTGCAGGGTTACATAAGAAAAATAACCTGAAACCCAAGAAAAACTATGACCTGATCAGCAGAAACCTGAAGAAACCCTCACACTAAAGCCTCAACAC
Source organism: Paspalum vaginatum (assembly GCA_030272315.1). NCBI lineage: Eukaryota > Viridiplantae > Streptophyta > Magnoliopsida > Poales > Poaceae > Paspalum > Paspalum vaginatum. The sequence goes on from CM059015.1 coordinate 6,688,487, forward strand.
GAACAAAGAAAAGATCCTGTTGTTTCTGGGCTCCAGCAAAACACCAAAGCCCCAACTCATATTCAAAGAATTGCTGGTCAGCCGTCAGAGAAGGAGAAGCCCCACTGAAAACACATCTGTTCCTGGGATTCCATAGCATCCAATCCCCTAGGATCACTGTTAAAGCCTTTTCTTCAGGTCTTCCTATATTTTTTTTGTTATCCTTTCTCCACCATTCTGTGAAACACTTGTCATTGCGCCTAGGCACGGTTCACTCCAGACCAGTAGGGGTCAGTATGTTGAACCACAATTCTCGAACGAAGATACGGTTAGTGAGAATATGTTGCCCTGTCTCGTCCAGTTGATCACACAAACCGTTTGGGGTGAGGGAGACCCCTTTTAGATAATCGATCTACCATCCAACACCTGTTTCAGATTGCAAGCCATGGAAACATGTTGCACTTGGATGGTGCCCAAGACTTCCAAAGCTTCTGCCAAGGCTTGAAGGATATAGCACCAGGCATGCTGTTTCTTTATGATGAATGCCATATCTTAAGAAAAGGATTGCAGCTAACATGATCCTATGCTTAACAGATTGGTGGTGTGATGTTTCTGTAATCTACTGAAGTACTGAACTTTGGTTTCTAGATCTATTAACAAGATCTGTTTATGAACTGGAGATCTTTCTCTTCTAATCCTTTTGTTTGTTATGTTGAATACTGCACAGTGTAGGTTTGTCTGCTGCTCCGCTAGACCGCTAACACCATCTAATACCCTTGAGCTCTTCTGAATTGTCCAATTCTGATGCCTTTGCACCTCATCCTCTGTAGTGGGCATTATCTTGTTTCAAAAAGGATAGTTAAAGCTTTACCTTTATAGTAGTAAACCTTTAAAACTAAAATAGTTGCCAGCATGCAAATGGCTTTTCCATCACAATATTTTGAAAAATGGAAAAGGTACCATATGAAAAGGAAAAACAGGGCTTCCTTTTCCAGTGAAGTGTAATTGTTGCCTTTGATATGATCCCGTCATTCTTTTCTCTTTGGTTGTGTTGGTGCTTAAATCATCTCACGTTAGCCTGTGTATCTCAACTTTTCAAGTGAATAGTGAATGCAGGGTGCTGTGCTGCATTATTATTATTTGTGCGCATGCATGTTCTAGTGTCCTCGTATGATTATGGCGATGCCTTTTGATATCCGTGCACCCTAGGCAAGATCGTGCCTTACAAATCAAGCAGCAGTGGAGCATGGCCATCGTGAAAGGCATATGCACTACATCACTAATCCTATTGATAAACACCCCTTTGGTATTACTTTTGGATAATGTACTCAAATAAGACTACACAAACCTTTCTTATGCACTACAGCACTAATCCTATTGATAAACACCCCTTTGGCATTACTTTTTTTTTCTCAAACACGCAGGAGAGCTGCGTGTCATTGTGTTAAAAGGTAGACAATAACGGTCCAAGTACTAATCCTACTTTTGGATAATGTACTCACATAAGACTACACAAATTAGTGGCCTACAGTCGTACACACATATAATAGGACTGAGTATATCTCCTGATATGTAATGTGTATCTGTCTTGAACTAGTCATGCAATCCTCATTGATAATTTGCATCTATCTGTTTGCTAAGTATCTGGTGTCATCGACTTTCTCATCACATTTCAGTCAATATGATCGAGAGAATACTGATTTATAGATATTTTTTGTACTGATATGTTCCGATGTTGATAAGCAAGGGGCAAGACTAATCTTGTAGATTGACTAAAAATTCTTACTGATTCGTTACTTTCTTGATTTTATTCCATTTGAAGGTGGATCTGGTATCTAATTTAGTCTAATCATGTATGACTTCTTGGCAACTCTTTCATATATCAAAGTTTTTATATAGCATAATATACCTCGCTGTTGGTGTAGAGGTTATTGTTCATCTACCATGAACTAGATGATGGAAACATATATATAGTAGGTATACTTATGCACATTATGCCAGAATTTGGGAGCTTCATCTTCAAAAAGAACATTAACTAAATTCAAGTATATTTTTGTGTGCTATGCATTATGACGCTATCTGATTTGGTGAATGAGAAAGAATCCACTACCAAAGTTTACAGCCGTAGCATCAGGGCTTCATCTTCATCTGGATGCTGCTCCTAGATTATCAGAACCATGCAAAGTATTGTGTTTTCGCATTATGTTACGATCCATTCAAGTGAAAATCTGCAGGAAATTTTCTTGTACTGAATCTGAATGGTTTGTTGCTTCTATTTGTAGGGTTTTCGTGGGCACAGTGAGCGAGTTCTGTGTTAAGCATGCCGAATGCCCCGTCATCACCATAAAACGCAATGCTACTGAAGCTCCTCAGGACCCTGTCGACGATTGATGCTTTGAAGCCATACCGCTGGAGTCTGGAGAATGAGATATTCTTCACTGCTTAATGGGTTAATGTACAAAACAGGATATGGAAGTGCCTGAAACTAGCAGTACAAACTTTTGCACACTGCGCCCCAAAACTAGAGTGAAGATGAAAACGCTATCGTTCGCCCGGGCAGGGATCACGAGAGATTGTATCATGTATGATACATCAATCAAGTTGTGAACTAAGCTGCTACTAGTACTACTATGTTGATCATGTACTACCAGGCTTTGCTGGAATGAATGCTCCGCCCCTTATTTGACCCTGCCTGACGACAGCATCTGCAGGGTATCTGAAGCCTGCGTACTCCTTGGGTACGGCGTAGCCTTTCGGCATGCCAACAAGCTGTGGCTGATGCTGAGGATGAGGCTGATGCTGATGCTGATGCTGATGCTGACGGCCCTTGTTGTCGGCCTTATTGCTGTCGTTCTTCCACGCGGCAGGCTTCCCCGGCGTGAACTTGATCTCGAAGCCGTCGTCGATGTCGTGGATCATAGCGCGGGAGCTCGCCATGGGCTTCATTGCCGGGTACTTGATCTCGAAGCCCTTCTCCAGGTCGCCGCCGACTGCGTCGGAGCCGTAGAAGTCGTGGTCGGCGGACTTCTTCCTGGAGAGCCGGCGGCCGCACAGTCGCCCGACGACGCAGGCGGCCACGGCGAGGAAGGAGATCACCGCGAGCACGGCGAAGACCGGGCCGAACGAGCCCTTGTTGGACGCCGCTGCGGCGGACGGCTGCGCGCGCAGGATGGCGTTGGAGGAGGTGGGGTAGTACACCGTGGGCTCAGGTAAAGAAGCCATATCGTCCCTTCCCCCCTCAGGCCTCAGCCTCCAAAGTCCCAGCTCTCGCTCTCAAGCTACACTGCCACAGGGAAATGGCTAACTCCTCCTCGGCTCTCCCTCTACGAAAATGGTTTGGCCGTTTGGGTGTCTCCTGGGCACTCTCACTCAGGGAGTAATGTGGTCCTTTTATGATGGCGTGGTGCCGAATGGCGCCGGGTTCGAACCGAGCACCAGTTCCTCTGCATTTCTCGCAAGCCAAGTGCGTGCCCGGGTCGACTGACCCAGCTGCTGGCATGGCATGATGATGCCGCCCATCCTTCCCACTCCCTCCACATTCTTTTGTTTTCCGCAGAGATCTTTGAACGCGTCGGGGCGCGAGAAAGGCGGGTGCTTTGGGATCCCTTTGGAGCAGTTCAATGTGAGCTTGGAATAACGTCTCGGCACGGGACGTCTGCAGAGCAAGCATCCGCAGCAGCCTAGCCTGGGCCCGTCGCTCTCGCCCTCAACTCCCTGTGTCCCCTCCCCGCCTGTGCGCCGCGCTGTTGCTTTCGCTTTTGGACGTTGCATTGGATCAAAGCAACCGCGGCGGCCGGCCGGCAGCCACGGCAGGGCCCGGGGTGCCAGGGGCGGACGACGTCCGTCCATCGCTTTGTCCTCTTTGGCTGCTTTTCCCCGTCCGCTTTAGCAGATTGTGGGGCGCGCCGCCCGGGGAATGAGCACCCCCCTGCGCTCTTGACTGGTCACCTTTCTTGGGCATGCCGACGCCATGGCCGCCTCCTCCAGGCGGCCCCTTCCTTCGCCGAATTCCCTTGAGGTGACCGTCGTGACTCGTGACACTGACATCCTAGCCTGTTCATTCGTGGTATATATGTCGTCTAAGGGCATTGCTCTTTCCATGATGTGCTCACGTCCACCTGAATCCGGTTTAGATGATGAACTTGCGAGGTTGCGAGCACGATTATTACGTCTACTAGCAGGACACGTAGGAACGTGGAGCTAGTCATGAGTCATGATACATGCCCGGGACGTGCTGGCGCGCTTAGATTGGAGGACACTGGATCGACACGAAGTACGTACGCGTTTCGATGGCTGAACCGCTGAAGCAAAGAAACGCATGCAGACAGACGCTGTGACTTTTTTTTTTAAGGAAGAAGCTGTAGAGATCATCAACCCCCGGTAGCGGAGAGTTCCTTCCCTCGAGCTTACGCTTTTCCTCATTTTTCATCCAATGTCATTATTCTAACTACTCATTTTTCTATCTACAGTGTACGAATTTATTATCTACAGTGTATAGAGAAACTTTTTGAGGGATTTTTAAGGCTGAATCCAATGGATCTATCAAATCCATCCCTCATGCACCGTAGAAAATGAGATGGATAGTTAGAATAGTAATAGAGGATGGAGGACGAGGAGAATGGCTTGGTTTCAGCCGGAGACCGTCTCCAACGAATCGGGTAAAAGGATTGTCTAAACACTGTTCCAACTATTTCTCGCTCTGTCTACGATAACTGCTACCATATCGTTTTGCATTTTAGACAACTTATATGGACAACCTAGAGACAGTCTCTGAGGCACATAGAGAATTTTGTGACCTAGAGCTAGAGCTAGAACAGAAGGCGATTGATCGATCGCCCTGACACTGACACCTTGATGCCCTGCTCGTTCATACGCCCAAGCCCTAAGGGCACTGCTCTTTTCATCATGTGTTCACGCGCGCCCAACCTGAATCCGGCCACGATCATTAGGCCTACATGTAGGGACGTGGAACCGGTCATGATATATCCTTGAGACGTGCTGCAATGCAAAGTACCACCGCTACTCTACCGATTGGACCGGCGGCGACGATCACGACGAGACGGGGGAGTAGGCTTTGCAAGCATTGCTTCAAGAAAATGCAAACAGCCGCTGTCGCTCTCACTCAACAGGTGAGATGGTCGAGAATATGACCGTATTAATCCTCAAGACATTTCGCCCGGTGAGCCCTAGAGCAAAACCTACTCAACAGAGAACGAGAGCAGAGGCAGCTAGCAGGCGATTCCAGATTCCTGATGACCCGAGGGTACCCGTACAGAGATGGAACGCGATGAAATGGGACGGGGCCATGCCACTGCTGGATCGTACTGCGAGCTGCCGCCGCGGGCCTGGCCTATGGTAATAAAGTGCCTCCATTTGGGCGACCGGAACGCAGTGGCATGATGCCTCGTTCTGTAGGGCACAATGTGGTCGCGTCACGCCGAGCTGCCGCTGCTTTGCTGGGCCGCGCTGCCCCTGCCCGCACTCGAGAGATTCCAAGCTGTCAGCTCGTAGGTGTCGCGGTCTACTACGCGGCGCCCCCGTATTGTCACCTCAGGTTCAGGCGCGGCCGCGGCCGGCACCGCCTGCCAGGCCAGCCAGCGCACTTGTGCCGCTTTGCGCCAGGCCGCACTTGGCCTATCGCAATTCTCACAAGCACTAGCAGGCGAGAAGCTCCTGTTCCTGTGGCCACGGTTCTTGAGGTCCCGTTTTTTAACGCAACAATTTCGTAGAGAACCAAAGGGACACAGAAAAGGTTGCGGCGGGGGGGGGTGGTGTTTGGTCGATGGGATCCAGGGATAATCCCATGAACCAAATACCGCTGCAGCGAGAAAAAACTGTCACGAGCAGGTTCCTTCCGTCCTACTGCCATGTGGGGTCCGTCCTCCAACCCACAAGGCCGAGGGAGGGACTGCGAGCGAGCATCTAGGCTGGCCTCGTAACAAACGTCGCGGCAATGTTCTGCGCAGTGCAGGACTGCCTTCTATCATCGTATTCTTTCTACTGTTCCAACAATCTTTCTTTCTATCTACGGTATCAGAATTAACTGCGCACAGTGGATAAAAAGGTAACGCCCTTGACTTATCAGGCCATTTCTCTTGTGTGGCAGTGGCACCTAGCACGAATTAGCAAGGTTGTGGAGCTTCGGCTTTGGATTTGGACTTCTGTTCTTGGGTCTGGTGCCTGGTGGCGTCAAAAGGCAAGGCAGAGCGGACTCCAACATAGAGACAGAGGGGAGGGGGAAAAACTATCAAAAAGGGGAGGAGGAGGCATGGGAAGGAAGGCCCATAGGGCCGGGTGTCTACTGTTTTATCCCGGCCCTCCTGAGCGGCTCATGGGCTCACGTTCTCGTGGCTGTGCAATGGAAATCAATCAAAATCTCTCCGGCCCTTTCAAGTCTTCCTCGGACTCTTCTCGGAGTGAAAGTGCAAAGACCGATCAATCAATTTCCCCTCTCGAGACAGAACTACAGACTACAGAGTAAGAGTAGAGATGATGTTGCTTTCATGCTTTGGTTCGCGGCAACTGTGTTGAAGTGCAATTTTCGAACTAGCTGGGACACCATTCATCGCACATTCGCACCGGATTACGCGATCGACATGGCTTTCACCTCACGTAGACACAGCTCGCATACGACGACGGCAGAGTCCACCCCGGAGGGACAGAAACCAAGCAGGCCAGCGCTTGAATTCAACCCAGATCGCACGCTCTGTCGGGGACGGCGACGGCCCAAGATAGTAGCCAGCCACGGATTGCGATCGGATTGGGGCTACTTGTACTGTTTGGAATCTCTGTGTAGTTGGTGATTTCGTTTGGACACGGACAGATTAACTGACGTGGAAACAAACGGCGGCTGTCTTGTCTGGGCCTCATTTGATCATTTCCCTCGTCGTTTCTCTCGTCTCCTCTGCTACGATGTCCATGATGTCGATGGCGGTATGCGGCAGCTTAATTAATTAATTAGGCTTTTTATAGGGGCGTATGATTATTGGCAAAAAGGCTGGAGCGCTAGTGGGAAGAGACAAAAGCCATTGTCCAGATAAGATACTTTTAGACGACTAAGGGTCAGCTTGGTTGGTTGCCGATGTTTTGGTATGCTAATTTTTTTTTAAATTTGACCGTATTTAGGTAAAAAATCAATCAAACAATGAACTTTTAATTCACATAGGTTATTTATGCCCTAAATAACTCATTCGAATGAGAAATTGTAATTTGAATGAATTTTAATTCAGATTCAAACACGGTCAAATTTGCCAAAATTTTGATCCGCCAAAAATTTAGCAAACAACCAAGCAGGCCTGAAAACTTGATCGGCCTTTGTTTATTACCCCTGGGCAGGCACAACAAACACCACTATAGTCTGCCCATGCGTGTGTCTTTCGCCACATAATAATAATAACAATTATCGATCGATCGGGAGATCGTATCCCGCGCCGCGCGCGCGCGTTTTCCTGAGATCTTTGATGTGCTCCGAATCAGATGGATCGGCAGTCGACACACGCATGCTCCGGTCAGACTTTGTGATCGAAGCGACCTGCCGCCGGCGCCGGGCAGCGACTCGCGACCAAACCCCCGAGGGGACGCTGTGTTAGTCCTTATTATTAGCAACGCCTACGCGGACCTGACGGGAAGCTAGGTTTTGTCGTCATGTCGATCGCGCACGGGCACGTCGGAGTCGGGGTGGAGGCCGCCGGTTCGTGCGTCCGAGGACACAGGATCTGGACAGGATCGATGGAGGCAGCAGGAGCACACGTGTGCACGTGATTTGATCACGACACGGGCACGGCGACCGACCGCGCGAGGCGAGCCCACCACCATCGCGGCCGCTGCGCCATTCCGGCATTTCCCATCGGCATCAGGCAGGCCGCGCCGCCGCCGGTCCGGGCGACCGGCACATGGCCCCGCCCCGCCGGCCCGGCTCAATTAAGCTCGTGGTGTTTGCTGGCGGCGTGCGCATCTTGCGGTGGGGTACTGGGGTATCCTGGTGCCGCCATACGTGACCGTGCATCGACGCATCCCCCGGGGCCGTGTCGTCGCGACGCGGACGCTCCCGCTCGGTCCGCGGCGCCCGGCCTGATCCGCGGGTCCGATCCGATCCGAGGGACGACGGCCGGACCAACGCGACGCGCGCGCCGACACCGCCACCTCAGTCGCGTGGAAAAAGGCCCTCCGGCCTCTACGGTCGCGCGCGTGGCTCCACCGTCCAACCCTACCCAACCGCAGCCGGCCGGCCGTCACGCGCCGCATTCGCGGCCGGTGTTGCCCGGGGGCTGTCACACCTGCGTGCGCCCTACCTGGCTGTGCTGCCGCCTGCCGACACGGTTCAGTGGGCGTACGTAGCTGCGCGGCTCGCCGCTCGCGCCTACGTACTACCGCAGCCTACGCCGCTACAGCGTGCGGTGCAGCGGGAGAGGAGTGGCGCGCGACGACGCCCGGGAGCGCACGCGCGCACCGGGCACAAGGTGACAAGGCGAGGCTGCCTTGGTCGGGTGCGGCGGTGCGCGTGCGTTTGGCTGCTCCTCCTTCCTAGTCGTATTGCATTGCATCCATCGACAACTTCTCACGCGTGCTCTCGCCTCCACTCTGCTGGCATGGCATGGGAGAGCCGAGGCGAGGACTCCAGCAGTCCATCCGATGCATGTTCGTCGCCACTATACTACCAATAATGGAGGTGTGGCCAGTGGCCTACAGTGCTACCACGATGGAGCTAGTAGTATGCCACGAGCCCGAGTCTCTCTGGAATCTTGCGTGTTCCGACTTGCGCAAGCACTCGCTCACGCCGTCGATGGAGCTAGGTGACGCCGGCATTTCCACGTGCCCTGCTTCTATTGGCAGTGGGGCTTGTTTCTCTTACTACAACGCGTTTAATCAAGCATCACCTGGAAGGCCGCCTCCGAGCGGTTGCCCAAATAGCTAGCAAAAATTATATTTTTATTCGGCATGGTATGAGAGAAAAGGTAAAAAGCACATCGCTAGCGAGCACTCAAGCGACCAGCTCGCACACTTCCCGTAGAGCGAGCAATCTTTTCTCTCTCGTACTCCTAAAACTAAGTGGTCTGAACTTAGAGTTTTTTTATTGTTTTTATGTCCACCTGAGCTACGATTTGCAAACACCATTGCGGACGCCTTAATGAATTATATTAAGTCGTCGATCCAACGAAGAAGCATATGGTATCACTAACAGCGGTCTAATGATGACGATGATGCTCCGCATTATCATGATCCTCTAACTTTGCCAAATTCTCTGCAGATCGAGTAGTTGAGCAGCGCTGTCCCGTCTACGTACGCTAGTTTTTTTTTTCAAGCAAAAGCCATCTCCAAGCACTCTGTCATCCGTTAAACCTTACTTTATCACGTGGTTTTTTCCCCAATAGAGTGTAATGAGATGCAACCATCTTGGAGTGTTCGTTGTTTGCTGCTGCTTAATTAGCGTCTGCGGTGCCACACGGGCAGCAGAAGAAAACAGTTTGGGTGCCAGCACCAAGCAACCTGTCCTGAGTACCGATCGACAGGTCGACAACAAACGCAATCGGTAATCTGGCCGACGACGCTACGCGCGGCAATCTGTTGAAATAATTAAACCGCGGATTAGTTAATAGCAGCAGCAGATTTCGCAGGCGATCTGCTCATCGTCGTCGCAGCACAGAGTAGTTTTTATTTAGTCGCGTCTGCTGTCGTTAGATGAGTGACGGCATTCGACAGCAACCGGTGATCGCCGCCGCTTTTTCAACGTAGCGCACATCAGCAATAATCTGGATGGATAGATAGGCTGCACAAGATCATACGCTAGCTGCACCGTTCAGGGCAGCGTTTATGTTACGTGGCTCATCAAGACTTCCAAATTCAGACAACAACACCCACACCTGAGTCCAGGCGCCAGGTGATCCTATGAACTACTCGTTCTGCTTGTCAGCAGCAGAATCGCGGAAGTTGCTCGCAGAAACCCAAAGTCGTTGAACCAAACCATCGGCGGTGGACTGGGTCTAGGTGCGGTTCGGTTCATTTGGTTCTCTGTGGTGGCACATTTCTCTACTTAGGGTTTATTGGGTTTATTAAGTCTTCGAAGCGCTTGTGTTTTCTACCTACCAGTATTCTTCCAGTGATGAAAATGCCATGACCATTGATTGCGAGAGGGCCCCCGGATAACATGGCAAATTAGAGCAATAGCAGTGTGAAAATGCGATGCAACACGGTACACAGAAATAGACTGACTGACTCAGCCCATTGGGAGCCTGCTGATTGAGAGGACAGAAATGGGCGGGGCACAAGCCCATGCATGCATCTGATATTCCTGATGGGGCCAGGAAGCGGAGTGGAATGGATACCTTGCTTGCGGAGGGCGAGGTCGCAAAGCCAGATTAAAGCGCAAAGCAAACAAAATTTGAATCCGGGAAAAGAAAGGGAAGGGCGCCGGGCCGGGAAAGACAGACAGGGAGAGATGCTTCGCCTCTGCCATCTTTGTCTCTTCTTTGCTCCCTTCCCTCCCACATGCCTTTCGAACCCCGAAAAACTTGCTTTTTTCAACAGCCCCAGGGAAGGGGATCGGAGGAAGAAAAATCACACCCATACACTGAACAACCTGCACGATAGGAGTAGATATAGACTAGGAATATAGTGGCCGGTAGAATTATGGAGTACTTACGTATGTAATGTTAGAGATCCACGAGAAATAAACGCAGTGCAAGAAGATCAAAACCAATCACAGAGACACAAATGATTTAACGTGAAAAATTCTCCAAGGACAAAGGGAAAAACCACGAACACCAGCCAGGCCACAACTTTCACTATTTTCGTGGAGTGTTTACAAAACGCTGTAAATGTTTTCCGACGGCTTACAATAAGATTATATAGCAAACCATAATCCGTACCGCGGGGCTCTACCCCGCACCTCCGTCGTCTCATAGAATTTGGATCACAGTTCAACATGTAGTACTACCATCAGTAGTGTTGTTTGGCAGTTCATCGCGTGGATGTTTTCCTTTTCATGCATGCCGAATTTTCGCTCATCTATATTCATGTACGGCAGCACAGTTTTTCTTGTGAACCTAGTATATTCGTATAATACGGCGAGGCTCTATTCAGCAGTTCAAATGTTGCAGCTCTGAATAATGCTATACAATTCCTGCAGGAGGAGCTTCCACTTGGATTGGATAATTGGTCTTCAACGCCGAGAACTTGCCCTTTAGCTTTTGGAGTCTGCTGCTTATATGGACTGCATTTTAATACAGCACGCTAGGTGCAGCATGTCTGTGTTAAATTATTAGTAGTAAAAAAAAAAGGAAATCAAGGCAGGAGCTCGGAGTAGGAAAGAGACTGCGGTGTGCATGCAAGAGTAGCCCCATCTTTGGGATATAGCGTCTTCGTCCCAGAGCACCTTTCGACCAAAATTCAGTACGTAGTATTTTAAGCCGCAGGAGAGATATCTGGAACTGGAATACGATCGCCTGATCGATCGATCGATCGGGTCAAGAGAAGCAGCAGCAGCAGCATGGATGGGTCCCAACCCAATTGGAGTGAGCTTTCGGTTTTCTCGTCCCTGGCCCTTTTCCTCACGGGGACCGAAATATTCCACGTGGCTCGGGACCGTAGTGCCGTCATCGTTACGCCCCATGCAACGTCACTTTTGTCACTGTAGTAGTAGCTCTTTTCTCAGCTACTGCGTGCCGTTTAAGGATTCCGTACTACCGTAACGCTATTATTCAAAAACCAAAATGCAGTACTGCTGCTGCACCGCATAGGTGAACTGGGAGTTTTTTTTACTACCAGTATCCATTCTGTTTTGGGGAATTGCAGAATTGCTGGTACTATTCTTTCTAGAGCGGTAGTAGCAAGCAGTACCAGGTGATTGATGGCATGCAAAGAAAATGATGATGGAAAGGGAGTATAATAAAAGCTGAATTTTAGAAACGTGCAGTGTAGGGGAGCAGGAAAAAAAAAAGAAATCTCACTGTTAATGAAAAATGGAATCGTGCCAAAGATCATTTATTTGATCCAGGAAAAAGCTCGCACGGCACTACCGCCACTAGCGTAGGTCGGTGGTAGCTGTAGCAGGCGCAGCAGCGTGCAGCCGTCCACACTCCACATGCAAAAGTTTGACCAAAGTCTCCTCCTGAACCCTCCCACATTTTCGGCTCGGCTGGCAGATCGAGCCGAAGAGCCGACGGCTCCAGCCAGCCGCGAGCGGCGCGCGGCATCAAGACGAGTAAACGACAAAACCTAGAGCTACTCCTACTACTGTAGACGATCGGCAGGGCAGCCAAGCAAGGCGAGGCGAAACCGGGAATTTCACCTGGGAAACGAGCGGTGGCAATCAATCCGACCATCCACGCCGCGCGGCCGCGAGTCTCCCCCGATCGTCGTCGCCAGTGGACGACGAGCCAGCCAGCTGCTCTTCCTAGGGGCTGGTGAACTGAACTGCCGCCGAGCCCGCGCGAGAGCCGGGGCCGCCGGCCGACAGCCGCGCGCGCATCGGGATGCGAGCCGGCGGCGGGGGCCGCGCGGGCCCCCAGGGAACCCCAGCTGCGTGGGGGCGGGGACCGCGGCGAGGCGAGACAACGGGCCGGGAAGGAAACGCGACGAGGCCGAGGCCCGGCCGGCCGTCCTCCTCCGCCCGTCCCGGACGTGTCTCCACCACGCCCCGACACCGTGGGCCACGCCCGGCCTGTGGCGCGCGGGGCAGCAACATGCATGCATCACCCGGCAGCACGCTAGCTGCTGCTATAGTACCACTGCCGCGCGCTCCCTCCCTCTCCCTCTCTCTCTCTCTACTTCTCTAGAAGTCTAGATCGATCGCTCTTGGCCCCCTTGGGCGCTGCAACTTTTCCTTCTCTTCTTATTCACATCTCCCCTAGCTCCATCGTTCACATCTCACCAACCGCCGCCACCACATCGATCCATCGCCCATCCTCTCTCCTCCCTCCCTTCCATCCGCTCTCGAGCTAGCTAACGGCCTCTTCTATCGCTCTTCTTGTTCTCCTCCTTGTTCTTCTTCCTCCGGTCTGTACTTTATTGTTTTGCATCACTACTCAATTACTCATATATATCATCAGTGTCTGTGGTGTATCTGACCGTCGTCGTCGTCGTCCTCGCTACCTTTCAATTTGTCGACAAACAAGGCTATAGGAAGGTACCATCAGCAAGATTATTAGGCCACCAGCAGGATAATTATGAAGTAGCCACATATATACAAAGGCGCTGGATATATAGTTTTCAGGTGTACTGTGTCTCTACCCAGCTAGTAGTTCGCTGCTGCTGGTTGATTTGCCAGAAAACACGTGTGGCTAGGTAATCAGTAGCGGCTACTACTGATCGACGGATGATGGCCGGAGGAGCACCGCCGATGCACATCTGCATGGACTCCGACTGGCTCAAGGTACGTACACGCATGACCCAGCAACGATCCGGCCACATGATGAAGGCCACACAGTGTTAATTATTTAATTTTACATCATCTCGTGCGCATATATACTCTCTACACATGATCGAGTCTCCTACATGCATGTGATGCATGAGTCTTTAATTTGATTTGTCTCTCACACACGCCTTCACAATTTCCCCCTCGCACCTCGGTTTGCTTCGTTTCTCATCAATACAACATGTTTGTTCTTATATACTTATTTCCTGTTCCTGAATATTTCATATGGTTTGTGACATTAGTATAGTTATTATAGTAGGGCATCTATCCACTGTACGTGTTACGACATAGCAGGAAGGGATCTGAACACTTTCTCGGTTCTTTCTCACACTGACTTCATGCATGTCTCTGACTCCTTTTGTTGATCTCTGCTATGTCTTCTTGTTTGCTAGCTGTTGGTCATTATTCAGTATATGTCGTCTGATAGGATCAAAGGGTACGGTGCGAGATCGTCAATAACATGTGTATACTTATGGCTGGACATGAAATATCTTTCGGTCGCTGTTTTCAGACTATACAATACTAGACTTGATTTAGATCGACTACGTAGATACTCTCTTTTAGGTTTCATCTGATCGAGACTTCCCCCCATATTTGCTTTTATACATGTTGCTTATTACATGAGAGGATAGATCCAATTAAAGTCCCCATGAGTTATTAGTCAGTACTTTTCTGAGTGTAGTAGTTATATGCTATAAGCTTCTGTTTATGTATACTGAGACACTACAAGGAAGGAACAGACACCAACAGTGTCATAAAAGGGAGTAACTATATATATAAACAGCACAGTAGAAAGTCGTGTAACCAACTGTCAGATCCTTACCCATATATAGCGCAATCGAAAGAAACAAGATAAAAGAGATTTGAACAAGTACCGTTTGATCATCTGATCTACCTTGCTTTAACTTTGGAACACTGAAAAAGCCGTGTATATATCTCTTCTGAACTGTCAGTATGGGAAAAGGACAACACATATCGAGTAAGTAGACTTATTGTACATTATCCATCATTTCAAGGATCTCAATTCATTTGGCAAATTAAATAAGCATATGAATGTAGGAGTAGGGGTGTAGGAACTTAGGAGTATATGGAGAGATTCTTTGGATGTTACATTGATAGGCAAACTAATTAAAACCAGGTGCTAGCTAGGGTTATAACACAGCACAACGAGAACGTACATCATTCTTCATATATATGCATGATTACCAAGAGAATTTAGGATCACACTGATAAGGATCTATCTAGAACGAGATAGTAAGAAATGCATGGAACATTTCGTGTTTAAGAAATCAAGACAAGTACACCTTGCATGGCCCTCATGAAATCTCCGTCTGTTTGTTGTAACTTTAGCATGTGATCTAAAGCGCAACTACACCCAAAGGAGATCATGAGGCAACTGATCGATGAGTGTGTTCTAAAAGCTATGGATACACACCGAAGGATTCAAGCCGATCGGATCTGATAGCTTTAATCTACTATACTTGATGGCCCCATCATGAGACATCATCATAAATCTTGTAGCTTTGCATGCAGTTCTCGTACTTTAGTATATAATGAGAAACTAGTACGTATAAATCAGCTGCTTCCAAGTTCCAAGTGTGGGCCATGCATATATATGCACGCTCCTCTTTCGCGCATTCCGAGGCTTCCATTCTGTCTCAGTAATGATTTGCGATCACACTGCCGTAACGTGGTCTTGTGCTTTTGTCAGGGCATCGTCCCCGAGGAGCCCGGTATGGGGTCGTCGTCTCCGTCGGCGGAGCTTATCGCGTGCCCGCGGCCGATGCACGCCGCGGCCGCAGACCGGCGTCTGCGCCCGCAGCACGACCAGCCGCTCAAGTGCCCGCGCTGCGAGTCCACGCACACCAAGTTCTGCTACTACAACAACTACAGCCTCTCGCAGCCGCGCTACTTCTGCAAGACCTGCCGCCGCTACTGGACCAAGGGCGGCTCGCTCCGCAACGTCCCCGTTGGCGGGGGGTGCCGCAAGAACAAGCGTGCCAGCGCCAAGAAGCCCGCCGCGCCGCCGATGCAGGCGCACGCGCGGCACATGGCCGAGACGGGCCTCCACCTCTCCTTCTCCGGCATGCAGCAGCTGCCGCCGCCGCCCGCCGCGGCCGACCCGCTTTGCAGCCTCGGCCTTCTGGACTGGAAGTACGACCCGATCCTCGCAGGCTCCGGTGGCGCCGCTGCCGCGTTGGAAGGTAGCAGCGCAGAGGCGCACTTCGCCGGAACGGGCATGATGGGTATCCCCGGTGGCGGCGGGGGCGACGAGTGCCACGCGCTGAGCGCGCTCCGGTACGCGGCCGGCCTCGGCGAGCACCTGCAGCTGCAGGGGCTGCCGTTCGGGGCGCACGCGGAGCACGACGCTGTGGAGGTGAAGCCGGCGACGGCGGCGGATAGGCTGCTGTCGCTGGATTGGTACGGCGAGGCTAGCCGCGCGCCGGAGAGCGCCATCAGCTCGCTTGGCGCGTTGGGCCTGTGGAGTGGCATGATGGGCGGCGCGCACCAGCACCATGGCTCCTCGGCGGCCATATGATCCTGGGGAAAAGAAAACGTGCCTCCATCTCCATTCTCCAGTTATCCATGCATGGCTTGCTTTGCATGCGTCATAGATGCGCTAGTGGTTTGCTAATGTCGTACGTTAACAAGTACGGGTGACTACGTAGAAGTGCTTGCCTTTTTGTTGTTTTTGCTGTTGTCATCTTCTGTTTCGTTTCAATGTTTTGTTTGGACGATCGTCCATGCTGCAGCTGGCCATATCAGACGATGTTGCTGTTGTCCTACTTCAAAGTTTAAACATTCCCTGTGCTTAGAATTGCAATTTGGGGGTGGTTCCTGTGGTTCGATCGTTTTTTCTGTATAGCAACCTTGCATATATAGTGCTTACTAGTAATTACTGCTAATGAACATTATGGTGATCTAATCATTCGCAGTCCAAAGTCTTAAATCAGGTCTAGAAAAAGAAGAATAATGGCAAGAAACCCCCTTCTGGCTAATGGGAGTTTTTTTCCATGAAATTAAACAAAACTACATTTCATACTTCGAGTTTAATTTGATGAAACCCCTTAACAGCGTTGGCAGTTTGATGCGGTTCTCATCTGGCCTCGAGCGTGACTCCGTACGTGCGCCATGGCACGAGAAATTCTTGGTATTGATCACCAACAATATATAACAGTTTTTATAAATCAATTCAAATACTCTTGCGAAAAAAATATTGTCAATGATATTTTTTATGGACACGAATACATGATTCATTGTGGCATGGCACGACAAGGTCAACAAATATACTGCCACATTCAAGCCAAAGTGACTCCTCGTAAATCGTCCTCGAAACAATGATCTATGTTATATGTGTGTTTATTATAAGCCATGTTAGGTTTTGTTTTGTAACGTGCTGTCTAGAAAGGAAAACGGCTCAATCCACTCTACTCCACTCAATGGACCACACCTATGCATTCGTCCTCGCTTCGCGTAAAACGATTAACTCGAGATTGCAATGTTTTCTAGAACAAACTATTTAAGTTGGCTCCACACACTCTTGGCTAGCAAGATGGGACTAAACACCAACCCTTGCTACCATGGTAGAGTTGCCTGTTGCATTGGGGGCATAGTGCCTTACATGTTTGGTAGAAAATTATTTTTATAGGTTTCAGTGCAAAACTAGGTATATGAGAATATTATAGTATTCAAGACTATGGCATGTTTTATTGTTTTTAAAAGACTCCATTACTACTACTACTAATAATACCATGACACTGTTAAACTATAGCAGTCCAGACCAATGCTTTCTCATTTGTCTAGTGAAACCAAATCCTAGTTAATGAAACCAGTGAAACCAAATAATAGGCATTTCTAAGAAATTATGTGAGAGAAGAGGAGACCATGGTATTTATACCAAGGCCAAATATAGACAATAATATTATAAAACCATAATATATGATCGATCTAATACCATACAATGACATAGTTTGCAATTAGACACTGGTAGGCTGCGACTTACTTGTAAAGTTGTGAGCTATGGTTATCAGTATGTTTATGGTATTATTATGATGATTGTTGGTTGGATCAAAACACTGATGCCATTATTGTTGGTTGTACAGGCGGTGTTGGTTCCGGTCGTTTTAGGTGTTTTTGTTCACATCATGTGTTTGTTTCCATTTTTAGCCATTCTGTTTTTTAGAGAAAAAGGTTTTACCCCCTGCTTTATTAATGAACAAAGCGTTTAAAGTATCGTAGCTCTTAGGACCCAGCCGTATTCGGGGCGCGCCCGCCATACAAAACTTTTCAAATACCTGTAAACTCCGGAAGGCCCCACTAAGGCAGGTCAAACATACGGCCATCTAAGCAATGACATCTATCTGAAATCATATCCCCCTCACTTGTCTCGAGCCTCCTGGCAAGACTGCAACCCTGGACATGAGCTTCCAGCCGTTTTGTTTTCAAGATGAATCATGTGCCTGTTTCCATTTTTACCTGTTCTATTCATTTTTAGTCATAGTGGTAGGCAATATACAAGTTGCTAATGCTTGATAGTGAGAATGTAATCTTTCATTGACATTCACAGAGATATGACATACGTGTGTGTATGTGAGTTTTTATGTTTTAAAAGATATGTTAGGACAACACGGAGATAAAAAAGTATTTTTGGCACCGAAAATGATCAGTACATTAAGTGGTGCCGTGGGATGATTTTTCTCTGCACCATTTGACAATCATATTAGCAACAGCTTGAATTGGTTTATAAACTGGCAAGATACGGAGTATGTCGTGCTTTTTCTCTCTCAGTACAGTCATTATCTTTTTTTTTTTTTGAGTGGCAGTACAGTCATTATCTTGCATTAGGAGAAAACAAATTTTTCCATTTTTCGGATACAAATAAAAATATTTTCAGTGAAATATTTCCTACCGACCCAAACCTCCTTTAGTTCTCCTCCATATCCTTGAACGAAAGCAAATAACAACAAATCTGCAGAGCAATCCCCTTCCACGAATCCTCCGTCCACAAGAAAGCCGCAATAAACGCCAAGGATGTGGAGTCGAAGCGAGAGTGTTGAGAAACCAAGCGAAGAAGAAGATAACGGAGTGGGACCCGCGTGGAGCGGAGGAGAGGCAGCAAGGCAAGGCAAAGGCGTCGTCATCTCGTCCTCCCTCAGACCGAGAAGGTCAGGTCAGAGACCTTCGAGTACTGCTAGACAGTTATGGCCCGCATCTAGGAGGAGCGAGCGAGAAGGGGGGGGCCGACGGATGGGGCGCGCGTTCGTGTACGTGATCCTGGGCGGCGGCGTGGCCGCGGGCTACGCTGCGCTCGAGTTCGCCCGCCGGGGCGGGTACTCCCGTGGCGAGCTCTGCATCATCTCCGAAGAGACCGTACGCTCCGCTCCCTTTGCTTCCTTTGTTTTCCCCCATTTCTCTGAGCCTGATATTCCCATCTCCCTTTCCTGTCCAACCTTTTGACTGATAGTACCCGGCTGGCACTGCTTCGGCCTTCGGGAGCTTGGATTCCTTATTCTATTGTTCTTAGGACTCTACTCTAATAGGATTACTATCTAGTAAGTATCTACTCACTCCGTACTTCAGGAGTTCAGATAGCAATATCATACATGTCTGTCAAGTAGTTATTCCGGCAGGCGGCGGAAACAACCGTTGATTTGAGCTCAAAAGGATGCAATTTTGGGAGTCATTGCTAGCATGCAATTTGATAGTGAAATTCAATCATTGACGTATTAGTGTCAAAATCGTTAGTGCTCTTTAGGATCGGACCATCACTTTTACAATGTCACCAAGGCATGAATGTTGCTTCCAAATTCCAACGATTCGTTTTTTATGCCTGTTTTTTTCTACATGTAGCTGCTGGCTGCTGCAGTGGATGCAGCAAGCTGATCCAAGCACTGCTAAGGATTATGTATTTTTTCAGACTGGTCTGTGGTCTATAAATTCAGAGATAAGAAGCTGCAGATCTTATGGCCATTTATTACTGCTGAATATCAACCAACAGTGCCTGAATGATGCTCCTTTTAGACAATATTAAGTCAACAAGTATGCAAACACTAAACATTTTTTTTCTTGCCGCAAGAGGCATGCGATTTGAATTTTTGGTTTGCCTTATACTCTATCCTGGCAGTATGAATAAGATGTTTGAGCGACGTTCATCTATTAAAAGTACTGCCTGTGTTCACAGCTTGCTCTTTTCTGTTTTCGCAAAATGGGACATTGAATCCTTGGGCATCGAAATTATATTTTTTCTTATTTCAGAACATATTTAAAAATTACCATTCAGTTCAGTGCCCTATGATTTTTTTATTTGACTTGTTTTGCTAGTTACAAATTTTTCTGTATTCCCGCCAGGTTGCTCCTTATGAACGTCCTGCATTAAGCAAAGGCTATTTACTTCCAGAAGGTGACTTTCATATGCATTTGATAACCCATCGTTCTGAAGAATACAATGCTGTGTTCATTTTCCATAACATAATTTGTGCTAAGCTTGCTCCTCCTTATTGGAGGCAAATGTTGTTCATTTTGAATTTTTTTAACTGGTATGTATGTTTTAATATCTGGCTACTATTGACCCCTTACATATTTGCAGGTGCTGCTTGTCTTCCAGGATTTCATACCTGCGTTGGTGCTAACGATGAGCTACTAACAACAAAATGGTACAAAGAACAAGGTTGGTTTTTTAATGTTCTTTACTGGATTCTAAGATAGGTTTCTTCACAAATTCTATGCTATGGATGGTTGGAAATTTGAAGAAACATATTGGTCATAACCTGCAGAACTGATTCAGTGAATCCGTCCATATGTTTTTTAATCTGTCCTGTCATTAAGTTCTAAGGATGATACTATCATCCAGTCACTGTTTCTTTAAGCGTGCATGCACACGATATATTCTAGTATTTTCTAACCACTACTTGACTTGGTTAGGCATTGAACTTGTTCTTGGAACAAAAGTGATATCTGCTGATGTGAGGCGCAAGACATTGTTTACTGGCACCGGTGAAACTATCAGCTACAAAACTCTTATTATTGCGACAGGTGCTCGGGTATTGAATCTATTTGTATTTTTTTTCAACCACTTGCTTTGGTTCCAAATTCAATCCTTCATTACACTTTTTATCCTTTATTGGGAAAAAAAACAAGCTGATGTAGCATGTGATGATCAAGTTGTGTTAAATACTTAAATTTCATCTCTTTACATAACCTAGGCCTTGAAGTTGCAAGAGTTTGGAATACAAGGTTCAGATGCTTCGAACATATGTTATTTACGGAATATCGATGATGCTGATAAGTTGGTGAGTGTGATGAAATCATGTCCTGGTGGAAATGCTGTTGTCATTGGTGGTGGCTACATCGGAATGGAATGTGCAGCAGCATTGGTCACTAACAAAATAAAGGTCACCATGGTCTTCCCCGAAAAACACTGCAGTAAGGCCCTGTTTGGTAGAGCTCTCTCTGATTCTGATTCTTTGTGGGAAGTGATTCTTTGAGAGAATTGATTCTGTGGCTGAAGTTTAATGGAGAAGTTGTTTCTGCGTTGGGAGTGAATCAAGAGAAGCAACGTTTTTCAGCTCCTAGCCTTTAGTTCATTTCAGAATCACTTCACAGAATTCACTCTGAGAGTGGTTCTCTGCAAATGCCTGTTTGGCAGAGCTCCTCGGAATCACTCCGCAGAAGCTGGGAGCGGAGCTCTGCCAAATGGGGCCTAAGTAGTTGATTTCATTATCTAAATAAAGTTTGAACTATTTCTGTCGAGGCTTCCAATATGCTTTAATTCTGCTCCCGCTGATCTACATATGAACTTGATTTGTTTCTGCAGTGGGTCGTCTATTTACACCAAAAATTGCAGAATATTATGAAAACTACTATGCCTCAAAAGGAGTCACCTTTGTTAAAGGAACTGTGCTTACATCCTTTGAGAAAGACACAACAGGAAAGGTGAATTTTTATATCTACCTTGAGATAGATATCACTTTGTATTTAGTACCAAGTAACAAAATCATTGTCGTATAACCAAGTCATGGTCCAGAAACCTCCTTTTCAGCTGTTTATTTCTGGTGTTGGTACTTGGGTAGAGGTTCCTGGTAATACACATGGATAACTACTGAAAGTTATACACAATTTCATCCACCTGAAAGTCATCGTTATAAAACAGAGCAAGATATTTACTTCTTTCCATTTATAGCAAGCAATAAAGTAGCCTTTCCCTTTTTCCTGAGAATTGTTCAAAATTTGTTATTGATTTGATCTAATCTTGTCTCGTAGATTCACCTGAATTCAGACTGTATGTAAATAAGGATAAGCTATATAGTTCATGGCATCTTGGTATTGCTTGCTTTGGTTGTTGATAACCCTGGAATTGAACTGGCTTGTTTCTCAAATATTATGCTGGGACCACAATGACAATGATGAGGTTACCTGATGGATTCATCAATCCCTGTTGATCTTTTTCTTTACTGAATCAAGTTTACATTGCAATGAATTCAAACCATGTTGTTATTATTTTAAAACCTAGAATCCACAATCTGGCCAATTCGAATCCTCAAGGAGCATCAGAAACTTAACCCAATGCTTTCGTTGTTGTCAGATAGTCAAATAATAATGTTTCTGTGTATGCACAGGTGACTGCAGTAATCCTCAAAGACGGTAGACACCTTCGTGCTGACATGGTAGTGGTCGGTATTGGCATCCGTGCTAACACTAGCCTTTTTGAAGGTCAGCTAGTGATGTCAATGGAGAATGGTGGGATAAAGGTAAATGGACAGTTGCAGACAAGTGACAGCTCTGTCTACGCTGTTGGCGATGTTGCTGCATTCCCAATCAAGCTTTTCGATGGTGATGTACGACGGCTTGAGCATGTTGATTCAGCTCGTAGAACTGCAAGACATGCTGTTACCTCCATCTTGGAGTCTTCAAAAACCAGGGACATTGATTACCTGCCATTCTTCTACTCCAGAGTCTTCACATTGTCCTGGCAATTCTATGGGGATAATGTTGGGGAAGCGGTTCACTTTGGAGATTTCACAAGCAGCAGCCCAAGGTTTGGTGCATATTGGGTCAATAAAGGCCGCATTGCAGGTGCATTTCTTGAAGGTGGAAGCCGGGATGAGTATGAGGCCATATCGGTTGCTGTTCGGCGTAAAGCTAAGGTCACAAACATGGCTGAACTTGAAAAACAAGGCCTTGCGTTTGCTATCCAGGAGAGCCAGAAGGAGGTGCCTGACAGTGGGCTTGCTGTTGTTGGAAAACCTACTTACGTGTGGCATGCCACAGCTGGTGTGGTTGCAGCAGTGTCGATCGCTGTGATTGGTTACTGGTATGGCAGGAAGCGCCGCAGGTGGTGAAGATTTGGGCCGGTCCGGTCCCCTTTTGTCTGAAAGTTAAGCGTCTGCTATGCCTACCACCATGAAAAATTGCATTATGTTGTGCTGAGCTGCTGCTTCTGGGTTATCTGTTAGGAGAGTGCTATTGGCAGGCCCTTGTTCGAAGCAAAGTTGTATACCCTCACCCTGAATAGAAGTATAGTCGTTTCGCAAATGTGGAATGTATACAGGAAGCACAGATACCTTCATACGTTATCTAAAGAAATGAAATGCTGCTCCTAACTCTCAGGAGTCCTCTTCGTGTTGTAAAAAAAAAAAAAAATCTTTCCTGAATGGCATCCATAATTTTGTGGTTTTGCGGGCCACTGCTTTTAACCATCCTAGTTTTGGGAAAACCGTTTTAGCCCATGTAATCATCAAAGGAGCGAACTGTGAATGCCATGACAATGTGTACGTCCATGATAGGATGCTTGCGCACTTCTCGTCGCATTACTAGCATTCTTTCTGAAAAATGGCATCGAACTGTGCCAGCAGATAAGCGAAGAGAAGGATCAAAATTTCCTTCACCGAGAAGAATGCCAATATTTCCTTGACGCCGGGGGAAAGAACAGCACCTATCTGGCCCCGCGGGAGGGGAGGCGGGCAAGGCACTGTGTTCCTGAATCCTGGCCATGCCGCCGGAAGGGGACGTCCCGGACCTGTGCTTTCCTACGCCGAAGACAAGAACCTGACCGGCGGGGCCCGATCGAGCCGTGCTTGGTGTGCTAAGATCAGGGCTACTTAAAGCTCGTCGTCCATGGTGGACGGGAGACGACGAGACGTCGGAAAGGTGAAGCCACACACAGAGATAGGCGGGAAGAGCGCGAAGGGACCAGAGATGGGCCGCGCGTTTGCGTACGTGATACTGGGCGGCGGCGTGGCCGCTGGGTACGCCGCGCTCGAGTTCGTACGCCTCCGCAGCGACGCTGCCGCCGGCGAGCTCTGCATCATCTCCGACGAGGAAGTACGAAGCTCTTGCCTTGCCACGTTCTCTCTCTCCCCCTTTTGCTGTTCTGTTCAGCGTCGTTCAGCATGCAAACCTATGCGCAAAGAAACGTTATTTCTGTTGCCGGGAAGCCGCCAGCTAACGTTTTTCTCCGATCACTTTGACAGGTTGCTCCTTATGAACGTCCTGCGTTAAGCAAAGGCTATTTGCTCCCAGAAGGTGCGATCTCCTTTTCAATCTCAGACCATAAGGAGTGTTTGCTCCTCTCTAAACATGTGCAGAGTGGATAGCCTTCATATCGTGTCGCGTCAGACTCATCAACCCGTAGTTGCCGCCGCCGATAGCCGTTTTGCTTTGCTGCTGAGTGCCGACAGCGTTCGCTGACGCTGACCGTGCCTCATTTTTACTAGGAGGCGTGCTCGGATGCGGGAAGAAAACCAGACCATCTCTTTCAAGTCCTTCTGCGAGCCTGAGGCAGGCAGGCAGGGTCTGTGTTAGATTAGCCTGCTAGACCCATTTTGTCTGCTGCATATGCGTCCTGTGAAATGATTCAGCTGATGGCTGCTTTGCAAGCTGCAAGATTGCGCAACTGGCAGTAAACTACGGAGTACAGTACATAAGTACTGTAGTTCTTTCGAGTTATATTGGCTGTACAAAGAGCACACACGGTTTCGAAATGGCACGAGTTTCAGTCTTTCAGATTGAATTGTTTCCCCCCGTGCACTCATAAGTAACAAACAGACCTGAGATGTTTGCATGTCATTCTGTCGTCCGCATATAAAGTATGCCCAAATGTTTTTGTGTGTGTGTTGGAGATCTTTTAAAATTTTCGCACCTGAACTTCGGATTTTGCTACATTTGTAGGTGGTGCTCGCCTCCCAGGATTTCATACTTGTGTTGGTGCCAACGATCAGTTACTCACAGCAGATTGGTACAGAGAACATGGTATGCTCATGGGTGGTGACAAGAGTCACTGTTGCAGCCTTCTTTTTCTGGCGTAGATGGATCAGCACGTCTGTTTTTTCCTCACCTGTACTTTGATCCTGTAATCGAATCAATTGTTTTATCTAGTCATGTTTCAGCACTAAGGATGATATGCATCACTACTTGGCTAGGTATTGAGCTTATTCTGGGGACGAAAGTAATTACCGCTGATGTGCGCCGGAAGACATTGCTTACTTCCAGTGGGGAAACTATCAGCTATAAAACTCTTATTGTTGCAACAGGTGCTCGGGTATGTTGAGATATTATTTGTAGCGATTTATGCTCGGCCAAT
Organism: Paspalum vaginatum; assembly: GCA_030272315.1. NCBI lineage: Eukaryota > Viridiplantae > Streptophyta > Magnoliopsida > Poales > Poaceae > Paspalum > Paspalum vaginatum. The sequence continues at coordinate 6,713,455 of CM059015.1, forward strand.
GCTATTTGAACTTTGCATGTACTTAGTACTACAATCTTAGTACGTGTTTGCTGGGAAAACCTACTAGATTATGTTATTAAAATTGCAGGCCTTGAAGCTGGAAGATATTGGAGGGAGCGGCTCAGATGCTGAGAACGTCTGTTACCTGCGCAATATTAAGGATGCAGATAAATTAGTCAATGTAATGAGATCATGTCCTGGTGGCGACGCTGTTGTCATTGGTGGTGGATACATAGGAATGGAATGTGCAGCTGCTTTGGTTGCCAACAAGATTAAAGTTACAATCGTCTTCCCTGGAAAACACTGCAGTAAGTAAGCTGACGCTACTATTTGGTAAAACCATCTTGTTGAAGTTTCAATACTAGGACACTTGGATGCATTTCAGTGCTAGTAAATATCACACCATAGAGTCGTTTTATTTTTCTTACCCGTGTTTAAATACCGAAATGTGCTGGCTTTCCCTGGCAGTGGAACGTCTGTTTACGCCAAAAATTGCTGAATTTTACGAGAAGTACTACGCTTCAAAAGGGGTCACTTTTATCAGAGGAACTGTAGTTTCATCGTTGGAGATATCGTCTGGGAAGGTAAGTTTCTGTTCGTCCAGTTGCATAAAACTTTATTTTAGGTCAGATCAGCTATGTTCATATTGCTAATACTAGAATGTACGCTCAGCTTCAACTAGCTCAGTATCAGTTTTCACTGGCAGTCTGAAGGTCTGAACTGCTGATATCTCTGCCAATCGATCCAACCACCATTAATTCTGCTCTGCTATATTGAAACTTTGAAGAGTTTTTTTCAACCTGATCATCTGAATTTTCAGCAGCGCTATCGATTTCAGGAGACTTAGTATGTATGTTGACACCATCTTGGTGTAGTGTACTGACGCCAATACGGGCAACGCTTCGTGCCTGCACTGCACAGGTGACTACAGCAATCCTGCGAGACGGCAGGCGCCTACCTGCTGACATGGTCGTGGTTGGCATCGGCGCGCGCGCAAACACTGCACTCTTCGAAGGGCAGCTGGCTATGGAGAAGGGCGGCATCAAGGTGAACGGGCAGATGCGGACGAGCGACGCCTCCGTGTACGCCGTGGGCGACGTGGCCGCGTTCCCCGTCAAGCTCGCGGGCGGCGACGTCCGGCGGCTGGAGCACGTGGACTGCGCGCGCAGGACTGCGAGGCACGCCGTCGCGGCGGCCCTGGACGCCTCGGGCGGCGTCGGGGACATCGACTACCTGCCCTTCTTCTACTCCAGGGTCTTCGCGCTGTCCTGGCAGTTCTACGGCGACAACGCCGGCGAGGCCGTCCACTTCGGGGACCCGGACCTCGCCGCCTCGCCCGCGCCCAAGTTCGGCGCGTTCTGGGTCAGCGCGGGCCGCGTCGCCGGCGCGTTCCTGGAAGGCGGGACCCCGGAGGAGTACGCGGCGATCGCGAACGCCGTCCGGCGCGGGGCGGCCGTCAAGGACGTGGCCGAGCTCGCGCTGCAGGGCCTCGCTTTCGTCGCTCGGGAGGGCCGTAGCGGAGCCGCGCGGTCGCGTTGGGGTGGGCTTTGTGGCTGCGGCGGCGGCGGCAGGCCTACCTACGCGTGGCATGCCACGGTCGGCGTGGCCGCGGCCGTGTTCATCGCGGCGTTCGCGTACTGGTACGGCTGGAAGGCGCCGTACGTGGCGAAGCGCGACTCCTGAACGTGGAGGCACCGCTGCTCGTGGACACAGAACAAAAACAGGTGTAAACATCAGACGGTCGCCTGAACTGAACTATCTTATCAACATGTTTCCTTCTCCATCCTGTTATTTCTCGTGCAACCAACGGTAGCGCATGAAATTGTTCATCTTCCTCGTAATTGTTCATGGTGATCCAAGGAGATCTTAGTCCCCTTTGGCGTGGCTTCGGTTTCTTATTTCATCTAGGTGGAAGCTTTGCCAAACATTTTTCGTAGAGAATTTTTTTAAAAAAAAATTATAAAGAGAAAAAACTGTTTTTACAGTAGAGAAAAGAAGCCACTAAAATAGTAATTTCTCCTATTTCTTTGGTTTCTAGGTTAAAGCCATTTCTAAAAAACTCTATCAAAATGGACCTTAACCGGAATACTGTATTGCCTTCGTTCTGAATGTTTGCCACCGGCTACTTGGCTGTTAACTAAATAAAAAAGAACAGAGAAATGGACGTAATCAAAATAATTATCTGTCACGTTCTCGCAAACCTTCCTTCCGCCAGAATATGTTGAGAGCTTTTATCAAAGTACAACCAGCTTCATTTCGGAGTACAGCCACTACACGTAACAGACCGAAAGCTCCTTCGCAACTCGCCCATCAAACCGTCAAGACAAGAATGCGAGGGGAGCCGGCGCGGCGACGCCACAGTAGGATGGGTTGGTTGCACCAATCCAAGCTACCGCCGCGCATGCGTGTGTGCATTCTGGTAGATCACTGAACCCCGCCTCCCGCTACCCCCTGCCCGTGTTCCACCCTCCCGCTGCCACTGTGGTCCCGCGCCACCCAAACCCACCCGCCCGCCGGCTCGCGCGGCTCCGTCGCCATCAACGGTCGTCACACCGCTCCCCGCCGTTGCACTTGCGCAGGCGCAGCCCATGCCTACGCCCACAGGCTCCGGCTGACCCTGCTCTGGGCCTCCGGCCGCCTCTCTGCTATTAATACGAGCCCGGCGGGAACGCTTGAGCAACAGAGCTAGCTGGCCGCCACGCACCGACCACTGCACCGCGCCGCGCGTCGGAGAGGGAGAGAGAGAGAGAGAGCAAAGGTAGCAAAGAGGAAGGGACACAGGCGGTTCTCCTGTCGAGCAAAAAGATGGTGAACTTCATCGAGGCGCAGAAGCCGGTGCTGTCGCGGCTGCTGAAGATGGCCGGGCTCCGCCCCATCGAGGTGGAGCTGGAGCCAGGGCACCACCATGCACGTCTGGGCGCCCAAGCACCACGTCGGCAAGAAGGGCACCACCATCAGCCCGCTGGAGCCTACCGCCGCCGCCGCCGCCGCCAAGACGCCCGCTGGCGAGAGGAGGAGGAAGAAGAAGAGCCCCGAGTCGAGGCCCAACGTGGTGCTCATCCACGGCTTCGCGGCCGAGGGCAACGTCACGTGGCAGTTCAACTTCGGCGTGCTCGTGTCGCGCTACAACCTCTACATCCCGGACCTCATGTTCTTCGGCAAGTCGTCGACGGCGAGCGCGGACCGGTCGCCGGACTTCCAGGCGGAGTGCGTGGCCGGGGCGCTGGCGCGGCTGGGCGTGGCGCGGTGCGACGTGGTCGGCTTCAGCTACGGGGGCATGGTGGCGTTCAAGCTGGCGGAGGCGCGGCCGGAGCTGGTGCGGTCGCTGTGCGTGTCCGGGTCGGTGGTGGCCATGACGGACGCCGTGAACAGGGAGAGCATGGAACGGCTGGGCGCGGGGTCGTCGGCGGAGCTGCTCATGCCCGAGACGCTCAAGGGGCTCAAGGCGCTGCTCTCCATCTCCATGCACAAGAAGATGTGGTTCCCCGACAGGTTCTACAAGGACTACCTCAAGGTGATTTTTCTTTTATTTGAGCCATTTGGTTTGTTACGCTAGTCAGTATAACGCCGCTGTTTTATTATTCTAGTACTCCACAAGAAGGAACCATAAAACATGAGCAGATTACACAGCACTCCTACTGATACTGACTTTATAAATCTGTTCCCCAAGATTTTAGACTTTTGTATGATTGTTATTTAACTGGTATAACACTGCTTGCGATCATGCTCTGCATCCAATGTTTTCTTTTCATGTTTATTATGCTTGTGTTTTGGTGGCGAGCAGGTGATGTTCACCAACAGGAAGGAGAGGATGGAGCTGCTGCAGGGGCTGCTGACCAGCAACATGGACGCCAAGATCCCTGCATTCCAACAGGTGCTACCTTGATTCCATAGAAAATCAAACCAACCCACAGCTACTTTGTTTGTTCACCCACCTAGACAAGTAGAGATGCATGATGTAAACATTGGAGGTCCATGTCACCATGTCAGGCAGCTGAGTAGTAGTTGACTGATGAAAGTGACCGGCCGAGTGCAGTGCAGATACATCCGAAGAGCTGTTGGTTTTGGGCCTACTTTTCTTTCTTGTGAGGATCCTATAGGCTAGCTCCATTTAATTTGACGGCCCATATAGTCACTGCGAAATGGCCAAAGTCCTGACAAGTCGCCTAAACTCCATCTGTTTGATTTCGGTGCTTACTCTCGCCGTGCATGGCTGCAGAAAATAATGCTGCTCTGGGGCGAGGAGGACAAGGTGTTCGACATCGAGCTCGCGAGGAAGATGAAAGAGTAAGCACTACTAAGCGCCTCGCAGACCCACCCCGTTTTGCTGCTCGCTGCCGATTCTTTCAGATTACCAGGCGGCGCTAACTAACCACGAGCTCTCGCGCGCGCACTCGCAGGCAGCTCGGCGACAACTGCTTCCTCCACGGCATCCGCAAGGCCGGCCACCTGCTCCACGTCGAGCGGCCCTGCGCCTACAACCGCCAGCTCCAGAGGTGGCTCGCCTACGTCGAATCCACCGCGGGAGGAGAAGGAGACGCGCAGCAGGCCAGCTGACGGGTCCCGTGACCCAGAAGCAACGTACGTGCCCGGCCGGCCGATGAACGATGATGCTTGCAGTTTCATACTGTATATGGTTTCGTTGATATATGGCGTGACCACCGTTCCTGATACGCACATGTTCAGTTTCTTGCTGTTTGATGTTCATGGTAGTCGTTGTTCCGAAGAAAGGAGACGCAGTAGCCAAACACATTGCACGCTGTAGTGTTCAGCTGCTGGCCGCCCTGCCCCTGCAGGTGGTTCAGTTCAAAGTGTAGACATCGGCCGTCAGTGTCGCCTGGATCAATTCTTTGTAATCCTTCAGTCAACTATACACAGGTTCATGTGATATGATTCGTCATAATGCCCAAAGCCATGTGATGAGCTAGGCCTGCTGGATCGAGTGTCCACAAAGACAAAGTACAGGCAGCAGAGCACCGTCCATCCGTCAGGCCAGGCCGGGGTCCAACAGGTGCGATTCGAGTCCGTGCCGTGAATCCGTGATGATGCATGGCTCCCCTCCCCTGCATGCAAAAGCCCCCCCCGTCTCAGTGCGCGCGTGAGTGGCCACCACCACCACCACCACCACGAGATAGATGGAGCAAACCGGACCGGAGGAGGTCACGTCGCCAATCAGCCAGGCGCCCAGGCGGGGGACTGTGGCTTGCTGTAGCTCTGCTCTGCTCACGAACGCGCGAGGCGACGAGACCAACATACAGTGGGCGGCCAGGTTGCTTTGCTACCGGTATGATTTGGGTGGCCCTCCGATCCGTCGGCTCCGGCAGCTTTTCCACATGGATCCGGTCCGTGGATCTCTGTCCGGCGCACCGCCCCCGCCGGCCACCGTGGCGATGGGTTTCATTGGGCGGGCCGGGGCGTTGGGCGGGGGCTCATAATGCGGCAGGGCCCATGGCTGCCCGAGAGAAGCCGGCAACTTGTCCTGGATATGTTCGGCGAAAGTACAGGGACCCCTTTATGGCGGGCGCGAGGCGAGGCGATCTCATCTCGCCGTCCGGTGAGATGGATGCATCCATTGACCGCTGGCGCTTGCGCTGCGTGCCTGCGTGCGTGGACCACGCCGCACGCAGCAGCAGCAGCAGCAGCAGCAGCAGGGCCGCAGAGCAGAGCGCCATCATGTGGGCGCGTCGTCGTCGTCCCGCCTGCGTGCTGGAGCCAGGACAGGTATACGTGCTGCTGCTGGTCAGCTAGCGTGATTTCTGGCTACCGGCGTGGCCTGCCCGGTGGCCTCTGTTCTGTGTCTCTGCGTCCCCGGCCGGCCGCGTCCGCACGCTGGTTGGCCGATCGGCCAGTGCCCGGCTACGTCTGACGCCGCGCCATCGACGCGCCTCCCGCCGGCTGGGCTAGCTGGGTCTCTCTCTGTCTCTCTCTGGGTGCTGCACCGCCGCAGCCCACGGCGCATGCATGGCTCTCTGCACTTGAGCGCTTGCTTGGGGTTGGGTTGGGCGCCACCCAACCGGCCTCTCATCCTCCTTTCAAACGCTTCGCCCGCGCCGCGCGGCCCGTGCATGCAATGCACCCAGCCAGCCTACGGGCCGGGTCTCGTACGAAATTCGCGCGCGCGCGACCCGGGCGCACGTGCACTCATGGCCGCCGCCGGCTGGGTTGATCCGTTGCGGTGTACTACGCGCCGTGCCGCCGTTGCTCGTTGCTCGTCGACTCGTCGAGTCGTTGCGGAGAATACCTGCTGTGCACTGCTGGAGCCCCGAGGGTCCGGATCGGAGGCCACATGGTGACAGAAGCACCCGGCGTCGCTGTCCGGCGCAGTGGTGGTCGCTACTGAGTAAATAGGCTGCGACTACGGAATGCGTATGCACGGACGGGGTCACAAGTCACACGTTTTACTTATTTTATTAGGACCTGCTGTCTCGTGCAGTACTTACGAGTTACTGGTCCTCTAGTTTTCCTAGGAAATTACAGCGCCAACCTCGACCGAATGTAACAATGAATGACCTTTATAATAATGCTGCACGCCACACTATTTTCAAGATGAAGAAAAAAAAGTGTCGAAGAGAACACACGAGATTATTGTCAATGAGGTAGAGTCTATAGTAGGAAATAAAACAATTGACATAGGAACGACTGTCACACGCCCGAAGATTTCTGCTACCAGATCAACATCTTGCTACATGCTATTTAACATCTCATTTTTGCTATCTAACCCTAATCTCATCGTTGCACAACATAAATCGCCGATAATAAGATGTGCAATCACTCTAGCCACAATTGGGCATCACTAGGGCTCTATGCCAGCTGGTGGTGGCACGGAGCTCTAGGGATATCCTGCTGAATCTATGGCAACATTCTCATTACCCCTTCCACCACGGCCTCCACCCGCCATCGTCATAGTTGTCTCTATTGTGGGCACTATCCTATCAAAATAGTCACATCCACCTTCTATTGTCAACAGTGTTCTATCCTTGCACTTCGTTCTCACGGCCACGATTATGGCTAGAGCAATTTACCTATTAGTGTTCTATAACCGATGGTAGATTTGTATCCTTGAATGTCTAACTGACTTTAAGCTCATCAAAATGTATGTTGGTTTGGGATCGATCCCTACGTTTCGTTAGTGCCCAGGCTTATTGCTCGAGGAGCGTTTATGATCACCACTAGTGTTACAAGGTGAGCGCAATTAGCATCTCGTCCAAGTGATGAACAGGGATCGGAGCAAGGAGCTTAAGAGTGTGCTGGCAAGCTTGTTCTACCTCTCCCATAAGAGGGGCCCTGACTCCTATTATATAACTGGGGAGATCATGTTAGATGGAGAAAAAATGTAGGGGTCTTAGCGGTATCCGATCATGTGGCCTGACGTGGTCCATAGCGACGGGGCGTGTCGGTCCATGTTGGTTTAATGACGAGACTGCCATGTTCATTGTGTGTCATAGGGGGCGCACGTTGTGGGACGTGCATGTTTTGACTTTGGGGCGACTTCGTATGGTTAGTCTAAGGCTCTGTTTGGTTTCGTTTTTCTGCATCTAGCTTATCTAACAAGCAGGCTTTTCATAGAAGCCGTTGCCGAGAGAATCCGTTGTCCAGATAATCTACGTGTTTGGCAATCCTAATTATCCCCTTCTCTCCACCACCTCCTTGGGCGGTGCCTCCATGGACCTCAAGGTGGGGAAGGGCTTCTTAAGCTCAGGTGGAGGCTTCCATGGCCACGCTCACTGCATGGGGTGGCCAGCGGGAGGCAGGCGGCGACCGCGCAGGGAGTCCATGCGGGAAGGTCAGCGGTGGTGCTGAGGTGCAGGAGGAGTGGCAACCTCGGAGGCGGCGAGGGACTAGCAGGTGGCGGAGGCGGGTCTAGTGGCCAAGGCCAAGATGGCGGCGGACCAGCAAGCGGCTTCGAGGCGGAGGAGGCTGGCTTGGATGCAGAGGAGGACGACAGAGGTAGCCAGCTTCGAGGCAGAGGAGGATGAGTGGGTCGGCGGTGAGAAGGACGGCGAGTGGCCCAGCGACAAGGAGGACGGCGCGCGGCCCGACGGCACGCTCCGGCAGCGTCGGAGGTGGCCCGATGGCTTCGGAGGCGGTGGATTTGACCGGCAGCTCTCCAAACCGTAGCGCAGAGGCGGTCTGTCGCATGAAAGGGAGGGGGGGGTGTGGGAGAACTCCTCGCGGTGGGCGAGCAGAGGCTGAAGGGATGCGTACAAGATAATCGAGTTTTTTTACTGCGGAGAGGATTCCATCGTAAATGGGCTTACGGGATAATCGAAGTGTTTGATGGGCTTTTTCGCGATGGTTCATCCACAATCCGCTTATAAGCGGAAACAAACAGGCCCAAATTCTCTGGAGTCGCCCCGGGGGTCGATCGGTCATTTGTACCATTGTGCTCACAGTTGGGCCCGGTCGTTTTCTTGGCGTGGCCTAGCTAGTTAGAGCTGGGCAGAGATCGGTCCACTCATCTTGGGCCGATGAGGTACCCACGATATGCGTACATGTCAATTTTAGAAACCGGCCAATATTGTTGTTGACACTCTGTCTAAGATCATTCCGACACCATTAGGCAAGAAGCTATTGAGCTAATTCATTTGTCGGAAAAACCCTTAGGTTTGTGGGATCACCGGGCCGGGCACACCATAGCAAGATTGTTATCATTACGTACGTACTCCCTACGCAGCTCGGTATCATAACAACTGCCATTTTACTTGTCCCATGATAAGTGATGCTTTTTATAACTAGTTATCAACAAAAAGGAAGTTCGAGCGTCTCATGTACGTTTGAGAATTCCATGTTCGGACGGAGGGGGCGCGACGCGCGCTGGCGGCCAGCCGCACGTACGGGTACGCTCGATCACGTGGTACCTGGCCTCCGATATGATCCGATCCCAGGTCCCCGTACTCGCGCGGATCGTACGTAGGGACGCATGCAGCACGCAGGACGCCGGGCGGCCGCGAACAGGAACACCAGCGATTTCTCCTCGATCATTTCGGTCGATCGGCGAAGCGGATCTCAGCGCGCCGGCCGTGACGCCGTGTGCGGCAGCAGCCAGCAGGTGTGTGTGTAGGGGGGGGGTGTCGGTGTCCCTTCCCCCACCTACTGTTCGTTTGTGCAGATCGAAGCGAAGCGATCGAAACCATGTGCGCGTGGGGCGCCGTCCGGCCGGCGGGGTCCGGGCAGGAGCGCCACGCTCTGGGCATGCGGCAAGCACGCACGTACGCACGATACGGTCTGCCGCAGAACGTGCATGTCGCCGGCCCGTTCGAGCTGAGCGAGCTATAGTCAGCAAGCTAAGCGCGATTGGCGAAATTTGGGGTTTACGTCCGTTTGGCAAGCCTCGGCACCTGTGCATGATGGTAATGAGCACGAACACGTTGCTTAGCAGGAACAAGATGTAGGGCTTGGGACACCAAAAAATACATGCACTGTCTTTTGAGTGAATGAAATGGATGAATGCGCCGGTGATTCCTTCAAGCTCATGAAGATATCATATGGAGTATGACGCATATATATACTACTCCACCCGTGGAGAGCCTACTTGCAAATTAATTATAGGTACCGGTTTATGAGACTTTGAGTGGAACTTGTTTGTTAGTATAAAGCTCGTAATTCAAAGCTTGATTGGTCGCGTACGTGATGACGATCTCCTCGATATCTGGAAGCTAGTGGGAAATCATCAGGGCTTGCCTCGCGTTTCGGTCGATCGACAGGCGAGGACGAGGATTTCATGCAGAGCGCGCGCCGTGTATAGCAGCAGGCCGGCGCGCGGTACGGTGTCAGTTTTCTTCTCTCCCCAACCCGCTAGCTATTGCGTTCGTGTTGGTACGAGAAGCGAAATTATTCATGTGCGCGCCGGGCCAGCCGGCCGGGCAGGGGATGATCTCGTCGGAGCGGAGCAACACCAGTGACCACCGCTCCCCCTGCATGCGCGTATCATCAGTGTGCTTGGTCAGCGCGCGCATGCACGCATGCGCGCACGCACGGGCACACTGCACGGCCTGCCGCAGCAAAGCGCGCACTGTCGGTCTGTCGCCGGTACGACGAGCGGTGAGCCAGCAGCAGCCGGCAAGCTCTGGCTGGCGGTGGCCTACGCCCCTTTGGCATGGCATGCGTACGCCGCCGCGGGCGCCGGTACGCGTTCGTAGGGCTCGTGCGTGCGTTCCGGCCGGCCCGCCGTGCCTCGATATCAGTTCGTCGCGAGCGAGGGAATGAAGTAGTAGTAGCTAGCTGGAGCTGGAGTGTAACTGCGTGTGTGTGGGGGGGTGTGTGGCCTCACGCACGCACACTCACGGCACAGATGCATGGCCGGCGGTGGCAGCAGCAGCCAGCAGGAGCGGCACTAAATAGTGCAGGATCACTCGTGCATCCTATGTATCTGGAGCAGTCTCTGCACTTGTCTAATTGCTATGCTAAATATGCTGATTGCTGCTACGGCCGGAATCAATGAGCTACTAGCTGCGCGACTGGGAGCAGGCAGGCACGCACGCGTGCACGGGGATCGCATCGCTGCGTGACAAAAAACGAAGGGCGATATATAAACAGGTACACGTGCTATGCATGCGGGCACTGCTCGTCCTTGCGCGTGTAGCTTGCAGTTTATTTGTTACATGCATGGTTGTTTCTGATGTTGTTGGATGCTGACTTGCTGAGTCAATGTATCCGTACGTTGGCTGCTTTGCATTGCTGGCTCCAACTCCAACTCCAACTCCAACTCCAACTCCAACAGAGAACCGCCAGTGAATCTACGTACTCCAGTCTCCACACAAAGGTATTTTCATAATTTCAACCTCGTACGTAGTACTGCCAGTACCACATGCTAGAGTTTTTTTAATTCCTCAGTGAAAATCGAACTATATATCGGCCTTTTGCTGTGCAACTACTCTCGTAGTCCATCAAGCAATAACTTTCCACTACCGCTGTATTGGTGAGGCTATGGTACTAGTAGTATTTACGTTTATGATACGATCAATATATTATTTGCCAAAGAATTAATCCGGCATGGGATGGATGAAGCAAGCACGATTTGCCTCGCCTGTCAGCAACCCATGCATGCAGTTGATAACATTAGCATCTAGATCTAGCTGTGTGCCTACTGCACACATAAAACATCCGTACCAACATGCTTGGACAACTATCGGCCTATCGCTTTCAGTGAGCACGCTTGCTCCGCCCCGGGCTTATCATCGACATCTTTTTTGCGCCACTGATCAATCGATCAGCAGCATTGCTTTTCTTTGCTCCTTGCTTTACTAATGGCTAGGTATAGTAATCACCTCTTTTCCTAAAAGAAAGCACTACTAGTAATCACCTAGGATCCCTAGCTAGCTACACTTCAAAGCCAAGCATTTTTTTCTGCGTGTGTCGTTGTAAAGCCAAGCACAACTTCACCAAGCATTTTCAGCTGGCCAGGCCTGCAACAAAATAAAAGCCGCCTGTGCAAATGTGACGGCATGCAGCTTGCCTTCCAAAACGTACGGGTTCCTCACCTCAGTGTGTACTCCCTCTAGATCCGAATTAATTGTGGTTTTGGATATTAACACGGTCTTCAAAATATAAGTTTAACCAATATTTTTTATTAAAATATAAATAAATATCATAAAAAATTATAGTTTTTATGAAAGTGCTTGTTATATATGAATTTCAAGATTCAAAATTAAATAATATAGAAGTTATATGTAGTCAAAGTTTTAAAATTTTGACTTCTAGCTTTTTTTTAAATGACAACTAGTTTGGATCTGGAGAGAGTACGTCGCAGGGATTTGTTGTTGCATGCAGTGTGGCTGCACACTCGGTGTGCACGGGGCACGGCGCGGCGTGTGCATGCATCGCCATGGCCACAAAGCTCTGCTGCATGCCGGCCGGGATTTGTAGTACCCGGCGGGCTCAATTGTTTCGCCGATCGATGCCCCGGTGCTGATGCACGGAAGAAACTTGGGTGGGTGCTTTGGGTTGTTGGTGGGTGGGAGAGTTTTTGAGTTTAGGCCAAACTGTAGCTTACTTTTGGGTACGTATTTGGTTCAGTTCCTGACCTACAAAAACTAAATTAATCACAATACATTTGAACCCGCAGAAGAAATATAATGGACAACAGGTGTCAGGTGACACCCAGTAATTTATGATGCCATGTTGTCAATGTCTATTTGCCATCTTTTTCATGGTTATTCATTTCTATTCTAGTATACTTCTGCTCTCCAACTCATTGCACATATTTTGAGAGGTGATAAGAGGGCCCCATGCATGTTATTCGATATATTCAGTATTCGGAGACCGAATCGAAATATCCATTCTATTCGACCTCAGTTCTTCTATTTTTTTTAAAAAAAAATCGCCGCTCGTTATATTATTCCTTTATAAACTAACCCCAGAAAAAAAGAACTAATAACCGAAACAATATGGCAACTGAATATCCCAGCACATGGTCGACTTTTACCTCTTTTTTTTTTGTTTTTGTTTTGACACCTATCTAGATTTTCTCTAACCAATGTAATCCTAGCTTCACCCCTCCCATGGAATGCACACCTTTGAAATGCCACCACTAGGTCCACTACTGGTCCAATTATCCTTCTATACCCTCCCTTAGCACCGACACAAAATCACAATTACCTCCAGTATAGGCCTGCCCTTGGCATCTGCACCATCCAACCTTAGTGCAGCTCTACTAGAGACAAAACCAAGTCTCTCTTAATTGCCTTGCCTAAATCCATATGTGCGATCATAGCTATATCTTCTGCCGTCTAGCACAAATATATTTCTAATAACCAATTAACCATTATGGTCACGGCAACTTTGCTGCCATCCCCACACGGCCACACCGTTGGATTGACTTCAAGCGCCCATGGTGAGGGGTGCCCCAGGGCTTGGTGCCAGCATGCCACCGTCACTGGGCGGTGACCCTCCAACCATCTCTATGGCTGGAGATGAGGATATATCTAAAACCTTAGATTTTGAAATCCTCGACTCTAGCCCTTACCAGGCTTAACAAAGTTGAAGTTGTTGTGGAAAACTATACGAATAAATAATGGATGTGTCTTCTCACCATCAGTCACATTTTACAACCAGCTGATATCTATCGAGCAACTCCCTAGAATATCTAATGAAATTTAATCCACCAATCACATTTTACATTACCACACACGCGACACTGATAGATATATTAAAATTACATAACACAATAAAAAATTACAGTGCAAAATAATAGTATTTTTCTATATATGTAGTAATTTGGAGCAAAATCAGATAAATAATCTCCTCACAAGAGCTCATGACTAGATTTTTTTTTTTTTTGGCAAAGAACATAAGTTTTGTTACTGGGAAGAGAACTAATCTAGCCCGAATCTCCTCACAAAAACTTGTATAGCTAGCTAGTTTGTCGGTAGAAGAAACTGGTGTTCATATTTATTTCCTTAATAACGAGGACGGAGTATGGGAGCAAAAGTAGCCGGTATTTGGTGGTAGGCTGCGTACTATTTATTGAAAATAAATAATTGACGTTCAATTCGATGGTTAATGACACAATGATTAGCCAGCGGTTGAGACACCCGTTGTTTGGTGTTGTCCGGATCGGACCGTGCTTATGGCCGTATGGGATACTATCCGATCCATTCGATTGCACATGTGTATAGATATGTAATCTCGTCATGAGATCAATACAGCAAGTAATAATAATTCGCTACTCTCAATTGTCGCTCAATTATATGTTGAAGTCCCATCAACAAGTATATAATGTGTACTAGTATAATTTAAAGCGACGGGCACGTCTGAACAGAAGAAGCAATAACTAGTATATAGGAAATTAAAGAAGCGTGCTGCGTGTACGCCGTACGTACGTTGTTAATCGGATCAGGCGATGGTATGGACGGAATCGGATTCTAAAGTCTAATCAGCTTTGGATCCGTGCGCAAAGACACGTCGCTTTTGGACTGGGACTGGTATTTGCATGTGGCGAACATTCTCCCTGAGTCCCTGCTCGTTATTACTCCTATACTCTACAGGATGCAGATAAGATAAACCAGCAGTACTGCACAAGTAGCAGCGGTAATACATAAGTACACAGAGTAAAAACGGTGACCATCATTGCAAATTAAAGGCAGTGATCGAACGCCATGTCCGTAGCTAGGTACCATTATACCAATATTTGATTATATTGACGATGCTGATCGATATGCATGCAGATGGATTTGGAGATCAGAGTAGCGCTATCACACAGGGGCATTGGCTTTCACAGTCCATGTACGTCGCATTGCATCTATCAGCTGGCTGCGCATTTATCCGGGCCGTGCGACGTGCCGATCGAACTCTGATGGTCCAACCCAAGTGCGCCAGGAAGGACCGGTCGTCCGGTCCACACAGACCACACCACACCCCCTGTGCTGCTGACCACCAGACCCCAACAGCAGCAGAGGTGGGTGTGTGTGTGTGGGGGGGGGGGGGGAGGAGACAGATCAGCAGCAGTACTGCTGGCTGCAGTTGGGTGGCGGACATGCGGGCCCACGGAGCATGGAGCCCACATGTCAGGTGGACAATGGCGGCCACAACTACGGCAGTGGATCTCGTTCGGTCGTTCGGCAGTGCGGCGGTGCGGTTGCTCGCCGGTGCTGCGCTGTGTGGGTGACGAACTGACGCGCAGGATTTTTAATGCCCACCTTTGACCACGTGGCCGCTGAGGCGCCACGTCTGTGAACGCTAGGGCTTCCGGCTTCCGTTCCCAGGGAGGGAGAAAGAGCGGAGACGCGGAGGTGGAATACACGCTTCTTTAATAGCTTGCATTAAGTAATGCTAAATTCGATGATAACATAATTATAGCGGCAATAATTGGGCCATTTTGAACGGAGGTCAAGGTCTCAAGGATCGATTAAGGGCAGTCCTCCCAACACAAGTATATACTCATAGTAGCATTCAACATATTGCAAAGTAGCTAGGCCATTTTGTTGACGTGGCAATAATTCTAAATATGGAGATTGGGAAACTAAGGCTTCCTGAGGTTGTTGTGATTAAAAAATATTTTTGCCTAATGCCTATTATCTATCTCGTCTTTGGACATATGCGGGATGGGTACTAGGTTATTTTTTTATGGTTATATGCAAAAGAAATGGAAAAAATAAACTATTTGCAGACTCACACGAGTGCCACTCACATGCCTACCCGAGTTCTTGCTATCTGGTGACACGATGCTAAAGATATACGCATCTAAATTTAAGAGAAAAAGATAGATAGACGTATGACAATGAGGCGCGTACTACGGTCTACACATCATACTTTAACTATGGGCGTGTTTGAATACCAGAGACTAAAGTTTAGCCACTCAAAGTTAGTACATTTGCATCCAAACAGGACAGCTAATGAGCGGGCTAAATTTTAGCTAACCCTTGGCCTAACCATTAGTTCATTAGTCCAAAAAAGAGCTAAAGTAGACTAATACCAATTCTTAGTGTAATTAATGAATCAACTAACAATTAGTCCATACTATTCAAACATCCCATGACTAATGACTAGTGAGCTAAATTTTAGCCAGCTAAACTTTAGGTCAAAAGTATTCAAACACAGCCTATATTGTAGGTCAAACAGAAGACTTCCCAACCACATTAGAACAATATAATAAATTTAGTCACTACGTATTCATATGATGTAATCACATTAAATGTGTAACTGAACTTCCAGCTTCTGGACGTATAGTAAATTCTTTTTGCTAAAGGCATAAACCTTTTTTTTGCGAATCATCTACTAGTAATAAACTTCACACAACAAGAAGCGTCCAACCATGCATAATACTCTCTTCATCCAAAAAACAAGGCATTTTGGGGTTTAAAATTTGTCCCAAAAAAACAGGCTGATGTGAATGGACCCCTGAAAAAGCACCCCATTTTAACAGATGCATGGTCACATGCATGAGTCATGGGATTAGTTTTGCATGTTGGAGTGTGAGCCGGTGTCCACGACCATGGTGACCCAGCGCAGCAGCATCTACGTCGTGAGCGTGTCGGAGATGGCCGTGAGGGGTCACGCGACGGCAGCTGCCCCTCCCCTCTACGGCCCCATCTCCGTGGCGGCGGCGCATGAAGTCCGCGACTGCCTCAGCGGTGGCGCACTGGACGTCGGGCAGAGGCATCTCTGCGGTTGCGCCGGCGGTGCATAGGGGGCTGAGCGGCCACACAGAGTCATCGATGTTGAGGCCGCTGGCGGCGGAGTGGGTGCCGAGGAGCATGGGCATGGCGGCGGCGTGCGTGCGCCTTAGTGGTGTAGAATGTGCCGACCCAGAGGCGGTCCCCCGCGGTCCGCCGGCCGTTGTCGAGCCCCTACCGCGTGCTCCTGCTCGCCGGAGCCATCAACGGTGTCGCGCGTGGTGGCGTCGCCCAGAGGCTTCCCCGACAGCGGTGCCATGTGTATGCACTCGTGTGCAATGCTTGTGTGCAGCAGCGGCACGACGGCGGTGAGGAGAAGTGGAGCGCGTACTGCTTGTCGGCAGGGAGCTCCGCCTGGGCTAGCGGCGAGAAGGCGATAGGGAGGATGCGGAGGGCGGCGACGACGACGGTAAGAGTGAGCACAGAGGAGGGGGGGAGAGAGGGGCTGACACGTGGACACCACATTGTGGTGGGCCCACTAAGGGCTAACTTGGCACGTCACGTAGGCTTGTCGTGTTGGGTTTGAACCCGTTTGGACTTAGATGACACAAAAGATAAGTTTGAGCATCTGAATATACATTTTCAGAGCTTGAGGATCTAGATGACACACGTTAACAAGTTTAAGAACCACACATTTATTTTACTTTTATCGTAGATAATTAGATGTATATACGCATGCCAGCATAATAAGGGCAAGCATTTTTGATAGTCAGCTGAACCGAACTTTCTAGACATATAAGCAATATATAAGTCCACTGTCCACACACAAGGGGAATCCTTCCAAGCGTATTAGAATGATTCTGTTACACGCATCTGTTCGAGTTCCATGATGCAACCCATATTGAACATTGGAGAAAGCAAGATGCATGACATCAGGTGGGCAACCATTTTTGGCCTGGAGCCCAACCGAACTCCGGGCCTTTAGACTTTGTACAAGCAATTTCACACAGGAGAAGCCTTCCCAGCCGTATTGTTAGAACGCTCTGGCCTTCATATGTATCCATTCCCATAATGTAGTCCATATCAAACGCTAGAGATAGATGTATGCAAAGTGAGCTAAGCATTAGGACTTCCAGACTCAGATTAAATTGCACCCTGCAAGGCTGCAACCACCTTATTGGAACAGATTTGGCTTCATACGCAATAGCAATTGCGCATCCATATCCTATCTAGTGATGCAACCTTAAACAAAAATGCTGGATATGGATGCACGGCTCCATTAATTAATGTGATTCAGATAGGAGTATATATAATAAAGCCCCAGCAGCCCACCGAACACATACGCAACCATTTTTAAGCAGTTTCATGTAGCTAGAGACTATGTTTACATTACATAGTCTCCAACAATAATGCTGGAGATATACACAGTTAATTGCAGCGGAGCAACCGTAATCCACACAACCACCTCTTCTCAACATAAATACTCGCTCGGCCGCATTTCTACATGTAAATCCAGACGTGTGACACAGCTGTATGTAAATCTCAACAAATGCTGCGGACAGAGCAGCTGTATGTAAGCACTTGTTGGCAGAGAGCCACCGCAGGAAGACAGCTGTGGTGCACTGTGCATGCATGTATGCCATATTGCCCTGGCAATGCGTGGCGCTGACACGGAGCACACACGCTCTCCAGCTAGCTAGCTGCCTTTTCTCTGCTTGGCATTTGAGACTGTGATCAGTAGATTATGTAAAAGATGTTTATATTGTAGGTACAATGAAATTTGGAAAGCGACCGGTGCAGACGATCTGATAAACTCAGTCTGAAGAGAAGAAACAAATAAACACTGTAATAAATATATAAGAAAAATGAAAAGAGAGGTACTAGTGAGATTATTGCAATTCCCAGTGGGGGGTTGAAATTAAAGCGAAAACCTTGAAAGGGAAGAGGAGGGGCATCAATGGTAGTGGCAGACCATGGCACACCAATTAGAGTGGCCTGACGATGGTGTTTGCGAAAGGGACCCAGCGTCCTCAATTCCCAAAGCTGTCCAGCATCTGATGACCGTTCTGCCCCTAGCTAGGCGTTGGTGTGGTTTTTATTTATTTTTACACGACCATTTTTACTACTACTGCCGGACAGGTAGACCCCTAGCCCTAGCTGGCTAGCTAGCTAGAGTCTTCGTGCTATGGGACGGAAGAACGTTGAGGCAGGCAGGCCAGCTGGGGAACCAGGTAGGACGTAGCTTGGTTTTTAGGTGCCTCGGCCTGCACGTACGGCACATAGAATGCACTCATGCAGTTGATGATTACTGTACTACTCCCACTCATGCAGCTGGGGATGAGAGAGATGTATGTTGACTGTAGGTTTTCTTTTTTGGTAAACAAAAGCTCATACTTGAGCTAGCAAGTGTGAATTCTGAGACGGTCATACTGTATTTTTCAAAGAAAACAGATGGAGACGCATGGTCATATTTTACCATACGCAGTGGTAGTACATTGATCTGAGGGTGGTGTAAATGCAGCAGAGGTGCGAGGCGGTAGGAGACACGCTTGGATGTACTTGGAGTCAATGGGGGCATACCACACAGGCAGCTGCACTTAATGCGGTGTGGTAGTAGTAGGTCACTGGGGCACTGCCACAACTGGGATGTATAAACATCAGGAGCCGCTCCCAGTCCCAGGCCGCAATTAAGCAGAACTAAGCTAGGGCACCGGAGAGGGAGGAAATGACAATGGCCATGCCAATGCCAATGGCATGGAGGATCGGAGAGGTGGTGGCGGCGGCAGGGTAGGCCATAGTGCAGGTGTGGGAGGGGGTGAAACATGGCCCTGTCGGTGGGCAATGGCATGGGCTTCTGCCTTCTCTTCACAGTCCCCAAGTCGCTCTCACCACTGCCCCTTGTGGACTCCTTCAAACCCACATAGCCTCTCCCCCCTCTCACGGCCCGTCACCTCCTCCCCCTCTCTCCTCGCTGCTGTTGTTCTCTTCTTCCTCTGGAGGTGCACGCAGAGAGAGATGGGTGATGGATAGATAAGATGGATATGTTCTCTCTTCCTACCTAGAGCAGCTCTCTCTCTCAAGGAAACATTCCCCACTTCGTGCCAAACTATTATTGTGATTGCTATTGTTAGCGTATTTTTCTTATCACTCCCTTGTGTAATCTAGCTTACCTCTTATACCAAGCAACATAATCCATCCTCCATCTTCTGCTAGCTTCCCCCTTGAGGCCAACACCATCCCCCTCTCCCCCTGGCTATTTCTTCCCCAAAACCTACAAGTAGAGGAGGGAGAGCACAGCACCACCAACGCAGCCTCCTCTCACACAAGGGGGAAATAAAAGAAAGCTAGGGAGGGGAAACAGATCCCTTTTCCTAGCTCCTAGTCCTAGCTAGGTAGTGGTAGCCGAAGCCATGGAGTACAAGCGATCATCGCATGTGGAGGAGGAGGAGGAAGAGGAGGAGGAGGAGGAAGAGGACGAGGAAGAAGAGGAGGAAGAGGAGGACGAGACCAGAGGCCACCGCTACACCACCGCAGCGGCGCCACCCGTTGGGGCCCCACAGCAGCAGCAGCAGGTGCACGCCCAAGCTCTTGGTCTCGGCACGCACTCCTCCCTGATGGACTCCGCCGCCTTCTCGAGGCCGCTCCTGCCTCCCAACTCATCTCTGGTGACGCAGCCACCGCTGCCTCCACCAGGCTTCCTGCCATCTCACCGCCAGCTGCAGCTCCATCCGAGGAGAGCGGACAGGGACAGTAGGGAGAAGGAGAGAGCATCCGGAGCGCAGCAGCAGGTCCAGCTCCGGCGCCACCAAGAGCCGGCGAGGAATGGTGGTCTTGGCGCCGCGGCGCCCCACCCGGCCCCGGCGCTCCCCGCCGTGGGGGCGGTGGAGGCGGCCCAGTGGAGGTACCGGGAGTGCCTGCGGAACCACGCCGCGCGGCTGGGCGCGCACGTGCTCGACGGCTGCTGCGAGTTCATGCCGTCCGCGGGCGACGGGGCCGCCGCGCTGGCATGCGCCGCCTGCGGCTGCCACCGCAGCTTCCACCGCCGCGAGGCGGTCCCCGGCGCCGCCGCCGTGGCGGTGCCCCCCTCGCCGACGACCCCCGCCGCCGGCGCCAACTCCACACGTGTCATGCCGATGCTCCTGGTGCCGCCGCACATGCAGACGCGCCCGCACGTCCCGGAGTCGTCCCCGGCGTCCGCGCCCGCCGCGCTCACCGAGTCGTCGAGCGAGGAGCTGCGCGGCCCCGCGCACGCGGCCGCGGCGGCGCCGACGGCGCACCCGCCCCACGCGCAGCTGGCCGTCGCGGGGCCCGCCTCCGCTCCCCCAGCGCCGAGCAAGAAGCGGTTCCGAACCAAGTTCACGGCGGAGCAGAAGGACCGCATGCGCGAGTTCGCGCACCGCGTCGGCTGGCGCATCCACAAGCCCGACACCGACGCCGTGGACGCCTTCTGCGCGCAGGTCGGCGTCTCCCGGCGCGTCCTCAAGGTGTGGATGCACAACAACAAGCACCTCGCCAAGATCCCTCCTTCGCCACCGTCCTCACAGACCCCGCCGCCGCCGCCTCACCACCATGGCCACCACCCACCACCTCCTCGCCACATCCACATCCACCACCCGCCGCCGCCGCCGCCGCAGCAGCAGCAGCAGCATGATGCATGAGCGAGTACCGAGTAGCCGTAGAGCAACGCGAGAGGATCAGAGGATGCCATTAGCTTATTAGCTCCCTTCTTTATCCTTCTTCCCTTGTAATTTCAGTGACATCCTGGCTGTTAAGGAGTTAACTCATTATGCAGAACTTAGGAGCCAGTAATATGATTATGTGACCTGATCTCGTTTCAGCCATACTTCCTCGTACTCCCTCATGCATTGACAACCATTAGGTTAGCATCATGGCACTTGCATTGACAACCATTTTACTTCTCTCTTATGCTAATGTTCAACTGCATTTTAGGGCTCTCTATCTTTCTCTCCTCTGGTCCTCTCTCTCGTCTCATGCACACAGTGACAAAGAGACCTCTTTCTCTCTCTGCGGTGGTGCTTGCCCGGCTGTCTTTGGATGTGTGCAGTGTCGTACCAGTGCTGCCGCAACCCTGCATTGCTTGATGCAACGCTCTCTTGAGCGTCCCCTCCTTTTGACTTTGCCTTTTGGGCTTTGTAGGATTCCTTTTGGCAGGGCAGCTGCTCCAGAGCATTGTGCTGTGCTCTTGGTGCAATGGCACTGCATGCATTGGGGTTTGGTTGGGTTTGGTGAGGGGCCCTATTGCTGGGAGGGGAATGTACTTAGGCATGGGGCTTTGTCATTTGGTGTGCAAAGTACAATTAGGCGGGTCATTAAAGCAGGGTTCCTGGCTTCTAAGCCTCTCTCTCACCAGTAGCTTTCTGTCCTCTCTTGAGGGTGTGTCCCCTTCTGCTGGCTTGCAGCCTGAACCCCTTTCTTAAGGGCTTTTGCAGCCTTCTTTGAGGGGCAAATTTGCTTGAGCTGCTTCTACTAGCCTTCTGCCAAAGCGCTAGTACAGTAGTGTAGTACTGGCAATAGAGGTTTCCTTTTTTTTTTTTTTTTTGCCCCATCACTCTCTTTGGCCACAAGTGCAGCAGCAGTACTACTGTTGACTGTGGCATGGAGTTGGGGACTTTGGCCAGAAGGCAGGTGTGTGCGCCATGCCGCCATGTGAGTGTGGCCTGGTGTGTCAGGAACTCAAAAGAGAGAGAAAGAAGCCCTGTGTTGTATATTTGAGTGTGTTGGATTCATGGATTATGGGTATGCAGCAGCGGGGTGAATGATGTGTGAATTGTCGGCAGGAGGAGGCTTGGATCGGAGCCATTCAAACATTGTTATGTCTGTGATGTGGCAAGGAGAAAGGTGTGTTGTTTGTTGCCTTGCTGGTAATGACATCTCATCTGATTTAGTCGTTTTATGTCACCAGCACAAGCACAGCAACAGCTACAAAATGATGGGTATGTTTCCTTGATTCGAAATCTGAAACTGGTGTTTCTGTGGCGAGTCCTAAATGGGTACTCCAGTATCTTTCAGCTGCCAAAAGTTTCAGTCCTAGGCAGTTATAAAGAAGATTTGTGTGACGCGTCTGAAAATTTTGTCGAATTTCAGAGGGTATAATAACTGCTCCCTGGAGCTAAGGGCATGTTTGAAATTTCACAGGAATCGTATAAGAATTTCAGTTGAAACAGTTCAGTCCATAGAAAAAACACGGAAACGGAGAAATTTTCCTTTAATCCAAACGGGGCCAAAAGTTCATTCAGATTTTCAGATAACATTGGGTGAACTAGAACTTCGGTAAAGTTAATAGAGCTTTCCAAGCCTCCTTTTTCTAGTGATTTTCAAGCGAGCAGTAGCAGCCATACAACAAAAGAAGTACAGGATCTTAAGCACAACCAATAAATAAACACCCTGGAATCTGTAGGGGCCGTGTACTTTGCAATAGCTCACCTTTTGTGGTTCCAAAAGCGAGATTTTCAGAACAAGACGTTCCTGATATGCGTGCATGTGAGTGATCATGCTTATTTATTCGATCAGGGACTGCATCATTTACACGAAAGATTGATTTAGCGGGGGACCATACTCATGCTGTGGCCGGACTGTTTGTGCCCGTCGCTGCTCTTCGTAGTCTGGAAAAACCTTTCTCGGTGGAATCAGAACAGGAAAAAATAGAATGGCAGTCATTATATATTTTAATAAAGAAAAAGACAACCGGGCCACGAGAAACTCTTTTTCTCAAGTTCATGTGTTCTTATAATCAACCAATGCGATATATTTTTCTGACGCTGTAATATATTTACGCTGTAAAGCTGACACGCACATTGTTCTGAGCTCAGATGAGCGAAACAGATGCATTGGAGGCAGCAGGATGCGACGGTCCCTTTCAGTCCGCCCATTTGAGCTCACCGGTCCAAATGCATCTGTTTGGGCTCACCGGTCCGCCCACAATAGAGAAGAGTTTAAAATATATCCGGTCCGCTCAGGGAAGAGTTTGAAATATACACAGTGGTATGAATGGACTCATGAGAATAGCCTGGGCAGCCTAAATTATTGGATCATTTTCTTTCATAAACAAGGGTAATATTCTACCAAGAATGGCTAAATCAATAGGGAAGAGATTCATAAAACATGGTGCAAACCTCCTATAACGATTCACTAATTTCAGTTGGAGCATAACTTCGGCCTATTTGGCTATCCCTCGGGGCCAATTCTTGCTGCAAGCAAGCACATGGAACTAAAATGGTAAGAACAGACCCTCTGCGTACAAAATCTCTCCGATTCACAACATCCACTGCTACCGAAGTTAGTGGGAGGTGATTGTCCCTCGTCACCAAACCTGATCTCTGAAAACCAGATCTGTGGCTTCTGGATAAATATTTCTTGCTGATCAAGCCATACCTTCAGAAGCAAGCTTGATGCGTTGGTGATGCTCAGTGACCTTGTAGTCAACTACTTCTGAAAACAACTGGGGATCCAATGTACAGTCGGGGCGTCCATAAACAGCAGCTTGCACGCTAGCCACTAGCTTTGCAATCTCCCTGCCAGAGAAACCATTGATCTTCCGTGCAGCTTCCCTGAGCAAATCGTCATTTATGTCCTTCACCTGAATCTTCCGCTGCTGCTTCTTGAAAAGTGCGCTCCAAGAAGACCCTTTGCCCTCTTCCTTGAGTATATATTTGTTCAAGTACAATTTGAGCAACTGGAACCTCTCCTCCTCCCCAGGTAGTGGGAACTCTATGACATCATCAATACGGTCAGTGATAGCAGCATCAAGGTCACCGGGTCTATTTGTCGCAAGGACAAGGACAATATCCCTGGACTGGTCACCGGTTCGAAACAATAGTGCATTGAGTGCACTTCGTTGGGCTTCGCTCATATGTGTACTGTTACGCCTGGTATATTGAAAAATAAAACAAATTATTAGAGATAGACGGAGCTCGTGGAACTTATTGTACTTGTGGAACAAACCATTTAGTACAAACACATTTACAGTTTTCTTATGATTATTGCATTGGTCATACTAATAGCATGTTTGGCTCAGCTCCCTGTAACATAATCCGAGCGTTAACCGTTTACATTAGAATATTATATCATGTTTGTTTCAGCCTCCACCCTAACAAAGTCACACGCAATAAATAAACCAATGTCCCTCCCATAATTGAATAGCATTTCCCTACTCCTGTATCATAGGGTTGCAGTTCCATTTAACAGAGAATGAAGCAAACAAAGTCAGGTTTCAGTGACATATACCATGTGTCATTGCACTACCATCTCATTACATTTATGTTTGTGTTACGGAATCTTAGCCACACTAGCTAAGAATGGACAGAACAAAACGATGATATTCACGAATCATGATAGCGTAATGGTAGCACCAATTGAAGAAAAGCTTGTCCAACACCGGTTGGGATAGTTTGGACATATCCAACGAGGACCTTCCGTCCTCCCGAAGTACCAGTGCATAGTGGAATCAAAGGGTGGCTTAACTATGAGAGGTAGGGTTCAGACGAACTTGTCATGGGATGAGGTGGTAAGAAGATACTTGTCAGGATGAAATTTACCTAGAGACCTGGCTTGGATAGGTGCGGATGAGAAACAGCTATTCACATGCCTAATAAATCATAAATAGGCTTTTCTTTATTTTCCTTGTTAGTAGCTCTTGTTGGGTTCAACTCTAGACTACCCCAAATTGCTTAGAACTAAAAGGTTTTGATGTTGTTGTTGCTGCTGCTGATTGCATCAATGGGCACCAGCTGAAGTAGAAGGGCTTTTTTCAGAAGGGAGGGTAAGGGATTTTGGGAGAGAGGTAACCACAGGCAGGTGATTGCAAACATTTTTTGAGAGATGGAAGAGCCCATAGACTGGGATGGTGAGAAACATTGGGTGAGAAGAGAAAACTGCACCGCTGCTAGTCTGCTACACTACTACACAGTATTACCAAGTTTCTCACAATGCTGTTGGCCTATAATTAAACCGGGAACAAATTGAGCTTCAACTGGGGACAAAATGCAAGACTGGTAAACAGAAATTAAATTCGTTTTAAGATTCAAAATTAGTTCAGTTCAAGATTGATAACTATGGGAACATTCATATGCTTGAGTTCAGGTTGCCGCTCATATTAATCAGAATATCACCTTAGTAGTCAGGCTTATGAGGCTTATGGTTTAAGAGTCAAGTTGAAAACTTACTCGCATAAGAACGCATCAGCTTCATCAATGAAAACCAGCATGCCTTTCTTGGACTTCTTGGCCCAGTCAAATATTTGATGAATCTTGGTAACAGCCTCTGATCCTAAGGGTGCAACATCTCCTCCCGTCATCATGGCATAATCCAGGCCCTGTCACATCAGGGATTTAGGGGGTGAGACTGAGTGTGAACTATCAATCTTAATTACCAAACATGTATCTTGACTAGTCCCAAGTGGCTATAAATTTATACTGTAATAAAAATATGTTCAACAAGGAAAGTTGCAGACAGCTTCTGTTGAGTTAGAATGGTTAGGCTGTTGAAACCCAGGGTTGATACCCCCCCCCCCCGGTCACCACTGGGGGGTTCGAAGGGCAGCACACTTGTCTTAAAAATCACTCTATAATCATTTTAAATCTAAGTCAATCATTTCAGAAGACCAAGCGACTATGTATGTTCCTATGGATGGTGCAATAATAGTAGATCCTCCAAAGTCGAAACTTACAGATTTGCGAGCCATCTCCCTGGCTACTAAAGTTTTGCCAGTTCCAGGAGGCCCATAGAACAGCATGTTACGGAACGGTGCACCGTGAGATTTTGTATTCGCAGTTGCTCGAGCAAGATGTTCGATCCTCCGCTTCAGTGAAGGGTGCAGAATAACATTCTCAAAGCCCGCTCCGCTTGATAAAGATGCAGAGCTAGGTTTGAGTAACCTAGACATTGGCAATGGGAACTTTGGCATTGATGATTCTCGGATCAACGAAGGCTGGCCCAAGATTCTATTAATGTAACCCCATGTAACCCTCGCTCCTTCCCTGAAAATTAAAATGACCAAATAATAAAATGAGAAGTTTCTATTATTGTTTGTGAAAATGGAACAGGTACATCTAGGATATACTAATGTTTTATGTGTACCCAAACTCTAAAAGGCAAAACCAATATGATATATAGGTAGCGAGGCAAACCTAGTAGTATAAACTCCAGCAGCCAGTGCAGTGACTCCTCCGATACCCATTATTAGCTTACTCCTATCAGCAAACAGTGCTCTGAATCCACCTACAAGTTCACATTAGAAAGAAGGATCATAACCAGTGCAAATAAGAAATTAGTACATTGCATCGTCATTTTATTAATACAGTTTTTTTCGATAAGAAGAAGACGCTGATCCTTGTCTGTATTTCAGCATACACTGAACAATATGGTTTCACAAAATATGTACTCCATCCATTCTTTAATATATGGTGTTGATTAGTCCAGTTTTTAACTAATCATCGTGAAATATTAAAGAATGAACATTCAAATAAGTGTGAAGAAACATTCAACAAAAGGTGAAGAGGTTTTGTGGTGGAAGAATAGGGCAAAAAAAGGTGAAAAGGTTTTGTGGCGGAAGAATAAGGATATGCCAGCAAAATACTCTGAAAAACATTCAACAAAAAGTTTTTATTACCTACAAAGTATTTAAAGAAGAAGAAAAAAAGATGGTCAGCAGAGATGAATGCACCCCAAACGAACAAAGTAGAGGTTTATTGTTTTCAATTGCCTGACATAGTCTAGCAGGAGTGGCAGAATAACTTTATAAAAATTGCTAATGAAAAGAGCATTTAAACCTTCAAGATGTGAAAAGGTTGTATTTATTGCAGCGAGCCACTTCTCCTTTTCACCCTTCATGCGTTCCAGCATCATTCTTCTTGTAACATCTTCTGATTGTGTCTGTTCAATAGCTCGAGCTTCTGCTTCTGCTAAAGCTATAACTCTGTTTGTTTCCTGAACTTGTTTAGCCTTTTCTTTCTCGGTCTGTATCATTTCCTCCAAAATCTTCTGCTCTGTGGCACGCCTAGCTTCTTCTTTCCTGATGGCAGATGCCTCTTGCATCTTCACAAGTTCAGCATCCTGTCGCCTTTGTACTTCACGCTCTGTCTGTCAAAAGAGATGATTATTAAGCTGTGTGATGCTCAAATAGCAGCACCAAAAAAAAAAACACATGCATATTTAAGCATACTATTATAGGCGGTAGGCAGGTAGCTAGATGAAAGAAAAAAAGGAGATTCTTCAATACCTGCATTCTTTTTCTAGCTAATTCATCCTCATAGCGTAATGCTTGTGCTTTTGATTGCGCTTGTTGTTGCAAACTATTTCTGTAATCTTCGGATTCTTTCTTCTTCCTCTCCTGCAGATCAGATATTGAGGATCAACAGCGGAACACAGGTACATTGCTGGAAATCAACACCCAAAGAAAGTGAAGAAAAGGAAAGAAAAACTGTAACACATCACCAAACTTCTATACTTGAACTTTTTCATGTTGAAGTGTTCTTCATTCACATGCTGTATAGTTTCATATTTATAGTTCCTATCCGCAAAGGTCTGCCGGAGTTGTTTTGCATATCCACCGTTGCTATCCAAAGTTTGAAATCTCATTGTAAAGTGGATATGTTTTACTAATCCCTCTTCTAATGGTAACACCAATCTTATGCAATCGATTCCAACTAAGTAGGCGTCAAAAAAAAAGATTCCAACTAAGTAAAATTAGTCAGACAGTTAGGCAAATTAGGTTCCAAGTAGACTCTGGGTCCTTATAAGCAACCAATATCCAAACGCAGTTACGTGCCCTCTGCAGCATTGAACAATATTTTGCATCAACAAAGGCGAAAAGACGTCGGGAACTTACCATATCCCTGAAGTGCTCGTTGATGGCATATTGAACCTTCTCGACCTCCAGCTCCGTGAGCCGCGTCTCCTCCTGCTTCCGCATCAGTTCAAACACCTGAACCCGACAAGCAACATGAACGGTGTCAGGAGGGGCAGGCCCCGGTTAGGTGGGGCAAAAGAGCGAGCACCTTGCCTGCTTGGCGAGCGGGGAGTTGTTGATGTACCGCAGCGCGCGGGCCATGCGCTCAAGGGTCTCGGGGTCCCGGCCGAAGGCGGTGGCCCCCAAACCCTCGCCGTCGCCTGAATCTGACGACGCGGACTGGCGGCGGAAGAAGGAGCCGCCATCGGCGTACGCGACGTTGGTGAGCGACGCCACCGCAGCAGCTGCCCCGGAGACGGCCCACGCCGTCCTCCCCGGTGAGCGCAGGCGTAGGCGGCGCAGCATGGCCAGGGAGGCGTAGGGACCCAGGGTTTTTGCGTGGGGTTTTTGGCGGTGCGGCGACTGGAGGAAGAGACGCGACGACACCGAAGAGGAAGGAAAGAAACCCTCCCGCTTTCTTTCTTCTTTTCCAAGGGAGGCGTTTCCTAGAATCCAGGCTTTGGACCGACCAATTACTAGGTTCGATTCTGTTCCTTGGGCCCGTTATGCGCAATGGCAGGGCTGAGCATTCATTACAAAGTATATGTTGGGCCGAAGCATTTGGGCTGGGGCTGTACAAGGCTCAATTATCCAGTGAGCCGAGAGCCCGAGAATGTAGCCTGCACTTGCTGGCTTCCTGCGCTGCCTGTCCAGAAGGAAGATGCAACACTAATCCCCAACCAAAGATATTATTATTATCAATTTGGTTAGCTTTCTGCTGACCTATGTTACAAAACAGAAGAGAGAGCAGAGGTGAAGACGCAAACAACCAAAACAAAAGAGCTGGGACTGCAAGAGAAGGGAGCGATACATGATGAATCATGTGCGTCTAAACACTAAAATGAAGTTAGTCTGCTACAGTAGGCCTACAACATGAGGGAGTCAGGGTTAGTAGTCATCTTCATCGTCCAGGTCTGGATCGTTGGATGGTCGTAGCCTCTTGCCATCTCTCCCGCCGAGGCGCCCACCCTTCTTTGGTTTCCCTCTGCCGGAAATACACGAGGAATCAGAACCAGGAAACAGGCATCAACACCATGAACAAAACTTCATTTTGCAACAACCAAGACAAATTCTTCACGACCTCACAAATTAAGTGTATTAAGGCAATTCCATAAAATAGCTAAATTGTATCTAAAGAAACTTACTGCCCATTTGCAGGGATGCTTCCACCCTTTGAACGACCTGTTCCAAATTCTCTTCCGTCTGCCAGGATGACACAAGTATGGAAATTGGAATGTGTTTTCGTCTCAACGGATTTGAATTTCAACCAAGGAAACCAGCGAGAGCTTACCATCTCGTCCCGTCAAATGCTCATCGGCCTGTTTATGCACAGGAAAAGGAAAGGGAGTCGAAATCAACAAACTCCAAAATTTGGAAAGCAACAGGAAAAAGAACAGTTTGGAGGAATGCTCTATTCAGCAACATCATACCGCTGGAGAAGTAACTGATGACAGAGAAAATAACCTCTCATCGGCCTGAAATTTCCGGGAGCGTTTGAGGCTGAAATCAGGCAGAAACCATCATGAATGCTTCTATGTGGTCAGCTGTTACTTGAATTGCTTCTAAAATGCAAAATGAACAAAGAAAAATAGCTTGTGCAGAATAATACACTAGACCATAAACTCAAATAGCCAGTGATTACCATAGTCTAAATCATATTTTCAGATATAAAGCTCCCATGCTGTGTAGTTGACACTACATGAAGTAGGGAGAGAAACTGACATGACACAACATAACACCAGTGTAAAAACATTCTGGGCTATAATTTATAAAGCACCTGCTGTACATCTTGCACCCAGATTTTCATCCAATAGCTAGATTATATACATGACTAATGCTGATGCATACATTTCTAAGCTCAGGTCTCTATCGTATAGCTAATGCAATCAAAGAACAGAAACATTGAAAGATTATGAGAATTTGACTCCAAAAAAATTACCAAACTCTCCAAACATTTAAGATTGCATCAGTTTATTCATAAACAAAATAACAAAAACTTAGATGTCTTACTTAGAAGTGTTCTTTGAGGATGACAAAAATGATTCAAAACCCTTCAGTACACTTCCATATTGATTAGACTCTTGCAGGTAGGTGGTCTCCATATCATAAACCTGGTAGTGTATTGAAATTAACACTAGTTCAACAAAAAATACTAAAAGCATGGACAGTAAGAATTTAAACTTCTCTGGTTGTTTATATATTTGTCCATGTCCGAACAATAATGATGTTTTCGCAGTTTTTGCTAAATATAATTGCTCATCTAGCTATTACCGATGTAACAAGTAAGTACAGACTTTTGCATGAAAGTTTACAAATATTTCAACATCGTTTGTTGTACCTCAGCTATAAAGGTTAACCTTAAAGTCACCATGACAACATGCAGGTGACACTACAGAAGTACAGATCTTGTGCTGCCCCTAGGACATAGGATTAACAGGTGCCTATTTGGCAAGAAGCACGGATCCCTCCCTGGATCGAAAGGCTTCATACAAGAGCAATATGGATCCCTCCCTTTTATGGACAAGAAACATTGCTATTTTTGCTAAAACAGGTCAACTGATCCATTTTGGACGAAAACATAAGATTCGCTACTAAAGCAAGATTATTTTCTGTATGCTAGAAGGGTTGATAGATTGATAGATTCTATGAGAAGCATTCCAGAATATAGCTTCAAAAGTTCTTAGGTCATCAAAGAGGTGGAATGTCCATTTATTATAATTGATTTCTGACACGGTATATAATTGCAACTTTGTAGTTTAACAATCAACAAAGACAAAAGGTTTTAGCATCAAGCGTTTCATATTGTACGAAGTCCAAGCTGTCGATAGAGCACATGGTTAAGCACATCGGTTAAATTCAATTCAATTCTCTAGATCCTTGATTTAATCTGATCATAAACTTCATTCGCTGCACCCACTGTGTGCGGTAACTCCCCCAAATTGATGTCATAGTTCACTTCCATTCTATCCAATGGATACTATTCTTGAGACTGAAGGCCACGATGGTTCTGTGCGTAGCATCATGGTTTCAATGTACTCGTTCTGATTTGTTTTCATCTGAGATTTGTACTTGTTCTTGAGGTAATATGAACACATTTTGGAAAATTTCAGGTTGCCAGAGTATATCAGCAAGTCGAATTCTACCATCTCTCAGCGAATCAAATCACAATATCGACCATCAATTTTCCTGGAGCAGGGGATTCACATCTTTGAGACTGCAAGTCCCGTGACGGACTCCGGAGAAAGATCGCGTCCTTCGAACAACAGCCGCGCCCGCCAACAAAAACCCTACCCGAAAAGGGGGGGCTCAAGGGTCAGTGGGAGGTAGAGAAGACCTAACCTGGCGCTCGATGGACCGGAGCTCCTCCTGGAGCTTGGCGCGCTTGCTCATGAGCGCCGAGAGCATCGCCGTGGGATTGGGAGCCGGAGGCGCCGGCGAGGGCGCGGAGCCTGAGGCGGCTTTGTGGCCGCCGCTCCCTCCTCCGCCTCCCGAATCCATGGCCGAATCTAGGGTTTGAGTTCGCGCCCGCCTGTCCGGGGTGTTGGGTTTCGGCTCGGAGGCTGGCGACTCGTCGTGAACCCACCACGTCGCCCGCGAATCCTCGGGTGAGGCCCTTTCTCTTTTTCGGCGCACTCTCACTCAATGACTCGAGCATTGTCAAATTTAACACCGAGGCTTGTTTATTATTCATTTCGTGTGTTTCCTTTTAACTTTATTTTTTTTCTTTTTCGCGCCAAGACAATGAACTATTTTTTACCCCTGCTTTTATCGCTCGACTAAGATTAAATCACACAAACACCGCACGCACATGATAACATCAAATTCATTTCTCTCTAGATCTCTGTGAAAGACAATGTCGCCGCCACATTTAGAACTTTGAATTAAAAGAATTGTTTCTTAATCATGTGTTTTGTCTATGGTTTTGGACTATTTGTGTGAAAATCATCTACGGTTCCTGTAAAAATCGTATATTAAAAAAAACTAGACTAAGTGGCCACGTGCCCACATTATCACAGAGCACGACAAAACAAAAACACCGCACAGATGTACACACATTTAACCCCATGTCTTCTTGAATCGGACCTCCATATTGCTTTGCTGTCCTTGTTCGGCGACACTACATCTCCAGATTCTAACATCTATCAGCGTGTTGGTGACACTAGACTAAGTAGGAAGAACAGTGAGACTCTTTTCAACCTTCTTCTTGATAAAGTTCCAAGCAGGCCCAAATTTTTAGGACCCCTTCCGATGGTAGAATTATTTCCCCTTGATTCTTTGGGCTTTCTCTGGTAAAAAAAAAAGCATTTGTGCTGCAACAAACCTAAAGACTTCAGAGGTTCAGCTCTCCTAAGCTTTGATATATTATGTGGTTAGCTTTCATTTAAGGGATTTCTATTTATGCACCGGATGATTTCCAATTGTCTTTTTTATTCACTTTTTTTATGGCTACGATTGCTTCAAAACTTGTGCACGTCATTGAGCTTTTCCATCTAGCCCATTCTTATGTTTGTTTTTCCTTTTCTATTTTTTTTATTCGGCACCCATCCCTTCGTTCCCTTTCCCCGCTCTCGCCAACAGCAGCGCCGCCCTGATCGCCATCAACGGCCTCCCCCCTCCCCATCCATGCCGCCGCCCAAAAGCTTCCTCCCACCTCACCTCACCGCTCGGCCCACCATGGTTGGCACCTAGGCTCCTCAACCCACGCCGACCGCCTCGCACCCGCGCCATCGTCCTTTTCCCCTCCGCATCCCGCCGCCCAGTGCCTCTCACCGGCAAAGGAGAGGGAGTCGATGACGCCTAGGTTCCTCGCGCCGCGTCAGCCGCCTCATGCCCGCTTGGTCGTCCCGTGCCCTGATTGGTCTAAAAAAATGGATGAAAACATAATACATATCATCTGGATGATAGGTAGTCACTTCTTTCATTCATTCAAATTGCCTGATTAACTAGGAGTGCATTATCACTTAGAATTGTATTTTTTATTGGTCCGTAAATCCAATGTTCCAAAATCAGGATGCGATACTTCTCTTCCATTTAGAACTACAAGTCATTTGACTATTTGAACACTAACTTTGATATATTCACCTTATTCAGAAAATATTACTATTATTATTATTTATTTTTGCTGTAATTTATTATATCATAATTATTTTATTATATCATATCTTCAAGGATGAGTGAAAATTATTTTGATTATAGTTTTTCTGAACAAAACGAATGTCAAACATAGCATTAAAAAAGGTTAAATTAACTATGAACTGAAACAGATTGGAACGAATTGAGTACATTTATTTGTATCAAATGGCGTTATTGAACTTTTATCCCATCAAATCACTTTATCATCTGCCATTCTGCTGAAGCGGGCCTGACGCTCATCTCGCGAACGGAGTTGGGTCTTGTCCCTGGCATCTCGCCCGGCCCAGACTGATACAACTGCACCGCACGGCCCAGTCCAGGCGCTTGCCGAGCATCGATCGGCTCCGTTCGGCTCATCAACAACCTACCACGACGCGACGTTCGCGCATCCCGGAGCAGTTTTAACGCATGCGTCATACGCGCGTTTGCCGTCGTCGCGGACCCTGTTCGGGGCGGACTCGCTCGTCTTTTTTTCCCGTCACGGTTCGCATCTGCCTCCTGGCGGTGCGAATCCATTGGTTGCTTTGCTTCGCTTCGCTCTTTTTCCGTCGCACTGAAATGTTCAGAGCGCGGTTACGTGCCGAAACATGCACTGTACGATTTGGTTAATACCACCGCTAATTTGATTGGGACTGATCCCGCGGTTTGCGACTTCGTGTGTACATGGCGCTAGCGGGCCGCGACGTGACCATTTGACTCCACCGTCCGGTCGTACGTTGAGATCAGACTGCAGACGGCGCCCTGCGCTGGCTGACGCACATCTCCGGCTGCTCCTACGTTTGAACTTTCAAGTCAACCCCCCCCGCAGGCAGATCAGACAACCATATGTGTCTTTTTCCCGATCAACTATCCAAACATACAATAATTTGCATTGATTGATATAGTAATAGAGGCAGGGCGTACGTGTGGAAAGAATCTCTCTAGCTAGGGAACAGGCCAGGGGATTTGCCTGTTGGGCGACCAGAATGATGAGCACCTGGTCGGGCTGGCCGGACGACCCTCAAAACTAAACGGCCTTCTCTTCTCTATCGACCATCATCACTAGCTGCTGCGGCACGCTCTTCACTCGACCGCTAAGCTAAAGACCCCCTTCATTCATTAATTATATACTCAATCGCAGCCCGGCCGGCCGGCGCGCCGGCGCCGGCACCGAGTCTTGGAAATTTGGAATCGATCGACCGAGAAGAGGTCCTGCACCGGCGCTCGATAAACGAACGCGTTTGAAGCCTTCGTGGCGAGCGAGCGCGCATGCCGGCCGTACGTCGTGTTCACCCGTGTCGTGTCGCTCCGGTCCGGTCCTTTTCGCGTGTGCGCTCGCGTATTGGACTCTGGGCAAACAAGAAAGCCCGTTCCCATGTAGCGGCGATTTCCTTCGCATCGCATCCCATCCCAGCTCCAAATCTCCAATGCTCCATGGTCCATGCATGCCGTGTTATCGTCACCAGCGCGCGCGCGGCTCACCCTCGCGGCCTCGTGGCGTGCTACTACCTTTCTTAACCAATTGACCCAGCCACTTATCTTCTCGGATCGATGAGATAGATGCCCACGATCACCTCCGTGTATCGGATCGGAATACCGTGCCTTTCTGGGTCAAAAAGGGTCGCGCGCGCGCGAGTCGTGCTACGGATACGCAACCGCTGCGTATCGGCGGTGAAACAGCAGCATCACAGGGACCCTTCCACGACACGTCGAGTTGACCTCACCTCGCGCTAGTTTTCAAAACGCTGCTAGGCTGCTACCACCACTAGCAGTGTACTGTAGTAATTCTAGTATTTGTGACCCCGGACGGTGTGGCACACATTGACCGCGGGTGGTGCCATATACAGGAGGTCGATGCGCGAGATGCCCGCGGCGGGGACGCCATCGACGAGGTCGTCACCTGCATGCGCGCGCTCGGTCGCTGATCGCGATCACCCGGCGCCCGCGTCAGCTTTTGAACTCAACCGTGTCGTCGTCGCTACTATACTACGCGCCATATGCAAAAGACGCACTCGTGGCGCCTGGCGCACCCGCACGACTCGATCGAAACATGCCCGGTCAGGCGGGGGTGACGCTGCCGCGGCAAGCCATGCGTCTGCAGGCCTGCAGCAGCGCACGTACTTATAGGTATACTGCCAGTATCGACTAGAAGGCTGACGATGTAGGAACCACCGACCCCCCGTCCGCCACCGAGGTAGCCCCGTCCTCCTCCAGAGTCCAGAGACAGGATCACCATTCACCATCTCGTGTCCCCCCTGCTAATTAACAACGTAACTACCACCCGATGATGTCCATAACGCAGGTTCCGCCACGTCGAAACCACACCGCACGTCCCCGGCGACGTGTCGGGGCCTGCACGTCCTGCGCCAAAAAGGCTCATCATGGCGTCGGAGATCACCTCGATCGCTCACCAGTGAGTGGGGGTGCTTTGTCGCGGAGAGAGGCAAACTGCGTGGCCACGTACGTCTCCAAGCCCAGGGCCGAGGACCAACCACGCCGGTGACGCCACGCCCTCTCTGCTTTGACGACGAATCGAATCGAATCCCATTCCATTGCTTTCGTCGCGGGGCACCACTGAGGCACCGCCCCGCGGATCGAATTCAGGTTTCAGGCGAAAGATTCGGTTCGACCCACCAGGGCAGTCACCGCACCACCAGCATCGACATGGTGCGCGGGCGGGCCATGCCCTGTCGCCCAGCGGCCCGACGGGAGACGGCACGTCGTCGTCGATCGGAACCGGGTGGGTCGGCGAGGAGACGCCCGCGCGCGCGCGGCTGGCCGACGCTCGCGCCGGCGTCGCATGGGGCATGGCATGGGACGGGAGCCACTCCTCAGCACCAGAGAAACCACGAACCGCCCGTCTAAAACAAAGCTCTCGAGGTCCCGACCGTGTCGGGCGGCGGCGGGCGTCACTCGCGCCTTGGGTGCCGTCACACCACACACCACACACCAGCAAGCAGCAGCAGCGAAGAATCTTCTCCGAACAGGCCTGTGCCCGGGGTCGTCTTTTCTTATTCTTAACCTACTACAGCCGCGCTCACCGCGGCGATACCTGTTGCCCGCGGCTAATCCGTTGCCCTCTCGTCTTAATTAAATTAACATGCCGCGCGCGGAGGCGGAGGCGGAGGCGGAGGCCGCTGGGCCGGGGTCCGGTAACCGCCGCGGAGCCGCGTCGCGGAAGGTGCCGCACGGGGGCCGCGCGCAGCGATGGATGGATCAGCGGCCGGTCGCCACGCGGGCCCCGCCAACGCACCAATCCAATCCAAACCAATCGAATCTCTCTGCGGTCTCCCTCGTCAGAGCGAGGGCGGGGGGAAAGGGGCGGCCGCGCCGAGCAGGTGCAGGTGGTGCCATCGGTGGCGGGCCCCGCGAACCGCTACGCCTGCGCGGAGCCGACGACCGGGGAGGGAGGAGGTGCGGTGGACGGGTGGAGTAGAGTGTGCGGTGGTAGGGTGGAAGTGGGAGCCCGGAGAAGAATTTTCGACACGAGCCCGAAACGAATAAAACCCCCAAGCGTGCGCCGCGCCCTCTGCCCTGCCCCCATCCCTTTCCCCCTCCCCTCATCATTTCGACGATTCCACACCCCCTCTCCCTTTCTCTCTCCCCCCTCTCGGCGCGGGCGCCATCTTTATCCGCCTCCG
This sequence comes from Paspalum vaginatum, assembly GCA_030272315.1. Taxonomy (NCBI): domain Eukaryota; kingdom Viridiplantae; phylum Streptophyta; class Magnoliopsida; order Poales; family Poaceae; genus Paspalum; species Paspalum vaginatum. The sequence continues at coordinate 6,750,225 of CM059015.1, forward strand.
CCGCGCCGCTGTCCAGGGGGAGGAGGCGAAGGGCAGCCGCCGCCTTCCCTGATCGGCTGCTCCTGGTTTGCGGATTCTGGTGGCGGGCTAGCCGGCTGGGCCAAGCCATGGTTCAGTGAGCCGTGAGGAATCCTTGCGCCGCAGGAGAAGGATCACCATCTCGTTCAGCGGTCCGTCTCCTCTCCTCTCCTCCCTCCTCTGTCTATTTCTCTGCATACGTCTAGGTCGTTCGTGTTCTGAATTGCGCCGTGCTGCTGCTCCGCCTCCAGGGACCAAGAGGACAGAGGAGGTTCTTCTGCCGGTTGCGTGCACCGTCTCCCGGGCTTTTGACGACGGCCTCTGGGATCATTGGTCTGCTCGATTCATCCACCCAAGCAAGGTCGGTCACCATCTGCCCTGTTCATTCTTCTTCTGCCAACCTCTGGTGCTTGTCCGCTTCATGAATCATGATTGTGTGTTCTCCTCTGCTGCCACCCCCCCATCTTAGTGAGATCAGCCGATTGCGCTGTATCAGAGCAGATGAGTATTGTTGTATGAGCGGTCCTGTTGACCGGTTTTTGTACGTATATTGAGTAATTAATCCTTTGCCTTCTCCTGCACTGTTCTTGCCTGCGACCGAAAAACCCCACCTTTGTTTCTTCTAGGCCCACACCTTATCACAAACAAAGGGTTGATTTGTATTGTTCTCCTCTTCTACTTCTTTTCCCTTATGTTTCCCTGCACGAGTAGTCGACCAGGTTGCCATTTTTGACTTATGGTGCCAAGCGGCTGTATCATATCATCCAACTCAACTGGAAATACTTTACTTAGAAAAGTGTAATTGATAGGGACTCATGCTACATGAATAAATCTGGTTTATCTAGGTTTTCTTGCGGTTGGCATAGCGCTTGCAAGGTGTAGAGCTGAAAGTTTGTGAGGAGTGCCGGAGACGAAGGATGGATTGGAACATTTGGTGCAATGTGAATTTCAAACTCAAATTTTTTATTAATTTAGTTATATTAGAAATTTTGTCAAAAAAATTTAGAGACAGTTCTCGGGCAAAAAAAAAAAAAAAGGTCAAATGCTTATTGATATTTTTGAGACAATACATGTATTGAGTCGAGAGTAATAATGGCAGAACACACAATTAGTTGAAGGAACATTTCTTTAATCATAATAAGAGGTCAAAAAGGCATTATGTTCATAAATTGGTTTCCTTTTACCTATGGTGGGAGCTCAACTGAAATGAACCACATTTTGTTCTTTCTAAATGCCTCAATGTTAGAAAGAACAAAAAGGCAAATTTGCCAATAAATTGACTTCTGCCTATGTTGGGTCTCTGGGAGGTGGTGCAGGACTAGCACACTTCATTAAACCATGGGTCACAGGATCTGAAGGCATTGACTTTTGTGCCCATGAATGCTAATATACTGGTACTGTTCAAAATGTTATTTTAGGTAGAGTTGACCTGTAATAAGATGCTCTCTGTTCAATTGCCAACTGTTTGACTATTGTCCACATGCGAATCTATGGTATTCGACAATTGCTAGACATTGCTGGCATGAATCTTTTCCAAAGCATCCAGATGTCATCTGCTCTCTGTTTAGCTCAGGATAAAGGTGACTAACATTAGTCAGACATTTCACACAATGCAAATGATGGATTGATAAAGAAAGCTTGACTTTTCCTTGCCGCAATTGGCCATCGCATCCTGTGAGATTAGGCAGTTTTTTTGGCCTAACTATTCTAACCTTCATAATTGGTAAAGCAACTAAGCACTCACTCATGAAGTTCACTTGGATTGATATGGTTTTAACATCATTATTCAGTGTCATCATAAGACCGTATTCCTCAGGATCACCCCCCCTCCCCCCCCCCCCGATTCTGACATCATAGTATTGTCTTGAACATCAGGACTGCTGGGATCAAGGTTGGCAACCTTCATTGTGGATGGCGAACGGCAGAAATGAAGTTATGGGTACATCTCAGCGCAAATCTTGCCCGAAGGTAAAGTATTGCACATCTTTATTTTCATTCAAACATGAACCGTATGATCTTGCCTCTATCACGCAAGTAGGAATGCTCTTTGCCTATGGTGATGTGTTCATAATCCTTTTATGCTAATGCTTGTTTCTGTGTCATCGTTGATGATGCATATTTAAAAACAAGCGAACTGTTAGATTTGTTACAGAATTTGGATTTGAATTGTGGTAGAGATACAAGTCCTGGCCTTGAAAAGGCTGGTGATCCGACCTTAAAGAGAGGAGCTCATTTTACCAAACTGTTTTCAACAATTTTGTCCCACTGTTGTAAGATTGTGATGCATTCTTTCATATTATTCTATAGACTTGTTTTGCTGGATGTGTAAATACCATATCTGTTCTTTCCATTTCATCATCTTGTGCCTATCAATGATGTCATCCATGCTTCCTGGTTTGCTTTTTTAGGTTCACAGCTTAATGTGTAGTGAGCTGACAATGATGTTGGATAAGGTCTCTTCTATTCTTCCATCAATAGAGGCAGCACGGCCAGGTTGTAAAGCGGGCATACAGGAATTATGTAACCTATACAATGTAATAGAGAAAGGGAAACTCATAACTCTACACTGCATTGAGTGTAGTAAACTTTACTTGGTACGTTGTTTTGATGGGAAACTAACTATTCTGATGTCATGTATTTTTGTTTTCATGCCTTTTTTTGTTCTTTGTTGATTTTGGAATTTGGATATTCATGATTCAGGCTATTACTGGAGAGACAATTGTTGCAAGATGTGAAAGGATCAGGGACTCGCTTAGGCGGAGTTTGTTCCATATTCAGAATATGGTTCCACCAGCACTAGCTAATCAGGTTAGCTAATGTGGTTTGATCTCTTAGTCCATTTTTTATATGTATCACTCTGTTCAATTCTTTGCTACTACTGGTTTTAGAGCAAAATGATCGACATGTCCCTTGGCCACATTATGTCTAATAACCTATAGAGCAAAGTACCACATCTGCTTTTCTAAATCAATGTGGTTTTACTTGAAATAATCTGTTCAATTATCTTCTGTAAATTACAACTCAACCAGGATGTACTTATGTTTGGCTTGCAGGTATTCTGCAGGCCTATGCACAAGAATATAGTGCTTTATTGTATAAGTTAATGTATTACAATTTGTTTAATTTTTACTTCGTTACTGCATACAGATTGTTGAAGTCCATGATGATCTCCGGGACGTCAAATTCGTCCTTGATCCGATGGAAGAAGAGGCTGGCAAAGCCATTTTACAGATGCTCAGGCAGTCTGATGCTAGTGAAGAATTAGAACTTGAGACATTCCTGCAGGCTGCTTCAAAGTTGGACCTGGCATCTGCCAAAGCAATCTTAATTGAAAGACGAGCAATCAAGAAACTGCTCGACAAGGTCAATGGTAATGATCCGAAAAAGGAGGGGGTCCTGAATTTTTTCCTGTACCTCATTAAGAAGTATGGAAAGAGCATCAGATCAGACTCTGGAGAACAGAATGCAAATATACAATCTGAAAGTCAATATTTAACTCCAAGCACAGCTTCCGGTGATGTAAGCACTCTTGGAAAATGCTACACACCGACAAACTTTCACATCTATGAGGATCATAGTAGTATGTCTGGAGCAGCTACTCCGCCTCCAGAGTTCTGCTGCCCAATATCAACAAAGATAATGCATGATCCTGTCATAATCACATCTGGACAGACTTATGAAAGAGAATATATTGAGAGATGGTTCGACAAAGGATATGATACTTGTCCTAGGACACAGATGAAGCTAGAGAACTTATCGATGGTCCCAAATACCTGCATGAGAGATCTCATTTGCAATTGGTGCAAAGAGCATGGTTTTACATTTTCTGATTTTGTTCCTCCAAGCGAAAATTCTTACAGTTACTTACCAGAGCAATTGCATGGTTACTCTATGTCAAGTTTGCACAATGTTTCAGTCCCTCTTATTGCTGGAAAGGCCAACAGTTTTGTGATTGATCACAGCAATACATCTGTTGCATTATCTGATGCCAGTTACGTCTCTAATGCATCCCATGCTAGGGACACGGAGGATTCAAAAGATACTTCTCAGTTCTCTTGGAATGAAGATTATCAAAAGTATTTGTCGTTCCACAACTTCAATCAGGAGATGTTCCTGAAGTTCTTTCATGAGCTGTCTGTTCTCCCATTAGAACTCCAGGACAAGTCAATTAAAGAATTGAAGAATGTTCTTGATTATGAAAATGAGGTTTCATATGCTATGGTTTCAAATGGATTTGTAGAAGCATTCCTTGAATTCTTGAGAAATGATACTGGCAGCTACAGTGTGCAAGCTCAGACAGCTGGATTTCATTTTTTCCTTGCCTTCCTTTCTAATAGCAGGTAAGGCCATATTCTGATCAGTATGCGTCATCAATTTGTTATTCTTATGTTGGGTGTTTCCAACCTTTTTTTGTATAAAAGGGCAAAGTAGAGTTACAATCTTCCTGCTCTACCATCACTATATTTGTATATTCTATTAGTTGGTCTCTTGGGTAGTTACCTAGATTCATGCATAGTATTTTCATTAGATTATTTTAAAACATATCTTTTGTTACATGTAGGGCTAAGGCTCAATCTATGAACGAGGAAGCATTTCATCTGATCACCTCCTTCCTTGACACTGAGTTAAAAATTGAAGCTTTATTGACACTGCATAAGCTGGTTCAGCACTCAGGCCGTCCAAGATCTCATGTGATGGCCTCTGTTGTTACTCCGCCATTGTTCAAAATACTGTCATCTGAAGACACTGAAGGCCTAGAACTGTCACTGAAGATCATCTGTGAGCTTTCATCTGACGCTGATATAAGATCTTCCCTAGTTTCAATGGGAATAATATCAAAGCTTATTCCCATTTTCACTGAAGGAAACTTTGTTGAGTGCTGTTTGGAGATTTTGCGCAACTTATGTGACATGGAAGAAGCCACGACACGTATTACAAGAACCGATCAGTGTCTTGGTTCTGTCACAGAGTATTTGGACACAGGAAGCCCTAAAGAACGAGAGCATGCAGTGGTAATACTGTTAGCAATATGCTCACGGAGTGCTGAGGATTGCCTACTTGTAATGAAGGAAGGTGTGATCCCTGCCCTAGTGGACTTGTCCGTGAACGGAACTGAAGAAGGAAAAGGTTGCTCAATGAAGCTACTTCATCTTCTCCGGGACACGAGGCGAAGCGACCAAGTCAGTAACTCATGTTCACAAGAAGTGGTTGCCACCGATGTGGTGGAGGACGCCCCTGACAACTCGGTTCACAAGCAGCCGATATCAAAGTCGTCGCGGTTTTTCCAGAGGAAGCTGAACATCTTCTCGAAACCTCGGTCACTCACACTGTTTTGAAACCAGCAAAGTTTGTTCCTGAGTGTGTAGCCCTTGACTCCTTGTACATGGAGAAAACTAACCACCACATGTATAGTTGGTAGCGGTTGTATTGTGCGAATGAAATGCTTGATGAGATGACAGTTTTTCATCCTCATGTATTTCGCTAGATTTTCCTTTTACTATGGCACCTTGTTGCGTGTAAAATCAGTAGATATAGTCCTCTCTTTTTTTCTTTTTTTTTGGTGGAAAGGTTGCGTTTTGTATCCTGCTACTCAAGATACCTTCAAAGCCTGAATAGATTTTTTCCAGCCAAATTTGTTTTTTCCAATGCTATGTTCATGGTTTCCCACTGCTTGGTGGTTGTCAAAAAATGCTCCCCTTAATATGATGGGCGTGGGCGTTCTGAAATTTTGTTGAGAGCCTCTCCATTCCAAACTCTGGAAGTCCATTTACAGTCATAAGTCCCTTTCCAGACGAGAGGAACTGGACGTCCCATGATCCCATCCCATTGGCCATGGCTGCCCATTCCAATTATGCCCACATGGGGGCTACATCTCCATCCTAGTCGGCAGCCGCGAGTCAGGCCAGACCATTACCCGGCCGCTGACGATCGATCCATCCCCGGTGCCTTCGCCCAGGTGCAGCGCACGGAGTCCCGCCACTCGATTCTTCATTCAGTGCCAATGCACCATCATGAAGCTCATGATCACCCGACGACTCCCGAATTTGTCCGAAGCAGTAGGTCTCCATGCTCCATACATGTTCCCAAACACCGCCGCGTTCGTCGTCTGCCGATATCGACCGCCACTCGACGACTAAGCAGTCTCTCTTAGAAGCACAGAATTGCTGCTATACATACAGTTTTCGATCAAGGTTCTGTTGCGCTAATCTGTAAACCCGCACCGCATGGCATGGGGCAAGCAAGTAGTGCACTGACTAGCGGCGGTGTCGCCGGAGCCACCGTGGCCACGCACCGCCGGCACCGTCACCTCTCGAAGCTTACACACCTCCCACCGCCGGGCGCTATACAAGTGTCCAAGCATCCAGCATTCCAGCGTACTGGCCAAGCTGACGCTTTCAGCCTGGATCGCAGTCACCGCACAGGCTTTATTTACTCATCGATCTGATGCCTTTCCTTGACATGCCTGCCTGCCTACCGGCCTACTACGCGTCGAGATCTGCACCGCGCACCAGGTCGTTGCGTTGCGATGCGTCGCGCGCTCCCGTCCCCCGAACGATGCCCATTGCATGGCAGCTAGCTGGAGCGCACGCACGCAGGAGGAGGCCGGCGGTCTCTCTCCGGCAGCGACGCCCGCCCTAGGCTGCTGGCTGCTGCTCCTCTCCTTTCCCTAGTGGCCTAGCCTAGTGGAGGATGCAGATGCAGCGCCTCGCTTGCTTTCCAGCCCTTCTCCGCCGGCTCGCCCAGGTTCGCTGCATCCTGTGCCCAAGGGCTGGGTCCCTTTCACTGCTGAGTGCTGAGTGCACGGCGACCACGCCTGCCTGCCTGCCTGCACTGGCGAGCGACTGCTGCCCTGCCTGCCCTGACCCTTCCGAGCGAGGCCGCGCGCCAGTGGCAAGGATGCTGCACGGCGGCGCTGAAGATGACGCGACGGCTCCCACCGATCGGGAGATGCTCGGATCGAGAGGCCTTGATGGTCACACGGTGAGGGCCGGGCCGGGTGTGCTAGCTCAGCTCAGCTGCATGGGCCTGCGAGTGGCGACATGTATTGTCGTGGCGACGGCGACCTCGGTTAAGCAGGTTCAGGTGTCGTGGACGATTGGTGTGCAGCCGCAGGCGCTGGGGCTGCAAGGGATATTTGGTGGCCATAATGCTTTGGTTGCGGCTGCAGAGAGTGAGTTGTACGTGACACACAGCTGAGGTTGATGTGTGCAGCCAATAGTCTTGCCGACACCCCCCTCATTAAAAAGAAGGCAAATCTGGGAGTTCAATAATTATTTGCAATTGGGATCTGGGGGGAATAGTGATCAGTGACGCTGCAGCCAAAGATCACCCCTTTGGCCCCTTGGAGTAAGCTTAAGGGGCCCGCTCAAGCGCATGAAGAACAGCCTATTTGGAGCACGGGAATTTAGTGTAAATTGTAATCCCCCGTCCCAATTTATAGGTCGTTTGATTTTTTTAGCATCAAGTTTGACCGGCTCATCTTATTTAAAATATTTGCGAAAATATGAAAATTCAATTCATAGTTAAAATATATTATATGCCAAACTAAATCACAATGAAAATAAATGATAATTATGAAATTTTTTGAATAAGATGAGCTGGTCAAATTTGGTGTCAAAAAAAGTCAAACGACCTATAAATTGGGACGGAGGGAGTACATAAATTTATATGAGACGATCCAATTCCATAGGGAAAAAAATATAGGTTTAAGAAAAAGAAATTGCGTTCCAAAGGGGACCCATCACCCACGCTAACACAACATTTCTCGCTTCACCATCAAGGCGTGCCAGTCATTCAACGCTACCCATGGCTGGTGGCACTCCGTCTCGCCATCCCATCCATTGTCCGCCAGTTTCCTGAGCCCGCCACCTCCCAAGAGTATTCCTCTAAACCCTAGCCGCGCATAACACCTCTAGAACCTAAACCTCCACTACCTAAGGCCTTGCTTAGATCTATAGAAATTATGAGAATCCATCAAGTAGATAAAATATTTAAGTGATCCCTACATGGATGTTGGTTTTATCTACATTTTCATACCCTGAACCTTTTTTATAGGAGATAATGAGGGCATATCCGGTGCAATCAATCAATGTGTTCAACCGTTCAATCAAGTAATCTGAAGCGTCCATTTTATATCTAATGATGATTGCTATTTTGTATTTAAACCCTCCCACTTGAAATATAACATTTATCCTCTGAAATTTGCTTAAAACCCCTCCGAAATCCTACCGTTGGATATTAATCAGATGCTTCAGATTGCTTGATTGCACGATTGCACACATCAAGTGATTGCACAGATATTTTTCTGGAGATAATGGATGGAGAGTTAAGGGGAAACTATAGTAACAGGAGACAATGAATGGAGAGGTTTAAACATGCCTGCTTCTCGTAATCTAGAATCCATATTCTCCGGGCTATTATCTAGAATCTAGATTGTTGTAATCTCCACGGTTCCAAACATGTCCTAGGTTGGTTCACACGATTGCCTTCAAATCATAACCATGTGATTGTCATACACATCCGTTCGTTGACAATTGGCTTATATGGTTTTGTAGTTCAACAGTTATGAAGAATTTATGAAACCTCTCGCACGAGAAAATAAAGGACTTATTCGGTCCACTTGCATCAACACACATTTTCAGATTGCTACGTGATGAGGATAAGGCTACGAGCCCGTCGCTGCAACTGTGCAGTAGGTCGGACCCTCGATCGATCTAAGGACTATTTGAACTGAAATGGTAATGTGCCAATGTGAGCAGTTGGAACTTGTATGTTTTCCATTTCAGCAGTTGGTGACCCTGTGTCCCGTGGCTGTGACATTGTACCGTTGCCTTGCTTTATCTTCACAGCTGTGGCGAGGCCAAAGGCACATCGGATCGGACAGAAGAGAGCCACCCGAAAGCATAGCAGATATAGATGCCCCTCTTCCGATCCTCTCAATCCTATTTTCGATTGGAGGCCAACAAAGCTTGACGATGACCAAACCAGATGCTGCTGCATGCACCTTATGATTGCCCCTTGTAGGTTTCTCGTGCAGGCTTCATTGTCTTGCAGAAAATAAACCGCTACCTTCGCCAGCCAAGTATTAGACGCTAATCTTGTGGGGTCTAGGGCCACGTGCCAATAGAGCAAAATAATTTTTTTTCGAACGGACTATTGTAAATATGCACACGATTTAAGTATTATTATCGAATATATAAGAGATGGAAACTTTTGTATAGGGTTTTGTTTCCCTACATCATATCATCAGGAGTGTAAATTCAATGTCTATTTATGACGATCCTTTTAGTCATTCTTTTCACCACATCAGGTCTGTTGTTTCGTTCTTGGTTCATGTACACATACACTGAATCTAATATAAAATGCTTTGTTTGTTGGTGGAAACTCCAACAATTAGCATAATGCCGATCTTCAAATCATGGCCAATTCACCCATGCAAGCCATTTTCTTCTCTCCAGGAAAATGTAACTGTAAAGATGAGGTGGGGTGTGGCGCCACCGTGCCAAGCTGACACTGCATGGGAACAAAAATTCGAGTGCCCATCATGATAACGAAGCAAGGTGAGGTGCATCGTTACACAGGAGATGATGATCGAGAGTACTAACAACCTCTGGACTCTGGAGTAATCCAGTCGGTTTCAATCAAAGTCGTCTCGGGAAAAAGATAGTGCTCGATCGATCGATGCGTGATGGGAAATGCACATCTCTCTGGTCACTTTTGAGGGATAGACTAACAAGAGTTGGTGATAAGGAGATGCAGCGACAAGCAGATCGAGGGTGGTGGAGACATCTAATTAATAATACCCTATTAGTAGTTCTCTTACGAGGCATCAAAATCATCGGTATCTTTTTTATGTTGCCTATGCCCATGTATCATCATATTAATAAGGTGTGCTGTGTGCCAGTGCAAAGTATTTCCTCTCTTGCACAAATTCATATCTAGGTCGCAATCATGATATTTTCCCCCCCTCTAAAACCGCTACCTCGATCTTTAATTTATGAGAACAGACATGCAGTGCCAAGATATGCTAATGGCAGTTCCTTAGTTTTCGCCTCAGTTTGGAAACAAACCAACGGGATTTTACATCAGAATCGAGCTGCTGTTCGTGCGAAATGATCCACTGCGTGCAGCCTGTACTGTGCTTCTTCCAGCTGCCATTGCTTTCAGCTTTCTGTTGGATAATTCAGCACGCTGTCCTCCCCCTACAGATGCCGTCCTCCCCATCTGTCCACCGGACGAGGACGCCACTTGGACGGATGGACCAGCGACCATCCATGGCTGGTCCGGGTTAGCTGGCAGCATGCAGGGGCCGAGGGATCGCCGGAGTGCTGGATTGTCATCCATCTCGCGGTCGCGGCCGGCATCGATCGGCATGTGGGGTGTCCGCCCAGCGGTGGTTTTCAGGGCCCCTGTTGGCTGCACCGGCAGAGATCCCTTCTGCCCCGCCTACCGCCGGCAGCGACAAATAGAAGACAACCCACACCGCCCCCACACCGCATGCAGAGTGGCTCCCGCTCTTCCTGATGGACTGCTAGCAGTAGCGAGCAGTTTATTTATTTCGATTACGAGACGTATCTTTTTCAATTTATGGGGTACATGCATATATATGCGTGACACATACAGGGACTAGCACTCCCATGGTCTCACAAGGAGCAGGCACGAGCTTTCCCATGCCACTAGAACACTAGCATTTGCGTTTAAGTCGGCATCGACATTGTTAGGTGTACTACTTGTGATCTACTACAAAGCTCTAACACCTAACAGGACACGGCGGTTTCACTGTTCTTGTTGGTCGACTTCACTTTGAGAGATGAGCATGCCAATTGCCAACATGCATGACACAATCTCGAATTCTCGACCAGTCCATGCATGCATGGTGGACGTGGATCAGAGACTAAATTATGCTGAGGGGTACGGTGCATGCATGGGCGCTAAGATAGGTGGCACAGCCCGGTAATGGCCGTGGGAATGGAGGTTTGCCGCGGCAGTCGTGGTTTCTGCATGGCCGTGCCGTCGTGGTGTCTCTCGAGTTCGCGGCCTGTGTGGGGACGCTGGCCTTCCCACATGGTACCGGCACGTCGCCATGCATGCATGCACAGCCGCCGTCGATCTTCTTCGCAAGCCCTTCTTTTTTTTTTTTTTTTGGTTTGCTCTCTTTTGAATTCGGGCTGACTAGGACCGCCTGTTAGTGCACGCTAGGGTTTACCTTCCGATGGAAAACAATTTTCCGGTGCCGAGCAGAAACGAGAAACTACCTAGTTTTTCAGTACTTTATGTCGGAATCTCATTTTCAAATGGAATAAAAACTGGCTTTCTCCCCTTTGTTCTTCATCTTCCGCTACTTTCTCTTCTTTTATTTCTATTTTCCACTTCCCTCCTCTTTATCTAAGAAATTATAGTAGCTCCATCGTCCACACTGGGGTAGCCGAGGCTCGAGCCCTGGCCACCCCGGTGGTGGATCTGTCACTACGTGAACACAGTCTAAACAAGAGATTTTTGTTTACTATATCAAAACATCATTTGTGAAAAAACATAAAGCCTAGAAAAATGCAAAAGCCCATGTCAAACAAAATAAGATTGCATTTTTGCCTTTTGCAATGCAGGTTGACGAGGGTGAGTAATGTGGACGACCTGGCCCCCAAAAGTAGGCCCTCCAAATCAGTGGCCCCCCCCCCCCCCCCCCCCCAAAAGTAGTACTCCCAAATTAGGGCCCGATTTTTTTGGAAACACCCCAATGCCAAAACTTACAAGCACCACAGATATATCGAAGGAATCACATGCAATTGACGGTAAAAAATGTCAAATGAAAACTTCTCGAAGACAATTAAAAGCATACGTGGTGGCTCTGACGACAATATCAAGATTGGCCATCTCAATCTTTTAGAGTTGCCCATAAAGGTAGGGTGGATGTGGATGTATTTGTTTTTGTACTGTATATTTAAAAAAACACTTTAGTGTCCACAAAAATTGTCTAAAATCCATGTAACCTTGCCGCAAAAGCAACAGAAGCTCAGGCATTAAGGCCACCTTCAATGTTTCGCAACTGTCCTAGAACAGCAAGACTGTTGCAAGGTGGCTTATAGTATCATTTTAGATCGGGTCACAGAGCAATGGAGCTAGCATCTGTACACACGCCAAAATATGATGCTGAGCTTCATCCTTACACTGCCAAGTGAAAGCCACCCGCTCTGGACTTTGGACATCCCGCTTCAATTATTTCCTGGAACGATATGCCCAGACCTTCACTCGATTTCTAGCTTTCAGAACGCGATGAGAGAGCTCTGAGTGCTCTGCCTCTGGATTCGTATCTGGGGCCATTAGTCATCTCTGATCATTGCTGGACCAAGCGATGTGTATGTGTCCCTGTTCCCACGTGCACAGTGCCCGTTGTAGTACTGCTCACTGCTATCTTGCTTCCGGATTTTCCTTTATTTTTGGAAGGATTCCTTTTCCTCCATTTTGACCATGGCGAGTATATATGTATCCAAGTAAAGCGCCAAATCCTCATCCATAAGCGCAATCTGATCTTTTCAGGGTGCAGTGTATGTATCCTTGTCCATGGGTCAATAATAAGACCAAACAATACAAATTGTTTAAATATGTTTTTTTGTGCTTGTCTTGACAAAAGATGTCCAATTCCAGGCCAGAGGCCGTGAAAATGGGGATCGGAGAGACGGTACGACGACTTGCACAGTTGGTAGAATCGCCAGCAGTTTTGTTGACCTTAGTTGATGTGAGATTTTAAAAATCCAAATAATGTAAAAGTTATCTAAGAAAATGTAGATATGAGTTGGTAATGGTAAAATCTCTCCCGAGGCACAAAATCCAAGATAGAACATAAGGCTATGCCTAACGGAAGGAGTAAAGTGAACGTCTATAGGATAAATCGATACTGTAGACAAAGAGGTGAGTAGTTGAAATAGTGATAGACAGTCTTTTTTTAGTTAGCTTGCTGGGGATGGTCTAACGTAGTGTTTGGTTCACTACGGGATAAAATTGTCGGAACTCTTAGACTGGGACGAAAAAACGGAACAAAGGACAAAATTTGCATCTGTGATGCCCCTGGCATCTCAAGGGTTTAATTAAATGGTTTTGCATTAATCATCTATCATAAGCATCATTTCATAGTTATGAATGTGGAGCATAGACCAAATTTGGGTGAAGTATCTTTTTATGAAGTTCTGTTTTCTCCTTTTTGTTTTTAAGGTTGCTATCCTAAACCCTTTTTCCTTTGAGAAATAGGAGAAGCTCATATTAGAAGAAGTGTAGATAAATATGTTACAAACAACTTTGCCTTTTGGACCCTGATCAGAAAATGGTGTTTTGATGGTGATTTGGGTCAGTTTTGATCATCACACAAAACCAACCCAAATCTGTCCTTTTTAGTGTCTTCAAATTTTCTCCAACCTAGAGCCTTTTTCATGGGATGCTCCCATTGAATAAGTTTTAGATTATGAAATTTTGAAAAAGTTATCAAAAAGGAGCTTTGGGAGAAAGGGCTTGGAAATGTGACTTTTTGTTTTTCTAATCAATATAGTTTCCTGTCCCCACCAAATCCTACCACACAAATTTGACTTTATTTCATATTTCCATTCAAAATCTGGAGATGCTCCTTTTGACAAAGTTATAGATCTCAAAAAGTTGAACATTTCATATATTTTGAGTTTTTCCAAATTCGGCCGTTAAATGGGTAAAAATGCGATTTACGGTGAGGGAGAAAACACATTTCAAAAAAAGGGGGGGGAAACACTGACCGGTGGGCCCGTCGATCCGCGCCGCGCCCACGGCGCGAACCGGCGAGCGCCACGCGGCTCGCCGGCGTACAGGGAGCAGGGCGAGGCCCCGGCCGCGCTCCCCGACCCCGTCGCCTGGAAGAGGAGCGCGCCCGCTCTCGTTTCCTCACTCGCGCCACTCCCGCCTGCCCGTGCCTTCGTTTCCCGTTCGCGCAAGAGCGTCCCGCCGCCGCCGCCATTAGAGGGAGCTCGGGCTCGAGCTGTACCCGCGCCTCCGCCGCTCCCCGCGTCTCCCCGCCACCGCGCCGCTCATCCTCTCCCTCCCCTCGACCGGAGCCCCAAACCCTAGCCGCCGATTACACCTCGTCCGCCGCGCATTTCGACGCCGAAGCCTCACCGCCCCGAGCCTCGTCGCCGGCCTCTCCCCGCCGCTCCCCGCCGCAATTAAGGTGAGGGGTGAGTTCCCCGCGCCCTACTCTCTCTCCCCGACGTTCTGCGGCGAGCCGCCGCGCCCCGCAGAGCGGACTCCGGCGCGCGCCGCCGGAGCTCCTCCTCCCGTCGCGAGGAAGAAGATGACGGGAGGAGGGAGACGGTGACTTTGCGATCTAGCCCCTAGGTTTTTCCGGATTCCGCGATTCCACCCCGCGCACTGCTCACTGAGTCTGTGAAATCTTACGAGCTAGCCCTCGGGGTCTACGGATAATTCTGTTTGAACCCCTGGATCTGTGATTTTTCCTTTATTTCTTTAAATATTCGGCTGAAACTTTGGAAATTCATAATAAATCAACAAAAAATCAGAAAAATATGAATCCAGTTGCATTGCACTCCTCTTGTGTAGATCTATCTGTTGGGTATGATGTCTGAGTAGGAAAAGTCATATTTACCCCTAGATCTTGCATGCATGGGTAAATCTATGAAAATACCTAAAATAGGTTAACTGCTTTTCCAAAAATGGGGAAAACTTGTGAGAGGCTTTGTTTTGACATGGTAACACTGAGATAATTTTGGTACCCCTAGCACTTGCTGTTCAAAAAGAGTTTCACCTTTTTGATGTCATTTATGCATTTTTAGTCCTTTATTTTGGTCTTCCAAATAAAATCTGCTCAAAATAATTTTACAATATTTTTCCTAAGTCATAAATAATGTTGTTGGTTCTTTGATGGAAAATTAGGCCAAGCATTGTTAATTTAGTCACTGTTTTGAAAATAGTAAAATTTTCCATGTTTATATAAATAAAAGGAAAAAGGTGATTTAAATAATCTCCAAAATTTTCAAAATTGGTCAGTACTGTTTTTATGGTGAATAGGTCCTCTGAAATTTTTGGGTAGCTCATATGATCACTGTATAATGACTGTTTTGCCCCTGCATGTGTTTTTAGTATAAAAATAAATAGGAAATGTGGCTAGAGTATTTAATAAATGCCACTTAGGGTCATATTTTGGGACATAAGGGTAAGTCAATCTTAGATTATGATTTGAAATGCATTGTAGGTTCATTTTCAAAAATATAAAGCTTTACTTGTGCTTTCTTGCATCGCATCCACCTCATGAAGCGAGCATTTCAATAATGCATACTTCTTTTGCCCTATGGCATGCATATAGACCCCGCGAACGAAGGACACCCGCCGGACCAGCCGATAGCAGAGGAGCCCGAGGAAGAGCTGCAGCAGGAGCTAGAGGATCAGCAGCAGAGCCCCGGCTTCGTTCAGGAAGAAGATACTGACCCCTGTGAGGAAGGTAGGCAGGATCATACTATTCCCAGCAAACAAATTATATATGTGGTGATTACGCATATGCATTAGGAGTTGGTTGAAAACTATTGCATTAGACTCCTTGGCCACCCTGGCCCTAGCACCTATACTAGAGTTCGTAGGCCGTGTTGCTTAGAGCTGCTAGGCTCGGGTAGACACGAGTGAAAGGAGTCACTCGTCGCGTAGGTGTTTTCAAAATATCAGAAATCTCGTTTTTGAGAAAAGGATATTATGCTCATGGCTTAAATGGAGACCGGGCGGAGAATTTATTTCAGTATTTACTTTTCTTGATGTCGCACTCTGGACTCCGCCCGAGTCGTATAAGGCCGTCCGTTGTTCGCCTATTGGTCGGCATAACATTGCTAGAGTGCTTAACCGGGAAATGGGACCGGTAAAGTCTTACCTGGGCTTGTCCGGAGTTTTCGAGGTGCTGCCCATCCACTTGCTGGAGGCCGATGGGCCCGGGGGCGCTTGTACTCGAAGGAGGGCTGACCCAGTGCGCTGTGGTAACGCTCCTGAGAGGGCACAACCCGGGGGTTAGGTGGGGGCGCTTTGAATCTTGGGACAGGACAGGTGGAGATCGGGACTATATGTGGGAACGCGATGGCTAGTAAGCATATACCCCTGGCATGATAGTTGTTCCCGGGAATTAAAAATCGATTCGAATCGCTGATGCCCACCAGGTGTGGGAATGCCATTACCATTGACGTCCAATGTAGTAAGAAACTTAAATACTCCTTATTTAAGACTCATGGTTTCTGAATATCACCTGTTTGATATCGATCTGTTTACTTTACTGCAGTCCAATGTTATTTTCATGGTTATGCAATAAAGAAAGTTTATTTAGTTATGATTAAACACGTTACTGTTTAAAATATATGGCTAAGGATCCACATGCTAGTAAGCAGCTTCGCGTCAGCCGTAAGCCAGTTTTTTTTTTCCATTAAGTCCTACTGAGTAATTAGTACTCAGGGTTTGCCCCCACTTTTGAGCAGGTATGGAGTTCCTCGTCTGCACCTGTGTTGGAGGCAGTGCATGCCCCCACATGGGATGAACCCGCATGAGTGGCATGAGAACAACATCGGTGGGCTCGATGTTGTTACTTCTAATGCATAAACTTTTGATGTGAACTGGATGACTTCTGAACCTATTTTCCGCTGCGAGAGATTTTTTTTAAACTTGCTATCTATACATTTATGTTGGACATGTATCTTATTTAACTATGGTTTGTAATCAAGTCCATCTCTATGCTATTTCAACTGCCTGTGATGACGTCTCTGTTATGGCTCCCTCGTGGGTCGGTTGTGTATGATGTCGGTTCATCTGGGAAAAAGGTAATATCGGGAGCCGAATGACTCTCGACGGACGACCGGGTTTAATTTAGCCTAAGTGCACTGCGAGCCAGAGGTGGCAGGTGTACTTAGCCCGAATTAAATCGGCGGTTCCGCCACAGCTGGTATCAGAGCCGATCATACACAGATAACAGACATGTCATACAGCTTTGATTTTCAAACTTAATTTCGAAAACCCTTTTCGAAGTATTTGCAAAATGAGAGTATCGATATGCCCATATTAAGGATGTTAGTGTATTACCAGGTGACATCACTAACATTCTGACCTAGATAGAACTCTTATGCATATTCGGCGCTTTGGGAAGCAACATTCGGCCGTAGCCATCCCCAGTACTGGTGGAGCGCTATTGGGATTTGCGGATTGTTGTGAACCCTGCATTCATGCTGGTAGGATAGAAATTTAAGGGGGGTGGTCACCATATGGGTGTTTGTGACCATTCTTCTATTATGACGCGGCAAGATTCAATTTGCTTGCGTGGGTACCAGCCTGGTCTAGCAGAGGACCGTACAGATGCGTTGTCCACGCGGCGCGAATAGCGTGGATGCCACTTCTAGGTCTAGAGTGGTAATGATGTGAGCATGCATTTTTCTGCAGGTACCCTAACCACGTGCGAAATTAAGAACGAATAGAGGACGGCTAGTTGCATTAGGGAGAGACGTGCATATATGTCACCGAATAATCGATAGTATTTATATATATACATAGTGTGTGTGCGATGTGAGACGGTAAACGCGAAATCATACATCATATTTGATTCCTTTGTCATGGGTTGTTGTTAAACGGAAACTCTTTTACTTCCTTGCCCTCGCTAAAGTAAAGTTGTAGTATGAAATCATTCTCCTCCACTGACGAAAACCCCCTCGTTGTCAAACAGATGGCCCGAACCAAGCAGACTGCGCGTAAGGCCGCTGGGGGTAGGGGGCGCCCGCTCCCACCGATGACCCACACCCCTCCCGTGATAGAGGACAGCCTGCTCCACACTCGTTGCCGGGAGGACTGCACACTCTCTCGGATCCTGTGTAGAGCCCTCCGAGAGATGGGACGTCGCCCATGCCCTTTCTACACGACGCAGACCATGCCCGAAGAAGGGAGTTGCTGGGCTCGGGTGGTTATTCCACATCCGAACTCCGCAAACCCGCACTCCATCATGGTCTACGGGAATAACAATGAGGAGGCCTACAAGAAGGCAGTCGTGAAGGCCATCACCTTCCTGAGCTCCGAGGAGGAGGCGGGCCTTTCGTGCTTGCGATTCCTCCCCACCCCTACTCACGAGATGGATGACGAGTGGTTCCGTCGCCATAACATGCTCCTGGCGCGAAGCGACACTCGACCCTATGCGGCATGCATGGGATTTGCTAGTGAGGTCCACAAGCTGTACGAGCGTGCAGAGAATAGGAGCCGTTCCTACTTCCACAGGAACCGGGAGGCACGTACCCGCATAGAGGAGCTGGAGGCGCAGGTGACCGAGCTGCAACGACGCCTCGAGGAGTATGAGGAGCACCAGGAATCCTCCGAACCCGAAGAAAGGGAGATGGAGGAGGGTGAGAGTTCTGTGGCCTCGGGCCGGTCCGCTACTTAGCGGAATGTTGTAACCTTATGAGAGGTCTAGTGGGAGTATGTATGAAGCACGTTGATAGCGGTATTTGTTTTGCCACGCTCCGTGCTTGTCCACGGCTGTACTAAACTTTGGTGAGGTGAGAGCTCATTTGTGCACGCCGTTGATGTATTAAATGGACCTAGTATGTTGCATCTTTCGATGGTTGGGCCACATGCAAACCATCCCTCCATGTAATGGATAGACCCTGTATGGTACTTCGAACATTCTTGTTTGCTTTTGAACCTTCTTATATGGTCCGAGAAGTGTGAGGTTGGATGGAGGGACGATTGCGAAATCGTATCACCTTTGAGCTGCCGCGTGAAATTCTGGAATTTTCGTACAGCTGCAGCGAACTTCCATTTTTCTCCAAATCCGTGGGGAATTTGAACTAAAGTCGAATACCAAAGTGATAGCAAACTCCCTGGTGCACAAGTTTGCCAATTAGAGCATTCCCTAATTGCGCTCGGTTTCGGAGTTACGGACTAGTTTTGCAGTACCAGAAATCTGAAAATGCAGCAGAACCGGAAGGGTTGCATCCTCACGGCCATAGTGGGAGTTTGATTAACCTATTACTGCAATTATCAGAATCAGTAACACATGCATGCATGTATTTACTACGCTACCGGAATGTTGTAGTTTTAATTGGCGCATCTAGTGACACTAAAGTGTTGGACTAAGACCGAGTTGGCCTTATTCTTGCAGATGGTGAACACACGCAACGGAGTCCCAACGCCGGACCAGCAGGTCAACGGCGCTCCGCCCCCGCCAGAGCTAGCCACCTTGGTCGTGCAGCAGGCGGAACTGATTCGCCTATTGGCAGAAGATCGCCAAGCCCGTGGCCAGCAACAGCCGCGAGAACACCGGCCACGGGGCATTACCTATCAGGACTTCGAAGGGCTGCGACCTCCAGTCTTCACAAACTGTCCTGAGCCACTGGCGGCAGACGACTGGTTGCGTACCATCCAGTCTAAGTTCACCCTTCTGCCAGGGATCACTGAGCAGGAGAAGGCTCGGTTTGCTGCCCAGCTTCTTCATGGACCTGCGGGAGCATGGTATGCCACCTTCCTCGCCACGCAGGAGGAGGGCCACGAGCCCACCTGGGAGGAGTTCCGTCAGGCTTTTCGGGCCCACTATATCCCGGCGAGTTTGATGGAGCAAAAGCGACGTGAATTCCGAGACCTCAGGCAGGGCAACAAGACTGTCATGCAGTATGTACAGGCTTTCATCCACCTGTCACAGTACGCCCCAAGGGATGTCGCCACCGAACCGGAACGGGCCGAGAGGCTCCTAGAGGGCCTTGACCCTACTCTCCAGACTCATCTGGCACGGCGCTACCAGAGCTTCACTGAGCTGGTAGATACTGCTCTCAACATGGAGAATCGTCTTCGTGCCGCTAACGAGGACCAGAAGCGCAAGAGGCTGGCCATCACATCAACGTCTGGCTCTTCACAGAGGCAGAAGACTACATTCAGGCCCCAACAGCAACGCTTCCAGCTGCCTCGCTATGTGGTCCGACCCAACCAACCAGGGTGGATCCACAGGGCGCCACCGCCGCAGCAATACCCCGCATATCGAGCACCCGCTCTGTTGCCGGCTCCCCGTGCTCCCATCACCCCGGGGTCCGGTGCTCCCTGCTTCAACTGCGGCAAGATCGGCCACTTCAGCAGAGACTGCAGGGCACCTCGCAGAACCCAAGGTCCCAACCCCGCGAGTGGCAACCAGCGGGGCAAGCCGAAGGGGCCCGCACCCAAGACAGGTCACGTGCACTATGTGCACATGGAGCAGATCCCTGCAGGAGAGCCCGTTCTCGCTGGTACGTTCATGGTCAATGGTCAGTCGACCGTTGTGTTATTTGATTCAGGGGCTACTCATACTTTCATTAGTCAGTCATATACATCTAAGCATGGGGTGAAGACTTCATGCATAAAAGAGAAGTATCACATCTCCGCACCTGGAAACCCGGTTAACACCAATTTGATAGTGAAAAAGCTAAGGCTGAGTATAGGGGGGGAAGATTTTATCATCAACCCTGTGGTGCTGCCACACCAGGGGATTGATATTATCTTAGGGATGAATTGGATGACGGAAAATAATGCGATCCTGGATATTAGCAGCAGGACAGTGCAGCTTAGGTCTTGTGTCAGCGGCAAGGTATTGCGAATACACTTGCCAGATCAAAAACACATGACCCCCACAGTGAATGCAACAGAATTGCAAGAAATCAAAAAGATACCCATAGTGTGTGAATTCCCCGATGTCTTTCCGGAGGAACTTCCCGGACTACCCCCAGATCGAGATGTAGAGTTCGCCATTGAACTTGTCCCAGGCACGGCACCTGTGTCAAAAAGGCCGTATAGGATGCCACCTAATGACCTGAAGGAGTTGAAAATTCAACTACAAGAACAGTTGGACAAAGGGTTTATTAGACCTAGTTCGTCACCTTGGGGTTGTCCAGCTCTCTTTGTTGAGAAAAAAGACCATGGTGGGAAGAGGCTGTGCGTTGATTATCGGCCATTGAATGCGGTGACCGTTAAAAACAAATACCCATTGCCGCACATTGATATTCTATTTGATCAGTTAGCTGGAGCCAAAGTCTTTTCCAAGATCGACCTAAGGTCTGGCTACTACCAGTTAAAAATTAGAGAAGAAGATATACCCAAGACAGCTTTCTCCACCCGATACGGGTTATATGAGTACTTGGTTATGTCTTTCGGGCTAACCAATGCACCGGCTTTCTTCATGTATATGATGAATTCGGTGTTCATGAATGAACTTGATAAGTTCGTGGTGGTATTCATTGATGACATATTAATCTACTCCAAAGATGAGAAAGAACATGGAGAGCACTTAAGGATCGTACTCACTCGGCTTAGAGAGCACAAGCTCTATGCCAAGTTTAGCAAGTGTGCTTTCTGGTTGAAAGAAGTGAGTTTCTTGGGTCATGTACTGTCTGAGAAAGGAGTCGCAGTTGACCCTAGCAAGGTGGAAGATGTACTAAACTGGAAGCAACCTGAGACCGTGACTGAGATCCGGAGTTTTCTTGGTCTAGCTGGCTACTATCGCCGCTTTATCCGGGATTTCTCAAAAATTGCAAAACCCATGACATCATTGACCAAGAAGAATGCAAAGTTCATTTGGACTCCTAAATGTGAAGAAGCCTTCCAAACTCTGAAGAAGATGTTAACTTCAGCACCCGTGTTAGCTCAACCGGACATCACTAAGCCATTTGAGGTTTACTGTGATGCCTCCGGCAATGGGCTTGGCTGTGTCTTAATGCAAGAAGGGAGAGCAATTGCTTACGCCTCCCGTCAGTTGAGAAAACATGAGGCGAATTATCCAACACATGACCTTGAACTAGCAGCAGTCGTCCATGCACTCAAAATATGGAGACACTATCTGCTGGGCAACACGTGTCATATCTACACTGATCATAAGAGTCTCAAATACATCTTCACACAACCTGAAATCAATATGAGGCAGAGGCGATGGTTAGAGTTGATAAAAGATTATGATCTGGAGGTTCACTATCACCCAGGCAAGGCCAATGTGGTAGCGGATGCATTAAGCCGCAAAGCTCACTGCAATGTGGTTGAAGCTCGGCCTACTGCAAGAGTGATCTGTTGTGAGATAAATGAGATAGAAACACCTTGTGGGCAACGAGTGGAACTTTGTAATCTCATCCTTGAACCCTCTATCAAGGCACAAATCATTGAAGCACAGAAGAAGGATAAGGGTATGGCACATATCCGTGAGGGTATTAGTGAAGAGAAGAAGGCATGTTTCACACTAGATGACCGAGGCATTCTATGGTTCAAGAATCGTCTAGTAGTACCCAAGGACGTGGAGTTAAAAAAGAAAATACTCGATGAAGCGCATACTTCTCTGTTCACGATACACCCAGGCAGTAATAAGATGTATCAAGACCTGAAACAGAAGTTTTGGTGGACTCGAATGAAGCGAGAGATCGCCAAGTATGTATCTGAGTGCGATGTGTGTAAGAGGGTAAAAGCTGATCACTTAAAGCCAGCTGGAATGCTTCAGCCTCTCGAAATACCATCATGGAAATGGGAGCATATACACATGGATTTCATTGTAGGGTTGCCCAGGGCTCAGAAGGGGTATGACTCAGTATGGGTGATAATTGATAGATTTACAAAGTCCGCTCATTTCCTCCCAGTGAAAACAGTATACCCTGCCAAGACCTATGCTGAAATTTATTTGGCTCGTATTCTTCCCTTGCACGGAGTCCCGAAGACCATCACTTCCGATCGGGGCCCATAGTTTGTCTCTCGTTTCTGGGAGCAGCTGCATACAGCCTTGGGGACCACATTAATTCACAGTTCGGCATACCACCCTCAAACCAGTGGTCAAGTAGAAAGAGTAAATCAGATCCTAGAAGATATGTTAAGAGCTTGTGCGCTGACCTATTCCACCAAGTGGGATGACTGTCTCCCCTTAGCGGAATTCGCTTATAATAATAGCTATCAGAAGAGCTTAGAGATGGCTCCTTTCGAAGCACTCTATGGTAGAAGATGCAGGACCCCATTAAACTGGTCAGAACCTGGAGAGCGTGTCATATTCGGTCCAGATCTAGTGACAAAGGCTGAAGAACAAGTAAGACTCATACACCACCATCTCAAAAGAGCTCAATCTCGACAGAAAAGCTACTCCGACAAGAGAAGAAGGACACTACTCTTCGAGGTTGGAAATCATGTGTATCTTCGGGTGTCGCCTATGAAAGGAGTGCATAGGTTTGGTGTGAAAGGAAAATTAGCACCAAGGTATATTGGGCCGTTTAAGATCTTAGAGAGATGTGGACCAGTCGCTTACCGGCTAGAGTTGCCACCACACCTCTCTGCGGTACACGATGTCTTTCACGTATCGCAACTTAAGAAGTGCCTGCGGGTGCCAGAAGAAGAGGTTGACACATCACAAATTCAAATTGAGCCAGATCTCACCTATGAAGCTCGACCTATAAAAATCTTAGACCAGAAGCAGAGATCAACTCGGCACAACACTGTCAATTTCTATAAAGTGCAGTGGAGCGAACACTCCGAAGAAGAAGCTACCTGGGAGACTGAAGAGTATTTGCGTACCAAATACCCGGGTTTCCTACCGTCCACCTCAAATGAGTACGATGCTGCCCCCTGACTCTTAGTATCACGTTTAAATCATACACAACACCCTTTCCTCTCTTAACTCCATCCGCCCACATCACAGATAAATCTCGGGACGAGATTTCTTTAAGGGGGGTGGGTTGTGATGCCCCTGGCATCTCAAGGGTTTAATTAAATGGTTTTGCATTAATCATCTATCATAAGCATCATTTCATAGTTATGAATGTGGAGCATAGACCAAATTTGGGTGAAGTATCTTTTTATGAAGTTCTGTTTTCTCCTTTTTGTTTTTAAGGTTGCTATCCTAAACCCTTTTTCCTTTGAGAAATAGGAGAAGCTCATATTAGAAGAAGTGTAGATAAATATGTTACAAACAACTTTGCCTTTTGGACCCTGATCAGAAAATGGTGTTTTGATGGTGATTTGGGTCAGTTTTGATCATCACACAAAACCAACCCAAATCTGTCCTTTTTAGTGTCTTCAAATTTTCTCCAACCTAGAGCCTTTTTCATGGGATGCTCCCATTGAATAAGTTTTAGATTATGAAATTTTGAAAAAGTTATCAAAAAGGAGCTTTGGGAGAAAGGGCTTGGAAATGTGACTTTTTGTTTTTCTAATCAATATAGTTTCCTGTCCCCACCAAATCCTACCACACAAATTTGACTTTATTTCATATTTCCATTCAAAATCTGGAGATGCTCCTTTTGACAAAGTTATAGATCTCAAAAAGTTGAACATTTCATATATTTTGAGTTTTTCCAAATTCGGCCGTTAAATGGGTAAAAATGCGATTTACGGTGAGGGAGAAAACACATTTCAAAAAAAGGGGGGGGAAACACTGACCGGTGGGCCCGTCGATCCGCGCCGCGCCCACGGCGCGAACCGGCGAGCGCCACGCGGCTCGCCGGCGTACAGGGAGCAGGGCGAGGCCCCGGCCGCGCTCCCCGACCCCGTCGCCTGGAAGAGGAGCGCGCCCGCTCTCGTTTCCTCACTCGCGCCACTCCCGCCTGCCCGTGCCTTCGTTTCCCGTTCGCGCAAGAGCGTCCCGCCGCCGCCGCCATTAGAGGGAGCTCGGGCTCGAGCTGTACCCGCGCCTCCGCCGCTCCCCGCGTCTCCCCGCCACCGCGCCGCTCATCCTCTCCCTCCCCTCGACCGGAGCCCCAAACCCTAGCCGCCGATTACACCTCGTCCGCCGCGCATTTCGACGCCGAAGCCTCACCGCCCCGAGCCTCGTCGCCGGCCTCTCCCCGCCGCTCCCCGCCGCAATTAAGGTGAGGGGTGAGTTCCCCGCGCCCTACTCTCTCTCCCCGACGTTCTGCGGCGAGCCGCCGCGCCCCGCAGAGCGGACTCCGGCGCGCGCCGCCGGAGCTCCTCCTCCCGTCGCGAGGAAGAAGATGACGGGAGGAGGGAGACGGTGACTTTGCGATCTAGCCCCTAGGTTTTTCCGGATTCCGCGATTCCACCCCGCGCACTGCTCACTGAGTCTGTGAAATCTTACGAGCTAGCCCTCGGGGTCTACGGATAATTCTGTTTGAACCCCTGGATCTGTGATTTTTCCTTTATTTCTTTAAATATTCGGCTGAAACTTTGGAAATTCATAATAAATCAACAAAAAATCAGAAAAATATGAATCCAGTTGCATTGCACTCCTCTTGTGTAGATCTATCTGTTGGGTATGATGTCTGAGTAGGAAAAGTCATATTTACCCCTAGATCTTGCATGCATGGGTAAATCTATGAAAATACCTAAAATAGGTTAACTGCTTTTCCAAAAATGGGGAAAACTTGTGAGAGGCTTTGTTTTGACATGGTAACACTGAGATAATTTTGGTACCCCTAGCACTTGCTGTTCAAAAAGAGTTTCACCTTTTTGATGTCATTTATGCATTTTTAGTCCTTTATTTTGGTCTTCCAAATAAAATCTGCTCAAAATAATTTTACAATATTTTTCCTAAGTCATAAATAATGTTGTTGGTTCTTTGATGGAAAATTAGGCCAAGCATTGTTAATTTAGTCACTGTTTTGAAAATAGTAAAATTTTCCATGTTTATATAAATAAAAGGAAAAAGGTGATTTAAATAATCTCCAAAATTTTCAAAATTGGTCAGTACTGTTTTTATGGTGAATAGGTCCTCTGAAATTTTTGGGTAGCTCATATGATCACTGTATAATGACTGTTTTGCCCCTGCATGTGTTTTTAGTATAAAAATAAATAGGAAATGTGGCTAGAGTATTTAATAAATGCCACTTAGGGTCATATTTTGGGACATAAGGGTAAGTCAATCTTAGATTATGATTTGAAATGCATTGTAGGTTCATTTTCAAAAATATAAAGCTTTACTTGTGCTTTCTTGCATCGCATCCACCTCATGAAGCGAGCATTTCAATAATGCATACTTCTTTTGCCCTATGGCATGCATATAGACCCCGCGAACGAAGGACACCCGCCGGACCAGCCGATAGCAGAGGAGCCCGAGGAAGAGCTGCAGCAGGAGCTAGAGGATCAGCAGCAGAGCCCCGGCTTCGTTCAGGAAGAAGATACTGACCCCTGTGAGGAAGGTAGGCAGGATCATACTATTCCCAGCAAACAAATTATATATGTGGTGATTACGCATATGCATTAGGAGTTGGTTGAAAACTATTGCATTAGACTCCTTGGCCACCCTGGCCCTAGCACCTATACTAGAGTTCGTAGGCCGTGTTGCTTAGAGCTGCTAGGCTCGGGTAGACACGAGTGAAAGGAGTCACTCGTCGCGTAGGTGTTTTCAAAATATCAGAAATCTCGTTTTTGAGAAAAGGATATTATGCTCATGGCTTAAATGGAGACCGGGCGGAGAATTTATTTCAGTATTTACTTTTCTTGATGTCGCACTCTGGACTCCGCCCGAGTCGTATAAGGCCGTCCGTTGTTCGCCTATTGGTCGGCATAACATTGCTAGAGTGCTTAACCGGGAAATGGGACCGGTAAAGTCTTACCTGGGCTTGTCCGGAGTTTTCGAGGTGCTGCCCATCCACTTGCTGGAGGCCGATGGGCCCGGGGGCGCTTGTACTCGAAGGAGGGCTGACCCAGTGCGCTGTGGTAACGCTCCTGAGAGGGCACAACCCGGGGGTTAGGTGGGGGCGCTTTGAATCTTGGGACAGGACAGGTGGAGATCGGGACTATATGTGGGAACGCGATGGCTAGTAAGCATATACCCCTGGCATGATAGTTGTTCCCGGGAATTAAAAATCGATTCGAATCGCTGATGCCCACCAGGTGTGGGAATGCCATTACCATTGACGTCCAATGTAGTAAGAAACTTAAATACTCCTTATTTAAGACTCATGGTTTCTGAATATCACCTGTTTGATATCGATCTGTTTACTTTACTGCAGTCCAATGTTATTTTCATGGTTATGCAATAAAGAAAGTTTATTTAGTTATGATTAAACACGTTACTGTTTAAAATATATGGCTAAGGATCCACATGCTAGTAAGCAGCTTCGCGTCAGCCGTAAGCCAGTTTTTTTTTTCCATTAAGTCCTACTGAGTAATTAGTACTCAGGGTTTGCCCCCACTTTTGAGCAGGTATGGAGTTCCTCGTCTGCACCTGTGTTGGAGGCAGTGCATGCCCCCACATGGGATGAACCCGCATGAGTGGCATGAGAACAACATCGGTGGGCTCGATGTTGTTACTTCTAATGCATAAACTTTTGATGTGAACTGGATGACTTCTGAACCTATTTTCCGCTGCGAGAGATTTTTTTTAAACTTGCTATCTATACATTTATGTTGGACATGTATCTTATTTAACTATGGTTTGTAATCAAGTCCATCTCTATGCTATTTCAACTGTCTGTGATGACGTCTCTGTTATGGCTCCCTCGTGGGTCGGTTGTGTATGATGTCGGTTCATCTGGGAAAAAGGTAATATCGGGAGCCGAATGACTCTCGACGGACGACCGGGTTTAATTTAGCCTAAGTGCACTGCGAGCCAGAGGTGGCAGGTGTACTTAGCCCGAATTAAATCGGCGGTTCCGCCACAGCATCGCTTAGGGTAGAGTTTTAATATGAATAGTGGAATGGTCGAATAACAAACCAAACACTACCTTACTCCGTAGTTGATAATATGGAGAGACTACGCCCACGTGGCAGGCAACGTGTGGTGCGCCATTGGGGCCCTGGCCAGCACAGAGAAGATAGAGCTGTGACCATGCTTTTATTGGAGCGCTGTCACCTCCCCAATCGTCCCTTTGTAGCCTCATCAGAAGGGGGAATTCAGAATGGCACAGCTGCAACCCTCCTTCACTTGACGCTTGATACTCTCTTCTCTTTTAACCCCTCAAAAGCTTCGTGTGGAACGCCCAATTTTGAAGAGCTGAACAGGAAGATGCTAAAAAGATTTTTCTTTTCGCAACAAAAGATTGTATTTTCGAAGGCATTGATCTTGGGCGTTCGTTTACTCTTGATACCGAGCAGAACAGCTGAAGGCTCCCCGGCAGACTGGGGCCCTAGGAGGCAGTGCATCAGCCAGCTGAAACACACTGACCCCACACCACCTTTATCCACAGCCCTACCTCACATGATCGCAGGGCCAAATCCAATCCCCCATGGCCCCGAGCAGAGAGGGAGGGCTCTCCCGCCCCTATCCATCCACCCGTCCTTCTCCCTATATATATGGATTGGGAAATTCTCCAGGAGGGCACAGACGCATCAGGGATCGAAAGGGACGCGCAAGCTTCACGCACAAGACCCTCCCTGTCCCTCCCGACGCCACACAGTCGCACACACCCCTCCTACATAACCGGTAGCCACGCTGCTGCGATCCTCTCATCTCATCATCTTCATCGGGGGGCTCACGCCAAAGCAGCTTGTCCGGCTGTCCTCAGTGTTTCCTTGGTCCTCGGCGTTGATCTCATCTCGAGCCGGAGAGAGCTGGTAATGGCGCGATGCCAGGGGACCGTCGAGAGCCTCTGCCAGGGGCTGCTGGACCTCGACGACGACAAGTTCGGAGCAATGTGCAGCGCGTTCGGGTACCTCCAGGAGTGGCCGGACCTGAGCGCCATGTGCGGCGCGAATCTTGGTGTGCCTGCCGTGGTGGCGCCGCTTGCCGGCGACGGCGACGACTCTTCTTGCAGCGGCAGCGGCGGCGGCGGCGGCGGCGGCGGGTTCAGGAAGAGGAGGCCGGACACTTACCTCGACGCCAAGGTGAGAGATTTTAGAGACGCGCGCGATGCTAGAGCAAGGCTTTTCTGCTGGGGATGTGGTCCGTCGAAGTCTTTGACTGAGCAGGTGTGTCGAAATTGAAATTGGCAGGGTGATGGCAACGACATGAGCAAGAGACCCAGAGGGAAGCAGCAGCAGCTCTGTGGCCACGGTGAGATGGCGGAGCCCGGGAAAGGGAAGCAGGAGAGGCCAAAGGCGAGCGCCAAGAAGAAGGCGGAGCCGGCGTCGACGGCGGCGGCTGCCGACCAGAAGACCGACTACATCCACGTCCGGGCTCGCCGCGGCCAGGCCACGGACAGCCACAGCCTCGCCGAGCGGGTACTGCCCCTAACAGATCAACAACTGAACAAATATCTGCATGCTCCATGCTGCTCATGGGCACCGATCCTTCCTGCGTCGTGCATCGCAACTCATGGCCGAATGAACCGATCATGGTGTGCAGGTGAGGAGGGAGAGGATCAGCGAGCGGATGAGGTACCTGCAGGAGCTGGTGCCGGGGTGCAGCAAGGTCACCGGCAAGGCCGGCATGCTCGACGAGATCATCAACTACGTCCAGTCCCTGCAGAAGCAAGTCGAGGTACAGGCACAGGCCTCTCTGCTTAATTCTTCCAGCTGGCTGCTTCCCTTGTGCGATCGCTCACGTGAGGGTCTTCCTGCAGTTCCTGTCCATGAAGATCGCCGCTTCCAACCCGGTGGTGAGCTTCGACATCGTCGAGGACCTCTTCGGCCGGCAGCTGAAGCAGGCGTGCAGCCCTGCAGCACTGCCTGCGATGGCTCTGCCGGCGGGGCAGCTGGAGCCGCCCTGCCTTCAGAATCAGATGAGCCCCTGCCCCATGCAGCAGGTGCACGCACCGGCAGCGGCAGCCTCCACTGGCTTCGGGCTGGACATGGTTGTCAACAACAACCTGTACCCGCCCGCCATGGCGAGCTGCCCTGTGTCGGCTGCCACGCCGGAATCGGCGGCGGCCGGACCATCGATCGAGCCCTGCCTCAACGTACGTCGCTGCACATCAGTCGTCCTCGACTCTGTTACCTCTTACCTCCCTTTCTCACGTCTGAACTGAACTGGGTGATTTGTGCTTGCTGCAGGTGAATGGAACTGCTGCCTGGGACATTAGCTCCCAGAATTTGTTCAGTGGATTTGACGCACAATTCCAGTCAGTAGAAAGTGAGTAGCTGCTTCTCGAAGGCCAAGCCTGCGGTTACTTTTGTCTCATGTGAAATGAAAGAACACAGTAGTTACATCAGGGTAAAAATAAACCCCTACCTAAACATGTTAAAGGTTCGAGTTCATAATAGGCATACAAACCATCACTGAATTGTTCAACTGGCAGACGATTAAATAGCTATACCAAAAATGAGCAAATCAAATACTGCAACTTTGACTAATGTTCGTGCAAGCTCAGACTTGTTTGAAACCGTGCATCTGTTCCTGCGTTGAAATGTTAAGAGCCAAAGATACATATGAGTTCAGCATAAGTGACTGAACCCAGCTGCTACTTTCCCTGCAGGTGACTGTTTGCTAGACAACCTCAAAATGGAAATGTAAGAAGAATTAATCCTCAATACTGGAGATTTAACCACGTCAACGTTTGTGGCTGAAGATTCTTTATTCATAGCAACTGTACTAATGAAGTATTCTGTCAGCAATGACAATACAAATACATTTCTTGTGTTCTATGTTTGTCTGCTGGTCTCCCAATTTCTAAACATTCCTGATCTAAAAAAAATCTAAGCATTCCTTCAGAGCCAAGCTAATAGAGGATTCAGCACTTCAGATTACAAACAAAGCACTTTAAAGCATGTTCCCACAACAAACTAACACCAATATACAACAGCACTCCATCACCTAAACTGAAAGCACAATGAACAGGAACAACTCTCCAACATTTCTTGCTTCAAAGCACAGATTGTTCACCAGCTTCTGCAAAGACATAATTCAACCTTACTTGTAATTGAAGTAAAGGATAATTTCCTTGCACATTATACACAGACAATAACTGACGCAAAAGATTTGAGTGCATTGATATATCAGCCGAATCATATTTGAATATGTCGAGTACCTACACTGACAGGGCATATTTGGGTGCATTGAGATATTCAACTGAATCTTATTTTAGTTTTCGTGAGCACTATTGATCTCTTGTGAACCACAGAACATGTTTGTGCTCAGCACATATAATTTTAGTTCCGAGAAACACAGTTTTGCACCCATTGTGTCTAGAACATGTTTGTGTTCAGGACATATAATTTTAGTTCCAAGAAACATTGTTTTGCACCCATTGTGGATTAGGTAACAAAAGAATCATCCCAAAATCCATTTTAAGTATATTTTTATCACATATCATAATATCATTACTCTCCAAAGAGGGGTAGGTGGGCTCCATTCCCCCATCGTGTTGATCTCATCAACAAGACTTCAGTGTGCGGAGTAACGAACTGTTCTTTATTGTTCACATGTCTGGCCGTCAGAAAGATCCAAAGCAACTTGCAATTATTTGATACTGGACAGATTCAAAGACAAACTATTTCCTTGTGATTCACCATGACTGGATGCTTCTTGAACTTATCTACAGCCATCCCTGTGCATGTCAGCGTGTGCATTCACAAATGCATGCTATGCTTGGTAGCACCATAGCAATGGCCTTTATTTGGTGCCCGGTCTTATTTCGTGAAATGCTTGCCACAAAGTAAAGAGCTTGAACTAACCTTTGCCTGGCACAATTATAATTGGTGCTGCTTTACAGTTGTGGAAGCAATACTCGCTGACACTTCCCTGCAACACACTACAGTACAAAGGCAAAAGTTAGAGATATACTTATAAATGCAATCTCCAGCTCATGTTCAGCAATAAAATAAGAACTAGGCACCAAAAAGTAGAAAGGACAAATGGTAATAAAGAACATTCAATTGAATTCATTTGCTTTAGTGCCAAATGCGCATGTCATTTCAGACGATTCTGCAAATCATCATGTTCTCTAAGACCATGGTCACCGGGGCGTGCATCCGTACTGTGCACAGTGCGCAATCATTGATTTTCCACTCTGTGTACAGTGCGCAAACAGTGTTTTCCACTCCCTGGTGACCCTATCCTAAGAGTGCATTCTAGTCTTGGTTCTACCTATGCATTTCTACAAGAGTCTTAACCATAGTTCAGGCAATATGCCATTTTTCATAGTCCATACGGACCAATTGAACATACTTTCTCAAATCATTGAACTTGAACATGGACTCAGCACTCCTCATTTTCCAGAAAACTTCAAGGTAGGAGATCGAGGCAGAATTTGCTTTACATCAAAAGAGACAATGGCTAGGAGCCTAGGATATTTCATATCTGAATCCCGCAAGATCTTTTTCCTTCAAATGGAAGTGCTAAGCAACAGGACCATGCGCGCCCTAATTTCAGCTTCATTCTACCAATAGCATTGTTAAGTAGACAAACACCTTATAGCATTCTAAATTAAACAATCCATTGCCACATCAAGACGTCTCTTCACTGCTGAGAAGAGATCTAAAGATGGCAACATATCAGAACTGAAAACATGTGGGCTTTGTAGTCTGAATTTTCTTGGATTAGTTATTTTAGATGGTGAATTGGTGATAGAATATTTGTATTCATAAATCATAACTTGTAGTAAGTTGTAAACAGGTGTATTGCAGGGACATAATCACGAAAATATTCCAAAGAAGAGATGCATGATTGACTAGGAATGGAAAAGAGATGTTTCTATGACAACTTTTATGGGTTGCACGCAATAAGTAGAACCTCAATTTGAATAGATAGAAGCAGAATTCAGACTTCGAATGGCCAGAAGTTTTCTACTGGCGAAGTTGGCAAAGAGGCTCAACACCATAAGCAATAAAGCTAACTCAAAAGCGCTGGATATCTAAATGTGCCACAGGTGTAACTAATATGTGGTAAGAATCAGATACCTTTGAATAAGGCCCCTACCACGTGTACCAAGAATGATAGCAGCTGGCTTCAGCCGATCTGCTTCTCGGCAAATAACTTTTCCAGCTTCTCCTTCAATAATCCGTGCCTTGGTACGAACCTTGCAAATTCCCAAATAAAGGCAATGTATCAATCCCTCAAGGAAAATATTGGAAAAGAAAAAACAGGGATTTACAATTGCACATACTCTGCAATCCGCACCAACTAAATTTTCGTCGAAATCATTTACAGGCTAGTGCTAATACAAATTTTTCTACAATACAAGGCAGCAGCTGAGGCATGCGAAAGACCCCTCACATCTTATACATAGCGATCAACATTAAATGCTTCTGTGCGTAATCGTACACAGATATGCAGAGGAAGAGAGCATACCAGTAATGTCTTGAATGCCTCAACGGCTAGATCCTCCATCAGCTCCCGACTTTTCTCATACACAATCTCATTATGCACACCTATTACAGATCGAACTTACACATTCAGCCAGAGCTTCAGTTGACCACTTCTTTTTAGAGGAGGGCGAAAGCTTTGCCCCAAGGTTTTTTTAGAAGGAGAAAATAAAAAAAAGTGACCACAATTTTATGTACTCGTTATATGCATGCCTTCAAGTGGTTGAGATGCCTCACAGATCCTTGGGAGAGGGGAAAAACTGTAGCAACTAGCAAGACTACTCTAATTTATCAAGCATAAAGAAACATAGATAATTGATCACTGAACATGCATAACGATTAACGAGACGCTAATTGGTCGAAGGCTCGAAGCTAGGACACTGGATATAATAGAGGATACACGAAGACAGAGCCAAATTGGAAGTTAACTATCTAAACTGATCGATGCGTTTGCATTAAAAAACAATTCGAAATGTTAGTCAACTATTCGGTCCCCGAATCCCGATGAAGTTAATTAATTTTTTTTAGTACCGGGAATAGCAGGTAGGGTTTGAGAGGCGATGGATGGATGGGAGGCGGGAAGGGAAGGGGCTCGCTCAACTCAACTGGAGACGGCGTGGACGAGGTGGACCGTGTCGGCCATGCGCGCGATGTGCGCGAGCGCCCAGTCGAAGGCGTGCTTGGAGTTTGGGCCGAAGTCGACGGCGACGAGGAGGTCCCTGCCGCGGCGCCGCTCCCCGGTCTCCCGCTCGAGCTCCGCCGACGCGTCGGGGACGACTGGGACGAGGCGCGGCAGCACCACCTCCCTCCAGCTGTACTCCTCCACGTCCTCCTCCACCGTCTCCATCGACCGCCCCGGCGCTCCCCTCGCTCCCTCCTCCAGATCCGCGGCGGCTGCGGGTAGAGTGCGCGACGGACGCTTTTCCCCTCAGATGCAGGAGTATGGCCGCCGCGCCCGGGGATTGTGGGAAGAGTGTAAGGGCGGCCGCATTAATTTCCGGCGGGGGTGCGGGGGTTCCGTGTAGAGGTGACTCGTGGACTCGTCGTATCGTCCTCGTTGAAAATTCCTCGGAATTTGCGCCCCAAAGAAGAAGAAAGGCGGATCAGATTTCCTCTCGTGCGCCGGGACCGCGAGTTTCTACGGTTGCCACCCTTTTCCTACCGTGCTGCTGCAGGTATCCAGAGGAGATGTACGGACTGATCGAGCAAGCAAGAAGACCAGTTGCTTCTGCAAGCCTACTGGCATCGGTGTCAGCAAGGCACCAGCCACCGCAGCCTGATCGCGTTGGCGGCCGCGTCGGCGTGCACAGAGAGGGTGTGCGTGTGCGGCCTCCTTCTAGAAGGACCGAAGGTCGCGTTCCGCATACAGGGAGCTCCGGCGACGCGGTGACCACGGTGCGGGCGGTAGCCGCCAGCCCGCGCGCCACCAACCTGCGGCTGGCCTGGCAAGTTCCGGCCGGCCATGCGGTCACGCACGCGTCACCTCGGCCCTCGGAGTCGTGCTTCGTGAGGGGGCGTCGTCCAAGTCACGCGAGCAAGGACGAGAGGCAAGTGGCTTTCGGCATATGACACCATCTCGCCGAGCAAGAGGACAGCCATAAAAGGCTCCTCGCTGGATGCTGGCAAGGGACGGGAGCTCGCGCACGCGCTGCATGCGGACAGGCCACCCGCCACCGTCACCATGCCCAGTCTCCGCCGAGAGTAGACGGGCGGGGCGCTAGCATCCATGGAGCGGCATGGGTCCATCGTTTATGGAGCGAAATGCAGCCGCTTCTATCGATCGGATACGGACGAGATCAAGCGGACAAAAGATTGATGGCTCCTTCAGTGAGTGAGATCGCCACGATACTGAAGACATGGCGCAGATACGCAGGCGCCACGCCACCGCAGTCCGCAGTGCTGGAGTATCTGCCAGCAACTGACGCATGAACCCAACTTTCTTTTCTACGGGTCGCAAGTAATGGATACCGAACCCCTGCGCTCGTGATGATTTGGGGTCGATATCACCCACTTATGGCAGGTTGCTTACTGGCAACCTCATGCAACAACTTCTCCACCAGATGAAGGCTTCAGCACCCGACCCGTAATGTCCAGCGCAGTAGCAGAACTGCAGAAGGGGACGATGATCCTACCATCCACGAAGAGCGTCACTGCTCAAAAGGAAAGTAAGCAGGCAAGCAAAGAATGATCGCAACGTCCATTATCCATACATCAGTGATACTTCACAGCCAAACATCCCAACAACAATACATAACACTTGGATACACCACAGGCCACTCGAATCTTCCTATGGTACAGACGCCTTTGCTCATGTCCAACCCCACAAGCCATACCCATACCCCCCATTTCGCCTGGGCCTCGGGCCGGTATGGCAGCACCGGGGATTTACATTGCCCAGGAAGTAGGTTTTATCTGAACACGGACAAGACTCCTCCCCAGCTTATTCATTCGCATGCCGGTTTGGTGTCAAAGCTGGTCAAGCAGATCGCGAAGGCCTGGAATGCTGAGAGTGGGTACCGGTAATCCATGGTGAATATATCCTTCCCTATCTTACCGAACTGGAGGATCACCTTCTCCTGCTCTGCCGCAGGGATGTTTAGGGAAGGGTCAACAGAGGCGACGAGCTGGAAGTTCTTGACTGATGCGACGGTGACACGCCCCCGGAAGTTGAGGCACCAGCACTGCAGCTGTTCATGCCAGCGAGGGGCTTTGTTCTTCAAAACTAGAGGAGCTTCATTCGCACAAGCCAGTCCAGGCAAGTCAGCACCGAGGCTTGTCGATGAAAATTCTACAGCCGCTTCCTTTCCTTTGCTACTCAGTAATGTGGGCACTCGCTCATCAAGCGAGTGGATGGTGCTGGTAGGGGTTGGGGCCTTCCCACCCTCCTGAATGCACTGAGCTGGTATTGAATGCATGGTGCATTGCATCCTCCTTGGTCCCCGGTTCCGTAGGACAGTGAGCTCGTACGTGACTGTAGCAACATTGTAATTGCCTAGTGGCAATCTTGGTGATACTTGTTTGGACTGCCTTTTGCTTGGTTTATTGTTTGGTAGCACCACAGCATCAGAAGGAGGCTGGCTGTCAAAGATTGTGAACTTTGTACCGAGAAAGTTTGGCCTGGTTTATGAGAAACAATGGCGAGGTTAGAAGGTTACCAAGACAAGGTACAATAATATTGCCACTTCAGTTGACATAATAAGAAACTTACTTCAGTTTACCAACGTAGGTGCTACTAGAATGAGAGAAATCATCAGAGACCAGTGAGATCACAAAAGAAGTCCTCGTGGCACGCCTGACCTTACGAGCTGCAAGCAAAAGCTTGTCGTCGTCCACATTCAGAGCTGCATAATATAAAATTTCATAAATAAATTACGTGTTATCACACTAACTGAGCACATGTAAGCTTCAGTAAAAATATAAGCATTCTCTCTAAGTTATTGCAAAAGTATTATGATAAAAACTTATATCCTATGCAGGAAGTGGGGTTGTTTAACAATTCTGAATGCATCGTACTCAATGGCAGATTTAAGTGGACAGGACCACACCCACATTAATAAGGGGCCAAGGTAGTAGATATCTATGCACATCTAGCACAAATAGGGATGTTCAGAAAAGTATGTACACCATGGATAGTCCACAATAATGCCTTGTTGCCTATTCTAGTAAAACATAATGCACCACTCTTCCAGATTGAGCTCAGCTGTACCCCCACCCCCCGGTTGCTATGGATGCAAGGAATATTACTTCAATGTGGTCAGACAGGCACATTCACAGTCTGTAACAGATGCTCGCAGGTCACTGGTTA
This sequence comes from Paspalum vaginatum, assembly GCA_030272315.1. Classification (NCBI taxonomy): domain Eukaryota; kingdom Viridiplantae; phylum Streptophyta; class Magnoliopsida; order Poales; family Poaceae; genus Paspalum; species Paspalum vaginatum. The sequence continues at coordinate 6,787,141 of CM059015.1, forward strand.
CAGTTGGCTTCTTTCTCAGACCAGAAGACCATCCAATACAGTTCTTTCAGGATATTCTATTGTTCTACATTGCAAACTTCTAAGGTGGACTTTGTATGGTAAACATCCAGGCATCCAATAGGGCTAAGAATCCAATGCTCTAGCATGGAGTACAAAATCCAAATTGTTGGCCGCCTGAATTGAACCTGGCATTGTCGATGCAAATCCTATTCGATACATGTTCAACTAAATAAATTAACCATGGAATTAACTTCCTTGCAAGTTTAGACGATTAGATTTGCAAGGACTTGTTCACACTGGATTTTGTTCTTGCAAAATTGGTACTAGTGCAATATGGCCATGCTAAAACAGTTCATCTTAATGCAGAGAAATGTGTAAAACAGGGCAATAACTAAGGGATGAGAATGCCGAATCATATCGTTCAACAGCCAAACATGATATCTTACATGGGCTGAGTCCTAGGTAGAGGAGATATGTGGATGTAGCCCTGTCCCTCCTGACAAAGCACTGCACCGGCTGCTCGCGAGGCCCCGGCTGCACAAAACAAAGTTAAGCATCAACGCATCCAAATTCTCTTTACATCTTAACCAGCAAACTTGTCATGAACTCATGATATCACAATATCAGAGGACATTCATGCAGAAGGATAATACCTGCTTGAGGGATATGGGGAAGGTGATCCTGCCGCACTCCTCGAGCGTCTTCACCACCTCCTTAGTGACCTCGCGCCACGACCGGCAAACGGCCGCACAAGCCACGACCTGACGCCGTGCCGGCCATGTCGCTTCGCTGGACTCCACCCTCTGTATCACATCCAGCAGCAGTTCCGGCGGCAGATTCGCCCACCGCCCCTGATGCTGCGGCCGCTGCTCCTCCAGACCCTGGCCCTGCCGCTGCGGTTGTTGCTGCTCCGCCCACAGGCTAGGCCAAGAATGCCGCGACCCCGCACGGCCGTGGCCGGCGCGCCCGTCGGAGCCACTGCCACCGCGCCTCGACATGCTCCCGATACCGTCTCTCATCTCCTTCAGCTCCCGCACAATGCTCTTGAAAGACATTGCAGCTTACGGCAAGTTACCCCCTACTGCTCCATGGGAAGATCCGCCATAACTAGCGAATCTAAACCCAGAAAATAGCAGGGGGAAGCTAATAAAGTAGTCGACATCACTCCCGCATCTACCCCAACAAAAAACACGGGGCTCCCAAGAACAGCTCAAGAAACCCGGATTTTAGGGGATTTCTGGAGAAGTCGAGCAAAGATCCCACCTTTCTTCTAGCGGCAGCTCGGATCTGGGGGGAGGCAGCAATGCAGCAGGGAAAGGGAAACTTTCTCTTGGATGGCCTCAAGATCCAAGTTTCTCCGGCTCCGCAGCTCAAAAGATGAAATCTTTCAGCCGAAGAACAGATCAAGGATCCCTTCCTGCTGATCTGCCAAGCGTTTCCATGAGACTTTCCCAGCTCCTTCTCCCCAGGAGCTCCAGATCTCCTGCGCTGTGGATTTTTGCTTCCACCTTCGAGGCTCTATTCCTCTCCAGTGCCGCACTGCCGCTCCCCTCTCCCTCCCTCTCTCCTCAGTCCTCACTGAAGGTCTTGCGAATTCTGTGCTCCTGTGTGGGGGGGGGGGGGGGGTTTGTGTTAAGGCTGAGGATAAAATGGATGCGGGAAAAGTGGGGCAAGCTTTTGTTTAAGCACTGTGGGGCAGCTTTTGTTTTCTTTCCCTGAGTTTTCACTTTTCAAGGTGTTTATCTTTCCTGTGTGGTACTTGCAACTCATCAACTCCCAGAACTCGCAACTGCGGCCAGCCCAACAAGAATCCTATGCGATACGGTAACTCCAGTAGTAGTGCGCTACTGCACTGTCACATGTGTCCACAAAACTACTCGTCCACTCCACTCTACCAGTCGCCGTTCTGGTTTGCAGTTGAACTGCCGGTGAGGTAGCTGGACAAGTTACTCCATGAGTCCATGGTAACGGTAAAGCTACCTTTTGTGGTTGGAAAGGCTTCTTTGGGAAGATGGAGGACCCAGCATGAAAGAGGTGAAAAGGTTACCAATACCATGAAAGAGGAGAAAACTTCACCTCGGCCGATTTCACGTCCCAAAATAAATCAATCCAGGCGCAGTTTATTGCTTTCGTTATGTGCTTCGTTTCTGGATTTCGGTGGTTGGTAACAAGTAAAATGTGCTTTGGACATAATGAAAACAGTATTATGAAGGAGAAATCTTCATATTGATTTATTTTGAGAGAGAGAGAGAGAGTAACTTGAAAAAAAAAAGAAAAACAGGATTGCATGCAACCTCCTATGACAAGTGTTGACGTCAGAAGTTTACGTGCCTAAGGCTATTCCGAATGGGATTGGGCAAATGGATTGTCTGTAGCGGCGCTATTATATACAGAGTGAGAGGTAATTGAAATAGTGAAAGAACAGTAGATAGGCAAACTTTTGGCCAAATCGGTTGGGAATGATCTAAGGCCTTTTCCCAATTGGGATGTCCTAAAAGGGTGTCTCAAAATACTGTTTAGTCACTGTTTAATATAAATACTATACTGTAGATTACATAGAAGAATAGTTGGAACAAGTGCTTTGAGAAAGTGAACTATGAAAAAGAGAGCCTAAGAGGCTCGAGAAAAGCGACGTTCATGAACTTCTGGGTAGGAAAAGGTACATGTGGTCCTAAAGTGCATTTCATCCACGGCGCTCTAGTAAATTACGTCCTAATCTTACGGAATATGTCCGTGGACCGAGAACTTTCCTCGTAGTTTCACTCCATGAGCCCACGATCTCTCACTCGGTGGCTCGCTGAAAGTATTTGTTGGGACAAGGATGTGAGTCGATCCTGTCATTAAATATTTTTCTCTGCTATACAATACTTCCTTTTGAGTCTCAACACATCCTTCCACTGGATATACTAGTACCGAGTAGTATTCATTTCATTTGCACCCATTCCTCATTCCTATACTCTAGCAAGCAGCCATCGCAACGAATATTTTTCTTTTCGGAAAATCGTATCCTTGATTTGAGCAAGATGGACACCCATGTGATCGGAAAATCGTTTCTTTTAGGTTTTGTTCGGTTAGTACAAAATCTAAAAAGATTTAAAGGAATTAAGAGATATTGGATGGTATTTTGACTTACAAAGACTCAATCCTCTCGATGCTATCTAATCTCTTTGGATTTCTCAACCGAACAAGGCCTTATGAAGAAACAACAATGCCATAAAAAAAAAAGGACTGCTCGAGGTATATAAAAAAAAAGCGGGGGAATGGATTTCCTGCACGAAGCATAGATATCAAACGAATGAACGATCAACAGTAGCAGATGATACGCTGCTTGCACCCTTCATGAGGACGACAGCTCGCGCTGGGCTGCCGTTGCCATCATCGTCTCTTGCTCGCTCTGCATTCAAGCCATCAAACAACAAACATGGGCAGTTTAGGCACCCGCAAGGGAGGGCCGCAAGTGCACATTCATTCCTCGATCCATTCATAGGGCGTGGGCGGGCGTGGTGACCAACCATCCATCTCGCACGCCCCCCGTCCGGATGCCGGCGGCCAGTAGCACTGGCCACTGGCCCCGTTCATCAGGCATCGCCTGCATGAAGAAGGTGCCGCCGTTAAAACAACTTAACTTAAATGGTAGGCAGAGGCGCCGAGCTGCATGCTACGTTAGCTTTGACTATTCTCATTCTCGTTAAAGGAGAAGTTTATGCGTGATAGCTTATGCAATTAGAATAAACCAAGATCTTACTATGACTGCAATTTTAGAAAGACACGAAAGTACAAGCATGTGGGGTCGCTTCTGCAACCGGATTACTATCACTGAAAACCGTCTTTACATCGAATGGTTCTGCGTTTTTCTGACCCCTACCTCATTGACCGCAACTTCTGTATTTATTATCACTTTTATCGCTGCCCCCTCTCAGTAAATATTGATGGTATTCTTGAGTTTGTTTCTAGGTTCTTTACTTTATGGAAACAATATTATCTGTGGTGCCATTATTCCTACTTCTGCGGCGATCGGATTGCACTTTTACCCAATTTGGGAAGCTGCAATTGTTGATGAGTGGTTATACAATGACGGTCCTTATGAGCTAATTGTTCTACACTTCTTACCTTGTGGCAAGGCATTAACGAAGAAAACGTGAATTTTTATCTGGATAAAACTTTGTTTGCGTTGTTATCTAGATATGTTGTGCCTTAAATGGTGAATATGAAATCAAACCTAATTAAACTATGTTATTTAGTGGTTATTTCAACCATTATTTCAATCTCATATAGTTTACGTGGCACATTGGAAACACAAATATGTGAAACCTACCACTGAGGGAGTATGAGAATGGCTTCAGCATGTATATATGGCGTTGGTGTTCCTGATGATCAACCGGACAGCTACAGATGACAGTGTGGACGTGTGTGGATGGTGGAGGTTTATGGTCAATTTTTGACGGAAAGCACATGATGCATGGCCCATGATCTGAAAATATTTTGGGGTTTGCACGTCATGAGAGGCTCCCAATCATGATGTGCGCTCTACAACTGGATCCTCTTTTCTTCATGCACTTTTTGACCGAGCGACGTGCATAGAGGAGTGGGCACTGTTCACGTCATGCGGAGTAATATTTACACAGCTATGGTTCATCTTGGAATGCAGAATTCGGGTCTAAAGTGGAATTATGACATTCAGCTTTGCACGAAAAAAGAACCCTTCGTCCGTTCTAATAAAGTATAAGGAACATTTGAAAATTGTCTTCAATTAAACTATTTTATGCTTACAAAATTTATAGGAAATAATATCAACATCTATCCCATCAAATAGGTAAACTGTGAAACTATATTATCATAGTATACTTAATCTATTATCTCAATAAGAAAGTGTTAAAAGAGCCACCACAGAAGCATAGTCGGCCTACCATTAAAACAAGCCAAGTTCCGAAAATAAAGAGTATAAAAGATTAGCTTTTATAAGCTCATTATAAAAGTATATAATAGTTATGTAGCTACACAAATTTACATTATCCACTTGCTAGTTATGCTACTCCCTCTGGTTACCTAGCCGGCGATGAGTATTCAAAAACGAAATAGTATTTGATACCGTAGACTTCCCATTCTCGTATATAAATTCGATCAAAATTAGAATAGTTTGATTTATGGTCATTGGTGTTGGATATATGGGCTTGGCCCATTTATTAATCTAAAAAATCTCAAAGTCACATGCATGAGCAAGAAGAGTGTGGAACCTTTAGTCCCACCTTGCTAGTGGAAAAGGAGCTTCGCCTATTTAAAAGTGGAAGGCTTCTCCCCTCCTACTAGGTCATGGCTGTAGAGGAAAAGAAGACCACACGCGCGCTCGCTCGCCTCGCCGAGCCTGGGCGTGGGCACCTGCGTGAATGGTCCGCCGAAATCCGAATCTTGACCTTGCGGGAGCGAGGCTACCTTTTACTGTATTTATTTTTTTGACTTGGGCGTTAAGTCTTAGAGTACTAACTTAAGCCTTAAGTTATTCCTAACCTGAGCCTTAAGTTTTGGAGTCCTTATCCGATCGAGATCATAATCGCTGCACGAGATCGGATCGTATGCTCCTATATAATAGCTTATCGGCAGTCGCCAAAAGACATACCGAAAAACCTTAGGGTTTTGCCAACTCTCGCTGCTTGCGCCGCCTTCGTAGTTTTCTCTATCCCGGCTGCCGACGTGCATCTGCAACCGGGAGAGCAGGTCTCCAGAACCCTTCGTCTTTCGAGCTCTTGCATCGGGAGAGGGCGAATAAAGTTTTTGGGAAGCGCTCCGCGCGACTGCTCGCTGTTTTCACCACGGGTTGTCCATCTGCTTCCTCAGCCGGAGGCCATCGCCGGCGACTTCTTCACGGGCTTCTACATCGTGCTGCGTACAGTACTCGTGATGTCTGCGACACGGTCATCGTCAACGTCGTCAGTACGGAATCGGCTCTAGCTGCCGACAGGTATAACCAGATCGATCTATTTTATCTGCTTATTATGATCTGCGAGATCTTTGATGTGATCGTCTTACTTAGTATGTTAGATAAGTACATGCCAGTTTCTGTTATGTTTTACTTTGGGAATTTAATTCGGATATTGTCTAATTTCTCAACAATTGGTCAATATCAAAATCGCCTCTATTCTAGAACATAGAAATGTCCATCTTTTTGTGCGGGGAAGAGCCGATGCAAAACTACACACGAGATCAAGTTCTCGCTGTTAACTTGCCACTACGCTCTAGCTTTGCAGTCGTCGCTACTCACTAGTCACTAGGCACGCAGTGCAAGCATGCACGATTGGCACGATGGATGGCACACATGCATGCATTGCTGACTGGACGCGCCACCTCGTCATCTTTGCCCGTGATGTGGTGGCCCAGTCATCAGATAGCAGGTGGGATGGTTCACCTAATGTCCTGATTTTAGGGACAGTAACCTAACCAAGGCGTAAACCTCTACGATGACTACCGTCAAGTGAGGACCGTTGGTCCCTGGCGTTTTGATTTCAGAAAATTTCAGGTTCCTCGTCGAGATGACCACCGGTCCCTTTTTAGGCCGACGCTTACAGCCAAGTAGGCCATGCTTTATAATCTCATCTTTGATCCACGCATCCTCCTTTGTGTATAATAATAGTATAGTCGTTTCGAATGGGGCACCATGGAAAGGCATCCCCATCTCATAGTACTAGTTTATGCTCCTGAAATTTTTAATAATTGAAGAAAAATGTATTACCTCTTGTTCTCTACTAGTATTTGCCACACTCGCGGACACTGATAGGTGGGCCCACGTGCATATGGTCCATTCGTCAGTCAAAAATACCGTGTGCTCGCCTCGGCCCCCTTGCTCCCGGCTGCAAAGTTGATTTTTCTTTTTGCATGTGGAGCTCACTGGTCGACGCGCGCTCAGAGCCTCAGACTCCATCAGGCCCCCGTGGTCCAGACCAGTCCATGCGTGCCGGTGCATAAACTAGTGCGTCGCGGCTCGCGCCGAGTGTCCTCTTTTTCAAGCGAGCTCGAGGTCCCCGGCTGGTGGCCTGGTGCTGTCACGACTCACGAGCTCGGCGTCTAGAGATTCTGAACTGGCGTGACAGGAGCAGCAGCAGCGCTCCTGCAACTGTGCATCGGTTCAGAGCTGAATCGTGCATGCGCTTGCAGCGAGCTTGCATGAGCAGCAGCTCTGCCGTATTAATAGCACATTTTATCACCATTTTTAGATTTGAAGGTCGTTTTGATCGTGTGCAAAAAGATGGGAGTGCGTCGCTGGCCTCTGGAACTTTTCTGAAAGAATCCTCGCCGTGTTTGTCTGTTTCTGCCAATCCTGTTCCTCTTGCGTGTCCTTGTGTGCTGTGCTCTCGACGAAAACGCGGGGCTGTTCACACCTCTGTGTGCGTTGTGTGCGGTGCGGGCGCATGTGAGATGCGTGCGGGTCAGGTGCAAGTTGAGTCCATCGCCAGGGCTGGACTGGAGGCTGGAGCCATATGCGTGGGCGTGGCCCAGCCGCGCGCGGCCGGCGACGGCGAGCGAGCCCAGCTTCCGTTCTCACGCTACCAGCCACGCCCACGAGGAGAGGAGGCCGGCAGATCTTTCGCGGCAGCCCAGGGGCCGAGCAAACCTGCCGTTGGCGAGTCACCTCCCTCGCAAACTCTTTTGGCCCGGGCGCGGCCACGGCTACCCGATCCCGCGCCGCGCCACGGCGCGCCACACGATCCCGGCCCCCCGGCGCACGCCTACAAGGCTACAAAGAAAAAAAAAACAACGAGCCTTCCCCCCGGGCCCCCGTCCTCTGCTCCAGCGTTTCCGTCCCTCTACCTACAACCAGAAGCCCTGCCCGCCGTGCGCTCCTCTTCCGCCGATGCCTGTCGCGTCAGTGGCCGCGCCCGCGCTCCGGACGGCCAGCTCCGTCCGCCGCCGTTCCCCGCAGACCGGCCTCAACGGTGCGTGACCTCGTCTCTGCTGCCAGGTCCATGGCAGCTGCTGCCGCTCTTGACTCTCTGCGGTAATCCCGAGGCTGATGCTTGGGGCCCTTCCATTGGCAGGGGGCAGGTTCTTGATGATGCAGAGGCGGGAGCTGGTGACCAAGGCCGGGATCGCGCTCGCCGTCTCCTGCTCGATGGCCACCTCCTCCGCCAACGGCTCCGCCTCCGCTCAAGGTATCTGCCTATGTGGCCATGGCTACACGTCTCCCCGCTCTGGTTCTCAAGCCTGCCCCAACGATGCGACTCTCAGATTCTGCATGGTGTCATCAGCGTCGTCGGATACTGGATCGTTTTCTCGGCTCTTGTGCGTGCAGGGCTGGAGGTTCTGCCCTTCAAAGCGGACGGGTACAACTTCTGGACGTGGCGGGGCCGCCGGATTCACTACGTCGAGCAAGGCGCCGGGCAGCCCGTCGTGCTCATCCACGGCTTCGGCGCGTCCGCCTTCCATTGGAGGTCATGAGTCCTCGCACTCACAGAAGTCGAGATGTCTGAATGTTCTATAGGGGCAGTAGTGGCTGATGACTGAAGCAGTTGGGCTCATCCACAATGCTCTGTCTGACGTGCTGTGACTCGATTCAGGTACAACATCCCTGAGCTGGCCAAGAAGTACAAGGTGTACGCCATAGACCTGCTGGGGTTCGGCTGGAGCGAGAAGGCGCTGGTAGACTACGAGGCCACCATCTGGATGGAGCAGGTCTCCGACTTCCTCAGGGACATCGTCAAGGAGCCAGCCGTCCTTGTAGGCAACAGGTACGTACGCGTGCAGTCGGCCGAGCACATTCCGGTTTCAGAATGCAGACAGCGCATGCATACATGCGTGCCTGGCTGAGACATCGGAACCAATTAATACTGTTTCAGCTTGGGTGGCTTCACGACGCTGCTCACGGCGACGGAGGTGCCGGAGCTGGTCCGGGGCGTCGTGCTGCTGCAACTCCGCCGGCCAGTTCTCCGACCCCAACAAGCCGGCCGCCGCCCCGGCGACCGAGGAGGAGGAGGGCAGCCCGCTGTCCAGGTTCGTCGTGAGGCCGCTCAAGGAGGCCTTCCAGCGGCTGGTGCTGGGGTTCGTCTTCTGGCAGTCCAAGCAGCCCGCCAGGGTCGAGAAAGTCTTGAAAAGCGTAACGTAACCAGAACCTGATGCCTCTGGTCTCGTCGGCTAGCTGCCGCCATGTTTTTTTATACCGATCGAGGCCATCTGAGATCGCCGCCGTCGTGCGCCTGTTTGTTGTTGCTGCGGGAACCTGCAGGTGTACATAGACTCCAGCAACGTCGACGACTACCTGGTCGGCTCGATCACGGCGCCGACGGCGGACCCGAACGCCGGCGAGGTGTACTACAGGCTGATGTCGCGGTTCATGTCGAACCAGAGCCGGTACACGCTGGACCTGCTGCTGGGGAAGCTGGCGTGCCCGCTGCTGCTGCTGTGGGGCGACCTGGACCCGTGGGTCGGCCCCGCCAAGGCCGCGCGGATCCAGGAGTTCTACGCCGACACCACCGTCGTGCACCTGCAGGCCGGGCACTGCCCGCACGACGAGGCGCCGGAGCAGGCCAACCGGGCGCTGCTCGAGTGGCTCGCGGCCATCGACGCCCGCGCCAAGTCCTGCCGAGCCCACCCTCCAGGCCGTCTGATTTGATCCATCGGGGGGGCCGGCCGGAGTGTAGTTCGGGAATACCGAATACGTACATAATGTACTGGTGATCCATACGTGTGCCAGTGTAGCGTGTCGTGTAGCAACAGCAGTTCAGTGGTAGTAATTCTTATGGTGATGTCCATGTAGCAAAAACGGGGTTCTTGAATTGAATGAGTGACAAGCGATTGATAAAAAATCAAAATGCATTTTCCAGTTCACATAAAGAGCAAATTGCTTTGTAATACGCAATTTTTTTTAAAAAAAACTTTGCTAGATGGGCCTAAAGCATCCAGGCACCAACAAATCCAACACTCCAATGGAAGTAGGTTTCACTCCTAAAACTTAGCTCCAAGCCGTCCGATCACTCGACCAGCGAGAGGTATTGAACCAACGGCTCATGATCAGATTTGATCGTGAGATAACCACTCGTTCAGACGGCCTCACCGGGTTGCACTTGCCAGCCGTTTGCCAACCGCGCCGTGGATCTCATCGAACCGAGAGGGAGGCGATGTCGGGGGAGGCGGGGAGGACGAGGAGCCGGGTCCTGGTGGTCGGTGCCACCGGACGCCTGGGCGGCAGCCTCGCCCGGGCCAGCCTCGCCGCCGGCCACCCCACCTTCGCGCTCGTCCGCCCTCACCACTTGGCCCGCCCCGACTCCCCCCACCTCGAGCCGCTCGTCGCGGCCGGTGCCACTCTCCTCGAGGTAAATGCGCCGGCACCCCTAGTCTCCTGCTCCACTGGTGCGTGGTTCAATTAGCTTTTAGCTAAAAGCCTAAAACGCTTCGGTTCGACTTGGTTCAGGGGTCGCTGGAAGATTACCCGAGCCTGCTCGAGGCGGTGCGGCAGGTGGACGTTGTCATCTGCGCGGTGCCCACGAAGCAGGCGCTCGAGCAGAAGTCCCTGATCCGGGCTATAAAGGAAGCTGGATGCGTGAGGGTGAGCTATGAGCTGGCAACCCACAGTGCATTTCCTTCCACTTAGCTGGTTTAGCTTGAAATAACTTCTCAGTGAGCCTGCTGACATGTCATACCAGAAGGTTGATCGTTCAAAGCAAATGATTTCGATACGGGAACATGTAGCCTAGTCGATGGCACAAATGTTAATGAAGGGAAGGAATCGATTTTGCCACCACGGTGGTCTGATTAACCATGAAGAGAAACTGGAAAGGAAAAATAATCCAAAGCATATGTGCCACAGCGAAATGGTCACATAAACTAACATAAAAAGGGCTTTTAAATGTGTTTCTGAGTTCTGACCATATACAAGCCTAGCTCTCTAGGCACATTACCTGCTAAACCTACACTCCGCAAGTGGTGTTACTTGATAGGTCTACGTGGTCATATCAACTGTTACTCCCTCAGTCCCGAATCGTAAGGAGTTTTAGGCCTACTAGATTCATTCATTGCTCCTATGTACATGTGTTCAATATGTTTCTAGATTCATCAACAGTTCATATGAATGCGGACTGGATAAAAAGAGGACCAGAACCCCCTAACAATTTCGGTACGGAGGGAGTACATATTAGTTTCTGTCTTTCTGATAACATAGTTTTAGGAGGGCCTTCTGGATTTTCAATAGCCTTTTTGTGACTTTGTGCATCAGAAAATTTATGACTGACCATTGTTGCATTAAGAAACATGAGGCGTTGCTTCTGACTCTGCAGTGATTTCCTGCAGAGATTTATTCCAGCAGAATTTGGACTTGATCCGACAAAGGTTCAAATTGGTGAGATGGATTATGGCTTCTATGAGAAGAAAATTGAAGTCCGCCGTTTAATAGAGAGTGAATGCATTCCTCATACCTACATATGCTGCAACTTCTTTATGCGCTATTTGCTACCATCACTGGTGCAGCCAGGCCTAGATTCTCCTCCTAAAGATGGAATCAAGATATTTGGTGAAGGAAACACTAAAGGTCTGATAGTATTACATCACTATTCTTTTAGTCTTCTATCTGAATTTATGAAAGGGATAAAGATCACTCCACATGTATATTGTGTTACATCAAGGAAGAACATTTCTTTACAGGTGTTTTTGTTAAAGAGAGTGATGTTGCTAAATTTACAATATGCACCATAGAGGATCCCAGGACATTAAATAAGACGTTGTATCTGAGGCCTCCAGGAAACGTCTGCTCAATGAATGAATTGGCTGACCTCTGGGAGACAAAAATCAATAAATCCCTGAAAAGGACATATGTGACAGAAGAGCAACTCCTTACAGAAATCCACGGTAAGCTTGAACTGCTCAATGTCAGGTGGTTTTTTTTTTTACTTTTGCAAGAGCAGTACACTGTCTAGAAATTTAATTATTTATTTTAATTTTACTATTTTAGGCTTTTAGATACTGCCATCAGATTTAATTTAATAAGTTTGAGGAAGTTTCTATAGCCGATTCCTGATAGATGATAGGTTATGTACTGATATTTTATAATTTAATCAATCCATTTCAGTTTTTAATACCTTCACCTGAATAGTTGCAAATATATTTGATAATTGAGTGCTTGGGTAGAAGTTTGCAGCTATGTCCAGAAAGAAGAATTGAGTTGATGACAATATGAAGAAAGCTGTGAAACCTCTCCTTTTCTAATCGCAGTTTGCAATTCATTCCCTGAAAGCTGTTTGTTCCATGTATTTATTATGTATTCTCATTCCTTCTTTTTTTTCCCGTTGCAGATGCACCATTTCCCTTGAAGATGGATTTAATTTTTATATATTCAGCCTTTGTTAAGGGCGACCACACCTATTTTGAAATTGACTCTTCAACTGAAGGGACTCAACTGTATCCACATGTAAATTATACAACAGTGAACGAGTACTTGGATGGTCTAGTTCAAAATATTTGATCGATTTATATCTTTGTCGTAAGCATTTTTAGTGTCCTTTTTCTTTAAAAAAAATGGTTGTTGTTGTTGTTTGGTGTATTGAAACTTGAAAGAAGGGGGGAGTGATGAAGTAGGAGGGTAGCCGAGGAAGAAAGCAATTGTGGCGCGCTGCTGGAGCTAAGGAGCTTGGGGGCGTTAAGTGGGATAATCTAGGTGTTTTTCCCCTAGTTTTTTTCCCAGATAGGTTGCCTCTTAAGTTTGTGGCATGAATGTTATTAAGTTTATTATAAGGGTATGGTGTTGTACTTTATTCATTCCTTATGCTTTAATGAAATGATATGTAGCTCTCCTACATTGATCTAACAAAATTTGATCCTACGTACATGTCATGATCTTCGGGCACGTGTAAATCAGTAATTGGTCCATATCCAAGCAATAGACAGATTGCAAACAAATAAAAACTCTGATGATTTATAGACATCTCGAACTTTCCTACTGAAGTTTGTAAGGTTCAGAGAATGATAAAAAATACTGAGAAAGGATACAGATCATTGTTCGAAGTCATAACGCAATATATTACTGCTTCTGGGTCCTACGTAAGCTGTCTTCTTTTAAAGATATGTTTGTGTTCCTAGGAAATGTATGATGATATTTGGAACAAGGAGCCTAGGTAATGGCGAAGAATGGCTGCTTCCTCTCTCCATCTTTGGTTTCTTCTATCCTTGGTGGAGTAGAAGAAGAGGACAAGAATGCCAACACAACAGAACAAAAGGGAGCTGTTTTTCTTGCCTTTCTCTCTTAGTTATCTCCTTATAACTCTTGCTTTTGTCCTTCATTTGGCCCTGCAACTGTGGGTGGTTGAAGAATTGCCATACTGTTTGTGATCCTTGAGGTAACTACCTTTCTGATTCATAGAATTGATGAGAAGTTGCATCACATGTTTCCTTAGCCTGCGAACAGCAACATTAAGAATACTATGAAGATTTGATTCTACATACTTTATGTTTCTGTACATTGTAGTCTCAATAACTAAGATGTGTGCTAATCCATTATCCATCATAACCTATGCATATACATTAACGTGCAACCCAAATTAAAAAAAAACAAATCACTAATTTATCATTCAACTGAATTTGGATTTGCTTAAGCTCCTATTAGTGTTACACGATGGATCTTTTAGCTTTAGCAATTTAAGTATGTTAACATTTTGAATTTGAATTTGAGTTTGGCTGTACCTTTTATTTTTGTTGATACCACAAGACTGTAAATTTTGTGAATCACAGGGATTTCAAGTTATCAAGTATGCTAGCTGCAGAGAGCAACTCAGGGCATAATAGGCAATCTCGCAACTGATGCTTCCGCAAAGCACAAAAGTGGCTATGAACCTTCAGACACGGAAACTGAGTGGCACGAAAGCCCTTGGAATGATGGAGTATTGACATCAGAGAGGACTCATCTTCCTAAAGATCCTAGTAAGAATGGCCAAGTTGGTATTAGGAGGCAAAATATATCTCCTATCCACACAAGAGATTATCATGCTGAGAAAACTTCAATCTTGAGGTACAGTCGTACTCCTCCCAGGGTCACAGAACAAAGGCGTCATCCTTCTCCATATGTGGTTGGAAAGAATGAGCCACGTAAGAAGAGCAGCCGGACACCTCCTAGATTTCGTTCTTCTATGGAAAGCTTTAGTAGATCATCAATCAAGGCGAGGTTTTCACGCAATCAATCAATTTCTGCACCGAGACTACGGCCACAAGAGAAGGAACATCCTACTAGAGCTCCGGCATTTCCTGGCAGTAATCCTGTCTTAGCACATCCTGAAAGAGAAGCTGCTGTTAATATTGAAGAAGATTCACATGCAGAAAATTGTTCCCAGGAGATCAATGCGTTGATTGCAAATGGCAAGTTGCCTAATTCTAGATATAATGAGTATGCCTTTACGAGCACAGAGTCCATGCCAACAGGTGATATCTTCTTCTCCCGTGATTGTAAGGCTCCACTAGAAAAAACATCAACAAAGCACAACAATATCGACGAATCATTTATGTCTGACTCAAATGCTTATGCTGAGAGTGGTGGCGCTGTTACTCGAGAAAATATCAGTAATTTGGGCCAGCAGTCACATTTTGCTTCAGCCCGGACAGGCCTTTCTCGTACAACTACGAAGTCCAGCTATGCTACTGGTCGTCACTCTCAAATGAGCAGCACTACCACTTTGAGTAGCTCATTTAACAATGGCAGATTAAGTGGGGAGAGTGGAAAGTTTAGTGATATCACTGGGAAATTAGTTGGAGGTGTCATGAAATTCACATCCAGCAAGGTGCAAAATGATGCTTGGCTTCCATGTGTGACCGGCAAGTCATGCCGAAAATCAAGATCACTGAATAACAAAGCAAACGATGAATCTGAATCAAGTTTCATCCAGAAAGCACTTGTTGTTGAGAAGATTAGATTTTTGTGGGCTGATAAATACCGTCCTCGAAATTTAAATGGATTCACTTGCCATAGAGAGCAAGTTCATCACCTTAGACAATCGGTAACTTCTGAGTTGTTTCCTAGCTAAACACGTTTTTATGTATTATAAATTTGTAGTTGCCGCTTGCTCTATTGAAGTAGTTATGGTTTGTTTCTGAAACTTTCTCAACTCAAGGAGTACAATTGTTTCAGTTCCCCAAACCTGCCATTTTGATTAGATCTAGAAAATGTTAATTAGTATGGAGGCATTTGCATGGCCATTTTGTTCTGCTAATTGTGGTCCAAGTAGCACAAAGTCGGTGCCCCTTTCTTAAAAATGTTAAAATCCTGTTATGACAGGTCTCCACGGAGTTTTGCCCACATATCATTCTGAAAGGACCTCCGGGATCAGGAAAGAGGTCTTTGTGCAGGGCTATCCTCACTGAGATCTTTGGCGATTCCACTCTGAATGTACAAACTTAAATACTGAATATTGTGTTAATATATATACTTACTGCAGATTTCAACTATTTCTCATGTATTTTGCAGGTATCTCACTATTTGAAGACCTGCAATAGCCAGGTCTGTTCTGCCATTACTGCTTATCAGCCATCATTTGAACTTGTCCAAACAGTATACCATGTGCCACTATCTACTTATTTTACAATACAGTGTGCCTGTAGTTGATGTCAAAAGAATTTTTGTTTGTTATATATGTTTCAAAAATAGCACCTCACAAAGTAGTTACCTTTTTATTAGTTTAAGTGAGCAAATGTTTCCTTAATTTTGCAGGGATCTGCATCTGCACCCATTCTTGTCCCAGTGTCATCAAGCGATCACCATGTGGAGCTCAATATGAGGTCTCAATACAAGAATGCTAGATATGCTTTGATGACTCTAGCAAATGAAATATCTGATAAGCGTAAAATCACTGAACCAGCTGTTAAAAAGAACTTTAAAGGTATAACGCATTTTCTGCAATTCTGCAACATTGTTCCTTCAAATGTCGTGCATTAGAAGTATTCGTAACATGTTTAATTATTCATTCCAGTAATTGTTCTCTATGGTGTCGATAAAGTTAGCGAGAATAATCAGCGTTTGATAAAATGGATACTTGATTCCTCCTCTGATGCATGCAAGATTATAATGACTTGCCAGGATGAATCTAATCTCCTGGATTCTATAAAGAGTCGATGCAAGCTTATTGCCATTGATGTTCCTACTACACGTGAGGTTAGTTCTTACTTTAATTATAGGCAATGTGGGCCCCTTTGCTTCCTGGTTGATACTGCATCACACAGAACTACCTAAATCCCAGTTCAGATTGCGTGGGGTTATTGTACAACTCTAGCATGCTAGGTTCAGCTGACATGATCTGGCTGATCTCTCTTCGCATTATGAATCCTGGGAAAACTTTCATTTTAATAAGTAATGCGTGGAACGTCATTATTTTTTGACAGTTAGTACCACATAATAACATTTTTTTTTTCAGATTGTAGATATCCTTATTTATATATCAAAGAAAGAGCATTTTGAACTTCCTGCAAGTTTTGCTACTACCATCGCAAGCCAATCCAGGCAGAACTTGAGGGAAGCGATATTGGCTTTGGAGGCATGTAGAGCTAACAAGTACGTACTTCCTCTCAATTTTTTTCACATTTCAGTATTGTTTGATGTTTATTTATGTTTACCTTTCATTTTTACCAGTTACCCATTCATTGACGGACAAGCTATACCACTAGGATGGGAGGAGGTTCTGGAGGAACTTGCGGCAGAAATTTTGGATGATCCTGCTCCTAAAAGGTTTAACCATAGAAATAGTCATTACATGAGCGCCTTGCCCTTTGTTGGTTGAGAACCCGTGATGAATGTACTTGTTCCCACCACCCTCAGGTTGTATCCTGCGGTGACTTTGATAGTTTGATTGGTCACTATGTGCATCTGTTTTGTGCCCCCAAGTAACACAGAAAAATGACGTGTGATTGCATCCAAAATTTGCATAACAAATGGAAACTATTTTGTAGGTTATTTCTGGCACGGGGCAAGCTCCAAAAACTCTTAGTGGAATTTGTACCTCCTAAACTAATACTCCAGGTGAATTATGTGAACCAGAAATGAAAAGTTTCTGTTTGTGCTTCAGGGATTCTATTATCTCAACAGATGTAACTGTGCGTATGAACTTCATCCTTGAATCTCTTGCAGAAGCTTACGGAGCTCTTTCTGAAAGGAATTCAAACTGGTATAAAGAGGGAAGTCTATTATTGGCATGCTTACTATGTGAGTTTCTTCTTTCATGTTTTTGCTTTACCTGCATTTCCCTAGTGACCTATGTTGAAGATTAATTGATAAATTTCAGGATAAGAGGTTGCCAGTTGGTGCAAGTGCACTGCTGAAACTGGAAGGTAAATTGTCATTTACTTTTTGCAGTATTCTAAATACCATTAACCCTGTTGGGACTGTTCCTTATTGGCCCAAACACTAGGGAGGAAGTCTTTCTGCACCCCAAAAGCTAGCCCCAGAGATAACGGACCTCCACTATTTAACTTGATTGAACTCTCCCCTAGGCCCTAACTACTGCCATGTGGTTAATCCACCAATCACCCCCATCTCACACTGGTGGCAATTAGCACTGCTTGACTCATCATAGTTACCCATGGTCCACTAGGTTTACTACGGGCCGAGATTGCGGACCAGGTTCTGATAAAACTTGTTGGCCCAAATACCAGGGACGGATCATTTATTCATCCCAAAAGCTATAGGCCCATCGTTGCCTTGCCACAGCTTCACACAATAGCTCTCCTTGTGGATTCATACCACCAATGACTTGTGATAGATTCACGCCATCCATCTCTAGTAGCTTTCATGTTGTTGTCTTCTTCTAGTTGCTTCGCACCACAGCCTACCTCATGGCAGGTCGCAACCACTTCCCTCACCTTGCAGCCTCACAGTGCTATCATCTTCTACAGGACTGCAGCGTCGTCTTCTCTTTGCGGCACATGTTGTCGTCTTCAGTCTTCATGTAGGGCTCGTGAATCCTGAGCACCTTGTGACGGGACCACCTCCTCCACAATGTGCACCAAATGTCCAAATGTGCTACTCACATGCTCCACCTCTTGATCAATAGCCATCGCCACACCATGTCTCTCCTTATGGATTCACATCCTTGTGATTTGTGATAGTTCCACACCATCGACCCCTAGTAGCTTCATGTTGCTGTCTTCTTCTAGTGAATTCGCACCACAGTGGACTCGTGGCAATTTGCAGCCACCGCCCTCACCTAGCAACCTCGCAATGCTATCATGCCGGGACTGCAGCGCCATCTTCTCCTTGTGGCACCAACAAAGCCATCGTCTTCTCAGAGTCTCATAGCAATGGCTCCTTAGCACTTAGTGACATAACCACCTGCTCCAGAATGTGCACATAGTGCTCCACTACAGTAGTGTAGGAAGTCATGCGCGTGCTTCAGCTCTTGTTCTACAGCCATCACTTGCTCTGTGGTTTACCTTATGTATGTGCTGCCTTTGTCACCAAGCTTGGCACTGCCAGCCTTTATGCTGCCTTGCCATCGATGTCAACATGCCTCAATGTAGCACCCGATAGTAATTTCTTCCCGTAGGATCTCCAGGCTCTTTTGGAAATCACTCCTCCTCTGGCTCTCGAGTGTTTACTGCACGCACACTAGATTCTCTCTCTAGTTCGACTCTCCCCTACTACCATTATGGGGCTAATCCAACATTCATTATTCAAAATATGACGAATTTGTTTGATATTTTGGGCATGCCACTGGATACAGACCTTGTGTGCGTGTGGGTGGGTGGGGGGTAGACTTGCATCTCTATCTTGGGTTTTTTTTTTTTTTTGAACAAAAAAAGCGTATTGCTGGAGTTCTTTGGCAACTGCCATTTCGGAATACTGCAAAGTCGTTAACGCTAACAGTTATCTTTAACCATGGCAGAATTTGTTGCCAAGTTCATGAGCATCCACCGCAAGATTCCTGCGGTGGCGCGGTGAAATTTGATAGAAACCACCAGCAACGCTGCACCCTCTTCTCTGTGGTCCATCAGTCCGTGGTCTTTCCCGTTCATATTGTGCAGCTAGCTAGTGTATGGTATGGTGCATCCTTTTTGTTGGTGCCTCCCCAGTCGCATCTGCGTGCATGCACGCTACATCCTTGTACATTATGCTCGAGCCGACTGTATACCCATATATCTGGCTTGGGCATGTATAACAATTACGGGGAATAAGTGCCTGTACGATATTGTATACATATGAAAGCAGACGTGTACTTGTATATGCTATGCCAGCTGTGTATGAGTGAAGAGCTTTGTCTTATACTCGAAAATAAATAGGAGCGAATAATTAACAAGTTGTCTCTCTTAGCGAAGGTATTTTCTTGATCTGTCCACCTGACGGGCCACTGCGACGCAGTAGAGGGCCACAGGCCAAGCGGGCCGCAGCCAGGAGCCGTGGGCCCACCCCGAAGCTCGGGAATGGAACCCTCGGCAGTACGGACGGCGCCACCCCCCGTGGTGGTCCACGGAGGACGAGGTCTACCCAGGCCGGGCTCCCGAGCCCCGATTACCGTATATTCCGATTCCCCCCCGGCTCGTGGCGTGGAACGGGAACCGGATGCACACCTCAAGTCCCAGCCGGCCAGCCCCATTCCCCGCCACAGCATTTCCACTCACGCTGCTTCCACTAAAGCGTTATCCCTCGCGTGGCGCGATCAGTGCCGTCCACGTCCCCGTCGCGAGGACATCCGACGGCCGTGGAACAGGGATTCGGCGGAGACGCCTGGGGCCCACACGTCCACCCTCCCGTCACCGAAAAGAAAAGCAAAAGGCCGCACTGAAATATCACGTTGATTCAAAGCCGCAGCGCCGGACTGCAGAGCAGCAGCGAACCCGAGGCCGCTCCGCCACCTCGCTCTCGCCTTCGCCTCCGCTCCCTCGCTTTCGCCTCCCGATCGGCTCCGGTGAGTGGCGAGGGGGTCCGGATTCTTCCTCTCCTCTTTCTCTCTCTCTCTCTCTCTCTCTTCTCGATAGGGCCGGGTGGATCGGCGGCGGTCGCGTCTCGCGCTCGTGCTTCTGAACTTCTGATGGCGCTGGTTTGTCGGCGGACGTCGTGCTGCGCGACAGCATTTGTTCGGTTCTCGCCTGCCCTGTGCGTGTATTCGTGCGCCTTTTCTTGCCTGACGATTCACCCGTTGTGGGTTTTCCCCCCCTTGGCTTTGGTGACTGATAAGCTTTCCTGTGCTTGATCTGAGGGTTTACTGATCGGATGCAATCGGTTTTGTTTTGCGACCATTTTTCTCCCACTCGTTTTTCTTCGTTTTTATCAAGTTCGGAAGGATTCGTGTGTGTGCGCTGCTGTCTCTCTCTTTCCCCCTGTATTTTTTTTCCCATTTTCTGCGTACGTGTACTTTAGTGTCCTTCGTTGCTGGTGTTTACTACCAGCAAGGACAGCGCTAGCATTTTATTTTCCGTATTGCCGTAAGCTTTTGGCGATCAATTTATCTTGTTTTGGATCGACCCCGATTCGTTTCGGATTGGGCCATTTCCTCTCTGTGTGGTGTTCCTTCTCTCGCCTTTTCGAGCGTCCTTTTCCTGCTTTGTTGAGTTCGCTACAGACAGGTAGAAGCACTGCAACCTCGTTGGCCTTTCCTCATCTGCTATCTGCAACCCATCTGAGATACAGTTCTACTTGGGGGGATCCGTTTCTTTGTGAACGGTTCCTATATTTGCGAAGTGTTTTGCTGCTGCCGTTGTTCAGGGCCAGGTCCTTCATCTTGTCTGATTTGGAGTTATTTAGGACGCCGATGTCGTCTCCTCGTATCTGTCTTTAACTCTTGACCAAGATCATGCTAGTTCCGCATTGTCTATTGCGATCCTTCTAACTGCTGCTCGTTACTTTCATACAATACATGCACATGTAGCACTAATCTAACCGCATCCTTTGGCAATCGCATATTTTAGTTCCACTTGGCATTGTTTATTTGCCTCTTTCTTCGTGCTACTTGAAGTTGCTTAAAAGGGCACTTTCCATTTTTCCCTTTTTTGTTTCTGTGTGGCTTTTAAGTTACTCAAGAGAAAGTACTTTTCCGCGTTCCCAATTTGTTGAACGTTACTGCTCCACTTGCTGTTCAGTCGTTAAAGTCATGGATATGGTGCTACTGTTTTTTGGTGTAAAATTCCATACATAGACATTGCATGTTGATCTTCAGGTAATAGAGATTGTTGTGGTCCTTGTTCTTGAAACTTGGAAATTTTATAATCTTGGATGGACTACGCTTAGATCGGGGGCAGTGAACTAAACAGAATTGTTAAGACAGGGAAAGTTGTATATACAAACGAACCTATGTGGGCCTTCATAGTAATGATGATGCATACTTTTTTATTTGCTTACTATTGTTGGAGTTCATACTTAGCTTTACATTGTTATAATATTTGATTTGCTTATTATGGTCCTCGATTTAGAGAAATTGTTGAACTAACCAAAATTGTTTTAAATCAACTAGCCATGGCTGGAGCTGCTGTTCTCAACGAGCGCATCCTTTCCTCCATGTCCCAAAAGCATGTTGCTGCTCACCCATGGCATGATTTGGAGATAGGTGCTAAAATTCATAATCCTTATCAAGGATATACCATTTGGCTATGTTTTCTTAGAGTATAATATCGTAACCTTTTCATTTGCCCATGATGTATAGATTATAGAATATCGAAGTGCACTATTATTATGTACTGCAAGTGGTTGTCTTACCTTATGTGTCTTCAAATGCAGGACCAGGGGCTCCTGAAGTTTTCAACTGTGTAAGTATACCTTCTACTACTATACTTTACAAATATGGTTGTGTTCTGAATTCTGGTCATACTGGTGGACACAGATTTGAAGCTTTATCTTTGTACTTACACTAAGCCTCATAGTCGTGCCTGGTTATTGGCTCCAGCCACATTTATTTGACGTTTCAGAGACAGGTTTTGACTTGCAAGTAGTATTATTGGCTTGTCTAAAATGTCAATTAAAAGTGGCTGGAGGGAGTATAGGCCCGTTGAAACTTGCTGGGACAATAGAGCTCAAGTTACATTGTACTCCGTACCAAATCACTGAATCAGTATGATATCCCTATCTGCACATCATTTTGGCTGTGATATGAATATATGATGTACTGGTTCAAACATGTCTCAAAACTGTCTTGTAGTATGAATAAATGATGCAGCAGTTCAACCATGTCGCACTGGTGTATATTTATATTCACAAATCAGCTCTGTTTAAGCCAACTATGTGACTATGCATACATATGGCTAGATAGTGTTTCTTGTTGCCTGGACTCCTTTATGACTTCTTTAGCTCCGCTGTAGCAAAGCATATCTCAAACATGCCTTTACATGTACTTGTTTATTCTAATAAAATAAATTTATGTGCACGTGTTTTTTCAATTGTCAGGTGGTTGAGATTCCTAGAGGCAGCAAGGTTAAGTACGAGTTGGACAAGGCAAGTGGTCTGATCAAGGTGTGGTCCTCTTTCACGTTCACTAATCATGACATTAATGTTTGTGTAAAGATATTTGTTAGTTTGTAAACACTTGTTGTTTATAATCATGTACCCCCTGTTGGTCATGAAACGGTATCGATGAAATTGGTTGCTGTGCTTAACATGTGCCAAGAGGTCAAATATTCTGTCAGTTAGCACTGCTCCATATAAATGTAGTCTTTATTTCAAAGGAATAGAGGAAAATATGTCTTAGCAAATGTCAATTAGTAGGATTATTATGATGGGCTTGCTTCCTTAGATCTTTTTTTCACGTTGACAATAGATAATCAGAGATTACTCGTTACAGGTTGACCGTGTCCTTTACTCCTCTGTTGTTTACCCACACAACTATGGTTTTATTCCACGCACGCTCTGCGAGGACAGCGATCCTATGGATGTCCTCATCCTGATGCAGGTATCTAATGTGTGTAACGTTTAGATGAACACTCCATTATCAGTTCCGTAAAAAGTGCTCTTTTTCCGGCAGGAACAAGTTGTCCCTGGGTGTTTCCTGCGAGCTCGTGCCATTGGACTCATGCCTATGATTGATCAGGTCTAGTTTCTCCACCTGATTGCACACTCTGTTTCATCTTTGGCTATGGGTTATTACCTCATATTCTTCATGTAATTTAGAGGTCACTTGATGCTTGAATTTTGACCAAAGCCAACTTAAGACTTGTCTATAGAGTAACAGTTCTTGTAAGTTTGTTCTATCTCAAGGCTGAGATCTTGCACCTTATTTGATCATTGTTCAACATTACTAGGGTGAGAAAGATGATAAGATCATAGCAGTATGTGCTGATGATCCTGAATTCCGTCACTACACGGACATCACGGACCTTCCTCCACATCGACTTCAAGAGATCCGCCGTTTCTTTGAAGATTGTATGTTCTTAAACTAGCTCATCCTAAGTGTACGTTACCGATCATCTACTGCATTACCTTGAGTCTAAATTCATATTTCTGCCACATTGACAGATAAGAAGAATGAAAACAAAGAGGTTGCAGTGAATGAGTTCCTCCCAGCAAAAGATGCCATCAACGCCATCAAGTACTCCATGTGAGTTTTTGTTCTTCATGCTCAGGGATGATATGATACTAACCTATACTATCTGCACCTTGCTTTGATACTATTTTATACTTAGTGCAAGAATAATATGCATGTTGTTCAAATAAAGTTATTCACTAAACATTTCAAATGTTATGGCGCAGGGACCTGTATGGTTCATACGTCATTGAAGGCCTGAGGAAGTAAGGTCCAGCTGCTCAACAGCGGATGAAACGTGATTTACTCAACCCATGAATATTACTGTAGTACGGCATAAGTTAATGCGCGCGAACTATAATCAGACGAGCAGAAGTGCCTTTGGTTTCCACTATATATGCCGTGTCAAAGTCCAAGCGGCGTTTGTCCGAAATCTGTCATCAAACCAACATTTGACAGAACGATTGCCTGAGGAAATCACTGTTACATAAAATGCTCATTTGCTTAACTTCGATGCGTATTCCAAATTTCCAATTACCTCCATTCTTGAATGCTTGTTGCTGACTAGTTTATTTTTGAACTAAGAAGCGTCAAACAAATAAAACTGGAGGGAGTAGTAGCAGATGATGGAGATTTTGTATCTTGTTATCCTACCCTAGCAGGAGGCAGGTTGCGTCTCAGGGCTAGCTGTCTGGCAGAGCTCGTAGTGCAGTTTCCGGGCTGAATCAAAGAGCTCTGCTAAATATCATTTCAGAGTGCCTGAATCATTTCGATAGAGCTTGTCTTGCAAATTACGGAGTATTAGAGAACCACTTTCAGCTACAGAACCACTTCTAATATAAAATCAGAATCAGAAAGAGCTACCAGACGGTATTCAAGTCAGCTGCTTACAGACCATCTCTGAGTTATATTGTTTTCCCCCGAGTTATGTATTCTTGAATGGAGAAGTAGCAGCTGTCAAGCAGGTCTGACTTCTGAATACCCATGCCAGACTTCTTGAATGGAGTAGCAAGTAATTACCTTAGACTGGCACTAATCGGAGTCTTTTAGCCTGAAAACCGAGCACACATGCCTCGTGATTAAAAGTGAACATCTGCATGTTCAGATGACGTTTCAAGGCTCCTGGGCCTCTTTATAAAACAGTGAAACGCCAATCTTGACAATAGTGTTCAGTTTTACTAGCCAGACCCCAAACCAAGGCATTAAAATTGTCACGATTTGCAATTGAACTGAACTACCACAGATGTTTGTGCATTATTCAAGATTGTCAGGTTTTTACCATACAAAAAGCGACACCCAGAAGACAATCGCTTTGCTACAGTCTGATCCATCATCTTAAATACAGTGTTCAAAAAAAGCTACCCTCAGCCACCAAAGAGACTCACGAACTTTAGCTCTAGAGCTGAAACCACCTCAATCCTTGGCAATGCCCTAGAATTTTAAAAGGTGCGATAGTGGTGTGCCAAAAAGGAATATTAAGCGCCAAGCACATGGAGCATTATGGCGTTTTGAGCATGCATCCGGTTCTCAGCTTGGGGAAATACGATTGAGTTGCGAGCCTCGATGGCACCATCTGTCACCTCCACCCCTCTCTCCGCAGGTAAACAATGCATGAGGTAGGCCTGTGGACCAGCAATCTCCATCATGGCTTCATCCACCTGCAAGAAAGGTAAAACCAGCGTGTTAGCTGAGGGGCACCATATGTCAATTATCATTGCTGACAGGATAAAACAAGAAACCAGCAGAAGTGTTGATTTTGCAGTTCACTATTACTAGAGCATCATACTTGGTTTTTTAAAACAAAGGCCTAGTATTATTCTTGAACTGTCTTAAGGTCAGAACATAAATTATTACTTCTCTAATTTCTAGTAAATCACCATATGGACCAGTGCAAGTACGTATAGTTGGCCAAACAAGGGTGTAAGTGAAGAAAACAGACGAACCGTGAATCCTTGAAACTTCTGTTTCCTACAATCAGCTTCTTCCTTTTGGCCCATGCTGGCCCAAACATCTGTATACACAACATCTGCTCCCTTAACTGCTTCCCTGGGATCATTTGTTATTTCAATCTTACTGATCCCAGCACTCCTGGCAATCTCCAATGTCTTTGCATCTGGCTCAAATCCCTTGGGACAGGCACAAACAAAATGGAAGGGGAGTACAGCGGCCAATAGAAGCCATGAGTGCACAATGTTGTTCCCATCCCCAACATAGACAACCTATGTAGCAATTAAAAAAGACAACCGGTCACATCTCAGAAACTCGAAATACAATTAAAAGGAATGTATCCAGTCTACTTCACTGGTACATGTACCTTGGTGTTTTCAATACGGCCAATTTGCTCAAGCATAGTAAGTGCATCAGCCATTATCTGACATGGATGGTTATAGTCGGTGAGGCCATTAATGACAGGCACAGGTGCGTATTTTGCCAAGTCCAGAATGTCCTGCCAAGACCATAAGGGAGAGATAGTTCTTATAAGGAATAGTAATAATAACCAACACTGAAAGGAACTACCTAAGATTAATGCAGGCAGGAAGGCAGTAAATTAGGAAGATCAAGATCAATACTTGTCAACAAAACAAAATGATCTCAAACTAAACAATCAACCCAAAACATCAATATCCGCTTAACATGTTAGCTAAAATAATTTTAGTTGATATCAGTATACATAATCAAACCAAGAAACCACATAAGATAACTGCCAAGATAATGAGATCAGCTCCATATAGATACCAAGGTGGCTTCTAGATTGTTAGAATCAAACAAACTTATCGTTTCAGTAAAAGTGAAAAACCTACGCCAAATCGAAGTTGAGAGATTTCATATCGAAACATTTCAGAATGTGAAAAAAATTGCTTTTAACTGGTGACTCTAATGATCATGGTTTCGATGTAGATATGTAACTGCCACGCTCAAACAGCCTGGCTAAGAAAGATCTTTTACTATAATAGGAGTACTATCTAAAACGTAACTGATGGTTGGTGGTGGACTGGTGGTTGGTGGTTTGCCTCCCATGCGGCGAAATCACACTGACGGTTTTCACCACCAGCAACTCGTGAGCAAGTGCTTCCTTTCTCTCTCTGCCAACTCATCTCTTGATCCCTCCTGCTTCTCCCTGCCCTGCACTGCGGAGTTCTCAGGGCTGCCTGTGAGGGCTCTGGCGAGGGTCCAATGACCCAGGAACCCGTAAACCAAAGATGTAGCAGTATACAGATGAAGACTTGCAGTGGCGGACATAATCCTGCCCCCTTCCAGGCATGAGAGAACTCAGACCAGCATCTGCAATCAGATGACTGAATCTGGTGGTGAATGGCCCACAGTGGCCATCAGAGGTGTTCCATGCCTTCAATTGGCGTCTCAGACTAGCTGTGCCCTTACCTAAATAAAACCCCATTGCGGTCAAAGTGCTGCAAACCAGCAAAGAGGAAGCTCGATCGAAGGAGAAAATGGGGCGTCTAGCACCAGGGTAACAGTGAGCTTCAATTTTTGTGGCCCACGACAAGATCCTCCACTGCTTGCAGCAGATTGAGCGTGCACGCTTGCAGCAGATTGAGCAACAGCAATGTTAGATTCATGGAGCAGGAGGGGGAAACAGGAGAAGGGCACAAAGAAGATGACAGGTGTTTTTTGGTCTGTTTAATTAATAGTGGGCCTGCCCCCTCCCAGGTTGTTGTGTATGTTAACCAAGGCGGATAGGTGCTTAATTTTATTGCTCAGTGTATATTACAAAAACCTTCAAGTTCAGCTTTTGCTTTTATAGTTTTTTCAAGTTAGGCTGGCATGATTACTGCTTCTTGTATTTTGATTGATAGCATTCCTGAAGGGAAAACCAAGTATTTTTGAGCCACTTTCTGTATATAGTATTTACCTAGCATTTTGATCCAACTGGAACTTACAAACTTGAACAAAAGAATCTCTAAGGAAATTCAATGTGTTAGTGTCTATGTCAGATTAGATTGCTGCTCAAGGGTATAACGGGTGTCCACAAATGTGAGTTGTTGTCTAGCAAAGCAAGGGCCAAGGAGTATTTCTTTGCTTCCCTCTCCGAAGAAAAATTATGTAAGAATGATCCAGAACATATGCATATGTTGGTAAACAGGTCAGGTAAAAAATATTAATCATGAAACAGAAGATCATACCTGGTGGGCAAACACCCTAGCCATAATGATGTCGTTATAACCAGAAAGTACTCGAGCAACATCACGAGTCTCCTCGCGCTTGCCCATTTGGATATCATCAGGACCCAAATAGATAGCATGCCCACCAAGCAAGAAGAAACCTGTCTCAAATGAAACACGGGTCCTCATTGACGGCTTGGCGAAAATCATGGCCATCGATTTCCCTTTGAACGGTTGGAAGCTCCTGTCTCCAGACTTTATCGCTGCCTTAACCTCGATCGCCCGATTAAGGATCTTCATGATTGTATCCTTGTCAAAATCATTGATATGAAGGAAATCCTTAGGAATCTGTTTGACTGCAAGAGATTAATGCAGTTAGAAAGAAAGTGTGCTATGCATGGAATGGTACCTCTACGTAACAAAAGCTCCCTTCGATGCCTAATACATTTGAGTGCATATACTGGTATGAGAGGGTCACATTCAGAATTAAACCAAAGCTATATTGGTTGTATCCTTACAGTGTATACTGAGTCCATCAAAATTAAAATCTGCAGGAATAGCTCAATGGTGATGTAAAGCAGATCAAATATTTTTTATGGCAGTTCATCTGGGAGGGAAGGCGAGCTCCCTCACCTGGTTATATTAGTAATTCAACATAAACATTTCTCGTTGGTTTATTGGCTACACCAGAACAGAAACTAGCCTGAAGTTTGGCATAGGCGACATTTCTAGCTCCAAGGGGAAAATAAACTATCGCTGACTTTTAAGATGTCTTGGCGACCTACACTCCAGCAAATACTAGGTGCAAATTGGTGGCCTGAAGGGTCGCCACTGCCTATCTTTAGTCCAGTAAATTGCACTAGCTTTCGAAACAGTATGTGCTCGAACACATTTGACTGCCCCAAATCAACGAAACCAACAAATCATCGAAGTTCACAGTTTATCGTCTCACGGAATGGTTACTTCGAACACCTCAATCCCACAACAGCACCAAGCACATACCACCCAAAGCCATATCCCCCAGCAGAACCCTAGATACCAGCAAGTCCCCCAACCCAGCAACTAGCAACCAGTCAAAGAGTACTTGAATGCGGCGTTAGAAACCCTAACCGTCTTTCCCAGTGGCGGTGGACATGGCAGGGCTGGACACGGCGGCGACGGCAACCCCGCGGCGGGCCACGCGCGAAGCAGCGATTGGACGCGCGGTGCCCGAAGGGAGTGTGAGCGGCTGCCGGAGGTGGGGTGAGGACAGTACGAGGTGGACGCTGGAGCTGGAGATCGCCGCCGGCGTCATCGCAGGCGCGGTCGCGAGGAAGGCGGCCGCCGCGGGGTCCAGTGGCTGGCGGGCGGAGGGAGGGAGGCGGGTGCCGCGGGGGCCGGCGGGGAGGAGGATGCGGGTACGCCGGCGGCGGATCCGCTCGCCGTGGAGGAGGCAAGGCGCGGCGGCCGGCCGGGGAGGCGGAGTGCGGGCGTGCGGCGGCGGATGTGGAGAGGGAGAGGCACGAGAGGGAGAGGGAGAGGGAGCGCAAGGTCCTTTGTCGCCTCACGTCACGTGGATGGGCCGTCGCCACTGTAGTCCCCTTCAGGGACGGTGATCTCTGGTTTTTTGTTTTTTCTTTTTCTTTTCGTTTTACTATATTGCATGCCCATTGCAGGTTTTGTGTACTATATATAAATATAATGCTAGCCGTTATAAGTTTTCACCATTAGTTAGTAGTATATAAATCCTATGCACAAAATTATGACTAAAGAACATTATTTCCTAAAATTGTATAATATAAACAAGCACCTTGGTCACCAAGTTGTAACGCCCGTTTTTTTTTCTTTCTGAAAATTTCATAAAACTAAAACAAATTACCTAAGTTTCATATGTTCTAGTGTGCATGGTACATGATTTATCGAAGTTTCGTTAATAAAAATGACTAAAATAAATCATAAGGAAACTTTCTATGTTGCATTCATGCTGGAGCACGTATCTTTGTTTGCTTCTGTGTGCTTAGAGAACATGGTCCAAAAATCTAATTTCATTTCAGTTTCATATAAAAAAAATCATGTTTTCCAAAATCCAGGGAAAAGACCCAACCAGTAGCAATATTGGGCTTATAAGCTAGAGATGTATTTAATTTTTTTTAGTTTACAAAACAGTCGTAACTTTGTAGGAATATAGTAATGTTGGACCTTGTTTGGTAAAGGGCGTTTTTTTCCAACAACATGCATCAAACGGATCATGAATTAAATTCACGGTTTAGAAGATACTGCATTTTTAAGACCACCACAAGCTACGATGCTGACACAAACACGAAAGGACAAATCATGGTCATCATTTTAACCTCATACATTAATTGTTATAAGGGCATGTGTGCATACAGCCCGGGGTTTACGCGCCACGGTTAGGCAGGGGTTGCAGCTAGCGCGTGCAAGTGCGGTACTAGTTGCGAAGCAGCGTGTATCAACTATATGGGTGTTATCGCTATTGAAATTCAAAGCATTCTTTATCTTAGTTTTTTAAATTTCATTCCGTTCTGTATGTCACAGTCAGCTAAGTACAAAACAATGCTAAAAACTATTAGACAGTACCGCTACAATGTTTTGGGTTTTCCCTTTAGAAAACCCCATTAAAATCAGACTTTAGAAGCCCTAAAACACTCGGGACTATCATCTAGATCTGAAAGAAAGAAAATAAATTTCCCTTCTTCACAGTGACCCCGATGGAACGGTTTTCTTCAGGCAAACGAATTGCGTGCAAGAAATTTCGTGGGCGTGGGGGCCGACAGCACTGAAATATGAGCCTAGTGGTTCCAGTACAAGATCCAAATATCCGTCTCCTGGTTCCGGTTGACCAGACTCAACTGGGCGAATGTCGAGGAGGCCGAGAAGATCCAAATATTGGCCCAGTGTTACTGGCCCAACACATTCAGACTCGATTGTACGGCGTTGGGGCAGCCACGCGAGAAGAGAGCTGGGAGCGTCATCTGGGCCGGCCCATGCAGCAGGAAGAGGCAGGTGAGAAGCATTATATATACTGTACAGTTCTACTCCTATATTTCATTTCATCTGATGATGATGTCGGAGTCTGACCTCCCTTCGTACTAACGGAAATGTTTCTCGCACGTGTCGTCGTTGGATACCCGTGCTTTGCTGCGGAAATGCACCGTACGTCACACAAAAACACTATGTATCAAAGCTATAGAAAATCAATGGATTATATAAATAAAACTTCTTAGTGGACGGTGAGTGGATAGTGACGTAGCATGCAATTTAGTGGGATCTTGAGATAACATGACTTCATGCATGTTTAGAGAAATAGTTAGTGGGTGCACCTATTTAGATATAGAAGATTTATGATCAAAATTTACATTCTAAATTCATTATGTTATAATCGTTCCATTATATTTAGAAAATAAACTATAACAATTTTTAGCATAATCTTCTACTAATAAATCATGTCCTAAATAGATGGTTTAATCGGTTAAGTCATTTTTCTACTGTTTATAGTTATGTGGCTATAGACATACTATAAAGTGATGATAAAAACTTGCATCATATCATAAAAGTTTTAGACTGCAACAGTTTTGCTAGTATACTTTTTTTAATAACAAATTATGTCATAATTTTTACACTTGTTATGTGCCTATAGACATGCTAGGCAGTTATAATCAAAACTTAAGTCCTAAAGTTTACGTTATAACAGTTTTGTGCTATAGAAAATTATGTGCGACATGCTAGAAAGGTATAATAAAAACTTATGTCCTAAAGTTTACTCCATAATAGTTTTGTTAGCATAAAATTATGTCATAAAAAACTTATGTCCTAAAGTTTACACTATAATAGTTTTGTTAGCATAAAATTATGTCATGTTTTCTATGCTATGTAAAATTACGTGTCTATAGACATGCTAGAAAGTTATAATAAAAACTCACATCCTAAAGTTTACACTATAACAGTTACGTTAGCATAGAATTATGTCATACTTTTTACGCTGCATAAAATTATGTGCCTATAGACATGCTAGAAAGTTATAATAAATACTTATGTCCTAAAGTTTGCAGTGCTATAACCGTTTTATTAGCATAAAATTATGTCATAAATCTACGCTATATAAAATTATGTACCTATAGACATGTAGAAAGTTATAATAAAAACTTATATCCTAAAGTTTACACTATAACAACTTTGTTAGCATAAAATCATGTCATTATTTTTTCGCTACATAAAATATGTGCCTACAAACATACCACAAAATTAGGATCTAAACTTAGATCATATGTCATAAAGCTAGGTGGTTCAATCAATTATGTTATTTGTGCTACTTAAAATCATGCTATTTACAGGCATACTATATATTAATGTTAGGTGCGCATATATTTTCCTATCTAGAAATGTTATGAATGATCATTTTCTTCAAATAAAATTTACTTTTATTTGATTCCCCCCACATATCTTACGCGTTGAAGAAAAAACCAATAGTGTGCAGGGGAACAATCCATTTATGGAAAGAGAGAAAGTTGAAGCATTGGAAGAGAAAAAAACTAAAGGAACATGTGCACGAAAGAGAAAAAAACTATAGGGAACATGTGCATGTGGCGGAAAGAAGCAAGAAAAATAAACTACAAAGAACATGTGCACGTGGGGGGGGGGGATCACACTGTGATTGGTCGCTCATTTCTCGGCTGGCGGAGGAGAGTGAGCGGTGGGTGGATGAAAAAAAAACAGAGCGGTAGTTGGTATACCATACGGATATAGGTTAAATATGACTGCGGTAGATTCTAAGATATGATAAACAATATTGTTGACTATGACAAAATATTTTTTTAATACTGAAATAGGGTAAAATAAGTACGGATAGCCTTATCCAAAAGGAGGGGCGAGAGGAAGATAGCTACGCGCAGGGCTGGTAGGGGGTGCAGGGTGTGCGGCCGCATCCCCCCCCATGTCAAGGGCTCCACCCTCATGTATATATGTCATGAGTAGTTTATTGTACGTGCGTTTAATTTTGTATGTATGTGAACACGTTTTTTGCTAGTCCGCAAGAAGGAGATTGAAGATCGCCTGATGTCTTTTCCGTAGCCTTCGTTTGCTTGCGCGTGCTGCAGTTCCCGAGTGGTCTTCCGCCAATTGATGTTCTCGGCCGGCCTCCCTGCCCGAGTGTCTTAACTCCTAATCATATCCCAATTTTTATCTTTGCGAGAACTGCAAGGTTCGATTGTGCAAGGTGCTTTGCGCACGCCGCACGCAGTGAGGGCACCACCGTGCCCGATCCAGGACATCGGAGTACTGGACGCAGCCAGTCGGTCACGCCGGACACCTACTAGGCTACTACCTAAAGGCCCTACACCCCGCTACTGATTTCCTATATGCCAAAGAAGGGAGTAAAATGTTTAGACCTTAGTCACTAGACTTCTAATTCTTGATTTCATAATCTTTAATAGTAATTTAGTACGTTCAAACTTTGATGCATTTGTTTTTATTTTTAGCATTTTGTGTTATCGTCTCGTCAAAGAAATATCCTAGTGTTCTATAATTATTTGTTATCAAATATTAGTTTATCTAATGAAATGTCTTTATAAGATTATTTATATATATGTCTGTATATTGTATATATGTGATGAGATCAAGGGCCTCCTATATTTTTTTCGCATTGGACCCTTAAAATAGGGACCGGCCCTGGCTACGCGTTCCACTGGAGCTTATTTTTTGGTAGAATACGGTAGTCCTACTTAAACACCATTTTTTTCGTTGTAGGGATTACTTACTATACTGGTACTTTTGAAAACATGACTTCCTTTAAGCCGATTGCCTAATAATCTTATATTGTAGGCATCTTATAAACCAATAAGAAACCAAAGGCCCCTGTGCGAGCCTTTTGACCCTGACGATTCATGGTTAAATCAGTAGTAAATCGTTGTTGTACATCGCTTTATGGTAATGAACACCTAGTCTATAATGCTGTGTTTAGCACTGAGGGTTAAAGGCACAGACCAAAGCACGGAATTTTTACTATAATAACACTTGTATATAAAATGAAGCATAAATTTAGACGGTGAGATAGTTTTTACTGTTGGAATCAGCCTAACGACGATGACCTGGACGCTTTTGGCGGCTAGATTCGCTCCTGGTTTAGGTGTTTTACCAGCGGATTCCATGAGCCAAAGTCAATGACAATGCTATGGTCGAATTTCCTAATCTTATTCATACCTTCACTCTCTTTCTCGCGAAGACACTCTTTCACGAGAACGTCACGGGGGCTTGCTGCCCAAGAATTAATAGTCTCGTTTCGTGTCTGACCTCTTCCCGATCCGAACTCCCCTGATCGCGTCGTCAGTTGCGTCATCCACGAGCCTTGACCAACAGAGAACACCCACCGGGAGGCGCCCGACGTGTCCAGAAAGATATCCATTTCCCCACGCACGAGGAAAAGAGCAGAGCCACCCGCGTGGCGGCGTGCGCCAGCTCCCGCGTCACTGTGGTCAACTGACGGAGCCCGCGGGCCCCTTGCCAGCGCCTGCCCACGCGGTGCGGTGTGCGGGAGCCGAACCAACCAAACGGCCCAACCAACAACCCCTGCCAAATGCTGCAGCTCCTGTCCTGCGCGTCTGCGCCTGTTGCCAACCCCGCGCCACCCGAACTCGAACGAGCCCGAATCCACCCGACAGGCCCCTCGCGGCTCCCCCCGCGCACCGGCGCCGGTGCGTCGTACTCGTACCCCACCAAACCACCACCACCGGCGCCTCCCGCCCTTGCCGTCCCTTTCTTTCTTTCCCTCCAAGAACAGGGGAGGCCATCCGCCGCTGACACCCGGGCCCGCGGCCGCGCCGTCGAACGTGGAAGGTACGCGAGGCATTTGGGTGGGTGCGGCGCGCCACGGCAGCTTTCGCCGGATCGCTGTTCCCTTTTTTCTTTCGTGTTCTCCACTCCCCTCCCTGCCTCCTCGGCTCCGCCTCTCCTCCGCGCAGCCGCGGGCGGATATAATAAATAAATAAATCCACCAATAAAATCCCGCAGCAAAAAATCGCGCGCCTTCCCCTCCCGCTCCCCAGCTCCCCCCGCTTGCGCTGCTGGCCGCCTGGCGCCTGCGCCAGCCTTTGCCCCGCCCTCGCGCGCCGCTGCCGCTTACTTCTTTTCCCCCCGGCCCCATAAATTCGAATCCAAACGCGACCGGCGCTTCTGCGGCCGTGCGGAAGGAAACACGCAGGGGGAAAAAAAGGCCAACGCCGTCTTCTCTTCCTCGACGCCAGCGAAGGGAGGACCTGGCTCGCTAGGGTTTCCCTCCCCCCTGTTGTCGGTGGAGGCGCGCCGCCGCCGCCGGGACCCGGGCCTGGTGGGGGTGAGGTGAGTACTGCTGCCTCGACCGAATCTTACCGTCTTCCGTTCGACGCCGTGCTGGGCGAGGGATCTCGCGCCTGAGGGGGGGTTCAGTTCGTTCGGGCGCCGGTTCGCGGCGCGCCTGGTTCTGGAGGCGACGGGCGGGCGCGAGGTGTTGGGTCCTGATCTGGAGAGGGTGTCTCCGGGTGTTGGGTCGTCGGGGAGGCGGATTTGGGTGGGTGTTATTATCCTCTTGTTACTCGGGTGGAATTGGCCGGGGTTTTGGTCAAATTTCGCAACGGAGCTGTTGGATTTGGGACGCGTACGTTTCGTTCGCGTGATTTCTCCTTTTTTTATTTTTTGCGGCGAATGATTCGTGCGTGGGCTTACCACAATTTCATGCCTTCGGCTTTTCCAAAGGATACGCATACGTGTTCAGCTGGAGTTGTTTCCGAATATTTTGGGGTCGGAATCCCCCAATCCTGGCATATATTCACCCTCCGAGCAGGGTCCGTCCATTCTAACCTCGATTTTTTTTCATGTCAATTTCGATCCAGGGCCTCGTTGATGCCAGGGAGGTGCAGCCCTCAGTGATTCCCCTCCTGCAGCCGCGCCCCCATGCCGACCATCACGCACTACGTGCTGGACCCTTTCCTTGAGACGGGGTCGCCTGCGCAGGTCCAGAAGGCGGTGTCCAAGCCGCCGCCGGCGCCCCAGGACAAGGCCGCGCCTGTGCCGGTGGCTCCTGCGAGGACACAGACGTCGCCAGCATCACTCTATGCCACGCCTGAGAGCACCACCCTGCCGGACTCACCGTCCTCATTTCCAGGAACCTGGTCACCTTATATCATCACCCATAAGAGGCGGGGGGCCTCTCTTGCCAAGACCCTCTCTCAGGGTGATGCCGTGAGTGAGGGCAGCCAGCCAAAGCTCCCTCTGATGGTGCCTGCTTTACCCAAAAGGGGTGAAGAACCCACTGAAGTGAAGGAGCCTGAGTTTGCATTTCAGCACGCTGGCAATGGTCAAGCTGAAGGTGGCAGCGGTGTGGAAGGGTATTTGAATGGGCAGAAGGGCAAGGGGTCTGTGACAGCTGAAAATGAGGATCATCCCGAGTTTGAGTTTCAGCATGGAACGGTTGAGGCACTAGTGAGGCCTGTCAATGTTGTAAGGCCTTTCAATGGTGGGGAATCCAAAAATGCTGAAAGCGACCCCTTCTTTGAACTTCAGGATTCGATGAGTGTGGCTAGCAATTCTGAGATTGATGATGCTGGGGCGCATGACCGGTGGTGGAAGCCCACCTCTCCTCTCGGGACCTCTGTTGGCACACCTGGTGCAGAATTCTATGATGCATTTGAAGGTACCAATCAGTTCGCTGCACTTTTTTCCAAGTTATTTTTCCTTTTCTATCTGTATTTTGGCCTGATTTTGATGGTATTAGACTGTTATAAAACAACAACAACAACAACATAGCCTTTTAATTCCAAGCAAGTTGGGGTAGGCTAAAGTTGAAACCCAGACCAAACCGCTATAAAGTGACTGTTATAAAAGTTAAAATAAATTAAAAGTAAGCCTGATATAGTGAGTCTAAAATATTCTTAGCAACTCGCATCCAGCAGATACTCTGTGCAAACTATACATGGTTCACTATATCAGTATGACAGTATCTTTTATATCCAGAAGCAGCTCAATGGGTACACAGAGAACTAAGTAGCAATTGTGTAGGTGGAATATGCTGGTCCTATGATGTACTAAGATTCATCATCTTTTGCTTTTGTTTATAAGTTTTGTTATGGTGTACTTCAAAGTAGGAATTGATTGTATGGGACCCTTCGACAAATTGTCAGTTTCTCCTGTCCTATAAAGTTTAAAGTTTAACGGACCTGTTTTTTGCTTCTAATATTTTTGAGTATGGAGCATTAATACTCATAGTTAAGTGTCGTTAGATGTATTGAAAATTCATCATATACATGATACATGATTTCCCCGTGTATGAGTTAATCTCAGGTCTTCTATGTGGATCGTGTGTAGTCTCTCTCCCAGTTATGTCTCTTGCCCTGCTAGGCCCTCAGGGTTTGATTTTTGATAGGAGCCATTGTTTCAATTTGCCTCAGTCATATTTATTTGCTTGAACCTATCCTCTTGAATCATGCGACAATCATCTATTCCGCTCTAGTGACTGATTACTATGAGTTAAGGTCTTCAATCCCAAGTAATGGGACTGTTTAGGGGACAATAAATGCTGCATGGAGATATGTTTTGGCTAATCGTTTTCATTATGTTGGGAAAATTTATGGATCTCTTCTGGTGCTTTTGTTCTAATTCCAGTGTTGCTGTCAAATTTTAGAAATATCCAGTGATGGTGGAACTCGATCCTCACGATGCATGGACGATGACCTACGTGAAATGAGGTTAAGTCTGTTGATGGAAATTGACAGGAGGAAGCAAGCAGAAGAAGCACTTGAGAACTGGCAGAAGGAATGGAAGAAGCTGAATCGCCACCTTTCACTTGTTGCCTTATCACTGCCATATCCAACTATAGCTGAGGATACTGATGATTCAAGCGTGGATCCTGGAGCTGAGTTGTGCCAGCAAATAACTGTCTCACAACTTGTAGCTGCTGCTATTGCACAGGGTTTAGCTCGTGCTGATGTTGAATCAGAGATGGAAACCATGATTGCAGCAAAGAACTTCGAGATTGCAAGGCTGTCGGATAGGGTCCAGTACTATGAAGCTGCAAACAGGGAGATGTCTCAAAGAAACCAAGAAGCTATTGGTAAATACTTTTCGATCGCAGTTAGATATATTTGTTTCTCTGGTATTTTTGTACAGACAAATGACCTTGATTAGTATATAGTATTGTTTGAAATGGTGGCCCCTAACCTTCTAGTTGGCACGCAAGTGCTAGGTCCTACTTTCCTTCCTAGCCCCTTGTTCTCTTAGAACACTATTTATCAAATATAGTTTTCTTGTGTTTGGTAAATTAGGTGAGATGAACATCTGTGGGAACAGGATGAAGAATCTTTGTTAGATATGCAAAAGAAATACCAATCTCTGTTCTCTAGGCTCAAACCAACATCAATATGTTTTTATCGTCTGGTTGTAACCATCGTATTGTTGGCTGCTTTGTACATGAGAAAACATTGACTGAACTGTATCAGAAACATCAATAGAAGATCGCTGATGGCCATACACTGTATATACTTTTTTCAGCACCACATTTTGTATCCCATTGTATTGACTGTTGCATTATTTTTCTTTTGATCTGCAGAGATGTCAAGGCAACAACGCAAGGAGCGTAAGAAGCGACAGAAGTGGTTCTGGGGTTCAGTTGGCCTTGCAGTAACTCTTGGTGCTGCAGCCATTGCCTGGTCTTACCTACCTTCATCACAGCCCCAAGCTAGTGCAGATTCAAATAGTGCCAACAATGACTAGAGCTAGGACGAAGATGATCCTCCTTCCAGAAGCCTAACAAAAGCTCTAACTATACTCCTAGAGGAAAAAGTTTGTATAAGTTTCTCTCCTGGTGATCGGCCGTGATCGCTACAATCCTCATTTGTCGCTTCCTCTGTAAAATGTTGGATGGGCCATCTCCGTTCAGGATTGGTTCCATTCGAATCACCGTAATTTGCATAGATGGTTGAGCAAATAATACGAGGAATGTGGATATGGTTAGTAAATCCATGCCCTCTCAAGTGGAGTTGATTTTGTCAACCACAGTTTTGCTTTGCTCATTCTTTACCCCCCAAACTCGGATCATGGAAAACTCTGTTTCTCAGTGGCATCAGTTTATCAGTTTTGTGCGCTTCTAATTGCATCTTGGTTACTGTCTCTGTGTGGGCGGTTGTTTTTGCAATTGATGTTTCGTTGGCCGAAAGTGTGTTTGAACCCTTTGCGGCTTTGCCCAGCGGTTGCAAAAGAACAAAATGTCATTCCGTTACCCTCTGATGTCATGCATGTATTGGCTCATGGCTGAGTGCATTTTGCACTAGCTGCTAGAAATAAGAGTGTAAATGGGGCGGCTGCGGACTGGCCGCCCCACACCCACAACAGCCGCTTTGCATCGAGTGGTTTCTGGCGGCAGCCCGCTGGGTTATTGCTGTATTAGCGGCAACCCATGTAGCCCACATGACTGTATACGGCCGCTGGTCACAGCTGTACACCTGTACACACGTCCATGACGGCCATCTGCTGTTGTTCGATCAACACGCACGCATAGCGGCCATCTGCTGCTGTTCGATCCACACAGATACACACACTGGTGTCGTCCATGATCGACATGCATGATACACTGGACAGCTGCACACACACAAGGTTCTTGCACACATAGCGGTAACACACAGTCATCAGACATCAATTTTACACACACTAGCCTGTGACATATCAACGAGTAAAAAACAGACATATATAAATAGAGTAACACTAAATGTGTCCAATTCATGCAAAAACATACTGTCAAACTTTCATCCAAGTTACTCTGGCAATCATACATGATGTCCTCCCTATGTTTATATGCTTACAACCATAATCATAGATCTTGCCTCATTTATTTTGAACAAGCAGTAGTAACAGGTAACATGTGAAAAGCCACCACGAGAAAAACGGGTCATGCCAGGTCAACATCACAAGGGAGTACCTGAGCATAACAACATAGCTAGAGTACACAGTACAGCACAACTCAATGGTCGATTAGTCAAAGTTCATTGCAGGGTGTCTTGTAGCTCTTGTCAGTGTAATCTAAGGTTATTTCAGTCTCAGGCCTACGCTACCAAATAACTTTAGCTGCTGTGCCACAATGCTATTGAACTTCATGCTGTGACAGTGACAGTACTGTTAATCTGTTATTGCAAGGCAGACAAATGGATGGAATCTGCAGAAATGAATAGGGCTGCAGTAATGAGTTTGGAGGTGGATAAAATTCAGAGCATACAGTTCAAAGCTAGATGGGATTGATGTAGCTCGATAGCAACCTTTCACAAATCTGAAAAGCAATTGGAAATATACATACCTCAAACAGTCTGATCTCAAATGCAATCTTCATCGCCCACCATTACATTTCCAGCAATATTATCATGTGTGCTGTCTGCAAAATTTTGAAAAAGGTGTAATCAACATGAGGCTAAACAAAATTGAGACAATACTTTATACTTA
This sequence comes from Paspalum vaginatum, assembly GCA_030272315.1. NCBI lineage: Eukaryota > Viridiplantae > Streptophyta > Magnoliopsida > Poales > Poaceae > Paspalum > Paspalum vaginatum. The sequence continues at coordinate 6,827,102 of CM059015.1, forward strand.
GAAGAATAAACTTACCATCTGATCTAATCCAATCCTGAAGACAAATGAGAGCTTCGACTGTTTCACTTTTCAGCCGGCTTCTATAGTCGCTTATAATTCTTTCTCCAGTAGAAAATGCAGATTCTGAGGCAACTATTGATGCGGGGACAGCTAATACATCATGGGCAATGCGTGCAGGCATTGGATAACTAGCTGAGTGCATCTTCCAATATTGCAAAATATCAAAATTGACATCGATAGGCATTGTCTCTTCTTCCAAGTATTTATCCAGCTCATTCACTTTTTTTCTTTTTTGTTGTTCACTTTGATGTCTCCTCCAATCATCCCAAGGGTTATCTTCGTCAACATTGACCTCACTGCTTCTGCCCGTATGTGCCTCCTCAAGGATAGGGTCACGGATAGGGTCACTGAACTCAGAAGAGTATTCAATAAACAAATTTCTAAATGTCCTCTTCACTTCATAAAGATAGTTGAATGATTCTTCCCCAAACCACTCGTTCAAACGAAACTCAATGAATTGCAACTTAAACTGAGGATCAAGAATTACTAGAATGCATATTTTTAGATATGACAAGTCCCGGTATTTCTGTAGTTTTTCCTTCATCTTTTTCACCATAGTTGAGATGACCAAATCAGAATTTGAGGATTCCTTATCCAACACCTTATTCACCTTCCAAATCCGATGAAAATAGAAACTTGAAGTACAATAACTTGAACCAGAGACCATTTCAGTGGCATCATAGAATGGTTGTAACATAACACAGAGTTTCTTTGCCATTTTCCACTCAGCATTAGAAGGCAAATGTGTGTATTGTGGGTCAGCCTGCCTTAGGGATTCAAACACCCTCCTATACTCTAGCCTAGAAATAACCTAACACGGTAACACTCATATGATGTTAGTTCTTGCATGTGCTAGGTTGATCTTTGTCTCTTTGAACAACTAGGTTACAACTAACGGATGTATCACCTGCCTACATCATTTCACATTTGTCTATTGCGAATGACACTTCTCCCTCTATTCCAAACTACATGTCATTTCAGTTTTGCCCAAAGTAAAACTTATCCAACTTTGGCAAAAAAAAAGCTTGATGTTATAGTATCTGTGCATTTTTTCTATACAATAATTGTCAGTCTCTCATCCTTCATAAATAAATGGATGGTCACTTGTTATCGAATAAACATGGTGGCAAAGATGTTGTACTGTTTGTTCCTACTACATGGTTCCATCCAGTGCAGTAACTTTCCCGCAGTGGTAAATAAAAAGTAATCTTGACTGCAACTGAATCTTCACGATCTGTTCAGTGGCCTTTAACCATAGTGACTCGAGAAGCTCGCTTCAGAATAGTTTCCAGTTTGACGATCTACACTTCCAAGTCCAGTAAAAACGATTTGGTACCGATCTCCCAGTGCAGCTACTAAGTGCATAACTCATCCTTTAGCCAGTGACGAATTATGTAGATAACAAAGCCAACAAAAAATACTGATGCTCCAAGGATGACTGCAATACGAACCAGCAGAGAAGAAGCAAAAGCCTCCTGCACAAACGAATGCCATAGCATAAACCATAGAGCACCGAAGGCAGAGCCTACAACAGCTCCCACCATGACCTGGTTTAGTGTATGAAGGCGCTGCGACACCCGTAATGAAGACTGCACATGAATACGACCAGAGCTAGATTAATAGATTGCAGCCAACTTAAACTACCGCCTGATGTTTGAACTGTGACAGTATTCAAGATATGATTGAGCATGTTGGAGCCTCCAAGGAACACTTGACATGACCAACATAGTTACTAAGACTGTAAAGTTTTGCCAGTCGGGCATTATTCTTACTAGATTGGTGGCCATTGACAGAGTTGCAGGCCCAAGAAGCATGGTCGGATAGTTTATTCCAAGCCAGTAATACACTGCACTAGGAAAGAAAGCAGATTAATCACATATTTTGCTGAACTGAAGGAAAGGGTATTCGATTAGTATTGGCCATGGAGGTACTGCTAGTTTAGTGGTTTAGAGTGAATTTTGTTCCTATCAATTTGTTTATCAGCAAGGAAGAGCCAATGAGCCACATAGCAAAACAACAAAAATCTTCTAAAAGAAAGTAGTACCATCGTTATCAACATACTTAACCAGCAACAGTAAGTAGCTCTAACAAGCCTTTATGCGTTTAGTGTTGGCAGGAGAGTGTATTGGCAAGCTATATCATGACCAAAGTAAATCTACACACTGGAGTCTTTCTGAAGTTCTTACATGAAAGAGCTAGGATGGTCGAAGCATAGAATATGGATTGTGCATGGGATGATGGCATCCCAGGATCAGACCGCAAAGCTGGTGCAGGTCTTTCATGGTTTAGCATCCTCTTAAGAACCACGGAAAAGCAGAGAGTTGGCAACGGCACCCAGCAAAACCCACATGATTTCAGCATCTTGCTTCCAAATAACTGCAAAAAATATAAGAACCGGACACCAGCCATTTACTCTGGCGCACAGTATCATGATTTCAATACAGTGCCCAGAATTCCAGGTCAAGTTATACTGAAAAGATCATTTCCTTTAGAATGCAGGAAAAATTCTCAAATCCTGCGTTTAGAACTGCAGAGGCCCCTCAGTGGGAAGGTAACACAGTAACACTTAGCAGACGTGACTTCGCAAATCAGGGCATTTGAATTCACATTGAAGATTCTACATGAAAATCAGGGCAAATAACCCCACGCCCACCCCAACTATATAAAGCAAATGTGATTCTCAGAATCTTTATCAACAAAATCAACAGCATCATGCTAATTGCCGAGAGACACTAACCTTCCGGTTCAGCGCCGCCTCCACGGGCGCCCGCCGGCTCGCTTCCCTCCTCGGGCCGGACAATGCCTTCACTTCCAGAATCGGGTCACTCTCCATGGAAACCCCGACCGCCGGCTGTTCCTCGCCACCGCTCCCAACGCTGGTCATCTCCGCCATCCGCGCGCCAAGCTGCAGCCTTGGCCGCCTCCGGGTCCGTGGCAGGAAGAACCGATCTTTGAAGTGATGTGGTGGTCGACTCATCGAGGCGATTAAACAGCGGCGAGGCAATCGAGCTCGAAGCAACAGGGCGGGCATGGTTCTTGAAACGGCGACCGGCGGGAGCTGACCTAATAATGGAGGAAGAGAGCATCTCGACGGCTCCGAGAGGGGGTCCGAATAGATTGCGGCGTTTGGCAGGTTGCCCTGGCCTGATGTGTGTTTAATTTTGATAAACACCTAAAGAAACTTCGCTCTCGTTGAACATTAAGACCTCAACACCCTAAGGTCGTAGTTAACAGTGCGTGCATCTGTACCGTGCACAGTGTATAATTATTGTTTTTCCATTCTGTGTATAGTGTGCAAACATTATTTTCTATACACATTTTCACTCCCCAGTGATTTTAGCCTAAAAGGCGGTGGAGCTACCATTAAGCTACAAACCCATTGTTGAGTTTTGTTTTTTTACTTCTTTTTAAAAAGCTTAATAATCTCCACTCTAAATTGAATTAGCCAACCAGGCTAGAACCCACTTGAGGACTTTCCAATCTTCGGTGTCGAGGAACAGCCTGGAGTTGGCGTTCAGGCTAACATGTCGTCAACTGCAGGTGACCTGTACAAGATCGAGCGGCCTAATCATATTCCCAAATCCCAAGGCTTAGTTCGGCACTTCATCCTGCTGTGCTGGTGGCTACTGTGGAAGCGACCAAATGACTGGAAGATGGATTGGTGAAGCGTGTGTTAACGACGTCGACGCGTTAATATAGCATGTTAAAGCAGGTGACATGATACTCTAAGGCTATCTTCAGCACCTTACTCACCCCATCCTTCACATTCAAACCAATGACAAACAGTGCCAGGTTTTTTAAAATGAGGCAACCGCTGAATTCAAATTCAGCCTAACAGCCTCCCTCAATCACAACACCGCCAGATGCCCAGGTTGAGATTGTTCTTGAATGCTCACAAAATATGTTTTGTGTCAACGCCTTGGTGAAACCGTCCACGACTTGATCACCTGTTGCAATATACCACATCCAAACGTTTCCGCAGAACCCTATCTCACACAAAATGGAAATCCACGTCAATGTGTTTACATCTGGTATGGAACACCAAAGTTTTTTCTTTCTTGCAATCATTTACAGTCTCCCACTCTTCATAAACATAATGGATTAGCTCTCGTCTTTCCTCAGAAATCCATAATAGTAGTAGCATGGAAGCAAAAATGTTTTACTGTTCGGTCATAGCTAAAATTCACGCAGAAGAAGAGGTGGACCGGAGAGGAAAAGAAACTAAAACATTAATTATTTGCTACTGCATGAATTCATGCAGAAACTTTCCTGCAGTGGCCAATAAAAAGAATTCTAGGTTGCAACTGAACCTTCACCATTTGAACAGTGTTTTTAAACCACCATGACTCAGGAAGCTCCGTTCAGAATAGTTTCTAGTTTGATGATCCAAACAACGAAGTCCAGTAATAACGGTTTCCAGCCAATTGGTTCTAGTGCCTATCAATCGATATCCCATTGGCAGCTACATAGTTGTGAAGTACATCACTCATCCTTGAGCCAGTAACGAATCATGTAGATGACAAAGCCAACACAGAATACTGATGCTCCGAGGATGACTGCAATCTGGACCAGCAAAGAAGATGCAAAAGCATCCTGCACAAGCGAATGCCAGAGCACAAACCAAAGAGCACTGAAGGCAGATCCTACAACAGCTCCCACCATGACCTGGTTTAGTGTATGAAGGCGCTGTGATACCCGTAACCAAGACTGCACATGAGTATGACCAGAGTTAGATTGCAGCCAACTTAAAACTACAGCCTGATGATTGAACTGTCACAGTATTCAGGATATGATTGACGTGTTGGAGCTTCCAAGGAACACTTGACATGACTGAGTTACCAAGACATGGTTAAATTTTAGTGAGTCAGCATTCTTCTTACCAGATAGGTGGCCATTGACAGAGTGGCAGGCCCAAGAATCATGGTCAGATAGTTTGCCCCAAGCCAGTAGTACACTGCAATAGGAGGGAAATAAAAGGGATTATCAGATTAATCGCACTTTTTTGCTAAACTGGAGAAAAGGGTATTTGATTAGTATTGTCCATGGAGGTACTACTGTTATAAGCTAGTTTCAGACTTTCAGTGGTTTAGAGTGAGTTTTTTCCTCTTATTTTTTATGTTAAAGACTTTAAAGTGAAAACTTTGTTCCTCCTATATTTTTATCATAAAAAATCTCAAGCACAAAAATAATCATATCGTATCCAATTCAGTTTACTAGTTTTGTTTATCAGCAAGAAAGAGCCATAGCAAAGCAACAAAAAGTTATTAAAAGAAAGTAATAACGTTGTTATCTAAAGCAGCTAAGTAGCTATAACCAGTGTTTCTATACGTTTAGTGTTGGCAGGAGAGTGTATTGGCATGCCGTATCATGATCAAAGCAAATATGAACACTGCAGTCTTTCTGAAGTTTCTTACATGAAATAGTCAGGATGGTCGCAGCATAGAATATGGACTGTGCATGGGATGATGGCATCCCAGGATCAGACCTCAAAGCTGGTGCAGGTCTTTCATGGTTTAGCATCTTCTTGAGAACCATCGAAAGCAGAGAGTTGGCGAACCGCACCCAGCAAAACCCACGCAATTTCAGCATCATGCTTCCAAATAGCTGCAAAAGCAAAAGAACCGGACACCAGCCATTTACTCTGGCACACAGTATTGTGATTTCAGTACAGGGCCCAGAACTCCAAATAAATATCAGTATATCACAAAGCGGACCTCGAGTTCCCTAAATTTATAGCTGACACTCAAGCCTGTTTGGAAACGAAGTATTTTTTGTTTAGAAAGCAATACTACAATATTTGAGAATACCACGGTATTTGGACCAAAAGGTATTTGAAAGCTCTATGTATCTAAAACTATGGTATTGTCAATACCATTGTATTTTTTTGGGTATAAAAAACTTTGATCTAGACCAAAGTTTCCATTGTAGAAGGAAAATGAAACCAAAATACCATGCCTCCAACCATATGGTAGATAGACCATGGTATTAAAACATATGGTTTTATCGTGACATTTGATAGACCATGGTATCGTAAAACTATGGTTTTGAAAATTTTGTTTTCAAACATGCCCTCAATGTAACTTCACAAATCAGGGCATTGGAATTCAGATTGAAAGATTCTAAGCCAACAAAGAAAACACATATGAGAACTGTCTAGCTCATAAAAGTAGAATTCATTGTCCGACTAAACATCTACAAAGGTAAAGCAATGTACATTCCCTATAGATTGAGGCATCAGAATATCCTGGAGCTTTAGTGTCTTATGATAAGCTGTTTGGTTGATTGGCACTATGCAACCTTTTCGAGCTCGGCTATCTGTACTACTAAAACTGCTGTAAAGTAAATGTGATTCTCAGAATCTTATCAAGAAAACCCAGAGCATAATGGCAAGAGACACTAACCATTCGATTCAGTGCCGCCTCCAAGGGCGCCCGCCTGCTCGTTTCACACCTCGCCCCGGACGACGCCTCCCCTCCCAGAATCGGGTCACTCTCCACCGAAACCCCGACCTCAGACGGTTCCCCGCCGCTCCGAACCCTGACCATTTCCGCCATCCGCAAGACAAGCCGCTGTCTTGGCCGCCTCCGGGTCCGGGGCAGGAAGAGCCGATCTTTGGAGTGTGGCGGCTGACTCACCGAGGCGATTAAACAGCAGCGAGGCGATGGAGCTCGAAGCAACAGGCAGGGCATGGTTCTTGGAGCGGGTACCGGCGAGCGCGAGGCAGCGCAGCGGTAGCTGAACCAATGGAGGAAGAGAGCATCTCGACGGCTTCAGGAGAAGGGGTTTGGATGGATTCCGGCGTTTGGCAAGTGGCCCTCTGGCCTGGCCCGATGTGGTTGACGGGATAGAAAAAAGATTGCCCCAAGATGACTGGATTGGATTGAAGCCTTGGAGGAGATCAGGACTTCAGGAGAGGCTGAGAGGACGAGGCCGAGGCAAGCGCTTTGGTGGGCAACGCAGAGCCCTGAACTGAAGATCGGTGGTGGTGCGCTCGGGCAAAAAGGATTTTCTAATCTTTGGTTTGGTGCTGTGGAACAGCCTGAGTGTCCGTGCGACCGTGGGTGGGTGTTTAAAACATGTGTTTGGACGGGACATAAGCGAAGCGTCCATCTTGTTTTTGTTTTTGTGTTTGGTTAATGGGATACAACGATCTTCGTATTTTGTTTAGTTAGAGGCACGGATCCATCAACCCGTGTACACGTTAAAATTTTAATATTAAAGCTAATTGTTTTAATTCATCTTTTGTAATGTCACTGTGGATAATTTATATGCAAATTTAGAAATTATTTTAATTTATATTTTATGATGGCATATTAGGTAATTTATATTCAGATTTAGAGTTTATTTTAATTCATCTTTTTATAATGGCATGTTGAGTAATTTATATGCAAATTTAAAGGGTTATTTTAATTTATATTTTATAATGGTACGGTGGGTAATTTCATGCAAATTTAAGGGGTTATTTAATTCATATTTTAAAATGGCATGATGGACAATTTTTATACAAAGTTAGGGGATATTTTATTTCATCTTTCATATGTCATGATGGGTATTTTTTAGAAATTATAATAAATCTAATAACTATTATTACTAGAGCTACATGATGGATGACAGAATGTTTCTGATTTTTGTGAGAATTTTTAGAATTTATCTTTTTTTTTAGAAAATAGATTTATTATTAAAGCTACGTGATGGATGATGGGATGTTAATTACATGGAAAAAAGATCCGGTGGCTATTAAGATTTCAATATATAATCGATAATAGGATGTTTTTTATTATTGTGAGAAATCCTATGATTTTATTTTTTATGTAGCACATCTTATGAAGATCAATAAGGTGGCTCCAATTAGTAATAGCAAAATTAGACAGATGTTTTTTATTATTGTGAGAATTTCTATGATTTTATTTTTTAATTAGCGCATCTTATGAGGATTAATAAGAGGACTACAAAATCAGTCTCCAATTAGTAATAGCAGGATTAGGCATAAAATATCTGTTTCATAGAAAGATTTCTAGCATATTTATGAAAAAATTACGGAGTCATTTAGTAGTGTAAATTTGTAAATAGAAAAAAATGACAAAAAATTAAGAGTAAATTTGAAAGTGAAAAAAATCCGGAAAAAAAAATACTTTCGTTGAGAGTTAAATTCAAAACCTTTCAATCTGCATAATTACTTAGAAAATAAATTATAAATGGAAAAATTTGCCAAAAAATAAGAAATTTGTTTTCGTTGAGAGTTGAACTCAAAACCTTTCGTAATGGCAGATATGGATAATTACTTAGAAAACAGATTTAATGGCTATTAATATTCCAACATGCCAATTAATGATTCAGATATTTCTGATTTTTATTGAAATTTTCTAGGATTTATTATTTTTTTCAGCGCGCTTTACAAATCGTGCTTTTTTTGTAACATCTAATTAGTAACAGTAAGATTGGAATGCACGAGATGAATCGTGTCTCAAGGCCGTTAGGGACTAGTTGCTGGACCCACTTGTGGGCACACATTTCCTCCTTCCTCACGCCTCCTGCCTTGTCCACTTGCGAGGTCGCCGCGCCCTGCTTTGCCTAGCGGTGGCCGGCTCGTGCGGCCTTCCTCCGCCGCGCCATGCGCATCCTCACCTCGCGCCGCTGCGTCTCTGCAGCCTTTCTCCGCCGCGCCGCGCACATCCTTGCCTCGCGCCGCCGCGGCTCCACGGCCTTCCTCCGCCTCGGCGCCGCTTGAGCCGCCTCCCTCCGACTCGACTCGCGCTGCTACCCTCTGCCTTGCGTCACGCCGCCGCCGCAGCCTAGCGTCGCGTCGTTGTTGCCGTGCGCCGCCTCGCCTCGCTTCGCCACTCGTGTCGCACCATCATCCTTCCCCGCGGCATCGTGTGGAGACGGAGTAGACAGAGCGGAGACGGAGACGAAGAGGGACGTCCCCGCCCGCTCGGTTTTGTGGGATGGGTCACGGAGATATCCGGCATCTAAGGGAAATATTCCCTCTAGAGATGTCCCATCCCATGCACTTCTCCAACCAGGCACTTGGAAAACTGGGATCAACCCATCCCATCTCCTAACCAATCACATGCTAAGTTTGTTGGGAGTTACGTTTAGAGAGAAGTTTCCTTCCAATTCCTGGTCTTATACGAATGCTCACATTGAGTACTTCATGTGTGTGATACGAATGCTCACGTGAGTGTTTCATGTTTTCACGAAAGTGGCTACTTGTCACGGTCATGAACAAAGTCATCAGCCCTACACAAAGCAGCTTTCTCGCAAGGACGCTGCTTGAAACCATTCCCGAGTTGCATAGAAAATTTAAAATTATTGTAAAATTGACTTTTTATCTTATCTTACTATTAGTAGTTCGAAGGTTCCAAAAGAATCACTATTTTCAAAGTGCGCTAGAAAAAAAAAATCCTAAAAATTCCAAAAAAAAGAGAAACATCTAGGTGTCCATCTAATATCCTCTAACAATAGTATCCATCAGATCTGTTCTATTTTTTTAAAAAAATTACCCACCATGCTATTATAAAGGATGAATTAAAATAACTCCATAAATATCTATATAAATTATCCACCATACCATAAAAGTTGAACCAAAACCATGGATCGATCTGTGCGTTGGCTTTAGGTGCGACAAGCATGATATCATTGATATCATCTATTTACTGGTTGTGGGTCTATCCATGGCTGTGGGTCTATCCATGTGCATCATGAGAATCGTTGGCAAGGCAGCAAGCAAATAACAGATAAATCATGGCTCAAAGAGGCCAGCGGCTGGTCCCCAAAGTCTAGGTGTGCATGCGTCCTGAACAATTCTGATGTAGGTCTACATCTCAAGATTTGTATAAAGAAATCAGCCGCTCCAAAAATTGTGACATAGATTGCAACTACAATCTCTAATACCCATCTCCACTCCCACAGATGTTGTATATGGCGTGATCAGAATTCAGATTGCCGCTGGCCTAGCTCTTCTGATAAAAGGAACGGAATTCATAAAAAAATTTACTCATGTGTACATATCAATATTTATAACTCCATTTTGTGTGGATTTTGTTTTGAGGATTGCTGTTCTCACTGGAGCCCGGAGGTAAACGACATGTGCTAGAAATATATATAAGTTCTAGATATTGTCACAAAAAATACGAATATCTAGCCATCTACATAGTATCCAGTAAATAAAAAAGGCACATTAACTCTACATATAAATTATCAACATTTACTATTGCAAAAAAATAGATAAATACAAAATTTGACTATATATGTTTCTGAACTATGCAATTCTACAATTAATTAATAATATATAGTAAAGAACTAATTAGGAGTTTTATAAAATACAATTGAATGGAATTCCCTAAATTTTAGTGTAAAGTGCCCATATTTTCTATTATAATAGGAAATATATATAGCCAATTAATCATTAATAAACTAAACAAATGTTTGCTCAAATTTATATCTAAATTACAAATTTACAGAATTATAACCCTTCTATATGTAAATATAAGTCGTGGTTGACTTTTTCTCCTATAATCTCAATCTTTCGTCTTATTGTCTGCTTGCCGAAAAAGCAAGACACGCCGCGTGGCTTATTGTCTAACAACATACACTGTGACAAATAGTAGTAAAGCAGGCAATAGCTAGCCAGCAACGAGGCTAAAAAAATAGTGTGTGTCTCCCCTTACTACTATGATGGAGCAGATTGAGCGTAGGAAAAGAAGTGATCCATTGTTATTCTGTATTAATTTTTACCATTATGGCATTATATGGGCGCGGCACACCCTTGGTACCGCTACACTATTAACAGTTACTATCAACCAATATCGACTCATTACTCACTTGGGCAATTTATATATTACCCTTGCTAATTCTGATTAGTTGTGAGCTCTAAATTTCATGACATGTTTTATGGACTCTAACCCATAAGTGAGTACGTGTTGATAGACTAGTTTAAAAAAACTAGCATAGAGGTACACTTGGTGAATCTCAAACGTCGAAGGAAGGAAAGAACTGGCCAGCTAGCAATCGAGGAAGGAGAAAAAAATAATAAATTAAAAATGAGACCCGCTTGATTGATGTCCTTCCTTTTCTCATTTTAAGACATGGAAACTATCTGGTGGGTATGTGTACAAAATGAGGTGAGAAAATAAAGGGTTAAACGGTGAAAACATTTTTCTTCTATCAGTTTTAAGTTCTCTCCAACCCTTTCTAATCTTTTTCAACCTATCAAGTGGGGCCAATGTGAGGAGTATATATGTTTTCATTGGGTGAAAAATGGTATTGCGAAAACTTGCTCTTTTACAGTGTACTAGTTAAAATGCACGTGCATTCCGCACGTGTTAAAAAAAAATCTATCGCGATGTCTAATGTATAATTTCTTAATTAATTTATAATTTTATTCCCATAATTTTTGAAATAAAGTTAGAGTTTATCCTAATTCCCTAAATTGAATAGTTCTTTCATTAAAATCTCTTTTGTTCCCATGACTAAGTCCCAAAATTAATTCTTCTAGATAGGGTTGTTCACTCAGAGCCCACATAGCCCACACACATTCCTCTTGCCTTCTCCCTTCCGAAGCAACAACCGTCTCCCTCCCGAAGCAACAAAGATAGAGAGGATAGTAGACAGTTCGACTAAATCAGAGCATAATGAAACCGATGGCAGTAGGAGAGACAAGACTGAGAGGACAGTAGACAGTTCGGCTAAATCCAAGCAGAATGAGACCGGTGGCAATAGGAGAGACAATGACGATGATGACTTGGGAGAAGGTAGATGTGGCCTTGTCTTGACCTTGTGGGTCCCATGTGATAGTTCGAGCAGAATGAGACTGGTGGCCGTAGGAGAGACAATAATAAACAGAGCTAGCCCTGCCCTATTGGGTACCATGTGACAATCACCGTAGGCATTGTCTTCTATCTAGTTTGTGTGACATTATGCATCGGGTGACCCGATGTGTCTATCCCACACTTTCGCTCGCTAGGCCACCTTGGCATCATCTATCCCACTCTTCCCCTTACTGTCACCTATCCCGCACCTATGTCCATATGCATTTTAAATATAACAATCAATCGTGAGGTGAGTTCATCTGTTCATACTCCTGCTTCATTATTTTCCGCTATAATAGAGAAACTGGAGTCAGAAGAAAATTTTAAAACTCTAAGTCAACATTTGTTTGTTATTCCATTATGAAGCAATTTTCTTTTAGAAACACCAATAGAGAAAATGGCCTAAAAATCTATTACCATTAAACATGTCAGATGATGTTAAAAGTTCATTCACGATGTACATCTGCACAAAACTTTTCACATTATTCCTTTGTTTAATAACTATTTAACACATCCACAGCCATTAGTTCAAATGTACATGAGCATACTATTCTTGCATATTTTTATTAACACATATAGTCATACTGACTAAAAACTTAGAGCTTAACCATGAAATATTTGAAAAATAGGAAAAGAAAAAACAAATTCGGGCATTGTTTCCTGGCTAAAAATCGGCCCAGAACTGCCCAACTGGCTAGACCGAATTTGGCCCCCAGCTGAGCACAGCCGTCCATTGGCGATCCACGGCCAGAAATGATTTGGTGGCCAGGTAAAAAACCTAGCGTCACCTCTCTCCCTTCCATCGGTGGCCAGCGGCTCTCTCTGTGTTCCCCTGTGCTCTCGAGTGACAACTGACAACTCCACCCCCAACAGCACCAGCAGCCATGGTCAGCCACACTCCGCCACACACAGCAGCTATATGGTCCTCCCGAGACCCGAGTGACAACTCAGCAGCCATGGTCAGCGCCATGGTCCTCGTGGTGCTTTCCTTCCTCTTTTTGTCTGCTCTCAGCGTTTTTGCTTGCACCACCGACTCTTTTTTCTGTTCTCAGCGTTTGCTTGCAGAGCACCGAGTGAGCTTAACGGCTCTCCTCTTTCTGATTGCTGCCTCTTCTTGCTTCTGGTCTTTCTCACGGGTAAATGAGACCAAGAGATCCCAGCCGTCGAGATCTGGATTCCCCATTACCCCACCAACAAGATCTGTTGAATGCTCGTCATCTTCTCTCTAATTTGCTTTCTGTTCTCGCTTTTGGACGGGTTTGATAATTGATTTCTTGTTATATATAGGATCATCCAACCTTGAGATGGCGATTTGGGATTATTATTAAATCCGTGTATGTAATGTGTTCTATTTGTTATCCTGTAATACATATGTTGGGCCGTCCAACGATCAACGTCCGTACCCCTAGTTCCCAATTGATTCTCCACCGCGATGTTTGTGGGCACGCTAGGTTAGAGGCAGGTAGAAATTTCTGTGCAAAAAATTAGTCCGAAGCCGGCAGATACGCGTAATGCGTGACGTCCTTGCGTAAGATTTATATAAATACCATGGTACAGCAACTCCGAGTAGCAACACCAAGGTGGATTATGTTAATGATATTAGCGGGCCCGATTGAAATTAGTGGGCCCGATTGATTCCAATCGACGGATAGATCAAGGATGAAAAGGAATCCAAAGGGTGGGTACGCGTTGATTAGATAAAAAATAGGTGCAAAATATATTAATTTAAACTCATTCTTTATAGGGTAGGCAGATAGATAGTATATGTGGTAGAACCTGCCTAGATTAACCCGGATTTAGTGCTTAATCACCAGATTCGGACTAACTTCGGTAGCCCTTCAGGATGTAGGTATCCTGACTTGGCCCTTCCCATCCGGATCGAGCTTGATTTTTGGGACGACTCTCGAAGGAGTCCACAGGTTACAACATACACATCACATTTATTACATAAAGTTAAAATATTACACGTAGGGTTTGGTACTTATTACATGCCGGCTGATAAGCTCTTCAGCCATTTAAACAAAAGTAACATAGTCCCCATGTTTCTCCAACACATACACCTTAAACTACTTCAGTTGTAGCAAAGCTTAATTCAGAAGAAAGGAGGATTCAGATAAGGGTTCCTATTCAAACCACGTGTATTCCGCACCTGTAAAGAATAGACAAGAAGCCTTAGTACTAGTTACTCAGCAAGACTTACCCGACCACTGGGTCGAAACCCGACTTCCTAACTCAAAGCCGGGGTGGTTAGGTCAACTCGCACTGCGGCAGACCTAATAGTAAATCCTTAGCTTTTAGAATTTGGTTCACCTTTTTAGTTATTACCTGACCATGCTAAGCTATTCCTATTCTACTCACCCACCAGGACCCACTAGGACAAACATGTTGTCAAACATTCATCATTAACAAGATCAATTCTCTTACTACGATGTCGGTCGCGATCAGGCAGCTTACAACCGGCAAGCCACAGACGATTCGAATCGATTTTTCCACCTCTCGAGAGGGATACTCAGACACCCGTCATATGTGTGTGCACCGACCCCACATACGACAACCCAACATCCAGTGCCACCTAACCAGAACCATCCTCACCGAACCCGGGTGTCAGTCCTTCGACACCCGCCCAACCTCCTCCTTTCAGTTGGTCTCGTCTAGTTCCGCGCTTAGGTACAACAGGACGAAAGGCCTTACCGGAGCCCGTTAAGGACGGTAAGTGAATGAGGCGCGTTCGGCCCAACCAGGCCACACATCGGACGGCCTTATGCGACACAGGCAGGATCAGGGTCCATAGCAAATAATCATAACATGTAAGGTACGAAAGCGAAACTGATCCCGCCGTATGCCTGTCAAATTATTAACATCCTTCTTATTCTTAACCAATAACTTGCTGTAAAAGAACTCTGTTCTAGACTTATGCTACCTAAGCCATCTACTGAGCATAGGGTTTTATGCTGAATAATGAGTAATCATGCTCTAGGGTTTCAATCAATTCCTAACTCTAATGCACAAGCATAACTCTGAATTTAAATCAAGAACTTAAAGAAACTGGGTAATGCACCGGGGCTTGCCTTGAGTCATGGGATCTGCCTCTGTCGGTGACTCGGATTCTCCTCCTGCAGGTATGAAGGATGCCTCGGTCGCACCGGCTTCCGGATTTTCCGTTGCAGTGGAAGACTCTTCAACTGAAAGTGGTGGGACCAACGTGCCTAAGTTGATGACATGCAGGAGTTTTTAAAATACTGAGGATGATCAACCTGTTGAAAAAAAAATAAAATGTACAATTTTCTAAAGAAAAAGGGTGGTTGGGGTTAAACATGGATATTTTTCGGATGAAGATGATTGTCCTATGATTTAAATGAATTACCAGGTATTTGAAATATTTTTAAATAATTTTAAAAGCTTAAATGAATTTTCTAGGAATTTTTGAATAATTAATATGGATTTTTGAATCAATTTTCTATTTTAATGCACTTTATAAATTTTTCTGCATTTTTTTTAAATAAAGGCTAAATTTTTTTTATAAATATATAAACTCTAATTTAATTTTTTTAGAATTACCAAAATATTTATATGAATTAATAAATAATTTTTCTAATTAAAATAAACATATTAACATTAAAGTAAAATAAGTAAACAAATTAAATTTAAAGGAAAAAGAAAAACAGAATTACTGTTGAAATTCGGCCCAGCCCACAAAAAGAACAAAGAAAAAGTTCTAATTTTCC
Organism: Paspalum vaginatum; assembly: GCA_030272315.1. Lineage (NCBI taxonomy): Eukaryota > Viridiplantae > Streptophyta > Magnoliopsida > Poales > Poaceae > Paspalum > Paspalum vaginatum. Next base: position 6,842,697 of record CM059015.1, read on the forward strand.
CCTCCAAAAATCGCATGGGCTCCCTTTTGGCCTGGCACAGCCCGGAGTGGGCCGGCGGCCTGTTTCCCCTAAGGCGCGGCCCAACCGGCGCCTTTCGGTTCGGCCCAGCTGCCGCGCGGGCCAGCAGGCCGGCCTGCCAGGTGGGCGGCCTAGCTGGGCTGGCGGCCCAGCGGACCGGCCTCGCCCGGCTCGCTTGGCCGCTCGGCGCACGGCGCGCCGCGCCAGCGCGACCATCCGGCGCGGCGGAGGCCGTCGCCGGCGATGGCCTCGGGCGCGGCGCGAGCTGCTCTTTCTTTCCCTCCCCTTTTCCCCTTCTTTCCCCTCTCTCCCTTCACTGTGAGGTCGCCGCCCGCCGCGGCATGGCGCCCGCCGGCGCAAGGGCGAGGTGGCCTCACGGCGGCGGTGGTGCCTGCCGCGACCTACCGCTTACTGCGCGGGGTGCGCGCAGTCACGGCGCACTCGATGCGCGCGTCGGCGGGAACCCTAAGGGTTCCCTCGCGCGGGGAACGCGGCGGCGACGCCGCGGTGGCCGCGGCGCTATGCGGGGCTCCGAGCTCTGGCGAGCTCGGGCCGGCGCTCGGCGTGGCGCAAGAAGGGGAGGAGGGAGCGGGGTGGGGCTTACCGGCGCGGGGTTACGGCGACGGTGGCGGAGGCGGCAGCGACGGCGCGGGGTGCGGGCGCGGGACACGGGCGTGGGACAGGGGAGTGCTACTCCCCCGCGCGCCGCGGTGGGGAAGAAGACCCCCCCCCCGCGGTCCCACCTGTCAGCGCCGCCTGACAGGGGGCGCGGGTGGCGGGGGGCTGGCCGCCACGCGGGCCGCCGCCCCCGGCTGGGCTTCGCCGAGCGGGCGCGTGGCCGCGGGCTGGCCAGCTGGCCCGCGAGGCCCCCCCCAGCTTTTCTTTTTTTTTTCTTTTTACTTTTACCCTTTTCATTTTTAACCCTAGATTTTGACCTTTTTCGGCAGGGGTCCAAATACAAAAGTGAAAGGTCCAAATTTTTTTAAAAAGGCCTCAAATTTAAATTTGAATCAAATTTTTGAAAGAAAATTAGGGTAAATTGCAATGCACTTCAGTGTTTTAAAATACGGAGTATTACAGTATAGACATAGATAGACGTAGACTATGACAAAGGCGGAGGGTTTCTCACTTAAGGGGATATTATTTTATATAATCACAGGCAGTATGGCGGTGAATGTGTTAAGGAGGAAGTTGGTCATTATTTATAAACAAAAAGGTCTCCGCAAGGCAATGCTTTGTCACCCATACCATTCAACATCATATGTCAATTTTAAGAAAATCTTTAAAACTCTATTTCGATATGATTGTATATTGTTTTGAGCAATGGTTTTATAATAACCAAGCTATGTTGGTATGAAACGAAGGATTGTTATAATTGATGTGGCTCCTTTGAGGACTTAACGTGTACGATGACATCATCATTGGGTGATGGTTACATTTAGGGCTGGAAAAATAGCTCGTAGCTCGGCTCAGGCTTGGAACGAATTGGCTCGTCTTGGAGCGGCTCGTGAGCCTCCAACGAGCCGAGCCGAGCATGATTTTTTGGCTCGCAAAAATAGCGAGCCGAGCTGAGTCGGCTCGTTCAGGCTCACGAGCTGGCTCGTGAGCTCGGCTTAAGACAGCCTAAGAATAATTTCATGATGATTGATAAATTAATTCTTCATCATTAGTGGTATATATTAATATTTATATGCATAACATAGCAATTTGTATATACATAAGAAATATGTGCCATATAATTATTGTTATCATTTAAAAAACATGTAAATTAATTTATTTTGAGCTTAGTTCGCACTTTTTACCGGGGCTCGCGAGCCTCCACCGACCCGAAGCTGAGCTGAGCCTGATTTTCTAGCTCGCAAAAATAGCGAGCCGATCCGAGCCCGGCTCGTTCACTTACCGAGCCGAGCCGGCTCGGCCGGCTCGTTTCCAGCCCTAGTTACATCGAGCGTCTTTTAGGGTACTGGAGGAACGACCGAGCTTGATTCGATCTAATGCATTGTGAGCCACAAGGCACCCTGTGTGCGTAACTCGGATTAAATTAGCGGTTACGCTACACATATATGTATTTTGAAATTTTTAGTTTGCACCTAGAAGGTGTTGTATCTGGATTTTGAAAGTCTTAGTTTGAAAAAAAAACTTTGAAATTGTTTAAAGTTTTGAACTTGTGATTTGAATGTTGGGGTTTTACAAAGTTGTAGATTTATATTTAAAGGTAGGAATTATAAAGATTTTAATTTTAATTCTATGTTTCATATACAAGAGTAATTTTTAAATTTTAGGTTAAAAAAGGTGTGCAAAGGTTAAAAGGAAGAAGGATGCTCCAAACGCCTGCGGTGCTATTCCCAGGGTATAGTAACTTAGACATTTAATTTATGCCATTTTGCTTATGTGTCAAGGGAGTTAAGAAGAAGGAGAAGAAATGAATTTCTCGATGAAGATACCACTTATGTACGAGATCATACGCTTTTAAATTTGAACTGATTGAGTGATATACAATTCATACTCTTACGTGCATTTGGCTTTTAATTATTTTGTGCGCACCAAAAAACAATCTACTCCTATGATATTATGCCTAAGATTATTTTATCTCATATAGAGCCTATTTGTTTCCGCTTATAAACGGATTCTGGGTGAACCAGAGTGAGAATCTCACCCAAACACTTTGCTTGTCTCGTGAGCCCATTTCCCTCAAACCTCATCCTAGTACAAATTCACTTATCACGTATCGCAGCCTGGAGGCCGCGTTTCGCAAAACGCGAGGGATTATCTGCCTGACCTCTCGCGAGCACAGCCTCTGCCCCATCCGGTGCCCGACTCCTCCGCCTCCATGCCGCCCCGGCACCTCCTCCGCCTCCGCTGTGCCGCCTCCGCCTTCATCCCGTGCGCATCCATAATCAAGATTGTCAAACATTTTAATTTTGCCTATAGTAGATTCTATATCAAACAGATTTTTAGAAAAGTTTGACTTGCAAACAAACGAGACTTAAAAAAACGGAAACAAACGGGACCTGTGCCATATAACATGCGATGTTTGGATATCGTGACAAATGCGATGGATTGGAAATATCTTTATCATAACTGGCACAAACGGCCGTTGGCGTGGTTCAAAAGAATCAAATCGAGATAAATACATGGTCAGTCCATTAATTTTTTTTCTGTGTCACTTAGGTCTATCAACTATTTAATGTTGATTGTAGGTCCATAAACTTTTTTTGTTGTGCCACTTAGGTCCATCAACTATTTAACGTTGATTGCAAATCCACAAACTTTTTAAGTGATTCAACCAGGGTCCATACAGGTTCGTAGGAGAGCTAGATCCTACGTGGCTCGCCCACGTCGTCGCCAGTGTGTCCAGCAATTTCTCCCTCTGCCCGCTCTCTCCCTCTCTCCGCCGCCACTCTCTCTCTGCCCCTGCCCTCTGCCGCCACAGCCTCCTCTCTCCCACCGTCATCGCCCGCCTCCTCCTCCCACTGTTGTCTCCCGCCTCCTCCCTCCTGCCCGGGTCCGCGTGCTGGCCATCGATTGGTGCAGCCTGGGCCGCGGCGAATGCGCTGCTGGCCGCGGCCACGCTCGCGAGGCTAGAGGCCACGCTGCGGGTGCGCAGGGGGACCCGGGCGTTTGCGTGATCGACTTCTTCGACACCACGGTGGACACCGGCGCAGGCAGCGTGCTAGCCGCCATGCTCCTCCTGCGCAGCGATGACGGGCATGCGCGCTACTCCACCGCGGACGCGCTGGGATTCGTTGCGTCCAGCCTCGGCTCCAGGGGGTGCGGGAACGGAGGTGCGTCGCAACGACGGTTGTTCGGGGATGCAGGCTAAAGGACATTGTGGCGCCGAGCAGCGCGGTGCGGCCGTGCTAGCTGAGGCAGGGTGTGTCGGTGGGAGGGGCGACTCAGCGTCCGTGGAGCCGGCAGGCGTGGTGCCAGAGGCGGCATAGGGAGGTAGAGGCGGGGGCGGGCTCCAGCGCTGGGACCGACCGACAACGAGATCCAGCACGGGGCGCACCACGTCGTCGTCGCCCAGGTCGGCCCCGCCTACCACCTCCATCGTTGGTCCGCATTTTCGCCTCTCTGCCAGCGGCGTCCCCTGCCTCGCCGGCTGTCTTGGCCCAGCGCCGGTGCGGAACGCCGCTGCAAAATAGCTGAACACGCTGACGACGACATGCGCAAGTTACGTAATATCTAGCTCCCTCACGAACCGGTATGGACCCTGAGTGAATGAGTGAATCACCTAAAAAATTTGTGGACTTGCAATCAACGATAAATAGTTGATGAACCTAAGTGACACAACAAAAAAATTTATGAACCTACGATCAACATTAAATAATTGATGGATCTAAGTGACTACAGTAAAAAAAATAATGGACTAACCATCCATTTATCTCAATCATTAATTAATTTCTGGACCTGCCCTACCGTTTCGTCTTGGACTGGCTGGCACCGCAATGAGTCGCGGTCCTGGCACCGCAAGGAGTCGCGCGCGTCGCTAGCTGTTCCAACGCGCGCGCGCGTACAGCATGGGCACGCTTCGTCTGCATCCAGAAGCTTCCTTCCCGTCCACCCACCGACCCAGTGAATCTGCGTCTCCGCATCGTCTGGACGCGCCGGCGTCTGCGTCGCGCGGACTGGCAGTCGAGCGCAAGTACGCCGGATCCGCCGGGGCCTTTCGGGAGTCGGGACCATGGAAACCGCGCCCGGGAGACGTGGGCACGCCCGAGGCACGGCAGCCGCGCGAAATCGAACTTGGAGACGGCACTTTTTGCTCACTGCCTCGCCGCGCGAGCGTATGGAGGGGGACGGAGCGGCTCCCTGCGCCACCAGTCGCCGGGGCGCGCTCAGCGTGCCACGGGATCGTAGAAAAAGATCAGCTTTCCACGGAGGATTCATTCACCTTCCGAGCTGAACCACCGGCCGGCCCTTCGGTCAGTTGCTCGCTCGTTCCCGCGCGCCCCCTCCTCCCCCACGCTGTCTCCGCCGCGCGACTGTGAGAGCGCGTCCGGCGGCGGCGGCTGGGGCCTGGGGACCGGGCGGGCAGGAGCAGCAGCATTTCGCTTGATATCCTCTCTGGCAAGTTCCTGTTCTCTTCGTGCGCCGCGGCGAAGCCTCCGAGCAAGAAAATGATCACGCTTCTTGCGGCCGGTGCTTCACCGTCGACGCCACCAAGGTCAAGGCCATCGAACCCCCCTTCTTCACGGCCACGGCGCGTGCGGGCCGTGCCATCGAGTCCCACCAAGCAGGCGACCCGGCCTGCCGTCAGCAGCGCCAGCGGCACCGCGAAGACGCGGGGGCGGAGGAGGAGGGTCGAGGGAGAGCAAGGCGTAGGAGGAGGAGAAAGAGGGGGAGAATGCATCCCGTCGACGGAGGAGGCGTCTATCAGCGTGGGAACGCTGTACCAGAACGGTGACCCTCTGGGGCGGAAGGAGCTCGGTCGGTGCGTAGTGGAGTGGCTCATACAGGGGATGCGATCCATGGCGTGCAAGTTTGCCGCGGCCGAGCTGGAGGGCGACCTCGCCCCTGCGGCATTGGCTCTGGAGTGGGGGTCGGAGGAAGGCAGGCTTGGGTTCGTGATCCAGGCGCAGCCTTACCTCTCGGCCATGCCCATGCCCCAGGGACTGGAGGCGCTCTGCCTCAAGGCCTGCACGCACTACCCCACCCTGTTCGACCATTTCCAGCATGAGCTCCGTGATGTTCTGTTGAGTTACCAGAACCAGGGGCTCATTTCCGACTGGCGAGCCACGCAGTCATGGAGGATTTTGAAAGAAATGGTCAATTCTTCGCAGCACCGTGCAGCAGTGCGCATGGCATATCCACGGCCTAGAGCTGTGCACAGCAGCATTGGTGTAAGCCTTAAGAAGGTGAGGCTGATGCAGGACAGAATTGAAGAGTTTGTTAGGCATATGTCAGATCTTCTTCGCATCGAGCGAGACGTGGAGCTGGAGTTTATGCAGGAGGAGCTGAATGCCACTCCCATGCTCCATGACGATTCAAATCCACCCAAGCCAGTCGAGTACCTTGTGAGCCATGGGCAGGCTCAGCAGGAACAGTGTGACACCATTTGCAACTTGAATGTTATCAGCAGCTCCACTGGTGAGGGAATAATTTTGGTTATTTCTTTCCTTTGTATGTTCAAATCATATCCTTGGTTACTGTGACAAATTGAATGAGAAAATTGTTTTCTGCTGTCCCGAATTGCCACTTCTGCAGGGTTGGGAGGCCTGCATTTGGTTCTGTTCAGAGTTGAAGGTGGGCATAAGCTGCCTCCAACTACATTGTCTCCTGGAGACATGGTTTGTGTGAGAACGTGTAATATCCGTGGTGAGGGTGCCACTTCTTGCAAGCAAGGCTTTGTTTATAATTTTGGGGAAGATGGTTGCAGCATAACCGTAGCTCTGGAGTCACGCCACGGTGATGCCACCTTCTCCAGGCTATTTGGCAAAAGTGTGCGAATTGACCGAATTCAGGGATTAGCTGATGCTCTTACATATGAGGTATTGAAATTCTGTCATGGAACTAAAATATCTCTGCTTCATCATGTTCATACGATCCCTTTGAAACTTGTCAATGATATGATAAGTAAATGTTTGTAGTAGATCATGCACTGCAACTTTGCCTGGTGCAACTATGACTTCATGCCATCTACATTACATAATCATTCAACCATGCTTCTGGTTCACGAACAGAAACCTTGTTCTACTTTCAGTGTATATAGAGATATATCCTTTATTACACTGGCAACAAATGGGCAAATCCGAAGTAGGGTATGCCAACATTAAAAAAAGGCATGGAGTAAATAAATCTTATTCTTTCACAGTGCTTGTTCCGAAAGGCTGCCTTGTGTATTTTCGTCACAATGTTATTCTTGTCTTATTACATAATTGAGAACTCCAGCTTATCCATCAAAGCATTTGGTTTGGCAGCGGAACCTTGAGGCGTTAATGCTTCTTCAAAGGAACGGTTTACAGAAAGATAATGTTTCCATTGGTGCTGTGGCAACACTGTTTGGGGACAGTAAAGACATGGTGAAGATGACGAAGAATAACCAGACCGACTGGGATGAATCAAGTGAACCTGATCTGAGTCCACCAGCGAGGTATGCTTATGATGCCTCCCAGTTAAGGGCTCTCAAATTAGGATTGGACAAAACAAGGCCTGTTTTAATAATCCAAGGGCCTCCAGGAACAGGAAAGACAGTCTTGCTCACTGAGCTCATTGTGCGTGCTGTAAAGCAGGGTGAGCGTGTACTTGTAACAGCTCCAAGCAATGCGGCAGTCGATAACATGGTTGAAAGTCTGTCAAGTACTGGATTGAACATTGTGCGAGTTGGAAACCCTGTTCGAATATCACCCTTTGTTGCTTCAAAATCCTTGGGAGAGATTGTGAATGGCAAACTTCGACCGTTCAGGAAGGAGCTTGAGAGAAAGAGGGCAGACTTAAGAAGGGATCTGAGACAGTGCATAGAAGATGATTCTTTAGCTGCTGGCATTCGCCAACTGCTGAAGCAACTCGGAAGAGATTTGGAGAATAAAGAAAAGGAAAAAATCAGAGAAGTGCTCTCCGATGCACAGGTTGTGCTATCAACTAACACACGGGCAGCTGATCCACTCATCAGGAGAACTGGTTGCTTTGACTTAGTAATTATAGATGAAGCAGGGCAAGCAATTGAACCAGCCTGCTGGATACCTATATTGCAGGGTAAACGTTGTATTCTTGCTGGTGATCATTGCCAGCTTGCACCTGTTATCTTGTCGAGGAAGGCCTTGGATGGTGGACTTGGTAAATCTTTATTGGAAAGAGCTTCATCATTGCATGACGGATTACTGACCACAAGACTATCAGTACAGTACAGAATGCATGATTCAATAGCCATGTGGGCATCTAAGGAGATGTACCATGGGTTGCTCGAATCCTCTCAATCAGTTGCTTCACATCTTCTTGCTGACTCTCCAGTTGTCAAGGTAAACTCATTTGCACTTTCAGTTTCAGGCGTAAAATGTTATGTGTTATGTGAGAATTGATTGTCTAATGTAATGTGTAATGACATATACTCATGTGTTATGTCAAAATTATGTGTATACTATCTAATGTAACTGTCTAAGTCTAATTGTCTTTGACCAATTGTGCAACTATGTGCATGCCTCAAATTGCACTTGAAAATGCTGTATGGAACCATGATATTTGTATGCGTATTTACTGTACCAGTGCAAACAACTTAAACTGTCTAATCGGTCATCTAAACCATTTAAACTAGATAATACCCTGCGCTTTACTGTAGGAATTTATAGCGTTGAATAAGAACATGACATGAAGGAAATATGGATGTATGTTTGGTGGTTTCTCCTGAGCGCATGTATGTATGTTGTTAGTCACAGAAAATCGATGGAGGCCATTAATAGGGTCCTAGTGACTGGTGGGCCTTAACGTGGCTTCATTAGAAGCCAGAAAAATCTCGTGTGGGGGTGGGGGTGCATATTTATATAGAAGATGTTAAACAAAGGGTGACTGAATGTTTAGCGTCTAGTGTCTAGGACAGCATTGCATGTCAGTTCTGTTTAGTCCTTGCATGGTTACACATGTTCTCAGATTATTGACTGTTTTACCTTTCGGTGTATGTATGACAGTTATATGAAAATTCAAACACCCAACAAAATAAGATATTCCGGATATATCCTATTCTTTGGTATTATAAAGGCCCTCACCATTATATGCTATTCTTGGGTATTATATAAAGGCCCTCACCATAACGTGTTTACCCATCCTGATGGTTTTACTCAACCTGGATTCTTTAGCTCATGTTGTTATATATGCGGATAGCATGGTCATTTATTTGGGTTCAGGTTTACGTTCAAGAACATTTAGTTATATATCATACCTACACGTGGGAGGTAACTGTTTCATTGAATTTTATGTATGAAATAAACAATTGGATACAAACTTTCTCTGAGGCCAAACTAAGTGTGCCTCATTGTTGATCTGCCTATTTATTTGAACCTCACAAAATTTTCGTTTGAATTTTTGTTCACACTCTGTGTTGCTAGCTATTCTGAATCCTTGAATGAATGCATACGTATCAATTGGATCTGATTAGTTGATTTCAGGCTACTTGGATAACACGGTGCCCACTGCTCTTGCTTGACACCCGGATGCCATATGGAGGCCTAAACATTGGTTGCAAGGAACATTTAGACCCTGCTGGCACAGGTTCATTTTATAATGAGGGAGAAGCAGATATAGTCACACAACAAGTTCTTAATCTTGTACACTCTGGTATATACACATCTTTTACTTCTTTACTTGAAAACCACACAATGTTTTATCATGCTTTTCTTTGCATACTATTTTCATGATTCTATCCTTATTTCAGATGCCACTTGTCCCTGATTTTTTTGCTTGGATTACGGAATTGAAAAGCGCCTAAAAAATCATGATTGCAGGAGTATCTCCAACTGCAATTGCTGTTCAGTCACCGTACATTGCTCAAGTGCAATTGTTAAGAGAGAAGCTAGAAGGATATCCTGGGCTTTCTGCTGTTGAAATTTCAACCATAGATAGCTTTCAGGGGAGGGAGGCAGATGCAGTGATTATATCAATGGTAAGCATAGTAGTATTTCTGCTCTCTTTCTGATTCCTATATCATACAAGTATGCTTTATGAATGAGATTTGCAGTGGCCGTGCCGATCATATAACAAATCCATTCATTTTCCCGTTTCAAACTCCTTGAGAGACTACAAAGTACTCCTACTTATGCCACATCTTTGTATCCATTCTAGGTTCGCTCGAATCCACTAGGAGCTGTAGGGTTTCTGGGTGACAGCAGGCGCATCAATGTGGCTATTATGAGGGCACGCAAGCATGTTACCCTGGTTTGTGATACCTCCACTATTTGCCACAACACCTTCCTGGCCAGGCTTCTTCGCCATATCAGGCGGTATGGGCAAGTAAAACACGTTGCCCCTGGATCCTTGGATGGGGTTTCTGGCCTTGGCTTCAGTCAACCTACACTCCCTTCTATCGGTTAATACTCAGGGCAACTTAGAAGCACTCTGCCTGAGCATGTATATATTCAAACAACTGAAGGCTTTGTACATACACAAGGAATTGGAATGAGAAATCATATGGCCGGCCTGTTATATTGATATCCATGAAGAGGATGCAAACAGTGATTCATGGGTACACAGCATAGAGCGTCACAAGGTGATGATGCATGGACAATCTTTTATTAATGTAACTCGGGCGATTCAGTCTTGCATTTTATTTTTTGAGCTGAATCACAGGAGGATGAATACTCAGAAAGAGGAAAACTTCAATTCCTTGAGTATCACTAACCTTTTTCCTGCCTGACACGATGCTCCAGTTGCTGTAAATACATTGACAGTTCAGAATTGAGTTCCTGGCTTTTCATTTGCACTTTTCATTTGAAAGTTGCAGACTTGGAGCAAAATCTCTTGCTGTTAACACTTGCAAGGTATCTCTGAACGGCCTGATCTTCCGACTCTCCCGTCTTTCCCCTGTCATGGCTGTTGAATTTTTGTTGTGTTGCTGGCTTGCTTCTCTTCATCATGTATGTGTAGTCCTCTATCTTAGGAAATCATGGAGGAATCCAGCTCCCCCACGCAAATGAACTTTCCTTATAGTAGCATTCCGTATGCTGCTGCAACTTTCCAGTATTATGCTCATATGCTGCTATGATACTTCACACGACTAGAACTCAATCGACAAAACTGAAGGAAGTGCATTCCCTCCACAAAAACAAGAAATGTTTTCCGTGACATGATTCCGTGTGCTACTCGTATCTTACCTAGTCAACATGTGGTAGTATATTGTTTTTTGTTTCTGCAAATGGCTCATGTATATCATGTATGGAGGCAGCTTTCAGAGTTGAGTGCTGAAGCTAGAACCAGCCATGTGTACTGAAAGACAAATATACATCTGTCATATAGACGCATACTCGCGTACTGTGCGTGTCTGCCTGTCGGTATGGTAGACAGTGTTGCGGACTTGTGGTGACTTCTGCAGCCGGCAAACCCTGAACAAGAAAAATTTTGGGCAAGTAGAAGATTGCAACCGAGGCGAAATGGTATTACTGGTGACGGGGAGTGTCCCTGCTGTCATTTGGTAGAGGCCTGTCGACTGCCGTGGATGGGACCATTTCCCTTGGCTCCTGAGCGGCTCCAGACAAGCCTGACACGTAGGATTATTCCGAAGTTCTACCTCGTTTATAAATATATTACATGGTTGATTTTTTTTCATAACTTTGATCATTCGTTTTATTTTAAAAGGTTATTCAAACATAAAAAACACAACCCATACTCAAAACTATGTTTAATAATAAAATGAACAATAGCAAAATAAATAATAAATTATGAAATTTTTGAATAAAACAGGCGATGGAAATTGTGAAAAGAAATCAACTGTGTCATACATTTGTGAATGGAGATAGAGGACATGATTTAGAGGTTTTTCATTTATTTCGATTTTTTATCAGAGTTTCACGATTTTGTCTAATTGTATTAATCTATGCACAATTAGGAATGCGGAATCTCGTGATCCACTCGCATTTCAAACGGTCCATGAGGAGTGGACTGTCCCCTCCAAGCAAGTCTTTGCTCCGTGGTCTTTTGGTCCATCACCTTTGCCCTTTGATGCTACGCAGGTCTACCCAATCAGCGACCCTCCGAGGGTGTTTTTGAATCATGACAATTTCACTCGATTCTTGTGGGAGTTTACTTGTTTTCGTTTCTTGTGTGGGAGTTTAACTGTTTTCTATGAAATTATTATTGTGATTTGAACAACCCTAAAATCGGCGGCCACGAGAAGGCTAGGTATTCTTAGAAAAACGGCCATATTCCTCTAAATTTTCTACGGAAACACACACACACCCACCATTCGTTCTCCATGCATAGACCATGGTCACCAGATTCTTGCTTCCAGTTCCAGGAGTGGAGGACATCTTGCTGAGGTGAGCATCGGAGGGCGAGGCTGAACGACTGGCTCCATCACTTAGGATTGCATTGGCTCGATCCGGAGCTCCAGGGCTGCATATGGGTGGAGCTCAGATTATTAGATTTGCATGAGACGCGCCGTAAGAGAAGCGAGGCTGTGGTAAACCCTGCAGAGATTATTGTGAACACGGTGGGCAGCAGAAACGGGGATCTTTTTATCCGATCGGGCAGCAAACGAGCGGCGCTCATGGGGCGCAGGTGATCCACCCACCAAGTCACAGATATTGTCGCATCGCCGTCGCCACGGTTGCCGTCTCATCAACTGCGTGATGCTGCCCTATCCGGCTATCCCCTGGCCGTGCCGTGACGATCCGTCGCCATTGCAGATTTGCAGCCCACTCCTGGCCTGGCGATTATTTACCGCAACCAGCCACCAATCAACCGAGATGCTTGCATCCGTGCGCGTAAATGGACGTGATCGATGCCTCCGCTAGGATTGGGGGTGGAGTGGACGCCATCGGCGGGCTTAGCTATCCGTTTGTTCTTCCACTGGCGCATAATTAAACTCGACGGGATATGATGGACATGGCAATTGGCGGCGACGGCGACAGCGACGCCATGCTCTCCGCGTCCCCGTTGCAATGGCGCCACCGCCTGCGTTCGGCGTTCTGCTGGTGCAGAAGCAGAACCAGGCGCAGCACTTGTGGTCCTGCGCTTTCGTTGCACTAGCTGTGCGCAGCATTATTTATATGGGAACCAGTCGTTCGCGATAGATATTATTTGGATTGCTGCTATTTGGATCCTCGGATCGTTCGTACCAAATGTTAGTGGACGGTGGTGTTGCTTGCACGCATTCGTCGGCTTATGCTTCTCACGAACAAAAATCTGAGCGAACTCCACTCAGGGTGGCGCTGAGCTGGTAGTACTACAAACTTGTACTAGCACAAAACCGGGAGTACTTTGTGAATTTCTGCCGGGTTAACAGTGAAGCTCTCTGTAGTATTTCATCTGTGGGGAAAATTTACAGAGAGATCAGTGACACAAAGCAAGCAACAGCGCAGTATAAGGAGGAAGAAGAAATTAATAAAATTGAAGGAACAGTGCTGTGTTCGTGCTTCATGTTTGACAGATACTAGAAGATGGGGGCACGGAGGGAAACGATAGGCAGACAGACGATGGCGATGGAACGGGGAGCATGAGAGGATGGCGTTGGAGTGCAAGAAGCAATTAAAAGCCGACATGGACACCGGGGCCCCTCAATCCACATCCAAATGGTATAGTTGTGTTGGCATTTGGGAAAATGTGATGGATTTTGTTGGACAAATGTTGACATATGACTGGAAGTTCACAGAAGTCCAGGTATGCAAATTCTAGGCCAAAATTACGAAGTTGTGGTGATCTTACATGAGACCATACATGACATACACGAGAAAAGGGATCATTTTTTATGATAAAGTTAGATGGATTTTCTTGTTGCAGACACTAGAATGAAAGGCTTCCTAGCAAAGTGGATTTCTTGGGTTGAGAGGACTCTAGCAACCACACAACCTATGGTGGATTATCACCGGAGTTGGAGAAGACCATCCTCAGCGATATTGTCAATTCAAATCAGGTGAAAAAATCGAGTGTGAGGAAGCAACCAAATGCTCAAATATACTATAATAAAGCTATTTTTCCAAACATAGATTCTATTGTATTACCTCCGTATCTAAATCCTGACAACTTTTCACGTGTCTGCTACTTGAGTTATTGTGTTTGTTGGGTCAGTTCCAGTACACACTTTTTTTTGCTGTGTTTATTAGATTAGTTCTAGTACATAATATCATTAGTTAATGACTGCCTTGTAATCTTGCTGATGGAACATGAGATTTAAGAGGATATTCAAGAAAATTGTGCCATCCTAATTCCTAGCTAGTTGATATAGCTTAGGCTCAATATCTAAAAGTATGAACCTGCGTTCATGTTTTAGGTCTGCTTTCGTAGGCATGAAACACAGGCAGAGCACCTGCCTTTCTTTCTTTTTTTTTAAAAAGAACAATAAGTTTTACTAATTACGTAGGAAAAATAACAGTATGACATAACGTGCTATAGAATTTCTTTTATTCTTTCTAATCATTAATTAATTGAAGCCTTGGTAACATTGTAGTCCTAAATATAGCAATGGATGTCAAGCAATAAAAATCGTCCTATCTTCTACCTAAATAGCTAGCCTCCATCACTAGATTTCTCTACAAATTTGTGAAGTCACCTCAAGAGCCCATCATCTATTGACATTTTCTATTGATCTCTCTGTGGCTAAAAACATTAAGTTCCTCCTATGCCACGAAAATTCATCAAATTCCCTATATGCCATCATTGTGTCTATGACATGAAGGTCTTGGGCCCACATGTCACTGGCATAGCTGACGGCGTATAGAGAATTTCAAATTTTTATGATGACTCAGGGAGAATTCATCCAAGAACACTCATATATGCAAATTAATAGGTTTTGCGAGTATGCTGCACAAACTTCTTGTAGCAACACATGGAGCATATAGTTGGAATATATGATAAAGGACATGTTTATTTGCATACATGAGTGTTATTGCTTTTGCTGCGCTGTGCAGCCGCAACAGCAGCAGATGAGCAGCACACCGTTGGATTTTGTTTTCACCGGTGGCTAGCTGACTTGCTCCATCAGCCACAGCCAGCAGCAGCCATAATGAGCACTTATAATAAGATATAGCTGAGCGGAACCTTAGGTGGCTAAAAGATAGTATACAGCCTTGTGATCGAGATGGACTTTGTGGAACATAATTAATTCCCTTTGACATCAAGAGCATGGTTTGTAAATACAGTGAATGGTTAATCAGCTATCAGAGAGTTGAGAACGTTGGGACATTCGATTAAATCTAGATGGCCAAGATAAAAAAGGACCTGCCGATTAAAAAACTTGGTACCCTACTAAAGTGATACGCCCATTCCAAAGATAAAATCTAGTAGTACGTAGCACTACAATTCTCTCTGAATTTCAAGAAAAAAACTCTTTTCATGAGCATTTTTTATGACAAGGATCGACCACCAGTTTTAAGATTAGTATCTTCCTGGGTGCGCTAGGACTATATATATGTAGCCTCAATGTACGCCAGTGGCATGAGCGCTGGTAGCAGGCAAATCTCGGAAGCAGATTGATGCTACTCCATAATTAGACAGCAACCCAACCACCAACTTGACCTAAGCTGTGATCCGAATATACACACATTTATCTGCAGATCGCAGAATGGAGAGAACACTGATCACGTCTAACCTCTCCATGACTGCACAAGCTTCAAGATCATCCAGGAGGGTTCACTATATCTCCCCTGCCGCCTCTGCTTCTGCACAAAACTCCAGCTACAGGAAGAAGAAGAGCGCCCCGTCTCCGCCACCGTCGGCCGCCGCAACCGCTACCGTGGTCACCTCTCCTCCGGCCACCGACAATGCTCAGTCCACTGCTCCCAAGCGAACCGAGCGACAGGAGCAGGAAGGGCTCGTGGCCGGCAAGATTAACCCCTCAAGAAGGACAAATGCGCCGAGCCAGGCTCAGGCTCGGCCTCGCCGCCGGCCTGCCCCGGCGGCCACGTCCCTGCCGATGGCGTTCTGCAGCGCGCTGGAGGAGGCGATCAACACGTTCGTCGATCCACCGGCGCTGCGTCCGTCGGTGGACCCGCGGAACGTGCTGTCGACCAACTTCGCTCCAGTCGACGAGCTGCCGCCCACGCCCTGTCCCGTCGTGCGCGGCGCCATCCCGCGGTGCCTCGCCGGAGGGGCCTACATCCGCAACGGGCCCAACCCGCAGCATCTCCCGCGCGGGCCGCATCACCTCTTCGACGGCGACGGCATGCTGCACTCGCTCCTCCTCCCGGCGGCGGACTCGCCGTCGTCGGACCCCGTCCTCTGCTCGCGCTACGTGCAGACGTACAAGTACCTAGTAGAGCTCGACGCGGGAGCGCCGGTCATGCCGAACGTCTTCTCCGGCTTCTACGGCGTCGGTGGGCTGGCTCGCGGCGCCGTCGTGGCGGCCAGGGTGCTCACGGGGCAGATGAACCCGGCCGAGGGCGTGGGGCTCGCCAACACCAGCCTTGCCTTCTTCGGCGGACGCCTCTACGCGCTAGGCGAGTCGGACCTCCCCTACACCGTGCGCGTCGACCCGGCCACCGGCGAGGTGACCACGCACGGCCGGTGCGACTTCGGCGGCCGCCTCTCCATGGGCATGACCGCGCACCCCAAGAAAGACCCCGTCACCGGCGAGGTCTTCGCGTTCCGCTACGGCCCCGTGCCGCCGTTCGTCACCTACTTCAGGTTCGACCCGGCCGGGAACAAGGGCCCCGACGTGCCCATCTTCTCCGTGCAGCAGCCGTCGTTCCTGCATGACTTCGCCGTCACCGAGCGTTACGCCATCTTCCCGGAGATACAAATCGTGATGCAGCCCATGGGCATGGTGGCGGGTGGCGCGCCCGTTGGGTCTGACACCGGCAAGGTGCCCCGGCTCGGCGTGCTCCCGAAGTACGCCACGGACGAGTCGGAGATGCGGTGGTTCGAGGTGCCGGGCTTCAACAACATGCACTCGCTGAACGCGTGGGAGGAGGCCGACGGCGAGGAGCTGGTGCTGGTGGCGCCCAACGTCCTGTCCGTGGAGCACGTGCTGGAGCGCATGGAGCTCGTGCACTCGTGCGTCGAGAAGGTGCGCATCAACCTCCGCACGGGCGCCGTGTCGCGCACCCCGCTTTCTGCGGGGAACCTCGACTTCGGCGTGATCCACCCGGGCTACCTCGGCCGGCGCAACCGGTACGGGTACCTCGGCATCGGCGACCCGATGCCCAAGATCGCCGGGGTGGCCAAGCTCGACTTCGACCGCGCCGGCACGGGCGACTGCACCGTGGCCCGGCGGGACTTCGGGCCCGGGTGCTTCGCGGGGGAGCCTTTCTTCGTCCCCGACGACGTGGAGGGGGACGGCAACGAGGACGACGGCTACGTGGTGTGCTACGTCCACAACGAGCGCACCGGCGAGAACAGGTTCGTGGTGATGGACGCGCGGTCGCCGCGACTGGACATCGTCGCCGAGGTGCAGCTGCCCGCCCGCGTCCCCTACGGCTTCCACGGCCTCTTTGTCACCCGGGCCGAGCTCCAGGCGCAGCAGCGATGATTTCCTCCAGTGTTTGGGCCCTGAGGATTCCAAAAGAATACACACAACTGAATAGTAATAGGTCATAGTATGATTAATTCTAGGCCATATCGCATACATGTATATGGATAATTGTATTCCAAAATTAGCAGAAGTGATGAACCATATGGTATGTTTGGATTGTGATACGGATTGAGAAATATAGGGTAAGATAAAGAAATGTAAGATAGAATAAGTTTTGTGAGTTGTTTGGATTGTGGGATAGGAAAATGTTTGGAAGTAGAAAGAGTGTGATAAGAATTGATGGGAGGATGAGATATGATTTCCTTATTTCTGTCTCTAACCCACCTGTAGCCAAACGGTCCTATAGGGTTCATACGTAGAATTAATATGAACTAATACTGTAGTTTTTTTTAACGAGTTATACTGCAGTTGAATTTTCATATCGGCTTGGATCCACTGATGAGTGGTGCCGGCACTGCACGCGGGATAAAAATTCTCTGCGGCGGTGCCGTATTCCTTGCGACGTGCGACACCGCCCATCCTGCCGACGCGTGGCACAGCAACCCCATCAGCCGCCTGAAGCCGAGCGCATGAGCTACAGTGGCAAACAGCAAATACACCCGCAAAGGAGAGCCGGGCCATGCGTGATCAGTCTTCTTCCGTCAGTTCCATGCTTCTGATCCGAAAAACATGCAGAACTAAAGATTTGCTCCCCAAAACAAATCGTTCCGTGATTCTGATCTGAAAAACATGCAGAATTAAGATCTCTCCCCAAACAGGATTGAATCACAACCCATTGGTTGGGGCCAAGACGACCCAACCGACGCAAGCGCCCTGCATGCAAGGTATGGTGGCAGCGGGTGGGTCCTAATAAGAATGTCTCTTCACAATCTAATCAAGTTTTTGATGATTTTTAATTAAAAAAATAATAGAACATGACCAGATCATTTTTAGCTCCGATTCTTAAAATTTCTAAACAAAATTTGAGAGCACTCCACCATCCCTAATAAAGGGCCAGCCGACAACAGCACAGCTGCTCAGTGCTGTGCACATTGCCAAGGCACATCTAAAACGAAGCAGATGCGCATGTAAAACGAGCCAAGGCACAGCAGAAGCTACGGTTCCAGAATTCATCGTCTACTGTGGACGATATGATCGTACGGGCTCCAGGCACTTCCAGATATACAGTGCTACTACTGCTCTTTCCATAAATGTCTGTAGTATAGCTACAAACTTATGTACGTAGGAATTAGCAGGATATATGCTGTTTTTCTTCACTTCGCCGCTTGAGCTCACATTGCATACAGTGCCAGGATCAACCATTCAACATCACCAGAGTTGTTAAGTCTCGCAAAACTAATGAACACAAACCCAACATGTCAATTCTATCTTGTGGCCAACCTAACTGCTCCTAGAAGGGCAGACAACAATTTTACAAGATAAGCCTAACTGCCATCAAGATTATTCTCTGCAGTATTTCACTCTTTTTTATGTGTGCTATCTGTATCCGTAGTTTCAGTCGGGCCCGGGCTGGCGCATGTGGAGCCGGTGCCCAGGTACTAGGCCCCCATTTTTTAAGGGCCTCCAAAAAAAATATGTTATGTAGCGCTAGTTAAGTTCAGTAATGAGTAGAAGGCCTAGTTAGATAGGCTGGACAGGAACTCAACCGCTGTTGCATCGTCGTTGTTTCCTCTTTGCATGCACCGTGCATGCACGTACATCAATTACTTTGGACCAAAAGATGTCTTTGACAAATCCTTCTAGTACATATGATTAAATCAGTCCTAGAAAGAAAGACATGGGCATGTTTATTATAAAAGAATCATTCTTTGTTTCTGATAATGAGTCACTTGAGCAACACTGTGCAGTTGATAATAGTGCTGGTAATGTTACTGTTATACTGTAGATAGTCAGATAATGTTCTTACTAAAAAATTATGCAACTAAGAGTATAATAGGTAGGTTTCTTTATATATTCAACATACTATGTTTTTATTTGTATAATTGTATGATGCGTCTCATTTTTAGCTGCACAACAAGTAAAAAAACGATAGGAACATATTATGTTATAGTTTAATTTTTCTAGGAACCAAGGACCCACTTTAGAATTTTGTACAGGGCCAGGCCGGCCCTAGTTTCAGTAAGAGGGGGTACCTAAACAAAGTTGGATAGGTCAAATTCATCTCCAAACTCTCAAGATATATGTGGCACGTCCAACGGCTTAAAGCCGCTAGGCTGGAATTGGGCCTGTCTAACGAGTTTTGAGTATAATTTTCAGAATTGCTATCTTTTTCTCGTTTGAGTCTAATTCTAAAATTTTGAGATAATTTTGTACATATCTTCATCTATTGTATTCTCATTTCAATTAATATCTATTCAATGTTTTAAAGCTATTTTACACATGCTTTGAGGGGTATTTTAAACAAAACATAGCATTTCTAGATTCTTCTAAGAGAATATTTGTGCTAAAATTAATTAATTCTTTTTATTAGTTGATATATATATATATAATTTGATTTTTTAAATATTTCTATCCCTCTGCCCGGAAGATATTTTTTATAACACATGTTAAGAAGATCTGCAAAATTCCTTTCCAAAAAAAAATTCCATTTCCAATTACAAAAATCAGAAAAGAAAAATCATTTCTTCTCTCCCCTCCTTACCGTTCGGCCCAAGCCCCCGGCCATCCGGCCCACCCCGCCGGCGTGCTCCCCTTCCCACCTTGGGCCGCCGCTGTTTCCCCCTCCCGGCCCAACGCGGCCAGCTCCCCCACTCGGCCACTCCCGCTTCTGCCTGTGCCCCGACGGCTACGAGGTGGCGTCGCCGCGCCTGGCGGAGGCCATCTACCTGGAGTGCATGCCCGTCGTGGTGGACGACGGCGAGTACGCGCTGCCGTTCGCCGACGTGCTCAACTGGGACGCGTTCGCCGTGCGCGTCCGCGTCGCCGACGTCCCGCGGCTCAAGGAGATCCTGGCCGCCGTGTCGCCGCGGCAGTACATCCGGATGCAGCGCCGGCCGGGTGCAGCTGGTGCGGCGGCCCTTCATGGTGCACGGCGTCACGCCCCGGCGGTACGATGCGTTCCACTTGATCCTGCACTCGGTTCGGTTGATCCTTGAGCATGCCAGCCTGATATGCATTTTATTGTGTAAATAAATATTTGTATTTGCAGTAAAATCCATCTTCGATAACTAAACTTGTCTTGTTGTGTCAACTCAGCCTCTAAAGTTTTAAAGTGACCATACCGGTCCATAAACTTATCTTAGTGTGTCAACTCGGTCCCTAAAGTGCCAAAGTGACCATCCCGGTCCTAAATTTGTCTGGATGTGTTAACCCGATCCGTAAACTTGTCTTGGTGTCTCAACCCGGTCTCTAAACTTGTCTTGGTTTGTCAAGCCGGTCCCAGTACAAATGGTCACTTTGAGACTTTAGGGACCGGGTTGACCCACCGAGACAAGTTTAGGGACCGGGACGATCATTTTGGGACTTTATAGACTCGATTGACACGTACCAAGACAAATTTAGAGACCGAGATGATCACTTTGAGAATTTAGTGACCGAGTTGACACACCAAGATAATTTTAGAGAACGGAGATGGATTTTACTCTAGAACAGGCGAGTAGGTGATACGGTCTGTTCTGAAGACTAACTGCGCCTAGATGCATTTTGGATAATTGTAACGAATCATGCTTATCTTAATTGTGATCTGATAATTGTGTTTCTGCCGTAGCAACGTACGAGCGTATACCTAGTTAGAAAAGAAGAATCTAAACTATATATACATTATTTAAATCGACCCACTTTAACTAAAATAGAAAAAAGAGTATATAATAAAACTGGATATTCCGTTTCATAATTCTGAAATAAAGTTCTTTTTTAGTATTACTCCTCATTAGGATGCATACATTGTTCATCCTATTTTAATTAGGTTATAATCTAATTAGTAGTAAGTATTTTGTTTTTTATTTAATAGTCCTCTAATGGTTGCGGGTTGGTGTTATCAGATCGGATTAATCGAACTAATCGGTCCCTGAACCTCGATTAGGAACCTCGATCCGATTAGTTCGATCAAGTTTCTGATCGCTCGATTAATTGCAGCTGATCACGATTAATCGGTCCGATCAGCCCAAATTGGTCGGATTTGATCGACCGTTGATGCAGTTGACTTTGGGCAGGCCTTGAGGGACTGGGCCGGTATGTTGGCCCATTAGGTTTTCGCGTATAGCGCCCATTTGCTTCTGTCTCGCTCGCCTCTCCTCTCATTCTCGTGCCGCCGCCGGAGAAGCCCGCGCTGCCGCCTAGAGGAGCTCCGAGCTCACGCCGCCCGTGCTGCCGCCTGGAGGAGCTTCAAGCTTGCACCGCCGCTTGGAGGAGGCCGTGTTGCTGCAGTGCTGCCTAGAGGACATGCCGGCGTACGAGCCTGCTGCCTGGAGGAGGGTGTGCCACCCACGCCGCCGCCTGGAGGAGGGCACGCTGCCCGCGTAGTCACCTGGAGGAGGGCCGCCGCCGGCACCTCCTCGGGCCAGATCTGCGCCTGCCGCCTGCCGCAGCTCCTCTTCCTCCTCTGACCCACCGGCTCCGCCATGGCCGGAGATCCTTCCCTCTTTTACTCTGCTTCTGCTTGGGCTGCTCTCTACTTCTTTTTGGATGATTAATCGTCTAATTGGTCCTCATACGATCAGCGTCGATCAGCCGATCTGATAACATGGCCAGGTTCAAGTCATGCTATACCCAGAATCCACTATTATATTTGTAAGGATGCACAGTAGCCTTCAAAGAGGCTTTGAGACTCGCCCCTTTCTAATCAACATCTCGACTTCGCTCGTTGTTTTAGGTAAGTACAGAGGAGATCAGACTGGCTTGGTCATTGATAGGCCGACCTTCTCCTTATTCATTGGATAGGGTGTAGGGGGAAGTTAAGCACTAGTTAGTTGGGGTGGGATGCACCAAAGCAGTGTTCGTTTAACTAAGTTGTAAACCCTAATTTTGATCAATAATAAGTTTGATCTTTTCTCCCACCTTCAGAAGAATAAAGCATAGATAGACATACCTATGTTGCGTTCGAATTTTCTGAAAGGTAGCTATCTCGGTTTCGTTTCTTTCATATATGAAATTTCTATATAATCCTCGAAAAAAGAAAAAATAACTTACTTAGGGAGCTAAGAGGAAATGATAGGGAAAGTAGGAGGCAATGATCCATATGGCAATCTAACGAGGCTCACAACGATAATGGCAATCGCCGTTGAAAGTCCTAAGTAACCAAATTTGTGTGTGGTCAGGCTAGTAGCACAAACCATCCTCTCTTGCTAGCTTCGCTTCGTTGACTCCCCAACCCCCGTGCCCGTCCTCGACAAGATATTCACCTTATTGCCATTTTTATAGATGTCGTCTTTCTGCTTGCCACTTTTGCGTGGAACACAACGTTTTTGTTACCGTTTTTGGAACAAGTCCCAATATTTAGCCACTTTAGCCGACGTGGCGCTCTTGCCACGCTGGCCATGACGATGACGTGGACTCTCTGCCTTCCTCTCTCCCTAATTCTGCTCGGCGGTCGCAGCGGTCGGCGATGCAGCAGATGGAGGGCTCGAGCGCGTGCGGGAGCGTGTCGTCGCCGCGTGCGCCCACGTCGTATAGCACGCCCACCAAGGCCACCTTCCCCGCCACGCTCCCGTGCACCAGGTGTAGCTCCATGGCACGTCGCTGTCCACCCACCGTGTGCTCCGACGGCGAGTGCCAGTGTACTGCACTGGTATGCTTTGCTACTTGCCTACTTGTACCTAGCAACGCTTCGCTCACTCGCTCATGAATACGATTTAATAGGGGATGGAATGGAATGAAGACGACAAATGGATGAACGCTCTAGGTAGCTAGATTTACTGGTACGAGTGGCGAAGGTAGCCGAGGGAGCGCGCCAGCGAGACACGAGCGTGGGAGAGGTTGATGGGTGACTGCATCCGCCCTGCGCCACACGCCGCCTTGATCTCACCCCAGTGCTTTGGCCTGTGCTCGTCGCCGGCGAAGTAGCTGAATTCCTCCTCGTCCTCCGTCTCTTCCTGGGCCTTGGCGCCCTGGGACGGCAGCGGCCCCGAGAGTAGCAGCCAGGAGCGCGAGGTCGCAGGGGCGGTGGCGTTGCTGCCGGCCGACGCGTTGGCTGGACTGGCTGGTTTGTCTCGGTGAGATGACTTGGGAATTGGGGGAGGGCAGAGATGGATGCGGAGGAGGCTGAGCGCGGCTGGGCTAGGGGCGGGGACGGCCGGGCGCGGAGGAGCTCGAGGCGGGGACGGCCGGGCGCGGAAGGGCCCGAGGCGGGGACGGCTAGGCACGGTAGGGCCGCAGGTGGGGACGGCTGGGCGCGGCGCAGCCCGAGGCGGGGACGGCCGGGCGTGACGGCGTTGGAAGCGGGGATGGCTAGGCGCGGCGAGCTCGGCAGCGCGACCGACGCACGACGGCCCCTCCTCCCCGCTGATGCGCGGCCTCGCGCCGCCCGCCCTCAGTAGCGAGGAAGATGAGAGAGAAGACGATGGAAGTAGGAGACGGGGGCAATTTGATCCAAAATTATATCGAATAGCTACCGAATAGCATATTTCAAATAGTTGTGGAATTGTAACGGCGTGTATCCTATTTTGCGGATCGTAACGGCATATATCAGAACGAGCATATTTATAGAAAAAATATTTGGTGCAATCACTTTATGGGTGTAATCGTGCAATCTGAAGCGTCCATTTTATATTTAACAATGAATGATATTTTGTATTTAAACCTTCTGCCTGAAATCTTATATTCATCTCTTAAAATTTGCTTAAAATCTCACCAAAACCCTACCGTTGGATATTGATCGAATGGTTCAGATTGCTTGATTGTACGATTGCACACGTTTAGTTATTGCACCGGATATGTCCTCTTATTTATAATGATTTGTATCTAATTAATCCAAATGTGAAACAAGATACACGCCATCTACTCCATATAAAAATAGCAATAAGTTAAATATCCCGTCTCCGACGCCGCCGCCACGACGCCCCACCGGCGTGCTCAGCGGCAGGACCGCCTCCACCAATTTTTCACACCCCCGCCAGCGGCGGCCAATTCGACCGGACCTCCGCTGTTCCTGACATCCTTCAAGTCCGACCGTACGCGAGATCTAACCTAACCATAACCCTAAAACAGAACCCCCTTCCATCACTTCGTCTGGGCCCCCCCGTTTACGTCGATTACCAACGCGCTCGCGCTCGATGGATACTGAAAAAGGCGGAGATGAACTGGAGGCGGACACTATCACCGGCCGCGGCAAGAAGAGGCCGCCGTCGCCGGCGTCTCCTCCGAGGTACGGCGGGGAGGACTCGCCCTGTCCACCACCGTCGACGACGACGGCTGGAATGTCAGCGAGGAGAAGGGTGAAGACGACGACGACGAGGATCAAGGTACAACACGAGCCCCTGACTTATTTTTTTAATTGAACTAGTTCAATGCACGTGCATTGCAATAGGGAAAAATAAAATCACAAGATAGTAGAAATGATTGGAGAATACTCTTGCCCAAAACACTCTTCGAATCACAACTGATGTTACCGTGAGTTTACAATGTGATGAGGCTTGTGTTGTTTCCAAAGAACCTTTCTTTGTAGAAAGGTGATATGGAAAGACAAATCGCATATGCCATGACTGCTATATCAGATACCTCTAGATCAGACAGTGGTTCAAGACAGGTGCTTGACTGCTTGTAGTTGTATGTGAGAGCAAGACAATTCTACAGGGTAGAAGTGGACTATTCGTCTTTTGTTCGACTATACTTTTGAACCAGCTGGTGCAGTTACCTATCAAAGTGAATCTAATCATGCATGGAAAACAGTCAGATAATTTTTTTTCTTAAATAGGATTAGCTATAGTCTGCCATGGGTGTTCATTATATACCATGTGGATCTGATGTAGTGCAACCAAAGATCAGCAACAGGAGAACAAATAAATTTATACGCATGCATGATTGTACAAATGGATCAGACAGTTGTTCCAGATTTACTTGGCTTTGTACAGCATGCCGGTGAATTTCTGAAATATGTACAGATCATAAATTTAACGAACACAAGCACAGCCAAGTAAATATGGAATAAGAAGCAAGGTTAACTGTATCAATTGAAGTATTCTGCAAGTGAAGAATTCAAGCTGTTACAACTGATAGCCGTTGAATCTATCTGTTCGGTTAACTGAACTCCGCCAAGAACCTATACTTCTTCAAATGTAAGGCGAATTGGAAGAGAAATGGAAATGGATAAGACGAAGCTGCACAATTTCCCTAGACTACTCATGGGTTGCTTGTGTCGTCGGCCCCGATCCCATCCGAGGTGCGATGTGTCACAGCGTGGCCAGTGATTCACACTGGCCACAGGGCACAGGAAGCCACCACACGTGCCATGTGGTCACCGCGCCTCATGCTTGCCGGCTGACACACGCTCGCCTCCACTGAGGCCGGACTTAAGTATCGCCGAATTGCCACTAGCGGCCTCGTGCCCTGGCGTGTTGCGTCATTCTCACCGATTTTGGGGAACAGGAAGAAATCTAGGAGAGGAGTCAGAGGGGAGAGGGCTCACACCGCAGAGAGACAGAGATGGAGAGCCGGAGAGGGAGTAGCATGGAGTCGGCGGTAGCCTTCAGCCGAGCAGGCAGGGAGCTAATGTTTGGAGCGGCCACCAGGCAAGGAGGTGACTTTGAAGCCCTTGAGCCGTGGCCCGTGGGCCGCTGGCATAGAAAACAGAGGGCGGAGGGGGCTGACAGGAGAGGGTGTGACTACTGTTTGGAGCACAAGAACCATAATCTCTTTTTAACTATGGTACATATAAGAGAGATGAACCTACTTAAATGAATGCAATATTATGCTACGTTATTCTATTACTCAAAAATTTAATGTAGTACTTATCACTGTTCTTTGATTTGTTATTTTTTTACACTTGCTGTGGTCTGGATTTGGTTCATACCAAATGCAGTACGAATAATGTTCAATATAAGCCTTTACTTTGCGTTTTTAGACTACCTGGATTAGAGACTACGGTTGGCACTGCTTGATTGCGTGAGACTGCAAGGAAAAACACCCAGAACCTGATACCTCTCGATGGAAATATTAAAGAATGGTTTCTTGGAGAAAGTTTTTATCTGTTTCATCATACTTGCTGTGAGCATGTGGTTTATTTTCAGTTTATTGGTAATATGAATATAACCACAGTTTTCTGCTAAATGAAAAAAATGTGCATAATCTTTTATGGATTTCCATGAGCCTTTTTTTTCCTTTGCTACCCTTTTTGTGCCATCTGTTAGCACTTACAAATCTAATTTTAACTTCTGTATCAACGAGATATGGCTGCATTCAACTTCACAGCCTGTATTTTTGTTTCGTTTATTTGATTATTTCAATAATTTTGGATGTAGGGACAGGCCTTTTTAAAGTCAACGATTTTCCAAGGTTTAGCAGTGACCATTTTGAGCAGACTTCTATACTATATAGATATCCCGGGATTTATCGTCGAGGCCCTTCACCGCTCAGTCTTTACTGTGCACTCAAAGATTATCCTGGCACCAATAAAGACAGCCATTGGTTTGCTAGGCAGTATCGACTCGATGATGAATCTGAAAGTATGTGCTTTCTCTTATTAATTGTTAGTTTCATTTATTTTATAATCTTTTCATAAACTGTAAATCCCTTAAAATTTCTTATGCTTTATTTATGATTATGTAGTCAGTCTCAACAATGCTGGGACCATCGATTGCTCAAAACGTTGTCATTGCAAGCCTACAGACTTGCTGCAGCTAATTGATCTGAAAATCTCTGGTTATCTCCACACTCAGCCTGGACATGCCAAAATCTTTGGCTTTTTTGCCGCCCGGGATAAGATTGAACCTTTACGCAATTATGTCTACAGGCGTGATATTGTCAATTATGAATCTGTGCCTGTGAACCGAAAGACGGTAATTTGGTTTACCTAAATGTTTTTTTGTCACTTGAAAATGCCATGAAAAATCTGCTTTTCTTCTGAGATGTCCATCTGAGTCATGATTCGCAAGTTTGTAATATTCACAATCCACATTGAAATAAATTAAAGGCATATAGTTTAAGAATAAGGCTGCACGCCATATCATCACTGCAGGAAATACTTGATTGCAGTAGTACACGTGTGGCTGTTTACAATTTCTATATATTGATTGATGAATAATTCAAAAAGTTTGATAGTGTGCCAGTGGTTCCCAACTGCAGGGTATGGCACGCTTATCATTGACTAGTCCTGCCCGAGGTATTTTGATCTCAAGCCATGCATTGTTTGAATTTGAGCTCTGTATTCGGACTGAAGATCCATCTGAAGATGAGCCCAAAGGTGACATTTTGATCAAAGGGTGTACTGAGATTGCCAATATGTTTGGTACAGAATCATTCGTGAAAACTGGCCGTCTGTGTGGGGAGAAATGTGGATTGGATGTGAAGTTTGCGGTGCTGAATAATGCTGTTCAAGCAATAGTTGATGTTGAGATCCTAAGCGCTCCTGTTTGTGGCCTTGATCTGAAGTTATATGCCAAGACTAGTGGCTTCAGTGATGTGATCCGTCTCTTCGAAGGTGCTACAGAAGCTGGGCGCAGGTTGAGTTCAGTTGTAGCTGTGGGGTGGCGTAGTCATCTTGATCTTTGTATTAAAGGGTCATCAGCAGATAATGATCTTTTGCAGAACCTGCCCTATGAACAGTGGACGTGCAGATTTTATGCTAGTTATCACGAAACAATGGGTGAAGAAGTGGCTCTGGATGATTTGACGAAAATTTCAGTGAATGTTTCCTGGAAAACTGTAGACACGAGCGGTATCTTGCTGGACTAGTGGAAAGCTGCATTTTCAGTGAAGCTTATGGAGAAAGCTGTAGACACGAGACGTATCTTGAAGGGCTACTTGGAAGTTGCATTTACAGCGAGAGGACTTGAACATGTTATTTCTGCGGCCATTTATGTAGGCCTTTTTCTATGTATTAGTACCTATCTGTATCCATAGTTTCAGTAAGAGGGGGTACCTAAAAGAAGTTGGATAAGTCAAATTTATCTCCAAACTCTCAAGATTCATGTGGCACACCCCACAGCCTAGAAAGAGATATAAAGGGCACACTCTTTGCGACATGAGTAGAACCCTCGAGCGACTCCGATGCACATTTTACATATGAAACTCCAGTGCCAGTCGCCTTTTCCCTGTGCCGTGCCCAGGTCACAAGATATAAACCAGAGATGATCAGAAGTCCTCCGATAATACTGCAAACAAATAACACAGATTGTGCATCACTGTTCGGATGGAAAGAAATGAGAAACATGAACTGCTAGAGGCTAGAAAGTTCACTGATGTTAGAATATGAGGTGGGCATCAATATGCAACAAAATTATTGTACCACAGATATGTACATCTATTACCTGACTCTGGAACATTACTCTCACACAAAAATGAAATGAAAGGCTAAGTGATTAAAAATAGTAGAACAAGTGATAGGTTATTGTTACCTTCCGAGGTAAATTGGGCTTCCCAGAAAAATCATAGACAATATAGCAGAGACTACTGGCTGAAGAGGGTTATAAAGTGCCACCATAGCAGGGCCCAGTATTTTGTTGGACCATGTCAACAAAACGTAATTAAGAGCAGATGCCATGAATCCCTGGAATAACAGAAGAAATATGGAGTTTGAGTAACCAAAGTGTTTGTATGCATAATGCATCTACTACTTCATTAGTTAATTTGTGGCCTACATAGACTATTGCAAAATTCAATCAGAGTCTCCTCCATACACAGAGTTGATGCAGAATCTCAAATTCATAGTCACATGCATAGGGTCCTATTCTTTCCACTGCATCAGTACCAAGTACTAACAGATAAGGTATGACATGCATATGATAGCATATGTATTTGATGTAAGGCATGCAAACCGACACTCTAGGAACATACAAGAACAGTAAATAATCGAAGGCTTACAGCATATACAACAGCAGCAAACTCAGATTGAGTTAAACTCCAATCACTTTTATCGTTTGTCGCAAAAACTCCTGAAATGACCATTAAAACAGCTCCAAAAAAGTACGAGTATGCAGTCAGTGACAGACTTGAAGGATACATCAGCAAAATTGGAGCCTGATATACCATAAAGAGAAAACGGTAAGAATGATAAATAAGAAAGCTTTATATAAAAGAAATCAAAACAGACTGAAAAGGGTGAAAGGCAAGATACAAAGGCAAAGTCAATATTGAATGCTACGAGTCACTACAATAATGTATAATTTGCTCTGCTCATGACAAATCACGGGCCAAATTCAATATTGAATGCTCTGAATCTCTGATGACCAGCTGGTTACATATTTACATAACATGTATGGTGTGCTCTTACTAGGAGAGATAAGCTAAACTTTCATCAAGGCTACTACAAGAGTGCCAGGAGTGGGGAAGCTACCAGCCAATCTGTTAAGACTAAAACATATATCAAACAATAATGCTCTTGGTAGACCTGATGCCATCTTCCTATTAGATTACTGATGTCAAAAGAGGCATGCAGAACAAAGCACTGCACCTACGTTTGATTGCACATTAATTAAAGATATAAAGTATCAAGCAACCTGATTTTAGACAACAAACAAGCATCTCGGCAGACAGAAAATCGCTAATACCTGCAATGCAAGATAAGTAGCCATACAGAGACAGTTCCCTATCAAGCATAACACTCCAATGTGCCACTTTTCCAGCCCAAATGCCATGAACAACAATACCAGCGATCCAGCAGGCTCGGGCTGTGACATGTCAGACATAACACCATGACTATGAACGTCAAGCTCAATCTCGCTGCCACCGAACACAGCTGGGCCTCTGTAGAGCACCATGAGAACAGCGCCCATCACACAGACGACTGTTCCACCTATCTTGGCTCTACCCTCGATTGAGACCAAGCTCACCGTCTCGGTCCTGAAACGCGCGGGGAGATTAAGTTCAATAGCAAGTGGGAGTGTGAATTTGTGTGGAGTCTCGCGGTTGAGAAACTGACCCCATGACGAGGGCCAAGATGAAGGTGAAGGCGGGAATGGACGGCTGAATGGCGGCCGCGTAGGTGGGGTTGGTGTAGCTAAGGCCAAGCAAGAACAGCAGCTGGTTCCCAAAGACGCTGCGTAGCAAACACAGGAAAGTATCAGAAAACGCAATTCGGCAGGCAACGCAGTCAGCATTGCTGATAATTCCCCTTTGTTATAACAGGATTGAGTAAGTTGGTGGCTTACCCAGTGAGCCCGAGAAGGAAGAAGGAGCCTACGAGCCGCCAGGTGAGAGGGGGCGGCCGCTCCTGCGCGGGCGAGCCTCGGTGTTGGAAGAAGGCGAGCGGCGCGAGCGCAGAGAGCGCGAGGAGGTCCCGGAAGACGCAGAAGACGACGCGGTTGACGCCGACGTTGAGCGCCTGTTTGGCGATGACGTGATACCCGGCGTAGACGAGCTGCACCCCAACCATCGTCGCGTGCGCGCGCCTCCCCTCGCTGTCCCGCTCCCGCGCCGCCATCAGCTGCCGATCCCGATCTCCCTCCGCTGCTCCGGCTCCGGTGGGCGGTCGTCGTCCCTTGACCTTGAGTTTGCCGTCCACTTCACTTCTGGTGTGCTAGGCTCGTGTTGGGCTGCTCCTCTTCGTTGGTCCAGTGGGCTGTGAGACTAACCAATATGGATGGAACCGGGCCGTTTCTTCCCAAACTTGAGCCCATATGAATATTCAAACTCACATTCTCATCTAGGAAAAGCAGCATTCGCAATTTCACAAGGATCATACATGGTGTCCATAGTGTGAGGGAGGAGTGGAGGGGATAGGGGGGAGGGGCTGAAGTGTGGACCAGGGCCACGTCAACTCCATTTACAACTATATCACGCAGTTGACTTTTTTACACAATTTTGATCACTCGTATTATTCAAAAATTCACGATTTATTATTTATTTTATTGTGAGTTGGTTTATCTCTAAGAAAGTTTGAGTATGAGTTGAAAAAGTCAACAACATCATGCGTTTGTGAACAGAGGCAGTACATGCTAGCAGAGGTAGTTACTATTCCATTTTCATACTTATCTTCCTCAATTCATGAACCATCCAAACTAGCCGTCGAAGAATCATTTCTGTAACATGTTAACATGTGACTCACAAATGAAGAAAATGCTCTATCGGTACACCGAAACAGTCAAACAATACTAGCTTAGGTCATGTTTGGATGCTAAGTATTGCTATATTTTTATAAAAATATCACGACTTTGCAAAATACTTTGGTTTTAAAAAGTCACTCCGTGTTTGGATGGAACAAAAATTATAGTTTTGAAAGCCATGGTATTACTAACACTCAAGTTTTTGGGAGTTTAAGAAACTTCACGGTGACTCTTTTTTAAACCATAGTTTTATGTATCTTATATTCTAAAGCTACAGTTTTGGAAGTTGTAACACCATAGTATCTCGAAACTTCCAAAGAGAGCCTTAATTAAGCAGATACTGGGTCTCAAACAGACAGCGATGATGGGCCTTGGCCGACAAACAAGGAATCGGAAGGCAATGTCACTCAAGTACTCAACTGTTCCTGGTCGCGCTCACGCGCTGCCATGCCGTCGCATTACACCGATCTGGGCTGGGCTGTGCGGAGAAACTGCCTGATTCATCCCGTCTCTAAAACAGAACTAACTGCACAATTGGGCCTGGGCTGTATCCTGAACGGGTCATATTTCAAGTGTACCAAAGTTTTTTGGCCTGAGAAATGGACGTGATTTTTTTTTTAAAGAAACAATGTACGACCACAGTGACTCAATCGTGGTTAACTACAGATAACTATTATACTCCTACATAGTGCCACGATATAGTTTATAGTTCGAGCTTCGAGATCAAAATGCGGAGTATAAACAAATAATTGAGCTGACTCAGCTGCGAGATCGCAGGGTATTTAAGCTGATGGAAGCACATGGATTGTGGCTGCCACCTGTCCTTTTTGTTAACAGTGTCCCACTGAATAAACACTCCCTGATTTTTGAAGTCAAACCTCCAGTCAATTATTCTTATTATAAACAAGCTGTTTATTTTCACCCTAAAAAAGTCTGCATTATTAAATTATTAGCATATGCCGTGTTCTAATGAGAGACAGTTCTCTTCTGGAAACACTGTGGCACTGTGCAAAGGTCGTGTCAGGAGGGGGGAGAACAGTAGAGCAGCTGGCTGATGATACCATCATGCAGTCGTAGTTATTTTATGCATGGAACGCTGGTTCCAGATTTTTCCTTTTTTTTATGAGGAGATTCATTGCATATAGGAGTATATATAGTCATGCTTTCTGACTTTTTTCCCTGGTGCATTATTTTCAATGTTTAGGGAAAAAGGTGCGCATTGTCATTCATCACCCATTGCACCAGGGCGCGCCACGGTTGCAACATTGGAGTTGACCTAGCTGCATTTATTAATCAACCACAAAAGTCCAACCAGAAAAAAATAATTGAGTTCGGCTCAGCAAAAACAGTTAGAGTTGTACTGATCGGTGCCTGTCTAAAAGGTCAATATAATTCGATGCATGGTGCGTATTCTCCGCCACCTGGGAAATATAATAACAGGTGGAAATAAATCTCGTCTGTGTGGACTAGCAGAGATTGGAGAAGCCGTCCATGCATGCATGCATGCATGAGGAGGCGGTTGACATTTTTTTTCCTTTCTTCTACAATACAGTACGGAGTACTTAACTAATTAACACGGAACGATCGATCTGAAGGAGACGTATGTACGATCGTGCAATTTCTTTCATGGGCAGGAAACCACAATAATTAACAATTTGGGTTTGTATAATAATTTGTAAGTAGATATATCCCCGTGCCGTACGTAGACTTTGCTTGCTGGATCGAAAACCAAACGTGGATATAGCAGTGTATATAATAATAAGCGCCCGTATTTATTACGCAAACAAGAATGGCACAAGCAATATATATTGACACATTATGTTTAATTGTATTATCCATGACGGCATGGGATGGATATATATGCATGCATCTGAAGAAGGTCAATCATCGATACCACACGATCTAACTGGTCGAATGGAATAGAAAATATGGTCAAAACTGCATTGGAGAAGCCACGTTAGTTGCACGCAGCCGGCAATCGTACTGAGAAACAGAACTGCTGTGAGATTCGTTCGCATTGATGTTATCAGATTGTCCATCCAGCCATTTATATTTCAAATTTCATTCAGTCCACGCGTCTAAACAGTGTTTTGTACGTCCTATATATATGGCGTGCCGTGACGACACGTCTCATGGAACATGAACCCCTCGAGAAACTTTGACGCAGTCAACACATTATTTATAGATATATAGAGGTGATGATGCGTCCTGATGCAGACCTAGCAAACATTGCACGTTGACTAAACCTGCCCCTTGAATTTTGTACTCGTTTTTTAAAATAAAGTTTGTAGTGTCAACTGTCAACTCAACTAAAATCGACCATATGACACGATAAAATATCATGCCATCAGACTACATCATCACCCTTTCGGGGCTGTTTATAGGCTGCTCCATTTTTAGTTTTTCTGCTTTATTTTGCTTTCGAAATCCATGATGGAGCAGATCTGCCATGGAGTTGAGGCCAAAAGTTGAGGCGTTTGTTAACATGTTCGCTCAAGTTTTATGAATGAGATAGATTTGTAGGAATTG
The DNA here is from genome assembly GCA_030272315.1 of Paspalum vaginatum. Taxonomy (NCBI): domain Eukaryota; kingdom Viridiplantae; phylum Streptophyta; class Magnoliopsida; order Poales; family Poaceae; genus Paspalum; species Paspalum vaginatum. Next base: position 6,876,486 of record CM059015.1, read on the forward strand.
TCTATTGTACCCTCAAAGCCCTCAGGCTTTAGCTTTGTCTATAAATATACGCGGTACAAAAGTTATATAAAACATTGTGTTCGTGAATTTTCTAGTTTTTTTATAATTATCTTAGAGGTATTGAAATTCCTATAAGATGTAAATGTAGCTAAAATTTGATGGATTTAATTTCTAAATATATAAGGGCTTCTAAACTCAAATTTACTTTACACATAGAAACTAGTTAAAATTTTGGCAGCTGTTTGTGTCACTAGGGAAATTAGAGAAGAAAGTACTCCTAGAAAAGATTCCCTTGCGAGCCTTCCCTTATGGGCATCTATACATGATAGCCGGAAAGAAGGGATCGGCCCCATGGGGTTGGTGCTGCGAAAAGAACGGAAGGATGAGGTATGTAATCTGTATAGAAAGGTTAACACAAAGTTTTTGGAAAACATGATATGTGAAACACCTCCTTGCTCGTACCGAAATGAATTAGGTTTTGTTGCTCTATAGAGTTGGCTTCTCTAGAAAATAGTGGGGTTATTAGGTTTGGACTTAGGACTACTCTACTAATTAAAGTCGACGGTGGGGTATGGAGCTATTAATTGCTGCCACAAACAAGCACTTAAACGAGAGAAAAATTCTCTCTTACTCCTAACGAGGACCATAGAAAGATTTTGCTGTTAGCTTTTACTCTTTTTATTTTTCCATGATAGCGTGACTTCAGCTTTTTCACGGGACATTCTTAAGTTTGAACAATCGGTACTTTCAACATTATGCTATTTTGAATGCTTCATTTTTTTATTTTTTTTTGTGACTGGACACACTTTCTTTTGGCTTAGTAATACCCAATCGCGTGCTGATTCCTGGCTCCTCCGTTGTCACTACTTACTTGCATGATCAACAGGAGTAGGTTCTAATAGCTCTGTTTTGAAATAACGGTATAAATTAATCAGAAGCCACGAAACAACTCCCTAGCTAAGAGTCTTTTTCATGACTTAATTATATATATCTCAAACGGAGGTTGACCTCTTGATGGCTTAATTAGACAAAAGGAGGACAGTTGCAACTTGCAATAATACAAAGCTGCATAAAAAGTCTCATGTCAAGGATCGAACGATAGACTTTTTATAACATGCATGTGTATGTCATCGTGGTCTCGAAGCCATACCGCGCCACGTGTCACGATCCAACCAGCTCCTAAGGCAGCAGGCAGGCTTTAATTTGTTCGTGTTGACATCTCACGTTTTAAACGCGTTAATAATGTGGAGATTTTGGAGATCGCCGAGATGGAAATGCACCTCAAAATAGGCTGACTTGATAGCATAGCGGCGCGGCGTGCTCCTTGGACCTGTAGTTTTCACTGAGCCGTCATCCACTGCCCAAGCCCAATGGCACGCATGTCGCGCCACGTGTGGCTCAAGCCGGCGCCCGCGGTTTTATTACCCTTTCCCTGTCGGAACTGTCCGGTTTCTCTCCCTTTCGTTTTCGTGGCGTGGACAGGAACAAGGACACCCGCGCGCGAGGTTTCGTGCACGCTGATAGGCCGGGCGAGCGATCCGATGGACGAAGCAGCAGCTTTCCATATAAGATCATTTCCAATCAATTTAGTTATCGACTGTTGCAACCATCAAGTAACGTTACAATATATATGCAACATATTTGGACAAACCCTGACAGTGCTTGACAAAATTCTGACGAAGATATGCAAGAGGGAACGAATACGTACGTAGAAAATTAAAACTAAGATGCATGCTGCATGAATGCGGCGGAGCGGAGGTCGCTGGCACGAGCAGTGAGCAGTGAGCCAGCTCGCCGGTCCTGAAACGGACAGGACCGCGCAGGACGGGCGAGGCGAGAAGGCGAGTACGGAACCGCGGGAGGCCAATCAAGCCGCGGCGAGCTCGTCGTCATCGTCCCGGTCACGCACGGGCGCGGCCACGGCCACGGGGCGCCATTAGTATATGGCGCAACAGCGCGCGTCCAGATGGATCACCGGTGGACGCGGCAGTAAAGAAATCCCGGCGCACTGATTGGCCTGTCCACGCACCCGTCCGTCGGCCCGGCAGCCCTGCCCTGCCCTGCCCTGCCCTGTCCACTGGCTGAATAATTGGCACAGAGGATAGGATTCCATCTGTCTCGCCATTTTAGAGGGAGGGAGGGGGTGGAGACGCCGCCGCCGCCGCTTCCAGGAAGCTTCGTCCCGGCCCCCGCGCCCGCCGTCGGCCGGCCACTCCGTTCCAGGCTCGCCGTTTTTATTTAACTGCATGCCTCCACCGTCGCCCCAAGTCAATCGCGCGCGCCTATCCCCTGTACGTACCGCGGGCTACAGCGGCGCTGCTTCCGATCCTCTCGGTTCATCCCGAGGGAAATCAGTGGCTTCTTTAGCTTAATCTGGTGGGAGATCCGAGGGAGGGAGATGGAGGAGTCATCCAATCATGGAGCTCAAACCGATGTCTCATCATGAGCAGATTGGATTAAACTGAGGTCATAGGCCACCGGTTGCTACCCCTTCCAGGGTCTCCAGCAGCCTAGTGTAGCTCTTCTGATGTTAAGAGAGGCTACGGCCTACTAGCGATCAAACCATATACTCTACCCTCAGCTCTAATACTCCCTCCAACCCATAAAACAAGGCGCCTAAGGTGTATCAATCTAAGTGTATATCTAAATTATTTAATCTGATATTATTAAAGAAGAATTTAAATAGCTCATAAATTTGTTTTAGGTATAGCTATGTCCTTGTTGTGTATGTGCCCTATCCTTATTTTTGGCACGGATTTTTACGACCGAGTTTAGCGACCTTTTTGCAGCACTTGATACCTTAAAATACGTTAACAAAATTCACCCCAATGACTATGCCACAAACACTGCAATATATGATTATCTTTTACTTCCTCACACGAGAAAACACAAACACAATAACTAAACTGCAGAAATAGTCACCTAAGCTCACCATCTTTCTTTTAAAATACACATTAATCAAACATAAATTAATTACCTACTCTGTCATTATTGAAGAAGATTTAAAATAACTTCGTAAAACTGCATTTAAACTACTTACTCTACTATTATTAAAGTAGATTCAAATTAAGCCATAAATTTGTACTAGGTCTAGTTATATCCTCGTCGTGTATGTGCCTTGTCCTTGACACACTTACCATTCAGTTTAGCAGCTTTTTTCACACCGCTTGATATCTTAGTGATACGTCAACAAATCCACCTCACAAGGACCATGCCATGAACAGCAAAATGCGATTATATTTTACTTCATCTCACAAGCATCAACGAAAACACAAACGCAACAAGTAGACTAAACTACAGATACAGACACCTAAACTCACCATCTTTCTTCTACCCATGAATCAAACATAAATCTAACTAATATGAAAACATAGAACGAAGCGACAATTTCTCAAGTTTTGAATATGTCTGCTTGCCCCAAAAATGCTAAGAAGAAAATAAACAAAAATGATATAACATGTACGTCCTGATTACTTTAAATTAAAGTTTAAACATGGGTTTTCGTTAAAAAAGATGGATATATATATTGTTCCAAGATTGATAAGAAGGAAATAAACAAAAATTGAATGCAATGTCTACATCCTGATTATTTATAAAATTTGTTCTCACGAAAAAAAATGGATACATATAAAATACACACACATATATGTTTCTAGTTACCCACATTTACCATTAAGAATATATATAAAAGACTAACTTAAAGTAAATATGTATTGTGTGCCACCATGTTGAATAAATAGATGTATATATGATTGATAAATATATTTAATTATGCAGTTTTGCAATCATGAAAAATAAGACAAACAAAGATGCGACGCAAAAATAAAAATATGTATGAAAAACATGTGTAGTAACTATTAATTTGTCACAACCACTACAGAGCATACGAAGTACCTAATGGTTACTATGACAACAAATCACACATATAGAGAGAGAGAATGCGCAAACTGTATGGATAAGTAATTTTATTAGTTATAGCAATTAAAATTATCAAACTCTTCTAACTCTTACACCCATAATTTGAGAAATAAAACAAGAATCAAAGAGCGTAGGTAAATGTCCCAATACCAAGCAAGCACAAGGATTATAATTCGTACCATTGTCGGGACATACAAGAAAAATCCAAAACATCTAAAGTTATGTGCAAATTTTCCTTATATTAGATTTAAGAATTTAAGCATTCTAAAATGAAAATAGTTGTCGTTCTTTGCCATTTGTTCATACATTAATAGAATGTTTATATAAATACTTTATTATCTCTATTTGTTTATAATTGATTCTAGTTAATAACTATTACTTTGAGTTTCTTGTATAAGTAGCGGTAGAAGTGAGTTATTTAAAAACATATATAGATGAATGCTAATAGATATTTATATAATAGATGCTAGTAATTTAGATGTAGGTTCAAGGGGACATTTTTGTTTATTCTTAATAATTGAATATGTGCATAATTTACATAAAAACTTAAGGAGTCACATATATTAGCTATAAGAATGAAATATATGGGTAATTTAGATTTGTATCTATAGAATTATATATCATAAAGACATATGTGGGTATTTAAATGTAATTTAAATGTTATTTTAGATCATATTTGCAATTGTGTAATAGATCATTTGAGTGTAAATTTATGGTTCAATTAAAATCATCTACCATGATAACATATTGGCATGGTGGGTAACCTTTTTGGAAACAAAATAGCAGCGGCTTCTCTTGATAGAGGCTACCTAATAGATGGAGATGTTTTATGATATTAGTGAGAGTTTCTATAATTCATATTTTTATAGCACATCTCATAGGGTTTAACTGAAGGCTCAATTAAAACCTCTTAATTGTAAGATTTGACAAGTGAACTGTATACTAAAAATTAAACAATTTGATTTGGACATAAATTTAAACTTACCTAGCAGTTTTCTTTGAAAATGATTAAGCATTGTGGAAGAAAAACAAGGTGCAGATGGAATTGCCCCTCCATCTAGATTACTATTACTGATGACACACACTTTGGAGCCTCACGTTAATCCTTAAAAGATAAATTAGAAAAAAACTATATAAATTCCAGTAATAAAAAATCATTTGGCATAAATTTGATAGTATGCAAGATCTATTCTGTTTTTAATGATTACAACACAAAGTAATCCTCTAGATCTACGCCTTGATTATCCATGTACACCATTATAGACGATCCATTAAATTTCCCCCTAGAAAAAATGTATCTAAATACCTATCTTTGCTTTTTATAAGATCAGCTAAAATAATCCAGAAAAATTATATCTAAATTACCAACAAGTGCCACTGCAGATAAACTAAAATACTAGTATCTTTTAATTTAAAACATATTCTATTATGAAAGAAATTAAATAGCCAAAAGTAGATCTACTCATGGTTCTAAATTCTCAAGTTGTACTAGTAATAAATTTATCTACCAAGTCAATGCATATATCTTCTAAGACTAACCCATGTGAGACGGTGAGAGTGCGGATTGATAGATTGGTTACGCATGGAGTCAAATCAACTCGAAAATGAGTGGCATAATAAAAGGGAAGGTGCACAAGCACATGACATCCAAACGCCTGACAACACAAGCCAACTTCTTCTTTGATGAAGTGTGCCACCTAGTTCGGTTGTTGCTGTTATCAAGAATTCCATTATTTCTCTCGTTGCATACAAGTTCTAAGCAGCATTGAAAAAAAAAAGGTATATGGACATTTTCGTAGAAGATATGCTTAAGCGTTCTAGAGGGAGAATACTTGTAAAGAGGGAATACTCTGAAGAAGACCATCATTCAGAGCTAGCCACGGCATGGATTATGGTTTCTTCAGTTTGACCCGGGGAAGCCGTAGTCCAACCGATTTCTTTTCTCAGCTGGCTTTGTTCCTTTGTTCATAACGTGCACGGCCACAGCTAGCACATGATGCGATCGAGAATTTGTATTGCTTAATCGCCCTAGATAGAGTAGGAGATGGAGCAGCGCCATGCGCACGCACTTGAGGATTTGATTAGTATAGTAGTAGCGGAGTAGATGTTCTGAAAGCTGTGGCTGTCTCTTGCGCTGGACGAAACAGTACAAATTGTACTAGTACAATGGAGAGGGGTCGCCGTCCCGGGTCTTATTAGCTGCGGGAAGACGACGTGGTTTCCTTTTGACTCCGGCGATGCATCCAATCCATCCATCCGTCCATGGATTATTCGGCCGAGCTGCCAGCCTGCTTTCAGGCGGGCAACCGAGCTAGCTAGCTTTACAATCCCAATCAGGGGCCTCTCTTTCTTCTGTGTTTCTTGTCCTTCTCCTATAGGTGCTGTCTTGCTGGCTGGCTTAAAAAAAATCTAAGGGGCCAAAAATGAAAAAGAAAGATCAAAATGGTTGGTTTTACAATTAAGCGCCACTTCTTTGTGGCGTTGGGGGGTGATCTACTGGAGTAGCTTAGCTTAAGAGTGGCTGACACCTACTTGGCTATGCCTAATCTCTTGTGTTTTTTTTTTTTTGGGTCTTCTCTTCCGGCTTCTTGGGGTCCGATCCGGTCCTACTAGCTGAAGAAGAATCTGTACACGGGCTCTCTCGCGTCGCGCGTTATCTTTTCTGAATCCCATGCCTGATGGCCGTCCCGTCCGATGGCGACCGCGGCCGCCGCCCGATCCCGGCAGCGGTTTCGGCGCTCCGATCCTAGGTATTATTATTAGTACTGGTATATGCCAAACCACCAGCAGCCGCCCCGGTTGGTGTTGATCTGCGTCCGCGGGTTTGGTCACTAGTCCTTGCGAGTGAAGGTCATGGGCAGACCGTTGAGCGGCAGCGCGAAGGGGCCGAACTGCACGCCGCTCTCGGACTTGGAGGTGGACCACCTGTACTTGGTGGCGAGGTGGTGGAAGAGCACGAGCGTCTCCAGCTTGGCGAGCTCGTTGCCGGGGCACGAGTGGGTCCCGTTGCCGAAGGGCATGAACGTGTTGGGCTTGGGAGCAACCTGCACCATCAGGATTAGGAGTATCTATCTCGTCAGATCTTGGGATTCTTCAGATGCAGCAGCTGGGAACAGATGATGGATGGTGACACTGACCTCGAATCGTGAGGGGTCGAACTTCTCCGGGCAGGGGAAGTGGTCGGGGTTGTGGTGGATGTTCCGGAACAGGGGCAGCACCTTCCAGCCCTTGGGGATCAGGTACCCTGCAGCAGCAGGCAGCACACTGATGAGTTAGTCTATTCATCATATATAGTAGTACTCCGTATTCATTTGGGTGGTTAGGAAGCCGTCCCGTCCGTCCAGTTCATCCGCAGCAGCGCACGACAGGGACAGCCCGGACACTGCCGCCGCGAATTGAACGGAACATGAAATGAAACGAAATGGACGCCTCTCCCTCCTCACCTTGGTACTCCACGTCCTCCACGGCCTCCCGGAAGGTGAAGGACAGGATGGAGGCGACACGCATCGTCTCCTGGATCACACGGCTCGTCATGCGCATCCGCCGGGTGTCCGCCCACGTCAGGGGCTCGTCGGAGGAGCCCTTGGACCGCGCGATCTCCTGCTGCTCCTCCTGTTAATTTAGTTCAGAAACGTCTCCTGCCGTCAGTGCCTTATTGATGGATCGATCGATAGCCTCTTGATCGGACGGTGGGAGGCACTTACGATGACGGCCTTGAGCACCGAGGGGTGGTCGCCGAGGAACTTGACCATCCAGGTGAGCACGCTGGCGGTGGTGTCCCGGGCGGCGAAGATGACGCCGATCACGTTGTCGGCGATCTGGGCGTCCGTCAGCGCCTCGCGGTCGTCCAGGAAGGAGGCCAGGAGGTCGCTCCCGCTGCCGCGCTGCCTCTCCCGCCGGGCCGAGATGATGTGAGCCACGATGGCGCCCAGGCGCTTGCGGGCCTTCATGGCCTTGTGGAACAGGGTGCCCGGCAGGTTCACCGGCATCGAGTTGTAGCCCTTCTCCAGGGTCAGGTAGCACTGCTTCAGCTCCTCGATGTACCGCATCTCCTCCTCGCCGAAGATGGACAGCAATGCCACGTTCAGCGCGTACTGCATGGGAATTTCCAACATTGCTGTCAGATGAATGCCTGAATGGGATGGGGGTGCAGAGCAGAGCAGAGCAGAGGAGGGCGAGGCGAGGCAAGACGAACAGGAGCACATGTTCCTGCTCTCAATCAATCAGCTCACCAGCTTCATCTCTTGGAAGGTGTTGACGCGCTGCCCGTCCCACGAGCTGAGCGAGCGCAGCGCGATGGCCTCGATGGCCGGCACGGAGGCGCGGATGGCCTCCGGCGAGAAGGCCCGCGAGACGATGCGGCGGAGGTGGGCGTGGTAGTCGCCCTGCTGGAAGAAGATGGCCTGCGGTCCCAGCATGCGCTCCTTGCTGGCCGGGAAGGTGGGCTTGAAGAGGTGCGCCTGCGTGACGAGCACGAAGCGCGCCGCCTCCGGGCTGGACACCATCACGCAGGGGCACCCCAGGATGTGCGTCTTGAAGATGGGCCCGTACCGGTTCTGCTTCCGGGCGAAGAACACGTTGGGGTTCTTGGACGAGTAGAGCTGCGACGTCTCGCCCACGTACGGCCACCCCATGGACCCCGGCGGCAGCGGCAGCGCCTTTCCGCACGCCGACACCGGCGCCGCGGCCCGCCGCCTCCGGCGGCCGCCGACGGCGCAGGCCAGCACGAACGGCGCCAGAAAGCAGACGAAGAGCAGCAGGACGCCCATGGTGGCGGCTTTCGCTTCTGTTTGCTTCCTCTATCTGCTCTGCTCTGCTCTGCTGGCTAGACCGGTGGAAGGGGAGGAGAGCTGGAGTAGTCGAGTAGCGGAGGAGGCTGCAGCGGGCGGCGCCGGCCGAGGGAGGAAGTAAGTAGAGAGGAGGAGCTAGATGGATGGGCGATGGAGAATGATGCTGTTGGTGTGGAGGGAAAGGCGAGGGAGATGGCAGCCTATTTATAGATTGGCGGGGATGCTTTTCTAGTTGCTCCTCGTAAAAAATCTACCACCACTAACAGGAGCCGTGCCGTGCGACCGCGATGCATGCGACTGCGCGAGCGAATTATTGCGCGGGGTTATCAATTAATCAATTGGAAAAGGCAAATACTCCTCCTAGCATAAAGAAAAAGTGGCGCGATCAGTTAATCGATGGGCTGAACCGGTGCCCGCGGGCCGCGGGGGAAATCCCTCTCTCCAGCTCACCCTCTCGCTTTCTTTCCGCCCCTGTCGTCCCCGCGCGGATACGTACATCTCTTATTTTTGGCCGCTCGCTTGCTCATCCGCCGTCCTGGCCTCGCCGCTCTGCATCAGCTCGCCAGGGCCGCCCGGCTCAGGTGCCAAATCAAACGCTTTCAAACTAGCAATTCCTTCTGTCCAAATTTGTATAGTCAACTACGTGTGCTTTACGACTGCTGCAGCGCGGACATACCTTCTACGAGGACTGATTTAAGCGGCCTTTCTGTTTTTGTTTACCACAGCTCGTGTGTTTTTCTTTTGTTGCTGCGATTAATTGGTTGGACATTCTTACAAACATAGCATTACCTCTGTTTCTGTTTCCGAATATTTGTCGCCCGCTAATTCATTTTCGAGCTAAAACGCGACAAATGAAAAAGAACGGAGAGAGTACAAAGTAAAGTCTCTTTGACAATGCGGCAAATCTCACATACTGTTAGATGAAATCTGCGAGATCTTTAATAGCACACTTTTTTTCGAGAATGATCTTTAAAAGCACACTAGACAGCTCAAGCGACAACAAGAAAAAATATTGAAGATTAATGTGGTCTCTTCTTCTCTACGAGTTGTTACTGCTAACCCTAGAAAATGGGGTTTTGAGAGTTGGCTAGGAAAGTAGTGGATGAGACGAGCGGCTAGCGAGTTGGTGAGATATAGCACCGCTTGCGATCAATGGTGGAGGATGACCAGCGGAAGATACTGACAATAGGTACCGTCGTCGGAGATTGGAAGAGATCGGTAATGGTGGGGCAGTGCACGTCATGTTTCGTTGAAGCGAGAAAACAAGAGCCATAGGTTTGGAAAAAGACACCTGTTAATAATTAGGTGTGAGGTAGAACTCAGACACCTAATTTTCTTGATTGCAACAAGGCTAGTTGAAAGACACCGTTGTAGTTGTAATATATTGGTCCATCAAACCATACTCTTGCACATGTTAGATTTTATGAGGCAAATGTGCTAAAAGTTATTGATAGACTAGTATACTACAACCTTTAACCTATGGAGGTGTGCAGTCCTGATATAAAAAATCGAAGAGGTTATTTGAGTTACATATCATAATTTGCAATTTTTAATGTGATCTAGACATAAACTTAGAGGGTTATTTTTTAGATTATCTATGATAATAACAAAGATGGGTAATCTGTAGACAAGTTGAGGGGGCTATGTCTGGAGACAATAAACCTAATGGTGCCATAGCTAGCTAGCTACAAGCCTACAACCTATTGGTACCCCTCTACCTCAAACCGCAGTACCAACCGTCATAGCCGGGGATTTAAACATCTTTTATGCCTTCTAGATGCGTCAAAGAAACAGAAATAAAGCAGGCAAGCTATAAGAAAAATAATAGGGGAGGGAAAATTCAAAATTGGGTGCACGTTGGTAGTAATACAAGACCCACGTGGTATTTAGATGTCCTGTTAATTCGTGGATGAATGATGTATACTGTACTCCGTATCAGTGACAACGGATGATGACGTACGGCTTCCCGGCCGGTTGAAAGGTTAAAAGCAGATCGACGGAGCACGCGAGTAAGACTGCGGAACGAACCATCTGAATTTTGAACGGCACTACACGTGTTGAACCGACGGCGCATGGTCGTACGCACGCCGTCGCTTTGCCTTTCTTCAGTTCTTGAACAGGAAAAAGAGGCTTTTCTTTTCTCGTCTTCTCTTCCTTTTAGAACGCTCCCCACGTACACCACCGTACGCGAAAATGTGGTGATAGTTAGTAGTGGTAGGTTAGCATCCCGATCAAAAAGCGAATTCAAAAACCATGTGGTTGCCGGTCAGAGGAGTTGACCTTGCGGATGCACGGAGGAGACAGCTGTGAGGGCGTGAATCCATTCGTCCCAGCCCGTGCAGCATAGTTAGACTATCGTTGTCTCCCGCCAGCCCTGCTTCGTCGCTGAACAATAATCTGAATGTTTCAGAGGACGGATCGCACGCATGCAGCTGGAAGTTCAGTAAAATATCTAATTGCCCCGGCCTCGCGCCACGTACGTGTTCCCCGATCTTTCCAATCTTTTCCTCGTCCCATGCAATGCAAGCGAGCGCACGAGCCCGTTTTTGCGGCCGGGACCGGGAGGGGTATGTACCGTTTCCCAGAAGTACTGTTGCTGCGTTCTAAACGTATACTCAACTCGGTTTCTGTGCCATGGCTGAGGCCATGACCTTCTAGAATCCGGCCGGAGGTAGTTTCGTCCATGCATGCAACATCCTTCCTGCATGTATACCAAAGCTGTTTGTTAGGATTATATATGACGACATTATCGGCCCTCCTTCTCCTGCAGGGGGGTACAAGTATGCACTGCCTCGAAAAATATCGGAGCGGGGAGCAGGGGGAGAGGGAGTCATCAGTCATATATATGCATGCTTCACGCAAGAGGACAAGTGAAACTTGACCTGTATCATATTCCTGTGAAATGCACAATCCTTCTGCATGCACTGAAATCAGGGTTCGATTTGGTGTGCATTTCTTTTATCTCGACGAGAGATCTGGTGAGATATTTCTCCGACAACAGCAAAACGGCACTTGAGCTGCATGCATGCAATGCAATCCGCCGCGCATGTGTGTGTTCGATCCTGCGCGTTCTGGCGTTGCTAGCTAGTTTATGCCTAAAGGCAGTGCTGCGTGTCAGGAATATATACGTGTAGTATATAGTATGTGTGTTTCTCCTTGGAGTCAGGTCCCACGGTTGTGGGAGCAGCAATCCTTGTTTCGATATGATCGGCCGGCCGGCCGGAGAGATGGAACAAATGAAGAAAGTGGCAGAACGAAGCGTGGCGTGAAAAAGTTTGATTCGGATAGATTCCGCTGCCGAGACGGCGTAGGCGTGCATGGGAGTAGTATATATCCTAGTTGCATACTATGCATTTGGATTCGCACTCGAGGATACGCGCCAAGACGAGGGCGCTAGAAGGCCGGCGCGGGTTCGTTGTGGGCCGTGTTGGATTGATCTCGGGCTTAGAAGACTGGGCCTTGATCGGAGGCCCAAAACCCCCTGAGGTTGTGGCCCCCTTCTACCCCGCACCGCTATAAAATAAGAACTACGAGTGCACGCGAACTAACGTTCGCTGACCTCAGACCACACCGAAGAGGGACCCAATCTCCCAGGTGCGGGCAGTGGAGGGAAGAACCACCACCGACGCCGCCCCTGCGCATCGTCCTTAGCCTTCACGCCTCCGCCGTCACCATGGTTGCCCACAGTGGAACCCCGTTGCCTACGCGCACCGGTCGAGCCGAGCCCTAAGGTACTGTCTTTCTCTCATTCCCACTTTCTTCCTCACTGTGGATCACGAGATCCACCCGAACTCTCTCGATCTACACTTTTCCACAAGAATCCTAGTGGTTTTGGGACCTCGGGCACTAGATCCGCGACCAAAAGTTCTTACAATTGTTATCAGAGCCTCAAGGTTTCGTGCCCGATCCCTAACCCTAGTGAGAACGATGATCCTCTGGGTCAAGAAAAACGAGACAAGATTGACCGGATCTTGCGCCTGTGGCTCGGATCCGGGTCTCAACAGAGAGGATTAGAGCACAGAAATGACCGGATTTGGAGCCTCTTGGCTCGGATCCAACACAAGAAACGATGAGAATCGAACGGACCAAGAGCTCTAGGCTCGGATCCGTGACGAAACCAAGAAAAGAAGGGGGTTTTCTAAACCAAACCCTAACCCTAGACCAAGAACCCCCCGCCCCCCAAGAAACCCGTAGAGGGGAAAGGACACCTCACCTGGCCGTCGCCGTCGTGCGTGTGCGCGCGTGCGCGGGGCCAAGAGGCACCCCCCGGCGACCGCTCGACGGCGGTGCGCTCACCAATGAAGGGAGCGCGCGCACCGGCGAGGGGACACAAGGCGGCGCCAGGCACCGGCCGCGCTCCACTCTGCGTGGTGCGGGAGAGGGGAAGACGCGAGGCGATCGCTGGGGGGGGGGGGTCTCGCCGCCGCCGCTGCCCGCGGCCGTGCGGGCTGCGCCACCGCCGGAGGTGCAGGCCGCGCCGCCGCACCAAGAGCTCCGCTTGCTCGCGCCGCCGAGCAGAGAGGCGTCGGTGGGGGAGGCCGGAGGGGAAAGAATGATCTAGGGTTTTGGGGTGGCCTGCGATTTTTCCGGTTTTTATATACCCCAACCTTTCCTTGTGGACCGTTGGATCTCGATCGACGGCCGAGATGGAGGCGGGGCGTGCTCGCCTGCCACCCGGGCTAGGCCGAATGCGCGGCCCAGGCCCAGGTTGGCCACGGCCTGCCACGAGTGAGGGCGCAGGCCGCCCCGCAAGAGAAGGCCGTGGGCCTCTTTTGGGCCATTCTGCCCAGATTCGAGAATGAACATTTTTTTTTAAAGATTATATGCATGTATTTTGACTCTATATATATGTGCATTTATATGATGAATAAACTTATATGCTTGGAGTTGAATATAGACCATGTTTCCGCTGCTGATGATATGATTTCAATATGCATTTTCTCCTGATAATTTGAAACCAACGTGGATAATTGATAGAGATATGCATGTTGAGAATAGATTTATGGTGTTGTCGTTCAATTTTTTAACCAACGTTGAAATTTTAATGATGACCCATGACTAGATTATGTTTTTATGATACAGTTTAGTTCTATTTTCGTCCAACGATGAATTTAGAATATTGAATTGACTTGAGAATTGATTCTAGCATGTTTTGATCTTGACCAACATCAAGCTTAATTCATGCAAGAGATATTTTTTTTGATTCAGAACTGAAAAGATACCTGTCTCTAAATATTGAAAAGAGAATTTCGAGCGAGTTTTAAACTTGACCAACGTTAAGTTTAACTCGTGCAAGATGATTTTCTTGAAGAGAATGATTTTGAGCGTGTTTTAATCTTGACCAACGTTGAGTTTGATTCATGCAAGACACTTGATTCATGCAAGACACTTGTTTCAAAGACAGTATATCTTGAGCCTATTTTTGATGTAAGATATTTTCTTTTGTTATGAAGGCTCGAATGATATTATGATTCTCAGATAATTGATGATCATAGAATTGCTAAACGGAGTGACAACTCTAGTTGGCATGATAAAGAAGACATGGTGAGTGCTCTAAGTGAACTAGAGCCAACACCACAGACAACAGCTTCAAGATAGAAAACAAAAGGAAGATTCCCGTACACACTCGCATGTTCTGCAAGAAGAAAAGGCACTGTGAGAATAGTTGCCCAGATCTCAATGGGATTCCATGAGAAAAAAAATGCTACCAGATGTGGCAACTAGAATTGAGTTTTGCTGATGCAAAAGAATGTCATGTCAAAGTCATAGATAATTTCTTCTAGAGATTGAAGAGAATCAAATGACGGCTTTGTATGTAAGATACATTTTATATGTTTACTCCTTTTGGAGGAACATGATTTCAGAAACAATGATAGAAAATTGAGTACATTCATTGCAATCTTTGGGAACCATGAGTTCATTATTCAGTGTAATAATGAGAATGAAAGTCTCGTCTTCCGAAGAGATATGATTTATTTGTTTTCCCTATGCGATGTTTTGTGAATGAGATGAATTCGAAAGAATGTGAGTCTCATCATCTAATGAGACATATTCTTCTTTTGCCTTCTTAGTGCAAAGTTGAAAAGAAAATGATACGTATGTTGCTATAAGCAAGAAATGATACGGTGGAGAAACTTTCGTCGAAATTGTGTCTATTACCTGGACCGCATTTCGAGGGGGAGAATATGAAAGTTTGGTTGATTAACACCAGAAACTCCCCATCGATCCATCCACCAGACTTAATTGACCTAGAATGATGCATTGATTGCATAGAAGAATTTTGATGAGAGCATGTCTCAGGGACTAAAGAGGTGATATCTGATTGTGGGGGAGTACTACTTTCCCATGCACCGGATTAATGAGTTCAAGGACCCTCTTAGAAGGTTCCACATATTAGAGAATGACCAAGATTCTCGGTATATGACACCGGGTAAACCCGTGGATGGAAGGTATTCAAAACCGCCATTCATAAAGATGTCGACTAAGATAAAGAGTAAAGCCCACGATAAAATATTTGCATTTTGGGGCTGTCTATCTGAGATTAAGACTATTAACCCTGCCCAAGGGAGATGAGAAGACAATGAGTTGCTATTTAATTTGCTATTTACCCTGCTCGAGGGAGATGATATGAGAAGACAGTAAGGTGCCATTCTATAGGCTAACCTGAGAGATTGAAGTGTTTCAATTCTCACTGTCGAGATAAACATACGAACTATATAGAAACGAGACGCTTATTGTTTCTAGAAAATTGACAAGATCTGGGGAGCACGATATTCTGAGAAATTAAACCTTTGAGGAATAAAGGATACACATCCTAATTCCGAGGGTAGAACCCTATTTTTCGATACCTGCTAAGGTTGCACCTTCATTCTAAACGGTTATCGTTGCGACTCCTGCTGTGGATGTTGGCTCGTCAAGCACGACAAATGAATGAATAAGAAGCTCTTACTCACCCAGTGTCTGAGCCACTGGCTCCTACTGTGGTTAAGGCTAAAGAGCTAGAATAAAAGACTGTTGCTGACGATCCACCACCAGAGCAACCAATAGAAATAGAACTAGACGTGCTTATGAGCAAGTCAAGAAATTTATAGACCACTGACGACTATGAGACATATGTCAGTAAAGATATACCTTAGAGAGACCCCTTCTGGTATGAAAAAGGCATAAGAAGTCCCAATTCTTATAAATGGCTTGATGCCATAGAAGATGAAATTGGATATATGAGTTTGCATTTTGTATGGGACTTGAAATAAATTCCTAAAGGGGCCAAGAAAGTAGACCTTTTTCCATAGGTCTACAAAACTTAGAGAGACTCCAAAAGGAATACGGAACATTGAAAGTAAGGCTGGTTACAACTGGCTTTACTCAAGAACAAGAAATGGACAATGATGAAACCATCTCGTTGTTTTATCGAAAGATTCTTGTAGAATCATTGTAGCACTAGTTGCTTATTTTGATTCAGAATTAGATCAAATGGATGTCAAGACAACACTCCTGAATGGAGAGCTAAAAGAAAACCTTTATATGACTCAACCTAAGGGTTTTGTCATGAAGAATAAAAGGAAAAGAAGGGTTGCCATTCAAAGAAAATCCATTTATGGATCTGATGCAAGCTTCCAGGTATGAGTACCTAATGGTTGGATAAGACTTAGAAAGTTTGATGTTAAAGGAAGAGGACAATTGCATTGCATTTATGCAAGGATTGAAGAATTGAAAGTATAACTTCCTAATGCTGCATGTGGATGGTATTCTACTAGCAAGCAACGATGAGCATTTACTGCTAAAGACAAAGAAATTCTTTGTCCTCAGAATAATGATATGAAAGATGTGAGATTGGCACCCCGTGTCTTAAGGATTCAAATCCACAAGACAGAAACAAATGCCTTGAATAGGCATAGTATGCAAGCCGTGGTGCAGCGTCTGCTCCAATAGTCAAGGGCGACAGATTAGATGAAAGTGTCACAAGAAGATGAGATGAGATGAAAATGACATAAGACTATGAGATAGATTAGATGGAATTAATTCCATGTGCCTCAACTATCGGAGGCTAAATGTGTGCTCAAACATGCACTCGCCTTGACTTGACTTTTATGACTGGGATACTTAGCAGATATCAGATGAATCCAGTGAGAAGCACTGTGTGATAGAAAGATTTGTGATTCTCGCAAGAGAAAAAAGACCTCACGATGATTTATAGAAAGATAGATGCCCTATAGATATTAGGGCCAGAAAGATAAAGACTGGATATGGTGTAAAGACATCGTGAAGTCCACGTCTAGATATGGCTTACTCTAGTAGAAGGAAGCATGATATAGAAAAAGAGCTATAAATGGTCAGTTGTTACATCGTCGACAATGTACACTGAACCTTGTAGCTTATCATGAGGCAACAGGGCAGACAATGTGGCTGAACGAAATTATACCCGGATTAAAAGTGGTTAACATTATAGAAATACCACTTAAGACATACTGCGACAATGAGTCAGAAATTTATTGAACTATCACAACAAGAATTCAAGTGTGGCCGCTAGGCACTTTGACATTGATATTTATGTTGTGAAGAGAAAATCCAGAATCAGACAATCGAATATGAGCACATGATAGTTGAGAGGATGCTCGCGAATCCGCTCACTAAGGTATTCCACCCAGCGTGTTCGGAGAACA
Source organism: Paspalum vaginatum (assembly GCA_030272315.1). NCBI lineage: Eukaryota > Viridiplantae > Streptophyta > Magnoliopsida > Poales > Poaceae > Paspalum > Paspalum vaginatum. The sequence continues at coordinate 6,893,857 of CM059015.1, forward strand.
CGCAGCCGGCATTTGGGTTATTGGAAAAAACCTACGATTCTGGATTTAGGGCTAATTGAATGGCATCTCAAGAGGAAATGATGAAAGGTCTCATTCCGAGATAGAATTGTGTATTGTAGTCAATGAGTTCGGAGGCACGTAACTGGCCTTCTGCAACGCTTTGGTCTCGATATATTGATCTATCGAGGGATGGAGCATAGAAGTTGTAGAAACAAGAAAGATCGAGATCAATGGGGGAGAATGTTGGATTGATCTCGGGCTTAGGAAGGAGACGTCCTGACTAAGTCCGAGCCCAAGACTGGGCCTTGATCGGAGGCCCAAAACCCCCTGAGGTTGTGGCCCCCTTCCACCCCGCACCGCTATAAAATAAGAACTACGAGTGCACGCGAACTAACGTTCGCTGACCTCAGACCACACCGAAGAGGGACCCGATCTCCCAGGTGCGGGCAGTGGAGGGAAGAACGACCACCGACGCCGCCCCTGCGCATCGTCCTTAGCCTTCACGCCTCCGCCGTCACCATGGTTGCCCACAGTGGAACCCCGTTGCCTACGCGCACCGGTCGAGCCGAGCCCTAAGGTACTGTCTTTCTCTCATTTCCACTTTCTTCCTCACTGTGGATCACGAGATCCACCCGAACTCTCTCGATCTACACTTTTCCAAAAGAACCCTAGTGGTTTTGGGACCTCAGGCACTAGATCCGCGACCAAAAGTTCTTACAGGCCGAACCACAGCGGCCGGCGCTATAGCTCCATGCCGGGTCACCGTGGTGTTGGCACGCCGCCGGCCGGGGCACGCGTGCAGGGTCGGTGCCGCCGCGGCTACGTGCGATCTAAATCTGGCGTCAAGCCCAGACCGGTCGCCTCTCGCCCAGCGGCGGAGCCGCGCGAGGCCGCCCCAGGAAACCAATCACCCGCGCCACTCGTGGTCCGTGGACACGCCGGTTGTCCGCAAGCCTGCCGCCTGCCGCGGACTGGTCAATGTGACCTCTCCCGGCCCCTCGACACCAGGTACGGACACGACACCTGTGGTGTCCTGCATTTGTCTCAGATCCGTTGGAGATTGGAGAGAGGTGAGGTAGCAACTAGTACTACGAGCTAGATGTCGCCGCATGCATGCGTCGCGGTGTTTGTCTTGGACGGGCGATAAGGAATCCATCATGCATGGCGCCCCGCCTGGTGCACGGTACTTGCCCGCCATCCTCGAGAGCGTTTGACGCTCGAGTTTGGATCGGCGCGGACGTATCGGTTCCCGGAGCCGTGTACACCTGCGACGTGCCCATTGCATGGCCCGTGAGTTCGTCGTCCAAAACGGGTAGAGCCCACGCCCACTGCCGGCCGACGGCACGCCATGGACCAAAATATCCGAAGGGAGCCACCCGGGCCCGGCCGCCGCAGCGCGGAGGGCCGAGGGCGTTGCGGCGCCGGAGCGGGCGGGGGCCACGTTTACAGCTATATAAGCGGCCGCAGGACATACGTGTCCTGAGTCCTGACTGAATGATTGCGAGGTTTACGTACGCCCGCCCGTTTCCTCCTTCCGTCCGTCGTCCGTCGACCGTCGTCGTGGCTCACATGTCTATGATCAAACGTGCGTCTTGACCGATGGGCCGCAAGCCACCGAGTGCGCGCACATGAGGCTTGATGAATGGTCGGCACACGGCAGGCACTACGCGCTCGAGCATATCTATACACTTCGGGGGAGTCCTGCATGCTGTCCACTACATTGCATAATGTCGTCCGGTCCCAGATGGTGCGGCGCGCGGACCACCCATTCTGGGCTTTGCCGCTTTGGCACGCTGCAGCTCGATCGAGGGCGCACAACGGATTAGCTCGTTGCAAGTTTGGGTAAGTAATCATCGAGGGAGCGCCGAAAAGTACGCGCACGGAACCAGCGCCGGTCGCGACGTCGCGCGTGTCCAGCCGCCCAATAATAAACTAGCGCGCAGCCAGGAATATCGCCATATGCGTGGCAGCGCCGAAGTCGCCCGGGCGGCGGAGGCTGCCATGGGGCCATGGCGCCTATCAGTCTGATCCGCCGCCGGCGACTCGGCGTCCGCGACGTGGCCGGCGACCGCGCAGCGGCGGGCCAACCATGTGCGGGAATGTGGGATATCTGATCGTTGCGGGCTTCCAGTACTCAGGCGCACGCTTGCATGGATGATGCAACAGCCAACAGCTGGGGCGTGAGGCGTGACGGCCGGATAGAACGCATTATTCAACATGGCTTTCTTCACTTGCTGACAAGGCATCCACAATTTGAGTTTCTTTGGACACGGAGTAGATCATCATTCAAGAGCCAATTATGGACCCAACTCCATATTAATGATAATTAATGATACGATATGAGTTTTCTCCTTTATCTATTCTTATCCAAATTTGATAGAATAAGTCAGCTACAAAACTTGTACTTCTTCCAAGCATCTGCAGTGTAAAACGTGTGCGCACGAGGTGTTCGTAAAAGGGTGTTTCGAAAAGGTCTTGTCAAGAAAAAAATACGTAAAGTTATTGTTAAGTTATATGAAAAAACATTATGACATGAGATTTGTCATTACAAGTTATTCGTAAAAAAATATGTGCCAAACGTTGTGTTGAAAAGTTTATTTTTATTGTCAGCATATATAAAAGCTATATTCATAAAAAAGCTATGCGCAGAAATTACAGAAATTGCATACATCGTGTTATCCCTTAGCTGCCGTAAAAAGATGACAAATTTCGCTGCAGAAAATGCAAAACCAGGCCAACCAGCCACCATACATACACACAAAAAAAAAACTTTATTTGTTGGTCATTGCAAGACGGTCTCCATTAGGACATTACTTTCTGTCCGATACAAAGAAAAATGGATGATGAAATACCATTTTTGCCCTTGACACCAGTGGAAGGATTTTTCCTCATCCATTCTCCTAATTCCATGTGTTACATGTATATAGGGATATTATAGTCCTCACAGGTGGGGCATATATATAGATCTCCTAACTCTCGAGCTACTTTTTGTTGTTGCAGCAAACATAAATTTAAATAAAAAGAAATTTAGCCAGCTATATATGGAATTTTTGCTTAATATATGGATTTTGAAAGTGTTTTTTACATAATAGAACTATCTTATATGGCAATATTTGCCTTTTCCCATATCGTGTTTATATAGTGAAAAAATAAATAAATTGTAGACGTATCCCCATAAGAAATTTCACTTGTTTCCTTTAATCGCATTTTTTAACGGCAACCACAGCACCAGTGGCAAAATAATCACAAGCCAAGGGGAAGACCTTGGAAACTGATTTACAAGGCTAATCGCATTGGTTGTGTATATTATGCGCACATTGATTGTATTACCACATCTGTTTTTATTTGTTTGACGTTTGGTAGTGCAAAAATGACGGTGATCAGACTCTTTTGAGTTTTGACCAAGCAACTTCAATGGAGAAGTTTGCTGGCAATGTCGGCACTAGACTCCGCATGAGGTGAGCCAATACTGGCGGCTACGAGGTAGTACCGGATCTTCGAACAAGTCTACACTCATGGTAGCTGGGAAAGGTACTCCCCTGTGGTGGATGGTTGAAGAATGCAAGTCGTTGCGAGTGGCAGTTAGTGCCGTAGCGTTTGTCTGCATGAGACTGGAAACGTCGACATCCATAATCTTTGTTCAATGGAAACGGCATATATATACAATGACTTCCATCCGCATGCATGCATGGTTTTCTCATCATCCAGTGATTCAACTCAGATAGGTCTGATGACTCCAGAATGCAGTCGGCACGCTGAGCTAGATTGGCAGCTAGCCTTACACATATATTGTACCTGGTTGCTCTTCTCCTATTGGTGCGCAAAGTCACGCGTGCTGTGTGGATAATGTAACATTAACATGTGGTACTTGCATTGTTTCACGAATTATTCCAAGTCCTGGATTATCTCATGCCGGCCGTATACATGCATGCATGCATTGTATCTGCACCTAGCCTGATTGGTTTTCACAAAATCGAATCGAATCCACAGCAGTGCAAGCAGCGGCTATTAGCTATCAGACGACGCGTGTAGGTGCGGTTAGCTCATATGCATGTCAGCGCACAGGACACATGCATGTACAGTGCAACACACAGCGAGTCGACGCTGGAGAACAAAACACCTACGTAGCGGGCTCAGAAATGAGAGAACCAATCGTCATATCCCCAGATCGATCAAGTGGCTCGGTATACGTCGCGGCCCGTGACCGCCGCTTGCATGCAGTGCACTGCACGTACGGACATGCCGCGCGCAGACAGAGGGCCGTACCTGCCGGATCTCCACTTCGATCTCCTCGCAGTGTGCACTGAGCACCATTTGCAGGTCGCGCAGGTGTACGTCGGTAGCAACAGGACAAGGCACGCATGGCGCAGCTGAGGATGGATCGCGCGCGGATATGCAGCATCTATCCACTCCCGGTTGAAGCACGCCGATGGAACAGATGGATGTGGATTGTGGAGCCCGGCTGCCGGAGGGCGTTCGTTGGGGCCTTGGCCTTGGGGGTGGTGGCCTGGGGCTGGGGCGGTTGGTCCCTCGTCACGTCCCGCCGTCTCCCCCGTGCTCGCCAGCCGGCGGACACCCGGCATGGGATCGGATCCCCTGCCACACATATTTTCTGGAGTGCCCATCCGTAGCATGGGACCGCCGGAGCACGTACGTACATGTACATGTTGCTGCTGTCGTCCTCCTAGCTCGCTCCCGGCCCGGCTTCAAAAGGCGCGTACGCGGATGGCGGGTCACCACGCATTTCAGATGCACGAGCACCCCGAGACTGATGCGCGCGCCTGGCCTGCTGGATTGGCGCGCATGATAGATTGATATTATGCAGGCATGATATGATCTGACGCCTGCACAGCGCAGAGCGATCACTCATGCTAGCTACTACTGCTAGTATGGGCCATCACGGTCGCGGCCATGCATTATTGACCGTACAGTACAAGCTACCAGCCGGCAGCCACACAGTATAGCCAGCCACAGGCAGATATCGAACGGATCCAGCCCGTACGCGTCGAGATCGTCACACGACGCCGATATAGGCACATAGCCACAGGAGCGAGCCCGTACGCTGCAGAGATGGACCTGCAGCGTGCGTGCGTGGTGGCGGTCAATCCACCATGCACCGTACGTACGACCACGCCACGCTATAGGGCGCGAGGGGATTTCGTCGTCCCTACCCCACCCCACCCCCGATGACGATCGTATCGATCGAGACTGCAGGCAGGGTCAATGCCGACTATATACGGCCCGGCCGGCGACAGTTACATGTGGCGGCCTCGATGGCACATGCAAGACTTTACTAGCTCCGCGCCGATCCGCTCGGCGTTCGGTCGCCGAGGCCAAGTCACGCGTGCACGTCAAGGTCGCGGTTGACCCGGCTATGCCCCCCGACAAATCAGCCGACTACTTCTAGGCAGGGCAAGCAAGAACGGGAATAGACAACACCTCCTGCTCTCCGGATGATTGAAACTAATATCCGCGCAGCCGACGAGGAGACACCGACGCCTTTTTTTTTTCTTCGAGAAGGGGCTGCCGTGCCGGTGATGAGAAGGACACGGCTGAGTGGTGCACTGGTGCTAGGGGCCTAGGGCAGGAGATGGGCTCAACGATGGCTATGCGACCGGAGAAGGTGGTGTCGTTAGTTGCCTGGTGACGGAGCTAATCACTTTGGCTTAAGTAAGTATTGCACCCCCTGCGCATCACATGTACGTTTTTCTGCTAGCTACAGGGGAACGTAGGAGCGCGTCCACAAGTCGTCAATAATTCATTCATACGCATATGGTCTGGTCCCAACACAATAATGAGCATTTTGGTTGGATGTCAAACAGAGATGTGCTCTTGCTTGGCTGATCGATCGATAAGACGATTCGTCGTACTCGAGCCCGATTCTGACTAATAAATGTGCCGATGCTTTCTCGGTTGTTTTTATGCAAGACTCCAACAAGTCCAGTAACCCGCACGCCCACTCCAATCAATCGTCGCGTCTTCCACGGAAGCACGCAGCCGACTCGGGTTGTACACCGTGCCGACTGCTTGATCGGCAATGTGCGTGCACCGAAAAGCAGGGTGACATTCCAAAGTTTTTTTTTTAAAAAAAAAAACAAGGTGAGTATCACTAGCATTTTTTTCGTCAAATGTTGCTAGTTTTTTTTTTTTGGAAGCAAAAATGTTGCTGGTTCGAATTTTTTTTTTTTTACAACGGACTCCCACGTAAGAGTCGTCAGTCGCCGTCCACTGGCCGCAATTATCCGCGCGGCATCGGCATGGGCAGACCCACCAAGCAAAGCAAAGCAAAGCAAGAAGGTTCCACCACCCGTCATCATCCAAAAACAAAGTTTTCCCCTCGACTGTTTCTTTCTTTTCATCAGCTTGCCGCAAAGCAGCAGCAGGCTCCACGACCCCTCTCCCCGTCGCCAGAGCGAAAGTGACACGCACCAGGCGAACGGCACCACCTCCGGCCGACCCCCGCCAAAAGAGAACAGCGCAGCAGACGGCGGCACCCCCGGCTTGGTTTCTCAGTCGACGACGCGCATCCGCTTTTGATGCCCCGCCACGCCGGCCGCCGGCATGCGCGAGAGCGAGCGAGGGAGCGCGACGGCTGCGGCCTGCCTGCCTGCCTCTCACGCGTCGCGTCTCCTCGCGACGTACGACGGTACCCGGCGCCGGGCGGGGCCCCAGCCCCGCGCGCGCGCGCCACTTGGGCGGCCGGGCGGATCGGACACGACCGCGAGGGCGCGGCAGACAGCGACGCGCCCCAGAGCCAGACCGAGGCCTCCTCCGAGACCCCTTTGTTTCCTAGCTCCGGTTACGCTAACCGGCCGGCGCTTAACCGCGCGCGTGGTGCGCCAGGCTAACAAACCTGAAAAGGGCAAGGCCGTGGAGGGAGGAGCGGTTTCGCTGCCGCGCGGCTGGCTGGTGTACCTGGTCGGCTGTCCAAATACCAGTAATCAAATGCCACCCCGGCCGCGTCTCTGCTGCTGCCTGCTGCCGTCGTGCCGTCGCTTTCGCTTTCGCTTTCCGCCCCTGTCCGGAGCGGAGCGATCGTCTTTTATTTACCAACTTTTGTTTTCCTCGGCGAGGGAGGGAGGCTGGCTGGCCTGGCCTTTTCGGGCGTTGCTCCCCTGTCACACGGGTGGACTCGCGCTCGCCGTGCACTGAACCTCCAGTTGTACTCCCCTGTCCGCCGGCCTGCCGCGTCCGATCGATCCCCCCTGACCTGAACTACTGACTCCACCTTTCTAGTTCTTTGCTTCCTCGCTTACGTTGTTTAATAGCGAGCCGGAAAAGGCGAGATGGGTGCTGGTGGCGATCTGGGGCTGGAGATTGGGGTACAGCTGCCTGTCTCGCCGCCAGGCACTCTTAGTCTTATCGCCGCCGGGGAAAACCAGCATGGGTCTCCTGCTGCGGGTCGATGCGGCGGTCATCAGGACAGATCACCCCTGTTCTGATCCTCCTTTTGTGCCCCATCTCCCAAACGCACCCAGGTGTTTCGTTAAATTTACCCAACCAGAGGTTGCTGCTCTGCTGTGCTGATCCGTCCGGTGAATTAAACTAACTGTTCGGTGGACTTGTTCGTGCTTCAGAGGCCCAGCAGCGTGCGCCATCATCCACTCTTCCTCCTCCTCCTGTCCCTCCGTGCTTGGCTTGCCTTTTGCCGATGGCGATGCCTCCCCACGTCAGAAGACCACTAGGGCGGCAGGGCACGCTCGCCACACGTCACAACATAGTACACGGCATATGTGCGCAGTCCGTGCAGTTGCTGGCTGAAGGTTCTTCTGTCAGCTGGGAAGTAATCCGCACCATCCAAGGCTTACTGCTTTTGCTTGCGCCGGCGTTTTAAGTTGTACCGATCGTACCACTACTATACTCTTTGTTAAATGATGCATCACGCACTCGCACCGTCGCTTCGGCGGCAGGCAGATCTCGCCCTTGCTTTTGGCTCTCGATGCCCGCCCTCGATCGAAAGGCGAAAAAGGAGCGGTGGCGCCCAGGCAGGAGGAGGATCGACACAACGCTGCAGTGTCTCGCAGCTGGCTACGCGTTGCTTTCGGGAATCAAAAGGACGCACTTCCTGCCTGGCTCCTCAGATTTTGAGATCACAGTCACGGCGAACTCAGGGCGGGCGATCACGAGTCCGGCGTACGTGTCGTGATCTGCTTTACAGCGCATGTCCGCGCGCGGCTGCCCGGCGGACACAGTTGCATGCCGCCGGCCGGCCGAGAGACCAAAAATGAAAAAGCTGCCTGGTTTATTTACAGATCATGGAGCCGGCCAGGGATCTATGGATGATTGGAGAGACCACAGCAGCTTTTTTCAGCACACCAAAACTAAGGGGTGGCCGGTGCGCAAAACGTCAGGGAAATCTTGACGCACGGATCGTCTGGGATACTATCTCATTTCTTTGATAGGGCCACTTCGGTTGGGTACCAAGATCATGGTACGTTTCTTCTCCCAGCAACAGGGTACGTTTTTGGCGACGAGACTAACTCCTTTCCTGTCTATCTCACTATCTGGGACTGGGAATATTCCGCCTAATATATATACAAATAATTCAAGATAACTCTTGGTACAGTGTTATCGAGTATTAACAGCAGCTACAGCTTAGCTATAGCAGCTGCAATAGCCGGAGATTTAAAAACCCCAGGGAGTGGAGAGTTCTTTTGGATTTGTCTGCTTCAGTAGTTCAGTTGTTTCCCTTCTTTATATGCCGCTTTTTTTCCAGTTTGAGCGGAGTGGAGTTTTGGAATTGATGTTTATGGTCGTTTATGCTTTCTGGTTGTACATTGTAGCTGTTTTACACAGGATTTTGACCATCAGCTTCTGTTCCTCGGGGAGTACACGGTATCGTACGAATTGGAGCGCACGGATTTCAACCACCGTATCGTGTTCACTGCTTTGCGCGGGGAGTACTCTACACTTGCATCGCATTGCGACGGATCCTGCCGTGCGGGCGTCGCAGCGCACGTTCGCTGGGCAAACCCGATATATACACTCCACGAACCACCATCGCGGTCTCAATCCTGTCCTCCATCCCTGGCCTTCTCCACGGGCCTACAGCCCACAGTTTTTAGCTAAGGGCCCACAATTTTTAGCTAAGGCCCGCGTTGCTGATGGACACGGCCTTGTGTCCGTAGGCCGTTGCTGCCGACCAGGGCGACCGGGCTTACCAGCCCATCTGGTTCAGACCAAATAAGAAGGCCATCGACTAGCCCAGCCAATTGACCAACGGAGAAGCCCGGCCCAACCGACTATCGTAGTGAACGTCAACGACGGCCGTTGCCGTGTGGGAGCCGGGGAGATCGGCGTCGGCGGCGATGGCTGCCGAGCGGCGGGAAGGCGAGCGGAGGCGAGCGCACGCGGCAATGGTGGGCGTGCAGTTCATCAACGCCGGTTACCACGTGGTCGCGAAGCTGGCGCTCAATGTCGGCGTCAACCGCGTCGTCTTCTGCGTCTTCCGCGACCTGCTCGCCGTCGCCGTCCTCACGCCCCTCGCCTTCTTCGAACAGCGCGGCTCGCACGCCAAGGCGTTGCCACCAATCACCTGTAGGCTCCTGTTCTCTTTCTTCATCCTCGGGCTCACAGGGTAAGCCCACTCATCCCTCAGGGGTCAGGGACTCAGGGTCTGATGCAATGCAATGCTGCTGCGAATTTGCTCTGACGGATCTGCGTGTTTGTTCTGCAGCATCTTTGCCAACCAGCTGCTCTTCTTGCTTGGCCTCAGCTACACCAACCCCACCTACGCCGCCGCCATTCAGCCGTCTATTCCTGTATTCACCTTCATCTTAGCCGTCATCATGGGGTCAGTCTCTCGGTCACTCATGGTCATGGGTCATGGCCGCAATGCAGTCGAGCCCATGCTGCTATGCTATGCGTTGCGTTGCGTTGCGTTAAAAAACACTGCATCTTTCAGGACTGAAACTGTGAGCTTAATCTCAACCGAGGGCCGCGCCAAGATTGGTGGCACGGTAGTCTGTGTGCTCGGCGCTGTCCTCATGGTGATTTTCAGGGGACCGATGCTGTTTGGCAGCAGCGAGATAGAGCTATCAACTCACGGCGTCATGCCTGCTATGTCGCAGACTGAGCCAGCCGGATCGTTTGGGCTGCAGAAATGGCATATCGGAGTGCTGTGCTTGATAGGGAACTGTCTCTGTATGGCTATTTATTTCTCTTTGCAGGTATTGTCATTTTCTGACTGTCAATTCACTCGTTTGCTTATGCACTCTAATGGTTTATTCGAAAACAAAGGTGTTATATGCTTGGACTCACAAGTTGAGTAAGCCCTTGCAAGCTATTTCAACAAGGCACGTAATGTTGACAACATTCTATCCCCTGTTTCAAATAAATTGGTAGGTTTTGGAATTTTTTGAATCCAATTCAAGTCTAAATTAAACGGCAAGTATCTAGATCCAAACTCCGCTAACTATACAACCATAGTTCCTCATTGAATAGCATGGATTGGCTTACTTCTCTCCTAGAGAGGGCAGGTCCCATAAGCTGAAGGGCCAACTGGCCATCGCAATACTCGGAATTTGATTTTGTCTGAGGCTCTGGGCATCGGAGAGTAGCCTTTTTTTGTCATAGTCTGAGCTAGTTATACTCCACTATAACAAAAGAATAGTTTTTAATTCTCTATAACGAGATAACCTGTCCTACATTATTGGATAATATTCCATTTTATGTTGCATTGAATTCAAGTTTAATATCTTGCCTTTCAGTGTGCTGAAACTCATGCTGGGATGTAAACGTGCTGGAATTCCTTTTGCATAATGTTTTAGTACGTATCTTTTATCATCATCCTTTCATTTGTTGTGATGCTGCTTCAGGCTCCGATTCTGGTGAAGTATCCCTCAAGTTTGTCGCTCACAGCGTACTCGTACTTTTTTGGAGCTATTCTGATGGTCATTTCTGGAGCTTTTGCTGCAAGTGACAAAAACGACTGGTCTTTGAGTCAATCAGAGCTTGCTGCTGTTGTATATGCTGTAAGATTTCACTCATTTTTCATGTCCCTTATGCACGTTTCAGCATATTGCAATTTGCATTGCCGGTATTCCTAAATCTTTAAATACTTATCATCATAGTTCATATGCATGTGAGAATTTCTAATGTTTTTTTTTGTCAAATACGCATGAGAGATGCACATCTTTATTATAAGAAGAGTAATTACAAACAAAAACGGCACAGGATGGGGTGAGCCTCCCCACACAATGGCCGCACAAACGGCCTAGTCTCGGCAACCCGACTGAAACCGGTCAGAGACCCTCAATACCAATCACCCTGACCACAACAGCACAACCAACTACATTAGCGTCGGCACAAATCCATTCAATGGCCGTGTTCTTGGTCATGCGCAGCACCCGGCAATACAGGCCACCTCATCCCAGAAACACCGGGCACTGCGCTCCTTCCCGATCTGCGAAAAAGTGTATCACCACCCCTCTGAGCACCCACCGGCCAAAGTGATCTAATGTGCATCCACCACTCTAGGATAGAGCGACAGCGGGCGGGTGAGGGGCATTGCAACACTGGAGCTAGAGGTATCAGGATCCCGCTATGCGTCGCGTTGAATTGAAACCCATTGGGATCATGAATCAGGGTACTTCATCATAGTTGCGCAATGGATGAGGCACTGATTGAACTTTGCCAGGACGGATCCAGGATATAGTGACACCGGGGGCCAAGCTTAAGTCTAAACAACATGCCACACTAAAACACTACAGAAAGTACAACAATCACACCATAGTTGCAAAGCGTAATACGATACTCTACTGGCCATGCTGCCCAGGTGTGGCCAGTAGCTTACATCCGCGCCTGCACTTTGCATTAGTCTTTGTTGGATTAAAGACATATGTTGATATAGATCACGCTAAACAAATACGGAGTATTTGCTACTAACTCAATTTATTTCTCGTATTCCAGGGTGTTATCTCGTCTGCTCTTAATACTTGTTTATTAACATGGTCCAACAAACTCCTGGGCCCTGCGATGGTGTCACTGTATATCCCTCTTCAACCAGTGCTCTCTGCCTTACTGTCGATGCTTTTCCTGGGAAGCCCAATTTATCTTGGAAGGTAAATGAATAAATTTGTTAGTCGTTCTACTTACCTAGCCCGTTGTTCTGTTATATGTATCTTCTCTTGCAAGAACGTGTTTCCTTCCATTGATCTCAATTCTAAAGTATAATCTGCATGTCTATTTGCAGTATTATTGGTGGGTTTCTGATCATCTCTGGTTTATATCTAGTCACCTGGGCCCAGCATAGAGAAAATCTGACCGGCATTAGACCGTCTTATACAAAATGCGAATTGGAACCACTTGCCAGTGATTCTCAAGAAGTAAAGAGTGGAAACTTGGTCTCCAAGAACTTCATGCCACTTTCTAAGCCGTGGAATTTACCATCATGAGAAGTTGGTGCTCATTCTAGAGGTTTTTGGGGGCGCGTTGCAGGAAGACAGAGTCGCTAGATTGCAAACCGTGCCGCGCTGTGCCACACTCTGGGAAACGAGCGGAGCCTGAGTTGGAGCCTTGGATGTACCCACTACCCAGCATCTTCTTCCTTTGGCACCTCTCTTTTTTGTTAATACGGAAAGACTGAGAACTCATACAGAAACATCAAACCTGCATTACAGAATGAACTGCTGAAGAGAATATTTAATGAAGAACAATAAATATTGGCAGACTGACTCAAGGACATTGTTCGTCTCTCGTAGGTACGACTAGTAGTAGTTGTAACTCACTCTCTCTCTTTCTCAGAAGCCGGCCATTCTCATGGTAAGTTTCGATTCGTGATTTCCAAAGTGCCACGTCATTTAGAACTGAAATCGGGCCTCTCAATGGATACTTTCATTTCACAATTTCATATATCATAATATTTAATTGCGATGCACGTGATCGGTCGTAGTTGGATCTCGTACTATGACATGTCAAGCAGCTTTGGTGATATGGCAATGCATTTACGAATAAAAAGATGGAGAGAATTTTTTAGAAAAAGAGATGGTTTCATCTATATGAAATTCAAAATACACAAGTACCTGACAAAATTTGATGTGCACTGTTAGTAAATGTGCAATGAAATCCTTCACTAAAAATGACTTTAGTCGTAACTTGTAAACGCAGGAGACAGTTAGCAAGTTAGGTTTTATGTTCAGTGTTTTTTTAATAATATGTTCGGTGGAGGAGTTGAGTTGTGTGATCTGATCCTGCAAGGCTTACAACGCTAAGACGAACGCCGATTTTTCTACGTTATATTAGTGACTCACGCTCATAGGGTGATGTTTAGTTGGAGAGGGAGATATAATGGAATAGTTTCGTTTCATAATGACTAAATGAATTTTAGGGATGGAATGTTTCCATTCCATATTCCGAGTTTAGGCTCACTATCAATCTCACATTTCAAAAGTGGAACGATGTATTCTGGAATTTGTTTTGGAGCGTACTTGTTCCGAATCTGAAAAGAATATTATTTTTTTTAAACCAAACATTGAAATTGATAGGATGAGACTAACCAAACGCTACCTATTATTTTTTTCTGAAACCAAACATTGATGGGGTGAGACTAACCAAACACTACCTAAATTGACGGAGATATAGTTTAAATAGCTAAGAAACATCGGCATGCACCACAATTTAACTAGCTAGCCTAATTAATAACCCGGTGCATGCACCCACATGCCAACCAAGGCACCAAGCATGGGAAACCAAACTCTATGCAGCCTAAATACACCTCCTCGCAAGAAAGATGCATGCATAAAAAAAAAAAACGAGTCCCCCCTCATCACTTTAGCATCTGGCCATGAACTTTTATGGCACTAGATCGCTTGACTCTCCAACGCATTTGGCTGCTAGCTCACGCCTCACAGTAGCTCCCTGCTAGACACACATGACACACACGCAAACTAGTCAGATTACTGCTGGTTGGTGTCGGGGCAGTGACAGTGAGGCGAGGCAACAGACTAGATATTGCCACATTAGCAGTGGAGTCGCAGGCATCCAGCCATGACGGGCAGCGCGGCGCCTGGGAGGTGGGATACATGAGGTCCCGGCTATGATTGAGTTGCAGCACGGAGACAGAACGGAAGGCTAGGGGCTAGCGAAACAACCGTGTAATTTTTTTTATTTAACCTTTTTATCCGGATGTACACGAACATTTCTATTGGGCTTGATGAAAAAACGTTCTTTCAGATGCGGAGCACTATAATTGTAACCAGCCTGTCTAAACATAGTACAGCGTACAGGTTGGCAGGCTCGGCCAATCAAGGCACCAAGTCGAACATGTCGAGTAGCACCAAGTGTGCGCACACACAGTCACAAACACGCAACAAACGCGGAGATAAAAAAAAAAAACTACTACAACTTTTTGTACGTAGCATTACTACGATTTATCTTTGCATTTTGCAATGACTTGATGCTATCATTTACATATTACTCGGTCGTGTCAGTAAATGCGTCAGTGATGTATGTACTGTACGTCTGTCTGTCGTATGTCCCGGCTGCTAAATATCCATCCATCCCGCCCCCCACGGCCCCCACCCCCGTCCGACTCCGATCCGGCGTCCGCCTGCCTGCTCACTTTCCGTTGGCCCGCCAGCCCACCACGCTGCCCCACGCGACGCGGCCTTTTGCGGCACGAGTGTTTCCGCGCCTCCGGTTGGTCCGCCCGCCCCGCCCCGCCCCTCACCCAGCGCCAGCCTGCTGCCTCATTGCTTGGACCGCCCGCCCGGCTGTTCCGCATCCGCCGACGCCGCGTCGTGATGCGTCCTCGCGCATGTGGTCGCAGCTGCGCTGGCGCACGGCGCGGGCGTGGCGGCGGTGGCGGTGACCGTGGCCGCGGCCGGTTCGGTGGCGACGGTGAGGCCCAGGGTGGCGAGCGCCGTGACGAGCACCAGGAACGCTGCGCCGCCGAACACGCCGTTCCTGGCCACGTAGCAGTCGCCGTCCATCCACCCGCGGCCGTAGCGCTGGCCGTGGTTCATGCTCGCCGCGGTCGCCAGCAGGGTCACGGCCACCGCGAAGCTCAACCTGCGTGCACCCGCGCAACGGGCCAACAATCAGCACCGGCCGGCCTGACGGAATTCAGTTCACTTCACGCCTGGCGAGCTCCTGTCGGTATGCATTATCGTTTGGCGTCGCCACGCCACGGGCAATGTTATACGGGTAACTACGGCGGACAGCAGTAAATACGTACCATGAGAGGGCGAGGAGGGCGACGAACACGAGGCGCCCCCTGGCGGCGGAGCTCTTCTTGGGTTTGGCGGCGCAGACGGTGGTGACCGCCGCCGTGGTGCCGACGAGCTGCGCCACGAAGAGGAAGGCGATGGCGGCGACGCCCAGCTCGAAGGCGGAGGTCTTGGGCAGCGAGCAGAGGCTGCCGTCCAGCTTCACGTCCTTCTCCTGCGCACGCACGCACGGCCCGGCCGTCAGATCAGATCCGCGGGAGTGACGATCGAATCGAAGAGGGCTGCGGGAGCGGAGCAGCTACGTACCTTGACCTTGCGGAATTCGGCGGCGAGGGAGCAGGAGAAGGCGGTGGCGCTGAGGAGCGCGACGATGCCGCAGATGGCGGCGCGGCAGGACAGCCCCCTGCAGCTCCCCTTCTCCATCGACGCGCGCTCACTCCACCCTCCGCTGCCCGCGTGATGAGTCGACTAACAGTAACAGCCCCGCTCTCCGCCGCCCGCCCCGCTTTCCTTACTGGAAGCCCGAGCGCAGACCGTTCCTCGCGTCATCTGCGTTCTGCGACGAGGCTACCTGTGCATATAAGGTGAAGAATTCCCGCGAGCGGGTCGCCGCGAGACAGCGAGTCGCGCTGAATCGGGTAGGGTCGGCGTGCTGCGCGCGGAAGATGATGGTGGAAGAGGAAAGACCTGAAAGAATCGTAAACAATCGCGTGGGCTCGTCCACTCGCGGACTAGTTTAGCTATTTTTGTAGTGGCCTGATGGAAGCGGGAGGAACGATCGAGGAAGAAGAAGAGGAGGGAATCGGTAAAAAGGTCCAAGGCTTGGAATTCGGATCCCGTTTGGTGAATGAGTGGAGGATGGACACACGAATTGACCGGTCGGCGGGGGCTAGCCGAGCTTGGTCAGCCAGAGAGGCCCCCGTTTGGGGAAGGTGAGAGCTAGGAAAGCCTGCAAGGAAAGAATCGTGCGTCATCGTCGTCTCCTACCTGCCGTGGCTCTCTAATCGTACGTGGAGCATCCTACTAATCGCCCCGCACCAGCCGCTACCAGCGATGCCGCGGTTGTTTATGTGGTGCTGTTTGGGGGCGTCGCTTTAGGCCACTCGTGTGGTGTCATGATCGAGAGCGAGAACGAGCCGCCTAGAATGGCCGGGTCCTCGCTCATGAGCCAGTGCCAAAAGTCGACAGGGGGAAGACTTGAGAGAAAGACCGGCAGGGAGCACGAATAGGATAGCGAGGGATCGGCGGCTGCCCCCCCGCTGCGCCTGTTGCCGTCGTCTTTGCGTCCGCGGGGAGGCAGCGCGACGGCGACGTCCTCGACGCCGCCCGCCAGCCTCGTCTCGTCGTTGGACCTCGCCGCCGCGTGCGCACTACGGCGGAAGTGGGATGTGGCCCCAACGGCAATCGGCAAGTGGGGCCGCGCGATCCAATCACCATCCAGTGGCCGCTGCATTTCTCACGGCAAGCGACCCGTTCGCCGCGCACCGCTTTTCCGTCGTCCTCTCCGCTCCCGTTCCCTGCCCCCGCCGTGCCGTCGACTTTGCCGATCCCTACCCTAGTGGGCGGGCGGCGCGGCAGCCGCCAGGGTCGCAATTGCACGGACGCACAATGCTTTCTGACTGTCTCCACCGATGGCAACCGATCGGGTCAGATCAGGGAGAGACACGAGAGACGAGCCATCCCTGGTGGGCTGCTGACGTACGCGGACCGACTCCCAACTTCCCAAGCCGGTGATCGCTGACTGCTTGTCTGCTTATCCACAACGGAAGCGAATAGCCGTCCGTGCTTGTCTGTTTGGACGGTAGATGATACCGTAGCGATACGGTTCACGTGAAAGAAGTGAAAAAAATAGCTGGATAGAAGCGTGAGATATTCTAACCGACGGCGTCGGTCTTACGGCGTTAGTTGGATACTTGCACGCTCCGCGGGATTTCGATAGGCGAGGAAAAAGTTGCTACGACGAAGGAATCGTAACGCGACACGTCTCCTGCATGAAACATGACCCAAATATGAGATTAAAAAGCGCCCCCTTACGAAAAGTGTATGCACGTTTGAAGACTATTCAGCGATGCAAAGCATCCGTAAACAAATTGTATCTGCTAGGCGGTGGGCTAGTTATGCCTCTCTTTTTTTCCGGCACCTAGTAGCTATGGGACAAGAAACACGAGGCTTTTATGCAGTGGATGTACCAACAACAGCGATGCGGTGCCCTGTCTGAGCGGGCTTGCAGCGTCAGTCACCGTTTGGATCCCATGCGCACATGTTTTATACTGCAATTTTTCATATCTATACTGCAAAACAAATGGTCGAACGCATGTATGGTGTCAACGGCATCGAACATTTAAACATGAAAAGAGCAAATTGATAAGCATCTTTTTTCAAAAAGATTATATAAACGACACGAGGTATTATTTGAAAAAGATTATATAAATGATACTTAGTTTCATGTGGCTTATTTTGTCATAAAATGTTCCTTTAAGTTTGTTTTATATTTGTTTTTTCCATACCTATGTACTATCTTTACAAAACAAATGGTGAAATGTCATTTTAGATGTCAACGCTATAAAAAATTTAAACACATACACAGAAAGTTGGTAAGCACTTTTTTCACCGTATTTGTTCAAGTGGCATGTAGCGGAGAGAGTGTTTCAAAAGAAAAATTGAAAACAGTGATAGAGAAAGTCATACTAAATTGTTTTATTGATGTTACATATCCGGCATAGGTCCGGTCAAACTTCCAAATAATAAAATAAGCAAACCTCAGTTTGTTAGGCTTTCTAATGTCTGAACTTGTCCACTGGAGTTAAGTTCTAGACTTGCACCAGCAGTGACATATCTAAAAACTATTTAGAGCATGGGCAACCACTAGATGGTGTATATGGATATGCAAAATATTATTTGCGCACTATAAACAGAGTGTAATTTGAAATATAGATTGTGAAATAGACTGGCTAGTGACAACAGCCTAACTATGGTAAACATTATATATTTAGAAAACGCCATGTTTACCCTATTATTGAGAAAAAAAAGATTGTAGCTTCTTTCGAGGAGGACCAAAGTAGGCCCGGCCCAACATGGCCATTTTATTCCTTTTCACAAAACTCAACTCGGGCAGCGTTTCGCGGTTCCTGGACCGCTTCTCGGCCCATCCCCACTCGTCATCGCCTTTTCCTTTCCTTTCATTTTCTTTTTTTTCCCCAAACATCGTTGCCTTTTCCGCCGCAGCGCGACGCACTGCTCCAAATTTGTTCCAAATTTATTGATCAATTAGATTGAAACCATTATAACTCGTTTAATTTTGAAATATGCCATTACAATTTGGAATATAGAAACCAGACCACTATTATTTCGCCTGAATTTGAGATATACATCGGTCTACGTATTTGACTCGTTTGGAGCCCACCTGCAGTATACGTAGGTCCGTATTCACAAAATTGCCACTCTATCTCTATGACGTGTGGGCCCTACCTGTGATACTTTTCTTCTTCCTCCCGCCGCTGCCAAAGATGGACGGAAGATGTGGAGTTGGCGGGTTAGCGGCGGCAGGAGGAAGGTATGAGAGGTGGGGCCCACACGTCATAGAGGGATAGAAAGTGATAGTTTTATGAATACGGAGCTACATATACTGAGATGGATTCCAAACAGATTAAACACGTAGACAATGGCATATCTCAAATGCAGACGCAATAGTAGTGGTCTTGTTCCTATATTCTAAATTGTAATGACATATTTCAAAATCAAACAAATTATAATAACTCCAATCTAATTAACGCCAAAGTCATGGGTGCGGAGAACCGGGCGAGCGAGCCGCCGAGCCTCCGCCGCCCGCGGCGTCTGTCCCTTTCGTGCCGCTTCGTGGTGGCGCCCACCACCACCACCACCTCACCTCACCTCACCACCTGCAGCAATAGCTGCTCGATCCATGGAATAGACAACTGCCGCCGTTCCGCGTGGCCGGTGGCGAGACGACGGAGATAGTCTATCCCCAACTACGCTCTGATACACCACCTCCGCCGCCGCCTGCGGTCTGTTCCGGCGCGGAAGCCATCGATAAGCGGGAGGGAGCTTGGAGCAAGCGGGGGGATCGGCTATGAGCTTCGCGGATCTGGAGGCGGGGGCGCTCAGGGCGCCCCTGGGCAGGAAGGCGAGAGGTGGACCCAACGACGCTCGCGCGCTCGTCTTCCAGATCACCACCGCGGTGGCCTCCTACCGTCGCCTCCTCAACTCGCTCGGCACGCCCAAGGACACCCTCACCCTTCGTGATCACCTGTCTCTCTCTCTCCTCAACCCCTCTTATTCTTACATATTTAGCTTTCAGCATAAACCCCTGTGACCTTGTGGCATTCGCTAGCTGGAATTCTAGCTAGGCTTGCCCCAAATTCGAGTTTGGAGCAATTAGTCTGGTCTTCGATCGATATGATCGCTAGCTCTTGCCTTAAACAGCATGCCGCCTTCTTCACTAAGTGATGTCCCTTTCTTAGCCTTTTTTTTTTTGTTATAATGCTTTGATTCTCTCGCAGGCAGAAGACTAGCCAGAACATTCTTCAATTAGCAAAGGATGCGAAAGATAAGCTCCAAAAGGCAGCTGAAGCGGACAAGAGCATTGATACTAGTGTCAGTAGTGATTTCTTACTTACCATTGAAGCAATCAGTTTTTGTGAACATAAATTTCTCTATGATTGCTTTCAGTTATCTATTTATAGTACAGTCTTGGCTGCCAAGGTACTAAGGGATTTTTTATGTAGCTTACAGACAGACAAGAGGGTAGCTGATATGAAGCTCGCCAAAGATTTTGCTGCGACAATGGAAGAGTTCAGGAAACTTCAAAATCTTGCGATTCAGAGGGAGACAGCATATAAACCAGTTGTTCCCCAGAATTCTCAGTCAAAGTAATTATGTTCATCTTACGTCTTCCATTTCCTCTACTGTCATAAAAATGCTTCAGTTCGTCTATAAACTACATTAGATACACTGGTAACCTATTCATTAGATGCGAATTCAAACTAATATGGACTGCCGTGCCGCTATTAGGTAGCTAGTATAAACTACTTTACCGCAGTTGTTAAAAAGAAGTACTAAGGCTAAATTTTGGATAATTAGATCAGTTATGTAAGTGAACCATGCTGGTGAGGATATACTAAACTCCATTTATTCTTTCTTGACTTGAGTTTTAATAGAATGTTAGTGTCAAATGATTCCTTGATTCTCATAAATCCCCCCAGGCCCCGCCTTGCTTAATATTGACTGTTTTTCTTTGACTAGGTGATGTAGCTTTTACATAGAAGCATAGTCATGACAAGGTGCTGTAGCTTTTACATAGAACTATAGTTGACTGTTACGTTTAAGTGGAGCACCTCTTCTTCCTTCCTTTTGCATTTTTTTCCTCCCGAAAAATCTCTTTGGTATATGGAGAAAAGTCCTCAATAATAATGTATGGCCACAGGTAGTTATAAGCTGATGTGTTATCTTTGACTTTCGTTTTCCCTCTGTGTCATGGCCCTATTGTTGACTTGTATTTTACTTGATGGCTTCACTGAATCTTCTCTAAACTTGATGATTTAATTATGTTGTTTTGACTGGGCTGTCCACTAATCTTCTAGTTATTGTTGCGGTCATTGCAATGCAGCTATATTACAGATGACACAAGTTCACAATCTGGTAGTATGACTGAGCAGCGTGCATTACTTGCTGAATCAAAAAGGTCAGTACTCAGTATTGAGCTATTAGCTGGTAGTTAGGTAGAAGCTCAGTTCAAAACACTCTAGTGCATTAGGCAGACGTGGGTTGAATTGCACATGTTAGGATATCTGTCAACTATTGCATTAGTTCACTTGCTTGAAAACACAGGAAGTTCCACTAAACCTTACGTCCCATGGGCCATTGCAGATTTACCCTGATTTTGAGGTGCCACTATAGGGGTTGTGTTTTTCTTAGTTGATACAGGTGGACAGTCATGTGTGTTTAAATTTATGAATATCTGCACAAGTGGTAGACAGATTTTTAGACAAGCAACCTGATGGGAGTGGATTGAAAATTCCAATGAGACTCACCACAATGAAATATAACCTGCAAGCTAAACTCGTTAATCTTAGATGAAAACTTTGATATCATAGGCAAGATTTGTGTAATCCTGTTTCTTTGCTTTTCTGACAAATTTCCACGTTATTCTGAAGGCAAGAGGTGCTGCAATTGGATAATGAAATTGTTTTCAATGAAGCTATCATTGAGGAAAGGGAGCAAGCCATTCAAGAGATCCAACAACAGATTGGTGAAGTACATGAAGTATTCAAAGATCTTGCTACGCTCGTACATGCCCAAGGCGTTATAATTGGCAAGTTTTGGCATTGCGTTGTACATATGATGGCCTAATTTTTGGCTTCTTAGCTTATCAGATTATGTTTGTATTGTTCTGTGCTTCTGTTCCAGAGGAAATCGACACAAATATTGAAAATTCTGCAGCAGCCACGAAAGAGGCAAAGACAGAAGTTGCCAAAGCAGCCAAGACTCAAAAATCGAATTCGTCCCTGGTAAGTTCAGGCTAATGCAAACTACTGAATCTTTATTTTTATTTTTTTTTGAGGGAGAGGACAGGAGGGGCAAAACAGCCCGTACTGAAATTTTATTAAGAAAAATCACAAAGAACAACAATCATAGCCAGTTTTGTGTCCAGATTTTTAACTTCCCTACTGAACCTTTACTGTCGTGTGTTGTATCTATTCTGAACCTTAACGAATCCTTTCGTTGGCAGCTCTGCTTGATTATGGTCATCTTTGGGGTCGTGCTGCTTGTTGTGATAATAGTTTTGGCAGCTTGAGACACGCAATGTTTCATCTTATAAACGCATTACGTGGAGTTCAGAATTGAAGATGGCATGTTTGAAATTCGTTCTAGCCATTATATTGTGTGCAAAAAAACTTTCACCAACGGATTTTAGAGCTCTCTCTTTTTATGTTTTGTGCTTTGCGAGTGCACGTTCTGTGATCATGCGTGAGTCCCTTTTTCATGGCTTGCCTTGAGTTAAAAGTGATCCTCTTTTGTTCCTTTAGGTTTTGCAAGATTGCTTTGGTGTGATTCTGTAACCCTGTATCCCCATTGAATAAAGCAAAGAAATTATTCTGTGGTATTGAATTTATTTTTTGGATCCCCCGGAGGGGAAAAAAGAGTGATTTCTATTATTTGTCATGGCGAGGAAGTTGGTTAGACCCATGTATATTGGTTTGCTTCAATTCTGGTGGCCGGTGGGCTTGCGAGATGGACCATCGACATGTTTGGGCCGTCTCTTTTAACTTGTTCTTAGCCTCTGATGTCACCAGGCCCACGAGCAAGTTATCGACTCAGGTTATTTCGCATGAGTTCAACTAGAGCCACAGAGAAACAAAAGCCATGGCAAACGGACAGGACAGCAGATGTGATACAAAATTATAACCACGTCAAGTTTTTCCCCAATGCAAGTCTAGTTGTGCCACTTTGTACTCCAAAATCTTTTATTAATAAAATCGTTGGCAAATATTTGTCGTAATGGAACAAAAAGCCGTCCAATAGTTTCCACTGAGCAGTGATATGATTAAGGATAAACAAAGTCTGTGAGTTTATTCGCACCCGTTTAGATGTAGATATTGGTCGTACAGTGTTGGCACAGTTGTAGATTCCGTCCTCGTGCTGGATTCACCTTACTGTTCTGTTTCTGCCAGGCGATGGCTCCGTCGTTTCCACAGGCCACGGTGACAGCGAGAGCGAGTGACGTCGCGGGGCCGCCGTCTCGCCCTCGGCCTCGGGTTCCAGCGCACGCTGCCGTACGGTCACTGTGCTGCGGCCTGCGGAACCGGCACGATGCCGCGCAGGCCAAGGTTGTCCCTTTCCGCCGTGCGTCGATCCACTTTCCACTCCGCCAAGCCACGCACATCCTGTCTTGATGTTGCCCGTCCCTTCGGCCGCAAGCGGGTGTTTGTCCGGCTCGGCGGAGCTACCCGATCGCCCCGACCCCGCGCGAGGCCGATGGAGCCAGATCTTGCGCGCGAGCCAGGAGCGAAGACGATTACTCGATAAGACATGCGCATGTGTGGTCGCCGCAGTCACCGTGGCCGCTAGCCCCCCAGCCAGAGCGGCAATGCGCCTTGGATTGGATTGGACCTGCACCGCGCGCACTCGTGTCGTGCCGCCGTGCGTTGCTGCTTTGATCGCGTGCCCTCACGTCCAAGGCAGCTCGTCGTTGTTCTCGCATCGCATGTGCGTCGTACATCATCGCACATTCCTTGCATTACTGGTTCACTTTTAAAGAGATCTATCTGAGCAGGGACAAGGGCCAGGGAGTTACGGGGTAGGTTGCCAATGATTACGAGTTACGGGGGGCACGTCCTTCCACTTCCATGTATGCTGGACGACGTGTGTGTGGTTGATCTGAACTGCATGGATCTGCATGCATGCTTTGCAGCCACCGTCGGATGACTGTCTACTGGTCATCACGTGGCCAGTTCTCGGCACACAAGTTCCGCTCGTTAAAACCATGTTCATCAAAAGACCAAAAGGGAGCGTGCAAAACACATTTAGATGATTTTGAAATATAGACGGTTGGATGATTTC
The DNA here is from genome assembly GCA_030272315.1 of Paspalum vaginatum. Classification (NCBI taxonomy): domain Eukaryota; kingdom Viridiplantae; phylum Streptophyta; class Magnoliopsida; order Poales; family Poaceae; genus Paspalum; species Paspalum vaginatum. Next base: position 6,917,604 of record CM059015.1, read on the forward strand.
TCTGGTGAGGATAGCTTTAGTATGGTCATGTTAGAGCCTGTTTGGGAACAGAGTATTTTCATGGTTTTCAAAACAATACAATTGCATTTGAGAATACCACAGTATTTAGGTCAAAATGTGTTTGGGAACTCTAGGTATTTAAAACCATGGTATTGCCAATACCATGATATTTTTAGAGTATTGTAAACTCCATTCCATACCAAAGTTTTTCATCCAAGTGAGCAAGAGGCTAGTAAAACCATGGTATGGCTATGGAGCCAAACACTTTCTAGAATACTATGGTTTTGGTAGGGAGAAAAAATACTGTGGTTATGTCATGACCAATATAAAACTATGGTATTATAAAACCATGGTATTAAAAACTTTACTTCCAAACAGACTCTTATTGTCCGTTGGTTTATTTTTAAAATTAAAACATTGTAAATAAAAAATGGAGTGAGTACTATTTACGATGGATTTTATTACATGCTCCGTATTTATACTGCTAGCATTTTTTTTCATACTGCTACCATTTTTTTCCGTAGTTCCAAGTTTCCAGCGGGCCTTTTTTATTTAAAAGAAAAAAATAGCAGAGAGCAGGAGGACGGTTTAGGGCTCCTCAAATCCTTCTAGCTAGTGCTGGTTAGGAAAAATCCACCTCATCTTGTGAGGTCATTCTTTTATAGCATTTTATTGTACAACATCCTCTGATTCTCGAATCGCGTGCTTAAAATTAACTAGGAACCAATAAATAGCCATTTATTTTTTCTGCTCTTTTTTCTCCGCATCAACTATCCGAATAGTCAGCTCAAATAGTCCCCGTTGGGACGCTCTTAGGTCCAACGGGCATTCAACCGGACCGTTACTCTTATCGCTGTTATTCTACTCGTGCTCGGTGCTCGTGCTACAGTATGGACTTCAGCTCACCTGGAAGTGGGGGGCAGCAAGAGCACGTACGGCAATCCCTTTTTGGCACCGTCGGCGAGCGCGAGCGCGAGCGCGGCTTGCGTACGCCGGTGGTCACGGCACGGGAGGGTGAGCGTAAAATCTGCAACGGGCCCGAGACGCACAATTGTCGCGTCGCGCGCCCGGTGACGGCGAGTCGCGGCCCGCGGGGGACCAGGGGCATTTCTGCGCGCGCGCTCCAACTCCAACCACCGGCCGCTCCATGGGCTTTGTTTGTAGCAGCCCTTCCATTCTTCCGTGCCCTGCCCATCAATGCGCTTGTTCCCGTGCGCCCCCCTGCCTCGGCCGCTGAGCCATCGGTCCAGCCAGTGCCAGGCGCTCGTTCGGCACCGTAGCGGGCGTTCCGTTTCCATCCGTGGTGGTGGTGGTGCACGCACACGCAGCCGTAGAACGGAGGGACGCGGTGCATTTTCGGCTGCAGCGTAGTACAGGACATGATACGGGTGTATAGTACTCGTTCACGTGTCAACAGTTGGTCGAACGCCCTCGGTCGGTTTGGGGCGGTTCGGTGCCAGCGATCAGGGCCGTCCATCTAGGATCCAACGGGAGGGAGAAGGCTTTCGTGACGAGTCACGGTAAGAAATACTAGGGCAGGCGAAGAAGGAGCGGCGGAGTGGAGGAGCAGGAGGAAAATGACAGGACCGAGCGGTGGCAGAGGGATGGAGTAGGAGGAGGAAGCAAGCAAACGATCCGGCGTCGGGGTTGCAGGTGCAGCAGGCATTGGATGCTGCGTGCCCCCGCGCAAAGCATGCAGATGGCTCCAACCCCAGCGGCGGACCTGCCACGGCCTCGTGGTTTGTCAATGCACACAAACCAGAAAAAATCATTCTTTACCCAGCAAAGGATAGAGATTGGAGGCGGAGAAGGTTAACAAGGGGCCAAAAGGGTAGGAAGGCCGAGTCCAGTGGTATTTTAAGTTGAAGGTTCACGTATGCTACGGTACCATTATGCACTATTAAATAATGAATAGAGATAGTTGAAACAGTAAATAGAGAATGAGATTGAGGTTACCCTGGACGCAGCCTAATACGCTGCTCCCATCAATAAACTTCTCTTTTCCAATTAGAGAGAGAGATGGGCGTCATCCCACTGCGTGGGAGGATCGTGGGCGCTCCGTTGAGCGTTCAGCGGTACGGATGGCATCCCAGGGCGGCCGTTGCTGCTCCCTTCACACGCTCTTCACCAGCCCCTGCTCTGTTGCCTATCATCCTCCAGCATTTATTACTCGAGAAGTCGAGATTGTCAGACAGTTCCAACCCTTTCCCCACACACGCTCGCCTTCCCTTCTCTTCTTCCATCCATCCCCTGCCCCGCCGAGCTCTGAGCTCCCCTCAGTCCTCCTCACACATGTTTTCACATTCACCGCCACCGGCACAGTGGTGGTAGCAGGCTAGCAGCTCTACTGGTAAGGATCCCTCTCTCCATTCTGCTTCCCTCCTGGTCCTGGATGAATCGCTTACTCCATGGCTGAGGCGGCGTTCGCTTCTCCCCCTCCCTCCTCTCTCGCAGTCGGTGGATCCACGCCGGGCCGCCGCTGACTTGCTGCTGGCTTCGAAAGTTCAACGCTGCTAAGGTACCTCACCACCTCTGCCCCGCTCCCTCTCCCCCACCGACGTTTCGCCGACACCTTTCGCTCGTCGTCTCTGGAATGCCGGCGAGGAAGAAGGAGCCCCGCCGCGCCGTCCCAGAATCCCAGCTGCTGCCGTGTGCCGTCCCAGCCTCGAGCTCCTTCCCCGTCTCCTCTCCTGCACTCGCGGCGCCTCCCACCCCACGGACCACAGGAGGAAGCTCTGGTGGAAAACCCAAGCATTTCTAGTTACATCGCAGTCCTGTTCTCGCGGGGACGGCCGCCGGTGAGTGACCCGTCAGTTATCAAGGCCGGCCGGGACCGAGAGAAAGAAACAGAGAAGCGCAGCGTTTTCTTTAGAAGAAAAAAAACTTTTGCAACCGATTAAGAAGAGCAGTCAACTGAATGCTACTACAAGTAGCAGCACTGTTTTGCTCTCGTGGTGAATCCAATAGGTTACGCGAGCACTTTGCCTGAAAAGAGGAGTCAAATTCCTCCCCCTTTTCAGTTTTCACCGCGACATCATCGCTTTCCGGCAGCCTCTTTCCCTGGGAAAGCGAGGCGAGGCGAGGCCGCAGCCGCGGGCCGGGGCCAGCCGTGGCGCACTAGACCACCGCTCGAGCCCCGCAAAAGCGGACTCCACAGTCTACACGTCCTCCTCCTCCACAGTCCACGCCCAGTTCGAATTTCAAACGCCCCGCAGTCCGCACCGCACGGCCGCCGGCCCGCCGCGGTGCGTCCTCGACCGCCGAGCCCCCTCTGTGCTACCGTGCTAGTGCGAATACTGCTGCTGCTGTAGGCGCCGCTCGGTACGTCTGCCCCGCCGCCCATAACTCGCGTCCGGACGGGTCGCTGGCTACCAACTACTAGTCCAGAGTCAGGGGTCAGGACATTTTCATCATTAGCCGGATCTAATCGCAAGACTACCCTCCTCTGATGGTCTAATCATCGGCGCCCGAAAAGCCGCGCGGCGGCGAGATAGCGGTGTCTTGTGCGGTTGGGAGGGAGCTCGGGGGGGACTTCCGTTCCGGCCGCGCGGTGGCGCGTCGCGGGAGTAAACAAATTAATAAAAGCTGCTGGCCTTTCTTTTCCGCGGGCGGGCGGCCGGGCACGGCGGTCGCCGTGTACGCCGCCCCGTGATTATTGCGAGCCGGAGCACCAGTAGTAGTCAGTACTCAGTAGTGCTACTTGTTATCTTTGCGAGATCGCAGCGCATTTAATTTCTTTGCAGCAGTTTGACGACCGGCCTGCCGCTCGTTCAAGTCCTGACGACGCTGCGGGGCGGTTTCGTCGCTTCGTGTGTTTCAGTTACTGGTGCTGCTAGGTGGTGGTAGCGCGGCGCGGTCGGGGAGGAGGAGGATCGGCGGAGATGAGGATGAAGACGCTGGCGTGCTGCCGGCGGCGGCCGCAGGACTTCAGCATCGACATGGACAAGGAGCCCGAAAGTAAGACTTGCCTTCCTGCCCGCCCCGAGATCTCCATCTCCCTCCATTTCTTCCTGCATCAGCTTTGGGGTTGTTTTGCACCGTGTTTCTCAAAAAAAAAAAAAAAAGTTTTGGGGTTGTTCTTTGACTTCGTGTGTAATGGTTGGATCTCCGTGTTTAAAATACAAATCTTGGATCTCCTGTGCCACACGCACATGCACTACTCGTTTACCTTCGACTATGCAGTTTGTGTTGCCTAAATTCTTGCCGTTTTCTCGCATTGCTTATCGGCGCAGTACACTCGTACTACAGTACTACTAGTGTTGTGAGTGGTTGGGTGGTGCAGCCTGCCCCGTATCCGCAATCCTTAGATTTTTTTTTATTAGCATCTCTAAAAATATTCTTACTGATGGCTAAACTTTCTCTGCAACCTTCTCACCTGCCCAAAATCGCACACGAGAACATGAAAAAGGTTAAAAATGAAAAGAAACAAGTGGTTAACCGGTACTAGATGCGATGCTAGAGAGGGACGGGAACGTGGGGGACGTCACGGCCGACTTGACTATTCATCAAACGTGTCCGGTCCTGTCCCTACAGTGCCTCCCCCTACTAGCCTTGAGCAGCGGCTGCAGCTCTGCTCGGCGCATGCCGTGCCCGTGCAGTGGGTTGGGAACGTGCGCGAGTAATGGTGGTCACGGGAGAATCCCGGGCCACCACCCTAGGAGCACGGCCTCGTGAGACCTCTGATGCGACCGGCGGCCGGCCCGGCCACACCGTGTTCGCTTTCGTCGTCGGAGTAGCTTGCTACACTGACATGAACCTTTTTTTTGTCACATTTGTTTAATAGACTTTGTGGTTGCCCCTCCATGGATCTCACGATTTAATCCGTGTTTCTTTTGCTAATGTTTTTTTTAATCGTAGAGTTCGTTAACACTAGATCAAAAGTGGTCCCCGGTTGTTTTCCACAAAGTCAGCTGTGGAATCTGCGCCCTCATTGACTTTGCGCGAAAAAGTCTAGTAGCTGGTAGTGGTACGCTGCTTTTTAGACAATGCGCAGAGGAAAGGCACGAAAAATTGAGCCGTGCCCCCATCGGTTGGACGTATGCTGCCTCAAGAATCTTGCAACTCAACAGTTCACAATGGCATGCCGAGTGGGCCTCATATCTGTGATTTCAAATTAGACTGCCTTGTTGCAGTATGTCGCATGGTTGCTCAAATCCTTGCATTTTAGTTTCTTGATTGTTATTATATACTTTGCGCTTAGTGGAACTGGAGGATGTGTAGATCCTGCTGTCAACAATCCATGCTGTAGATTTGCAGTGAAATTTCAGATGAAAAAATGGTGCAGGATCCTTAACAACAAGGAGTATTACTAGGCATCCATTGTATTTGACTGTAGTTTCTCGGGTTTTGATGCGTCTCAAGTCTGTTTACAGTTGCCGTACTTTAGGTAGTAGTTTTTAGTCATTTACTTGCCCCTCCGCCTTGATGGAAGTAAGATGAATGAGTAGGCTGGTTCTCCACTGTAGCACGTCTTTTCTCTAATATGCATTGAAGATGTACAAGATCCAGAACAGCTTCGAGGAATTTGACACAAATCACACAAGCATGTGTAATTGCCTTCTTACTATGGATAAAACTTAATTGACTGACTCTATACATCACACCATTTCTGTGTTTCTCTTGGCTATTTAAGAGTCTGCGGGTTTATACACTGTTATTGGATCAACAACAATAACAAATTGGATTGTGGTTTTATAATATGTTTTTTAGGGGACCTTCCATATTGCATTAGGTTCATGGATCAGAGTCTCATAGCTGTGATTTGTAAATGGGCTGTCCTGTAATCTGTTTCTTCTTTCCTTTATTTAACAATACAAGTCGCCATCTGTTTAAAAGCACACATTGCAAATATTTTTCCTGAATAACTTGGCAAATTGTTTTTCTCGTTCGAAAGCACACCATTCATTTCATCACGGCAAAGATTATAATACCTATTGATGCAGGGGTGATGACATATAATGGCCTCGAGACTTGCATTATCAACAGTTCCACTTATGACGATGATAGTGGCATTAGTGCAACCACAGGTGGAGATGGCTGTGCCACCACCGATTCCCTTGACGATGAAGTCTCAAGTTGCTCTAGTAAAGATGCCTCTGGTTCTTCCTTCTCTTCCAACTGCCTTAGCAAGCAGGAGGAGCATTCCCTTAGATGAATTGGGTACACCCATGGCAGTTCATCTACTCCCTTTCAAAGGGAAGAAACCCATCACATATACCTTGAGTGCTTCAGATATTGAAAACATGAAGGAAAAATTTGCAAAACTATTGCTTGGTGATGATTCCTCAGGAGGAGCTAGGGGTGTTTGTACTGCCCTTGCCTTGTCCAATGGAATAATCAATCTCTCAGGTATACTTTTAGAAGCAATTTATTTTCTATGTATTGTGCTTTCCTTGATCATGATAGAAAAAGGATATCTTAATGTTACAGCGACTGTTTTTGGAGAACTTTGGAAGCTGGAACCATTGTGTGAAGAGAAAAAAATCAGATGGAGAAAAGAAATGGACTGGTTGCTGTCTCCTACAACTTATATGGTGGAGCTGGTTCCGACGAAGCAAAGTGGAGCTGATGGATGCGTGTTTGAGGTGATTAGTGTCTGAATAGAGTGCTCCTCACTTTATACCTTGTTACCAAGTAAAATGGCTGCTCGGAATCTCATTTAGTTATTTTCTACTGAATCCTGCAGATTATGACTCCAAAGGCCCGTTCTGATGTTCATGTGAATGTTCCTGCTCTTCAGAAGCTTGATGCCATGCTCATTGTATGATGTCATTCTGTGTTAATCTATGCATATGCATAATTAGGGCAGCTTTCATCCCACTCTGTAGCATAGTCTCTTAGTTCTTGGTGACATACTTTTTATTTAGTAATGGTGTAATGCAACTGAAAATGCAGGAAGTGATGGACGCTATGATAGATACAGAGTTCTGGTATGAGGAGAGTGGTAGCAGAGCTGATGGGCGGGGGAAAGCTACTGGTTCAAGGAAGAGTAAAAAGTGGTGGCTCCCATCTCCTCGTGTCCCTGATCAAGGGCTATCTCAATTTCAGCGAAAAAGGCTTGTTTTTCAGGCTAAGCTTGTTCATCAAATCCTCAAAGCTGCAAAATCCATCAACGAACAAGTCCTTTTTCATATGTCTATTCCTGCAGCTGTTATGGATGCCCTTCCAAAGGCAAGTACCCACTTACTAAATCATTTGTTAGCACAGCCTTTTCGCCATCTTTCATCAACCATTGAGCTTTGGGTTTGCCTACAAAATTAGTCGACAATTGGATGAGATTCTGATACACTGCATATATTGTTCTTTGCAGTCTGGGAGAGCTAGCTTGGGAGAAGATTTGTATCAAGCTATAACCACTGAGTATATTCCTATAGAGGAAATTTTTGTTTCGCTCAGTTTGAAAACTGAGCATAGCGTGCTTGAGACTATTAACCGGCTGGAGGGTGCAGTGTTTGCATGGAACCAAAGGATTTTGGAGGAAAGAAGCAAGAAGTCCCCAGCACGGCATTCCTGGAACTTCATGAAGGATAGTTCATCGGAGCTCGACAAGATGTCTGCGTGCATCGAAAGGGCCGACACTCTTGTGCAGCTTCTGAAATCCAGATTTCCAAACCTGCCTCCGAGTTTTATAGACGTTTTAAAGGTCCAGTACAACGTGGTAAGTTTGGCAGTTTTGCATCATGGCATCCGATCCCGACAGGTCTGAAATGAAACCGTGTGCTTTGAACACGTACTGAAGAATGGCTGCTGTGCGCAGGACGTGGGGCACGCCATCGTGGAGGCCTACTCTAGGGTTCTCGTTGGGTTGGCATTCAGCATACTGTCGCGCGTGGCGGAGATACTGCTGGAGGACGACCTGATCAAGAAGCCCAACACCCCCATGGCCACACTGAAGTTCGACCTCTCCTCCGACGTGTACCTGGCCGGGATCACCGAGACGCCGCCGGGCCACATCCGGCGGTCCCTCATGGACCAGATCAGCATGGTGGACGGGCGCTTCGACGGGGTCGTCAAGAAGAAAGGGGCGAAACAGCTGCGGTGGTGAGGGGCACACAGTCAGCTGCTGTGAATCTTTTGGCGATGTGTACAGGGTGATGCAGTGCAGGGCCCGCAGTGTCCGCCCCACAAGGTTACCTTAGCGATAGCGTAATGTAATTTTCGCGACGAGTTTATATAGCGTACTGTTAAGAGCAGCGTTGCGAGTGCGACAGGTCCCCCCGGGTGTTGCTGTTGCGTATGAACAATCTGATTCTCTTGTTCAGCCTGCCGCGTCTCTTGCTGGCGCCACATGATAGCCTGCTGCTGGTATGCTAATGCTGGCTGCGGGACCTTTGCTTGACGGGGTCACGGTGGCGCGTCTTCCGGTCTGGAAGCGGTACGCGTCTATCGGGCGTGTGGGGTTCAGAGAAGACGAGACGAAGGCACCCGGTCAATTCTGAACTCAGGGTTTGGAAGTGCAAGACGGACGCAATGGGCAAAGTGCACTTGGCACAGCAAGTCTTCCGCGCACGGGCACTCCGCCCAGACGTGATGGTGGAGTCGTCCGCGCTGGCAAAGCAAGCAGATGGGCAAATTCTCGGCGTCAAATCGCCACGGGCCAGTTCAGGCGGCTGTCTGACTGGCCGGCCGCCGCGCGTGGTTGCCGTCCTAGCTGGGGTCGCCGCGATCAAAATCAAAGTATCAAACACGCGTTCCAGTTCTGGAACAGTGCTGCTCCAAGGACCGGGCTATGGAGTACGGAGTAGAGTACTTTTTCTCCTTGACCCTCCTGTTCGGAAAGAGCTTACCATGAGCGCGACGACTCACTTCCGTTCCGTCTGGAGATCGTCGTCCCGGCCCTTCCAAGTTCCAAGTCCCAGCTTCCCACGTCGCGGACGAATTCTAAGATATTTTTCCAAGCACTGCACAGCCGTAGGAAACGATGCAACGGATTTACTGCGCAACTTTCTGAGACAGCGAGATCAGGTACAGTGGACAACTGCATGGCAGCATCGCGTACGCTGCTCGCCTGCTCTGCTGCACGTGCTGCGTTTTGTGATGGCCAGTTTCTTGCCGATCGCGAGTGCCTGCCTGTGAAAAGCGACAGAGTTCTCGTCGCGGCCCTGCGTCTAGCCGTCTATTGTCGCAGCAGCAAGAGATCGACGACGGGCACCTGACCTGAGCGACGCTGACGCATTGGCACGCCGGCGGGACAGGCCGCGGGGCCACGGCCCTCTCGCTGCACCAGCAGCGTGGATCGAGGTGGCCCCAACTCCCTGAAAATTGCACGCGCCCTTCTCCGTCGTTGGATCCGAGATCTGATCCGGCTGTTGGCTCTGCGTGCGGCGTGCGTCCACGGTTCACCGCTCAGTGGTCAGTGCATGGCTGCAAGTGATCTCGTCCGTCGGTCCGTGGGAGAGACGAGTAGACGCCGCAGTGATTGTGTGCGATTCCTGATTGCGGTTTCCGGGTTTCATTTTTGTTTAGAGCGGGGTGCAAGTGCAAATGCAATGGCACTAGCTATCAGCAGCAAGCCCCTGTGTTTACCTCAAAGACAGAAGGGAATAATAGAGCCAAACTACTTAGTAAAAGCAGTGACATGTATCGCGTAGCGTAGCGAGTAGGGAGGACAAACAACGAGAGAGAAAACAAAAAAATTCCGTGTTGCTTGGGACTATGGCTGCAAAAATAACTCGAAGCTCGCGAGCCGGTTTGGACTCGGTGCGATTTGCGAGCCTCCAACGAACCCAGCCAAGCCCGATTCTCTGGCTCGCAAGCTCGGCTCTAGACATCCCAATAATATTTTCTCAATGATTAATGGAATAATTCTTCATCGTTAACTCTGCAATTTGTATAGAAGTGAGAAATATGTACCATATAATTAATTTTATTATTCTTAAAATATGTAAATTAATGTATTTTGAGATTTGTTTGGGAATTTTACCGCGGCTAGCGAGCCTCCACCGAGCCGACCCGGCTGGCCGAGCTTGCAATACAATCGAGCTGAGCTTGGCTCATTCACCTTTTGAGCCGCTCCAAGCCGAGCCAGGCTTGGCTCGGTTCCAGCCCTACTTGGGACCGGGACTCGTTAGATGTACGGTTGGTGCGCAACAACATCTACCTGCTTCGGCACCCCTCCCACGCACAGTGTTTCTTGCTCACATTAGAGCCTCAACATCTTGTTTTATCCTTCCATTGCGCTTGCCCCTAAACACTCTTGCAGACACTAGCTCGGCTGCCGAGGTCAGAGTTAGAATAAGTGCGGGGATTTCCCTCTCGTCCCTCGTAGCCGATAACCGAAATCTAAAAGTTGTGCATAGCGACTTCAACTACATCTAGCTGACTTGCGAGCGGTTCGATATTAAACTCTATGGTAAATTTGAGGTGCTTTGTCCATTTTTTTATTTGTCGCCATTTAGTTCAAAAACAAACTAGCTGGGGATAAAAATCACCGTATTGTGCATAAAAATCCTACAACGCTTAATGTAAAATAATCCGGTGTTCTAGTAAATTCTACCATACCATAACAACCCTAGCTTTCTCATGACAATCATATTCTTCAATAGTCCTTCTTTTCTTATGATCCACTTCTTGAGGGCATTTTTATTTTTCTCATGTAGGTGTATCTCAAAACACACACTGTACTTTAACCTCAAACTACAATATTGAGCACTATGCAATGATATTTATATATCCTAAAGGGATATTATGTCAAAATTCTACTTACTATATTTATCCCAATGTCGCACACCATACACATAAATGGTAAAAGGCATAATTGTTAAAACTTCCATGTCAGTTTACCGGCCTTTTTTTCCCTATTTTGTATTAGGTGTCCAAGATATTACTTTGCAACTATCTATCTCTAAGGGCATACCAACAATACAAGGCTGAGAAAGAATCCATATCATCACGTGGGCCTTACTTGTAAGAGTATCTTCTCTCTTATTTGTGGGGCATGCAAAGTTAATGTATTTTTCCTTTTTCTAGAACCAAGTGGCTTCATATCTTTAGGTTCCATTCACGCCCCTTGGTACATGTGCTTCACGCTAGCGATGACATAAGCCCTCACAAATTTGCTTTTTCTCACCCTTTCTCCTTAGATCAAACACCAAACCTAACCAGCAAGCAAATCGCTAGCCCAAAACACCTCGTTGGGGACGCCCTAAGCCTCCACAATTTTGTGTTGCGTGCAATATAACTATATAAGTCATAGGTTGCTCGTACTGATCAATGATTCGGCTGCCTATCTATACTATCAATAGTTCACGAAATTGTACTCACACTTTGAGACAACTCAGAAGTTGGCATGGCTATGCCCACACTCAAAGCACGACTATGCGAGAAACCCGACAACCATCTATCTCTAAAACATTTATATCACATGCCACCGAAGCTACTGTTTATACACGCATCTACATATTTATATTGTGGGCGGCTCATAGAATTAGCTCATAGTTACGTGGCAAATACAATGTTTGGATAACAATGGAAGTCTGTGGTGTAAAGCTTTTCAGCGATCATTCGCAAAGCTTATCATATGATCTAGCCCTAACCGTGCTTAGCGTGAATGTATGCACGAGATCAATCGACAATAAAGGGCCATTGCCGCTTGAAGCATATTATCACTTTGTATAAAAAGAGCTTATAAATTAATCAACATATACACCATTTGTTTCAAATTATATAGATTTTTTTGTCATTTATTTACATTCGTATAGACGTTAATAAATCTAGACATATTTTTTTAATATATAGACAGAATAACGTGCAAATCTAATTAAACCCTAAAAGGAGGCAGTATTGATTAATCGAGCCGCGTATATATACTTGCTGGAAGGAGAAGCCGGGGAAAAAGAAACCTAAAGCGAGGTGGAGCCGTGGAGGCGACGCTGACGCAGACGAGGAAGGGGAAGGAAGAGGGAGGGGAGAGGGAACTGGGAGTCTGGGACTTGCCGCCCCCGCCTCCAAATTCCCCACTCCTCCGCCACCGCACTACCCACCCCGTTGCTCGCTCCGTCTCCCGAATCCGGCGTCCCCAAGCAGCTACACTCGTGCCTGTCCCAAAACCTTCCTCCCCCAATCCGTCCGATTCCCAGCGGCCGGCTTCGCGACGGAAGCCCCGGAACAGGCTAGGGGCGGAGGATCGGATCGGCCGCCGGTGGAGCATTGGGCGATGGCGGCCGTGTAGGATGCAGCTGGACTCCGCCGGCCGCCGCATAGCTGCTGCTGCTGTTGCTGGAGTTCCGATGCTTCGGCCGTCGCGATCCTTATAGGAGCGGAGGGTGGAGTACCGGTGGAGTGGTTTGAGCGGCTGATTGATCTCCGTGAGCGCCGATACCTCTACGCTGGGAGGTGAGGAGGTGGTTGCCGGAGGCGTATGGAGGAGCCTGAGAGGGAGGACTCCCCAGGGGCGCCGTGGGCGCCGAGCGTGTCCACGGCTTTCCGGGCGTTTGGCGCGGCGGTGGGGGAACGGGCGGAGGCGTTGCCGTCCGGCCTGGGAGATGGCGTTTCCGCCCGCTCAAGCAACCTCCGCATCGTCAGGAAGAGGCCTGTACGTTTCCTGCACCTCCCCCTCTCATTCGGCTACCCAGAGATGATTCCTTCATTGTGCCATCGTACAGTCTCGATGTGCTGAATTGTCAATTGGATTGTGAAATTCGCAAAGGTTGATGCAATTGGGACGTAATTCTTGTGCTGAATTGCTAGTAGTAAATCAAAATTTGAAACCCTTGTGCATTCAACTGTTCAACCATCATCGGTGCGGCCCTGCTGCTGTTTCTCTTTTTCTGTTGCTAGCACGCATAGTTCAAGCAACTTTGTTTGATCAGGTGGAACAGTGGATCCATTCAAATTGTCTTTTGATGATTAATTTTGTAAGGTGCAAACTTCGTGCCTCTTTCAGGATTGCTAACTATATAGCTTATATGGCTTGTGTGCATCTTATACAATTTTTATTTGCACCGTATTAAGTATAACTAGATTCATGTTTTTGAGTCCTGTCTAGCCTCATTGTCACTTCTCACTAGTCACTAGTGCTATTTTTCATTTACCACTAGCGCAACGAAAACATGTTTACTGTTACTTTGATCGTAAGTGAACCAGAGACAGCTTAGGCCGTGCCAGGATCCTTGTTATTGTCAAGTGAAAAGGTATTTCTTTGGGTTGTTATGGGTGCTTGACAATACATGCCTGATTAGAGGACACACTTCTACAAGGACAGCCGTCAAATGTGTTGCCACTATCCATTGGTTGTGAAAGGATGATTGTATTTGATACGGCCCTTTTTTACTGTCGTTCTTGTATATAATATGCACCTCTTGTCCATATATCTGTGATCTACTCTAAACTACAGCTGTTTATTCATGCAGTTTGTTGCAAGATTAACCACATACATCGTCCAAACTTTTGAAAAATGCAACCCTGAGTTTAAGTACTCAGATTCACTAAATCACAAGCGATTCCTCACCAATCCTGCAATTCCGGTTCACAACCATGGTCATGACAACGCAAATTCTGACCTCATTTTGTATGTCAACCTGGAATTGGTTAATGAAAAGTCAAGCCGGAGGTTAGTTTTCTTCTCTATGTTGTTTACACCAATTCATTCCACAATATAAGGCCTTTTACTCTGGGGTTTCCATTTCACAATATACCTACTAGCACTAATGTAGTGATAAGAAAGAGACTAGGTGGTTATACTATGCTGTATAATGCGTATATGTGTGTTCATTTGGCATCAAAGTTCCCTTAAACTTATTGCCTCCTTAGCTTCACTGCTCCACTACTATTTGGCTTTGTCATTTGAGTTCCGGACTTTTAAACTATGCACATCAGTAAGTTAAAATGAACTTATTTTTCACATTTTGTTAATTAGGTACATTGTCCAAGAAATGCTTGGCCAAGGTACCTTTGGACAAGTTACGAAATGCTGGGATGCAGAAACCAGCAGTTATGTTGCCGTGAAGGTTATTAAGAACCAGCCTGCCTTTTACCAGCAGGCTATCATGGAGGTCTCTGTATTGGGATTGGTATGACTCTAAAGTGTAAACTGCGTGTTGGTATTTGCTTTTGCTGTATGCATGTAAAAATTGGCATTGCAACTGTGACTACAATATTGCTTGCAGTTAAACGAGAAATATGATCCTGATGATCAACACCACATTGTCCGGATGCTGGATTTTTTTCTCTACCAAAATCATTTGTGTATAGCCTTTGAAATGCTTGGTCACAACTTGTAAGATTACTTTCATTTAACTTATCTTCATTACTAACTATCTGCATTAAATTCGATTCATGCGGTGACATAAACCTGCATTTTTCTAGGTATGAGCTGTTAAAAAGGAATGGCCTAAGAGGTTTGCAAATGAAATATGTCCGAACTTTCTCAAGACAGGTGTCTTGTCATTTTAATACGTTGAATGGATTTTAAATATATTTATTGCAATATATGACGTGCATACTATTTTCAGATATTGGATGCATTGATTGTCATGAAAGATGCTGCCATTATTCATTGTGATCTAAAACCAGAAAACATCCTCATAGCTCAAACGTGAGTTGCTTCTTATCAATATCAGTGCCGGTGTTCAACAATCCTGTAGCCTGATTACTATGTGATGACTTTTGTCTTTTGCAGTGTAAAAACAGCAGCTGGAGTGAAAGTAATTGATTTTGGATCAGCGTGCATGGAGGGTAAAACGATTTATTCATATATTCAGGTTTTGTTTGAACTCACTCAGAAATCAGAAGTCTAATTTTGTGCTATAGTAGTAATTGTTGATTTCAAGTCGAGCTTCTACTGTTTCCTTTTTCAGAGCCGTTATTACAGGTCCCCAGAAGTACTTCTTGGTTATCCGTATCCTATGTGGCATCGCAACAATCAGATGCATTATCTATAGTCACACAAGCTCATAGTGCATAAATTGTTCTGCTTTTGTTATTCTATGTAGGTGCCTTATTATGAATTGCAGCTTAGTGGATTTTCACTTCTGAACTTGTGCGCTTAACAAATGCTAGATATACTACTGCCATTGATATGTGGTCATTTGGCTGCATTGTTGCTGAGTTGTATATTGGTGTACCTTTATTCCCTGGATCATCAGAATATGATGTCCTTTGCCGTATGATCGAGATTCTTGGGTTAGTACTTCCTGCTGAAAACTTATGTCTTAGTTTTAAGTTTTGTTTAGTAATTTTATGGGAAAATGACCTACTCTGGATTAGGTGGTAACTGTTTGAGCTCTTTCACTTAAATTAAGAAAATTTGAACTTTGTAAATATCTGTTTTCTCAAAATTCAACTATAAACAGTGGGCAACCACCAGATGATCTACTACGGGAGGCTAAAAACACTGGAAGATTTTTTAAGCATGTTGGAAGTGCCTATCCTGGTAGTGAGCCACGGAATGGTGCTGGTAGTGCATACAGAATTTTAAGTCAAGACGAGATCAAAGCAGTAAGTTTTTATGGTTTTTTTTAAAGTCTTTCCTTAAGTATTTTCAATACCATGCCTTATTCATTACCATTTATACCCACTTTATATCCTTGCAAATACAGAGGGAATCCAAGAAGCCAGAGGTAGGGAAATGGTATTTCCCTTGTGAAAGGCTCGACCAAATCATATATAAATACCCTTGGAAGGAATTGAATCAGGAAAATTTGCCAGGTTTATACTGGAATCCTTTCTTTTCCTTTTTATGGTCCCAGTGATTAGTGTTTCTTCATCATGGTAGTTTTGGTGCACCGCGCACCCAATGTTTTTTGTTTTGTTTTGAGAAAAGCGTCTCTCTTGCATGTCTTGCATGATAAATATTGCATACTAAATGAGTAATCTAGTGGCACTTCCAAATTTTTTTAGTTTGTAACAACTCTGGGGATGACATGGAGGTCCCTTGACCATAAAAATTCCTATAGTGCAGTCACATGACTTTTCTTTTTCAATCGCAGAGCTGGTATTTGTATTTATTGGTGATGTGTGCACGAATATGGATTAGATGATGAGTATGCGGCTCACAGTGATTAGGAGAAAACAGTAGCCACATGTCTCAGCCATATTGTGTGCTGCTGAATACTCTTCATGCAGAATTCCTTGCATATACTGGAGTTACGTAGCACATTTGGTGCTCTATTAATAGCCACTTTGCAATGACAAGTGCAAGTTTCTGAAATGAACAAAAACATCCCCCCTCCCCCTCACACATGCGCGCGCACACACAAAAGCATAGTCCACGCCATTGAGATTGAAGCACGATATATTCTCATTTCTTGCACTTTTCAGAAACAGAAAAGGCTGATTGCTTGGTGTTGGTTGATTTCTTGAGAGGACTGTTTGAGTTTGATCCTAATAAGCGCTGGTCACCGCTGCAGGTATTTCAGTGATGATAATGGTACATTTTCTTTTTTGTGTGCAAAGTTCTCTTTGTAAAGTGTAAACTAGAATACATTTCAACCTTCATTCCTGGAAGCTTTTTTTATGTTCTGAAATCCTTGTATTACAATAGTTAGAAATGTTCCAATGACTGAGGTTTACGTTTTACACTTTTACTCTATTTCTGTGACCGAATTTATTTCTTGAAGAATCATTGGATCTACTTCACAAATCCAAAACCTATTTCAGGCCTCATATCATCCATTCATCACTGGTGAAGCCTTCACTGGTCCTTATGAGCCTGCCCAGGTGACCCCACGAATTGTAAGTACAGTCTTAATCTAGAGTCCAGATAGCTTGCTACATTACTTGTTCTCCCATCCTACTTGTGATTTGAAACCTCCAGAAATTAACTTCAATTGTGTTTGCCCCTGGCCTCATCAGCTGAGTGGAGACATTTGTACATTTTCATTTCTTATTATATAAACCATGAAGCTGTGTTTCTTACTCTTGAAAGCACTTATCTTTTTAAGATAAATAAGATTGCTAGTAGCAAATATGCTCCAAAAAAGTATGTGACAGAAGATAGTATGGTTTATAAGTCAAGCATCTTATGTCTTATTTTGTGTTTTAGCCTGTAGGCCGTGCTGCAGTAGTTGACCACAACCCAGGAGGAGGTCACTTGCTGGGTGCTGGTCTTTCTCCTCAGGTTGTACCTATTTTTCTCTTATGCTTCTATGTAATTGGCAAGTTGTAAGATATTCCTATAACATCTTATTTTCGGCTTTTTTTAGGTTGGAAGCATTAACAGATGCCTACGATTTAATAATGCTTTGCCACCAAAGATGCCCTTTTCATATGGAAGTAGTTGTGGCAGTTTTGGTAGCCATGGTAGCTTTAATGATAATGCTGGTCCCACAAGTAGCTATGGAAGCTATGATTTTAACAATGTCAACATATATAATTCACCAATGGATCCTCCTGGGTTTAATTTACATTCACAAGTTGGAGGGTCATTTCTAGGATCTAGTCCTGATGTTCGTCGAAGACCTCATCTCTCACATGGCGGCATTCGGTTAAGTCCTGGGGGTCTGGGGCCTATGTCTCTTGGCTCCAGTCCATTGCAATTTACACCACCAAATTCCCAGATGCAAATCCCAACAGGTGCTAATGGAAAGTATGGTGCCTCTCCTTCAAGAGGTGCTCATGGCTCCTCGTTGGGAAAGGCTGCTGCTGTTGGCCAATACAATAGGAGGAGAGATCAGGGTTATCCACCTATGCCAATGCCACCACATGAGCACACATCTCAACTGATTCAGGGATACCATGGAGATGGTGTCAGCGCTGCTCACTTTGATGCATATAGCCTAGGAAATTCTGGCTACCGACACAACACACTCCCAAATTCTGGTCATTATAGCTGGAGACAACAAAGAGGTGTTGGCAGTAGTTTCACTTCGGACCCTTCTTCTAGTCATGGTTCTTTTCCACCCACCAACCACAATGGCTTTCCTCCTCTACACTCCTCCGATGTGTCAGCAGCAGATACATTGCCCTCCACCTCATCATTGCCAGATCCAGCCGATTGGGATCCGAACTACAGGTAGGTGCATCTTAGAGTTATTTCTTGGTAACATAGCATACACCATGAATATCTTTTTGGTATTATAATGTGCAGTGATGAGTCACTCCTGCAAGAGGATCGTTCATTGTCAGATGAGTTGAGTGGTCTTCACTTGAGAGCTGCAAGTGGTCAAACAAATAGATCTAGCAGATTGGGGTCTATCCAAAGTCATGATGTGGCAAGTTCAAACACACCATCATTGAACCAAAGGTATCATACTATTTCTTATGTGCTCAACCGTTTCGTAAAGTTTATGTATCAGAAGTTACCCCTCTTTTGAATGCTTGCTTCTGATTAACAACCAGTAGGGTTGCATTGGTGTCACCAAATTTTACATTATGCTGTTGACCAATTCTCAATACGTTTAATAGTTTTGCATCTTTAGGAGAAACACTACTCAAATTTTCACTTTTAGCTGTGCTGCTGGTTTATATAATTATATTGCATCCTTGCATGCCTTCAAGGAACTATCATCGTTGAAACTGATGTTCCACATAAAAGTAGCAGTTATTTTCTCACTTCTTTTTCATCTATCATCGTTGAAACTGATGTTCCACATATAAAAGTAGCAGTTATTTTCTCACTTCTTTTTCATCTAAGTTTTCCTGAATCTATGCACAAAGAATTCACTTTTACATTTACCCATGCATATCCAAACTGCCCTTCAGATAGTTCCAGTGGAATTGTTGCTTGTGAATTTGGGGGACACCTTTCAGCTCTACTTTATCACTGTTGGGTTGTGTGTTTAATGCCTTTCTAGAAGCTGAACCATTTATGATAAAAAACATGTTAGATAAGTGATTATGCACTTGCTTTGTCTTCAGGGCTGAATGACGCTTGCCATATATATACACTTTTTTTCCCCAATCGATCTTACATAAGGAGGCACTTTCCCCTCTGGTTGAAAGCTAGCTTTAGTGACCACTAATTACTATACATGTTTCTGCTGCAGAAGTGGGCACCTATTTCATGTATCATCTCTCAGAGAGAGTTCACATCATCCAGGTCATGTCACATTGGATGGTTATAACCATGCAAATTATTCTCAGCAAAGTTTCCCAAGTTATCATGGTCAACCATTTCAGCAGTACAACAACATGACTTCTAGCTACATCCGTCCGGCAAGGCCTCACCACAATAGTTGGTCTGTCTGGACTGATTATAGCCTGGCGGATCCTCCACCCGCTACTATCGGTGATGGAATGCCCTGGGGTAATTTCCATGATTTCATACTTAAGATTTGTCTTATATGTGTGGTTTACTATGCATAGTTAATGTATTTCCTTCCACTCATCTCCTTTTAACCTTTGACCATAGTTAAGTCACGCTTCAGAAATTTAATTGGTATTTTCTTGCTGTCATCCCATCTCAACCAGTCTCACAACGTCATTTTTGCACTCTTATTGCTTTACTATTAAGATTCAGAAAACTGATGTTGCAGTACACCTCATTAGTTGAATCGGGTCACATACCAAAAGCTCCCCACACACATGGTGGCGTCTGGGGAAGGGATTTTCTAGACAGTCTCACCCATTGTTTGCATAGTTCTTAAAAGAGGGCAGTTCAAATCCACGGTCTTCAGGTCACAAGTGGAGAGACTGTACCACTATGTTAGCCCTGGCCTTCACACTCATTAGCTGAATCACTAGAGAAAAATAGAAATGTTTCATAGTAATGCGCTAATGCTCAAATCCTACAGTTTTGCCTGTTTTTCTATACACATGCGATTGGTTAGAAGTTGTTATTATTAAATGTCAGACCTGTTGCATGACAGCTTTTTTTATAAAGATTGCATGACAGTTCAGGTGATATTAAGGTCCAGTTTGGCAAGGCTTCTACGAACTCCGACCCCTACTGCAGTCGCAGCATCTCCCATGAGCTGTTTTTCTCTTTCTAAAATGAAGTAGGAGCCACCGATTCTACTGTAGCTGGAGACATAGGGAATAGAAGCCTTGCCAAACAGGGCCTAACCTGTAGTTACTCATGTCTTGCTACACAATTATATTTATTCTCAGAAACACTTTATCTTGATATCCTATTGTGCATTTAGACTAAGCTTAGAAGTTACTCTCTCTGTTCCAATTATAAGTCATTCTAGCTTTGTCATGGGTCAAACTTTTCTAGCTTTTACTAAGTTTATAGAAAAATGCACAAATATCTACAGCATCAAAGTACTTTCATTAGATACACTATGTAATATGTATTGGTTGTGGATTTATTCGATACATAGATGTTAATATATTTTCTATAAATTCCGTCCAAGTTAGGTAAGTTTGACTTAGGACAAAGCTAAAACGGCGTATAATTTGTAACAGACGGGGTACTATTATATCTGCATTTCAATTGGCATGCATTTGAAACTGTAGCAAGAGTCTTGCTTAAACGTCACTAAAGCATAATACTAATGCAAATAAGTCATCATTATGCAGGAGGGAGAGCTGGTCATTCCTTTGCAGCGAGCGGACTGCCACCTTCCGTTGCAAGGAAGGATTTCGGGAGGATCTTTTAGTGCTTGAAATGGAGGAATGCGGAATGCCACCAAATTGATGGCATCAGTTGTTTGCATTTGCAATTCCGGTTTAGATTGTTTGCGGGGCGGTTGGCTTTGCAATTTCTTGCATTCCTCCGATGTTTGTCTCCCTTGGATACTGTGATTCACAATATTATATGGGATGGGATATAATTATAGTGTTTGTTCTTTGTTATACCTGCACGAACTCCACTGGCAAAAGGCAGTGTGCTCCTTGGTATAAATCTTGCGAGTTCGAGGCTTGGGGCATTTTTCTGTCCCGGTTGTTGTCTTCTTTTTCATCTGGTTATCTTTTAAATTTTACATTTTTTTTGGTAGAGGGTTCGGAGCTACTTCCTGAACATGACTAAGAGTCAATGCCACCTGGTCATAAGTACTTGTGGGTGGTGATGTGTTTGCTTTTGTTGAAGGATTGGTATGCTGGAGTGCATTTTGAACTTTTGCGTTTCTACAGCAGGATTTTTCTAGAGGCGAACATGCGTTATGTGACTACTAGTTTGGCATCGTTGAGCGAGGTCGAGCTGGTCAAGCTGTTTTACGATTTGTGTCTCAATTCACGAGCCTTTTACTCCTCCGTTCTTTCAATTTATGGCCGTTTGATTTTTTTTACGCTAAATTTGATTTACTTGTCTTATTAAAAAATCATACTTATCATTAATCTTCGTTGTGATTTAGTTTAGCATATAGCTTGATTTGAATTTTTTTTCAAATAAATGTCAAACTTAGTGTTTTTAAGTCAAATGACCTATAAATTTAGACAAATAGAGTAGCATTGAACACTCGACTCATGCCAGACAATGATCTTATATGTCAATGTGATTTGAGTGAGAAATTCTAAAGGTTTACTCCTCTAACATCAGAGTGCTCACGAATTGGGCATGAAGTTTCGAAATCTCTGGTGGGTTATGTGAGGGTGAGGCGAGGAAGGGTGCTGCAGCGTGACCCACAGGTCAGCTTGTAGGGCTGTTTGCTTCACGCCCGTATTGCGAGGGGTGGGTGCGGTGGCGCGACGCAGGGGACAGCGTGTACCACGAGGTTGCTGTATTGCCAGTTGGTTGGTCACTTCATACTTGGCCTCGACTGGCACAGGGATACATATAAGGAGGTCATATACCTGTTATAATAGGAATAAGTTCACTTTTGGTGGCCTATCATCTATCACGTTTGTCTTATTGTAGTCCCAACGAGCATTTCATCCACACCAGACACCCGAACTCGTATAACTAAACACCTAAATCTGCTTTGAGTGATATTTTGATGATGCGGCCCGGTTTTGACTTGCCATGCTAGCATTGATCGGCCATGTTGGCGCTGACCGGACCACGCTGTCTTCCTATTCTCCAAGCCGGTCGCCAGCACCTCCCCTCTGCCTCTCCCAATGAGGCCTCCCCTCCGTGCCCGCCGGCGTCTCTTCTCCCCTCTACGCCCGCCAGCACCCCCTCTCCCCTCCAGCACCTCCTCAGACAAACGTGATAGATGAGAAACCGAAAGCGGACTTATTCCTTATATATATAAGGTGAATTAATATATTAATATGCTGTAGAAGTAATATGTGCCGCCTCACTTCTCAATGTGGCTCCTGTGGGTATTAGACGAATAAACATGGTTGTGCAACATAGGAAACAGCTACTACCCCTTGTGCTGTACCTACCGTAGGAAGCTGCATCCATCTTCCGGCAGGTCGGCAGTCGGCACCAGCCGAATTAGCCGCCGGCACCGTGTCTTATTCATGACATCATGAAAATCAATGGCCAATCAAGGCATTGTCCCCACAGCGATCAATACTGGAGCGTCAAATGTAGTAACATGACGAATAGCAGAGCGAAGTGAGGTCGCTGTAATTGCTATGCTTGTGATTCATCCTCGTAGATCCGGTTGTGACAGGTGGAGTCACAAGGGTAAGGGCAGTCGATCTTCTGGAACGGGCTGTGACCGAAGAACCAGTTGCCTACCGCGTCCGCTATTGTCTGCAAACGAAAACATCCCCAGTCAGATCAACACTGGACGCCCTCTAGCCGTGAAAGCCCAGTTTGATTCAGTGTAAAATGCAGGGTTCAGGGTTGTATGTTGCATTACTGTATTTCCGAGCATGGGGGAGTCAGATGAGAACCATAACTCCTGCGTCTCAGACTGGCAGTGCACGTAGCATGAGTTTATGAACAATCCTCTGGAGGCGGAGTTCCCTTGTTCAGCTACCGCCTTCAGAAAATCATCCCTGAATCCTGCACCATACGTTGAGCAATACGTCTAGTTAAGCATGGTGAGTAGCAGGCCTGTTGGAAAATAAATTAAGACGCACTAGGATCAAGACCAACCCTGCAATACCCGAAGCTGAGCGGCAGAACACTGGTCTATGTCATGTTTACAGCTTTGCCATGTACCATGACGGTCGGCAACTCCTGGCACCAAAATATTCCTTACCTGCAGCAAGCATGCGCACATGATGGCAACGCCAAAAAGATTGATAACTATAATGAAATATACACATTTTTACAGTTATGAAAAAGCTCCTCGGATAATAACCTGCCATGAATCATATGCCGCGTTGAGGATGAACAGAGGAGTCTGTATCTGTTTCACCTCATTCTGGGGGAAAAAGCACTGCATCCAAGCAACATGTTCTTTTTGAGTCTGTGGAGTCTGTTATCTTGGCTACATGTGGATTGTAATGCTGCTTGCAATTTACAGCTTACCATTCCTGGAGGTAACATTGAAGTGCATGGAGACGGTAAATTCTTCGCAGACCCCTAAGCCGTTTGAAAACACTTGTAATTAGGTTTGGACAAATGGCAGAAATAGCAGATGGACAGCTCATTCTGCATAATGAAATTAATTTTATTCTATATTTATCTAATCAGCTGAATTCAAGCACAGGAGTCATCTGGATAAGTTTCAGTTAGTTCCACACGATATTTATCAATTATCAGTACGAATGGTAAGCAAAAGTGCATACATGTGTTGTAACCACATCGTTGAAAAAGGCAGCAATGTACCCCACTCCAGCAACATCTTTCCTGTCAGCACAAGATCAGATATGTTAGAAAAGAATTTCAATGTACAGAAAGCCTATATGAGAAAGTTTGTTTTGTTTTCCAGGGGATGCACTTTGTATTTTTTTTAATGTGAAGCATATTTAAAAGGCTTAAAAATCACACGCCCTGTTTCTTTTTGGCTATGAGCTAGCTAATAGTACAAGTGCTATGTGCTTACTCATTGATGAAGAAACCAGCATCAGAAAGACATTTTACTCTGGCACCCAATGGTAGGAGGTCATGGAATCTATCGCAGTGTAGTATGGAGGTTAAACCACCAGCAGAACAGCCTGAAATTAGAGCCTGGCACAATTTAGTTAGTCTTGCAAACCCTTGCGTTTGCCTAGAAATATGCTTGTAGGAATCCATACGTTTTCAGCTTTGTCCATCCCTTTGGCAAGCAGGTCCTCCATGACAGCCTGCCATATCCTTGCTCCTCTATAGTATAGCTTTGTTGTCTGAACAAAAGGAAAAGGAGGAGGAAAACAAAGGTGGGTGTTCTTATAATACCAGCTGATAAGGAAAAAAACCAGAGAAGTAAGGAATTGTTGACTATGAACTCACAGGATCCACTTTCTCGACATCACCGGTGAAAGAAGAGCCATCACAGTACCGAACCTTGACCCTGTTCCAATTGTAAAAGTCTGGTTTCGATGCGCGCACAAAGCATTCAGCGCGTGAAGCTAAAGCCTAGGATTCTAGGCTGTCTAAATTGCTGCCACAAAACGAAGACGACACGGTCGGCAGCATATCATACAGAGTAACTTTTACCTGGGTTGTAATCCGGTGTGTCGCTGAGGATTCCAGAGAAGGCGATCTGCGTCGCCATCTCCTTGGACGACCCCAACCGAGTGCGCTTCCGCTGCAGGCAGGTGGTGACATTGTTGCACCACCCTCCCCCCTGTCAGCAACCGAGTGAACTGAGCATACCTGAAGCAGGTCACCATTCTCAAATTGCAGGCTGAATTTGAAAACAAACCAACCAACCTCGAAATGGACCAGCCAGCTGTTCTCACCGGAGCCGAAGCCGCGGGCGAGGTGATACGCCGGCGCGCTCCCGTCCAGACACACTAGCGATCGAGAAACACTCTACGTCAGGCGCACGCTGAGCAGACATGCCGCGTGACAGGACGGGAGAAAGAAGGGAAGGACTCAGACAGTGGAGCTTCCGAGACTGCGCGCTCACCTGCTCCTTTGGCCACCGCGCTCTCTACGTAAGTGATGTCCACGAGGACGCCGTCCACCGTGACGAGCGCCAGCGCGGAGAGGCAGACCAGGGCACAGAACATGGTGTACAGGTTCCTCCCGCTCGCCATCCTGAGGACGAGCAGGAGACGGGACGGCGCTGAGAACAGGTTGCGGAAGCACGCACGCAGACGCAGTGACGCAGACAGACGCAGGAGAGAGAGAACCAACCGCCATGGGAACGGGACGGGAACGAACCTGGAAACCGCCGTCCGTCGCGCGGCAGGCGCCCCCGAGCGGCGGCTCACGCCCGGTGCGGGAGGGGTGGACGGTGGAACCAAAGCAAACGGCGCGGCGCGGAAGGGGTTCCCTTCTCCCCCGCTGCGTCGTTCTTCCGGGTTCCCCCACCGCGTGCGTGACTGGCGCCAGCCGTCGCCGGGCCTGGGGCGTCTTTTGTGCCTTCGCTTTTGCGGTGCCCGGGACCTGGGTGTATCCGAAGCGAGCATTGAAGCGCGCGCGTACGCGACGCGACGATCCTGCCATCAATGGCTGCCGTTTGTGCTGTACAGCAGCGTGGACGCTGTGGCGAGGACTGGGCCTGGTGAAATGAATGGCGGGGACTCAGAATCGAAAAGCTATGGCCGCTTGTAAGCGGATTTTGGACCAACCACCGAAAAATCCCACCCCAAACGCGTTGTTTCTCCGGTAAACCTGTTTCCCACCGAATCGACCAAATCGACGGTCCAGTACATTCTCACTTTTCCCCAACCCCGACTTACGAGCGGTCTGCGAGCGAACGCGGTCGATTCTCCGCTCCGTTCCGCAAGGAGAGCACTAGGGTTGGTGCCGCCGGCCGTCTCCGCCCCCGACTCTGCCCCGGACTCCCGCGGCGCCTCCTCCTCCCGCCGGCGTCGCCTCCGCTCGCAGCGCCTCCTCTGCTCCCGCCGGCGTCCCCTCGGCTCGTGCCTCCTCCTCCTGCTCCCGCCGGCGTCCCCTCCGCCCGCGGTGCCTCCTCCTGCTCCCACTGGGAGGAGCTACATGCACGGCCCTCCGCACGCCTCCTAGCCGCCGCTGGGTTGCCTCCTCTGCGCCGCCAGGTCGCCTCCTCCACACGGCCTCCTCGCCGCCGCGGAGGCTCAGCTGGACACGGGAACACGGGGCGGCGTGAACACGGGAGGAGCTGGAGCCCAGATCCACTTGAAAATAATTGAGGTTGCCAAACACCTCGCTTTTTCACATAGCAGATTCTCCAACGAGCAGCTTTTGTGAAAAACTTGTTTTTTACATAAGCGAGACCCACAGAAGCGAAAACAAACAGGGCCATGGTCCTGTCGTCCAGCACTGCGTCCACCATGCTCGTAAAAGAGCACGCTGTAGATAGATAAAAAATTTAAACATGGACGATTGGATGGACTCTCGGGTGAATATAATCTAAGTGGTAACCATAGTTTCCAGGCTTGAAATAAACACTATTATGTTTTATTGCCCAACTTCTTAGTGAAGTACTATCTACTAGTTTTTTTAGGCTATCATTAACGGACCCTCCATCCCACCACTAATATTTTAAATTCATCTTTGTTTATAATGCGTGTATAGTGTTTTGTATTTCCACTAGGCTTACTATAGTGGTTGCCTCAATTTGAGGACCGCCTCTGTAGACGTAGTATAGTTTGAATTTGAGAAATGTGATGAGTATATCGCTGGAGATGGCCTTAGGCTTTCAGTGAGCGCACGACCTTAATCTGTCTGTAACTTTGCCTATGATTTGGTGGTCACTTTTCTTACCATAGTACGTGTGGCAAAACTAACATTATAAATCTTAGGCAAGAATGTGTGGCAAACTGAGTTATCAACCAAATATGCCCAAACTTCAGTAGAACCTCTTCAAGGGGTGTTTGGATTAGGATAGAGGTTAGAGTTGGGATTGGAATAGAATAAGGTATGGGATTGACATTTGCACTCACATGTATTTTCCTATCCACACATATTCAAACAAAGGGTAGAGTTATCCCACGCTTCATTTTCTTATCCTATCCTTCTTTTTCCACAATCCAAACAGACCATCATTGTATATCTACACCTCTCATATCTATATCCATAACATATCCGCTGTGTACTCTAGAAGCTGGGTACACAGTCTGGGCATCGATGTGTACTCTCATGGAGCAAAAGGTGGACATCGATAGATAGAGCTTGTCTTAGAGGTTAGGGTGAAAAGGGTTGAAATGATGAGGAGTTCTAATTTTTCTCGAACGAAATAAAAATGGTATGCTCATAGATGTTATGCACCCAAGTGATAAACTATAAAGTAAAGAAACCATTGCCTCAATATTGATCATGAATCATATATATACAGCTTTTTTACATTAAGCGTTTATATAATTTGACTAACATCGTCTTGGTTCATGCCTAACATTGCCAAGCCGCAAGCTAGACATGCCATAGTTTCTTAGATTGATGTTTAGTTCGTTGCCACGGTTTTGGCTTATCACAATTTTTAGCCCCATGATTCATGTGTCATAGTTTTTCTTTTTGCCAAACTTTGTCTAGCTCCAATTTTGTTGGCTGCACCTTTTGCGGCAGCCACAATTTGAATAAAGTTAGTAGTGCCATAGTTAGGCATTAAACAAACAGGTTCTAAGTTTTTTTTAACAAAATGAACATTGTATGGTCAGATGGAAGTGTTCCAACTGAAAACAAATTTAATTCAAAGGATATCGCTGGGTGTAATAGCTTTATTGAGTTGTACATGAAGAGAAATGTCAGTGGGTGATTATTGGCGAAATATGGAATCTCTCATTAATGATTACTAGAAGAGACTAAAATTGCCTGGATAGCAGCGGCTGGGCGTGGGTCCGACCCTGGGGCAAACAAAGTCGTGCATGTTGCATCCGGTAGGATCCATGCTCGACGGTGATGCCAATGTGATGGACAAACCACCGGTATAACACGGTTCGTCCTCTACTAGAAACAAAACGCCAGCTCCGGTCTCTATGGTCCTTCTATGGCGATAGCTTTACATGTGCCAGAAAGAAAAGGGCGCGTGCACGTGGCCACAGTGAGCCGCCATGTCGATGACCGGTGGACCTCGGAGCATTACCGCCGAGACCCGGGCCAGATGCTGCAGAAAGCCGGGCCGATGCCCTGCCTCTGCAGCGTGTGCAGTTGTTGCACCCTGCAGGTTTCGGCTGCCCGAGAGACCTGTGGTACGCATGTGACTGGTTGTACGCAGAGATGAAGCACACCTCATCGTGACGTCCCTCTTCCTCGGGACAGACAGAGTGAAAAGGCTTGTGAACGGCCGGGCGGCGCGTTCCGACGGACAGCGACGGTCCGTCGGGGCGCGCGCGCGCGCGTGCGTGCACGTCATCGCCGTCGTGCGCAAGCACACTGGCACATAGCCCGGGTCCGTCGTTCCCTGCGCGAGCCGTGGTGGACGAGAAGAGGTCACGGGTCAATGCCGCTGCAGCCGGAAAAAAGACCAAGAAAAGGACTGGATGGACGTCGCGAGATCTCCCAGTCCCAGCGCCCATTCGGACCGCCGTGTCGGAAGACCATGGCGGTGTCTCACGGCTGACGTGGCGAGCTGCACTGCCCGTGTGGACAGCAGCAAAGCCATTCACACACCCGGGCGCGTGTGAAACGGTGAATCTGAGGCGCCGAGGCTGTCGAGAAGCGTCAGCGCGGCGACGGGAAACACGAAAGGCAAGCTAGGGGAGGGAGGGAAACCGACGGCCGCTGCTGCGGGCAGCAGGCAGGCCGCTGACCGGGGTGCTCTCTCTGCCCCGGCGGCCGTGACGCCACCCCACGCGGTCTCGCCTTCCACATTCACCAGCTGCAGCACGCACGCGTTTCCTTTATTTACTCTCGTCGCGTCGCGCTCGCGCCACACCTGGGATTGGGAATGTAAGATCTGACGGCGCGCGGGTCTGCGACTGCAAGGACGGGGGAGAGCGCCAGCGAGGGAGAGCCTCGCCGTCGCCGGCCGCCGGCCGCTACAACACAAGGTCGGTCTCGTTCCTCTTCCTCCGCATTCACGCCCTACTCCGCTGCTGAGACATGACGTTCTCGACGCCATGGTTTCTGTTCAAGACGGCCGAGAATCAATCGCAACAGGATCGGTGCCTCACACGTTTCGCCTTTTGTAACGAACGCGTCGTTTTCACTTTCACCAGGGGAACATAAAAGCACCCGGCATCCCTTCCTCTGAGGAGTCGGCTCGGCACTCGGCACGACACGAAACATGCAGAGCCAGCAGCTCCCTGGGTCCGAACCAGGCCGAGCCACCCCGCGCAGAAAGAAGCTCAAGAGACCGGCCGATCAGTCGGGACACGAGGAACCCGACGACGACGGCGGCGGCAGGAAGGCGAGGGCCGCGCAGACGTCGGCGGCCGGCACGTCGGCCATCCGCGGCCTGCTGCGGGAGTTCTTCGAGCAGCAGCTGCGCCTGGACGTGCAGCGCCAGGAGATGCTGGAGCGGCGGGCGCGGGAGCGGATGCTCTTCGAGGAGCAGTGGCGGCAGTCGATGCAGCGGATAGAGCGGGAGAGGCTGGTGCTGGAGCAGGCGTGGGTGGGGCGGGAGGAGCAGAGGAGGATGAGGGAAGAGGCCAGGGCCGAGACAAGGGACGCGCTCCTCACTAGCTTGCTCACCAGGCTCTTGCAAGGAGATCAGTAGAGGCGTAGACTCCAGCGCGGTTTTAGTTGGCTAGGATTGCTTTGTTCATTCATCAGGTTTACATGGAAACAATGCTAGCTAGGTGAGTGCAGATGAATGTGAATCAGTAGGATTCTTAAGCTCTAGGGTATCAGGTTGCAAACTGGCATGCTCCAACCAATACGCTGTCATAACAGCTTTTTTGTTTCCCTGAAAATGATGTATTTCCTGCTGGAAATGAAGGAACCCAACAATGAATGGGCAGCACAAACTGAAAATATGCGCTAATCCGAATAAGGCAAGGGAATCCACCAAGCTATCATTTATCTTTTTGCCAAGGACTGTCTAGATACAGGTTTAGAACAGCAGACGATCAGCTGGACAGGTGAGAGATCAATCTGGGCGATAGGTGTTAGTAGCAAAGTATGCATAAGCAAAATACATGGCATACCTCTAACAAAATCTATAGACTTCTGACGATTTTCTATGAAGTTATAGAGCCTGTAAACTACTTGTGAGCATAGACCATCAGAACTCTTCAGTCTTCACTCTACCACGCCTCAGCATATCATCCTCATTATCAGTGTCACTACCTTGCGAGCCATCAGAGACTACGCTATGACTTTCCTGTACCATAGAACTCGCAAAACCATCCAATACATAAGGTTCAATTATTTTCCAGAAAGAATCAGCATTCCTTCCTTGGAAGCCTATCCAAAAGAATCTTCCTTTCCTCTTCACTTTACATGTTAAAGATTGTGCTTGCATGGAGTTCACAATTCTCTCAACACCATCAATGTTGCCGCCACTGACCTTAAGCACAATATCACCTGATTGGAGTCTGAAACCCCCAAACATGAACCAGTATGCAAGAACCCGTGGCGATAGCCACCTATGGACAAGCTTTGGGAGAACAGGCTGGCCTTTCAGAAAGAACTGATTTGCAAAGAAACCAAAATGCGCATGAGGTATGGTGGAAAATCGATAAGGGATCTCATTCTCATCATTGAGTGATCTGCATGCTGAAGGCAGCCATTCGAAGAAACGTTCATGAATATGCACCCTTAGAACTGAATGAGCATTAGAATCTTCCTGGAACTTAAAGTTGACGGCGTGGACCCCTTTCTGTGGATGAGATTCTATTTGAGTGCCTCCAAGGAGCAAACCAATCAAAATCTCACGCTGCTCTTGATCCAACATCATGCTCACAGGTTTTGGTGGCTTCACAACTTTCTTGCTACTGAGAAGACCACTTTGAAGTTTCTCTAAAGAATCCACAGGTACATCATACTTCTTTTTACGCATTAAATCATAAATGCCTTCAGCGTTCTGATAGTCCTCTGCAGAAAGATACCCTCTGAGCATGATGTTGCAAGACTTGGAGTTAGTACCTATCGTCCCATTTTTATGCATTTCACCAAAGATCTCCTCAGCCTTCGTGACATTTCCAATCCTCACAAGTGATTCCAGATAAATGGTGTACAATATTCTATTTGGACGACACCGGGCAAGGCATTTTGTGAATGTCTGTTCCAATTTGTCATGCATATCCAGATCCAGATACAAATACATCAAGTCAAGAAAGGCTGGCATCAGGTGTTTCATATGGCTTTCAATAAACTCTTCCATGAGTTTTTCTGCAATCTGTGTCTCTCTAGCTTTTGCCATTATCTCAATTATCTTATGATATGATGCAACATTAGGAGGAATGTTTCGACTCTTCATTTCCGTGAACATTTCTAGGGATTTCATAGGCTCGCCAGTCCGTGCATAAAGCTCCATTCGGCAGATATAAGCCTGAGCAGGAAGCTCACAACCACTCTGAAGAAGCCTATGCCATGTTGCCTCTGTTTCTTTAATATCTCCTTCCTTGGAAGAGGCCCTCATCAGGGACACCAGCACATCAGTACTCTCCTCAAATATGGCTCTCTTCATCTCATCCCTAAGAGCATTGATCCTGTCTCTATCAATGACATCTTGATAGCTGTGAAGCCAGATGAGCCCCACGTAAATATCCTTGTGCACCGCAAGGTTACTTGTGACTATATTGTGGTAGACATATTCAGCCTGCTTGAGATTGTACTTCGCTGTGCCTCCTGTCTTACTGACAAGTGCACGGAACAAAGAATTATGCAAGCTGAGGCGAGGCTTGTAGCCACCCATCTGTATCATCTGGTTGTAGATGGTGCATGCCTCCTCAATACAACGCCCCCCTGGCATGCTGAGATATGCAACCACCAGTAGGTGAAAGGTGGATTCAGATGGAACTCGGCCTTGCTTGACCATCGCGTCAAACATCTCTCGGCACTTCTCAACCTTGCCATCTCTGGCAAGACAATCAGCCACCTTTGTCGATAGCGCAAAGTTGAAGTGGTACCAGTGCTGCCGCACCATCCAGCTGTACACCTGAAAGTAATCATAGAACCACCCATATTTCAACCTATTGTGTCTTCTTTACAACTAGTGAACTAAGCAATTCGTCGAACAGTTCGTGAGCAAGAATGTTAACTAGTAATATTGTAATATTTACGACTAATGAACTAATGCAGTTGATCGAACAGGCCATGTGACTATTGGATTGGAGGAAGGTGACACTGACAGTGCGGGGGTACTGAGTACTGACCCGGAATGCGGCGTCGTTGTTGCGGATGCGGAGGCAATGGACGGTGATGTAGGTGGCATCGTCCTGGGTAATCCACTTACGCTGGGCATTGAGGATCCGCGTGAAGGTGGAGTGCTTGTAAGCGGGGAGCTCCTTGCAGAGCCAGGCGATCCTTGACCGCCTCCACTTCTCCGGCAACTCATCGAGCTCGAACACCTCCAGCTCGGGGGACCTCACCCCGTCCTTCTCGCCGGCCGCCGTTGCCCACGCCTCGTCCTGGAACAGGCCCGAACCGGACTCCTCTGCTTCCTCGTCCTTGTCCTCATCCTCGTCGTCAGACTCCAGCACGAGGGCCTCCAGCGCTGACGCTGCCCTTGGACGCGAGACAGCGAGGCGGCGCGCGAGAAGCGGTGGGGCGCCGAGGCGGACAGCGGGAGGAGGGGAAGCGAAGGGGAGGGGCAGGGCGAGAGGGCATCGAAGCGATGGGGATGGAGCGCCGCAGGCGCAGGTAGAGGCGGTGGCCATGAACAATCCACCGGGAGCTTCGCTTCGCTTCTCTGCCCAGCAGTCGCTGCTGCACGGAGCGCCTAATCTTTCCGCCACGGGATGAACATGGAAGGTGGATTGGCCTCTGCAGGATGCCTGGAGCCCGTGCAATCTCGTTCGTCAATATCCATTCGAACGCTTCGTATCAGAACCCAGGCATGCGAACCAGGCCACTTCTGCTTAGCATTGCCCAAGGGGCAAAAATTGCAAAAGCTTTAGCCCTTGTTTGGTTTGACCGAAGGATCGGAGAAAATTTAATTTTTTTCTATTCAAATTTGACTAGCAAAGATTAAATTTCCTCCGATCCTCTTTTCCTCTAACCGAAAACCCTTAAGCCTCGTTCGGTTTGCCCGGTTTTGGAGAGGATTGGAGATGATTTAATCCTTTTCTATTTAAATTTGACTAGGAAGGGATTAAATTTCTTCTAATTCTTCCCTTCAATTCTCTTAGATTTTTCCCTAACCGAACAAGCCCTTAGGGAGCAATTCATCCAAAATTATCCTATCTTTATCCTTGATTTGGAACTATTTACCCCACAACGACAACGACCAAATATTTAGGGAGTTTAGATTAATATAAATGAAAGCGTGTGCGCCGCAAGAGTATAGACGGCAGCAGTAGTTACAGGATTTTTTGTTGACAACCGGAAAAAAAGGATTTAGTACAAAAGCAGTAGCTCGCTCTGCAATTAGATCATCAGATCAGATCACTAATAGCAGAAGCAGTTTGTGCCTTTTATTCCATTTTTTTCCTGACGAAATCTACAACTTACACACGATATGGTGCAGAACGTTATAGGGAAAGAAAAGAAGATAATTGTAACTTCTCTAGTACCATTCCACATCCAGATCAGGTGCACATGTGATTTTCATTTTGTTTCTTTTAACCCTCATGAAATCTAATGTCCGTGTTTGGATTGTGCTCTCAGTCGCCTTTCTTGTTCTTGGCATAATAGTTCTCTATGGTAGAGAACCAATTCCATTGGAAACAAAGTGCTGCAAACCGCATCAGCCCAGTGCCTATCACCTCTACAAAAGCCATTAATGGGGAGCTCTGGGGGGATAAACCAGCAGTTGCTACAGCCAGCATTGCGCCCTCGAAGTTGCAGGGGACGATAAACTTTCCAGATTTGATGCCGTTGAGAGCCTTGTTTGCCACATCATTGGCCTTCATTCCACCAGACGATCCTGCTATGATGTTTGTCAATTCTGGCCGTCTCTTATGCTCTGAAACCAAACAAACAACATGCTCAGCATGCCGCAACAAAATGTGCAGACAGCGTCTTCAGAACTTGAAGGATATGTAGCGTAAATATCCCCACCCACCCCCACCCCATTTTGCCTGCTGTGCTGGTGCACTTGCGAAAATGACAGTATGGAACATGTGCCCAACAAAACAAACCGGTGTCTAAATTGTTCACTATAGCAGCATTTTTTTTGGTCTATCACTTTTGTGTCCTAATTTGCAGGCAAGGGTTAAGTGTTGAACCAATCAATTGCTTTCATTTAGGTGCTGAAGCGAGTGAAATACAATGTTTTCATTAGTATGGAGCTCTGAAAAATTCAAGGTTGCAAAGTTTAAAAGTTGCAATATGAAATGGAAGGAATAACACAGGCATTTGATGGTTTCACTAGTTGGTACAGCAGAGTTGAGCGAAAATGAGTAGGCAGTTGTTCAGTTCATAAGCAATAGCTCTATCTATATCACACCCGAGTAAAAATCCTCCCCACACCCAAACAGATTTTGTTCGTCAGATCTCAATCCAACAGTGAGATGACATTCTTCATCCTCCTGAGCTCCTCGCTTGCCAACAAGTTTCTTAGCTGCGCTTGCCCTTGCCGCACTGCCCCCTCCCTCCTTTCTACCATGTCTATTGTGTCTCCCGTCCCTCAATCTGCCAATGTGCCCACTCCCTTCTCCACCTCTTGCGGCTGGCCACCATTGCCGTGTCGCTGCCCCACCCACCAACCGCCCCCTCCGCCAGGCCAGCCGGCTGCCTCCATCCTACCCCCTAGCCACTAGGAGAACTCTGCCAACCCCAATCCCAACCCTAACCACCAAACATTGGCCCTGATCAGTTGTCGTTGCTGCAGATGCAGCTGCCAACTGCTCGTTAGTCTGCAGGATAAGCTGAGCTGCAGTTGCATCCATCACTACCAATCACTGCCACTAACCCCATCCTAAACCAAGCCATGGTGCATCCTTGCCAGAGCTGGGGAGTGGGGAAGACCATTCTCGACACTGGTCTGAGTCCAAATCCGGTGCAAAGAAATTCAGGTGGGAGGGGGCAAGAGAAAGCTCGGTTATAGCATAGCTTTCCCTTAAGCAACGCATACCTTCTTCCAAACCCGGGGTCTCAGTGTCAGGAGGGAAGATCAACGAGACATGAATGTTGTCCCTGATGACCTCATGCTGCAGTGCTTCCCCTAATCCCCGGAGCGCAAACTTGCTCGCTGAGTACGCAGTGTACCCGTAAATACCAACCTGCAGAACATATGCTATCAACAAGGTACAAGGTATAACTCTCCCAAGCACGCAGCGTTACATCGAGCACCTTAGCTGCATGTTTGGCGAAGCATCGAAGAACTACCTGGCCGGCCTGCGAGGACATGATGGCGATAGACCCCGGGAGGCGCGTCTCGCGGGTCCGCGCCCTCATGGCGGGGAGCGCGGCCTTGATGAGGTGGAAGGTGCCCATGAGGTTGATGTCCACCATCCACTTGATCTCCTCCATGTCCTGCCTCTCGAGCTCCTGCGGCACGAACACGCCGTGGTTGCAGACCAGGACGTCGACGGGGCCCGCCTCCTGGAGCGCGCGCGCCACGGCGTCCGCGTCCCGCACGTCGGCCGCGTGGACGCCGACGTCGTCGCGGCCCGAGTCGCGCTGGATGGCGGCGCGCGCCTCCTGCAGGCGGGCGAGGTTGCGGGCGAGGATGGAGACCCGCGCGCCCTCCCGCGCCGCGGCCGTGGCCATGGCGAGCCCGATGCCGCTGGACCCGCCCGTGATGAAGACGTGGCGGCCTTTGAGAGGGATCCGCGCGGCGCGGGGCCGCGCCAGGAAGGCGAGCGCGGCGAGGAGGCCGACGGGCGGGACCAGCAGGAGGAAGAGCGCCGCGGACATGGCGATGGGAGTGTGTTGAGTGCTGCTAGCGGTGGGGTTTGGGGGCCGTGGTGTGATGCGGGTCTGGATCGGGTTGGAGGAGTTAAAAGGAGGCGGGGCGGCCGTCGGAGTGGACCGGGCGGGGAGGCGCGCGAGGGGGCGGGGAGGCGAAGTGGTCAGATCTGGCAAGGACGACGAGACCGTAGAGTTGAAACGAGACGAGACATAGAGACCCCAGCAGTCAGAACTCAGAAGAGCCGAAGAGCACACTCGCCTGGACTACGGCCTACGGGAGCGGGAGGTCGCGTCCATCAGGGCAGGCCGGCGGGCAACCGCGGCCTGCCTGACGCTGACTTGTGTGAGATCGGGCGGCGGTCCATGCTGGATACTTGGATAGAAAAAGGTTTCCTGGTTTGCGGATGGAAGATTTTTTATTTGCCATCGAGTTTAGAATTGATTATTGAAATTCAAAATCAAATATCTTTGATCATCTAACTATTAAAGTAGGACATATTTTGTGCCCTCAGTGATTTAGAATGTGGGTTTTATACTTGAAAATAATAAGAACTTGATTTATTCTCTAAAAATCATAACTGATTCATTATAAATCAAAGCAATATGAAACTAGGACGAAATATTTTTAAAATATAATTTACTAGATAGTAATCGGCTTAAGATTCATTTGATCTCAATTGATTACACCGCCCCAAGGCTCCAAGAGTTTTATCGTTTGTAGACACATCCATTTTTACGTGAATTATCATTTTTTCCGTTGTATTAGATCCAAAGATCAACCCAGAGGGTTGTGGGCAAGGGAAGGTGAGTGCAGGCAGCAAACAAATATATGTAGGCTTTGTACTGTCAGGAAGGGCGGAACAAAAAGATACTTTTACTAAAAGGAAAGTGATAAAGTACTAAAAAAATCGAATATAGGGAATGTTGGAGAGGAAGAGAATACATCGGATGGAGGCTAGAATACTACTCATTTTAAGCCATAGATGAGCAAATCAAATCATCACCCGTTAACAATAGTTGAGAGTGCAATAGGATGACCATCGAAAAGAAAATTCCTAGCAGGCTAGCAATCCATCTGAAAATCATATATGGTGCCATCTCGTTGTTGCAGAGCTATATTCTGTTTCTTAAGGAGAAAGATAGGGAAGAAAAAGACCGAGGCTTGGTGGCGGAAATTCTAGGGCAAATGAAGAATTGGGTGCATGGGTTCAAGTTCAAGGTTCAGGCCAACGGGGGTGGCACTGTCCGACATGGTAGTTGTGAAGTTTTGGTCTAAGTCTTGCTTTTATTTTTTGATTTCAGTTGGTCTCCCTTCTGTGCTGGTTATTTGTATTTTTTTAGGGGGTGTGTGCTGGTTATTTGTAAGCTGTGATCCCAACAGATTTGGTTGTAACTTGCAAGTATGCAACACAAACCTTATAGTGATGGCCCATGGGCCAAACTTCCTCGAGCATCCTTTGGTTCGCCTTAACAATACCGGCCCTTTGTACCAGTGGACCCACGAATATTGAGCCCCGACTGCCCAGTAGATCTTCGCTACTGCTCAGGCTGCGCAGAACAGGACCGGATCTCCTGCCAGCGCTGCCGGGATTCCTATGCGATGGCCGAGCTCGCCTGGCTGTGGTCGCCTTCGTTCGGTTATGCTGCCGTGCCGTGCCGGGCCAAAACGCAGTGCCAGTCGGCGACGGCGACTTGCACGTCGCCGCGCGGCGCTCCCTCCAGCAGTCCAGCTCCAGCGAGGGGAGGGACGGCTTCTCACGGGTCACGCCCATGGGCACGTGCTAACATAGCGACTGGACAGGGGAGATGCAGATGATTGTGGTTGTTCAACACATGTTTCTTCCAAACAAAAGAACCGTTCAACACATAGGAGTAGCCTAGAGCAGTAGAGCCTACAGTGTCACTTTCGCTGGAGCCCCACGGGAGAGGACGATTTGTGGCAGGCAACTGTGCGCGGCGTGAAAAGCGTGGATTTCGAATATCACGACGAGCGGTAGAATATTACTGTACTTATTTGATAATTGGCATACATGTCCTTCCTAGGTACATGTACATATCGATTCTTCGTACACGATACGTAGGCGGCGATGGGGTGGGCTTATAGCTACCTCGCCATGAATCTGCATTATTGAGCTGAGGACAGGCGCTGCTGCGACCGTAGCTTCTCCTTGTCTCCTCCTACGCTGCTCCGGGCTTGCGACAGGTGATGATGGCGAATTTGATGAGCCCCTTCCTGTAGCCCTGGATCATCAGCGGCATCACCATCGCGCCCCTGATCGTCTTCCATCCTAGAGAGAGAGAGAGAGAGAGAAAATTCAATTCAGATCGCAGTCGGTTAAGATTTTGCTGCAGTGCATGCTCGGTAACAAAGAACGTAAAGTGAGAAGATGAGCATAGAGAGTTTTAGTTCCATACCGGTTGTTAGCAGAGAGGTGAGGCCCTTCCATGTGAGTGCTGATTTTATCACAGCGGGCCAGAACGGGGCCACGTTCTCCGACCAATCAGCCGTTTTAATATCCTGACGCCAAAAACAGGTTAGACATTAGTACATCACCACCATGCAATGCAAATAGGCAGCTTTTTGTGGTGATCTTGAGACAGATTTGCACGCAAGGTGCGTATAATACTAGGAAATATCCTTTCGAATTCGTCCAGAATTCGAAAACCTAGCTTTTTACCTCCAGAGAGAGTGACTTGGCAATGTTCACATAGTCTGAAGGTGAGCACCAGTCCGGAAGGTAGTACGCATCGCATATCCTCTTCAGAAGGTTCAGTTCATCGGGCTTCA
Organism: Paspalum vaginatum; assembly: GCA_030272315.1. Classification (NCBI taxonomy): domain Eukaryota; kingdom Viridiplantae; phylum Streptophyta; class Magnoliopsida; order Poales; family Poaceae; genus Paspalum; species Paspalum vaginatum. The sequence continues at coordinate 6,956,027 of CM059015.1, forward strand.
GCGAGGCTTCAGACGGCTCGAGGTTCCGATGGCACCATGTCACGATGATTATGGTCCCTCCAGGAGCCGTGACGCGTGCCAGCTCAGTGACAAACTAATATAAGAAGAGTCAGGTCAGGTGAGAGCTGAAGCCAAACACAGAGCTTCATTAGTAACAGCCGGCGTACTTGAAACTTCACTGAACTTATCCTGTATGCATAGCATGAGAATGAGATGGTCTAATTCTAGTTCCTATTGTTCGTCTACAAGCTAAATAAATGACAACCACACTGCTGACGGCCGGTCAATTATCATTCGCATGGCTTCATCTTATCTTGTACTCAGTTCAAGCGGATGCAATGCAAGACGGCCCATGCGGCCGTTACAGAGACACAGAGTCTGACAACAGATCTCGCAATTATCTGCAGGAAGCCATGCTGCCCCCTTTTTCCTTCGTTAAAAGAGGGAATACAAAAGGTTACCTTTCTTTTATCCGGCATGTGCTCGCCACTCTCCATGGACCACACCAGTTCAAACTGCCCATCAGGGAACGGCTGCTCCAGAGCATCAGCAACTTGGAGCGAAACCTGCATCATCGCTCCGGGGTGTGAAAGTTAAAAAAAAAACTCAAAATTAATCCTACGGCAACAGCGATGAACTAAATTTACAAGCTGGGCGAGGCCGCGGTTGTTTTGGGCACCTTGTCTGACAGCCCCTGGGCCGCAGCGAGAGCGTTCCCTCTTTCAGCTTGGACAGGGCTCAACGTGATGCCCTTGCACTGTGCTCCGTATTTGTTTGCCAAGTACCTTGAGCTGCCTCCAATGCCACATCCTATGTCGACGATCGTTTTGGGCTTCTTCTCTGGATCATCTGCACGTGAGAATAACACATGAAACTTTATCGAAAGAGCCACAAGCCAGGCCTGCACCTGGAGGATGTTTAAACCATACATTAAGGATTTTTACTCCATAATAGTAAATAAAAGAGTGGGAGAGAGAGAGAGAGATGTAAGGCAGTGTGCAGTTCTCTGTCGTTGCCTTTTGAGCCTCTCAGCTGTAGCAAGAGAGCAAGAAATGCACCCAAGAATGATACCAGCCCTACCCTGTGTCCCCGTCCAACGACTCCGATGAAGATTGGCAAATGCAAACCGCGGAGTAGGTAGCAAGTCTCAATCGTGCTCCTATCTCCTGGAAGCGCCTTGTAACAGCGAATTAGCACTTTAGCAGAATCCACACCGGGCCGCATCCGTCGCATCAGTGAAGCCTAATTTTGATAGCGATCACGATTCACGTGTCGAGCTCGCTGGCCCGCGCATACATCGAAGGCCACTGATTGGGCACAGTTTGCCCAGGAGAGACTACCGAACAAACGAAAAACGAGGGAGGTAGCAAACGAACAGGAGCAACCCAGGGTGCTGTCTGCGATCGTTTTTTCCTGTTGGTGTGAGTTATGAATATAAATATAGATAGGGAGTAAAATGTAAAAGGTGAAAATAAATAAGGAAAAGGAGCTGGGAAGGATCGAGGGCCAGAGAGAGTGAAGGCTCACTCTGTTCCCCAAGTGCTGCTACTGTTCATGTTTTTCTCCTCCCCGTTCTAAATCCAAAATCCATCATCAATCTCTCGATTTCTTCCTAAGATGGTATCAAGAGCAGGTTAATCTTGTTATTTCCTTCTTGTTATCCTTGATTGAAGGGGACAGAAGCAGTGGAGACGCCGTAGCCGTCGCCATCTCCGTGGAGCTGCCGCCGGTCGAGTTTGGTGGCTTGCAGTTGATCCGACACTTCTGTCTCGGTACTCCCTGTCTGTTTGCTTGTGCTGTGGAGGTGCGGCCGTCCGTCCACAGTGACTACTCAGGGGCTCGGACGAGTGCTACATCAAGCGCTGTTTGGTTCATTTCCTGGTGGTTGGTGCTCTGTTCTTGCTGTTGGAGTTTAATTCCAGTTTGCAAAAGCAAGCAGCCGTAGTGCTGTGCTTCCATCCTGATCTGGTGAGCAAGAATTCCTATCAAGTATATTTCCCAGTGTAGAACCATGGCTGAGCCTAGTGGGAAAAAGGTTGTAGACCCCATGGATAAGCTCTATGAACTATTTAGTAAGTTGATGATGGAGCAACCGAAGGGGACTCCTGAGATTAAGTATGCACTTGAGCCAAATCCAGTAAAATTGTCGGGGTCAGAAAATTATGTCAGTTGGGCTCGTCATTGCAAATTGATTTTAAGTTCTCATGGATACGAGAGTTTACTCACTGTCTCTAGTGTTGAAGAGGAGAAGAGAAATGACATATCCAGCAAGCAAATCAATGATAGGATATTGGTATGGATGTTAAGCAGTATGGAACCAATTATTAGAGAACAAGTCGAAACGTTAGCTACAGTTTCAGAAGTGTGGTCAGTATTGGAGAGGCAATTTGCAAGGAAATCAAACAAAATGCAAGCCACTCGTATCATGCATGAGTTAACTCATTTGAAACAAGGGTCAAGATCTGTGGTGGAGTATGCTGGTGAAGTAAAAAAACTATACAGAGATTTACATTATTATCATCCATTTGAGCCCACTGACAAGCAGGATTTGGCTATTCATCATACCTGGTTTCAGTCCTTTGTGAGCAAGTTATTCCTTGATGGTTTGAATCAAGAATTTGATCTTCGCCGCCAACTCATATTTTCCGAGTCTGAATGGCCTAGTCTTGATGATATAATTTATAGTATTATAGAAGAAGAAACTAGGCTGGCCCATCCCAAAGTGGATGACCACAAAGCACTTGATATTTCTGCTGCCTTATCCATGCAAAACAGTCGCCGCACACTTAGTTTCGGAAAAGATCAAGATAAAGCAGATGTGATTTGTAAACATTGTGGTCGTGGCGGGCACACTATAGAGAAGTGCTTCAAGTTGCATGGCTTTCCACCTGGGTGGAAAAAGGGAAAGTTACAGTCAGGGGGAGGTAGAGGTAGTAATCTGAATAAAGCAAATCATGCTGCACCTGAAAGGGAGCATCCAGTGGTAGATGCTCAAGCTCTTGAGAAATACAACTCCAAGCTCAAACTCTCCGAAGGCACGCCTTCCGCTAAGGATTCCTCTACTTATTCCAGTTACCATGCCACTTCTAGAGGTAAATATGTTCAAGCCTATATAGCCAAACCTTGGATTATTGACTCTGGAGCCACTAATCATATGACAGGAGCAACAAATCTTTTCACTTCCTACACTCCTTGTTCAGGTAAGGATAAGGTGCGTGTAGCCGATGGATCCATGGTTCCAATAACAGGTTGTGGATCTATCCGTTGCACCAACGCTTTATCCTTATCACCAGTTTTACATGTGCCTAATTTCCCGGTTAACCTATTGTCTGTTAGCTCTATCACAAAATCTCTTAATTGTAGAGGTTGGTTTGATCCTTCTAATTGTGCTTTTCAGGAGCTGGGGACAGGGAGAATTCTTGGGACTGGGACTGTGCATAATGGACTCTATTACCTTGATGAAGGAAGTGATGAAGTTGCTTTTGCAACCAAGATGTCTCCATGTCAAGAATTGTTGTTACTTCATCGCAGGCTTGGACATCCCTCTTTTGCTGCTATGTCTCGTAATTATCCCTCGTTTTTTAGTGCATGCCCTAGGGAATCTCTTGTATGTGATGCTTGTGAGTTTGCTAAACATACAAGGGTTCCCTATCCTAGTTTGGGTTTAAGAAGCAACAAACCATTTGATGTTATTCACTCAGATGTTTGGGGACCGTGTGAGGTGAACTCTATTTCTGGGCATAAATGGTTTGTGACTTTTATTGATGGTTGTTCTCGATATACATGGCTTTATCTATTAAAACACAAAAGTGATGTCTTTGTTGTTTTCAAAGACCTGTGCGCCCTCATAAAAAATAAGTTTGGCAACACTATTAAAGTCCTGCGTTCAGACAATGGTACAGAGTATGTTAACCAGGAGTTTGAACAATTCCTTACCTCTAATGGTATTGAACATCAAACAACTTGTGTTAACACTCCCATGCAGAATGGTGTTGCTGAACGGAAAAATAGGCATTTGCTTGAAGTTGCTCGTTCTCTCATGTTTACAATGAATGTTCCTAAGTTTCTTTGGGGGGAAGCTATAAAAACTGCAGCATATTTAATTAATCGTATGCCTCTTCGAGTTCTTGATAATAAATCCCCTGCTGAATTACTTTTGAAATCGAATGAATTTATTGTTTCTCCGAAAGTTTTTGGATGTGTGTGCTTTGTTCATGACTACAGAAATAATGTCGGGAAACTTGACCCTCGTGCTATCAAATGTGTTTTTGTTGGTTATCCTCCTACTCAAAAAGGTTACAGATGTTGGTGTCCATCTGAGCGTCGCTTCTTTGTGAGTATGGACGTGACATTTCGTGAACATGAACCATATTATGGCCCAACCAATGATACTGAAATTACTCTATGCCCTCGAGAGGGGGAGAGTAACAGTAGAGGTGTTCCTATGGGCTGTGTTTATGTCCCCACTCTAGGTGTGTCATCTTATAGTTCCAGTCATCATGATTCAAAACAGGGGGAGAAAGTTAATAATCAAAGTGAAAGAGGTGATAATAATTCTTGCCATAGAGACATGCAAGATTCTTCTCAAGATATAGAGACTATTATGCATGAGTACCCAGGTATTGACCATCAATCTCCCGGTCCTATTGCTCCAAGTAGCACTTTAGAGCAAGGTGAGAATCAATTATCTACTCAACCTTCTCCTCAAAATGACCTACCTATTGCCTTGAGAAAATCAAATAGGTCCTCTAGCCACTCCTGCACACCTCAAAGATTATGTTGTTGGATACAAACATGATATTGCCAACTTTTTATCCTACAAAAATTGCAGTTCTTCCTTTCAAAGTTTTATAGCCTCTCTAGATTCCACACCCATACCCAACAATTGGAAGTTGGCCAAAGAGGATCCTAAGTGGAAGGAAGCAATGCTAGAAGAGATGAGAGCTTTGGAGAAGAATAACACTTGGGAGCTCGTGGATCTACCATAAGGAAAGCAACCTGTAGGGTGTAAGTGGGTATTCACGATTAAACATAGACCAGATGGAGAGGTGGATAGGTACAAAGCACGCCTGGTGGCAAAAGGGTACACTCAAACCTATGGAATTGATTATGACGAGACTTTTGCACCGGTGACCAAGATGAATTCGGTAAGGACACTTATATCTTGTGCCGCTAATTTTGATTGGGATATATATCAGATGGATGTAAAAAATGCGTTTCTTCATGGAGATCTTCACGAAGAAGTATATATGCATATTCCACCTGGATTTGAAACAAGTCAAACCGATGGGAAGGTGCTTCGTCTACATCGGTCTTTATATGGATTAAAACAATCACCAAGGGCTTGGTTTGACCGTTTCAGGCAATCAATGCTCAAGAGAGATTATACCCAAAGCAATGCTGATCATACACTATTCTATAAGCATGACACGGGCAAGGTGTCAATTTTAATAGTGTATGTGGACGATATTGTGATAACTGGGGATGACGCTGTTGAGATTTCTAATTTGAAGCAATATCTTGGAAAAGAGTTTGAAGTAAAACATTTAGGGAAATTGAAATATTTCCTTGGAATAGAAATCTCTTATGGTCCAAAGGGAATATTTCTTTCTCAAAGAAAATATGTTTTGGATTTACTAAGGGAAACCGATATGCTTGGATGTCGTCCAGCGGCCACACCTATTGAGCAAAATCATCGCTTAAGTAAAGATGCAGGAGGAACTCAAGTGGATCGAGAGTGTTATCAAAGGCTTGTTGGAAGGCTTATATATCTATCTCACACTCGACCTGATATTGCCTTTGCAGTGAGTGTGGTGAGTCAATTTATGCATGATCCTAGATCATCACATATGGATGCTGTTTATCGCATCTTGCGGTATCTCAAGAGTTGCCCAGGGAAGGGTCTTTTATATACTAGACAAGGAAATTTAAAAATAGAGTGCCATGCTGATGCTGATTGGGCTGGCTCTTTGGATGATAGACGGTCAACTTCTGGATATTGTACATTTGTCAGAGGCAATCTAGTTGCTTGGCGAAGCAAGAAGCAAAGTGTGGTGGCACGGTCTACTGCCGAGGCTGAGTTCCGTGCTATGGCCCATGGTGTATGCGAGCTATTATGGTTGCAGATTCTCCTAACGGAGTTGAAGCTGCTTAGTATCAAGCCTTTGATGCTATACTGTGACAACAAAGCGACTATTGATATAGCCAACAATCCGGTTCATCATGATAGAACAAAACATATTGAGATTCAATCGCCACTTTATTAAGGAGAAGTTAGACAAAGGGATAATTTGTCTATCTTATGTAAGATCTGCAAGTCAGATAGCCGATGTCCTAACCAAAGAATCGTCCGAAAAAACATTTTCTATTTTTTGTAGCAAGATGAGTCTATATGATATTTTTGCCCCATCTTGAGGAGTGTTGGTGTGAGTTATGAATATAAATATAGATAGGGAGTAAAATGTAAAAGGTGAAAATAAATAAGGAAAAGGAAGCTGGGAAGGATCGAGGGCCAGAGAGAGTGAAGGCTCAGCTGCTACTGTTCATGTTTTTCTCCTCCCCGTTCTAAATCCAAAATCCATCAGTCAATCTCTCGATTTCTTCTAAGATTTCCATTGCAAGAGAGGGACGTCGCGGGCCGGGGTTGGCCGGCCGAATAGAACCCACGGGCCGGGTAGAGGGATAAAGATAGGCCCGTCGTGATTGGACAAAGCGTAGGGCCAGGATGCGGGCGCACCTGGGACGGCGGCGAAGGCGAGCGCCTCCTCGATCATGCGGATCTGGGCGCGGCGGTGGTCGGCCATGGACGCGGCCTCGCCCGAGTCGTAGAAGCCGTGGTGCATGTGGTCGCCCCAGATGTTCTCCCACAAACCCGACGACTCGTCGTAGAACCCCGCGATGCCCTCCTTCAGCCCCGGGGGCGCCGGCGCTGGGGCCTGCGGCTGAGCCGTCGACGACGCCATCGGACGAAGGCTAACGCGTCGCCGGGAGGGGCAGCGGCTGCGGGCGGGACGGCTCGTGGAGGGAAGGGAGAGGGAAGACCAGTGGAGCAGCGCCGCGTGAGCCATCTGCGCCGCGACGGCGCACGGTATTTAATGGAGGCGGCTGCAGAGAGCAAACGGATGTCTGTGGCCGGCGGCTCTGTACGCTGCGTTCCACATTTTCTACTACTACTGTACTGTCGTGCAGAGTGTGGAGGCACAGGGATGCGCCTACCCCGATGTGCAAGCGTCGCAGGGGGGTAAAAAAAAAGGGGAAAGTGAAATGAAAATGCTGTGTGGTGGTGCCACATCCGCGACTTGGAGGTTTCTCACTAATTTTTCTGATTTGTAAGGCTATCCGCAGCTCATTCCTATCCTAAATTTTAACTTAAAAAATATTCTATTTTATTTATTATTTTTTTCTATTTTATTTATTATTTTTTGAAATATAGTTACCAGTTCGCTGCATCCATATCGACTCTATACATCAACCATATACCATCTACCACTATTTTTTTATCAATATATACCCATCGTAGGCCCCACCACCCACCTTTCCTCTTCCTCCTCCCTCGCGCAGCTGCTGCCGTCTCCATCCTCCCGCTCGCCGCGCCCCCGCCTCCCCTGGCCCGCCACCCCGCCGCCGCCGGCGTGCCTCCCCACCTCGCACTCCGCCGGGCGGCCCCATCCTCTTCCCCCGCGTCCACGTCAGCCGCCGGCCGCGCCCCCACCTTCTCTCCACGCTGCCGCCATGGCCGGCCGTGGCCCCGCTTCATCTCCACACCGCCTCTTCTCCCGCAGCCCGCCACCTCCTCTCCACGTCGGATCTGTGCCGGACCTTGCTCTCTTCTCCAACTACGCCGCCGTCTCCTCCCTCGACGGCGTCCTTCTCCGCCGGTTCCTGCGCCGCCTCGTCCTCTCCTCCAGCCGCGTCGCCTCCTCCTCCTTCGTGCCCGGCGTCCACGGATCCGGGGAGGCAGCGCCTCCGTCGCGCCCGGCGGCCATGGATCCAGGGAGGCGGCGCCTCTGTCGCGCTCGGCGGCCCCTCTGCCTCGCCCGGTGGCACTCCTCCATGGCTTCCACGCCCCGGCCGCCACACGCCACCACCAGCCTCCTCTCCCTTGCGCAGCGGCCAGTCCCAACGCGGGAGGAGCGAAGTCGTTGCCCACGTGGAGGAGAGAGAAGCGGTAGGGGAGCAACGCCATCCGCCCCATATCTGAGGTGAGAGAGTGGCTACTGAATGATAGGGCCGTGTATCCAGTTGACCGCTGCAGCTGATTTTGCTGTAGCCGCCTACTGCAGTCGCCTTTGCAGTCATCCAGTGCGGACAGCCTTATGGGCGAAAGGTGATGCTGATGCAAATCCATTGAGAGCTGCATATGCGAGGCGCAAAGCCAATCCTCGCTGCCGACCAGTAGCCCTTCGGTACATTTCTTTCTCTGTACGGCTCCGGCAAATTGGCACGACGCGGCGTGACTCTCATTCTTTCTCCGTCAGACGGGTGTGGCAGAAGCTAGGGTGCGGAGACAGCCATACTCGAACGCAAACGGGAAGAGAACAGCTAATCGGGCTGCATAGCCGATCGACTGGGCCGTTCCAACAGAAGTTACTTAGGTTACATAGGCCGCCGATCAGCTGGGCTGTAACGCCACAGCCGGAACAGCCACAATAAGCTTTACCACGCACCCAATGCCGAATTCTTTTTTTTCCTTGGATGTTTTTTCGCTTTCCATCTATTTTTTATTTTGGTCTTTCTTCTTCTCCTTTCTTGTATTTCTTGTGTTTTCAAATTTAATTTTGCTCGTCCATTGCATTTTTTCAAGTGTACAAACAATGTCAGTGGGTTCTTATATATTTGTTTTAGGTGGATGAATTTTTGTTCTAAGTTTATTATTCCTCAAGGTATATTGCTGTCATAAATTGAATCCACGTGATATGTATGATTTGTTCTAAGTACAGAAAAAAATGTCCACATTGTATACTTTTATTCCACATAAATTGTATCTTTTGTTCAACCAACATGTTTTTTTTTCTAAAAGGGACATGTTCTACGAGCTTATATAGAACATTCTAGGTGTACAGATTTTTAACCTTTGAGTTTGTATAGTTGTTTTAGTTGTACAATTATTATTTCAATGGCATGAATCATTTTTATTTTGGGTGTGCGCTTTTATTCATGAGTTCATATATTTTTTATATCCATACTTTTTTTGGATAAATTTTTCGCATGATTTGTTCCATGTGTACAAATATTTTATTTTATGCAGAAATTCCTTTTGTTCTCGTGTACAGATATGTTAAGCATTACAACTTAAGAGTATATTTTCAAAAAAAAAAAGTCTTAGCAATTCAAGTGAGATCTTGTTTAAATATTCTATTGCAAGCAACAATAAAAAATTATTTTTAACTCTTGGTGTTAGTAGATAAAAGATCCGAGCAACACGTGGTTGTCATGTCCGGGGAACAAATTGGAACTTTAAGTATAGTTGGGGTAGAATAAAATGACCTTTTCGTTTCAAGAAGTCAAGGAGTTCCATCTTGCTTGATAGCTTGGGCCAGTAGCAGCCCACGGGCCACTCGATTCCTGAGGCTGATGAGAATTGCAATATTGAATAAATGGTGCCTGGGCGAGCAGGAGTAGCTCGAACACGTACTAAGCACTGTACTGCAACTGTAGATACCAATAGCGTGGTGTCTATTGTAAAAAAAAAAAACACGGTGCCTGAGGTACTAGTGGTGGTCCACGAACAGTGTCAACTTAGCGCTGCGACAGATAGGCAGAACGCTGGGGCTGGGGCTCAATTATACGTAGTGCGTACGTACGCGCGAGATGTGGCACCGCCGCACCCTATCATATCAAACCGGAGCGGTAGTCGCGCAACTGTTGTCTTGACGCGCGGAGGCCAGACCTGTCGGCGCATCCGCAACAGGGCCACCGGCACCGGATCGAAACGGCATCCGGGGGGGCCGGCGCCGGGGACAACCATGGATAGAAGAGCAGATGCCATGCATGCATACAGGTTGCTTTTCGCTCCTCCAGCTCCGACTACATACGTGCACTTGCTCCAAACCAGCTGGTGACCTACTCGGAGTACTGACCTGCCACCTACCGAGAAGCAACAGCAGCACCACCCAACACGACACATGATCTCGGTCATGTTCAGTTCTCTCTCTTTGCGGGCAGCGTGCAGTGTGCCAGTGTGGCATGGCGTCCATCATCCATGGCTTTCTGAGGCACGTGATGAGTGGCCCCAGTTGCACACACTCGAGCGTCAGCGAGAGAGGCCGGCCGGCCGGCTGGCTCTGAGCCATCTTGAAGGAAAAGAACGGGAGGTGGCGATCTGAGTGACGGCACTGGGCCATTCGTGTCCAACCTGTCCGACTACGACTCCCTATATGGTGGCATCACATCATCGTCCCGGCTCTGTTTCGAGATGGATTGCTTTGGGTGTTTGGACGTTAGAAGTGCTGTTATATATGTCGCTTTCCATCATTGGGTTTAGTTGTGAGTTCCCATCACATCATCCATCCAGCTAAGGTTGGTTCATTGTCAAGCTAAGCTACCTTTTGTTCTAGCAGGGCCCCCAAAATAAATTATTATATGTCTTTCTTTCTTTTCCGCCCCAATTCTAAAAGCAATAGTAGAGGGTGTAAATGTGAAGTTATGTTAGTCGACAACAATGCAAATGTACTTATATATCTCGCCAATCTTAAGATCTTTGGGTTATCTCTCGCATACACGTTCGTATGGGAGGGTCTGCATGAGTAAACTAATTAAGATGTATGCAGGTTTATATTTTATATACTATTTTCAAATATATAATAGAATAGAGAAAAAGTTTGCACTTGAGAATCCGGTCCTACAAATACTTGAGGTTCGTGACTTTACTTAGGTCCAAATAAATATGCGTAGCTTGGGCGAATAGCCTATGGATATGTTCCATTGCAGTCATCCCTGGAACACTGGATCAATCCGAATAGTTGATAAAATTAAAGGAGAATGGAATTTCACATAACTAATTTAGGAGGAGAAATAATCTAGATTGGCATTGCCATCGTAATTGATCAACTAAACAAGAGAACGTCATTGAGTACCCACTTTGCGTATTGACCATGACCCGTAAGTGTAGTAACTTTAATTAAGGCGAATAGTTGAGTTTAGGAGAAATGTTTACTAGTACGTCTCCCCATGCAAAACACGGACTATTAAGAAAACATTATTACTAAACATTTATATATAAATTTTAGACCCATGAATCAAAATTGTAAATATATTCAATATATCTCATATGTTCATATGTTAATAGAACATCTATATATACATATTTTTTAAAAAATCTATATATTGCAGGCTCTATATAATTAACATTTATATCATATAATGACATGGTGACGATTTGTATGCAAACTTTGGGGGGTTTAAATTATCTTTCACAATACAGAAGTAACTATATACAAATTAGGCGATACTTTTAATTCATTTTTTATAATGGTAGTTTATGAGCAAAATTAGGGCCAGGGTTCTTTCAATTCATCTTTCACAATAACACGATGGGTAATTTATATTCAGATTTGCTTCAATTCATGTTTCATAACGGCATGGTGGGTATTTATACGTAAACATAGGAGGTATTTTAATTGATATTTTATAATGCCACGGTGGGTAATTTATATGCCAAATTAGCGGGTTAATTTTATGGACTTTCATAATTGAATGGTTGATAATTTTTTAGAATATATAATATATCCAATGGCTAGTATTATTATATACTACTTAATAGATGGATTAGCGTGCCTTGTAATTCGTGCTTTTTTTTTTATAAACTATAAGTAATAGTAAAATAGGATAATATTATGCTAGGCCATTTGTACTTTACCAAATGATAATCGAACGAGTTTAGGCTCTGATCGATTTCACGTTTTGCGCCTGCGTGCATCAAACAGCGTGCAGTGACTTGCGTCAACGGGGAAGGAAGTCAAGGAACCCGTGACTAAAACGAGCGCTCTCTTAAAGTGCATTTATCTTCGGCCTTCATCGATGGACCTGATCCAACTTTGGACAAGATTACCTATAAACTCAAATGTGACATTTGATAACCGTGTACCATCTCCGTCGGGGAGGAAGGGACGTGTTGAGAAGTTTGTCGCACGTAAAACTTCACCGTGACTTATGGCCCACATATCAGAGAGAACGTGATGGTTCTTTTATGTGTATACATCTAGCAATATACATGTGAACACGAACCGAGAAAATAAGAGAGAAGACAATTGCAATTAGCGCGGTCTAAGGTAACCGTGTATCTTAGGTTTCAATTAGATAAAAGTCTTTAACTTTTCATAAAACTCTCTCTACCTTTCTTTTCATAACTATATCGCATGTCATCAACCGTGCACTCGGAATGCGTTAGGTCTGGTCTAAATAACCGTGTATCTTAGGTTTAATCTTGATGAAACTCTTTCAACTCTTATAAAACTTTATCTTTCTTACTATAACTACAATGCTTTGTCATGAGCTATGCTGATATATTATATTATTTAATGAGAATAAAATCAAATTTAATGAGAATGAAATGTAAATGACACTCCCAACGACCTAAAATATACGAATAAGGCTGTGTTTGGATCTCTGACTAAAAATTTAGTCACCGTCACATCGGATGTTTGGACGCTGGTTAAAAATATTAAATATAATCTAATTATAAAACCAATTACACAGATGATAACTAAATGGCGAGACGAATTTATTAAGCATAATTAATCTATGATTAGCAAAAGTGGTGCAGTAACTAGTCACTAATTATGGATTAATTAGGTTTAATAAATTCGTCTCACCATTTAGTCATCGTCTATGTAATTAGTTTTTTTAATTAAACCATATTTATTATTTCTAACTATCATCCGAACATTCGATGCGACACGTACTGAAATTTAATCACCGGATCGAAACACCCCTAAACTAAAAGCATCCAGCTGCAGTGGCCCAGCTGGATTGGCGTAGGCCAGACCAGTAGGGTAACAACTGGGTTGACACTGACAGGTTGTCACTGAGTGGGCAAACGGCCCTACATCGATCTGGCTAGCTGGATGTCAAATTCTCCAAAAATCTTTCTCTTTCCTTTGGAATGGCAAAGTCGTTGGCCGCCATTGGTGATCTATCTCGTAGAATCTCAGGTTGGACTTGGTCGCAACTCGCACGTCACGTCTCAAACAATATGTTCTGATGAGTTGATGAGTTCGATGTACGTACTCAGGTGTGTATATATACATTGCGAAACGGACTTCACGTTTCACAACCGACGCTTGGACTGGACGTACTACACCTTTGCTGTTTCGTTGTGTAGGGCATCCTGTGAAGGAATCTGTGTGTGTAAAAGACAGGGCAACCGAGGACAGGATGGCCTCACATAATTGGCCATGTTTTACCTGTAGCGCTGGATGTCCACATTCACGTAGACCTATGCAACATTGCGGCCACAGCGCGATTCATTATTGTGTGTTGCTGCTCACCGCCGTTTCCCTGGTGTACTGCTCCGCATGCAGACGCAGGGCATGCATGGCCAGGCTACTCGGCCGCTCAGATGAGATGAGGAGATCCAGCGCTTTTTTCTACTCTCCGGACGCCCAACAGCCGCCCCCGTCTTCCTCGTAAGCAGGAGCGGCAACTGCGCCAATCCTCGTCACTGCTTCACTGGCCCCTCTTCAAATTTGCATAGACAGAAACCATGGCCATTCTCTGCAGACTTCTACTACAGTAATGGCGCAGTCAAACTGTCAAAGTAGCAAGTCTACAGTGCCTACTGCTACTCCGGTGCAGAAGACGATCATTACGAGAGCAATAATGGCGCGGCGGCGGCGGGAACGAGAGAGAGGGGCCGTCGACGAGCTGCGGTTGCCGGTGGGGCCGCCTGTCAGTGGAACAGTGGGAATAGTGTACTAGCCGTGTAGGGCTCCAGCAGGCGGGGCGACGGAGCGGAGGGACACTGGTGGTCCTGGAGGGGGCATGCCTCCCCCGTGCCGTCACGTGCTCGTGCTGTCCGGTAAAGTCACGGCCGAGTAGGCCGCCGGGCGGACCGAGCTGGGCCTGCCGCCGTTTGCGGGTGTCCCCAGGGGGCCCCAGGAGCCCGGCCCAGAGCACCCGGGCCTGCCTGTCCTTGGCACACTGTCCGGCGGGCCACCGCTCGAACACGTAGAGGCTTCTGGTTGCGCTGCCGGGGGCTCATGACTTTGTGAGCACCGCTGACGCCGCACAGTTTCATTGCACAGCCGTGGAGGTGCCCAGCAGATTTCGTGGATGCAAAATCGTCAGGGTACCATATAATAATGCTGTTATTGGTGGCTAAACGGAAGTTACTGATTTACGCCGCGGCCTACCAGCACTGCACAAAACACCAGCGTTGCTTTGCATTTTTTCTGAGTCGACGCGCATCCGTGCTGAGCGTTTGCACACAGGCGCACAACCGAGCCAAAAACTGCCCACGGCGCTGCTGCTGCCTCGTTCCAGTTCCAGTTTTCGGTTCCTCCCTGCAGGCTCAGGCTGCAGCACGTGAACTGTGGATCCTCAGACAGCATGCGAGCGAGGAGCTCGTCAGCTCGATCGCATGCACGCGGCTCTTTTCAGTTTCGTCGCGTTGCGATGTGGCACCACGGCACGGTCCACGGGCGAGCTCAAAGCGGAAAGGTCGCCTGAATGCTAGTACACGCGCGTGACGACAGTTGTTTGCTCCGTGGTATCGGTGTCGGACGAGCGAGAGGCCGGGGCGCGGTACGGTGGTGGTGGTGGTGGTGGTGGTACCAACAGACCGGCCTCGCTCGCCGCGCGCTCGTGTGCCTGCCTGCGCGCTGCCCTGGACCGTCTGCGGCGCAGCGCCCGTTCGGCGATCTGGACCACGGGGGCCACACGGGTTGCCCCGGCCTGCATCGCCTTCGCCTCGCCGGCTCGCTGGCTGGTGACTGCATGCAAAGCCGCGCGCTGTCCTCTCGTGTCCGCGTCGCGCGCCGCTGCAGCCGGCCTCCTGGCTGTAAAAAAACTTTAGCTTAGGAGTAGTGGCAGGTAGCATCAACATCAATCAGGTGTGGAAATCATGTCTCAGCTTAGAGACGCCACCAGCGTTGTCACTTCGATCGCTTTTGCGGTAAAGCCTTTTCTTACCGGCCACGAGGCCAGCTAGATCTATCGCTTTTCTTGACCACGCTTTGTGCGAGTCAAATGGAGCGCAGTATCACCAACAGAGGGCGAGTTCGTGTCGTATATGTGCGCGCAAACTGAGCAGCGGGAGATCATTGGACGGGTTGATTGCCCCAAGCACATATGCTCGATCAACCGACAACCTGTGGTAAAGGATTGGAATAAGGAGTAGTATATTGAGTAAAAACGTTATGGATGCAGTGAAGCAGTGGATCAATGGGTGAATACAATTCTAATCCGTCGTCCGTAATAAGGCAGGAGACGCATCGCCGTGAAGCAACGCATCCGGCCAGGAGGCCAGCTAATGACCCGGCGCTTTATCCATGTCCCGAATACATTAACAGCTGTGCGGGCATCGAGCATTTCATTTGCATGGCACGCCAGGCCATGCTGCCGTGCTCCCCTTCCCAGCCAGCCAGAGAAGTGACAGTGAAAGGCAGCCCCGGGGAGAGCCTGCATGCGAGCAGTGCAGGCAAGTGCGCGCGGCAGCGGCAGCGGCAGGTGCGTGATGTGACGGGGGCATCCATCTCCATCCACATCCCACGTCGACATGGCGCAGTAAAGGCAAGCCGGGAGCCGGGCGGCCGGCCGGGCCTAGCTAGGTGCGGGGGGGCTACGGCGGTAGCTGTGGCTAATATAGGGAAGCATGCCCCCTCTCGCCCCGTCACGTGCTTCCGCTGTCCAGCAAAGCCCAACCACGCCAATGGAAAGCTAGAGCAGCCAGTGGCAGTCGCCACGCCCCCTCCGCTGCCTGCATGCCGCGGAGCACAGGCGCAGTGGAGTTGGTCGATGCGGCCGGGAACGGAGGCGGAGCCCGGCCGCTGCCATATATGCACGGCATGCATGCAGCGCGTCTCTGGCTGCTGCAGGTGTCATGGCGACCGAGGCGCGCGGGGGCGGCCGGCCTGGCCGCGACGGCCGTGCCCCTACAGGCCACAGCTTCTCCTCTTGTCACTGTTCCAACTAACCGCGATCGGCGATCCGCCACCGCCCGCACTGTTCCCCTCCTCGCCTCCGCGCGCGAGCCCAGATTCCAACCGTACCGATCCCTTGCCTGCTGCCCAAGGCCGCCGAGCCGCGCCGAGCCTTTCGCAGTGTTCTGTTCCCCTTGATCGATCGGTTCTTTTCTTCCACGCGGACTCGCGCCCGTCTCGTCTTTTTCAGCCGCCGTCTGCACGGAAGACATCTGGGTGACGGACGCCGGGCGGGGGGAGCTCGGGTTCCACTCCGCCCGTCGACCTGCTGCCTGCCATAGTGCCATGCACGCACGCACCAGACTGCACGGCACGGCCCATGCGTGCTTGCCGTTTCGTTTCGTTTCTTTAACATTTTCAGCCCGCAAAGCTGAAATTTGGACGCGATCGACCAGGGGTCCGGGCCGGCTGGCTCCCGTTCTCGTCGTCGCCGCGCGCTGACGTATGGTCTGCGCCGCAGTGCAGCAGCGTAGACTGTACTGCAGGCTACCGCACAGTACCACTGTTTTGGCGTAAAAGAAATCCGGTCTGCTTCGTGTTTCGCGACGGTATTAGTATACTACTAGTATATGCCACCATAATCAATGCGACGACGACGTGCCACGGCGACGACGAAGCGGCCGGACGCTGACCGGTGGACGGCACGGCCCGGCCGGGGGCGAGGCGTCACGGCAGCTTCGAGATGGATTCGACCAGGCGTGCTGGTCTGATGGACGGACGCCGCGGCGCGCAGGCTCTCGCCGCGCGCAGCCCTCAGTCGACGCTGAGGACGCGGCGGACCGGGACCCTGGCTGATAGTCTGACGTCGCTGCTGCAGGCACTGGTACGTGCGTACGTGGGCGCTTGGCTCTTGGTGACATTTTTTAAACACATATTCGATCGGCCAGAACTTTGGCCGTAGGATTTCCAGCTTTTCCCCCCTCCTGGCACTTGTGGCCTGCTGGCGTCTACGTCCGCGTACACAATACTTTAGGTCACTTGATGATATCTCAGGTCCGTTCGGCAGAGACGGAATGGAGAAAACAAAAACCGGTTGTCAGAAGGGAGCGGAGGAACGAGCAGGTACCTCTCCTCCCCTTTGACCGAGTTAACAGTTTACTGTCCACTTTTGTGCAAGCATTAACTGTCTATATAGAGGCTTGAGGTCAGGCCTGAATCTAAAAGCTCATCTATTCTCTGTCTCTTATCTACTATTTTAATTATACTTCTCTATCTACCGTATTAAAATTAACTGTGCACGGTAAATGGAGAGTCATTTGGGGAGCCGTTCTCGCCTCGTCGTTTCAGTTTTCACTCATTAATGAGACGGACTCTGAAATGCTCTGCTACCCTTGTACGAAGGTCCTTGAAGCTTTGGTAGTCTGCCAACTGCTACATGTACGCTCGGGCTTTCCCAGCGGAAATATGTAATTGACGTGCAAAATATTTTCCTAACACTTTAGATAGAGTAGTGAAATAGTAAGATATGTATGAATTTAGACATGACCTATCGATCCACGAGAGAATATAGATGCCGGTGGATTGAGGAAAAGCAATTGCTACAGTACAACCAGATGATTGTGATCTGTTCATTGGCACTAATCTTGACAGAGAAAATGAGATATTACATCCCTAGCAGGTAACACCTTAAAATAGCACAGAATTGTATTTAATTAATTTTAAACTTTGAAACAAGGATACGGATAAATGTAACTAATTGCACGGATATGATCTACTAATACCAACACTAATCGTGTGTCGTGTACGTGTGTACGTGACAAATCAAAGGGTAAAAACTATAATAATTGTCTAACGTGTGATCATCATTTTTAACGTGGAGTCTAGAGTCCAATTTTGCAACGTGTGGTCATCTTATATTCTTATTTGAACTTTTTTTTTTCGTTTTGAATGTGACAACTATAGATCTTCTGCCATGTTTTCCTTTGGGATCTTTTGCCATGTTTTTCTCTGAACGCGATTTTTTTTAGAATGTGCGAGCACTTGTACGATGTTTCGCGTGGCACATCTATTCGATTTTTTTTTATAAAATCTGATCTATTCAAGTTTGTTCCAAAGACCAACATGCACACCCTCGGATGATGGATTTTTTAATTATTGTTTTATTATCAAGTGAGTTTATTTGTTCCATAAATATATTGCGTAAATGGAGGGCTATGATTTGTTTTAGAATGAGTTGTACCGTAGCACAGCCCTGGAGGAAATGGCTTATATTTTTTTAATAAACTGAATAATTCGATTACTGCATGGGGTGACTAAAAGCTAGAGAATAAACTATAGTTTTGTTAGCATCGTTCTATAATGAGCTATAGTTGCTCCAAATGAGATTCCATTCTGTTAGCGGTGCTGATTTTCTATCGTTCAAAAATTAATCAGCTATTTTGGCAACAAATTGTTTTATGTATGTGCAGCTTGCAATACTATGGATTATCGCAACAGGTAGAAAGCCAAATTTTGCCACACCCTTAGTGTTGGAAGATGTAACTAGTCCTTCTGTGATCTAATGTAGCTCAGCCTTTCTAAAAAAAAAAAAACTGCCATGCATCCTGAAAGCGTGTTTGTAGTTGACCAGAATTAGTTGTGCTATGAACATATTGATTGTCTCCGCTACTCAAAAATACAAATTTAGCGTGTATAAATTATTCAAAAAAAATGGAATCGCACTAGCTTCTGGACCATATATTTTCTAGTGCCACGCATCTTTCCAACACGCACAGACACTTAATTGTGTTTTCCTTTTCGATGTGTATTTAACTTCTAGGTTGCATGTGTATGATTTTGTTTGTAATTCTTTTGTCCCAAACGATAATGTATCTCATGTTTGTCTTACGCAGAGTTCTCTACAACATTCAACGCGCAAAAGACTACACTTGTTATCAGGGGCGGAGCCAGGAATTGAACTTAGGGGAGACCAATGCCGGCAAGTAACGAAAAAATATAGAAAGAATGACTATTTTCATCAATATAACAAACATTACACCATTCAATTATACTAATATAGATAAATAACCGCTGATTACTACACATATTAGAAGAAAAACGCACCTAAAAATCACGATTAGTAAAAAAATAGATCTAAAAATCATCATTTGTAGAAAAAATGGAGTACATACTATATAACTTTGGGAGTCTTAGAGGGTGCTTGGCCCCTGCTAGACCCCCCCCCCCCACCTCTCTCCACCACTGCTTGTTATGAAATACAGTTTGATATATTACATGTTTAATGTAATTCAGCTATGGTGTCTTATAATCCTAGAAGGACATGTAATTCACATGCTTAATTAATGACGACCAAATCAAATTATAATATAACTTATAAAGTTTTCCGAAATCTAGAATTCCATCTTTTTTTTAAGCGGCAGTAACATTTATTCAGGAAGGAAAGGCGCGGCAACGCCAACGGTTCCTCCCCAGTCCCCACGCACCACCCTCCTGTGGCCTTTAAACACGATGCCTCGGTAACCGCAACACAGACACAGCCCACATCCACAGTCACGACCCCTCGTCTCTCACCTCCAACAACAAGGTGCTTGTCACCACTCTCGCTACAGTACCTGCGTCCATATCCACTCCGCTTGCGCAAAAAATAAGCCCCGAAACAAACAAGGCAGCATAGGAAACAGAAGAAAGCTGTAGCTGTACGTGAGGCCGGGGATGGAGAGAGAGGGGATTTCCACCTCCACTCCACCTGCTACGGACTACCACGACGCTAGAGGGACAGGGAGGGAGGCAGGCATCGCTTGTCATCTAGCTGGGTCGGACGGAGCCGGAGCCGGAGGCACCCACCCCGCCCGCCCGAGGGCACTGTACTAGGCTCGCTCGCCGGTCGCCTCCCCCCGCCCCGCCCCAGCCCACAGGCAGAGGCAGCTCACAGCCCCGCGCGAGGCAGACAGCGACGCAGAGAGAGACAAAGCGGGCAATAAAGGCAGCGCGCGCGAGCGAGGGAGCGAAGCAAAGCACATCACGAGCCAGCCAGCCCGCGGGGGAGCTCATTAAAGAGGGGGGGAGGCCGGCCGCGGGGAGCAAGCAGCGCGCGAGAGAGACAGGCGTAGGAGGGATGGCGATGCCGTATGCCTCTCTTTCCCCGGCAGGCGCCGCCGACCACCGCTCCTCCACCGCCACCGCGTCCCTCCTGCCCTTCTGCCGCTCAACCCCGCCCCCCGCGTAAGCCGACCACCATGCTCCTCTCATGCGCGCTCTCGCAGCCGCCGTCGTTGCGCTCCCTTTCTTGGCTGCTGCCTGCCGCTGCCTGGTTCTTGGTTGTGACACAGCGTGTTCTCTCGCTCGTGCAGGGGCAGCGCCGGCGCGCTGGGGGACGACGCGCAGATCAGCGCGAGGTGGGCGGCGCCGGCCGCGAGGCCGCTGCCGTTCACGCCGGCGCAGTACGAGGAGCTGGAGCAGCAGGCGCTCATATACAAGTACCTGGTGGCCGGCGTGCCCGTCCCGCCGGATCTCGTGCTCCCCATACGCCGCGGCCTCGACTCCCTCGCCACCCGCTTCTACGGCCACCCCACACGTACGCCCTCTTCGTCCCGCCGGATCCCTCCTATCCTATCCTACCGGACTCTTTGTTTATTCCGATCAGGTGTACTTTGCCTCCATTACTTAATCTGCTCCGGTCATTTATTAATCACTGACGCGCGATTCAAGAACCGCGCGGGAGTTTTATACTATGGCCACGATTTGTCCCGGGAAAGCCTGTGTATTTTTAATCCGGCCTCTTACGCTCTTCGAGATTCACCATATGATTTGGGGAGAGCTAACCCAAGCCCATCATCTTCTGCTATTTGATTTGATGCTGAACTTGATGGCGGTTGCAATAGAGTAGAGGCGCGCCATTGTGGCTGAAGAGTACAGATGCTTTAGGAGCCATCTCCATATTTCGCCATTTCTCTGTTCTCTTTCTTCATGATCAATAGTAGCGAGGCCGCCAGCAAGCAAATCCATTGAATGCAACAGCTGCTGCTCCGCTGCTCGCCATTTCTGTCGGTTCCTAAGAATAGGCAGCTTTACCTCGCGACTGCAGCGGTGCCGTGCGGTACCAAATGCCAATCCATTTCTCTTTGGAAATCTGCAGAGCCGGCCCAGATGCATTCGTTCATACAGGCAGATGCTAAAAAGGAAACGCATAAATGATGCTTAAGTAACGGATAACCGCGTCTGATTTGCTCGGCGTGCTTTATTTGTGCAGTTGCGTACGGATCGTACTTCGGCAAGAAGCTGGATCCGGAGCCCGGCCGGTGCCGGCGTACGGACGGCAAGAAGTGGCGGTGCTCCAAGGAGGCCGCCCCGGACTCCAAGTACTGCGAGCGCCACATGCACCGCGGCCGCAACCGTTCAAGAAAGCCTGTGGAAACGCAGCTCGTGCCCCAGTCCCAACCGCCCGCCACCGCGGCGGCCTCCGCCGCTCCGCCCCTGGCCGCCGCCACCAACGGCAGCAACTTCCAGAACCATTCCCTTTACCCTGCCATCGCCGGCAGCACTGGTGGAGGCGGCGGGGCCAGCAATGTCTCCAGCCCGTTCTCCACATCGATGGGGTCGTCTCAGCTGCACATGGACAATGCTGCCAGCTACGCAACTCTTGCTGGTGGAACAACCAAAGATCTCAGGTGACTGTTCCTTGCGTTGTTTTTTTTTTTCTTCCTCCAATCACCAATGCCATCCTGTTTAACGGTGCTACCTTTTAACTGATTGGCGGCAGATTGTCGCACGGATAACGGTTTACCTGTGATCGTTCAATCACTGCCTTACATTTTGTTTTGCATCAGTGGCACCAGTAGTGCGTGCTCAGTGCTTTTGTTGCTTCCACGCGCAATAAGCATGGCCTGCGGGGACTTTACTCACTGCAAGAAATTACGTTAGTGTTCAGGCTCTGGTTGGTTGCCTGCCATGCTTTCTGGGCTCAGTTTCTAAGCTCAGGGCAGCGTCCATGTCTCCACAAGATATTTGTGATCAGATCAGGTGGAAGTGCAGTGCAGTAGAGCGCAGCCTTCTTGGCCTTGGCACAGACCAAGCTTAGAACACGTACTGGCCATAAAGAAGGAGCTTGTTTGTGTTCAGCGGTCGCAGTGCTAGTGCCTGCTGCTTGCTGATGCTGGCCTCCCTGACCATTCCAAGTGTTTATTGTCCAGCAGAATCAAGTCGTTTCTCATGCAACTCTTTTAGGGGCAGCGTATTATAAATTTGGCCCTTGAAACTACTGATAAATCTGACATGCAGCATATTCACGTGCATCTTCTTTTGTCAATACCAATGATTTCTTTCACCAATACAGATTGTTGATTTAACCTTATATGTGTTCACAGTGTATGATCACCCTTTTTTCTCACCTTGCTGCTACTTGTGCACTATTGAGTTGTTCGTATGCATTGTTTCTTGATAGCATTCCACACTGAAATATGTTCATTTGTACTGAAAATACTGTTTTGTGCACCTTTGTGACTACAAACTTTTCTATCTGTAAAATATTTTAACCATGAATTTTACATGCCGTAACAAACCAATCGTGGTAAGCTTGCTTGTGCATTGTTTGGCCATTGCGTAACTAATATAACAGTTCATTGAAAGGTGAATTTAATGGATTTTTCAGTGCCAGTGACACGATTGTGTTTGTATGTTTTCCATGTGTCAATAGGTTCGATTAGTACAGGACAATTGTAACTTGTGTCGTCCATTGGTTATCTGTTCGCTCTTAGAAACACTTTGTTTGTTCAGTAGAATATAACAATCAGCTAAACGATGATGATTGCCTCACAAGATAAAGAACATACAGTAGTTTTTTTTCTTGCTATTTATCCATTAGACATAATGCTTTTCTTTGCATCCTACTAATTTTATCTTTTGAACCTACCTTCTGAAACTCAGGTACAGCGCTTACGGAATAAGATCCTTGGCTGATGAGCACAACCAGCTGATAGCAGAAGCCATCGACTCATCAATGGAGAACCAGTGGCGCCTCCCGCCATCTCAAAACTCCTCGTTCCCTCTCTCGAGCTATCCCCAGCTCGGTGCACTGAGCGACCTGGGTCAGAGCACAGTCAGCTCGCTGTCGAAGATGGAGAGGCAGCCACTCTCCTTCCTGGGTAGCGACTTCGGGGCCGTCGACTCCGTGAAGCAGGAGAGCCAGACACTGCGGCCCTTCTTCGACGAGTGGCCCAAGGCGCGGGACGCCTGGCCGGGCCTCAGCGACGAGAACGCCAGCCTGGCGTCGTTCCCGGCCACCCAGCTGTCGATCTCCATACCCATGGCGTCCTCGGACTTCTCCGTGGCCAGCTCGCAGTCGCCCAACGGTAAGGCTCTGTTCCTTTCCTCCGGACAGACCGTCAACGTTCACTGCTCGGTTCGGCGGCTAGATCACTGATCCGAGACACCATGTCTGGTCTCTGCAGATGACTAATGGCGCGTGGATTAGACTGATCGGTGTCCGTGAGCCGAGTGCTGGGATCTGTTTGCGCTCTGATTTTTCTCCATGCCCTCGCCCCCACTCCCTATGCCGCGCAGGCGAAGTAGCCGCAAAAACAATCTATGCTTCTGTACCATAAATTTATCGGTCTTTTTCCGTGTCAGATTTGTACCAAACCAAACGGCCGGACAGGCCCCGGCTCCCTCCACATCCACCGAATTGAACCGTGGCGCTCATGTGGTTGACAGGATGAGCATGAGACCGTTTTCCTTAGGCCCAAAGCTTTGTGTGTGTCCCCACTGATCGATTCCCTCTGTATCTGAAAGCATCCTTTGCCGTAGCCCGTCTACCGAGAGAGATCAGCACGCGGTGACAACGCACCGATCTGCATGGACCGGAGCCTTTTTCTCACGCGTGGCCTCGCTCTGCTGCTGCCTGCTGGTGGTGGTGACCAAATTCCTTTTGTGGGTGCGGAGGTGGGTGGGACGGAGCTGTGGAACTGGAGGGCTTGCTTGCGGCTGCAGGGAGGCGCAGCAGTTCGCGGTGCCGGTGAGCCAGCCAGCTAGCGGGCGGAATCGGCCAGCTAGCAGCGCACAACGGAGGCCACCCGTGGCCCCCTTTTCCGGAACATGATCGGGCAGCAGGATCCGTCGCTTTGTCACCTGGAGCCCGTGACAAGCAATGGTCGTTTACATACCCCCCAGCAGCATGCAATCCCCCCCCCCCCCCACCACGCCAACGCCATCCGATCCGATACCACGGCACCACCCCTCCGTCCCCTCGCATGTTACCGGCCGGGATCCACCTCCAGGCCTCCTCCTCGTCCGTCGCCCTATGATTGATTGCCTTGCGAGCGCGTGGTGATGAGATGGACCGGGACCGGGTGGTCATGATGCGCGCCGCGCCGGCGAGCAAGTGCTGAGAAAAGGTCAACAATCACAGCGGTTTCCTTCCAGAGCTTGTGGGCCAGGCGGCCAGCCAAGATGAGCAGGCAGCCAGGCGTCTGTTCTGCTGCTCCGGGCGACGGCGGGGACTGACTTGCCGTTAGATGTGACCGCGGCCAAGGGCTAGTGACTAGTTGTTGCGGCGCTGCTTGTTGGGGCCGGCCAGTTGGGCACTTTCGCTTCACTTGGAAAGCGAACCGGAGATCCAAGCCATACGTGCAGGGATTCCCCGCGGGCCACGAGCTCCCCTCGACTCTCTCTCCTTGGGCATCCCGTTGAACAAGAACAAGTGCATCGAGCTCCTCACGGCTGGTGGGCGGTGGGAACAAAACGGTGATGCAGCCAGAACTCCGTCCGCGCACGTGACATGGACCACGTGGGCATCTCCATCTCCTCGTCACTTGTTGCCACCATGTCAGAAGGGATTCGTCCATGGCAGCGTTCCATTTGGTGGCACGGCGTGGATAATCTCCGCGGAACAGTTACTCGTGGAGATGGACAACGTTGATCTAAATGAAAGGACGGCGGATGAACCATCTAGATATACGGAGCGGAGAGTATCCACAGAATGCAACGGTGCCCATTTATGGGTCGAGTGCTTCTGTAGTGGCGTTTAGGGCCTACATGGGCTCGAGTGGAAAATCAAGCCAGCTAAATGGGCCCTTTATATGGCCCAGCCCACTTCTATTTGTTATCCACTACTACCCGCTCGCTCGCTCCCCTGACTGCTGAGCCGGCAGTTCGGCACCTGCTCTGGGCCGCGCTGGAATCCACAGCCCATGGTTATACCGGGCAGCCCAAGCCACGAGGTGTCCGAATGCGTCCTCGTCCGGCGGCCTGGTTTCAACAGCCGCAGAGCCCCTGAAATCAAAGAAGAAAAGAGGTTTTGTCTTGAAACCCTATGGATGTTCATTACTAGTATACGGTAGCTTTTCCTATGTGAAAGAATGTGAAACAGGAGCACATTTCTCTGCCTCCATGTCAACGCCATATTTTTTCTGTGTTCATTCGGTGTGACGCACTGTGGTAGTATACCTATGCGACAGAAATCGGTTTCCCTCGCCCCTCGGCACCTGAGGACGTCTTTGCAGACCTCTGTCTAAATTCTGATCGTATCAGCGATCCATCGTGATCGTATCTACGGGCAAACGGTTTTGTCCAGCAGCATTCCAGGCCAGTGTCCATTGCAGACACAATATAGTACTACCTGCATGTCCCGAAAATATTGTATATCAGTTATCGGTACTTGTCAGATTGTCAGGTCTTGAAATTTCGAGCGAAGCAGTACTCGCCCATTTTATTTTATCTGACCACGTCTCGAACGCTGTCCTCAACCATAGGCTTATAAATTTTACATATCCACTGTTTTTCTACTATTCTAACTATTTATTTTTCTCTGTCTACGATAACACTACAGCGTCGATTTGTACTGAAGATAGTTTTCTATCCATCCCATTGGAATAGTTTAAACACCATTTCCATTGGATGATAGGTCGAGGACGACAGTACGGAGTCCTACTCCCCTCTCATGCAAGCCCAGCTGTCGGCCTGTTGCATTCAGGGGCTCTCCGACCGAACGCAATGCATTCGCGACAGGCTGCGGTCCACGCCCTGCACTGCACGGCGGTGATGAGATGGCGAGAGTAGACGTCGCTGTCCTCTGAATCTGATGAAGCACGCGTGCATGGCTGATCATCGACTCGGACCGAGAGAAAGCGAGCTGGTGCATGCACTACTGACTGGGCGGCAATGCCGATGGTGGGGTGGATTTCAGCGAAAGCGAGAGCGCGAGCGCAGGTGCATGCGTACACATCCATGCTTTCTCCGAGGGGCCCGGGCCTGCGCCTGCGTCGCCTCGGCTCGCAAGTCGCAATGGCTACCGGGCGACCAGGAGTCCAGCACCACCCTGCCATGGTTGGTTGGGGACAAGGTCGCATCGCACCTCGTGGAGCGGGTAGCAAAACGCTCGAAAAATGGCGCAGCCGACGTGACGGGCGAGTCAAACGCGGAATCGAACGAACCGTCTAATCGCCGCGCAGAGAGAGGCAAACCGCACCGTAATCGCATGACTTCTCGCGGCTTTTGCTCCATTTGTTCGTGCTCTGCCTCTGCGTACACTCCATCATCCATCACCTCCATACTTTCATGATCACCGAGCAATCAATTGCCTGCAGCAGAGTTAACTGTGAGAAGAGAACACAGCACACATCACGTTTTCTTTCTTCCCTTCATTCCGTTTTCTTTTCTAAGAAAGCACGTTTTCTTTTGAAGGCATGCTATTGCTACGTACGAAGCAGGAGACAGACAGAGAGAGACGGTGCTTGAGGCCGTTTCTGTCCTCTCTGGTGGGCCGTGATGGGCTAGGCTTTCGCGGTGAACAGAGCACGCCATCCCTCTCCTGGCCCCGAAGCAGCCAGGCACGCTGCCGGGAACAGCAGCGTCACACAGTAGTGATGCAGCGTCGCGTTGCCATCGCGCTCCCAGATCCCGACACACAGCACACGCCGCGCCCCACGCAACAGCGGCGAAAACTGAATTCCGGCTCGATCGAGTTCGTCGAGTGCCCTTTTCCCAAAGGCTGCACCGCACGCAGCGGCAGGCCGCGCGCGCCCAGCCCGACGCGATCGCATCCGCCACTGCCCTGCCGCCTTTACTTCGCGCCCGTCTTTGCGCCGGCGGGGCTCGGCAGCTGCTCGGCCTGTCCAGCCGCTCTCTTTCTCCGCTTCCCTTGCCCGCCCCCTTTCGTGAAAGATTTGCTCGCTCCTGCGCCGCTGCTTTCGCTCCCACACCGCAGAAACCTCGATCTGTCCGCTGCGGGCGGGCGGCGCAGGGGGCGCGGGGCCGGCCTCGTCGTCCAGTCGTTTTCGGCTGCGGCGCCGGCGGTAGCGCGGGCTCGGTTAACGTTGGAGCGGCCAGGCACCGGGGGCCGCGGCGTAAAGACGCGCGGCGGAATTCCGTTCCGCTTGCGCCGTGGAGGTGCTGGGACGGCTTCGGCGCGTTGCATGGCGAGCGAGAGGGGCAGCGAAAGCAGATACTGTGCTGGCGTAGCACAGTGTCCGATGGCGCTGGGATCTGACCGGCCCTATCCAAATCTGTCAAGCTGAAGCTTTTGGGGGCCGGCAGGGACAGACGCTCGCCATCGTACGTGACCACGCACGTCTCTATGCAAGTATGCATCAAAAGATGCACTGCTACTGCGTGGACGGTTGGTTCAGCCAGCCGCGCTCGAACATTCTCGCCAAAACACGATTATTGTTGTTACTAGAACCTGAGGGAGGGGAATCTAGCTGTTTTGAACCAAAGGAGAGTCGAAAGGCGTGCCGAGTGATTTGAACCGCATTTTCCAATCTTGTCGCCCTCGATCTAGGATCGGGTAGTGGCCGCTCGCGGAACAACCCAACCCAAAAAGGCTGCGCGATCCGTACACAAGTGACTTGCTCGATGCGCATGCCTCTTTGACCGCCTCCGTGCACGGAAGGGAAGCAAGCACAGAGTTAATAGTATAAACAAACAGCATCAGGTACCTGTGTTTGCCCCCCCCCACCCCTGCAACAAAATTCGCGCCCGAGCAAAGAGCGCACACCTCCGCACCCGGCCGGCTTCTTGCTGCCTCCGAGGTCCAAGCTCCCCAGGAGGGAATCTCCTTTGCGAGGGATGCGATGTGCCTCGGGATCAGGAGTCTAACGCTATCAAATTGTTGGGCAAATGGGCACTGCATGCACCCAAAGACGGTGTATCTGTTATAGTGCGCAAATAATATTTTTTCACTCTACGTGCAGTAGGCAAACAGCATTTTCACACCCGTATCCACTTCTTGGTGATCACAATCTAATCCGTATTATACATTTATACTTGTGTTCTTGGCTGATTACCTCCCAGCTGCTGTACGTGGTAGCCGTTTGCATCAGCTACACCTACATACACACCACATACTATCATATGCGCTTTGCTTCTTACGATCCAAATAGCCGAGCAAAGACATCGCGGGTTGTCGCCTAATGATTGCCTTTACAGCGGTGGATTACCGCCCCCGCCGGCAAAACATGTGGAGATGGAACGGAAAGGCATCATGACGGGACGATGCGGCAACAATGGCGTGTCGTTTGCAGCAGGCACACACCGGCCGGCCCTCTACTGTTCATGTTATACTTTGCCGCAGCAGGCAGCTTGCCGCTATAGCGCTGGTCAGTCTACCCATGTCATCCGATAACTCCGATCCGCAGAACAATCAAGGGTCTGTGAGACACTGACTTCTTCGGCATGTGGTGGATCATGCGCATATATATTTTCTGAATCAAAACCTAGCCCTGCGCGCAGTGATCATGCTATCGTGTCCATGCTCCGTCTGTCCCCCCGGCCATTCGTGGATGCAGCGCCAGCAGCCGGCAGGGGCAAGTGACGATGCCCGTCCCTCGATGCCATGGCACCGGCAGCCTGCTTTTTTTCGGTGTTCTCAAGAAACTATCATGCAGCCACCGCAAACTCAACCGCTTTAATTTTTTTTCCCTCTATCTGTCTTTAGCTTTTGCGCTCAGCCTAACGTTCCCAACAACGCTTCTTTTCGGAAAGCCTCTCGAGGGACTATGCAGATCAAACTTGATCGAGTGCACCATGCCGTATTGCCAAAGGCAGCGTTTCTATGGCCCATCTCTGAACCTTTCATTCAGTGGCAAGCTAGGGAGCAGTCCCATGCCATTTCTAGACCCTGCTCTCTAATTCGAAGCACTCGAGCATACTGAAGCTAAAGCTAAATATTGACGCGCATGTGTAAATTATATATATATAGTTCATATACTTGCAGTCTAGATTTTTATGTACGGTGTGCCAAATACGGCAAACATGAACCATTGCTATTAATAAATAGATGTGAAATGTGCTAAAAATGAAACAAAAAAAAATCTCATATAAACATAATCATCGGAACACCAGTTCGCTAGATTAATCACAACAGCCAGAGGATTTTATTTTGTGGTCTAAATTTACCCACATCTATATACGGTTATAAAAACATAAACTGATCAAATAAATTTCATCCTAAATTACCCGCCTTTGGCGTACGCCTGCTTCGTCTCTTCTCTCATATATCTAGTTTTGATGTCTATAGATGATGCCATTTAGTGTTATACATATATAAAAACCGGTTCTAAACAGATCGCTAATACGTCTTTTTTTTTTTTTTGTTCAACAAGACGGAGATGACTAAATCCGGTATTGAGAAGTATGTAGAGGACATATGCTCTAGACTCGGATCGATTTCCGTTTATAGCAACTGTGCTAGTCGTCAGTCGTCACATCACCAACATGCTACTATTCTCCTTTGAAATCGGGGGCCCTCGTACTCGATCTGAAACAACTAATGATGGGTGAACTGAGATGATCGATGTTTCCACGCGAACCGTTGCCTCGTCCGCTCAGTCGAGCGCAGCAGAGAGTGCCATCGCGCGTGCCGCCTGTTGATGTGCTAACGGAACCGCCACCAATCCGACGTGCTGAAAATCACTACACACACTGTGCGCCGAGAGACCTTGGCATTACCGGAAACAACAATCCGACGTATGCGCCTATGCTTATTACCATTTCCGGGCACCCCACCCACACACGGCGTACGTACGTTCCCCAAGATGCAGCGCCGAGAACGCCACCGCGCGCGCTCATGATGCACCGGAATGATGCGCCTAGTGTGAGCCATCGAGTCCATCCGGCACGTCGAGTCGCCGACTGCGCCACCCGCGACGACACGGCGCGTCGTCTCCTGCTCTCCGCCCGCCCCACCCATCAGGCCATCACCGCCGTGTGCAGGTCTGCAGTGCCGCAGGAAGGACCGCTCGCAGTCGCCGCTGCAGTTCTGGCCCTCCGCGGCGGGACCCACGGTCGCCCGCCCCGCCCCCCGCGGCGCCACGCAAGCACCGCTCGCAGTCGCGGCGGTCCCCTCCCCGACCACGTCGGGCGGGCGGGCGCGATACGGACGGCCCCGATCGCGTGGGGCCCGCGGGCGCTGCTGCACCCGTGTATAAATACGCGGGGGCGGGGGGCTCGGTCCGCGCGTGCTCTCGCTCGATTTCGGAGGGCGCGGGGATCAGATCAGACGGCGGGGAGCGAATCCGGGGGCCCTCGTCCCCGCAGACCTGCCTGCTCAAGTGCTCAGTTCTCACCAGTCACCACCACCCCTCCTGGCCGCCTCTGCGGAGTTCGGTCTCGGAGCAAAAAAACAAGGGGAAGAAATCTCCTGCCCGTGCTGTTCCCGCTTGGCGTCGCCCGCGGCCCGCCGCTACCATCCAAGAGGCGGCAGCGGCAAGCGGGGCTTGCTCTGCGCGCTCGGTGTCGTCGCCCCCGCGGCGGGATCTTGCTGCTCCGCCGCCGCCGCCGCCGCCGCCGCCGCCTGCGGGGATCCTCCATTCCACGCCCCACGCCAGCTGTTCCAAAGAGCTACTGCTAGCCCAGACATTTCGCCCGTGAGGAGGAGCAGGAGGCGGCCAGCCCGGGGGAAGAGGAGCGCGCGACGACAAGGGAACGGAGACTCTGCCGCTTTTCATTTCCACGGCGAGATCTTCTTCAAACATCGCATTCGATCTTCCTTTGCTTCATTCTCGGTATTTTTCTTCTTTCTCGGTGGGGCGGTCTTAGCTATAGCTCCGCTCTCTGCTGCGTTGGCTGTGACATGATGTTGATGATCATCAAGATCTCCGGCCCTTTCCGGGGTCCATCCGCGGGGGGCCGCGGCAATCACCATTGTTTCCCGCTGTTGCCTTTTGCTCTGGCGTGGGCACCCTTGCCCGGCAATGAGTATTCCGCTTGTTCCTTCACCATTACCACCGATACAGGATTGCTCGTTAATCTGCACACCTCTCTACTACCTCTCACGTGTAGGTGTAGCCGCCGGCTCGCTCGCTCATACCTTTTTTAATTTTTTTATTTTGCATCTGTTCTTCGATCAGCTCATCAAGGCGTCAGAGGCAGCAGCAGTGAGCAATCTCCCACTGTTGCTGCGGCGCAAGAAGCATTGTCGTGGTGGACAAACTCGCGCGGAGACGGAGCAACAGCTGATGGGCGTTTGCTAACCAGTAAGTTACCTGTGCCCGGCTCTGGCATCATCCGCTGCCATTATTGATCGCTTACTGCGCACAGTATACAGCTTCTTCCCCGGCAAAAGTGCTTAGTGGTTGTTAATCTCCGAGTACCATGTTTCCTGGGAAGATTTGGCTGTATACGAGCACGAGAGCTTGTGTTTGCCGGTTCCCCCCGTAGTTGGGGGCTGGGGTGGGCACCACTCCCAGTCACTGAGCAAAAGGTTTGCTGCGGCCCCCTGCGCCTGCCTAAAAAGGGCCTATTCATGCAGGCAGCATGTACATCCTTGTTGCTTCTGCTCCTCTCCTTAACCGGCTTCTTCTCAATGGAAACAAATGGCAAGGACCCCACACGTATTGTCGTAGGGCTTGGTTGGCTCCAAGTGTTTGTCAACCTGCTAGGCGCTGCCGCCAGCCACTGTTAGTCAGCCATTGTTGCTGTTCATTGTTTCCTGTTCTCCCCCAGCAGCGTCGATGTCCATCAGAACCTTCCTCTTCGGCCACGAGTGCGGCAGCCAGCATTTGGAAGAAGAAGGAGAGAAGAACCCTCTTCTCATGCTCTTCTAGTAGTAGCTCACAAGAGCCTAGCCTAGCTACCGGTGCAGCACCCAGCTTTGCCGTCGTTCTGCCACCGCGTATGCATCAATCGATCCTGCTTTGCCGTAGCCTCTGATCCGTGCCGCAGTGTAATTACAAAGCGGCCTTCGCCACTCGGCATTGACTCCGTTTCCTTTCTGCATAGTGCCCCTACTCGCTCCATGTAGCACTGGAGCTAGCTAGCTAAGCTATGGCGAGCGAGCTCTGCTCTGCTCAGTGGCCGGCCGGGACAAGCATGCCATTGCATGTCGTAGCTAGCTAGAGACAGTGGCCTGCTGGGCCTGCGACCTGCACGGAGCTCTACGGCCCGGCGCGTGCGCGCGCGCACACACGGGCACGGGGCCGGGCCGACGGGGGCCCGGGGCGGTCGGCGGGTCGGGTCCGCTCGCGCACGCGTGGGCTCTAGCGGCACTGTTGGCTGTTGCCGTCCCTTGATGGCGAGTGGTTGCTGACCGGTCGCCGTGTGGCCGTGCGTTGCGAGCGGAACGGAACGGACGGCGTCACTGGCCCGGAATTGATAGCCTGCCTCCCGGCCCTCCCCGCCGCCTCCACGGCCTACTACACTGCCTGCTGCATCGCTGATGCATGTGCCCCGTGCTCATCGTGTGCTCCCCCGTGTCATCCGATCCTGGAACTGGAAATGTCCGGTTGCAGTTCTCTTGCGCGTTCTGGTCTCTGCGGCCTTTTACTGCACCATTGATGCCTCTGTTGGATCTGGCTCTTAGATTCGAGACATGTATGCATGCTTCCTCGCGCTTTGCTCTGGTGACGAGACGACTGACCAGTTTTGCTCTGTGGCGGTGTAGGCGCACTGTTCCATCGGCAGGCACAGGCACCCAGGCAGGCAGGTCAGCGCGAGGATCCCTCGGTCGGCGCCGGCGGCAAAGCGTTTCGAAATGCTGGCATGCATCGCGTGCTCCGCCAAGGACGGCGGGGATCAGGACGGCCATCGCGCCGCCGCCGCCGGCAGGGACGCCGGCAAGTCCCTCACCTCCCAGGTAAACCAACCCGACCCGACCCACCGCGCGCTCTGAGCTCTGCACGCTCCCCCATACGTGGGGTCATGGATTTTGACGCCGGCGGACGCGGCTGCCGGCCGAGGGTGCAAACGAGGAATGGACAGATACTATAGATGAGTTTGGCTGTGCGGCGCCGTTCCCCTGCCGCCGTCCGGCCTTCTCGTCGGCCTCGGCCGTCAGTACCACGTCGGCGACGCATTATTGATCAATGGCTTCATCAATGCGCTTCTGCGCGGCTCAGCAGGTCATCGTCTCCCCATAATTTTCTTGTGGTACGGCGTGCATGCGCAGCTGTTGCTGTTGCTGTTGCTTGTTGTCCGGCCTAGCTGTCTGCACGCTGTTGACGCTCCAACAGAGGCCGAGGAGACAGGGAGCGCAGCCGCAGCTTTCTCCCCTGTCACGAAAAATAATTGGGACGCTACGCTATGCTAGGTGTAGTGCATTTTTCTTGACGTAAATAAATAAATAAAACCATTTATTTCCTTTTGCGTTGTTGTAGTAGTACGATATGTACTCGGTACGGCGAGTTCGTCGTGTGCCTCCTTGAGCGATGGGACTGCAAGTACAGGGGAGTGTGACGATGAAATCACGTCTCAAAAACGTCCGTTGATAAAAGCTGGTCAAGCAGGGGGCAGTGGAATGTGACGGAGTGGGTGCTTTTTCCCTGCATTGCTTGGATCCCCACCCCCAGGCTTTGGAGTTTGGACTCTGTGCGCAATGTGATATGTGATTTGATCCTGTCACTTTTGTTCCCCCCAGGCAGCCAGGCTTTGCTAGCTGCTGCACTACCATTCAATCTGTCCTCTTAGCTCCAACTAGAAAATGGTTAATCCTGGTTTGCTAGTAGTACTCTGCATGATATTATACTCTCCTTTTTTTTTTCCCTCCAAAGAAGATGCCATCGTCTTCTTGTCGAAGCTGGAAAGACGTTCTTTGGTTGGTTAAACCTGAGCTTTACTCTCTCGTCAATCCAAGAGTGTTTCTTCTGGTCCATCGCGCCAAAAAGGAAAAGAAACCAAAAATAAGAAAAATGTCTGTAGCCACCACACGTTGAGTGGTCCTGTGCATGGGCTGGCTTTGGGGGGGCCTAGGCCCAGGCTGGGCCTCTTTGCTTGCTGCGTCCTCCTCAGTCCTCATGAGTCATGCTCATGGCACGGACAAATGTGTCTCGGGCACGAGGCATCAGTGTCATCACCGGGGCTCGAGAGCATCCTTGGTCAGTCATTTGCTTCCCACATGCTTTTGCCTTTGCTGTGCTTTAAGGCAAGGTACAAACATGTCTCTGCGCACAGCAACACACACATGCATGCACTTGTGGATCATCCAGCCATCCCTCACCTCTGGCTCTGGGTGTTATTATGGTCAGCACCAACTGCTTTGCTGGTGCTTTGTCCCTTGCTTCAGACAAAAGACGTCCGGGGTTAGGAGGGCGCTTTTGTGCTCTGTAGCCTTCGCTTCGGCTAGATCATCTAATTAACCCTCTACTAGAGTCTCAAGTGTCTTGCTAATCTTAGGTCCTAATCAGAGTGGAACCTATCATTAACCGTCTGCTGCTACTATTGTGGCGCTTTTACTTAAAGACTGAATTCTCGCTTACGCCTGATTGTCTGTCGAGGCGTGCTGCTTTCGTGCGCTGTTTGGAATGAAATCTAAGCTCGGCCTACTAATCTACTATGCTCCAAAGCGATGGCTGCTGTCGCAAGATTTGCAGCTCTACAGTCTTGTTAAGATTGCTTAGAAAGCGTCTAGTTTGGAAAATTAAACGAACTGTGTGGCTAATTAACGCAAGAGTTTCATGTGCCGTATGATAATCCTGCAACTGCGGTCTTCTGACAACGGATGCTCTCTTGATTCCCGCAAATGTGCTTTCAGCTCAAGGACATGGTGCTCAAGTTCTCCGGCTCCGGCAGGCAGTACAAGGCCGCGGCGGGCCCGTCGTTCAGGGGCAACCGCTTCCACCGCAACAGCCGCCTCGCGGCGTACCCGGACGACTCGGGCTTCACGTCGGACGGGGCCGCCGAAGGGTACAGTTACATGAGGACGACGGCGGCGGGCGCGAGAACCATGCCGGCGCCGCCGCCGTGGGACGCGGCCAAAGTCGTGCGTGGTTTCCCGCAGCACGTCAGGAGCCCGAGCGCGAGCTGGATACCAAGCATCGGTGAGGAGGAAGAGGAGGAGGAGGAGGAGGATGACGAGGTTGTCGTCCTGGAGGAGGACCGCGTGCCGCGGGAGTGGACGGCGCAGGTGGAGCCCGGCGTGCAGATCACCTTCGTGTCCATCCCCGGCGGCGCCGGCAACGACCTGAAACGAATCCGCTTCAGGTGCCTCTCTCGCGCGGACAGTTTTGCGCCAATAAATGCTTGATCGAGTGCATGATCATGATCAACTAATTAATCGAGCATGGATCTGCAGCCGCGAGATGTTCAACAAGTGGGAGGCGCAGCGGTGGTGGGGGGAGAACTACGACCGCGTGGTGGAGCTCTACAACGTGCAGACGTTCAGCCGGCAGCAGGGCATCTCGACGCCGACGTCCTCCATCGACGACGCCACGCAGGTGCGTCGTCCGCGTCCAGTCAGTGTGCAGCCTAGCTAGTGTGTCGGCGTCGTGGTGTGGATCAGCAGGTCACCAACTGAAATTGTGGGTGCGTGCAGAGAGATTCCTCGTTCTACTCCCGCGCTGGGTCGACGAGGGAGAGCCCGGTGGTCCTGCCGCCGACGGCGGTCGGCAGGGAGCAGCCGATATCGCGCGCCACTTCGTGCAGGGCCGCCATGGCCGCGGCGGCTCCCACGGCCCGGGCCGCGTGCAACCCGTCGTCCACTGCGGTGCCGGACCCGTCGGACCACGTGTGGGCGCACCACTTCAACCTGCTCAACGCCGTGCCCGCGCCCGCGCCGGCTCCCCCGCACTGCGACCCGTCGCGCGCCACCACGTCGTCGCTGGACGAGGCGTCCGTGTCCGTGAGCAACGCGAGCGACCTGGAGGCCACGGAGTGGGTGGAGCAGGACGAGCCCGGCGTATCCATCACCATCCGCGAGTTCGGCGACGGCACCCGCGAGCTCCGCCGCGTCCGCTTCAGGCAAGCCAATGCCCACTACCAATGCAGAAATCCATCACCAGACATGATCTAGCCATGCTGGATTTCTTATGCTAATTTGTTGTTTGGTGACGTGACCTCTCGTACGTGATGCTGCAGCCGGGAGAGGTTCGCCGAGGAGAGGGCCAAGGTGTGGTGGGAGCAGAACAGAGACCGAATACACGCGCAGTACCTGTGACGTCCCAGGGAGCTACCGGATGTGCACGCGTTGGATGGAATGGAAGCCGCCACGCCATGGACAACATTAGAGAGTAGGGTTGAGTGATGCTTCTGCGACAACTGTTTGCTAGTGCTAGTTTTTACAGGGTTGACAGAGAGGTGAGAGGTGCCCACGGAATGGAGCCTGTGTAAAACTTGTTTACTACTACCGCTGATCAGGGTTTGTGTGCTGATGACCAATTGTTTTGGTTCGTTTGGTGTACTACTAATACGGTATTTGTGTAAATCTCCTCAGATTATATGTGCTCATACTTTCTAAGTGCGTAGTGCGGGCACAGATCATCCAAGAGAAGCTGCAAGCCTATATGGAGTCTTTTCTCCGTGTTGAAGTTAGAGAAGTCGTTACTGAAGCGATTACCGCGGGTCCACATCAACTACCACATTTTACTGCCTCACCAAAAACTGTACATTCAAACCAAATGCCCTGGACTTGTTGGGCTCAAGGACTTTACAGGCCGTCTATGTGCACACAAACAGACACCTTGTGATAACAGGATTTGTGCAAGACAACATTCCATAACAAACCAAATCAAATTAATAGCACAATCATGTTTATTAAAACATGGGGCCAATCTTGAGGCAGGCAAAAAGCAGATCAACGGCCCGTAAGAGGGGAAGGCCAGCAGGCTCGAGCACTCCATGAAGGAATTTGCAACCCTCTATAAGATGCCTGGATGCAGCAGACCCAGACCTGGGGCTACGGCAAATTCCCAAAACCTTCGACAGGCAAACACTCGGCTGCGCTATCCTCTTCGGCACACTGGTTTTTGCTCAGTATACTCTATGCCCCTCCTGCAGCTTACTGATTTTTCGCTCTACATGCCCCCATTTAGCTGACCAGTTTTCTCGTCAGCCTCTTTGATGGAGGGATATCGTCGGTCTTCCCAAGGAAGTCCGACTTGCCGTGTCCGGCCTTCATCACTGGGGCAGCAGGTTTCACAGTACTTCGTGTTCTTGAGTTCACAGACATATGGGATAGCTTCTCTGTAATTGACGAGACCTTCTGTATTGCTCCCCGGCCAGTTTCAGGCAAGCTTCGTGAATGCCTAAGTACAGGATTCCCTGCAATTCCAAGAAAATAAATTTCAAAAAATCAAAACCCAAATTTCATGCAAGAAACTGGGCAACACAACTCTTTATAGTAAACTTGCCTGGGCTATTCCGAGCTGGTACCCGATTCGTAGTTAATTTATTGCTGTTCTCTGTTGGTCTCGTACTCTTCTGCTGTGCCTGACGTTCCAAGTGAAGTTTTCTTTGTACACCTGTATGGTGGGTAACAGAATAAACAATCAAAATACACCCTGGAATTCTGGCTTACTCCTGCCCAATTAAAACAGATAAGAAATGTTACCAGTCTTAGATAAACCACTCAATTTTGCAGATGCATTGCTATTTGATTTCATCATAGATAGAGTTCCAGTCGAGAATCTTCGAGCAACATTGTTCTCTGAAATCCCTTTTGCTCCAACTAAACCAAAAGAGCCATGTTCAGATAAAACAAGAGCATACTAAATAAATTAACTACAAAGCAAAGCACTAGTGTGTTAACTAACCACATGGAGGTGTTTTAGGAAGCGCTGAGGCTTTTGACCGGACATTAAGTGGAACACAACCCTAGAAGTTGGCAACCAGAAAACTGATTATACTCCTGAAGAGACAATAACAGCACCTTGTCAATGAAAATGGAGTAGAAAGAAAACATTACGTGAAAGAAGGCGTGCTGGAGGACTTGTGTGGCCTTTGGTCTCTTGCAAGGATCCCATGAGCATAGCGACTGCAAGAGGTGCAAAAAATTAAAATAATCAAATAATCAATGACTGAATGATATACCATGTAACTTAGCATAAATTTCAAACTTACTGAAATGAGGTCGATTGCCTCACTACTAGCTGATGACATCACCTCTGACAGTTGATTGCCTTTGATCTGAATGGATAGAAAACACAGTCAACCTTAGATCGAACATCAAGCTGCCATTCAACATGTGAAGGAAAGAAAGGGGGCAAAAGGCAGCGTAATCCATAATCCATCCTTTTCAGAGGGTTTAGTGGCAATCAGTAAAGAGAATAGCATGTGAAGCATATCGATTTTAGTATATGATGGACATCTTGGTAACAGACTAACAGTATAACGGCAATAGGATAAAATGAGAGTGTAGCAGAATGGATGAAGATTCAAGAAAAACAAGTTCCCAAAAGAAAGTGGCCAGGTGAATTATGGTGAAGAAAATGCTACCTCTATTTACTGTACTTTTATTAAATTCATCTTTATTGGCTTCATTTTTATATGTTGGCACATGTATTTTTACATGAAGCAGTACCAGAGAGAAAAGCAACTATTGAATATTGACCTGCGGGAACTGATACTTCATGGCTTCTGCAAGAGACAATCCTTGAGGCCAAGATTGCTCATCTGGGCTACCGATAACATTGCATATCTTGTGAATCTCATCCGCTTCGCTAAGTATTGAAAATAAGAAAAGGGGTAAGAGAAAACAAAACCATGAAGACAAAAGTCAACTAGTCAAGAAAGCAGAGATTCCTAATTATTTTAATTGCAACTAGCCAACTAGGGGTCTACAAAACCATCATCTAGAGCGATAGTGAAGCAAAAGAAACTAAACTTTGCAACCAAAATGTACATGGTTGGACTGCAACATAGAGATAGTTCAGCGGGTATCCTTTAGTGTGCATTCAAACATCGAGGTGCTACCAACAAGAAAGCAGCAAACAAAATGGGCAAATAGATTTGAGAGTGGAAATTGTAGCAGCATACATACTCAACCATATTACCTGGTGCCAGGAAAGAGAGGATGGAGTGTCAAGAGCTCAGCCATTATAGCACCCATTGCCCACATATCTATTGTGTTGGCAAAGAGAAGAAAAGTCAGACTACGAGTTGAGTTGGTCCATGAATAGCCAAACACTAAGCAATCAATAAGTATTTCACATACCAACTGCAGAATCATAAGCAGATGACTGGAGCAAGACTTCCGGTGCTCGATACCTAAGACATTCAAACATATGGATCAACAAAAGATAAGACAGGATTGTTTCCTTTTGTTGAGGTGTGCTTCTGTGCCTAGTTCAAATAGTGGGCAGTGCTAACCAGCGAGTTGAGACATATTCTGTGTATGGTGGCAATGATGAGACTTCCCTTGCAAGGCCAAAGTCCGCTAGCTTTATGACATCTTTGCTAACCAACAAATTCTCTGCACAACCAAGCCATGCTATAATCAGTATTAAGATGATGCATGCATCTGTAAAACTGGGCTGTTGATTTAGATGCACTCATGCAATATACTCCCCCCTTTGCAAGAAAGAATCGTTTTTCAGATTGCATATGGTCAGAATATCTAAACTTCAGCAAATATAACATTAGTGTATGTGATTACACATTTGAAAATAATATGGGTAGATTTGTCTTCGAAAGTAGTTATGTTTCAGGAATATATGGCGCAAAGCCTTTTTTTTTTTATTCTCCTGTGTTGTTACTCCAACATGCTTATCTAACAATGTGGGAGCATCGCCTGATGGAGGATATCAACAAAGGAAATATGTGAGTTTCATAGAGCATGTCATATGTTGCAACATTATATATTTTGGTAATCATTTGGTGTCCTTGTTGACAGGCTACGGGGACATCTCAACTGAATTGTTAACAACACATAAGAACCTACCGGGTTTGAGGTCACGATGAAAGTAACCCCTCTGATGCATGTAAGCAAGAGCATGAAAAATCTGAAAGCACCAGTTGCGGACTTCAGACTCTGAGAAAGGCCTGACTCTATCTTTCATAAGCTGGTAGAGATTACACTCCTAGAAAAAAATGGTTCAGATTCAACAAGAGCACAATAATGGCTTAGTTCAATTTTTGCTATCCATAACATCTTAATTACCATATATTCCATTATGAAGTATAATATATCATTTTCCCTGATAACCTCCTTGAGCTTCACAATGTTAGGATGATTCATGCGCCGCAAAGACTAAAATGAAAAAAAATGTCAGTTGAAAAAGACATAGGGACAAAAGGGAATGTCAGAAATTACATCACTGGTCTAAAAATACCTTTACTTCCCGCAGAGTCATACATTCCTCAAAAGAATAATACTTTTTCTTCATTTTCTTAACAGCAACCTACATTAGAGAATTGATAGATTTTGACATTGTTATTATTTCATCCAGAGCTCACAGTAAAAATGGTTCCAAAGTTCTATCTTCAGATACATACAACTTCACCATTCTGTTTATTTATAGCACGCCATACACTCCCGAAAGTCCCGTCACCAACTTCCTTAATCAACTTGAACCTGCAGAAGCAAGACAAGTTGTCAGACAAAAGCAACCAAAAATAGAGAAACTGTAGAACTAAGAAACGATGCAAGGCAAAAGCAACCTACAATAGCCAGCCAATACAAAAGTTACCTATCCATTGTTGTGGTATCCCAGCTGCCCTCTGCAAGTTTTTCCTTTCAGAATAACCAAGTCCAGAGAAATATGAACAGCTAACGCAGGCAAGTGTTTGCCAGGTTCTAGCTGAGTAATCTCTTGTCTGCAACTAGCAAATAAGATATGGTCTGAAATCAGTTGACAGTTTTAGCACAGAAAAATTAGTAAGGTTGATATGGTTTGAAAGATAAACAGATACCTCAGTGTATGGGATTCTGTTACCCTAGAAGCCCACTGCAACCATAGTAGAAGTTGAAAAATGTAGCAAGGATTGAGCCCTGGCCTCAAATGGTACACAAATGCCAACAACTAACTAGAGCAGCAACAGATGCCGGTTGAACACAGCAAAGATATTAACCCTGCAAAGGGAGAATGAGAAATGTAATCTAGAATGTTGCAAGTAAGCCAGAATTAAATTTCTTCACATGCCAATGTATGTGGCAAAGTCCAGAAAAGATATACATACCCCCGCTTATATGATCATCATCTAGTTGAAAAGAAGCTTTTCAGAGTTGATGTGCTGGTAGGAAGGGGGGAAATGAGAAGGCAAAATCATGCAACACAAAACAAAAGAAGAAGAAGGTGGCTGGTGGAGTTACATGTAGATGTCCTGGCATAGACTGAAATGTACTTCAGGAAAAGATCGCATCAGCCTGCTTGTTATTGAGCATAGAGGAGCATATATCCACTATGTGTAGTTCACCAGAGAGAAGAGTTGGGTGTTCCCACGAGCTAAGACACACCAATCAAGAGTTTCTTTCGAAAAGAACTGCTTGCATTGAAGGAGATATGCCCCGCAGACCACTTTTTCCATGTCTCAGGATGAACACTTCAAGCTCCCAAATTCACTGCTGATGCAATCTAGTCAACAGTTGAGTCAGGAAGATTTAACAGAATCTAAATGTGGTATTTGTCCACATATGATGGGCACACAATAAGCAAAATGGACCAAAAGGATTGATATTCGACATTCCAGTTTGTACCACACACAATCAGTTCTGAAAGTGTAGAACATGAGAAGGCTAGATATGCACATGAGCGTAACAAAGCTACACTAAGGCTGCAATTCTATCAGTTCAGATAGCAATTCGCTGCAACATGACAATTATGGTATATGCTCCAAACAAGAACATAAAAAACAGGTCAGTTAGGCAATTAGCGACAGCAACTATTCATCTTTCAATGACCGTAAGCACATAAAGCCACCCCAAAATAGGAAAATGGTAGCGTTAGGATGGAAATTGGCGGGCAAACAACCTGCATTGGCCCCCAATCGCAATTTACACCCTCTCTGCCCCCAATAGCACAGTTTTTATCATCCGAGCAGATATAAGAAAAGTATAGGATACTTTTACCATTTTGAGGAGGGGAGAAAAGGGCCTTTTTGCAACATAGGGCCTTTTTGCAACATAATACAAACTCTAGAACAAATGAACCCAATGAAACAGATCCAAAAACATCGCACCACAAAACACAGCATCACGCAAGAGCCATCACAGCGCATCCGCTCGCCGCCCAGATCCGGCGTCTGCCGCACAGATCCAAGGCGCGCAAACCCCGCCGCGCAAGCAAAGCAGAGCGAAGCGCTGAAACCTCAGCAGCGAGACCAGGCACGCAGGGGGAAAAAAGCGCGAGGCCCGTAGAGGCAGAACAGGAATCGATTCCATACCTTACCCTGCGGGCGAGGGCAGAGCATAGGGCGGTGTCGTCGGTCCCCACGTGGTTGCCGCGTGCCCCGCCTCCCTGCTCGCGCAGGCAGCCAAGCCGCGCGTACCGGGAGGGAAGGAAGCGAGCCGCACCGTCGGCGGCGGCGGCGTGGGACGGGGAGGAAGAAGGGGGCAGCCGCGGGCCTTCCGGTTTCTACCCGCGTCGCGCTCCGTTACTTTTTATAACCATGGGAGAACGCCGCAGGCAGCACCACCACCCGCCTCCCCTCCTCGCGGTCGCCTCTCGCGCTCCGCCCCCGCCTTTGGCCCTGCCTGCCTGTCTGCCTGCCGCTCGTGGCGTCTGCGCCTCCCCCCGCTTTTGCCGCCCGCCTTTTAACCGCTCCCCCGCTCGGCTGCTCGTTTTCGGGCTCGTCCCCGCCGGACGCCAAAGCGCTCGCCTTTCACCCTTTCCTCTTCCCTTTTCTATGGAGCCGCCTGCGATTGGCAAGCTGGCGGATTGGTTTGCTGGGGAAGAGGAGAGTTGGCAGGCGTCGATGCTGCCGGCTGGCTCGAGATAGCGCCCTAATGCATTGTTAATGAGGATTTGGAGCGAGATGACGGGCCACTTATCGACGGGTGGACTTTTCCGGCGCGACCGCGACGCCTCTGTTGGCTAGTAGTAAAAGATGCCTACCAACTGCGACAATGCGATACAAGCAAAGCTCCTGTATCTGCTGATTCTGCTCCGCTCGGTCTCGATTCCGATCAGAGACGGAGCAAAATGTAAATGTTCCGTTCAATTCGCTGACATTACGCGCTGATGCTCAAACAGGGCAGGAATTACTCAACAAAAAAGAAAGCTGCAGTCTGCAGCTCATTCCAAAATGCCTCCACCCACGACGGAATGATCACGGGTCTCGCGGCTTTCCTACCGGTATCTCCACCGGGAAGATCATTCCGTCGGTCATGCGTCGGATGGTCACGGAGCTCGATGGTCCTAGCCGACCAACCCAGCTACCTGCTCTGCCTGCCGTTAGGTTCGGCCCTCGC
This sequence comes from Paspalum vaginatum, assembly GCA_030272315.1. Taxonomy (NCBI): domain Eukaryota; kingdom Viridiplantae; phylum Streptophyta; class Magnoliopsida; order Poales; family Poaceae; genus Paspalum; species Paspalum vaginatum. Next base: position 6,999,650 of record CM059015.1, read on the forward strand.
ACCCGCGACCGATGCTCCGAGACGGCCCGACCCCGAACCACAGCCCCAACACCAAGTGCCGTGCCCGCGCCTGTACATTCCGTGCCATGGCCCATGGACGACAGCACGGTCCCCGCCGCCTCACTGCCGTGCCATGGCGCTGGATTGGTCCCTACGCAAGCAAGCAAGCTGACACAGATCTCTGCTCCCGGTTGGTAGCCCGTCGCCATTGCTAGCTCGGCGAGCTAATCCGTCCTGATTTGTAAGCTGCTCTGCTCCAACGGACAAGTCGTTCCGATTAATCGTAGCATGTCAATTATAAACTGTGTCTCTTATCATTGGGTTTGGGAGGAGCCGGCTCGCCCTCCTCTCTCAGCGGACTCGCGGATTCTAGTGGTTAGTGGAAGAACGGACGGTGCTACAATGATTTTTGCTTGACCATCATGCCGTGTCATGTGAGTGCCAAAACCGGTGAAACGACGACGGATCATGAGGGATCGGTTGCACTTGCAGGCTTGCAGCCCGGTTTGCCAGCAGTAGCTTGAAATGACTAAACAAAATGCTGGCTGACCAAACAAAATCCTGCAAAAGCAAATCACGCACCCCCGAATCTGAAAGCTGACACCGCACCGCACGGCAGCCCCCACCATCGTATTTCATGCTCCCCGTCCAGGCTGCCTGTCTGCTGGAGCGCTGTATGGGACTTACATGAGGGGTCCTTGGGTTCTCGGCTGGCTCTCGTCGTCGTCCTCGCTCCGAGACCTTTGACTCGCCGGATGCGGCCGAGCAGTGTGAGTGCGGGTTTGGACGGGAATGGCGCGGACCAGTGCACAAATCCCCCGTTGCTTGCTCACCCCACGTGCTGGATCTGGCTACAAGCGACGCAGCAGAGCAGATGCGCCCCCGCGCCATGCGCACATGGCAAGATGCCAAGATGCTCTTCAGCAGCGTCCAGTCTCGCGCCGCGTCTTGTGATGCGCTGCGCTGCGCACGGGGTTGGGTGAGTGGGTCGAACCCAGCGCTTCTCTGTTTCTCCGTCCCATCACCGTTCTATCTATTTTTTTATCTACAATGTTAAACATACGCTGTAACAGTGTCATATTTAATTTTAAGGACTCAATATAAAGCTATCCGTAGCGAAGCCTCTATATGTATTGTCCACAATATTATTTGATACTGTTACACTATTGTAAATAGAGAAAAAAATAATTAAAATAATAAAAAAACAGTGATAGACAAAAGTTTTACTTCTCTAATAGACAGAGATGGTTGGCATTGCTAGGTTCAGCTCAGGCCGGCCCAGGGGCAGCAGCAGGGCCAGCAGCCCGGCGCTCACCACGAAACTGGCCTCCCCCCTTTGGTGGAAACCAACATTTTCTGCATCCCAATTCCCAAGCCGGCAGATCGATAGCACCATACTCCACTACGTAGTATACGGATGGTGAAGCAGACCGAGCAAACAGCAGGGGCACTGGCCATGTGCGCCGCATGGCCGAATGCTCTCCCCACGCCCCCAATTTTCTATCCATACCTGATGGTAGCTAGCAGGCAGAGTCCGCCAATGTTGCTTTCTCGCCGACGTGTGTTCACTGTTGATCCTTTTTCCCCCTCCTGTATCGGTTATTAAGACGGTCTCCGGTAGGATGTTAGCGTACAAATTGAGATAGAAAGATAGTTAAAATAGTGATAAATAATTTTTTAGTCAATTCATTGGAGACGTTCCATGCGACGAACACTGTACCTTTTTTGCGTGTTTCGGAGAATGAAAAATATCCAAACGTGTACACTGTGCCTTGCTTTTGGGCCGCCATTGACGCTGGTGGGTCGCTGGAAAGCGACTTGCTGACTTGCTCTGCCCCCAAATCTATCAATAGCCAGTTGCTTATATTCACGTCCCCGCACCGCACGATCTCGCTCGCGAGAGGAGGAAGCATCATCGTCATCATCCGGAGAGCTCAAGCTCAGGACATGGGCGACGCCGCGCAGTCGGAGGTGCCGCTGGCCGTGCTCCACGACCGGCAGAGCTCGACGGCGACCTCTCCGGCACCGCGGCAGCCTGCGCCCGCGGTCGCTCGCTCCGACACCGGGCAACAAGAGGTGAGCTCGCCGCCTCCTCCCTTAGTAACCAAGTAACCAACTAGCTGGTTCTTGCCGTATCCTTGCGTCTGCCGCCGGTGATCAGCGTGGTTAAGGCTGGCCGCCGGTCTGCCCGACGAGTCCAACTCGTTGACCTCCGACCTTATCGTCTCGGACACGAATCCTGATCGACAATTTGCTTCTTTTGGGCCGAGTGGCCGGGCAAGGCCGAGTGAAGCGAGATAAATGGGCCGTATGGTCAGGCAGCCGAGGCCTAAATTTGATCCAGTTAGCTTACATAGCCTTGCCAGCCCAAGCATGAGTGGGCTTTTTTCGGTAGTTGAAATGGGCACCCGTCCCGATATGGCCGCCGTGATTTCGTTACAGGTGTAGCCAGCGCAGGCTGCATGGCCGTCCCTGCAGGGACGTGTGTCGCCGGCCGCCCATCACCCTCGTTCGTGCCTCTTCTCTGATCTGAAGTCTGAACAGTGCCGCTGCTTCGCCCAACAAATTTCGTTTCAGGCAAGCAGTTGAGGCAGAGTCCTGCTCTAGGGTGTTTGTACGCTTGTGTCTTGTAGACCTCCCGCCTGATTACGACTTGGAGTATCCATCGATGCAGCGACGGCAGCTTATGCTTCTTCGATTTCCGAGACACATGATATATCTCCAGCTGCGGCTGCGATGCTTCAAACTGAGAACAGACGTCGGATGAGACCCTGAGAACTGAGAAGAGACATGAAGAGCTGACGTTTCCGGAATTCTGGTGCCGAATCTTTCCTCTCGTTTTCCAATCTGTTCATAAGTGATTATAGCGCACATGGTAGAATTTGGTTTGAATCTGATTTCCATCCCTCATTTGTTCTTCTATCTATTTGCTTCCTCAAACACGAATCCTGCTGCCAATGCAATTCTGACTTGGTACGATTGATTCATCTGGCTCCGACATGCAGAAGGTAGCCCAGAACACCGCATCGGCAGCCGGCACTGCCCCCGCTCCAGCTCCTGCCCCTGCTCCAATGGGCGAATGCAACACCGAGTACAGGGGCCTCCCTGGGGCCAACGGCGAGGACACGGCGGCGTCGGTGCCGACGGCGCTCCGTAAGGTCTCGATCGTCCCGCTCGTCTTCCTCATCTTCTACGAGGTGTCCGGCGGGCCGTTCGGCATCGAGGACAGCGTGGGCGCGGCGGGGCCGCTGCTCGCCATCGTCGGCTTCCTGGTCCTACCCGTCGTCTGGAGCGTCCCGGAGGCGCTGATCACGGCGGAGCTGGGCACGATGTTCCCGGAGAACGGCGGGTACGTCGTGTGGGTCGCCTCCGCGCTCGGCCCCTACTGGGGGTTCCAGCAGGGGTGGATGAAGTGGCTGAGCGGCGTCATAGACAACGCGCTGTACCCCGTCCTCTTCCTGGACTACCTCAAGTCCGCCGTGCCCGCGCTGGGCGGCGGCGCGCCGAGGGCGTTCGCGGTCCTCGGGCTCACGGCGGTGCTGACGCTGCTCAACTACAGGGGGCTCACCGTTGTCGGCTGGGTCGCCATCTGCCTCGGGGTGTTCTCCCTCCTGCCCTTCTTCGTCATGGGGCTCATCTCGCTCCCCAAGCTCCGGCCGGCCAGGTGGCTGGTGGTCGACCTCCACGACGTCGACTGGAACCTGTACCTCAACACCCTGTTCTGGAACCTCAACTACTGGGACTCCATCAGCACGCTGTCCGGCGAGGTGGACAACCCCGGCAAGACGCTGCCCAAGGCGCTGTTCTACGCGGTCATCTTCGTGGTGGTGGGGTACCTGTACCCGCTCCTCGCTGGGACCGGCGCGGTGCCGCTGGACAGGGGGCAGTGGAGCGACGGCTACTTCTCGGACATCGCGAAGCTCCTCGGCGGCGCGTGGCTCATGTGGTGGGTGCAGGCGGCCGCCGCGCTCTCGAACATGGGCATGTTCGTGGCGGAGATGAGCAGCGACTCGTACCAGCTGCTGGGCATGGCGGAGCGGGGCATGCTGCCGGCCTTCTTCGCGCGGCGGTCGCGCCACGGGACGCCGCTCGTGGGCATCCTCTTCTCGGCGTCGGGCGTCCTGCTCCTCTCCTCCATGAGCTTCCAGGAGATCGTGGCCGCCGAGAACTTCCTCTACTGCTTCGGCATGCTGCTCGAGTTCATCGCCTTCGTGCTGCTGCGCGTGCGCCGGCCCGACGCCCCGCGCCCCTACCGCATCCCGCTCGGGACCGCCGGGTGCGTGGCGATGCTGGTGCCGCCCACGGCGCTGATCGTGGTGGTGCTGGCGCTGTCGACGCTCAAGGTCGCGCTGGTGAGCCTCGGCGCCGTGGCCATCGGGCTCGTGCTACAGCCGGCGCTGAGGCTTGTCGAGAAGAAGGGGTGGCTCCGGTTCGCCGTCAACTCGGATCTCCCGGACATCGGCGTGGGCCACGCACCCGCCGCGGCGGACGAGCCGCTGACGCCGTAGAGACTAGAGAGGAGGCAGGCAGACTTGGGCTTGGCAAGGCAGCTTGAAAAGGGTTGGGCCAGAAGGATCTTTGTGGGTTCCTCTGCTCGGACGGTCGTGGCCCATGGAGGCCTGCGAGGCTGAATTGTCACCTCAACATGGCAGGACACCGGGTGCTCTGACATAGATTGAGAGCCATTGGATTTAAAAATGAACGCAAACCGGGTGTTCATGCCCAACGGAAAAGAACGGAGCCTGAAACTGATCAGCTTGAACCTGCAGCACTGAGTCTGGATGTTTTTTATAAGAAAAGGGAATTTTATTCCGATCTCTACGATGAGTTATACACCTGACCAAAAAAACTCAAATCTAAAACATAATATTTAAGCAAACACACAAAACGTGAAAACTCTCGAGCACAAAGTGTAGACGAAGGCCAACCATTCTTCGCAAACAGTTTCAAAGCCACCGTTTTCAACGAACGGCAAGCCAACTTTCCACCCAACGAACGGCAAGCCAAGTTTAAATGATGTCTGCCGTTTTGCTTTTGAACTCTTTAAATGTCTGCCGTTCTGTTTTTGAAGTAAACTCTCAAAACCTTATCCCAAGTGTACTCTTGAAAATAACCTATAATTAAGAAAATAGTCTCTTTCTGTCAAAAACATTCTCGTTTCTGCGCAACCAAATGCACCATGCAATTTCTCTTACACCTACAAAAAAGTAAACGATTAATTTTTCAATCTACTTGTTGAAACAAGGACCAATAAAGCTGCCTATATTACAAGGCGGCTTTAAACCAAAGACCACTTGCAAAACTCTCCGAACAAAGTTTGCTAAGTGACACTTGACAAATAAACGCCGCATGGTCTATTGTTGTTACAAAAAATAACAACAATCATCGCCATTCCAATTGCATTTTTTAATATTATCTTTTGTTAGAATTAATCTTTCATTAATAACCAAACAAATGTCTTAATTTAATTTTCAAAGGTAAACTTTAGCTTCTAAAGTGCTTTGCTTAGAGGCAAGGCTATTTGTTTACTAAAACTTCATACAAAGACTTAACAATGAACTTGTCATGTTTAGTAAGGCTTCAAATAGCTTTATCATGCCGTTCATCTAATTTAACAAAAGCAACTCTCGCTACCGGTTCGTTCTACTTGTTAAGTTGACCCCCCACCAGTCTGGATGTTTTGTTAGTTTTGATGGCGAATGGATGAAACAATATACTATCTCAGTTTGCAATTGTTTGACATTTCCGACATCACATTTGTACTAGACATACACTAATTAGGTTGGTCTGAACATCATTTAAAAAAGATTGGAGAGAGTATATAGGCATTCCGTCTGTTTTTCCATCCAGCAATGTTTTTTAGAGCATTTTTCTAGTAAGGCTAATGTCATCCGCCCACATATCCCAACACCTAGGTTTCAAACAGTGCGCGTATAATGTTACCTCTACGTGCATCATCTGGTGACAATAGCCTAACAGGCAAGTTTGTCAACGAGACAACAAGAAGACTTCGATCTCAATGTGTAGCAGCGTATCTACTCTCTGGTGTCAACATCTTGAGCGCATCCCTATGAATGATGTTCCATAGGCACCTCCCGGCTCTCGTTTAGACTACGCTTGAACCCATTTGAAATGTCTAAAACACTGTTTTGCACTGACACTTAGACGGTTCTAAGATAGCCGTACAAACAAAACATCATCCACCTCCCTTATAAACAAAACAGCATCTACCTTGTTTTTTTTTCAGCTTAGCAGCCACCACGATTTTGACATCACGATCCAATGTATCGGGTCTCCTTGTTCAGGCAGATAAACAAGCGCCGCTGACTTGGATTGCACCAACCAGCCGTCGCGGTAAGAAGCCATCCCAATCTGGGATATGTATTGTAACATGTATATGCTCGTGTCGTATGTATTGTCTATTTGATGGACTAGCAATTGGACCGTGTGTTGCTACGGGCATGTTATTTTTTCATCACTCTATTTTTCTATTTAGCCACTTCAATTTTTTATGTGTTTCACATATGCCATTTTCCATCTTCTCGCCCGCGGCATGGATGGCGGCTCCGCTCGCACATGCAGACATATGGGACGGCTTGTGCGCACTGGGAGCCGCCGCCGCCCTGGCCGTCTATCTGCGTGCGATGGGGGCGGGGAATGGACCGTGGTCCGTGTGGTGAAACAGAGAACCATACAAACTTTTAAGGGGTAGAGATAGAGATACAGAGCGGTGTGACAGGTCAGCACTAAATTACATAAAAACCTGAGGGTTTTATTGCGAATTTGTGACTGAATATATATATATACACACACACACGTAAGGTCAATTTGGCCAATGGGCCAACTTTGAGCCAAACCGGCCCAAACTTCTCCTCGGGCCAATGGAGAGGCGCAGCGGGATGGGCTTTGGTGGCCTTTGGGCCAACCCATCCGGCCCAATAGAGCTGGCCCCGTGACTTATAGGTGGTGACGGTTAGGGTTTTAACCTTAACCTCTAGCCACCTCTGTTGACGCCGCTGCCTTGAGTTGCCGCCTTCGCCGCCGCCTTGTGTTGTCGCCACCGCGCAAATCACTCCCGCCATCCCATTCTAGATCAGATCCGAAGGTCTCCCCCTCATCGAAGGAGGAGAAGGCACTGCCGCCGCCGTTCATGTTGAGCACCGCGGCGGATGGAAGCATAAGGGTGGTTGGGTTCCAGGATTCCGGGCAAAGTCTGGCCTCCGATTGGTGGCCTCGGCGGCTGTGCAATGGAGGATGCGGCAAGGCGGAGTGGTTGGAGATGGGGCTGCGTTGGTGAAGCCGGCGTCGGCATTGGGAGTGCGGCCTCCTCGGCGTCAACGTAGTAGGGCCACACTTCCACACATTTCAGCCCAACTAAAAGCCCACAGCCCACTCCTTAACCTAACCCCATATACCCTCGGTCCCCACACGACGCGAGCATGTCGCGCTCTCTCACTCTTTTCCTCTCCTTTCCTCCGTTGCCGCTTGGCTACCATGCGAAGCTCTCGCCTCCCGGCCGCCGCCTTTTGGAGCTCTGCCGCAGCGCCGCCTTCTCGGCTGCCTCTGACCCCTTCCTCTACAATATCCACCGCCTAAGCGAGCGGCAGCGGCACGCCTCACCCTTCTCCCTCTGGAGTGACGCCAACGCACCTCCTAGGCGCCGACTGCCACCGCCAACTCCATGTCCGACCGTCCTCGGTGTTCGCAAGGTGCGCCGCCGCTCTTCCACGCGGTTTTGCAGGGGCGGAGGTGGTGACACTTATCCTTCAGCCGTAGCAAGAGGATGCGGGAGGGCAGCAGCCAGCTGTGCGGTCGTGGCGGCAGTGTGCTGGAGGAGGGACGCGGAGGTGTCGTCGTCGTGCTAGTAGTGGCGCGCGGAAGGAGGGCCATGGGAACTGTGGGAAAGAAGTGAGGCTAGGGTTGGGGTATGGCTGCGGCCGCACTCCATAATTGGTTGTCGTCACCCCAGTGCCGCTCACCTCGTCGTCAACAGCCTTCTCCTCGCCCGCCTCGTCACTGCCCACCTGCTCGTCGCACTCGCCTCCCCTGTGCCGCTCGCCTCGTTCGCCTCGAATCCGCCTGTGGCCACAGCGATGGTGCCCACCGCTGTCTTCTTCCTCCCTCTGTCCCCATGGCATCCTCTCTCCCCTGCCTTCTCCAAGCCCGGCCACCGCCTCCTCTCTCTCTCTCCTCTTCCATGCGAGCCCACGAGCCACAGAGGCGGTGCGGAGTGGGGCGAGGGGGTGTGGGAGGCAGAGAGGCGGTGCAGGACGCGGGACCGGGGACGGCCGAAGGTGGGGCCGAGACGGACGGTGGACTGAGTACGATTTTTTTAGAGTAGAGATTCAATTATCCATATTTTATCTATCCATCTCCAACTTGCCCGTCCTTTTGCATTTATACTAAATCTCTACCTATATTGTTGTTATTGTTGTTGTTGTTGTTGTTATTATTATTATTATTAAAGAGAATAAGGTTTTTTGGTCTCTCTCCTCACAAATATGACTTGTGGGACCGGTCTCACATAATATGGTTAATTGATGTTAAGTCTTATCTAAATTCAGATTGAAAGTTTTCTTGGACCCTTTATTCTATGGTTAGATTCGGATACGACGACCTCACACTTAGGGAACGTGGACAATATAAATCCCATCTATTTCTGGTACATCTCCGTTTGTCCTCTCCCCTTTTTGATAAGAAATATACGCTGAGTCGCCGATGCACGTCGGCATGGTTAATGGTTTACTGCACTTTGCATGCCTTGTGCCAGTCGTAGGAAGCACCACGGCGGCAAGGCCTCACGGGGCATTGGCCCGCGCAAATCCTGGTTGGCTATCGAGCTGAGCGAGCGATGCCTCCCCTCCCGCACGCCGGTGGGTTTTTTTATTTTTTATTTTTTCTTTTCTATCTTCTTTTCATATTTCTACGGTATAAGTTATCTTTATTTTCAGGATAATTTTACGGAAGCATAATTTATCACAATAATTTTACGGAAGCATAACTTATCAGAATAACTTTACGTAAACATAATTTTATGGAAACATAAAATATTTTTGGATAATTTTATGTAAACATAATTTATGCAACTTATCAGAATAACTTTACGTAAACATAATTTTATGTAAACATAACTTATCATAATATTTTATGCAATCATATTTTATCACGATATTTTATGTAAACATAATTTTATCAGAATAACTTTATGAAAACATAACTTATCAGGATAACTTTATACAACCATAATTTATCACGATATTTTAAATTTATCATGATAAATTTATAGAAACACAACTTATCAGAATAACTTTATACAACCATAATTTATCACGATAACCTTATACAACCATAACTTTATGCTAACATAATTTATTATAATTGTATGATATAAAATTATAAGCTAACATAATTTATAAAAAAAAATAAACACATAGGCACCGCGAGCTCACTCCGCTCGAGGGGACCAGCGTCGCTCGCTCGATCCCACCCGAGCGAGCGCTCGTGAAATAGGCACGCCCGGTCCCTGGCGTTCGTTGGCTGCCGGGCGGGGTCGCTGCTCGCCACCTGCAGCCCGGACAATCTGGTGTGGATATGGGAGGTGCAGCCGAGTACGAGTGCATCTTTGGTCGTGCTGCCGGGGCACACGCAGGACGTCAAGATGGTGCAGTGGCACCCCTTTCTCGAACCCCTGGTCTACGTAGTCAGAGTTTGAGCCTGGCCAACCCTGAGCAAATAATGCATGCGTTGTGTAGCTGCATTTTTCTTTTCTTGCCATGCGTATTGGTCTCCGGCTGTTGTCATAGTTCCACCAGAGTGTGAACCTGGCCAGCTCTGAGCAAATGTACGTACTTCTAATCTCCAATGCATTTATTTTGTGGTCTTTCTATCTCGTCGTGCTTAGGAGCAACAGCCTGCCAGCCTCGCAGAAGGGCTAAGTCAAGCGGAGCTGTCCAATGCCTCAATCTGGGTCCACAGGGAAAAAGGTCGTGTGCCCATGGATAACTGCACAGTACAAGCAACAACGACAAATGCAAGTTTCTTCTTAAATTTTAGGCGCAGGTGGAAGCTAATTTTGTCCTTCTCATTTATTTGATATATATGCGTCTGCGGCACATCTTTGATGAAATATCACATTAACAATTCAAATAGAGTGCACAATTCTGTTAGGACATGACTATATATAGTATAAAATCAATCTAATATAAATTCTTAATTTGAATCTATGGATGTTGCATATAGAGCATAAGTTTTGCTATAATACACCTAGGGACATGTGCCATGTGGAATACAATTTCCATTAGAACACAGACATGTAAGTCTTGCTGTGTAATACACCTAGGTACATGCCATGCGGAATACAATTTCTATCAGAACACAATTCCTTAATTGTGAATCACATGTCCTTATTTTTATTTGACAGAAGTTATTAATTTAAAATTAATCCAACATTAATAAAATTTAAATAAATCTACCGTATACGTGACATGGGTCCTTAATTTTAATGAATCCAACTTGCACCAAGGTCTACAGATTTTTTTTTCCGTTGCAACGCACGGGTATTTTTCTAGTTAATATCTATAATAATATATACACTAAATTAACCTATGTGATACCGACAATTCTATTATAGTACCGGCAAATACGACGAGGGTTAGAAAAATTTATGGAATTGTGTCACTGTGCCACCATCAGCACGTGAGAGCTGCTTAAAAGAAAATAAAAAAAGAAAAACGAACGAATGGTCAGCTATTCGTGAGGGCAGAGAGCAGCTAATAAAAAGAAAAGAAAAACAATGCACGGGCGGTCCTTATCCATTCGGCTGTCGGCTCCCAAGTCACGGCCTGCTCGACGCCCGCCCCCGTCCGCCGTGAACTCCGCCTGCTGCCCGCTCTACGCGCCGCCACGCGACGACCAAGAACCTCCTCCTCTCCGCTCTCGGGTGGCGCGCAGAGGCCGCCTGGACTCCATCGCGCGCGCCCTGGCCCCCGCTCCCACGGCCGGCGTCGCTAGCTGCCCGGGCCGCCGAGCACCGACACCAGTGCGGCACCAGGGATCCGCCGTCGTCATCCAGCCTACCGACGGCCGCGGGCGCCGCCTACTCCGGAGTCCGGATCCGTCGCCCACCTCCCTCCGCCTGGATCTGCCGCCCTCCATGGATCCACCACCGGCCTTGCTCACCGTCGTAGTCCAAGCTCACCGACGGCAGCGGGCGCCGCCGTCCGCACAGCTCAGCCCCGGCTCCGGGTTTCTTGATTTTTCTCCGATTGGTTGGGTTTCTTGGTTTGGTTCAAGATCCCCCGTTCCGCACGCTCTAGCGTTTCTTTGGTTTCCCTGATTTGTGGTTTTCAGTCGCCGCCGTCTGCTTCCTCCGCTCTCACCTCCGGTTTTAAAAGGAAAACAAAAAATAATTGGTACGTGCCAGGATCAAAATCACATATATATATATATATATATATATATATATATATATATATATATATATATATATATATATATATAATTCATTACACAGTGCAAAGAGCGTACAAACGTCACTTATTACGAGGATAACATAGCGGAAGTCTTAAACATAACAAAAGGTTCTTTAAACATCAGAGTAAACAACGGAACGGGCCATCCATAGCCACAAGCAGCTATCTGGGGATACACCAGTTTAGAATTTATCGTAGTCTTGAAAATTCTGAGTATAATCCTCGGCATCTCTATCTCCTAAGCAGCGGTTGTATTGCACGCGCAACGAGGTTGAAAAAGAAAATAAGAGTGAGTATTTATCATACTCAGCAAGTGTTTCGTTTGGGCTAAGGTAGACTGGTTTTATATTGGACTGGCAAATTGCAGTAGCTTTTAGTTGATCAATTTTTATTAATTAAGGTTAGCCGTTATTATCCCAAAATTACCCAACAGATATAACATAAAGGTAAAGCGTAAGTAAAATAAATAACTACCATTGATCATCATCACAGCTCAAACCACATATTTCTCTAATCATTTGAGGGTCCAGGCCGCTCATAACCGTGAGCACGGCTGATGCATCAGTTTTGTTAACATTCTCGAGAGGTTGTATATTTTACCCACGGGTCGTGATTTCCCATTGTCCGGGTTTGCAAGACCCTTACACATTGCCTTAGATGTGCGATAGGTAGTCTCACTACGAGACCTTTACAAAGATTCACTAAAGAGTAGCCACCCGTTACAAGAATTCTCAGTTACTAAGCATAGAGTTTCCTCCAAGAGGTGACTGACAAGAGAGCAAACGAATAAATCACTGCACCCATCTTGGCAAAAGAAGAAATATGCCCTGAGGTACTTCATACGCCATATTTCAGAGAAGCAACTACAACTCTAAATCCTCTGATTAGTCAGTCAAGGACGTCCCACACTATCCCCATGGTTGCACTGTTTTCCTGGATGGTCACTCGGTGAACCGATCCTTACGGTGAGACACTCGAGTAAAAAAAATTCAAGCTCCCAAAGCCAACATATTCCATTAGTCCCATAGTTCCATCAATTATCAAAATTAATCATTCCCATCCATGAACCATAATATTCAGACATAAAAGTTGAGCACTAGCAAAAGCTACCACATCACAGCCCAAGGTCATATAAGATAAACAAATGGCTAGTCATCCTTAGGTTGCTGTCAAGTTGTGCGGGAATGTAAGTTTTCAATGTAAAAGGACATAGATAGGTCAAAGAACACTTGACTTCTTCAAAAGCTTGTTCGGGATCCTCCCAAACTAGGTTCTCAGACTCAGGAACAAACTCCTCGTCTACACGTTACACATAGATGCAATCAATACATAGCAAAAGGATAAAAACAGTACACCAAACAATTGTAACAGAGGCTAAACATGTCAAAATATTATTCTACTCACTGATACGAGCTTAACAGTTCAAGAATCACTTAATTTGGAATTAAGATGAGTGAGGTATGCATAAAACAAGTTAACAGGGGCATAACTTAAATAAAAACAAAAATTCCAGGTTCCAGTGACAAGATTCAAGGATCTCGGGTTCAAAAACATTAGAACAGAGGGTTTGAAGTGCTAAAACACTGACATGGACTGATATGCGAATAGAATCAAGTAAACAGGGGTTGAAACATAAATACAGGGGCTCGGATTTGAACTAGGTGGACTGCGGGTTGAAAAATAAGAAGTACAGTGGCTTTTTAGCAAGGACGACGGCGCTGACCGGCAGCTGACCGGTGCGCGGCGCTGCAGCCCGTTGGATGCAGCGGCGACGGCTTTGATCAGAGGAGGGGGTGTGTACTCGGCGGCAACGGTCTGGCCGCGGCGTGCACGCGCAGTGGCGATGGCGTGTCGCCGGCGCGACGGCGCGCGAGCGTTCCAGTGGCCTGAAGGCACGGGGTTCGGCCGGGGATGGGGTGTGCGGCACGGCGGAGTTGGTGGCGCGGGTACGGGCGGCATTCGCGCGGTCGGCGATGGTGCGCAGTGGCAGGGCGCGGCGACGGCGCGGAACGGAGCCGCGGCGAGCGATTCCCGCCGGTGGAGCAAGCGAAACGGAACGAGAGTTGGACGGGGGCGTGTCTCACCTCAACGCGAAGCTCCTGGAGGTGATCTTGTCGACAGAGAAGTAGAGACGGCGGAGGCGGCCGGTGCTTTGCGAAACGGCGGCATGAGTCGATTTGAGGTGCCCGATGCGAAATAGGAACCGATGATTTGTGTGTCAGGTGCGCGGGAGAGTGGAGAATCTCACCACGGTGGTCTAGACGAAGGGGAGCGGACGGTGGTGACGGAACGCGACGGCTACGGGCGGTGCTCTGGGAAATTGCAAAGGGGCGGACCGACGGAATTAGAAGCGTTCCGGTCGGGGAAAGAGGAAACGAAGTGGCGTACGAGGTTCACGGTTCCGAAGCAGTTCTCACCGTCACGTTCAGGGCGGCAGAGGGTGGACGACGGGGCCGGCGCACGGTGAAGCTTCGGTGCTAAGGCGACGGCGCTTCGCGCGTCGGGGACGAGAGCTGCGAGGGCGAAACGAGCGAGGAAGTGAACTGCGAGATGTGGGGGAGCGGTACTGGAGACCGAGCGGAGATCGTGGGCGCGGCTCCGGCTCGAGCTCGAGCGGGAGACGCGGGCGTCAGTTGCGCGAGGTGGGAGGAGGCGCTGGCAAGCGGGCCCGGGCTGGCAGTGGGAGAATGGCTGGCGGCGGTGGAAAGGGTTGCGTCGACAGCTAGGCCCCACATGGCAGCGAGAGGAGGCGGGGGCACGGTGGATGGAGTTGGGCCGAAAGTTAGATGGGCCGGAGTGGGCTGCTGCGGTTTGGAGAGGAGAAAAGGCCAAAGAAAATGGAAAATGGCCCAAAAGCCAGGTCGAAAATGAACAGGGTTTCACTGAATTTTCTTTGGACTTTTGCATTGAAATATAAATGATTTGCATAAGAATTCATACCAGAAAATGAAATAAACTTTTGAGCACTCAAATACTAACATCCAGAAAATAAATGCAGCAGCATGAATGCACATCCAAGTTGATCTTATATTTATTTTAGCATTTGATTTGAGAAAGGATTAATTAAAATCATGACATGATCACTAATCAACCAACTTAAGCATATTTCATTCCAATTTGGCAAAATTTCAGTAAAGCAAAATTTGGAGTGTTACATCCCTCGTCCCCATGCCTCCTCTCTCCTCTGGCTTCTCTCCAAGGCCCGGCCACCGCCTCCTCTCTCTCTCTCCGGCGGTGCGGGACGGACGAAGGGGGGCCGAGACGGCCGGTGGACGAGTAGAGTAGAGGAGTAGAGATAGAGAAGTGCATGGCTGGACAGAGGAGAGAGAAACTGGTGGAAGTCTGCCTCATCCGTCGCGCCCGGCTGGCGACTCGGCTCGTAAGCAGCCACGAGTCAGAGGCTGGCGGCGTGGCTCGGCTGCCTTCGTTCATAAACAGCCGCGAGTCAGAGACTCAGAGCACGTTCCAGAGACATCCTTTCACCGTTCGCCCCACTGGTCGCCTCGCCGCCACGATGAGCACCCGCGCCGCCGGATCCGTCCTCCTCCGCCACCTGGGCCAGCGCGTCTTCGGCCCGATTTCCTCCCCGGCCGCTGCGGCGCCGCGGCCCCTGCTGCTCCTGGCCAGCGGCAGGGAAAGGGGAGCCGCCCTGTGGGTGCGGCTGCTGTCCACCTCCGCCTCGGCGGCGGAGGAGGAGGCGGCGGCGGCGTCCAAGGGGAACGCAGGAAGCACCGCGGCCGCCAAGGCGGAGGCGGTGGAGGCCGCGAAGGAGGGGGGCGGGAAGAAGAAGGCGCAGGTGGCCAGCAGCTACTGGGGCATCGTGCCGTCCAAGCTGATGAGCAAAGATGGCGCGGAGTGGAGGTGGTCTTGCTTCAGGGTGAGTAGCGCACCGTTTGCTGATCGGCGTCTCAATTATTTGGCAATTTGGCATGGCCTGTGCGCTGACCTGCTATAATTCTGCAGCCATGGGAGACGTACAAGCCGGACACATCGATCGATCTCACCAGGCACCACGAGCCCAAGGTGCTGCTCGACAAGATCGCCTACTGGACGGTCAAATCGTTGAGAGTGCCGACCGACATCTTCTTCCAGGTGATCTCCCGGTTTCTTGCTCGCACCAACCACTTTCTTGTAGCATAGCACCTATGTGAATCTCCGGGAAAACGGGGCAGGAAGGAAGATCTGATCTCCCTGTCTATTCTGTGCTACTGATTAACATGGCGAGTCAATTTGCAGAGGAGGTACGGCTGCCGCGCCATGATGCTGGAGACGGTGGCGGCGGTGCCGGGGATGGTGGGCGGCATGCTGCTGCACCTGCGCTCGCTCCGCCGCTTCCAGCACAGCGGCGGCTGGATCCGCGTGCTGATGGAGGAGGCCGAGAACGAGCGCATGCACCTCATGACCTTCATGGAGGTGGCCAAGCCCAAGTGGTACGAGCGCGCGCTCGTCCTGGCGGTGCAGGGCGTCTTCTTCAACGCCTACTTCCTCGGGTACCTCATCTCCCCCAAGTTCGCGCACCGCGTCGTCGGCTACCTCGAGGAGGAGGCCATCCATTCCTACACCGAGTTTCTCAAGGACCTCGAGGCCGGCAAGCTCGAGAACGTCCCCGCGCCCGCCATTGCCATCGACTACTGGCAGCTCCCAGCTGACGCGACGCTCAAGGATGTGGTTGTCGTGGTGCGCGCCGACGAGGCGCACCACCGCGACGTCAACCACTTTGCGTCGGTAAGCCCGTTGGCAAGATCGCCTCTTAACAGAAGTTCTGTACCACATGCCCATTGCAATGTCTTAATTCCTTTGCTTTTGGTGTGCAGGATATTCATTTTCAGGGTATGGAGCTCAAGGAGGCACCTGCACCGCTTGGATATCATTGAGCGAACCGGCCTTGTGATGCTTGAGAGTTCTAGTTCTTCATTTTTACTAGATGTAGGTGGCTAATGATGCTTGAGAATAAAATGCTAGGCTGTTATGAGTAGCGAATGTCTCTTGGGTTGTCCCTAAATCTTGTTGGTTTTGAGACCCTGATACGTAATAGTGTAATACTGTACGTGTTTTGAGATGCAGCTCATGTAATGATTGGATCTTCTACTGTACGGACCGTCGGCTTGGAAAGCAGCCTGCTTAGTTGGTTTCCAATTTCTGTTGTTTGGCCCTAGCCTACCGAGCCTGGAGGATTCTGGGATTCGGCCAGAAAGATCCAAATTGTGGAGAAATTCACCCATTTCAGCAGGAACCAAAACGAATCCGAAATGGACAAACAACATGTCTCATTTCTCTCTACCGAAATCTCTAAGAATGTTCAATCCCTAAAATTCCATGAAATTATATCCAGATTTAATAAAATAAATAAATTGTTTGACTAGTCAAATAACTGAATCCACCAAAAATGTCTGAATTACCCATTTCGATGGCATTCAAAAATTTTCCCGTTTTGAACCCCAGAACCCCTGCTGCAATTGCTGCACGAAGTCAGAGATCTCGTATAAGATTATCTTATTCGGAGCCTCTTACCAGAATTTTTACATTAGCATACGCTGGCCATCACTGTAAACAAGCATCATCAGTAATCAGGATGGCCCAAAGAATTTCTCACAGCACAAATGGGAGCTCTCAGATTAAACTATGGTCGTCGCCTTTCTACCAAAATTTCACCTCATGTGTTGATTCATCTTCAGATCCGCCGAAGACCGGTGATCGTACCCTCCCCTGATATTCAGGTCCAACAGCAGCAACCCTTCATCTGTAGCGCACTTGACATCCTCACCGTCCTGGACCCCATGGTATAGCTGAAAGCCTAGATTGCCCGCTCTGAGGTTGTCCTCTGACATGGCCTTTGCCAGTTCGCCATTTTTCTGCTCACACACTTGGGTCACGTTGTCCATGAAGCCTGAGAGAGCGAGGTTGAAGTCCGTCAGCTGCGACCGGGTTGCTTCCAAGTTCGCAGCTCCAGTTGCGTCGTAGGAAAGGTTGTTCTGGGCTTTCTCTAGTATCGTCTGAAGATATTTACCTTGTGCCTCGATTCGCATTTGCAGCTTCTTCTGTACCTGCATGTGCAAAACAAATCACAAGGTCAAAATTGTGTGTTCATGACTGCAAATGGCTATATAGTACTAACAGTGAAGATTCTTTGCTAGTCTAACCTCAAGCTGTTCGTGCAATTTCCTTTGAACTTCAATTTGGTACTTCAGTGCGTCGGCAAGTGGTGTTTCTCTGTTCCATGTACAGAAATGGTGAGGGGACCAAAAATCAGCATGACAACCGAGATGAAGAATGGTGTAAATCCATACAAATGAAAACCAACTAAAATTTCGAGCTAGTAATATGTGTATGGCATGCAGCCTAGAGAAACATATGTGTATGCCCCACTTTTCTAGGTTATTTTGATAACAGTCAACTAGCACTCCCTCCAAGTTTGTATATTTGATGCCAAGCAATTTATTTTGTAGTACATCAACGTCAAATAAAGAAAAACCGGAGGAAGTACGATGTCACTATAAAATTCAGACCACAAATATCTAAAATCACCGATAGTGAGATCTATAGCTTTCGTTTTGAGTACAAAATTCTAACTTCAGACCATGGCCATGCCGACTATATGATGCTGCCAATTCGTTATCTGCAGCTCTTTAGTTTTGCTGATGCAACAAACCTACTACTAGATTGTTTCTAAAGATTTATTGCTGTTCCAGGATGAAGGTAAATGCATGTTCTCCAGACATCAAGGCGGGCGTTGTAAAGCAGACATGCATGTATCTATGTACCGATGTTAAATAAGCAGGCAGGATAGGAATGTGGCTGCTACTCACCCCGTATTGTTGCTGGCCGTAGATGGAATGCTAGGAGGTATTGGTGTGGAGAAATTGATGCCCTGTGCAGCGAAAGCTGTGCAAAGAGCAAAAACAAAAGGTAAGGTTTCGAAAACAACTCCTCTGTAAATATGTGTGCTTTATCCCTTTTCATTTAAGCAGTTTAGTAGGCGTAGCAAGTAATCAGTCGCATTTGCAAGGTACATACCCCCTCTGCTGGCTTCCAAGCCTGTATCTTTCTTGCTCTGCTTTCCAAGCCTGTATTTCTGCGCACAAGACAGATCGTCGTCAACAAGCACGAACCAGCACAGGACGAAAGAGATGCACGTACAGCATGAACTTCCAGCGCAGAGATTTGAGTAACTGGGCGGTACCTGGAGATGACTCTTGAGGTGGTACAAGGTGAGCCCTTTCATTCCCATCAGCCTCAGCACTGACTTGGGCGTCGCCTCTGTCGTCGTCGCACATCACAATCAAAGGGAAAACGATGTCAGAACCTCTGAACGAGAAGCTGTAATCACAAATAGTAGGAGACCAGCAGACTCCAAAAATAAACGATCAGTGAGTGAAGCTGTTGATCAGAGGGACACCGTGCATGACCATCATGTACTTGTAGCATATAAAGTGTTTTTGGCATATTTGTGTATGCTCGTACTAAGCCAAACAGCGAGATCAGCTTTGGAGCATGCATGCCGCTGTGTTAGCACTTAATATCACTGTTCCATTCCATCGAACTGGTGATGGGAGCTACTAGCACTGATCTTTGATCTAGGCTGTGTCTTAATAAGTCTGAAAAATCCATGCATGGTCCTAGTGCAAGAAGAAAACTGCAAACTGCAGGCAAGCAGCCGAGGATCGGAAGGCATGCGGTGCCGCGGGTACGAGTACTCACTGTCGGCCCCGCCGAGCTTGGTGACGGCCTCGACGAAGCGCTCGTGGAGGTCGGGCGTCCACCGCAGGCGCGGCTTGGGGTCCCGCGACAGCACCACCCCGCCCATCGGCCCAGCGCCTCCGCCGTACCCCGCCCTCTCCATCCCCTCGAACATGCCGATCGCGCCCGCGGTCTCTCCTGCCGTCGTCGGCCGGCCTCCTCTCCTCGCTCCCGGCTGGTCGAGATCTCGGAGCACCTGGATCGCCGGCCGCGCGACGGCAACGGCTCGTACGCTTGCACTGCAACTGCAACTAGTAGCTAGCTAGCTAGGTAGCAGAAGCCCGCGCAGCGATCAGCAATTCAGCGCACGCACGTCCGCGAGGCCGTCTTAGAGTAGGCAGCCGCGCGCGGTGTGAATCTGCTGGCTGGCGCGGCCCGGGGGGAGAAGGTAGCGTAGGAATTCGGCGAAGCTCGAGGCGGATTCCCGACGGGAATGTGCGATGAGTGGCGCGTTCGAAAGCTGGACGGAGAGACAGAGATAGAGGGAGGGAGGAATATGTAGAGACCAGAGAGAGAGAGAGAGAGAGAGAGAGAGGAGCTAAAGCAAAGCAAGGAGGGCATCCGGACCGGCACCGCATCGCCAACAATGCCTGCCATCATCATCATCGTGTATGTGTGTACTCGCCTCGCCGCTCATGTGTGCGCGGAATCTCGGGAAGCCTTGTGCCGGGAGACAAGCCTGGGCAGAGCTAGCAGAGCCGCCAACGACGCCCAAACCACCGCCCAACCGGAGCGCGCCGCGTGGACGCCGCCTCCGCCGGGGTCGTCGGCACCGCACCGCCGCGGCCGTCCGATCTGATCGCGGCATACCATGCGGACGCCCGGCGCTCACGCCACGCCGTTTGGTTCAGATTCAGAAATCAGACGAAGAGAGGGAGCGAGCGAGCGAGACAGACAGACGGGACAGGTCGATTCGCATGTGCGGCGGCGGCGCCACGTGGAGGCCGACGATGCCCCGACAAGAGCGGGGCTGGCATGTGTGCGTGCTGTCCTCCGGTCGTACTAGGCCAGAGAAGCTGTCTGATCGCTGCTAGATTTGCCTCGAGGGGGCTCAATGCAGGCAAGACTGCAAAGAGGCGACAACCGGAGCCGGCCGGGATCAAGAACGGCTCCACTGCATATACCGTTGCGAATTAAACAGCTCTCGAGAAGGGCCATGGCGACCGGTACTATGCGCGTCGGTGGAAACGCCGAGGGAATTCGGCGATGGGACGGCTGGTCGATAGCGAGAGCGAGCTGCATGCCTGCAGGCATGCGCGCGCAGCCCCTTTGCCGCGAGGAGGGCAAATATTCCGGCGTCAAAGAGAGGCCGGGCGGAGAGCGAAAGGGGCGCGGCCGGGGCGGAGAGGGACGCGGGGAGAGGTTGGCGGTGGCGTCGCGTGGCCCCGCGGGAATATTCGCGGCGCCAACACTGGCCGTGACCGCCGCCCCACCCGCCTCCCTTCGTCTCGTCGCGCCCCCCAACCGCCTCGCGCTTTTTTCGTCGTGTTGTTTTCTCCTCCGTCCCGTCGGCTGGATGGGCTAGCTGGCCGCGGACGCCGAGCCGGCGCGCACGTCGAGGTCGATCGGGGCGGTCGTCAGCGTGAGCTCCGGCTAGCGCCGAGAGCACGGAGGCGCTAGTGCTACCTAGCAGTAGCGGTGTGATCGTCCGTTCGCGCTCGAACACGGTACTCATTTTCAGCGTGTTTGTTTCGTCGTGTGTGCGACTACCGGAAACCGTGATGATTCATGGCACGACTGGACGTCACATGGCTAGCTACCTCTGATCCGTGCCACTACATATATAACGTGAGCTACGAAACTGAATTGTTCCCCTAAAATAATTGATCGGATGGATCGAGTGTGCTGTTGTTGTACGTACACGATCAGCGACAGGAATCCGAGGCGCGAAGATTTTAAACGGCGGCTTGGTGCCGATTAGGTGCGAGCGAAGGTTGGGGAGGGAGTAAACAAGCATATATGCACAAACTGCCCCCCCCCCCCCCCCCCATGCTTAGGACGCTGTAGGTCAGCATCAGCTTGAAGCTGGCTATCCTGTGCTAGGATTCGTTTGTCTTTGTTCCCGTTTCCACTCTATCCAACACCAAAGCGAACGCCTTTCCGCGAGCATCGCATACTTAGGTTTCAGTTTTGGGGCTGGAACCGTGTGCTTATCATTATCATAGCAGAGGCGGCCGCCGAACAAATTCCATGTGCTACTAACATCAAGTTGTGTTTATGTGCTGCTAGTACGGCCTAGTTTCTGCAGTTGACAGCTCTAACCAACAACGACGGGCAGTTCACAGGGAGCGAGGCCACCCATAACCCATGTATACCCTCGACTACAACGTGACAGGAGGGAGGCCACCGAACGAATCGGTCCTAACCCCGGCGGCCGGGTACACCGTACGCGCGCATGTCTCGCCGGCGCGACACATGACAGCAGGCGCACCGCGCGCTGCACATGACAGCGGAGGAGCGCGCGCATATGCGCAGCAAGCGGCGGCTTGTTTCAGCGGGATCACATGCCGCTGGCCGTGTCCTAGGGGAGGGGAACCGAGTCCGGGAGCGCGCGCAGCTCTCGCGTCCGGCCCGCGCGGGTTGCTGGGTGGTGGCGCGGCAGTGAGCCAGGGCGATGAGCTGGGCTGTGCCCGTGCGGCCGTGGGAGACGGGGGGAGGGGAGGGGACACGCGGAATCTCTCGTGCTCGCCACTAGTATTCTTCTGCTCGCCCCGCCCCTCCCTAGTCCCCGTCCCTAGCGTTTACCGCGCCACCGCTCGGCTCTCTGCTCTCCCCGCCTGGCGGACGCCGGAACTGGAAGTGGCGAACCGGCAAGCCTGGCGCTCGGCGTGGCGTGCAACGCGACAAAGGGATTGGTAGAATCTCAATTCCTAGGGTCACATGGAAGCACTGTTGATTCTACGGGCCCCCACAGTACCATACATATGGTATTATTTTAGTTCTCTGTCCTTTACGATGGATTCAAATACTGGCTGACACAAACGGACTCGGCCATTTTATGGCAAAATTTGTTTCGAAATGAAATTTCTTGGAAACATTGTAGGACAAGCCAAACACTGCAAATGCCAGATGGGGCAGCTTGGATGCTAATGGCGCCGCTTCAACCTTGGTGAGGAGATACGGTGTGGGCTATCAATCTCAATTTCTCGAAGCCGACATGGAATGAATGCGGTTTCAATCTTTTGATGTTTAAACAGTATCTTCAAGCTGTCATTCAAACTGTCACATCCCTGTCTGAACTTGACCTTCAAAAGTACTACCATACGAGGAAAAATGGAGTGATCAAGGAAATATAGAACAAATATTCCATTATAAATTGTTGAAAGAGTTGACGTGTATTCATTTACATAATAATGGGCACATCAAACAGGCCCCCCTTGATGTTGCCCCAAAAGGGGAAAACAGTAATAATGACTATACACATGACTGAAGTTACCAACTCTGCAACTCAATCTCTCAGGCTCTACATTTCGAGGTTCTGGTTCCTGATACGTGTGTCATTGACTTGTGACCCTCGTTCTGAAAGCTACCAAAGAAAAAATCCTAAGAAAAATTCCTACCCCAAGACAACCAAGAAACTGTATTTGTACCGGGCAATTGAGCAGTACCGAAAAATGATGCATTGGAATGCAGTGCTCCCTCACGCCACCTGCTTAGCCAAGGTAGGTAAGATCCCATCTGCAATTGCATTTCACAGGAGAAATAGCAAGAAAAAAAAATCAGCCCAAAAGCTTCAGGTCAATAATAAAAGGTGGAGGAATAGCTAGGTTTCTAGTATATACCAATGGGAGGTGATCCACTATAAACGGTAGGGACACATTGGGATCATATCCTATCGAATATGGTTGAAGCTGTTGAACATCCCAGTGTGAGAAGCCTTGGCTGCAGGCTTGGGCGCTTCAGGGGCTCCAAAAACGTTCCAGAACCGGAGGGTCTCGTCTGCAGCAGCTGACGCTACCGTGCAACCATCAGGACTCTGCAATTTCACCAAAGAATAATCATCAGAAATGTTCACACTAGCATATAATCAAATGCAGAGAGTGTCTGTAAAAACTAGTCTGAAGAATTCACCTGAGCCATGTAAAGCACTCGAGAGGTATGGCCAGTCAGTTCAGCCATCTTCACCATTGATGGGTACTTCCATAAAGTCAGTTGGTTCTGTGTGAATCCATGTGAACTCAGCAATTCTCTCTCATTCTTGTTCCAGAGTAGAGCACACACCTGCGAACCGGTGTCAACAGAGTTCAGGCAAGCACCCGTGTGTGTGTTCCAGAACTTGATGCACCGATCGCTGCCACCACCACCAGTAGCCAGCAAGTTGCTTTGGAACGGGCACCACGCGAGTGCCTTCACAGCAGCCATGTGGTCCTCGAGCCTATGCAGCCACTGGTTGCGGCCAGCAGACGGCATGGATGATGCCATGGACACATCCCAAATGTGCAGAAGGTTGTCATTGCCCCCGCTAGCCAGCTGCTGCCCTGATCCAGACCACTTGAGCCCGCACACCTCCTGGCTGTGCCCCTCGTAGGTCTGCACAACATGGTTCCTAATCCTCACGTCATTGTTCACGATCTTGCCGTCCATGCTGCCAGTCGTCAAGATGCTGTTGTTCCATGCCAGCGAGCCAACTCTTGACTCATGCACACCTCTGAGAGTTCTCAGCTGCATAGAAAGAACGAACGATCTAGTTCAGCAACAGACAGCGAGAGAACGTGCATCATAGTATGAACACAGTGGTCTTGGATGAAGCAGGACCAAAAAACAGAGAGCATGTACCACCAAAACATTTTTGGATTAAGCAGGACAATGTTCATACCAGTCGGTTGGAGCTGGTGTCCCAGAGCTGCACGTCAGAAGAGTTGAGTCCGACTGCGATGTGCCGGCCATCAGGAGCCCAGCTAACGCTAGTAATAGGACCGCTGTCCTCATCGACAGTCACAAGCTCAGATGTGGATCCGCTTGATGCATCCCACAGGTACACCGTGTCGCCCAAAGCAATGGACAGCACGTTGTTGCTCCCCCAGTCGAGCAGGTTGAGGTAGTAGTCATCGACGAGCTCTGGTGCGTCCAGAGTCCTCTCTGCGGACTGCACAATTTGATCCAAGCCGCATCAGCAATCAACATTGCACCAGTCGAGAGGCTAGAAGTGGAATCAGAAGAGCGTGTGCACATACCTGGGGAATGTGGCGCCGCTGCTTGGCCGGCTTGGCCTGAAGGTTGGAGTAAGCTGCGTCGGCGAAGGAGACGTTCTCTGGCTCCGGCGGCTTGTTCCTGAAGGCGAGGATCCGCGTCCGGTTGTTGAGCAGCTTCTCCGCAAGCAGCCTCCGGTATGCCTCCTTGGAGGGGGACGCTGCCATTCCAGCCGCGTTCTCCTTGTCCTTCTTGGGCTCTGTGAGGAGGTAGTGCGCCATGTCCATGTCCATCGCCGACCTGTCCGGGATGAACCTGTCACCCTGCAGCTCACAAACAGGAGGAGAATCAGCCAAGCTCCGTCGGGCAAACCGTCGAACACCCTACACGCGCGTACAAAATGTTCAGAATCTCCTGTAGATGGTGAAAGAAAACTCACGTAGCACTTGGCCGACGGGTTACGCGATCCCGAGCTCAGCGATGGCATGTAGGGGCGGGAGACGGCCTCCTGCAGCGGCGGCCGCGGCGCGGCGGCGCGGCTCTTCTCGGAGGAGATCGAGTGGGAACCTGCGTCCATGGTTAGCAGAAACAAAATACTAACAGGCAAGAAGCACAACAGAGAAATAACAGCAGCTGAAACGATGAAATTAAACACGAACTAGATACTAGCGATTAAATACAAGAACAGATCAAGATGGTGTAATTAAACAAGAAGATTAACAGCGAGGCGAGAAGCGCGCGGGCCTCGTCTCCCCGCGAGCGCTCGAGATCGGCGTGGGGAGGCGAGGAGAGCGAGAGAAAGAGAGAGAGAGAGAGATTAGCTGATTGCTTTGTGGGTTTAGGGATAGCCCGCTGAGGATTATTTGTAGCAGGAGGCGGAGGGACCGTGGGAAGCGGAACGCCGCCGCTGCACCGCAACGGCTAGTGTGCCGAGGAGAGACGAGAAAAATAGCCGTTGCGGGCTCTAGGGCTGGCCGTGGCTGGTGCTGTGTATTGGTCGTGGGCTCGTGGCGGCGTGGACGTCTGTTTTGGTGCGACTTCGTTCGGCCTGGCTGGCTTGCTGCTTTTCTGGTTTCATCGTCCCACCGTGGGCTCGTGGCGGCGTGGGCTCCCACAAGGGCAGAACGGCGCATCGATGGAAAATGTCTGTCAGGTACTCAGGTGCTCCGTGGTTGTCTCGACGTGTGTACACCTAGATCGAAACGAATTCCAGTTAGTTCGTGTTGCTTCCATCAGAAAATGCCATCGGCTGCACAAAAAAAAAAAAACGACCCTTTCCAAGATTAAAAACGAGAACTTGCAAAGTCGTTCTTCCACCTCAAACTATAATGGTTCCTCTTTCTCTTCTTAAATGGGCGAGTCTTCTCTGACTAAGGTATTCGACAGGGGTGAAAATGGAACGGATACGGAAACATGTCATTTTATATCCTATCCTAATGTATTTTAATCGAAAGAGCTTCTCCGGCTATTCGCTCGTCGTGCCGCTCCGCGGTGGCCAACTTCTTTTCCTCCACTTCATCCTCCTCCTCGACCTCTTCCTCTGAAGCCGCCAAGAGAGAACAGAGAAGAGATTCACTAGCACGGGGAGTCCGCGGATTCTAGGCTTGGGCAAAAACCCTGGAACCCGAATTCGAAATTTCCAAACCTGAACCTATACTACCCTGGACCCGGAATTTAGATCAGGTGGATCAAGTAAGAGTTCTGGAACCCGAAATTAGTTTGGGAAATTCAGGTTGCATCCTTCGATACCCGTTTTTTCTTAACAACCCGATATTATGTAATAGCCCCCCAACAAACATGTGCCCCGGGCTGCCTAGCCCCGCGCGTCCTAAATCCCCAATCTTCCTAACCCTAGCCGCCGCCATCCAGATCTAGACCGACCATGCGACGGCGCATCTGAGCGAGCGGCTTGCCCCGGCGCTCCGTCCAGAGTCCCGCTTCCGTCCATCCGCTCCCATCCATTGAGCAGATCAGTCCCAGCCCCGTGAGTCTCCGCATCCTCGACTCCTCCATGCTAGAACGCCACCACCGGCCTCTGACCACCCGACATCGGCCACCCGAGCAGGGCCGTGGCGGCGCTAGCCGGCGCCGACGATGGGAGTGAAGGCACGAGCACAGCCGCACAATGGAGGAGCGGCCATGCATAGGCGCGGAGGAGCGCCGGAGGTGCGAGCCGGTGAAGGGGCCGTTGCGCGTTGGCTCGGAGGCTTGTGCCGTCGGTGGGGTGACCACGTGCGGGTGTCGAGGCTGCGGGGAGGCCACACACTGGTGCCGAGGCAGTGGGGGCACCCGCCTTCTTCTCTGTTCATCCTCCCTCATTCGCCCTTCGTACTCGTCGTCTTCGAGAAAATTGGGAAAACCCGGAACCTGAAAATCCGAATTATCGGGTACCCGAAACTTCGGGTTGCATTTTTCCTAGGATGATTTTTGGAGTCAGTTTTGGAAACCCAAAATTTTAATTACTCGGATTACCCGACCCGAAATTCCTGGGTAACCCGAATGCCTACCCCTACCGGATACGAAATCAGAAAGAAATCCAAGTGGATTCATACCTTCGGGCGTCCTGGCCGGCGAGTCCTCCGTCACATCTGGATGCTGGAGTTCATCTAGTCCTGGAGCTGGTCCTCGGCCTTGCCCGCGCAGCCAGTGTGGACCATCAAAACGATATCAATGACTAAGGAAGCCCCCACCCACCCACCCACCACAGCAACGGAAGGGGTGGAGAAGAAAAGGGATTGTAAGGAGAGAGGGCGGCGGCTAGCTGGCCGGCCAGAGTCACAGCACGCTGAAGGGGTGGCGTGGTCACCTCCTCCGAACGGTGCGGCGAGGGCCGGCTATGGCAGGTGCGCACCCCTGAGGCAGCCGGGCGGGCGCCACAATGGGGCTCTTTTCACTTAGCCGAGGGCTAGGGTGTAAATGGATATCTGAATTATCCGAATTGTGTGAGCGAATTTGATTTTTTTCAAATAGATATTGAATGAGTTTTGTACTCATTTTTTACGCATTTTAACAATTTCATTATAAAAATAAGAATATAAAATGGGATGAGAAAACTTATGCTTCATTTTCTGCTAATATAGAAAAAGGTTAAAAAATATCCGTATATGATCGTATCCGAATCTAATTACGTCCAAACTCATTTTAGGAAATATAGAATAGATTTAGGATTTATTTTTTTATAGACATTGATGATCTTAACACCAAAAACGAGAATATAAATTTGGATAGAAATTGATCGCCATGGATGAAAAAAGACTATCCGAATAATTATCCTATTACACCCGTACCGAGGGCAAAATGGAATAATTAAACGCCGCTAGTCCAGGCACCACCGCGTCGCTCCACCCCGCGCGACGGCACATACATGTCCAGCTTTCAAGAATGGCACAGGAAATACAAATCGCTGGTATCAAACTCCTATTCAACCTATTCGGCCCCTTTTTCGTTCTTTATAGAAATTCCGTCAGAGGGAAATGTGACATCAGACAATCCTGGAAAGCTGACGGACAAAATTCAGTACGTACTGAGTAGCAGATTTTGTTTTAAGATTTTAAATATATCTCGATCGAGTTCGAACTTCGAAGTACCCAACCATCCATCCTTTCATTCTCCTCCACCTGATTAAATCATAAATCCTGTCGGGAAGGGAGATCGATTACGAATTCACGATGGGTGCCTGCATATATGCATTCAGAGACCATTAATTTCAACTTACGCGCACCATGCACTCAACTCCCTAGTTGGCACAAGTTTTTTTTTTCTTATCTTTTTTTTTTATATAAGGAGTTGGCACAAGGTTAATAGCGTTTTCATGTTTCACTGTTTTCAACTCCCAGTTGAATCCACAGAAGATGCTCGCCTCCTACTGCTCATTGAATTTGCCACTGTAGTACAGCTCTGCAAAAGGATCAAAATTATAGTTTAATACAGTTGCAGTTACGCATTCATTGCAAAGCCTTGCAGCTTCAGAAAAACTTAGGAGTTCCACAATCAGCATTCTATCTGTCTAATGCATGTCCCTCCTAGCTAGAAAATTATGTTTACCGTACCATGAACAGATTCAAGGATCGCCTGATGGCTGTAAGATCCATCACCAAAGCTACAAACCTAAAATCAGATCCGGGCTTAGGCGCTTAGCAGTTCACCTCCATTACTCTCTTTCTCCTGTTTCCCTGACAGGTGTTCCCTCCCTCATGAAGATGGATTTGAGAAGGTTGCAAGGTGTTACTTTTCCTAGTTGCCACGTTCGGTGGGATGAGGTGTCCCACTTTGTATTAAAAATTAATAGAAAACATGTTGGTTCATGAAATACATCTTCAGAGTCCTAGTTCAAACACCCTGCCTAGCACATATATTATATGGGAAATACTAAGAGCTCCAGAAATGTCAACCGCAAATAACTACTGTATCAAAGTGTACAAAGTACAAAGACACTCAAGCATGGCATGAGCATGATACTCTATGATTAGGTCCTATGCGGTGATGCGATGTTATGACTACCTTTGCAACTGTCTGGTGTTTCAGGTAGTTGGACTTGTCCTTTCAGTTTCTGAAAGCACACTGCGGCATAATGCTCATAAAATACGGAAGAATGGAGAAGGCATGACTTGCATTTCCCAACTTCCTATGGCATGAATAACAGCAAGGATGCCAAGTTCAAAGAGTGTGAGTTTTCCGTCTTTCTCGCGGCCATTCTTAATGACAATGATCTGATAGCCCTTCACTTTGACCTCTCCTTAGAATGTTCAAGAGAAACTTTAGGAAATGATTGGTGTTGATATTGGCATATTCTGTTATCTGTTCATCAATTTTACGTGACATCCAAATTTTCATAGTAGTGCCTCCGCATGCCAATTACATTTTGCCTTTTACCATGACCTTGCATATATATTATCGGCAGAACACTCAAAACTACTTCGCAAGGATGGCTTTCTTGTTTCTGAGCATTTCCTGCATCTGATCTCAGCAAAATAATATTGGTATTGTTCTCTTCTCTTTACTTTCAGTTTTCAGTGCTACTGGCAAGATGCAAATGTTAGATTGAATCTGCCTGCCTCTTTATACCAATCTGAAGAAACAATGTGTATCTAAACTCTAAGGCATGAAAATGTTTTGCTTACATTATAAGTACCGTCTTTGAGCTTTAAACGTACCGTCTTTGCAAGTGCGCACTGTTTAGAACTTAGAAGATTTCAAGAAGGTAAAGGGCACTTTGGTCATTTTATATACTTATACTAGTCTATGTTTTGCTGATTAATTGTTGAGCTTGGTAGTTGAAGCACAAACTAGCAAGATTCATATTTTTAGGAGTAGGGAGCAAACAAAGACGCAAGGGAGTTTGTTGGGTCTTAAGGAAACAAAAAGGCTTCCTGTATCAGCCAACGTGCTAATAAAACTTCTCCACACGGAATAGAGAGCAAAACAGATTGCCTAGCTCAAACCTTACGTATTCCCATCCTCCCAAACAATCAAACCAACAAGGACATCTCGAGTCTTCTCTGCTAATCAACTCTACTGCTGTTTCATACAGGTTGAGTCATCTTTTCAGTCATCTTTTCCTTCAATTCATGTGCACCAGCTTTTTTTTGTCTATTTCAGATCCAATCTAGTTCAGTTCTAGCATGATACTGCTATATTTGTTAACTAGTTTAATTTCCTGCCCTTGCTTCTTCCTAAATGTTTTGCTGCTTTAGATACATACATACATACATACATATATATATATATATGGTGCTTGTTAGTTCCTAAATGCTGTGTGTTTTTGGATCTTGAGTGAAGGTAACCAGGGCCAAAATGATTGTTGGGGGAGGCTATTTTGATGGTTCCCATGATCATATTATCATGGAAGGATCAATGGTCCATGATTCTTCCCAATCTTCCATCTATGACAATACAAATGCTGAACAGCATAACTTCAGACTTGCACCCTTTTCCATAGAAGATCACCCCAACCCAGCCAATCTTACCTCTGAGCCTGCAAGGGTGATCGACCAAATTCAACACCAGCTTGGGATTGACATGGAGCAGGACCATAATGCCCACATGATACAAGAAGTGCCTCCATTAGAAAATGCGAAGTTGGTTCCTGCTATCTACGGTGTCCAAGATCACATCCTCAGCCACCAGATAGGAGAGGGTCCACATGACTTAACTGTGGAACAACAGATCCTGGACTATGACGCGGCATCATATCGAAATGGAACTTATGCAGCTGCACATGATCTTCTAAATTCTCTACAGATTCAAAGGTGCAGTTTGATTCCTGAATTTCCTTCAACAGAACCTATCTTCGGTGATCCAGCACAGAACATGGTCAATCATTTGGACATGAACAATGACCTTCCAGGAGTAGCAATTCATGAAAGCGGAATGATGTTCAGTGATTCAACTCTACCGTTAGGTTATCATGTTACTCAGTCTCATATGTTGAAGGATCTATATCATTCACTGCCACAAAACTATGGCTTATTTACCAGTGATGATGAGAGAGATGGAATGATTGGGGTACCAGGGGTCTCAGGAAATATTTTCCAGGAGATAGATGGGAGGCAATTCGATAGTACAATATTGGGGAGCAGAAGACAGAAAGGTGGGTTTGGCAAGGGAAAGGGAAAAGCTAACTTTGCAACTGAAAGAGAGAGGAGGGAGCAGCTAAATGTCAAGTATGGGGCTTTAAGATCGCTGTTCCCAAACCCTACTAAGGTTTGTATAGCTTATCTTTCAGCATCCGAATACAAATTTCTTAATTGTTTCTCACATTACAGAAAACTCATTCTAGACGGGTGTATTTCTAGAATATTTGATTTGGTAACCTCTATTGGAGTATTGGTTCAATATACAATGGAATATCTTTCCAGACTTTTCCCTAGAAAAATGCGAATTCAAACAAAATGTATGATAAAAGAACTTTAAAAAGGGCTTCATCATTAGAGAACTCTTATAAAGTGCTATTAGTTCTTCAAGTATGAGGAGAAAGGTTATCATGGAATTTTTCTGTGTATTCAATGGACAGGTTAACGTTTGTAAATTGACATCTAGTATCAACACCCAACAAAATAGACTACAATACAGTTCGCGAGATATGAGAATTTTCATTCCAGAAACTAAGATAAATTTTACCAGCACACAACAAATATTGTTTTTCTTCCCTAAATTTACATCTATTGTATTCTTAGTGAAAGATGCTATGAATTGTTGCAAAACTGTTCTCCAGAATGACAGGGCCTCTATAGTTGGAGATGCCATTGAATACATCAATGAGCTTAATAGAACAGTCAAAGAATTGAAGATCCTAGTGGAAAAGAAAAGGAGCAGCGCTGACAGGAGGAAGATGCTGAAGTTGGACGATGAGGCAGCTGATGATGGGGAAAGCTCTTCAATGCAGCCAGTGAGTGACGATCAAAACAATCAGATGAACGGGGCTATAAGGAGCTCCTGGGTTCAAAGGAGGTCCAAGGAGTGTGATGTTGATGTCCGCATAGTTGATGATGAAATAAACATCAAGTTCACAGAGAAGAAGAGAGGGAACTCTTTGCTTTGTGCTGCAAAGGTTCTAGAGGAGTTTCATCTTGAGCTCATCCATGTTGTTGGGGGAATTATAGGAGATCACCACATATTCATGTTCAATACAAAGGTAAACAACAAAATCCTTTGCTAAAGTTGGCTCCTGGTCCTTTTCCCTGTGTCTGTAGCATAGACATTAGCTATAATATATCATAACTTGATAATGACAGATACCTAAGGGCTCCTCAGTGTATGCATGCGCGGTGGCTAAGAAGCTCCTTGAAGCTGTGGAGATGAAGAAGCAGGCTCTTAATATCTTCAACCAGCAGTATCCATCATAATGTGTGTTCAGATGATGTGCCATCCTGGTCTACTCTTTAGCATCTGATAAGGTGCTTTCTTATCAGAGAAGGATCACAGGAACTTATAAGACTGTCGTCAATGTCCGTTAAAAACTTTCTTGACAACTAGTTTATGCTTAACTTCTTGCCTTCTTTTCTGTAAACTTAAACAGTCGTGCTGGAATATGTGATGCGTCTAATTTTCCAGTTGCCACCCAACAGTATTATGTTTTTTTTAAAGGGAACACTATTATGTTGAATTCCTTTTCTGAACATACATAGCAGATCGAATCCACTACCCAACTTACATATGTCAGGCTCAAGTCTAGTGAATACATTTGGCAGGAAATGCTATATCTGAATACTATAAAAATTGGTATAGATTCGATAATATAAAATCTAAGGACCAAGTAAAATCTCTCTTGGATTTATGACTCCAAACTGTGGCAGAAATTGTTAGTGCGTGCTGGCTTGAGATCCTTACCGTGTAAATGTGTAATGCACGGTGGGGCGAGTGGGGTGGGTTTCTCCTCCAGTCGCCTAATCACTCCGATGCGGACGACGGCTGGAGGAGATCTAAACAAACCACCTGAACTCGAATCAATAGATCGAATAGTGAGCAAAATTACAAAATGGGTGGAACCAATTTGGCCAGCCCCAACCCATACCGTTCAAGATCACCGTGTTTGCGGAGGACGAGGAACTGGGGCAGTTGTAGTGGCTGACCCGAACGCCTATCTTTTCCCTCCGCTCTGGTACCTGATCTCGCAGCTCGCCAAGTCGCCACTCGCCACTCGCCAGTGCCGCCGTTTGCCGCCCTCGTCATATGGCGTGCTACACTGCTACATAGTTCTCGTCCCGTCGCCGAGCCCACTCCCGCCGGCCGCCGCTTAGGCTTAGGTCGCCGAGCTACAGCAAACCGCTATGTGGCGACTGCGGAGCCCGCGATCGCTGCGGAACTCGAAAACAGGAGGAAATTTAAAATCCATCCTTGAATTAAGTGCATCTCGAATCCAATCGGTCTTTTCAAACTCAATGGAAATTAATTTGTCATAAATATAACGTCCAATATTTTTTAATAGATTCCTGTCGGAGCGGACGTGCTCCTGGTCAGGTGGCGGAGTGCACCTGGCCGAGATCCTAAGTACTGAGAGTAGTTAGGGGGAGCAATCGTTGTTAACTAAGTTGGTGGTGGCACGATGGTGGCGAGAGGATTTAGAGTGGTTCGGGCCGCCGGAGCGTAATACCCTACGTCCACTGTGGGTGTGTTCTTGTATTTCGTGGGCCTTCAGAGGAGTCTCTGAGCCTGTCTGGATCTGTCCTTCTGTGTTGCGTATGCCTCCCCTTTTATAACCCAAGGGGGCATGTACATGGTGGCCGGGCCCGGCAGGTGGTCCCGGCCCATTTCCTCTATGCTACAATTCTATACTGTGCCTGATGTGCAACGCTTCCATGCTTGGCGCCTGTACCGCCGTCGTGGCCTGGAGATCCGCCATATCGTCCTTCCTTACGCCGCCCTGTCCCATCGGCTGCTAAACCCGCTGATGGGTTTCAGATGCCGAGGGGCAGGCGATGCGCACGCGTGACAGGACTGGACGCTCGTAGTAGCGTTGCGGCGCCGCTACCTAGTATTAGGCTGAGCGTGGCCGCCGCGCGTGGCGCGGCTCATGATGAGTACAACGTACTTGTTTACTCAATATAGACCCCAGTGTAGCTGGGAAAATCAACTGTAGTGCTCTGTTATCGCCGCCGCGCCTTGGTAAGGCGCGCCCCTTTGCCTCGCCGCCGTCGCCTGCCAGCGGCGGTGCCAGCGGCGATGGGGGCACACCCGTCTGACAGCGGCGGCGTCGGCGGGTGACGGGGGCACGCCTGTCTGACAACGGCGGCGGGCAACGGGGGTACGCCTGTCTGACACTCGTGGTGTCAGCAGCATCGGGGCGTGCCAGCCTGACAGCGGCGGTGTCAGCGGCATCGGGCACGCCCACCTGCCCGCAATAAATGCGGCAGATGGGCGAGGCGCCCGCCTGAAGGCCCCGCCACGCGCCCTGTGGGCACGTGGCAACGCGAGACCTTCCCGTGCCCCGTGGGCACGTGGCGGCCCCGGACCACCGAGGGTGCTGGCTCCGGACCTCCACGTGCTCTGCGGGCACGTGGCGCCCCCGGACCTCCGTGGGCGCTGGCTCCGGACCTCCACGTGCTCTGAGGGCACGTGGCGGCCCCGGACCACCGAGGGCGCCGGCTCCGGACCTCCCCGTGCTCTGTGGGCACGAGGCGGCCCCGGGCCACCGAAGGTACGGGCTCCGGACCGAGAGGTCCGGACCTCTCCTCGCGTGGCTGGGGGAGGCTCGGTCCTCGAAGGAGGTCTGGGGCCTCCCCTGTGGGCCGGGTGCGTGGCCCAGCTTTTCCAAGGAGTAGGCCGGGCCCATCTGTACGCGGCCTTGGGCCCTCCTTGTACTGCAGTAGTTACCTGCCTTAGTGATCTTCGTCTAGTGTAAGCGGGTACCCGGTTAGCTGGGTACCGACAATTCCTATATTAACGTGCACATACTACGTATAACACAACACAAAAATCCTTATATCATGGAATGATTTTCATATTTGTGTTTTCTACGTGCCTTACATAGTAAATGAGACCACTGAAAATACATCGTTTCATTCGGTGAAGTTTCATAAACAGCATACAAAACACAACATGTCTAGATAATAGCATAGGTAGAGTTTTTATTTTTCATCTCTTTCTTCATTAACTCATTGCCGCGTCATCGTAATTGCGACGTGATGTCTCGTTTAATGAGAATGAAATTTTCACTGAGAATAGTCGATGGCCTTATGCATTTGAAAAGCATCAATCTCGAATCGACAGTTTTATAGCTGAAAAAATAGCATATTTACGGTGCATAGGCCATAGAAAGCCTCAAAACCATGTCATATTCGATAGTTTTGTTAGACTTTGATCTGATTTTGGCTAGTTTCGCCAAAATCCATGTTGTCAGATTGGATAATGTTTGTCGAAATTTAGCTCAGTCACAAGTAATGAAGGTGAAAACGAAAGCATCTGAACCGAAAAAACACATGAAGCATATTCCAGTTATAAAGCCACGTGTTTGGTGGGGAACACAAGAACCGTGAATAATCCATCCAAAAGATTTGTGATACACTCACTCTTAATCATCGTGTCTTTGCGGGACGTAGGTTTAAATAAAAAACAAGAATTGTGTGTTGACGCTAGAGTCAGACATTCTCCTCATCGCCACTCGTTAAGAGTGGTAAAAAAGACAAGTCTTTTTTGTTGCGAGTTCAACCCTTTATTGGGACGAATTAAAATAAAATAAGTTTGATCTCTCGTTGGAATGAATTAAAATAAAAAATTTCCGAACACCAATTAAGTGTATTGCTCTTAATGAAATCCCGGGGCGCCTGTTTCCGGCGGGGCTTTTTTTTTCTCATCGCCTCGTCCCGGTCGCATATCCCTAAGCAACATAAATAAACAAGGCCATATTTCACCTAGGGGAAAACACAAGTACATTGAGTTGACAATGCTTAAAGATTGCTATATGCCAAATACATGTCCAGTAGGGGGGGGGGTATAACCATAATCATGAAACGGGCTTAATTTACCTAGATAGCTTACAACGCATAATTGGAGGATTTGATGTATCCATAAAATAACTTTGCGATGACTGGTGCGGATCAAATATTTGTAGATTCCCGATGCTAAGCGATGAGTATAAGTTTAAATACCATGTCGCACTAAATTACGATAAGAATAACGACAAACAGATTTATTCATAAAAAGAGTGATAGGACGACATCAAGGCGCAGTCTAGGTGGCCTAGTTCCTAGCAGTTACCAAATAGATGATACATCTGGTTTTTATCTGGGCAACTATTTATCCCGAGTTCCATATATCTAAATGGAATTTTCTCATCTCTCATAAAACTCTCTCCATGTCTCTTCATAACATTTAATGTGAATGAAACTCAATTGAAATGAAATGACCCTAGAAGCTTGAGAATGCATAGTCAACAACTTTAAATGTTTTAGAATGGATATTCATAATAAGTACTGCCTCTATCCTCTTTATGTCACAAAGTCATAAAGAAGAGAACGAGAGAGTAGCATAATATTTTGTAAGGAGGAATTTAACACTGCCACCTGTATATGCACTGCCTTTTGAAAACCTAATGACACACGTCTATCAATTATACATACAATTTCATTTCTTATTACCAAGAGTCCGCGTATTTCAACTGATTTCTATTAAACCATTTCTGTTTTCTTTCAATGAAACCATGTCTGATTTTCTCTTTGCAATCACATTGCTATACTCATTACTTTGATATGTCACGCATTTATTTTATCAGATATATCACGCATTTAATGAGCTCCCGCGCTCTCCCTTGTTGCGTATAAACAATGGCATCCTGATCCGTATGCGTGTGTACCAGTCCAGCTGGGAAACGGGGGCAATATGCCGTTGCGAGACTTCCCTCGCGTCGTCACCCCACGTGGGCTGTCTGCCCATCCTCGTCGAGGGCCTGCCCGGCCCGGCCCACACCACACATTTCCTTCCGGCGCCATCCGGGGCTGCGGGCTCGCGCCGGCCCGTCGGTTACATTTCCTTCTCCGGTCTGACCTCTCCCCCCACCGGTGTGCGCCCCCCTGTTTCTCTCACACGCGGAACCGGACCACCGAAACCAGGAACCAAACTGCCCCGGAAGAAAAGAAAACCTTTATTTCGCACTTTTTCTCTCACAAAAGAGAGCAAATATTATTATTCCGGGCCGCGCGCGCCGGAACCGACCGCTTCACCGGCAGCGAGCCGGAGACTCCGCAGAGCCCCCTACGCCCGCACCGGCGGTGCGGAGGGAGGAGGAGGGACAGTAGGGAGGAGGAAGGAGACTCCCTGGGAGAGCCTCGGACAAGAAGAAGCTTCTAGAAGCTGCCGGAGCCGAGGGGCGACAGCGCGGCGGCCAGCGTGATCTCAGCGGAATAAGCCGCGCGGGGGCGACGCCGGGGAGGGTGCGCCTCTGGATGCCGGCACCCCCGGGATTTGAATGGTAGCCAGATCTCGAGGGGGAGGAGGGGAGCTTCTCGAAGTGGGGTGAGGCGGGCGGGCGGGCGGGCGGGGCCGTCCGGCGGTTAGGGTTTGGTGGGAGGCGGGATGGTGGGGAGCTCGGTGGAGGGAGGAGCGGACGGAGATGGGGGCTGCTGTGGCGTCGGAGACACCTCGCCCGGGACCATCGTGTGGGTGCGGCGGAGGAACGGGTCGTGGTGGCCCGGCAGGATCTTGGGCCCCGAGGAGCTCCCGCCGTCGCAGATCATGTCGCCGAGGTCCGGCACGCCGGTCAAACTCCTCGGCCGGGAGGATGCAAGCGTGTAAGCTTCCACACCCTCTTGTTGTTTACCTTTGTTTTTTCTACACCTGAGGTCTGTGCTGTATTTACATTTCGCTTACTTGTTTGTTTCTGATCCATGTGGAATACTGGGGTGCCAGAGACAATGCGGGCTGTACCAGGACATATGATTTTCTTTGCTTGTAAACTTATTGCTAGTTTCTTTCTTGTGTGACTTGTTGCCATATGCTTTGCGAAATTTAGAGCTGCTGCTCGTAGGATTTGTTGCGAGCCCATCTCCTTTCTAACTCTGAAAATGCTAACTGTCATTTTATTCTTGGTATTCTTTGGTTAGCCATGTAGTGGAGACAATTTAGTTACGAAAGTTTTAGAAGTAATCTAGGATATGTTCTAGAGTTATGGTTCCTTCGTGCCTTGTGGCCCTCTGGGTTTCTGAGGAGTGGAGACTGAAGAGCCTGAAATTCCTGGGCTGATGTATTCTGGGGCTGAGATAACATCTAGATAACAGTGTGTTGTCTGTGCTGATATTTCATGTTCTACAAAGAGTTGTTCCTTTTTTAATTGAAACAGGTTCTTGATAAGATCACAATGTTTATACTTGCTCTGTATTGACGAGTAGGCTTCCTTACTGTGCCATATATAATGCTCTAAGTTGCTAAATTTGTTGTTAGATATGATGTATACCTTTTCATGTAGTTACCTTAGTATTGTTTTGTGAGACAGCACAGGTAAAAAATATAGCTGGTCTTGATATTCCTACTGGATACACAAAGAGCAAGCTCCCTTTTTCTTAGTTTATTATGAAGCACTATTAACTCTTATGTTGTATTGTTAAAACTTCCTCTCCAGTGAACCTGTTTTCTCCAATGCTTGTCAGCTAATTTGAAGTATATCTTTTAAGAATTCTTCCCATTATTATTTTGCTAGTCGGTATCCTGGAATAGTAACTGGCCATGTATTTCACTTCCATTTCCAATCATATTTCTTTCAAAACCGCAATAATAACAAGTCAATAACAACAGAACATTAGCCCCAAACATGGCTATTAAGGTGGTAAGGTGAGGCGCGGTGAGCGGCCACCTTCTAGCCACCTGGGCGATGCCTAGGCAAGGTAAGGCAACAACAGATCCTATGATAGATAATCAGTCTGCTCTTGTTTTTCATGCTACACCAGGAGCTCAATAGCATATACTTATGCATGCTTTGCATGTCATATAAACTGCAGCAGCTCTAAAGTAGCCAAAGTATGAGCTATAGGAGCTGCAGAATTTAGTGGTATTGAGAAGAGAACCACATGGCTGTGTATAGTTATCTGAGAAGAGAGTAGCTGCAATGTAGTTCAGCTGTAACAGGTTTTCTTGTGCCTTGTTCTCCCTTCTTCTCCAGCAGCAAGCTGTGAGTGTGTGTGTGTGTGTGAGTGTCCACGGGCTGGTGGTGCTCCTTCTGGAGTTTTTTGGAGCCAGCAGCTAATATCCCATCTCGCCCTGTCACATAGATGACACCTTGAAAACACTGGCCCCAAGCAAGTTTTGTAATAATAGGACTAATGATATTCGTTTGTAGGTGATGATTCTGACATGTCGAAGGCTAATTTCCACAGGCTCCTATCCGAAAATGATTCTTTTGGATACTTTCCATTCCTTCAAATCCTTTTTTCTTGCTGCTGCTAACTACTACTGTAATTGTAGTTTCTGATGAAATTGAATTCTCACATATTCTTCCTTTTTGTATTTACTTGTTATCCTTTTGTCTCATAGGGATTGGTACAACCTTGAGAAATCAAAGCGTGTTAAAGCATTTAGGTGTGGAGAGTTTGATGCCTGTATTGAGAAGGCAGAGGCTACTCAAGGGACTCTTGTGAAGAAAAGAGAAAAATATGCACGGAGAGAAGATGCTATTCTTCATGCCCTTGAACTGGAGAGGAAGCAGCTTGGATCAAAGTATCAGACTCATGGTCTTAGACCTGGACCACCTGTTAACATTTCTGGTAAGTACCCTTAGGTGACAGTAAAGTATTTTCAGGTTGGTACTTATATGGTATGCATGGCCTTCATGTATGCTGCATCTAAAACTCAGCTGTCTTAATGAAATGCAGTTTGCACTAAACATCGCAAAGACCTTGGAAGTACTCGCTACAAGAGCAAAAAGAGCAAGAAGCGAAAAGATGCATCTGTTCCTCCTGACATAAAAAAAGAAGTGGGGCCTTGTTTTCTACATGCTGGTTCTAAGAGAAACTTTTCAGAATCTCTTGCCCAAGGAAATGTTGTCAGTAATCACATGGGTGATTTGTCCCATTTGAAACATTCTCAGGGAGGTGCAACTTTGGAGAGCAAGGAGAGAAGTACAATTGTGAAGAAGAATAAGTCGGATGGAAGTGATTTTGAAGACACTCTTGTGTCAAAATCTGATAGGCGCAGACCACTTGCTCAAGTTTTGCAGAGCAGTGAAAATTCACCTCATCATTTTCAGCAAAATGATGATTATGGGGCTTTGTTAATTGGGGAGAATAATAATCCATCACTCGCCACTTCTCGGTCCAGAAGATGCAAACATGTATACATGGCTAGTGATTCTGGTGAAACTCAGAGTCAGAGTGATTTACCATATGTACAAATGGCTTCTGCCGCAGCTGATTTTGAGAAGGAAAGCTATCTTCAGCATCCTGGTTATTTTTCTGAGGAGCAGACTTCTTCTGACTTTGTTGAAAAGCAAATAACTGAGTCTTCAGAGAGGGAATGCTCAGAAAGTGAGACTGAAGATGATGCTGAACTTTTGCAAAGTATGTGTATATACCTCGCTTTTCTTCTTTCTATGTTTTCCATGAAGTTTGAATGTGAATCCATGTTATATATTGTTAAAGAGTGTTGGGGTATAGCATAGCGCAACAGACTAAGACATTATTGTTAGCATCTGACAGTGTTTTAGTGATGCCTGAAAATTACAGCTTGCTGCTGGAAGACATGGTGTCTTTTTTTCAAAACATGGTTTCTTTCTTAAACATTGAACGGCATTTGTTTGGCTCACATGGCTACTGTAGTACTATGGCCTCTTTTTACGATAGACATTTCATTTCCCTCATAAAAAACACATTCTGAGCTTTCACTTCACGCAAACATGCTTCAGGCATTCTTGTATTACCTATGTGCATTATGATTGATCCTCATATATACCTATTTGACCACTTGAATCATTGGCAACTATATATACATACACCGGACCCGTTTTGACTTCTTGTATTATTTGTAAGTTTGTATATGCACAGGGTTAAGGGTGATGAGGAACTTAATTGCTATAATTAATTTCTATATGTAGTTGTGATCGTTTGTTCAAACCATGGGAAAGGCTGTGTTGGATGATGTTGATGAATAGTTGATTCGGTTTTCTAAGGTAAATATGTTAAGAAGGCAAGAACAACTGTACATATGAGCCATATGATGTCTTTGATCTGATAGTTCAAATATTATCGTGTGAGATGGAAGAATCGGTTAGTAGGGAACTGGAACACATTCATACTTTTTAATTTTTATATGCAATAATTAGCCATCAATAACAAATTCTTTGTACGTCTATGTTGTTGTGGGGGCAATTCTGAAAGTGGTAGGTCAGAGGTGAAGTAGTAGGTACAGATGTATTGCTCCTTTCTGTTTCAGCATCCTTGAGTCATTTATAACTTTGACCAATTTTTTTTCAAAATATATGGATTGGCGCGTCCCTGGAATCTGATTAGTGATTCTATAGCAATTAAATTGCCAGAAAACCATAAAACTAAGTCCTTGAAATATTTAATGTGTACCTTTATTCTGCTATCTGTTTTGCCATAAGGCTATCGTCGCCGGGGAGTGTAAAAGGATATGCAAAACACTGTAGACGCACCGTATAGACACTGTAGTTTGGAATAGAATGTGAGATAGAAGGTTGGATAGAAAGTCTGTTGACAATAGCCTAAGCCTCTATTACTGCGATTCTTGCTCTGTTCCTAATACCATTTTTGCATCCTAATTTTTTGTGGAGATTTGAATCTTTTCATTGTTTGATAACTTTTGATATGGCAACCTTTTGGCAGATGCAAATGTGATTCTGCCTAAAGAGTCACATACTCCTGATCCTTATTCCGCTCCAGTTTCTGACAAGTTCGGGCACATGGATTATGATGACAATGAAGTGACCTATTCTACTTATATGCCCCAGTTGAATGAATCAGAGGAAGAGGATGGTTCTTCTGAGCTGGGTGTCTCCCAGTGGCATATGAAAGGTAAACGTAACAGCCGTAATGCACCGAAGAGATTGCTGGATATGACAGATGGAAATACCTGGTTAAATAAATACAATGGATCATTAAAAGGGTCCTTGCATAAGACAAATGGTGGAACTCCAAGAAAAGAAAGTATGCAAACCTCTGGTGAGCAGTTTTATGGGCAAAGTTTTTACCATATTAAAGGGGAACCCAGTTATGATTCTGATGAAACCGATTTGTTTGAGGACACTAGCCATTCAGAGGCTAACGTGTACCGTGGTAGATACCCTTCATCCTTGAGAACCACTAGAGATCTTTGCCGAGGCTACAGGTACTTCAATGAATATGAGAATGACTCCTCAAAATTTTCTCCACGAAACAAAGACACCGAAAGAATATATCGTGTTGATCAGAATGCATATTGGGATGGACCTTCATTTTACCAAAGAAAGTTCACTTCACGTTTTGGCGGCATGGGACCAATGTTGTTGGATGTTAACCTGAAAGTTCAGGCCAGCTACCAAGGAGAGCATGTCCCTCTTGTCTCTTTAATGAGCAGACTGAATGGCAAAGCAATTGTTGGGCATCCTATCCAGATTGAAATACTGGAAGACGGTTCCACAGATCATTTGGTATTCTACGGTGACAGTTGTCTGCAAGATAACACAGCCGCTCCACCTGCTTGGCCAACTGGCAGGAGGACTGCCATGCAAAGAGTTCCCCGTTCAAATCCATCAGGAGCATTGTTGGATGCTGATAATGAAGGTAGTCTTGTGTATTCTGACTGGGAGATGAAACCAACCTTAAGAAAGTACTCGTCTTCATCAAATCACCAGGTTAAGGCGAATAAGAAAAGCAGTTTGAATGCCAGGAGGTCATCAGCTAAGTCCCACAAGAAGTCATCCAAGAAAGCAAACCTCTCAAGCCAGAAAGTTAGAGCCCTCTCTTCCATTTCCACTGGGAAAAAACATCATGGAGAAGGTAGCCAAGCAAAGGCGCATTGGCGCAATGACATATTTGGTGGTCTAATCAGATCACAGGGAGCAGTTCCTCTAGTGACATGCGTCCCTGCAAAGGTTGTGTTCACGAGGATATTGGAAGCAGTTGGCAGGCCACCTCTATCTGTCACTCACCGTGTTCGAATGGCTAGTCCTTCAGTGCGAGACCCACCATAGGCATTGGTGTTGCCAGCCATAGACCTTCAAGTTTCGTGTACATTCCTGTTAATTGA
The DNA here is from genome assembly GCA_030272315.1 of Paspalum vaginatum. NCBI lineage: Eukaryota > Viridiplantae > Streptophyta > Magnoliopsida > Poales > Poaceae > Paspalum > Paspalum vaginatum. Next base: position 7,042,654 of record CM059015.1, read on the forward strand.
AGAGGCAGACCATTCAATCATCTGGTAACACCTGTGAAGAGAACGATTGATATGGTTGCTTCAAGATAACTTGGAACAGCTGATTTCTTATTAGCAGTGGTGACATGTAAAGATCGATAACGTTTGTGTATTTCTGACTGGAGACTGAAATCATGAAGGCTTCAGAGCAGTTGAGCAGCTGAGATTCCGTGAACGTAGTGGTATTCTTTGGTATCGGGTGACCATATCTTTTGGTTTCATCACAGCTGTCTCCTGTAAAGTCTAACTTCAGCAACTTAGGTGTCTATTAGGTAAAACATTTGCATCATCATCATCATCATCATCATCATATATATATATAGTCCATAGGTCATAGGTTTCCTGATGTAATGTAAAATGCCTCATTTATAACCTGACCCTGTCTGTTATTTGTTGTTGAGAAGTAGTTGATTCAACGTTATGTTTAGAAGCATGTATGTATCCGATGTAATATATCAGGCAAGTCCTAAAAAATTCAAATGATGTAACCATCTGGTCCATGTGAAATTTCCTCCATAGTCAGCGAAAGCTTATCCCCAGATTTACTTATTTTCGTGTTGATATAAACTATGAAATGATGTACCTATTTTGAGCCGTAGCCTTTCCCTGACCTGTATCTTTATCTCGATGCAAATGCTGACCAGATGAGTTGCTAGTTTAGGTTTCAATTACAATACATCGTGGTTACATTGCGTATGATACTACGTACGTAGGTTTTAGTGGTGCGTGTTGAAGCAGGGGTTCAAAAAAAATAGCGTCTTGAAGATCGTCGTGAGCCGAGCAGCAGCTCACAACGACAGCAACCGGAATCACATCCCCCGCGTCATCCGCAACGCCGTCGACGAGGTGTGGACTCCCCACGCCGGCGACAGCCCGGCCATGCCGGTTCAGATGACCGGTGCCCACTGCACGCTGGGCGCGCTACAACGACGTGGTGTCCGCGCTGCGCTCCCTCAAGCCTCAACTAACCAATCTACTGGACTTCGGGAGCTAAACTTCGGGAGATAAAATTTAGCTCATATCACATCGAATATTTTGTCACCAATTAAAAATATTAAATATAGTCTAATTATGAAACTAATTACACAAACGAGGACTAAACGGCGAGACAAATTTATTAAACCTAATTAATCCATGGTTAACGAATGGTACTGTAGCATCACATTTGCTAATTATAGATTAATTAGGCTTAATAAATTCGTCTCGTCGTTTAGTCTTCATCTGTGCAATTAATTTTATAATTAAACCATATTTAATACTTCTAACTAGTGTCCAAACATCCGATATGACGGAAGCTACAATTTTAGCATTCAATCCAAACACCTTCTTAAAACCAAAGTCATCAGAAAGAGAAAAAAATATGAAAAACACTATTTACACTATTGTATATAAAAAAATAATGATTACGCATTATACGGATGATTTCTGGTGCTGAAGCCTCGTCCAGAAGCCGGCATGCATGGACGGCTGGACGCAAGGGCAATCATTGAGGGCCTGTACCAGAGCCCGATGTCGTTCAACGGTCCAGGCAGTGCGTGCGGCGGATCCAGGAGCTGCTGCGCGTCGAGGCGCGTCGTCTCAGCGTGCCGGAACGGTGACTTTGGTCTGGTGTGGCTGGACTGCTGGAGGAGCCCGGGATCCGAGAAACCGGTGATGTATGATCGGACTGTTTTCGAGGAGGGTTTCCAGCTGACCTGGAGAGATGAGCCATCGGCGTGGTCTGCTCCACGGATACAGCGTATGCTTATTACTAGTACGTACTCCGATGGGATAAATCCGTCAAATTCGTGCTTAGGCAATAGGCACCAATCGTGTTTCAAATTTTATCAACTATTTGTTTGCTGGATTAGTCAACGTTGCTGATACTCTTTGCTCTGCTTAGGTTGAGTCCAGCTGATCGCCTATCGCATCATTTATATTTAAACTCTACTTTATATACAGTGTAGCTATAATACTATTTTTTTAGTATAGGCAACTATTTATACGATTGGCTAGACTTGGTCTTATGTAAGTATACTTGCCCTGCCCTGTGAATATTTCGGTGAATGAATGAATTACAAACATTTTTCTTTTCAATAAGAAATAATTAAATATTGTCGAATGTAAACTCTAATTAGGAACCCATATACCTATGATCAACGGCTACGCTAAGGTTCACTCTCCCTGCTGCACTGGTAGCAGGGTGGACCAAATGTTCCTTTGTAATTTGAGTAAAATTTGCCACACATAATGAGAAAATCCTTTAGTTTCTTAAGCAGTGCACCACCTTTGTATTTCTGCTAGCTTCGCCTCTGCCTATGATTTGATTTGTCTTTGTGTTCACACAGGCACACGGTAGAATCCATAATAGAAGTGATTTTTTGTGATCGGTGTGTCTCAACTGACGTCTCCCTAACGAGGCGTTGTATTCCATATAACTATGAATACATATCTGAAACCTTATATACTCTTTGAAAGAAATGTATTTTTATATGGTTGCAATACAATACTATGTTATGTGAGAATACTACTCTCTCTGTATTTAAATATAAGTCGATGTTGACTTCAATTGCTCGTCTTATTAAAAAATATTTTTATTTATTTTATTATGGTTTATTTCATCATTGAAAGGAGTTTGAGCATAACTTATTTCTATATATGTTTACACACATTTTTTGAATAAGACGAATTATTGAAATTTTGAAAAAAAAATTGACCGCGGCTTATATTTAAATACGGAGGGAGTATTAGTATTCTAGTCCAAATATGTTTGTTTCTCTTTTAGAAAACTTTGTGTTTCAATACCATTGTGTCTTGGAATATTGTAAAAATCCATTTCGTGACAAAGTTTTCTCATCTAAGTGAGAAAGACACTTTGTTCTAAAATACTATGCATTAATTAGGAAGTGAAATGCTATGATTATGCCAAACGTTCTCCGTCAAGCGTGCAAAGGGAGATTAAAAAACGGACGCAAAGCACACATATTGTCATACTACTCCACTCCTAGCCGTTCATTCTTTTTTTTTTTTTGATAAAAACATATATACTGTATATTAAGTTAAAGCAGCAAACATTTTACAGGAATACCCTCAACACAGAACTGGAATACAAAACGCTCCAACACAGGAGCAGGGACACGCACACACCCACGCGTCACAAGCAATGGCCGAAGTCGTCGTTGCCGGCACATGGCACACCAACCGGCGGGGGCGGCAGAGGCGCCACGGGCGCATGTCGCCGATGCGGAGGGACCTCACCAACGGGAGGTTGAAGAAGGCCAAGGGCGCTGTCGTGGACGTCCGTCGCTGGTGAACCAAAGATAAACTTACGCATTCACCGGTGAGTAGAGGAGCAGCTTCCTTGAGGCCCATGGAGGCTAGCTTGCCTGTCACAGGGAGACGACGAAGGGAGGCTTGGCGTTCATGGAGAATAGGAAACCTTGTTGCTGTAGATGCTACTGCTTGGCGAAGGTGGATGATGCAAATGATTGATCCTATCAGGACCGTACCGGATCCAGGCCAATTCACTAATGTGGGAGCTGGAATCGACACAGAAGAGACCAAATCAATGATGAGGTGTAGATGGGAGCAGATCATAGTATGGGAGGAGGCGGAGACGGGTAGTGGAGGACTGATCTGCTCTGGAGATAGGGAGGAAGCCAGGAAGGTGATTTTATCGTGTCTCACCTTGGATCCAAGGCTACCGACGGCGAGGCCATAAAGAGTGGCGACGACGCAAGAGACGAATCCAAAGGAGAAGCTGCAATCCCATACGAGAGACTAGAAACCACTAAACTTACTTAAAATGCAAAGAGGAACCTGGAGGCCGGCCCACCTCTCTTGTCACCGATGGATCACCGAGGAGAGGGAGGGGGCCGGAGTTCTCTGTACTCTGGAAGCTACCTCTCTCGCGCAAGGTCTCAGGGAACACTCCGAGGCCCGTGTGGGTTGTCTCAAGGGCTGATGATCATAGCTGTTGTTACGTCATTGAATGGAGCCTTAATTAATTTCTTTCTTGTCCATTTGTTAGCATCCGCCCTCTCATTATCCGAGACTCATGCACAGATCTCCTTGCACTTGAAGCTCCCCGTCACCGCCAGACCTCTTCCCTCTCGCCCCTGCACACCTCAGCCACCACTATGATCTAGAGCTCAATGCATTTGAGGACATAGATTAGGCCACCGGCATCCCAAATCCATGTCGAGGGGATGTCGCAATAGGTGAGGAGAGTTAGACTGAAGCATCTCACTAGGATACGACTTGTGGAGGAGCGCAGCGCCACAACGGTCGAAGATGCCGAAGGCTGCGACTGGCAGGGGTAGCCACGCGGATGCCGTGGAGACGTAGGTGGCCTACCCAGATGCGACGCCATGGAAGAGAGAGAGTGGGATGTGTAAGTGCAACAAGGCTCTTCAGTGGTTTTGGTGTTTGAGTGACAATGTGATTAAAAATCTAATCTCTTTGTAAGATCATTTGACAGGTTTTTACAGGTATATATTGTTAAAGGACATCACTAGGGTTGCTTTATTAATGCACTTTGAGACACTTGACTTTCATGTTAAGAAAAGTGACTCTAAATTGTATCTCTTTCATTTGGATGTCACAAACTTACTTGGATTTCTCATATATAATAAGTGGCTGATCATGAAGACACTCTACTGTATATCAAAGCCAATAATGATCAAGACAAATTGAATGAATGGATAACGAGCAAATGTGCTCCATCTACCTATCGAAGAGGTTTTCTAAATTGAAGTCCAACTATTTCGCTCAAAGAGGATTACTCACAAAGGAAGAAGCTCAGCTTCGCTATCTCCCTCTGTGGATATATTTCAAGACGGCATTATTCATCAAGACAAGACTCAAGTGGATTTCATCTAGATTCATATTCACCTTGAGCATAGGTATGCCGTACTATCAAGAGGGAAGCGAAGCTCGGAAGTCTCTAGTCAACATGTGCTCACAGCTAGTTCAGAGAGTGTCGAGCCAAAACACTCCTCGTGAGTTGTTATTGTGCTGAGGGTGGGTTCACCGGATTGTCCGGTAATCCTCACCGGACTATCCGGTGAAGGCTGAGCCCGGTATTGAGAGTGATCTCTCTGATCTTTTCCTTGTGCTCTCATCTCCTGGTTAGGTGTATCTCTAATAGAGACAACACCTACACTTTGCTCATCTGTTGACTCAGGCTCAGTACCTTAGCCTCTGATCAGGGAACCCCTCACCGGACTATCCGGTGAGCTATACCGGACTGTCTGGTATAGGGGGTTTGAGCTCCAACGGCTAGTCCGCCTATACCGGACTATCCGGTAGGTACGCACCGAACTGTCCGGTGATGGTCTGACACAGGCCAACGGCTAGTTTTATGAGGGTGGGTATTTATACCCCTCACCCTCTTCCAGTTGCAGTGGTTGCTTCCCTCCACGTCCACATCCATCCAGAGGCTCTTAGTAACACCTCCCAACACTCTCTTTGTGAGATTGAGCTAAATTTGTGAGATTCTTGAGTTGGGAGAGGATTTGTGAGATTGTGTGAGCTACATTGTGAGCACCTAGCTTCTGAGCACAGTTGGCAAGCATTTCCGGGAAGCGTTTTTGTTACTCTTGGAGGTTTCCTCCTAGACGGCGAGAGCAACCCGAAGGGCACCCGACTTGTGGGTGCCACTTCTCTTGTAGGTGATTACCCCGCTCTTCGGAGCATTTGCAGTGAGCACCTTCATAGCCTTGGTGGTTGTGAAGGAGAGGCCGTGAGTTGAAATAGACTCAAGCTCTTGGTGGGCGCCTCAACGGGGACGTACGGACACTTGCGGGTGTGCCCGAACCTCGGGACTAAAAATCATTTGTTGTGTGTGCTGTGCCCCTGCTGGGAGACCCAAGCTTGGTGCTTGTGGTTGTTTTACTTGCTTGCATTTCATTATTGCTTCCGCTATTATTATTCGTGTGCAAGTTCTCTTTGTAAGTGCAGGAATAAAGTGTGGCCGAGATCATAATCAACATATAAAAACTTTACACGGCTCCACATAGCTCGATAAGTATTTTCTCGTATATTTAACTTGGGGGTTTCGGTTTCTGTGTGACACCGGACTATCCGGTGTAGAGAACCGGACTATCCGGTTATACCGGACTGTCCGGTTGTACCCATCGAACTATCCGGTGTGAGTGCTGACGGTGTGCTTCTAAGTGGTGTAAATTTTCAGTTACGCCTATTCACCCCCCTCTAGGCGACATCTAGGTCCTTTCAATTGGTATCAAAGCAAGGACTCACCGAAAAGCTTCACCGCCGTGAGTAAAGATGTCAACACCTAGTGAGGTAACTTGTGAGCCGCTCATGCTTGATGGCTCTAACTATACTTAGTGGTCAACTCATGTACTTAATTTGCTTAGGACCAATGGTCCACTTGTGGAGCAAATTGTAGAAGCTAGCATATTGCCTTCTAACTCTGATTGGGGCAACCTATCTAATGAGGAGACAATACGCTTGCAGCTCAATGCTCGAGTTGCTAATTATTTATTGAGCATTTTAAGTCCAGATACCTCTAAGTGGCTGTTCCATGAGTACAAGAGATTTGAGGATGCCCATGAGATTTGGGCCACTCTCAAAAATTTTTTTGCATGCAAATCTCAAGAACAAGCAAACATATCAGTAAGGAACTCAGGAAAAGAAGAAATAAGCCAATGTGAAAGCGCCGAGGACAAGGAAGATCAAGAAAGGCAGTTGGTGCTGCAGTCACTACAGATACCGGACTGTCCGGTAATTGATACCGTACTATCCGGTGATGGCAGTGAAGCTGCACCAACCAGTGTAGAGCAGCGATGGAGCCCAAGTGAAGAATCATGTTCACCCAAGTTTCACTCCATTATTTCACACTCACATCAGTGTCTCATGGCCAAGGGAAGTGAAGAAAGTGAGGAAGAGATGAGTGGGAATGATGAAGATGAAGACGAGATTACCGATGAAGATTTGGATATTGGCCACCTCAGCAAGAAGGACCAAATGAAAGTGATCAAGCTAATGCAAATCATCACCAAGCAGAAGCAAAGTCTTGACAATCAAGAAGACTACTTGGTGAAGAAATTGGATGAGCTAAAAGAGGCTCAAGATGAAAAAGAAGAGCTCAAACTCAAGCTTAAGAAGAAGGTAGAAGAAAGAAAAGAATTACTAAATAGGATCAATGACAAGTGCTTGGAGCTCCAACAAGAAAAAGATGAGCTCCTAGATGAGAGTATGCAGCTCATTGATCAGCTAGCCTTGAGCGAGGTAGCACACGAGGTGTTTGTCACGTCGGTAAAATCTTATGAACCTCTCGTGCAAAATAATTCTTGTTCTTCAGCTGATTCTATCATTGCTTGTGCTAACCCTTGCTGTTTAAAAGCAAGTAACCCTTGTGTTGAGCATGATATTGTAGAATCTTGTGATGACCTCATTGCAAAAGAAAATGAAAAGCTCAAGAAAGAGGTTGAAAAGTTAAAACAGGACTTGATCACACTTAAAGAAAAGTGTTGTGTGCAACCTTCTCAAGATAACCGTGAAAACATGGTGAACAAGCTTGAGGAGGGTTCAAACCGTGCACAACACACTAAGGCAAGTATCAAGTCTAAAAGTGGTGGAAGCACTAAAGCACAAGAGCAAGCCAAATCAAGGGGGCAGAAGAACAAAACAAATAGAAGATGCTACTGGTGCAAGGAAAGAGGACACAATGTTCAGGCCTGCCCAAGCCTCAAATCCAAGGCAGTGAGCAGCTCTGGCTCACCGGACTGTCCGGAACAACATACCAGACTATCCGGTAGTAGGGTGTCGGATTATTCGGTGAAGTCAGTGGCAGCTCAAGTCACAAATTCCAAGGCAAAAAGACCTACCCAGTCTCACAACAAGGTTGGAAAGGAGGAAGTACATGCAATCAAGGCAGAAAATCAACCAAAGGGCTTCAGGCAAAGAATATGCTACAATTGTCGGAAAAAGGGGCATCTTGGTAAGGATTGCCCATATGGTAACTTTACCCATCCCAATCTTATCAATAAGAAAACTAAAGTGGCTTGTGTGTCCAAGGGCTGCAGTGGTGAAGCTAAGGTGATTTGTTCATCCAAGGCTCTCACCAAAGCTATCTGGATACCCAAGGTTTATTTGACTAACATTGATGGACCCAACAAGGTTTGGGTACCAAAACATACCTGAAGACCTATAGGTACCTACAGGATGCATTGAGGGTCTTGGCTATCTTGAGAAGCTAAACTGCAAATATATCATTGTCTCAAGATTCTTTCTTCCCATCTCAAGCCAAGATATGAATTTTGGGAATATCTTCATCCTCAATGACATCATGGGTAACGTGTGCTTATCTAGATCCTTGATGGTTGGGACAAGACTCATCCTTAGTGACTTGCGCCTTGCCCAAATCAATCAAGTTCAAATTCCACTCCTATCCTATGCTTATATTCTTGTGATACGTTGACGGCTCTCTTTGTGGAGCAAGTTCCTTAAAATGTGCAGGAATATGGGTTGAGACTCATGAGAAGAAAAGGAAATAAAGCTTGGAAGAACTCGAAACTCCTAGTGCAAACTTTCAGGACCCATCGGCTGGACCCACCGGTCCAACCTGTCGGAAACAGGTAGCACCGGTCTGCCGGCTCTGCTGATCTACCGGTTCAACCGGTTAAACCGTCGGTTCAACTGGTCGGGCAGTACCGGACTATCCGGTGTACTACACCGGACTGTCCGGTAAGGCTCAGTCAAGTCCATATACAAATTGCAGATATCAAAAAGATGTAGACTGGACCAAATCACTGGCATAATGCAAAATAGATTGAAGATGCTTCAAAAATAAAAAAACAAAAAAAAATCAGGGCATATACCAAAGGTGGTTTTATTCTTATATATCTTATGAGTATATTAAACCAAGGCCAAGGTATGAGTTCATATATGCATTGTAAGTGCTTCAACGCCTTGTCACTCATGTGTGGTTGTTGGTAGTTTGAGTGATCCAACCCTAGTATGGATAGTTGTTTGATACCTCTAAATCTCATAAAGTTGTCAAGTTAGTCTTGAGAGCTTGGTGCTTCTAATATGATAGGAGGTATGAGTTAAATATGTCACCATCTATGATGTGATCCTCAATGTATCTAATATTCTTTGTGGCATATTTCCTAAGGTTTGAGCTAGTGAAATATTGTGTCTTGTCATGAGTATGTCTCATGAGGCCTTAATGAGATCAGATGTTTGCTTGATACTCTAGCTAAGAGTTCCTCTCATGCCTCTGTAAGCTGAGTGTGAATCAATCATGCTAATCATCTTAAACAAGGCATGGTAATTCACTAGTATAGCAAAAATGGTATTTTGAAAACATTTGTTGTTGAGATCTTTGTGATCAACCTCTCTTTATATGTGGTTATTGTTATCTGTGCGTGTTTGAACCTAACCACATACATTGAGACTCCTATGCTGAAATTCAAAATCTTTTTCCAAACGAATTTATTCAAAAGCTCATCTCTTTCAACTAAATCATCTTTTGACCAAAAGCCTTGACATAAATGCATTTACAAAAGGTCACTTACCTTCCCTGAGGGCTATGTTACATAAAGGAGTCAAATGGATCAAAGGAATATAGCACAGCCCTCAGACCTTCTGCGAAATCATTTTCTACCGGACTATTCGGTGTACCCTACCAGACAATCCGGTAACATCGGACTATCCGGTCCACGCGGATTTTACCCTCACCCGCGGTTCCAAGGGGTAACTTCTCATGTTTTTTCCCTCACCATCCTCCAAACCGCTTTTCATCCGTTCCAACCGCCGCCCTTGCTTGATTCAAGGATCTCTTTGGCGATTTGAGGAGTTCTTCTCGTTCCTCTGTGGATTTGAGGAGCTTTTGGTGGGGATTGGCCGCTGCATCTTCGGGGTATCCGATCCCACCGGCCTCTCCATCAGTTTTGACCTAGGAACTTCTCTCCAAGGTACTTTGAACCCTTTTTGCCCGATCTCTTTGCTCGGTGCAATGCTAGTAATTTCTCTTGGTAGAAGTACTCCTGATATGCATATCCATCATGTCATAGAAGAGATCAAAACTTTTTCATGGCTGGTTTGGGAGATCCACCAACCCTAGGGCACTGGGCGCTACCGGACTATCCGGTGTCCTATACCGGACTGTCCGGTAGGACCGGACCGTCCGGTGGAATACACCGGACTGTCCGGCTATACCCAGAGGCCCTAGGTCAGTTGCTCTTTGTGGCTCTAGATTTGTTCTATGAGCTCCCAAACTTGTTCCATATATTCCTCTGTGTCTTTGTGACATATTCCTGTCAGAAAATCATGTTCTCACAGTCGTCGTAATTAAATTACATCTTTTACACTCTGAGGCTAAGCCGAGGGTCCAAATTCATATCTTTGTCTCTCAGGGGTGTAGATGGCTGGTGAGCAACCCATCAAGCAGTACACCAGGGTTAAGAGAAAGGCCACTAAGCCTCGCCCTCAGTCGAGCAGCGACACTTCTTCTCACTTGGAGGACACCGGTGCTGGTGGCTCTCAAAGGGGAAGATCACTCAGGACGAGGCAAGGGCCGTTGCAGGACACTCCTCGAGGTCAGATGCATATTGCAGATGAAGAGGTGGCAGTGGAGACCTCCTCTGATGATGATGTAGAGGATGAGACCTATGTGGTCCAACCCAGACCCCATGGTAAGGGTCCAGCTCCTCCCAGCAGTGATGATGAGGAAGAGGAGAAAGATGTTGAGGCAGAAGAGGAGAGAGAGCCAGCATTCCCCGAGGCTGAGTATGCTAGGAAGATGTCCAAGCCCAGCAGGCCGCCCAACAGAAAGGCGGTAGATTTCAAGAAAAAGGGGAAGCTCAGTGAGATCAGAGACAACAGGAGAAGGGACTTTAGGAAAGAGCCCAAGAGCTCTTATGACTGGAGGTTTCACACCATGTTTCAGGAGGATTACTATGAGTCAGTGATTCTATCCAAGGAACACCCAGTCACACTTGATCAATGGGTTGATTGGAAATACATGAAGGACAAGAAAGACCCCATTTTTGATCAGGTGATTGCAGCTTGTGGGAGGCAAAACATTCAGAAGATCATGAGTTTCAGGCATGATTGGAACAAGGAGATCATCGCTCAGTTCTATGCCACAGTCTACTTTGATGACACAGATGCCGATCCGAGGAAGTGGGCTATGGCATGGATGACAGAGGGTGAGACTTATTCCATCTCCTATCTTGACTTCGCATTTGTGCTTGGTTTGAACAATGTGGATCTGAACAGGCCTAAGGTTCACCTAGAGCAGTGTCTCCCTGACAGTGAGATGAAGTTCATGTATCCTCCAAACAATCAGGGAAACTTTGGACACTCACAGGGTCTTTACTCTTTCTATGGATATCTGAACAGAATGTTCAGAAAGACCCTGGCTCCTTGTATTGGTGATGCTACTAACATATCACATTATGCCAAGAATCTGCTTGCTAGGATGAGGGAGGATGCATTGACTTTCAGCGTGACCAACTTCATATGGGAGGAGATCAAAGCCATATCCTTTGACCCATATCGGAGTTGTGCATATGCTCCTTTCATCATGGAGGTGACTGACAGAGCAACAGGTACAGCTTATATCAGTGACACTGAGCACCGGCCATTCCGTGTCAAGAAGGTGAAGCATCCGATTGTGCCAGCACCCTCAGTTACACCTTCAGGCAGTGGGCAATTCTCCAGTGAGAGGTCGAGGAGGAGCTCCTCACCTGTTGTGCAGGCTTTCAGAGCCATTATGGGAGCCCTCAAGTGCTTCAGGGCGAAGGACATGGCTGAGAAGAGAGAGATCCGTCGTCGCCAGACCCTGACAGATAACAGGGTGAAGGGCATTCAGAGGCACCTCGGCATGCAGCCACCACCCTCACCTGACCGAGTGGTAGAGGATGAGCAGGAGACAGAGGTAGAGGAGGAGTTCCTGGTGGATCCCTTTACAGGGTACCAGGGTCAGACTAGCGGGGCATCAGTGCCTCCTCAGTTCAGCCAGCCTCCACTGTTTACTCAGGCACCTCAGGCACCTCAGGCACCTCCGGTTTCAGGATCCATGGATGCCACAGCTCAGTCGGCTGCTCAGTCACTCTTTGGGATGAGTGAAGCCTTCTCTGCTGGCTACTCAGGCTACTCCACCACCTTGGCCTCCTCGAGCTTTTCAGGATCTCTACCTTTTTCCGTGGGTCAGGGTGGAGCCTTCTTTCAGAGCAGCAGCCAGTTCCAGTCAGGACCTCAGGGTGGCAGCTCTAGTGGATGATGAGATCAGGGCACTCAGTGAGCCCTTGAGGTACTTTTCTCCTCTTCTTTTGACCTTTTTGGTGCTTAATGACAAAGGGGGAGAAGTACATTAAAGCTTTGTGGCATTGTGGCCCTCTTTTTCTAGTGTTTTTCAGGAGGAGCTCAGTGAAAGAGGGAGTATGGAGCAAGCAGGCCTTGTGAAGAGTCAGTAGATCCTTGGAGCCGCTTGCCGCATGTTTTATCTTATCTTTTTCCCTTTCAGCTGTATCATGCGTCGGTTCATGTGTTGAACTCTTAGGGTCATGATTTGGACACATTTTCGTATAATCTTTTGAAACCTTTTACCTTCCATGTGATCTGTGTGGATTATATGTATATCTATGTCTAATTTATACTATTAGCTATGTGCTCGTCTTTGTGACTCTGTGTGGCTTTGTGGTTTTGGTTTGGCCTGGTGCAGTGCAGACTGCTATCACCGGACTATCCGATGAACCGGACTATCCGGTCAGTTACACCGGACTATCCGGTGAGTGGGCAGTGGCTGCACAACCAAGCATTCCAGTTGGTTTACTTTGTGTTTTCCCTCTTACAATGTGGTTTTGGAATTCTGAGATATAGGGGGAGCTCTCCTGGCACGAAATATGTATTTTTGGGCATATATGGCTCAAATTTCGAGTTTTTGTAACTCAAGCACATATTTAGGGGGAGCATACCAAATATCTGAGGATCCATGCACTTAATTTAACTATCTCTTGTAAGCTTTGATCGGGGTTGTCATCAATCACCAAAAAGGGGGAGATTGTAAGTGCAACAAGGCTCGTCAGTGGTTTTGGTGTTTGAGTGGCAATGCGATTAAAGATCTAATCTCTTTGTAAGATCATTTGACAGGTTTTTACAGGTATATATTGTTAAAGGACATCACTAGGGTTGCTTTATTAATGCACTTTGAGACACTTGACTTTCATGTTAAGAAAAGTGACTCTAAATTGTATCTCTTTCATTTGGATGTCACAAACTTACTTGGATTTCTCATATATAATAAGTGGCTGATCATGAAGACACTCTACTGTATATCAAAGCCAATAATGATCAAGACAAATTGAATGAATGGATAACGAGCAAATGTGCTCCATCTACCTATCGAAGAGGTTTTCTAAATTGAAGTCCAACTATTTCGCTCAAAGAGGATTACTCACAAAGGAAGAAGCTCAGCTTCGCTATCTCCCTCTGTGGATATATTTCAAGACGGCATTATTCATCAAGACAAGACTCAAGTGGATTTCATCTAGATTCATATTCACCTTGAGCATAGGTATGCCGTACTATCAAGAGGGAAGCGAAGCTCGGAAGTCTCTAGTCAACATGTGCTCACAGCTAGTTCAGAGAGTGTCGAGCCAAAACACTCCTCGTGAGTTGTTATTGTGCTGAGGGTGGGTTCACCGGATTGTCCGGTAATCCTCACCGGACTATCCGGTGAAGGCTGAGCCCGGTATTGAGAGTGATCTCTCTGATCTTTTCCTTGTGCTCTCATCTCCTGGTTAGGTGTATCTCTAATGGAGACAACACCTACACTTTGCTCATCTGTTGACTCAGGCTCAGTGCCTTAGCCTCTGATCAGGGAACCCCTCACCGGGCTATCCGGTGAGCTATACCGGACTGTCCGGTATAGGGGGTTTGAGCTCCAACGGCTAGTCCGCCTATACCGGACTATCCGGTAGGTACGCACCGAACTGTCCGGTGATGGTCTGACACAGGCCAACGGCTAGTTTTATGAGGGTGGGTATTTATACCCCTCACTCTCTTCCAGTTGCAGTGGTTGCTTCCCTCCACGTCCACATCCATCCAGAGGCTCTTAGTAACACCTCCCAACACTCTCTTTGTGAGATTGAGCTAAATTTGTGAGATTCTTGAGTTGGGAGAGGATTTGTGAGATTGTGTGAGCTACATTGTGAGCACCTAGCTTCTGAGCACAGTTGGCAAGCATTTCCGGGAAGCGTTTTTGTTACTCTTGGAGGTTTCCTCCTAGACGGCGAGAGCAACCCGAAGGGCACCCGACTTGTGGGTGCCACTTCTCTTGTAGGTGATTACCCCGCTCTTCGGAGCATTTGCAGTGAGCACCTTCATAGCCTTGGTGGTTGTGAAGGAGAGGCCGTGAGTTGAAATAGACTCAAGCTCTTGGTGGGCGCCTCAACGGGGACGTACGGACACTTGCGGGTGTGCCCGAACCTCGGGACTAAAAATCCTTTGTTGTGTGTGCTGTGCCCCTGCTGGGAGGCCCAAGCTTGGTGCTTGTGGTTGTTTTACTTGCTTGCATTTCATTATTGCTTCCGCTATTATTATTCGTGTGCAAGTTCTTTTTGTGAGTGCAGGAATAAAGTGTGGCCGAGATCATAATCAACATATAAAAAATTTACACGGCTCCACATAGCTCGATAAGTATTTTCTCGTATATTTAACTTGGGGGTTTCGGTTTCTGTGTGACACCGGACTATCCGGTGTAGAGAACCGGACTATCCGGTTTTACCGGACTGTCCGGTTGTACCCATCGGACTATCCGGTGTGAGTGCTGACGGTGTGCTTCTAAGTGGTGTAAATTTTCAGTTACGCCTATTCACTCCCCCTATAGGCGACATCTAGGTCCTTTCATGATGGCAGGGGCCTTGGCACCTCGCTGCTGGGGAAGGGGTAGTGTGAGCCACGGGGAGGAGCCGCGTTTGTGTGCGGTTTGTATGGTTTGTTTGGTTATGTGTTTATTTTCACTGTGATTTAGTCACTATATATGCGGTGTACACAACTTTTACAACACTTTATGATTTGAAAAGTGCAATGCAGGACATTAAGATTGGCACGACGTGACAGATTTTGAAGTGTAATCATTTTTAGGGGCTATATAAAAGATTTGTGATTTCTTTGGAAGCTTAGGGTTCTCCTTAACCTGAGGCTATTCCCAATAGGGATGTGTAAAGAGATATCCATACATTGTAGCGCTACTATAGACAGAGAGAAAGTGGTACTTAGAATAGTAGATAAATAGTGGATAGACATCCACTTTTAGGACATGCTTGGTTGGATGCCAAACCTTAGGCATGCTGAAATTTTGGCAATTTTGATCATGTTTGAATATAAATAAAATTTAAGTCAAACAATAAAATTTCCATTTTGATGGAATGTTTGTGCCCTAAATAACTCATCTGAATGAAAAATTTATTATTTGATCAAATTTTAGTTTAGATTCAAACGGGGTCAAAATTGCCGAAATTTTGGCATACTAAAATATGGCATCCCAAATCCATATTCACAGTTGGGCCCCACCGACGGCCCAAGGTGGCCAAACCTGCACCTGCTGCTGCCCTGCAGTGTGCTGTTCACACCTCGCAGTTCACACGGGCACACGGAGCACACTTGTCCATGAGCGTCGGCCCCAAGCCTCTGGGTAGGATAGCCCCCGGAAGTTCAATTTCGGCCGCAGGATCCCTCGTCCGCGATCCCCACCGTCCGTTCCCCAGCCTCCGCGTGCCTCCCGCACCCAAAATTCAAATTTCGAGTTCCAGCGCCGTTGCCCGCATCTCACCCCTTTGCCCCCTTGGGTTCCGATAAACAACCCCCATTCCCCGACCCCATTCCTCAATCCTCACTGCCCCAATCCCCCAACCCCGCACTCACCTCACACCCGAAACCCTAGCGCAGGCACACGATCTCCGTGTGCAGCGCGGCGCCGCCATGACGGGCCCCCTGCATTCCAGCTCCGGCCACAACGCCGCCGCTGGCGGCGGGGGCAAGACCATCGAGGAGATGTACCAGAAGAAAACGCAGCTGGAGCACATCCTTCTACGCCCCGACACCTACATCGGCTCGGTAGAGAAGCATACCCAGCAGCTTTGGGTCTACGAGGGCGGCGCCATGGTGAACCGCTCGATCACCTACGTCCCGGGCCTCTACAAGATCTTCGACGAGATCCTCGTCAACGCCGCGGACAACAAGCAGCGGGACCCTAAAATGGATGCGCTCCGCGTCGTGATTGACGTCGATGGCGGCTGCATCTCCGTCTACAACAACGGCGACGGGATCCCCGTCGAGGTCCACCAGGAGGAGGGTGTCTACGTGCCGGAGATGATCTTCGGCCACCTCCTCACCAGCAGCAACTACAACGACAACGAGAAGAAGACCACCGGTGGGAGGAACGGGTACGGCGCCAAGCTCACCAACATCTTCTCCAAGGAGTTCGTCATCGAGACCGCTGATGGGCGTCGCCAGAAGAAGTACAAGCAGGTGGGATGTCTTGGCTGTCTCTTAAGCGCTCTTCATACTGGTATACTGCCTTTTTTGGGTTGCTAGTTCCGGTATGCATTGGTTTAGAAGTGACGATCTGCGCAGATCCGGCAAAACATATCAGGGATTAGAATTTTTGTCTTGAATTGCATGGTTCTGCTGACTAGCCATGTGATTGTTGGAGCTAAATACCTTCTATTGTCAGTTTATACTGGTCCGGTAGAGCATTCGAGTGTAAGGCTGAAATTTCAAATTCGTATGTTTGCACAAATTCTGCCAGCAGTTCAGTATATCTGCTCTTTCGATGGCTACTTAGAGATTTCTTTTCTATTCAGTGCTGATCTACATACATGCTAAAGTTGTGACAAAATTTCATTCTTAATAAGTTGAGGCTTATTGCTCACATCATTGGTCAATAAGGTCTAGTACCAGCACAGCACCAGTCATACCTAGTTCAAATCCGATCTCCATCCAGATGCCACGATCAGTATAAATTGATTTCTTCTGTACCTGTCAAGGGATAGCAACCCCAAATGCCCAGATACAGACTGTGATGTCTCTTCTTGAATTGAAATGCAGGTTTTCTCTGAAAACATGGGGAAGAAGTCAGAGCCCCAGATTACCAAGTGCAAGCAGGGGGAGAACTGGACCAGGGTAACCTTCAAGCCTGATCTTGAAAAGTTCAACATGGACCAACTCGAAGACGATGTTGTAGCTCTCATGAGGAAGAGAGTGATTGATATGGCAGGCACTCTTGGCAAAACGGTGAGGGTTGAATTGGATGGCCAAAAGGTGCCAATGAAGAGCTTCGGTGACTATGTGGACCTGTATATAAATTCTGCTAACAGTGATAGACATGATAAAATGTCAAGGTTTGTATTGGTTTTGTACACACATCAGTCTGGGTGGTGTCCAGAAACAACTTTTGTGGGTTGTTTCAGAGAATTCACCTTTGGTTTATCCTTTCAGGATTTATGAGAAAGTAAATGATCGGTGGGAAGTATGTGTTTACCAAAGTGAAGGACAGTTTCAGCAGGTAATCTTCGGTTATGTGTTATGTGAGAGCAGATTCTTGCATTGTGATTACACTTGCATCCTGAAAAACTGTTCTGCCATTGCAGGTCAGCTTTGTCAACAGAATTGCAACCACAAGGGGTGGAACTCATGTTGATTATGTCACCAACCAAATTGCCTCCCACTTGATGGCCATTGTGAAAAAGAAAAACAAGAATGCAAACATGAAGCCGCATAATATAAAGAACCATTTGTGGGTCTTTGTTAATGCGCTCATTGACAACCCGGCCTTTGATTCACAGACCAAGGAGACTTTGACCACTAAACAGGCAAGCTTTGGGTCAAAGTGTGAGCTTTCAAGTAGTTTCCTCAAGAATGGTATGTGGTACAATATACTATGTTAGCCTCCATTACACAGTTTGGCTGTACCACTAATGCTAATGCTGACTTTGTACGATTGCAGTTGAGAAATCTCCTATTGTTGAGAATGTCCTAACCTGGGCTGAATTCAAACTAAGCAAAGAACTAAAGAAGACCGATGGAAGCAAGAAGTCAAGAATTTCTGGCATTCCGAAGCTTGAGGATGCAAATGAAGCTGGCGGGAAGGACTCTGACAAGTGCACCTTGATCCTAACAGAAGGGGACTCAGCTAAAGCTCTTGCTGTGAGTAATTCAAACATGTTATATCTCAGTGTGTACCTTTACTACTTAACAGAAGCACTGAATCTTCTCCCCTGCAGATGGCTGGCATAGCAGTAGTAGGGAGAGATCACTACGGTGTGTTTCCTCTCAGGGGAAAACTATTAAATGTCAGGGAGGCAAACCACAAGCAGATAATGGAAAATGCGGAAATTCAAAACATAAAGCAAATCCTTGGTTTGCAGCATGGGAAGCAGTATGATAGCACTAAAGGTCTGAGATATGGCCATCTCATGATAATGACAGATCAGGTTTGGCATACAGCATCTGCAATGCAATTATATATCAACAAATCAAACTCAAAATAATTGCTCACTTATGTTTTGATAATTAAATTTCAGGATCATGATGGTTCCCACATCAAAGGGTTGTTGATCAACTTCATTCACTCATTCTGGCCATCTCTTCTAAAAGTTCCATCTTTCATGGTTGAGTTCATCACTCCGATTATCAAAGTAGGTAGCAGCTAGGATTTATTTTCTGTATTTTCAACTTTTATTCTTGATCTGATGCTAATTTACACTGCAGGAAATATATATATGGACACACACCCACACACACACTTTCTGTCAGTTGTGTACTTTCTGTAATGGCTGCCGTGTTGATACTTGAATTCACTTGTCCAGGCAACCAGGGGCAAAACTACCATACCATTTTACACAATGCCAGAGTATGAAGAATGGAGAAAGAATCTAGGCACAAGTGCGAGTTTGTGGAGCATAAAATACTACAAGGTCTGCTTTGCCACTCTTGTTCTTTGTCTGTTGTTTCACTGATTTGCCACATTTCTGACTTCCCTTTTGCTTGGAAGTCTTTTTCTGTGGGCATTAACTGCAGACACCACCATTATTATGTGGTTAACCACTTAAACAACTCATGATTGCTACAGGGGTTGGGGACAAGCACATCCACCGAAGGTAAAGATTACTTTAAAGATTTGAGCAAACACAAGAAGGATTTTGTCTGGGTAGATGAGCAAGACGGCAATGATATTGAGTTAGCATTCAGCAAGAAACGGATTGCTGATAGAAAAGAGTGGCTTACCAACTTTCAAGTTAGCTTCTGCATCTTTTACCAATTTGTCGTGGTTTGTTTATGCTTGATCAAAACTTATGTGCATTCCTATTTTCAGCCTGGAACTTACCTTGACACAAATGAGAGTAAAGTGAAGTATCGTGATTTCATCAACAAAGAACTGATACTCTTCTCAATGGCGGACCTCCAGCGATCAATACCTTCAATGGTAGATGGCCTTAAACCAGGTCAGAGGAAGATTCTGTTTTGCTCGTTCAAGAGGAACTTTGTTAAGGAAGCTAAGGTGCGCTCTCTGAAAAATACAACCTTTTCTTACAACTATTATCAGGAGTTTATTTAATTTGCTGTTACTTCTGTTGACACAGGTAGCCCAGTTCTCTGGTTATGTGTCAGAACACTCAGCATACCACCATGGTGAGCAGAGTTTAGCAAGTACAATTGTTGGAATGGCTCAGAGCTTTGTTGGCAGCAATAACATAAACCTTTTGTTCCCTGGAGGCCAGTTCGGTACCAGATCTCAGGTGGGATAACAGAGGAACAGCAAAGTACCACAAGTACCACATATTGCTTTGTCACAATTCTTGTCATGCTTGTTTTCATGTCTACATATCATTTCAGGGAGGCAAAGATGCTGCGAGTCCTCGGTACATCTTTACCAAACTGTCGCATATCACACGTTCAATTTTCCCAAAGGATGATGATATTCTTCTGAACTATCTGAACGAGGATGGGCAGAAAATTGAACCCACCTGGTAATATTAGTTCTTGCATGATGCATCCTCATTGATTGCCACCAGATATTGAAAGAAGTAGCTAAAGACAACCCATCTTTTTCCTTAGGTATATGCCTATCCTTCCCATGGTCCTTGTCAATGGAAGTGAAGGAATTGGTACTGGGTGGAGCACATTTATTCCAAATTACAATCCACGAGACATTGTTGCCAACCTTAGACGGTTGCTGAATGGGGAGTCTACACTACCAATGCATCCTTGGTACAGGGGGTTCAAGGTTAGTAACATGACTTGGTTTCACAGTTCTTTTGCATTAAGCATAAAATGCACTATTGAGAAGACATAAGTGAGAAGAAACTAACGGTTGCATTGAAACAAATTTTCTTTGCACAAATCAACAGGGGTCTATTGAGAAGACAAATAATACAAAGGTGGCTGGTGTCTCGTATACCGTTTCCGGCATCATAGAGGCTGTTGACAACACTACACTGAGAATTACTGAACTGCCAATTCGCCGTTGGACTCAGGATTACAAAGACTCTATTATTGATCCTTTACAAAGAGACGATAAGAACAAGGACAGGGAAGCATTTATAGAGGTTGTTGAGAACATAATACCTTCACTTCCGTTCATAATGTTTTATATATTTATTCTTAAAAATTGCAACTATTTTACAGGATGTCACCATGCAAGGTGATAATGAAGATGTTTACATTGAGCTCAAATTAAGTGAGAGAAATATGAATTTAGCCAAGGAAGAAGGGCTGATGAAGAAGTTTAAGCTGACAACAACAATTGGAACAACAAACATGCACTTGTTTGATTCAGATGGTAAAATTCGGAAGTATGACACTCCTGAGCAAAGTAAGTGCCCCATCTTACTTGTTGCTACAGTCCCTTTTTTGTTGTGTCATTGTCATCCAATCACTGAAAGTTTGTCATTTCTGCAGTTCTTGAGGAGTTCTTTAACTTGAGGCTTGAATTCTATTTTAAGAGAAAGGTATATGCGATAAACATAGATCTTTTCAGAATATTAGCTGAACGCCAAATTAACTAATCTTTTATGTGCAGGAAGCACTACTGGAAAATATCAAGCTGGATTTGAAGAAGCTTGAAAACAAAGTTAGATTTATCCAATGTGTTGTTAATAATGAGATTGTAGTTAATAACAGGAAAAGGGCAGATCTATTCTTGGAACTTCAAGAGAAGAAATTTGATACTTTTCCAAAGAAAAAGAAGAGGGCTGAGCCAGTTGCTGTAGGAGCTATAGAAGAGGAGGAAAATGAAGGGAGTCCTGAAGCCGCAGGAGTTGATTCTGGTGACTATGATTATCTCCTCTCAATGGCAATTGGTACCTTGACTTTGGAGAAGATGCAGGACCTCATTGCCGAGAGAGATAAATTAGTGAATGACGTTGAGGTACTGAAGAACACACCACCAAAATCACTTTGGTTGAAAGATCTTGATGCTTTGGAGAGAGACCTGGATGTAAGTAATGCCGATTTTCTGATGTTCTGCTTAATGTTTTGCGTTCCACTACCTCCCTCACCCCCAACTTTGATGTAGGTGCTTGATCAAATGGATCTAGCAGACGAGGAGGCAAGGGAAAAGAATAGGTTAAATAATATCAACAAAGGAGGATCAAAAGCTGCACCCAAGAAACAACGTAAAAAACCTGCAGCTAAACAGGCTAAGGAGGAAAGTGACAAAGAAGGTATATGTTATTCCTCCATTGCATATTTTCTTGTCCCATTCCTATAGAATGTGTTATCTCTCTTTGAACTGTGAACTAATTTTAAAACCTGCTTGTCCATCTCAGACGATGCTGCTGAACCACTGGTCACAAAGCGTGGAGCTCAAAGGAAAAAAGCACCCAAGAAGGTTGGTACCTTACGTGCCCATCTTTAAATGGACTAACTAGAGTTTCCCTCTGCTGAAAAAATGGTTATACTTTCTTAGGCAAATGGTGCTGTGTCTGATGACGAAGATTATGTAGTTGAAAATGAAAAGGCTGAACATCAGAAGAGGAAACAACCTAACAAGGTAATATTCTCGAAGTTAGCTTTTCAGATAAACTTGTGTCTAGTACCATTTTTTACTGGTTTTATTTACACTTCACAAGTTGATGACCTCACAGGCAATTGCTTCTGTGGAGGAAGACGAAGATGACATGCCTGGACTGAAAGAACGCCTTGCTGCTTTTAATATCAATGATTCTTCCCCAGATCATTCTGGTAATGCTGAAGTAAAATCTGTCAATTTCGTTGGTGTATTTGGATGATAATAAGAACTCCCTGTTTCAAAAAATTTAGCTGATGATCTTACAACTTCTGCAGCCATGGACACTGAATTCACAGAACTTCAAAATGAAAACAAAGCAAAGGGACCAAGCAAAAGAGGTGGACGAAAGAAGGCATCTTCATCCATTGCGGTGATAGATTCTGATGAGGAGGAAAAGGATGGCGATTCAGGGGAAAAAGTCCCAGAGGTCCAAGCCCAAAAGAAAGGTAGAGGAAGGAAGCCTGCTGCTGCTGCTGCCTCAAAGGCTGTTGCCACCAGGAAGAGGGCACCGGCTCAGGGCAAGGCTAGGCAGATGGGAATAGATGAGATGCTGAAGGCCAGCGAGGATAACAATACCAACGGTCCGTCTCCCCAGAAGAAGGTCCCAAAGCTGAGGCCCTCTCCCTTCAACAAGAAGAGTGGCTCAATCTTGCAGAGAGGTTCGACATCTGCTTCTACAATCTCTGAAATGACTGCTGAGTCTTCACCACCATCAGGCAGCTCTGCAGAGCCAGTTTTGGCACAACCTAGAAGAACAGCCAGGGTCACCAAGAAGGCGACTGTCTATGTTTCTGAGAGCGACCCTGAGGATGAAGTAGTGGAGGTGACTGATGATTCTGACTTTGATGTGGATGGTGACTCTGATGACGAGTGAAGGTAGCCGTGACCCATGCGTTGTGCACAACGGTGTCCAGTTTGTGAGTTGTTGTATTAGCTACTTTGACGATGCATGTCTTGTGCGTTGTATGTTGTGTTCAGTGTTCTGTTGCCAAGTTGACTACTTGGTCAACTGATTAGGCCTGTGTATCCCTGGGCGTTCATCTGCGCTGCGCATAAAACTTCTAAGTTATGTTGGCTGAATTGAGTTGATGGGACTTTTCACTTTTTCAGTGGTTTGAGTTGCAAATGAGTTCTGGTGCTTATGCATCTTTTAACTGGAGGCATGGCGCTACGTTGAGTGCTGTAGCTAGCAGTTGGAGAGCGATTGGCCGGGAGTTTTCCGGCCTTGCTCTTAAACCATGTGCAATGCTGGCTTCTAAGGTCATCTCCAATAGTGCCCTCAAGTTGTTTTTAGGCGCGCTGAGGAATTTGTTGTCTCCCAACTGTTCCGTATCCTTATTCCTAATCTTCTCGCGCGCGAAGAAAGAGTCCCGGTGCCCTCAGATTTCTGCCGAATACCACCATACTTCCAATCCGTGAAACTGCCCGCCGTCGTCCTTCGTTGTCTGCGCCAGCACCTGTGAGCATCACCCTCACCCAGCAGGAGGACGCACCTCTGCTGGCCACTATGAAGAACATCGATTACTTGCCCAACGTGCTAGCCATCACGGTGAACGTCCCGACGGATCCTGAGCTCGTGCTCCGGCCCTTCGATAGATCCTCAACTGCTGTATTTTGACCTTATATTCCGGTCCACATCACCCTGCGAGCTCCCACCTCCAATTCGTGCTTTTGCTTCCTCCAGGTACTGTAAAATTGCAAGAGCTGCCCATCAACGACCACAGGGGCCACGTCGTGTTCGAGGACGACGCACTCTACGAGTTGGCTCCGGGACCGCTTCCTGTGTGCCATACTGGGCAGCATTGCTGTTCGGAGTTCAGATCACGGCGCGTCAGCACCGGAAGGGATTCAT
Source organism: Paspalum vaginatum (assembly GCA_030272315.1). Classification (NCBI taxonomy): domain Eukaryota; kingdom Viridiplantae; phylum Streptophyta; class Magnoliopsida; order Poales; family Poaceae; genus Paspalum; species Paspalum vaginatum. The sequence goes on from CM059015.1 coordinate 7,066,551, forward strand.
CCGTTACTGCTGCCCCTCGCCGGCGTCATACGGCAGGGGCGAAGACAGAAGGAAAAAAAAAAGGGACAAACACACTATATATACATTAGATTAGCACTAAGTTACGAAAATTATTAAGTGTTTTTTTAGAAAATTAAGAGGATTATATGGGGGACGTTGCCCCGCCTCTGTCCTACGGCATGGTGATCCCCCCATACTACACGCAGTGCTACTGCCACGGGGCGTTCGCGTGCCGTCACGGTGTCCTTGCCCATGGAGGCATGGAGCTGCCGCCATTGTCCTGGTCGCTGGCGTCGCGTCGTGTGCCACAGCACGTCCGGCGCTGTGAGCTGTGATGATGCACCCATCAACAATGACCGCTGCGATGATGGACCAATAAACAAATAGGGTAATGTTAGAGATTGCATGGTTTTCCATGCTTTTTTCTTGGAAGAACCCAACCTAGGACTTTTGGGAGGTAATTTATTTACTCACTTCATTCCTTTTTATTTGTTGCGTTTTAGTTTAAAAATAAATTAGCATACGACAAATATTCAAAAATGAAGGTTCATCAAGCACTTGGTCGTCTGCCATAGAAAAGACACGCCGAGGTTAATTGATACAGCAAGGGACCCTACCACCCCAAATTTGTAGTGCCGACATAATTTTTTTACCACATTCCAGCAGCACTGTATTTTTTATTCAAATATCATATTTCCAGTTTGTCTATTCATGGTTTACTAGTAAAAATGCACGTGCGTCCTGCACGTGGCGCACATGTTTTTTATAGTATCAAAATTATTTATTACTTTTTTTAAAAATTATCTGTGAAAGTTTTATGTTTGAGAAACTAAAGTTTCACAAAGTAAGTTAGTTTCTATATTATGATTTATAAATAAATTATTTTTGGATGTTTTCATAGTTATTTGTATACAATATAGGAGTATATAATATAGGTTGTTGATCTCATGTTCTTTTTTAGAAATATAGGCACATTGATGAGAGAATTAGAAGTATTTTATCTTTATCTGTGAAAGTTTTATGTTTGAGAAAATAAAGTTTCACAAAGTAAGTTAGTTTCTATATTATGATTTATAAATAAATTATTTTTGGATGTTTTCATAGTTATTTGTATACAATATAGGAGTATATAAAATAGGTTGTTGATCTCATGTTCTTTTAAAAAAATATATATATAGGCACAATTGATAAGATGATTAGAAGTATTTTTTCTTTATCTTATAGACTTAGAAAAAAAAAGAAAAGCGGCCCAAACTCAATGTGGCCCGCGAACCGCCCCCGGCCCACGTGGTAGCGCGACCTGGCCCAGCCCGGATCAGCTTCCCTTTCCTAGAATCAAGGCCTACCGCCGCGGGGTGGGAACCTAGCTCTCTCTCACTCTCTTCTTCCCCTTCCTCGGCCGCCTCGACCGCCGCTGCGCCCCATCTCCCGCCGCCTCGACCTCTGCCTAGGCTTGCAGCGACCCGGCCGCCCGCCTGCCCCGTCGCCCACTGACTCCTCCTTCTCCTTAGCTCGCGGCGGCTTGGCCGGCTCCCCCTCCCGCCTTCTGGGGCGGAGTGGGCTGTGTGGCTCCCCGAGCCAGCCCGCCCCGCGGCGTCACCTCCTCCCTACCGCCCACAGGGCCGTCGCCTCCTCTCCTCCTCCCTCGGGCCCGCCGTGGCTAGATCCATCTCGTCCGGCGGCTGGCGCCCCTAACCGCCGCAGCCACTGGCTCCCCCTACCTCCTGGCGCGCCGCCCTGGCTTGCGGCGACCCGGCCGGCCGGCCGCCCGCCCCGTCGCCCACCGCCTCCTCCTTCTGCTTAGCTCGCGGTGGCCGGGCCGGCTCCCCCTCTCGCCTTCCGGTGCGGAGTGGGCCGCACGGCTCCTAAAGCCAGCCCACCCCACGGCGTCGCCTCCTCCCCTCCGCCCACAGGGCCGTCGCCTCCTTTCCTCCTCCCTTAGCCCCGTCGCGGCCAGATCCACCTCGCCTGACGGCCGGCGTCCCTGACCGCCGCAGGCACTAGCTCCCCCCTACCTCTTAGCGCGCCCGGCGTCCAATCGGCTACCAACCTCGCCCGACGCCCTAACCAGCTGCCGGATCTGCTGTGGCGCGCCCGACGCCTGACCGAGGTATAACTGATCTTGATTGGTGTCTTCACTCGATCCACTCTCTGATTTTCCAAATACCAACTACACCTTTGGATCCTTTTGTGTGCTAGAGGCTATGCTTCATGGACGTGAGGATGTGTTATGAGAAGGCCAATTAACACTTTTGCGGGCGATTTGGTACTATAGATAGATAGATCGAGTTGTCTTGTATTTGTAATATATTTTCCGTGTATTTTGCTTTGGGCCGGATCGATCCAGTAGCAGATTGCCGGAGTATGATTTTGTATCGAATCTGTATATGACGGTGGGTAAAAAAATTGGTGTGGAAAAAAAAAGAGAGAGGGTTACGATTGAGGATCGATTTATACGACAGGAACTGTCGTTCCGGCATTCTGTCCGCCCCGCCATGGTTTTGAGTGGGCCCTGTAGCCTAGTTGCGGGGACACCGTAGGTTTATGGGTCTAGACGGGTGTAGATGTGTTGGGTAAAAATTTATTTCGGCTAAACTCGCTCTTTATAGTATAATAAGATAGAGATGTAATTTATAAAACATCATCATACGCCTTGGTGGCTATGGAAGGCTGAAGAGTGACAAGGCAAAATTCTTGGCCTTACTATTTTCTAGATTTATCACGCTTGATTATATATTTTTTATAGGGAAGTATACAAATTGGACAAACATAGGGAAACAAATATGATAAACATGGCATTCATGACTAGCGAGTTTTGGATAGTTATCGTATTTGCTTCTTTCTAGTGGGAATATTTTGTTTTTTTTCTATCATATTCTTGTCTATAGCGTGTTTGCTTGAAGTGAACTACGCCTACCTAGCAATGGTTAGCTTAACGAAGCTTTGCACTCAAGGGAAAAAAAAAACTCCTTCAGATGCGGAACTCTCTTTAAAGCATGATAGTGGGCATTGAACGGCAAATCGGCTAGACGTCGTGCATAGTGACTTACTGCATCCTACATAACCACAACCAATTGGGATCAAGCCTTCGTGCTTGTTGCAAGATAATTGTACTGTATACAGAGACCGCCCTCAAAACGGAGACCTCGAAGTCCCCGCAGAGCTGAAACCTCTCCTTGAAGAGTTCAAGAGACATCGTTCCAGCTGATTCAAATACCTAACTACAGATTTGATTTGCGTATGGGTATCTTTCAGCTTGAGACTTGTGATCATCAAACAGCCATCAAAGTGTTTCCTCAGGTAATCGGGCAACCAACTAAGCAAGCAATATAGTCAAAATTCAAACAGCACAGGAAAAACTCCCCAACAAAACTTAGGCATTAATAACTTGTTCATAAAATGCTGACAGAAATTCTCTCAACCACTAAAGCACGACCAAAGTTTCTAGTAGAGCTCGTTATGGTCAACTGATCATGTCTATGCTCCACCCCCTCTGCCCACCTCAACTAGACAAGGAAACATCTAGGTAGAGAACTTCATCATCAGCTCCACAGACCACCCTGCTCCCCCTTCCTCGACTGCAAGCTGCAAGGTACAAAAAGGAAATAGTGTCAAACTACTGAATGCAAGTACAACATGGCATACATGACTGAAATAGCATTCAGCATAGGAAAAGCACGGAAAGAACTGCTAGTTCAGTACACTTTTAGCAATGTTGATTAGATTCTAGAAAGAACAGAGTTATATTTCGCATGAACACAGCATAGCATAAACAGCAGTAGCCACACTCCAAACGGTAAATCGAAATGGATCATCCATATCCTAATTATAAAACAGGAACTTGTTCAGCGCACCTTCTTATGCGGACGGGATCTCGACGTCGCCGTCATCGATCTCCTGCTGCAGGTCCTTGGGATCCTTGCCGTCGACGGTGCACCCGACGCTGACGCAGGTGCCGAGGATCTCCTTGACGGTGCCGGCCATCTCCTTGGCCATGGACCTGACCCTCATGGTCCTGGCGATCTCGATGACGTCGTCGAGGCTGATGTTGCCGCTGTGCTTGATGTTCTTGACCTTCTTGCGGTCCCTCTCAGGTTCCTTGAGCGCCTTGATGACGAGCGCCGCGGCAGAGGGCACGACGGAGACCTTGGCCTGTCGGTTCTGGACGGTGAGCTTGACCGTGACGCGGAGGCCCTTCCAGTCCTTGGCCGTCTCCTTCGCGATGTCCTCTCCGATCTTCTTGGGGGAGAGACCGAGCGGGCCGATCTTGGGGGCAAGGGAAGAGGCCGCGCCGACCTCGCCGCCGGTCACGCGGACGAACACCTCCACCACCTGAGACGGGTCGAGCTTGGGCGGCATGGCTGCTGCTGGCGTGGGGGTTCGGGGTGGGGTGGCGGCGGCTGCGGCTGCGGCTGCGGCTGCGGGAGCTAGGGTTTGAGGGGCGATTGATCCGAATGAGCGGATATATCTAGTCCGTCACCAAAGGCTGCACAGTTGGGCCGTATGGACTGGGCTGAATATCATCTGGACTTACGATGTCTGGAGATGCGAATATGGATCTTGACACATCGTAGCCCGCAAGGGAGTATTTCTGCTGGGCCTGGGCATTTGCTGTATGATTCAACAGACGGATTCAACAGTTCAGACTTTCAGTCGCGAGGACCAAAAGGCTTTGTAAGGGGGGTTAAATTACAGACTACCGTTACCTTTAAGTCAACAAACAAGCTAGAAAAAAAATCTATAGAAGAACTCTACCATTTCTTTAACTCAGTCTTCATTGCCTGTTACACCAGGATGAGTTAATTAAGTACACGAAGCATGCATAAAGAACAGGCTCCGCGACAATGGTGCCGTGCATTTTAACCATCCTAGAAGTTGCCAATCAATCTAGACACCAAATGCATCAGTTTAACCATGCCGGAGGGAATCATACAAGACACAGAGCAAGCAAAATATGGGCAGACATGCAGAGAGAACATATACAATAACCGAAATATAGTATTATCCATCCATCACCATGTTACTGGATAAACCATTTGATGTGTCTGACACCATATCAAAAAACAAAGAAGGAAAAAAAAAACCAACACAAGCTGCAAGTTGGTTGGTTGAAACTTGAAACCACGGTTTCACCCCTGATTACGACCGCCACACCCCTAGATAAACACACACACGAAAGGAAATGAACGGTAGCCTAGTTATCACTTCACAACCAGAGCATTCCTTTATTCAATCCCGTCGCAGCAGATGCCATCCACACGAAAATTTGTGACCAATCGTCTGGCTGTCCTAGTCAAAAGTCAACGCCAGCGTTGCCATCGACCTCCTCGAGGGGCAGCCTCTTCCCTTCGGTGACGTCCTCCTTGGCTTCCTGCAACAAATAAAGAGCAAAGAGTAAAATAATAGCAAACAGCCAGGACAAATGAAGGCACACAGGATGACCGGATGAATTTACACCTTTAAAGCAATAAGACGATTCTTGAGCGTGGTTTTAAGCTTCCTTAGGCTCATTTCCTCGAAATTCTCAAGCTGAGGCTGCTTTGTCATCTCCTTTGCTTCCTCCTCCTTGAAGTTGAACTCATCCAGGGACTTCACAATGTTGTCAACCTCTTTCAATTCTTTTTCAGTAGCATCAGCCTCCTCAGGAACATCTTGCTGCTGCTCCACATTAGTGGAAGAATCATCCAGGGACATCACAGCAGCCTGATTTTCATCGAGGACTGGAGGAGCAATGTCACTTTCAGTTTCGTCATCACTGTATATCTTTATGTTGTCAAACTCTGGGGGTAGGTCGCCGCTGAAATCATCATCTTCAGTTGAAGCGTCTTCATTGTCCTCTACAGCTACCACAGTACCCTGAGGCATTGGAACAACATCACCTGTGTAACTCTGCTCACTGGCCTCAGTCTCTTCATCGCTCTCTGAGGGTAGGTCGCTGCTGAAATCATCATCTTCAGTCGAAGCATCTTCATTGTCCTTTACAGCTAGCACAGTACCCTGAGGCATTTGGACAGCATTGCCTGTGTAACTCTGCTCACTGGTCTCAGTCTCTTCATCGCTCTCGTCAGAAGAGCCAATTTCATCAAAATCATTCTCATCTTCCGAAGCCCATTCCTCGTCATCATCGAAGTCATCTACTTTCATGATATCTTCCTCTATCAGTTCAGCCTGCGCCATCTTAACAGCAGCACTTTCTTTCAATTCAGTGTTGTCATCTTCTTCACTGGTATCATCATCTGCCAGCTCAGCCTGTGGCACCTCATGTGCGAGCACTGCATTGGTCGGATCATCTGCCAGTTCAGCCTGCGGCACCTCGTCAGCAGTCCCTTCTTTTGCTTCAGTCAGGCCATCATCCTCACTGGTCTCATCTTCCACAGCAATAGGAAGAATCTCCTCGGTGGTAGGATCAGTATCACCAGTGACAGCAAAACCAACTTCCTTGACGGCCTCCGTCAGGCCATCATCCTCACTGGTCTCATCTTCCACAGCAATAGGAAGAATCTCCTCGGTGGTAGGATCAGTATCACCAGTGACAGCAAAACCAACTTCCTTGACGGCCTCCTCATCAACAGCCACTTCCTTATCTTCAATGTCAGGAATAATCTCATCAGTCATCTCCCTTGCAGGTGACCATTCAGCCAATCCCTCACCATCTTCAACCGAGGAAAACTCATCCTTCTCAACTGCTGGTCCTTCAGTTTCCACCTTGGATAGAAGGCCTAGGATTGGTGAGTCCTCCATGACTGTCAAGGAAGCAGACTTCTCAACCCTGATTGGTTCTTGTTCTTCCACAATTCCTGTCAATGATGCATCAAAACGCACAATTAGTAAGAGGGTTTAGAAACACAGCAAGCAATGACTAAATGGGTATAAAAAAGAACGTAGGAAAAAACAAACAAATTGGTAAATTTCAGAATGCAACAACGACAGGCAATCAGGAAACAATGGCCGCTCGAGTAGACAAACAAAACATGCACAGCTTGCAGGATGACAGGATCAGAATATAAACAGCTAATTCAAGGGAGTAAATGACATTAATTGCCAATTGGGAAGGCATCTCACCTTCATGGGGCACTGTGGGCACTGTGGACTGCTCCTCCATCACAACCGCCACTTCCTCCACCTGAGGATCATGGCAGCTCTTATCCAAAATCACTGCAGACCCGATCATTGCATCAGAAGAATCAGCTGCACACGTTGAAGAAACAGCATCAACGACTGCTAAGGAACCATACGCAACAGTAAAATGTTGAATTACAAAGCAAAGGAATCAGGTCAACAGTAAAATCACACCTTCCTCACCCTCCTCTGTTTCCTCCTCTTTGTTGTTTCCTTCCGGAAGCTTGGTAACTTCCTCCTCCTCTGGGTCATCACATTTCACATCCCAGGCAATGGCTACAAGATAAAGAAACCACGATGGAACGGTGCCCGCTAGCAATCGAACAGTAGAAACAAGACGATCATTGTAGCAAGTGAAATCCTCTCACCTTTTGGCTCCTCTTGCAAAACCTTCTCCTCCTCCTTCGGTGCGGCCGCCGCCACCTCGTCTTCCTGATCCAAAGCAATCGCCACTTTCGACCTCGCCGACCTCGTCGTCCTCTTTGCCACAGAGACATCGTCTGCTGATAGGTCCACAGCCACCGGCGCGGCGCCCTTCCGAGCGGAGGTCCTCTGGCTCCTCCGCAGCGTGGCAGGGGTCGGCACCACCTCCTCCGTTTTCCGCACCGCGGCCCTCCTCGCCGTCGCGCGCGCGCTGGACGCCGGCACCTGAGTCGG